>CM061486.1:68604052-69960302 GCA_030867185.1 Tagetes erecta
CCGTATGAGACATTAGCAACATGAAAAGCAATTTATAACAATGTAGGTCGCGTTACATCTCCAAAGAACACCTTGCATCACCGTACGAAACATTAAAACACCATAATAAACCTAATGAATACGTCCGAATCTTTTGAACATCATACGACAACTTAGGACATCTTACGACTCTCTATGCCTCGTTAGCAACTCGAAAAGAACGTTAGTATGATGTAGGACCCCTTAGAGGTCCTATGAACACCTTACATCACCGTACGGAACCTTAAAACTCCATAATACACCTAATGAATTCGTCCGAGTCCTTTGAACATCGTACGACAACTCAGGACTTGTTACGACTCCGTATGAGACATTAGCAACATGAAAAGCAATTTATAACAATGTAGGTCGCGTTACATCTCCAAAGAACACCTTGCATCACCGTACGAAACATTAAAACACCATAATAAACCTAATGAATACGTCCGAATCTTTTGAACATCATACGACAACTTAGGACATCTTACGACTCTCTATGCCTCGTTAGCAACTCGAAAAGAACGTTAGTATGATGTAGGACCCCTTAGAGGTCCTAAGAACACCTTACATCACCGTACGGAACCTTAAAACTCCATAATACACCTAATGAATTCGTCCGAGTCCTTTGAACATCGTACGACAACTCAGGACTTGTTACGACTCCGTATGAGACATTAGCAACATGAAAAGCAATTTATAACAATGTAGGTCGCGTTACATCTCCCAAGAACACCTTGCATCACCGTACGAAACATTAAAACACCATAATAAACCTAATGAATACGTCCGACTCTTTTGAACATCATACGACAACTTAGGACATCTTACGACTCTCTATGCCACGTTAGCAACTCGAAAAGAATGTTAGTATGATGTAGGACCCCTTACAGGTCCTAAGAACACCTTACATCACCGTACGAAACCTTAAAACTCCATAATACACCTAATGAATTCGTCCGAGTCTTTTGAACATCGTACGACAACTCAGGACTTGTTACGACTCCGTATGAGACATTAGCAACATGAAAAGCAATTTATAACAATGTAGGTCGCGTTACATCTCCAAAGAACACCTTGCATCACCGTACGAAACATTAAAACACCATAATAAACCTAATGAATACGTCCGAATCTTTTGAACATCATACGACAACTTAGGACATCTTACGACTCTCTATGCCTCGTTAGCAACTCGAAAAGAACGTTAGTATGATGTAGGACCCCTTAGAGGTCCTAAGAACACCTTACATCACCGTACGGAACCTTAAAACTCCATAATACACCTAATGAATTCGTCCGAGTCCTTTGAACATCGTACGACAACTCAGGACTTGTTACGACTCCGTATGAGACATTAGCAACATGAAAAGCAATTTATAACAATGTAGGTCGCGTTACATCTCCAAAGAACACCTTGCATCACCGTACGAAACATTAAAACACCATAATAAACCTAATGAATACGTCTGAATCTTTTGAACATCATACGACAACTTAGGACATCTTACGACTCTCTATGCCTCGTTAGCAACTCGAAAAGAACGTTAGTATGATGTAGGACCCCTTAGAGGTCCTAAGAACACCTTACATCACCGTACGGAACCTTAAAACTCCATAATACACCTAATGAATTCGTCCGAGTCCTTTGAACATCGTACGACAACTCAGGACTTGTTACGACTCCGTATGAGACATTAGCAACATGAAAAGCAATTTATAACAATGTAGGTCGCGTTACATCTCCAAAGAACACCTTGCATCACCGTACGAAACATTAAAACACCATAATAAACCTAATGAATACGTCCGAATCTTTTGAACATCATACGACAACTTAGGACATCTTACGACTCTCTATGCCTCGTTAGCAACTCGAAAAGAACGTTAGTATGATGTAGGACCCCTTAGAGGTCCTAAGAACACCTTACATCACCGTACGGAACCTTAAAACTCCATAATACACCTAATGAATTCGTCCGAGTCCTTTGAACATCGTACGACAACTCAGGACTTGTTACGACTCCGTATGAGACATTAGCAACATGAAAAGCAATTTATAACAATGTAGGTCGCGTTACATCTCCCAAGAACACCTTGCATCACCGTACGAAACATTAAAACACCATAATAAACCTAATGAATACGTCCGACTCTTTTGAACATCATACGACAACTTAGGACATCTTACGACTCTCTATGCCACGTTAGCAACTCGAAAAGAACGTTAGTATGATGTAGGACCCCTTACAGGTCCTAAGAACACCTTACATCACCGTACGAAACCTTAAAACTCCATAATACACCTAATGAATTCGTCCGAGCCTTTTGAACATCGTACGACAACTCAGGACTTGTTACGACTCCGTATGAGACATTAGCAACATGAAAAGCAATTTATAACAATGTAGGTCGCGTTACATCTCCCAAGAACACCTTGCATCACCGTACGAAACATTAGAACACCATAATAAACCTAATGAATACGTCCGACTCTTTTGAACATCATACAACAACTTAGGACATCTTACGACTCTCTATGCCACGTTAGCAACTCGAAAAGAACGTTAGTATGATGTAGGACCCCTTACAGGTCCTAAGAACACCTTACATCACCGTACGAAACCTTAAAACTCCATAATACACCTAATGAATTCGTCCGAGTCTTTTGAACATCGTACGACAACTCAGGACTTGTTACGACTCCGTATGAGACATTAGCAACATGAAAAGCAATTTATAACAATGTAGGTCGCGTTACATCTCCCAAGAACACCTTGCATCACCGTACGAAACATTAAAACACCATAATAAACCTAATGAATACGTCCGACTCTTTTGAACATCATACGACAACTTAGGACATCTTACGACTCTCTATGCCACGTTAGCAACTCGAAAAGAACGTTAGTATGATGTAGGACCCTTTACAGGTCCTAAGAACACCTTACATCACCGTACGAAACCTTAAAACTCCATAATACACCTAATGAATTCGTCCGAGTCTTTTGAACATCGTACGACAACTCAGGACTTGTTACGACTCCGTATTAGACATTAGCAACATGAAAAGCAATTTATAACAATGTAGGTCGCGTTACATCTCCAAAGAACACCTTGCATCACCGTACGAAACATTAAAACACCATAATAAACCTAATGAATACGTCCGACTCTTTTGAACATCATACGACAACTTAGGACATCTTACGACTCTCTATGCCACGTTAGCAACTCGAAAAGATCGATAGTATGATGTAGGACCCCTTACAGGTCCTAAGAACACCTTACATTACCGTACGAAACCTTAAAACTCCATAATACACCTAATGAATTCGTCTGAGTCCTTTGAAGATCGTATGACAAGTTACGACATCTTAAGACTCTGTATGTCATATTAGCACCTTGAAAAGCACGTTAGTATAAAGGAGGACACCTTAAAATACCTAACAGCACCTTACAACACCGTACGAAACCTTAAAACTGCATAATAAACCTAATGAATTCGTCCAAGTCCTTTGAACATCGTACGACCACTCAGGACTTGTTACGACTCTGTATGTGACATTAGCAACATGAAAAGCAATTTAGAATAATGTAGGACGCGTTACAACTTCTAAGAACACCTTACATCACCGTACCAAACATTAAAACTCCATAATAAACCTAATGACTTCGTCTGAGTCCATTGAACATCGTACGACAACTCAGGACTTGTTACGACTCCGTATGAGACATTAGCAACATGAAAAGCAATTTATAACAATGTAGGTCGCGTTACATCTCCAAAGAACACCTTGCATCACCGTACGAAACATTAAAGCACCATAATAAACCTAATGAATACGTCCGACTCTTTTGAACATCATACGACAACTTAGGACATCTTACGACTCTCTATGCCACGTTAGCAACTCGAAAAGAACGTTAGTATGATGTAGGTCCCCTTACAGGTCCTAAGAACACCTTACATCACCGTACGAAACCTTAAAACTCCATAATACACCTAATGAATTCGTCCGAGTCTTTTGAACATCGTACGACAACTCAGGACTTGTTACGACTCCGCATGAGACATTAGCAACATGAAAAGCAATTTATAACAATGTAGGTCGCGTTACATCTCCAAAGAACACCTTGCATCACCGTACGAAACATTAAAACACCATAATAAACCTAATGAATACGTCCGACTCTTTTGAACATCATACGACAACTTAGGACATCTTACGACTCTCTATGCCACGTTAGCAACTCGAAAAGAACGTTAGTATGATGTAGGACCCCTTACAGGTCCTAAGAACACCTTACATCACCGTACGAAACCTTAAAACTCCATAATACTCCTAATGAATTCGTTCGAGTCTTTTGAACATCGTACGACAACTCAGGACTTGTTACGACTCCGTATGAGACATTAGCAACATGAAAAGCAATTTATAACAATGTAGGTCGCGTTACATCTCCAAAGAACACCTTGCATCACCGTACGAAACATTAAAACACCATAATAAACCTAATGAATACGTCCGACTCTTTTGAACATCATACGACAACTTAGGACATCTTACGACTCTCTATGCCACGTTAGCAACTCGAAAAGATCGATAGTATGATGTAGGACCCCTTACAGGTCCTAAGAACACCTTACATTACCGTACGAAACCTTAAAACTCCATAATACACCTAATGAATTCGTCTGAGTCCTTTGAAGATCGTATGACAAGTTACGACATCTTAAGACTCTGTATGTCATATTAGCACCTTGAAAAGCACGTTAGTATAACGGAGGACACCTTAAAATACCTAACAGCACCTTACAACACCGTACGAAACCTTAAAACTGCATAATAAACCTAATGAATTCGTCCAAGTCCTTTGAACATCGTACGACCACTCAGGACTTGTTACGACTCTGTATGTGACATTAGCAACATGAAAAGCAATTTAGAATAATGTAGGACGCGTTACAACTTCTAAGAACACCTTACATCACCGTACCAAACATTAAAACTCCATAATAAACCTAATGACTTCGTCTGAGTCCATTGAACATCGTACGACAACTCAGGACTTGTTACGACTCCGTATGAGACATTAGCAACATGAAAAGCAATTTATAACAATGTAGGTCGCGTTACATCTCCAAAGAACACCTTGCATCACCGTACGAAACATTAAAACACCATAATAAACCTAATGAATACGTCCGACTCTTTTGAACATCTTACGACTCTCTATGCCACGTTAGCAACTCGAAAAGAACGTTAGTATGATGTAGGACCCCTTACAGGTCCTAAGAACACCTTACATCACCGTACGAAACCTTAAAACTCCATAATACACCTAATGAATTCGTCCGAGTCTTTTGAACATCGTACGACAACTCAGGACTTGTTACGACTCCGTATGAGACATTAGCAACATGAAAAGCAATTTATAACAATGTAGGTCGCGTTACATCTCCCAAGAACACCTTGCATCACCGTACGAAACATTAAAACACCATAATAAACCTAATGAATACGTCCGACTCTTTTGAACATCATACGACAACTTAGGACATCTTACGACTCTCTATGCCACGTTAGCAACTCGAAAAGAACGTTAGTATGATGTAGGACCCCTTACAGGTCCTAAGAACACCTTACATCACCGTACGAAACCTTAAAACTCCATAATACACCTAATGAATTCGTCCGAGTCTTTTGAACATCGTACGACAACTCAGGACTTGTTACGACTCCGTATGAGACATTAGCAACATGAAAAGCAATTTATAACAATGTAGGTCGCGTTACATCTCCAAAGAACACCTTGCATCACCGTACGAAACATTAAAACACCATAATAAACCTAATGAATACGTCCGAATCTTTTGAACATCATACGACAACTTAGGACATCTTACGACTCTCTATGCCTCGTTAGCAACTCGAAAAGAACGTTAGTATGATGTAGGACCCCTTAGAGGTCCTAAGAACACCTTACATCACCGTACGGAACCTTAAAACTCCATAATACACCTAATGAATTCGTCCGAGTCCTTTGAACATTGTACGACAACTCAGGACTTGTTACGACTCCGTATGAGACATTAGCAACATGAAAAGCAATTTATAACAATGTAGGTCGCGTTACATCTCCAAAGAACACCTTGCATCACCGTACGAAACATTAAAACACCATAATAAACCTAATGAATACGTCCGACTCTTTTGAACATCATACGACAACTTAGGACATCTTACGACTCTCTATGCCACGTTAGCAACTCGAAAAGATCGATAGTATGATGTAGGACCCCTTACAGGTCCTAAGAACACCTTACATTACCGTACGAAACCTTAAAACTCCATAATACACCTAATGAATTCGTCTGAGTCCTTTGAAGATCGTATGACAAGTTACGACATCTTAAGACTCTGTATGTCATATTAGCACCTTGAAAAGCACGTTAGTATTTTGCACCTTGAAAAGCACGTTAGGCTGGCGATTCTGGCGATTTCTAGGGTTGAATCTTGATTCGGTTGGATCTTGATTCTTGATTCGGTTGGATCTTGATTCTTGCTTCTTGATTCGGTTACATCTTGTTTCTTGATTCTTAAATTCGTTATTGCTAACCGATTCTTGTTCTTGATTATAGTTCTTTAGTTTGTTTTGTTTCTAGGGTTTGACTACAAATCCTAGACGTTTCCTATCCTGATTTTGGTTCCTCCTTTGTGTAACAATCCTGTAATTGTCTTGTTACAATACGAGCATTGTTAGCAATTAGAGGTGTTCGAAATTAGGGTTTTCTTTTTCTGTGTTTTCTGTGTTACTAATTGATTCAAAGATTCGTATTCTGATTGCTTAGTGGATCTGTAATCGATCGCGTCTACTGTGTTAGATAAGCTAGATTGATACGAATTCCATTAACCTTTTAAGAATTGTTTCTGGAAAATCGATTAGGGATACGTTGTGTTGCATGCATGGCTATGTCCTCGTTGGCTGCGAAAGTTACTAATATCGATGGTCGCATTGCCATGAAGAGTATCTTGAGAAAGCAGGAGAGTTATGTGACTGATAATATTAACAGGGAGTTAGATCAGCCGAAGTCGACTATTGATAATATTGCTGTTAATGTTGGAAACCCTAATGTGACAGGTTTGGGTGAAGATGTTAACAAAAAGATGGGAGATGTGGCTGTGGATAAGGGTGGAGATGAAAAGAGTGAAAAATCGTATAGAGATACAATTAAACAGGAAAAAAGAGTTAATTTTCGGTTCATTGAGAATAGTTCTAGTGCTGATGGTGTTGATGTTATGCTATCCAAAGAGTCAGTGAAAAAGGTGCAGGCAAAATTGGGTTATACACTTTATGGTTATTTCTTGGGGGAGAGGCAGTCCTTTCATGCAGTGAATTACTTTGTGAAGAACAACTGGAACAAGTTTGGGCTGAAAAAGGTTATGATGAACGCTGAAGGATTCTTTTTCTTTCAATTTACTGATTATGAAGGTCTGCAGGGAGTCTTGAATGGTGGCCCATGGTTGGTGCTTAGTTCTCCATTGATCTTGAATGAGTGGGCTCCTGATTCTAAGCTTGTTAAGAAAGAGTTTAAGTTGTTATCGGTGTGGGTTAAGCTTCATGGGGTGCCCATAGCAGCTTACACTGATGATGGATTGAGTGAACTGATGAGCAAGATAGGCAAACCACAACAGTTAGATTCGTTTACTACATCGATGTGTATCAATGGATGGGGAAGGAGCAGCTATGCTAGAGCTATGGTGGAGATCTCGGCTGATATGGAATTTAAACAAACCATCAAGGTGGGTATTCCGTCTTTGGAGGGTGACAGTGTTACGGTGAAGCAAGTTGATGTGGAATATGAATGGATCCCCCCTAGATGTTCTCATTGCAAGGTGTTTGGACATGATACAAATACTTGTGTGATAATGACTGAAAAGGGGTTGGGAGACAAGAAAAAGGATGTCATGTTGGAGAATGATGGGTTTGTGGAGGTGCCAAGAAAGAAAGCAGCTAAAAAACATGGGTTCAATGTTCAGCAACACAAGCCAAGGTTTGAATATAAACCGATTATAAACAAAAAGCTGGGAGCTGATCATGGAAAAGAATCTGGTAATGAAGTGAATGGAGGGTCAAAGCCGAACATGTTGAATAATTCTTTTAGTGTATTGATGGAAAAAGAAGGGGACATACATAAATCAGATGTCGATGATCATGTTGAAAAAGGTGATGGGAGTGGTGTGGAAAAGCTGGAAGAAAGTGAAGAATGTTACGATGAAACTTATAATGCTTTATTTGTGAATGAAACGGTTAAAAAAGGGGCAAGCACTCCTTCGGACCAGGTTTTTAATGTTTAAACTTGCAGCGTGGAATGTTAGGGGTATGAATCGGCCCCTTAAATAGAAAGAGATTCGGTTTTTAATTCAAGATAGTAAGGTTAGTTTATGTGCTATTTTAGAGTCTCATGTTGAGGTTAGTAAGGTAGAGGATATGTGTGGAAAGATTTCGAAAGTTTGGAGGTGGTGCTCTAATGCTAGTTCATGCATGGGTGGTGCTAGAGGTACTCGAATCATTATGGGATGGGATACTAATGTGGTCGATGTTCATGTGCTTACTCATAGTGACCAAATCATTCATTGTCAAGTGTTTCACAAACATTCAGGTACTATGCTATATTGTTCTATGGTTTATGCCCATAATTATTATGTTCAGAGAAGGAGTTTATGGGAGTCTTTATCTGTTCACAAAGGATGTGTTAAAGACCACCCTTGGGTGATGTTGGGTGATTTCAATTCGACTCTTAACCTTGATGATCAAATGGCTGGTCCTTCTAAAATCTCGTTGGGTATGAAGGAATTTCGTGATTGTGTTAATGAGATAGAGGTGGTAGATATTAATGCTTCGGGGGTTAAATATACATGGAATCAAAAGCCTACATCAGGTATTGGTATTTTCAAAAAGATGGATCGGGTCATGGGTAATGCTGGGCTGATTGATCGGTTTCCTAAAGCTTCGGTGTTGTTTAAGCCTTATGGATTATCGGATCATAGCCCATGCATATTAACTTTGTTGGAGAGTAGTAAACACAAGCCAAAACCGTTTAAATTCACAAATCTTTTAACGCAGAAGCCAGAATTTGAGGATATTGTGAAGAAAGGGTGGGAATGTAATGTGAATGGAGTCCCACAATTCAGGCTTGTAAAGAGGCTGAAAGGGCTCAAGAAAGAGTTCAGATTGTTGCTGTTTAAACAGGGACATATTCATGATAAGGTGGTTAACCTTAGGAAAGAGCTGGAAGATACTCAATCTCTTATTGAAAGCGATCCACATGATGGGGGTTTGAGGGAAAAGGAGGCCAAATACCTGAAGGAATTTGTTGAGGCTAGTATGGATGAAGAGAGGTTTGTTAAGCAAAAAGCGAAAGTAAAGTGGCTAGCGGAAGGTGATGCTAATACCAAGTACTTCCATAATATTCTTAAATGCAAAAACAACAAAAAAACGATTCTTTCAGTTCTTGGGGTGGATGGTATGGTGCTTGAAGGGGATTTGATGATCCATGAATTTGTCAATTTCTATGAACACTTTCTGGGGGGAGAACATGCTCGACCTACTCTCCCTTCGATGGATTTATTCTCTAAAAGATTGGATGTAGATATGGCCTCTAGTATGGTGTCTCCGGTTACAAGAGAAGAAATAAAGCAAGTTTTATTCTCTATGAATGATGACAAGGCGCCAGGTCCAGATGGGTATACTTCGGCTTTTTTCAAAAAAGCCTGGGATATTGTGGGGGATGAAGTGGTTTTAGCTATTCAAGATTTTTTCAATACGAATAGACTGCTTCAGGAATGGAATCATACGTTGATTGCGCTGGTTCCAAAAGTTGATGTTCCGAGTCGTGTGACTGATTATAGGCCAATTGCCTGCTGCAATGTTTTATATAAGTGTATCTCGAAGATCATTGCTAATCGTTTGAAACATTCACTCTCTTGTATTATTAGTGCTAATCAGTCAGCTTTTATTCCAGGTAGGAGGATTGCAGATAATATTCTTCTTACACAGGAACTGTTGCACAATTATCATCGGAATAGAGGGCATCCAAAATGTGCTTTTAAAGTTGATATTCAAAAAGCTTACGATACGGTTAATTGGAAGTTTATGAAGTTTTGCCTGCAAGGGTTTGGGTTTCATGAGAAGATGGTAGACTGGATTATGACCTGTGTCTCCTCCCCTTCTTATTCGGTCTGTATTAATGGGGACGTGCATGGTTATTTTAAAGGTACGAGAGGGTTACGACAAGGGGATCCTTTATCTCCTTATCTTTTTACCATGGTTATGGAGGTCTTAACTCTTCTATTCATGAACATGCCGATGGATAGTTTCAAGTTTCATCATAAATGTGAGGACCTCCGTATTATCAACTTATGCTTTGCAGATGATTTGTTTATTTTTGCTCGGGGTGATACGAGATCGGCTTCTTGTATATTGGAGGTTCTAAAAAAGTTTGCTGACCTTTCAGGGTTATATACTAATAACCACAAGAGTACGGTGTATTTTTGTCATGTCCCCCCTCATGTGAAGAATGGTATCTTAAGCCTTCTTCCGTTTGAAGAAGGGAAATTCCCAGTGAAATATCTGGGAGTGCCGTTGATCTCGTCTAGGTTGAACAACCAGCAGTGTACAGTTCTAACGGACCGGGTTGAAAGTCGTATTTCATCTTGGAATAACAAATATTTGTCGTTTGCAGGAAGACTTCAACTTATTCGCTCAGTCTTATCTTCTATGCATATTTTTTGGGCTGCAGCGTTTTTGCTTCCTGTTTTTACATCTAAGGAGATGGAGGCTAAGCTTAGAAAGTTTTTATGGGGTATCAAGGATGATAATAAAGCTACTGCTAAAGTGTCATGGAAAAAGGTTTGCCTTCCCAAAGCTGAGGGGGGCTTAGGAGTTCGTCGTATTTATGATATGAATATGGCCCTTATGGGATCACATATATGGCGCATTCTTTCTAAGGCTGATTCGATGTGGGTGCAATGGGTTTGGATGCATAGGATTGGCTCGAGAAATTTCTGGGATCTTAAAATCCCTCCTTCATGTTCATGGAGTTGGAGGAATATTTTGAAGCTAAGAGATGTTTTTAAAGGTAAATTCTGGGTTCAGATTGGTGATGGTAAAGATACGAATATTTGGTTCGATTATTGGTCTAACCAAAGCCCCCTTTCTACATTTATCAATTCTAGAGCTGTTCGGGATGTGAACATGACACTTATGGACACGGTGGACAGAGTCTTGGTGGATTCGGTATGTAACTGGCCAAATGAGTTAACTAGTCGTTTTCCCTCTCTGTCGAATATATCTATTCCATTTACTTCAAATGGTGCGGATGTAGTTAGATGGAGGGAGGGACCGGAGCTGATGCAGTTCAATACTTCTTTAGCTTGGAATGCGATTAGGGTAAAGGAAGATCAGGTGGAGTGGGTGGATTGTGTTTGGTTTCCTCATTGCATCCCAAAACATGCTTTTAACATGTGGCTTATTTGCCAACGCAAGCTGTTAACCCAAGATAGACTTCTCAGATGGAACCATTTGAAAGGTATTAACATGAATATGATGTGCTGTTTCTTATGTTTGCACAATGTGGACTCTCATGATCATTTATTTTTCGAATGCCCTTATGCGACTCGGGTTTGGAAGTTGGTGCGAGGGAAGGCTAAAATGGAGCATATCCCTCCAATTTGGTCGATCGTTTTGCATGACTTAAAATGTAAGTCTAACAGCAAAAATTTAGATGCTATCATTAGTCGGTTGGTTGTAGCGGGTGTGGCTTATGCCATTTGGCAGGAGAGAAATAATCGTCTTTTCAATGAAAACCCAAGACCTCCTGAAGTGGTTGGTAAATTAGTGCTCCAAACTATTAGATGCCGAATAATGAACCTAAAGATCAAGACCATTATGGGGGACCAACGCAGATTAAATACTTGGATGCAAATGGAGATTGATGTCTAGTGGTGTTTGGTACATGTCTAGTGCTAGTTATAGCTAGTTTGTTGGTTTGTGTTTATGTTTGATCTCGTGATTGAGTTTTGTATGTTCTGAAGTCTTTGGGTATGTCCGAGACTTAACTAGTATGGATTATCCATGATACTTGTTTTAACTTTTTAATAGAATCACCAGGGTAAAACCCTTTTACCCAAAAAAAAAAGCACGTTAGTATAACGGAGGACACCTTAAAATACCTAACAGCACCTTACAACACCGTACGAAACCTTAAAACTGCATAATAAACCTAATGAATTCGTCCAAGTCCTTTGAACATCGTACGACCACTCAGGACTTGTTACGACTCTGTATGTGACATTAGCAACATGAAAAGCAATTTAGAATAATGTAGGACGCGTTACAACTTCTAAGAACACCTTACATCACCGTACCAAACATTAAAACTCCATAATAAACCTAATGACTTCGTCTGAGTCCATTGAACATCGTACGACAACTCAGGACTTGTTACGACTCCGTATGAGACATTAGCAACATGAAAAGCAATTTATAACAATGTAGGTCGCGTTACATCTCCAAAGAACACCTTGCATCACCGTACGAAACATTAAAACACCATAATAAACCTAATGAATACGTCCGACTCTTTTGAACATCATACGACAACTTAGGACATCTTACGACTCTCTATGCCACGTTAGCAACTCGAAAAGAACGTTAGTATGATGTAGGTCCCCTTACAGGTCCTAAGAACACCTTACATCACCGTACGAAACCTTAAAACTCCATAATACACCTAATGAATTCGTCCGAGTCTTTTGAACATCGTACGACAACTCAGGACTTGTTACGACTCCGCATGAGACATTAGCAACATGAAAAGCAATTTATAACAATGTAGGTCGCGTTACATCTCCAAAGAACACCTTGCATCACCGTACGAAACATTAAAACACCATAATAAACCTAATGAATACGTCCGACTCTTTTGAACATCATACGACAACTTAGGACATCTAAACGACTCTTTATGCCACGTTAGCAACTCGAAAAGAACGTTAGTATGATGTAGGACCCCTTACAGGTCCTAAGAACACCTTACATCACCGTACGAAACCTTAAAACTCCATAATACACCTAATGAATTCGTCCGAGTCTTTTGAACATCGTACGACAACTCAGGACTTGTTACGACTCCGTATGAGACATTAGCAACATGAAAAGCAATTTATAACAATGTAGGTCGCGTTACATCTCCAAAGAACACCTTGCATCACCGTACGAAACATTAAAACACCATAATAAACCTAATGAATACGTCCGACTCTTTTGAACATCATACGACAACTTAGGACATCTTACGACTCTCTATGCCACGTTAGCAACTCGAAAAGAACGTTAGTATGATGTAGGACACCTTACAGGTCCTAAGAACACCTTACATCACCGTACGAAACCTTAAAACTCCATAATACACCTAATGACTTCGTCCGAGTCTTTTGAACATCGTACGACAACTCAGGACTTGTTACGACTCCGTATGAGACATTAGCAACATGAAAAGCAATTTATAACAATGTAGGTCGCGTTACATCTCCAAAGAACACCTTGCATCACCGTACGAAACATTAAAACACCATAATAAACCTAATGAATACGTCCGACTCTTTTGAACATCATACGACAACTTAGGACATCTTACGACTCTCTATGCCACGTTAGCAACTCGAAAAGAACGTTAGTATGATGTAGGTCCCCTTACAGGTCCTAAGAACACCTTACATCACCGTACGAAACCTTAAAACTCCATAATACACCTAATGAATTCGTCCGAGTCTTTTGAACATCGTACGACAACTCAGGACTTGTTACGACTCCGCATGAGACATTAGCAACATGAAAAGCAATTTATAACAATGTAGGTCGCGTTACATCTCCAAAGAACACCTTGCATCACCGTACGAAACATTAAAACACCATAATAAACCTAATGAATACGTCCGACTCTTTTGAACATCATACGACAACTTAGGACATCTAAACGACTCTTTATGCCACGTTAGCAACTCGAAAAGAACGTTAGTATGATGTAGGACCCCTTACAGGTCCTAAGAACACCTTACATCACCGTACGAAACCTTAAAACTCCATAATACACCTAATGAATTCGTCCGAGTCTTTTGAACATCGTACGACAACTCAGGACTTGTTACGACTCCGTATGAGACATTAGCAACATGAAAAGCAATTTATAACAATGTAGGTCGCGTTACATCTCCAAAGAACACCTTGCATCACCGTACGAAACATTAAAACACCATAATAAACCTAATGAATACGTCCGACTCTTTTGAACATCATACGACAACTTAGGACATCTTACGACTCTCTATGCCACGTTAGCAACTCGAAAAGAACGTTAGTATGATGTAGGACACCTTACAGGTCCTAAGAACACCTTACATCACCGTACGAAACCTTAAAACTCCATAATACACCTAATGAATTCGTCCGAGTCTTTTGAACATCGTACGACAACTCAGGACTTGTTACGACTCCGTATAAGACATTAGCAACATGAAAAGCAATTTATAACAATGTAGGTCGCGTTACATCTCCAAAGAACACCTTGCATCACCGTACGAAACATTAAAACACCATAATAAACCTAATGAATACGTCCGACTCTTTTGAACATCATACGACAACTTAGGACATCTTACGACTCTCTATGCCACGTTAGCAACTCGAAAAGAACGTTAGTATGATGTAGGACCCCTTACAGGTCCTAAGAACACCTTACATCACCGTACGAAACCTTAAAACTCCATAATACACCTAATGAATTCGTCCGAGTCTTTTGAACATCGTACGACAACTCAGGACTTGTTACGACTCCGTATGAGACATTAGCAACATGAAAAGCAATTTATAACAATGTAGGTCGCGTTACATCTCCAAAGAACACCTTGCATCACCGTACGAAACATTAAAACACCATAATAAACCTAATGAATACGTCCGAATCTTTTGAACATCATACGACAACTTAGGACATCTTACGACTCTCTATGCCTCGTTAGCAACTCGAAAAGAACGTTAGTATGATGTAGGACCCCTTAGAGGTCCTAAGAACACCTTACATCACCGTACGGAACCTTAAAACTCCATAATACACCTAATGAATTCGTCCGAGTCCTTTGAACATCGTACGACAACTCAGGACTTGTTACGACTCCGTATGAGACATTAGCAACATGAAAAGCAATTTATAACAATGTAGGTCGCGTTACATCTCCAAAGAACACCTTGCATCACCGTACGAAACATTAAAACACCATAATAAACCTAATGAATACGTCCGACTCTTTTGAACATCATACGACAACTTAGGACATCTTACGACTCTCTATGCCACGTTAGCAACTCGAAAAGGTCGATAGTATGATGTAGGACCCCTTACAGGTCCTAAGAACACCTTACATTACCGTACGAAACCTTAAAACTCCATAATACACCTAATGAATTCGTCAGAGTCCTTTGAAGATCGTATGACAAGTTACGACATCTTAAGACTCTGTATGTCATATTAGCACCTTGAAAAGCACGTTAGTATAACGGAGGACACCTTAAAATACCTAACAGCACCTTACAACACCGTACGAAACCTTAAAACTGCATAATAAACCTAATGAATTCGTCCAAGTCCTTTGAACATTGTACGACCACTCAGGACTTGTTACGACTCTGTATGTGACATTAGCAACATGAAAAGCAATTTAGAATAATGTAGGACGCGTTACAACTTCTAAGAACACCTTACATCACCGTACCAAACATTAAAACTTCATAATAAACCTAATGACTTCGTCTGAGTCCATTGAACATCGTACGACAACTCAGGACTTGTTACGACTCCGTATGAGACATTAGCAACATGAAAAGCAATTTATAACAATGTAGGTCGCGTTACATCTCCAAAGAACACCTTGCATCACCGTACGAAACATTAAAGCACCATAATAAACCTAATGAATACGTCCGACTCTTTTGAACATCATACGACAACTTAGGACATCTTACGACTCTCTATGCCACGTTAGCAACTCGAAAAGAACGTTAGTATGATGTAGGTCCCCTTACAGGTCCTAAGAACACCTTACATCACCGTACGAAACCTTAAAACTCCATAATACACCTAATGAATTCGTCCGAGTCTTTTGAACATCGTACGACAACTCAGGACTTGTTACGACTCCGCATGAGACATTAGCAACATGAAAAGCAATTTATAACAATGTAGGTCGCGTTACATCTCCAAAGAACACCTTGCATCACCGTACGAAACATTAAAACACCATAATAAACCTAATGAATACGTCCGACTCTTTTGAACATCATACGACAACTTAGGACATCTTACGACTCTCTATGCCACGTTAGCAACTCGAAAAGAACGTTAGTATGATGTAGGACCCCTTACAGGTCCTAAGAACACCTTACATCACCGTACGAAACCTTAAAACTCCATTATACACCTAATGAATTCGTCCGAGTCCTTTGAACATCGTACGACAACTCAGGACTTGTTACGACTCCGTATGAGACATTAGCAACATGAAAAGCAATTTATAACAATGTAGGTCGCGTTACATCTCCCAAGAACACCTTGCATCACCGTACGAAACATTAGAACACCATAATAAACCTAATGAATAAGTCCGACTCTTTTGAACATCATACGACAACTTAGGACATCTTACGACTCTCTATGCCACGTTAGCAACTCAAAAAGAACGTTAGTATGATGTAGGACCCCCTACAGGTCCTAAGAACACCTTACATCACCGTACGAAACCTTAAAACTCCATAATACACCTAATGAATTCGTCCGAGCCTTTTGAACATCGTACGACAACTCAGGACTTGTTACGACTCCGTATCAGACATTAGCAACATGAAAAGCAATTTATAACAATGTAGGTCGCGTTTCATCTCCCAAGAACACCTTGCATCACCGTACGAAACATTAGAACACCATAATAAACCTAATGAATAAGTCCGACTCTTTTGAAAATCATACGACAACTTAGGACATCTTACGACTCTCTATGCCACGTTAGCAACTCAAAAAGAACGTTAGTATGATGTAGGACCCCTTACAGGTCCTAAGAACACCTTACATCACCGTACGAAACCTTAAAACTCTATAATACACCTAATGAATTCGTCCGAGTCTTTTGAACATCGTACGACAACTCAGGACTTGTTACGACTCCGTATGAGACATTAGCAACATGAAAAGCAATTTATAACAATGTAGGTCGCGTTACATCTCCAAAGAACACCTTGCATCACCGTACGAAACATTAAAACACCATAATAAACCTAATGAATACGTCCGACTCTTTTGAACATCATACGACAACTTAGGACATCTTACGACTCTCTATGCCACGTTAGCAACTCGAAAAGATCGATAGTATGATGTAGGACCCCTTACAGGTCCTAAGAACACCTTACATTACCGTACGAAACCTTAAAACTCCATAATACACCTAATGAATTCGTCTGAGTCCTTTGAAGATCGTATGACAAGTTACGACATCTTAAGACTCTGTATGTCATATTAGCACCTTGAAAAGCACGTTAGTATAACGGAGGACACCTTAAAATACCTAACAGCACCTTACAACACCGTACGAAACCTTAAAACTGCATAATAAACCTAATGAATTCGTCCAAGTCCTTTGAACATCGTACGACAACTCAGGACTTGTTACGACTCCGCATGAGACATTAGCAACATGAAAAGCAATTTATAACAATGTAGGTCGCGTTACATCTCCAAAGAACACCTTGCATCACCGTACGAAACATTAAAACACCATAATAAACCTAATGAATACGTCCGACTCTTTTGAACATCATACGACAACTTAGGACATCTTACGACTCTCTATGCCACGTTAGCAACTCGAAAAGAACGTTAGTATGATGTAGGACCCCTTACAGGTCCTAAGAACACCTTACATCACCGTACGAAACCTTAAAACTCCATTATACACCTAATGAATTCGTCCGAGTCCTTTGAACATCGTACGACAACTCAGGACTTGTTACGACTCCGTATGAGACATTAGCAACATGAAAAGCAATTTATAACAATGTAGGTCGCGTTTCATCTCCCAAGAACACCTTGCATCACCGTACGAAACATTAGAACACCATAATAAACCTAATGAATAAGTCCGACTCTTTTGAACATCATACGACAACTTAGGACATCTTACGACTCTCTATGCCACGTTAGCAACTCAAAAAGAACGTTAGTATGATGTAGGACCCCTTACAGGTCCTAAGAACACCTTACATCACCGTATGAAACCTTAAAACTCCATAATACACCTAATGAATTCGTCCGAGCCTTTTGAACATCGTACGACAACTCAGGACTTGTTACGACTCCGTATCAGACATTAGCAACATGAAAAGCAATTTATAACAATGTAGGTCGCGTTTCATCTCCCAAGAACACCTTGCATCACCGTACGAAACATTAGAACACCATAATAAACCTAATGAATAAGTCCGACTCTTTTGAACATCATACGACAACTTAGGACATCTTACGACTCTCTATGCCACGTTAGCAACTCAAAAAGAACGTTAGTATGATGTAGGACCCCTTACAGGTCCTAAGAACACCTTACATCACCGTACGAAACCTTAAAACTCCATAATACACCTAATGAATTCGTCCGAGTCTTTTGAACATCGTACGACAACTCAGGACTTGTTACGACTCCGTATGAGACATTAGCAACATGAAAAGCAATTTATAACAATGTAGGTCGCGTTACATCTCCAAAGAACACCTTGCATCACCGTACGAAACATTAAAACACCATAATAAACCTAATGAATACGTCCGACTCTTTTGAACATCATACGACAACTTAGGACATCTTACGACTCTCTATGCCACGTTAGCAACTCGAAAAGATCGATAGTATGATGTAGGACCCCTTACATGTCCTAAGAACACCTTACATTACCGTACGAAACCTTAAAACTCCATAATACACCTAATGAATTCGTCTGAGTCCTTTGAAGATCGTATGACAAGTTACGACATCTTAAGACTCTGTATGTCATATTAGCACCTTGAAAAGCACGTTAGTATAACGGAGGACACCTTAAAATACCTAACAGCACCTTACAACACCGTACGAAACCTTAAAACTGCATAATAAACCTAATGAATTCGTCCAAGTCCTTTGAACATCGTACGACAACTCAGGACTTGTTACGACTCCGCATGAGACATTAGCAACATGAAAAGCAATTTATAACAATGTAGGTCGCGTTACATCTCCAAAGAACACCTTGCATCACCGTACGAAACATTAAAACACCATAATAAACCTAATGAATACGTCCGACTCTTTTGAACATCATACGACAACTTAGGACATCTTACGACTCTCTATGCCACGTTAGCAACTCGAAAAGAACGTTAGTATGATGTAGGACCCCTTACAGGTCCTAAGAACACCTTACATCACCGTACGAAACCTTAAAACTCCATTATACACCTAATGAATTCGTCCGAGTCCTTTGAACATCGTACGACAACTCAGGACTTGTTACGACTCCGTATGAGACATTAGCAACATGAAAAGCAATTTATAACAATGTAGGTCACGTTTCATCTCCCAAGAACACCTTGCATCACCGTACGAAACATTAGAACACCATAATAAACCTAATGAATAAGTCCGACTCTTTTGAACATCATACGACAACTTAGGACATCTTACGACTCTCTATGCCACGTTAGCAACTCAAAAAGAACGTTAGTATGATGTAGGACCCCTTACAGGTCCTAAGAACACCTTACATCACCGTACGAAACCTTAAAACTCCATAATACACCTAATGAATTCGTCCGAGCCTTTTGAACATCGTACGACAACTCAGGACTTGTTACGACTCCGTATCAGACATTAGCAACATGAAAAGCAATTTATAACAATGTAGGTCGCGTTTCATCTCCCAAGAACACCTTGCATCACCGTACGAAACATTAGAACACCATAATAAACCTAATGAATAAGTCCGACTCTTTTGAACATCATACGACAACTTAGGACATCTTACGACTCTCTATGCCACGTTAGCAACTCAAAAAGAACGTTAGTATGATGTAGGACCCCTTACAGGTCCTAAGAACACCTTACATCACCGTACGAAACCTTAAAACTCCATAATACACCTAATGAATTCGTCCGAGTCTTTTGAACATCGTACGACAACTCAGGACTTGTTACGACTCCGTATGAGACATTAGCAACATGAAAAGCAATTTATAACAATGTAGGTCGCGTTACATCTCCAAAGAACACCTTGCATCACCGTACGAAACATTAAAACACCATAATAAACCTAATGAATACGTCCGACTCTTTTGAACATCATACGACAACTTAGGACATCTTACGACTCTCTATGCCACGTTAGCAACTCGAAAAGATCGATAGTATGATGTAGGACCCCTTACAGGTCCTAAGAACACCTTACATTACCGTACGAAACCTTAAAACTCCATAATACACCTAATGAATTCGTCTGAGTCCTTTGAAGATCGTATGACAAGTTACGACATCTTAAGACTCTGTATGTCATATTAGCACCTTGAAAAGCACGTTAGTATAACGGAGGACACCTTAAAATACCTAACAGCACCTTACAACACCGTACGAAACCTTAAAACTGCATAATAAACCTAATGAATTCGTCCAAGTCCTTTGAACATCGTACGACCACTCAGGACTTGTTACGACTCTGTATGTGACATTAGCAACATGAAAAGCAATTTAGAATAATGTAGGACGCGTTACAACTTCTAAGAACACCTTACATCACCGTACCAAACATTAAAACTCCATAATAAACCTAATGACTTCGTCTGAGTCCATTGAACATCGTACGACAACTCAGGACTTGTTACGACTCCGTATGAGACATTAGCAACATTTAAAGCAATTTATAACAATGTAGGTCGCGTTACATCTCCAAAGAACACCTTGCATCACCGTACGAAACATTAAAACACCATAATAAACCTAATGAATACGTCCGACTCTTTTGAACATCTTACGACTCTCTATGCCACGTTAGCAACTCGAAAAGAACGTTAGTATGATGTAGGACCCCTTACAGGTCCTAAGAACACCTTACATCACCGTACGAAACCTTAAAACTCCATAATACACCTAATGAATTCGTCCGAGTCTTTTGAACATCGTACGACAACTCAGGACTTGTTACGACTCCGTATGAGACATTAGCAACATGAAAAGCAATTTATAACAATGTAGGTCGCGTTACATCTCCCGAGAACACCTTGCATCACCGTACGAAACATTAAAACACCATAATAAACCTAATGAATACGTCCGACTCTTTTGAACATCATACGACAACTTAGGACATCTTACGACTCTCTATGCCACGTTAGCAACTCAAAAAGAACGTTAGTATGATGTAGGACCCCTTACAGGTCCTAAGAACACCTTACATCACCGTACGAAACCTTAAAACTCCATAATACACCTAATGAATTCGTCCGAGTCTTTTGAACATCGTACGACAACTCAGGACTTGTTACGACTCCGTATGAGACATTAGCAACATGAAAAGCAATTTATAACAATGTAGGTCGCGTTACATCTCCAAAGAACACCTTGCATCACCGTACGAAACATTAAAACACCATAATAAACCTAATGAATACGTCCGACTCTTTTGAACATCATACGACAACTTAGGACATCTTACGACTCTCTATGCCACGTTAGCAACTCGAAAAGAACGTTAGTATGATGTAGGACCCCTTACAGGTCCTAAGAACACCTTACATCACCGTACGAAACCTTAAAACTCCATAATACACCTAATGAATTCGTCCGAGTCTTTTGAACATCGTACGACAACTCAGGACTTGTTACGACTCCGTATGAGACATTAGCAACATGAAAAGCAAATTATAACAATGTAGGTCGCGTTACATCTCCCAAGAACACCTTGCATCACCGTACGAAAAATTAAAACACCATAATAAACCTAATGAATACGTCCGACTCTTTTGAACATCATACGACAACTTAGGACATCTTACGACTCTCTATGCCACGTTAGCAACTCGAAAAGAACGTTAGAATGATGTAGGACCCCTTACAGGTCTTAAGAACACCTTACATCACCGTACGAAACCTTAAAACTCCATAATACACCTAATGAATTCGTCCGAGCCTTTTGAACATCGTACGACAACTCAGGACTTGTTACGACTCCGTATGAGACATTAACAACATGAAAAGCAATTTATAACAATGTAGGTCGCGTTACATCTCCAAAGAACACCTTGCATCACCGTACGAAACATTAAAACACCATAATAAACCTAATGAATACGTCCGACTCTTTTGAACATCATACGACAACTTAGGACATCTTACGACTCTCTATGCCACGTTAGCAACTCGAAAAGAACGTTAGTATGATGTAGGACCCCTTACAGGTCCTAAGAACACCTTACATCACCGTACGAAACCTTAAAACTCCATAATACACCTAATGAATTCGTCCGAGTCTTTTGAACATCGTACGACAACTCAGGACTTGTTACGACTCCGTATGAGACATTAGCAACATGAAAAGAAATTTATAACAATGTAGGTCGCGTTACATCTCCCAAGAACACCTTGCATCACCGTACGAAACATTAAAACACCATAATAAACCTAATGAATACGTCCGACTCTTTTGAACATCATACGACAACTTAGGACATCTTACGACTCTCTATGCCACGTTAGCAACTCGAAAAGAACGTTAGAATGATGTAGGACCCCTTACAGGTCTTAAGAACACCTTACATCACCGTACGAAACCTTAAAACTCCATAATACACCTAATGAATTCGTCCGAGTCTTTTGAACATCGTACGACAACTCAGGACTTGTTACGACTCCGTATGAGACATTAGCAACATGAAAAGCAATTTATAACAATGTAGGTCGCGTTACATCTCCAAAGAACACCTTGCATCACCGTACGAAACATTAAAACACCATAATAAACCTAATGAATACGTCCGACTCTTTTGAACATCATACGACAACTTAGGACATCTTACGACTCTCTATGCCACGTTAGCAACTCGAAAAGAACGTTAGTATGATGTAGGACCCCTTACAGGTCCTAAGAACACCTTACATCACCGTACGAAACCTTAAAACTCCATAATACACCTAATGAATTCGTCCGAGTCTTTTGAACATCGTACGACAACTCAGGACTTGTTACGACTCCGTATGAGACATTAGCAACATGAAAAGAAATTTATAACAATGTAGGTCGCGTTACATCTCCCAAGAACACCTTGCATCACCGTACGAAACATTAAAACACCATAATAAACCTAATGAATACGTCCGACTCTTTTGAACATCATACGACAACTTAGGACATCTTACGACTCTCTATGCCACGTTAGCAACTCGAAAAGAACGTTAGAATGATGTAGGACCCCTTACAGGTCTTAAGAACACCTTACATCACCGTACGAAACCTTAAAACTCCATAATACACCTAATGAATTCGTCCGAGTCTTTTGAACATCGTACGACAACTCAGGACTTGTTACGACTCCGTATGAGACATTAGCAACATGAAAAGCAATTTATAACAATGTAGGTCGCGTTACATCTCCAAAGAACACCTTGCATCACCGTACGAAACATTAAAACACCATAATAAACCTAATGAATACGTCCGACTCTTTTGAACATCATACGACAACTTAGGACATCTTACGACTCTCTATGCCACGTTAGCAACTCAAAAAGAACGTTAGTATGATGTAGGACCCCTTACAGGTCCTAAGAACACCTTACATCACAGTACGAAACCTTAAAACTCCATAATACACCTAATGAATTCGTCCGAGTCTTTTGAACATCGTACGACAACTCAGGACTTGTTACGACTCCGTATGAGACATTAGCAACATGAAAAGCAATTTATAACAATGTAGGTCGCGTTACATCTCCAAAGAACACCTTGCATCACCGTACGAAACATTAAAACACCATAATAAACCTAATGAATACGTCCGACTCTTTTGAACATCATACGACAACTTAGGACATCTTACGACTCTCTATGCCACGTTAGCAACTCGAAAAGAACGTTAGTATGATGTAGGACCCCTTACAGGTCCTAAGAACACCTTACATCACCGTACGAAACCTTAAAACTCCATAATACACCTAATGAATTCGTCCGAGTCTTTTGAACATCGTACGACAACTCAGGACTTGTTACGACTCCGTATGAGACATTAGCAACATGAAAAGCAATTTATAACAATGTAGGTCGCGTTACATCTCCCAAGAACACCTTGCATCACCGTACGAAACATTAAAACACCATAATAAACCTAATGAATACGTCCGACTCTTTTGAACATCATACGACAACTTAGGACATCTTACGACTCTCTATGCCACGTTAGCAACTCGAAAAGAACGTTAGAATGATGTAGGACCCCTTACAGGTCTTAAGAACACCTTACATCACCGTACGAAACCTTAAAACTCCATAATACACCTAATGAATTCGTCCGAGTCTTTTGAACATCGTACGACAACTCAGGACTTGTTACGACTCCGTATGAGACATTAACAACATGAAAAGCAATTTATAACAATGTAGGTCGCGTTACATCTCCAAAGAACACCTTGCATCACCGTACGAAACATTAAAACACCATAATAAACCTAATGAATACGTCCGACTCTTTTGAACATCATACGACAACTTAGGACATCTTACGACTCTCTATGCCACGTTAGCAACTCGAAAAGAACGTTAGTATGATGTAGGACCCCTTACAGGTCCTAAGAACACCTTACATCACCGTACGAAACCTTAAAACTCCATAATACACCTAATGAATTCGTCCGAGCCTTTTGAACATCGTACGACAACTCAGGACTTGTTACGACTCCGTATCAGACATTAGCAACATGAAAAGCAATTTATAACAATGTAGGTCGCGTTTCATCTCCCAAGAACACCTTGCATCACCGTACGAAACATTAGAACACCATAATAAACCTAATGAATAAGTCCGACTCTTTTGAACATCATACGACAACTTAGGACATCTTACGACTCTCTATGCCACGTTAGCAACTCAAAAAGAACGTTAGTATGATGTAGGACCCCTTACAGGTCCTAAGAACACCTTACATCACCGTACGAAACCTTAAAACTCCATAATACACCTAATGAATTCGTCCGAGTCTTTTGAACATCGTACGACAACTCAGGACTTGTTACGACTCCGTATGAGACATTAGCAACATGAAAAGCAATTTATAACAATGTAGGTCGCGTTACATCTCCAAAGAACACCTTGCATCACCGTACGAAACATTAAAACACCATAATAAACCTAATGAATACGTCCGACTCTTTTGAACATCATACGACAACTTAGGACATCTTACGACTCTCTATGCCACGTTAGCAACTCGAAAAGATCGATAGTATGATGTAGGACCCCTTACAGGTCCTAAGAACACCTTACATTACCGTACGAAACCTTAAAACTCCATAATACACCTAATGAATTCGTCTGAGTCCTTTGAAGATCGTATGACAAGTTACGACATCTTAAGACTCTGTATGTCATATTAGCACCTTGAAAAGCACGTTAGTATAACGGAGGACACCTTAAAATACCTAACAGCACCTTACAACACCGTACGAAACCTTAAAACTGCATAATAAACCTAATGAATTCGTCCAAGTCCTTTGAACATCGTACGACCACTCAGGACTTGTTACGACTCTGTATGTGACATTAGCAACATGAAAAGCAATTTAGAATAATGTAGGACGCGTTACAACTTCTAAGAACACCTTACATCACCGTACCAAACATTAAAACTCCATAATAAACCTAATGACTTCGTCTGAGTCCATTGAACATCGTACGACAACTCAGGACTTGTTACGACTCCGTATGAGACATTAGCAACATTTAAAGCAATTTATAACAATGTAGGTCGCGTTACATCTCCAAAGAACACCTTGCATCACCGTACGAAACATTAAAACACCATAATAAACCTAATGAATACGTCCGACTCTTTTGAACATCTTACGACTCTCTATGCCACGTTAGCAACTCGAAAAGAACGTTAGTATGATGTAGGACCCCTTACAGGTCCTAAGAACACCTTACATCACCGTACGAAACCTTAAAACTCCATAATACACCTAATGAATTCGTCCGAGTCTTTTGAACATCGTACGACAACTCAGGACTTGTTACGACTCCGTATGAGACATTAGCAACATGAAAAGCAATTTATAACAATGTAGGTCGCGTTACATCTCCCGAGAACACCTTGCATCACCGTACGAAACATTAAAACACCATAATAAACCTAATGAATACGTCCGACTCTTTTGAACATCATACGACAACTTAGGACATCTTACGACTCTCTATGCCACGTTAGCAACTCAAAAAGAACGTTAGTATGATGTAGGACCCCTTACAGGTCCTAAGAACACCTTACATCACCGTACGAAACCTTAAAACTCCATAATACACCTAATGAATTCGTCCGAGTCTTTTGAACATCGTACGACAACTCAGGACTTGTTACGACTCCGTATGAGACATTAGCAACATGAAAAGCAATTTATAACAATGTAGGTCGCGTTACATCTCCAAAGAACACCTTGCATCACCGTACGAAACATTAAAACACCATAATAAACCTAATGAATACGTCCGACTCTTTTGAACATCATACGACAACTTAGGACATCTTACGACTCTCTATGCCACGTTAGCAACTCGAAAAGAACGTTAGTATGATGTAGGACCCCTTACAGGTCCTAAGAACACCTTACATCACCGTACGAAACCTTAAAACTCCATAATACACCTAATGAATTCGTCCGAGTCTTTTGAACATCGTACGACAACTCAGGACTTGTTACGACTCCGTATGAGACATTAGCAACATGAAAAGCAAATTATAACAATGTAGGTCGCGTTACATCTCCCAAGAACACCTTGCATCACCGTACGAAACATTAAAACACCATAATAAACCTAATGAATACGTCCGACTCTTTTGAACATCATACGACAACTTAGGACATCTTACGACTCTCTATGCCACGTTAGCAACTCGAAAAGAACGTTAGAATGATGTAGGACCCCTTACAGGTCTTAAGAACACCTTACATCACCGTACGAAACCTTAAAACTCCATAATACACCTAATGAATTCGTCCGAGTCTTTTGAACATCGTACGACAACTCAGGACTTGTTACGACTCCGTATGAGACATTAACAACATGAAAAGCAATTTATAACAATGTAGGTCGCGTTACATCTCCAAAGAACACCTTGCATCACCGTACGAAACATTAAAACACCATAATAAACCTAATGAATACGTCCGACTCTTTTGAACATCATACGACAACTTAGGACATCTTACGACTCTCTATGCCACGTTAGCAACTCGAAAAGAACGTTAGTATGATGTAGGACCCCTTACAGGTCCTAAGAACACCTTACATCACCGTACGAAACCTTAAAACTCCATAATACACCTAATGAATTCGTCCGAGTCTTTTGAACATCGTACGACAACTCAGGACTTGTTACGACTCCGTATGAGACATTAGCAACATGAAAAGAAATTTATAACAATGTAGGTCGCGTTACATCTCCCAAGAACACCTTGCATCACCGTACGAAACATTAAAACACCATAATAAACCTAATGAATACGTCCGACTCTTTTGAACATCATACGACAACTTAGGACATCTTACGACTTTCTATGCCACGTTAGCAACTCGAAAAGAACGTTAGAATGATGTAGGACCCCTTACAGGTCTTAAGAACACCTTACATCACCGTACGAAACCTTAAAACTCCATAATACACCTAATGAATTCGTCCGAGTCTTTTGAACATCGTACGACAACTCAGGACTTGTTACGACTCCGTATGAGACATTAGCAACATGAAAAGCAATTTATAACAATGTAGGTCGCGTTACATCTCCAAAGAACACCTTGCATCACCGTACGAAACATTAAAACACCATAATAAACCTAATGAATACGTCCGACTCTTTTGAACATCATACGACAACTTAGGACATCTTACGACTCTCTATGCCACGTTAGCAACTCGAAAAGAACGTTAGTATGATGTAGGACCCCTTACAGGTCCTAAGAACACCTTACATCACCGTACGAAACCTTAAAACTCCATAATACACCTAATGAATTCGTCCGAGTCTTTTGAACATCGTACGACAACTCAGGACTTGTTACGACTCCGTATGAGACATTAGCAACATGAAAAGAAATTTATAACAATGTAGGTCGCGTTACATCTCCCAAGAACACCTTGCATCACCGTACGAAACATTAAAACACCATAATAAACCTAATGAATACGTCCGACTCTTTTGAACATCATACGACAACTTAGGACATCTTACGACTCTCTATGCCACGTTAGCAACTCGAAAAGAACGTTAGAATGATGTAGGACCCCTTACAGGTCTTAAGAACACCTTACATCACCGTACGAAACCTTAAAACTCCATAATACACCTAATGAATTCGTCCGAGTCTTTTGAACATCGTACGACAACTCAGGACTTGTTACGACTCCGTATGAGACATTAGCAACATGAAAAGCAATTTATAACAATGTAGGTCGCGTTACATCTCCAAAGAACACCTTGCATCACCGTACGAAACATTAAAACACCATAATAAACCTAATGAATACGTCCGACTCTTTTGAACATCATACGACAACTTAGGACATCTTACGACTCTCTATGCCACGTTAGCAACTCAAAAAGAACGTTAGTATGATGTAGGACCCCTTACAGGTCCTAAGAACACCTTACATCACAGTACGAAACCTTAAAACTCCATAATACACCTAATGAATTCGTCCGAGTCTTTTGAACATCGTACGACAACTCAGGACTTGTTACGACTCCGTATGAGACATTAGCAACATGAAAAGCAATTTATAACAATGTAGGTCGCGTTACATCTCCAAAGAACACCTTGCATCACCGTACGAAACATTAAAACACCATAATAAACCTAATGAATACGTCCGACTCTTTTGAACATCATACGACAACTTAGGACATCTTACGACTCTCTATGCCACGTTAGCAACTCGAAAAGAACGTTAGTATGATGTAGGACCCCTTACAGGTCCTAAGAACACCTTACATCACCGTACGAAACCTTAAAACTCCATAATACACCTAATGAATTCGTCCGAGTCTTTTGAACATCGTACGACAACTCAGGACTTGTTACGACTCCGTATGAGACATTAGCAACATGAAAAGCAATTTATAACAATGTAGGTCGCGTTACATCTCCCAAGAACACCTTGCATCACCGTACGAAACATTAAAACACCATAATAAACCTAATGAATACGTCCGACTCTTTTGAACATCATACGACAACTTAGGACATCTTACGACTCTCTATGCCACGTTAGCAACTCGAAAAGAACGTTAGAATGATGTAGGACCCCTTACAGGTCTTAAGAACACCTTACATCACCGTACGAAACCTTAAAACTCCATAATACACCTAATGAATTCGTCCGAGTCTTTTGAACATCGTACGACAACTCAGGACTTGTTACGACTCCGTATGAGACATTAACAACATGAAAAGCAATTTATAACAATGTAGGTCGCGTTACATCTCCAAAGAACACCTTGCATCACCGTACGAAACATTAAAACACCATAATAAACCTAATGAATACGTCCGACTCTTTTGAACATCATACGACAACTTAGGACATCTTACGACTCTCTATGCCACGTTAGCAACTCGAAAAGAACGTTAGTATGATGTAGGACCCCTTACAGGTCCTAAGAACACCTTACATCACCGTACGAAACCTTAAAACTCCATAATACACCTAATGAATTCGTCCGAGTCTTTTGAACATCGTACGACAACTCAGGACTTGTTACGACTCCGTATGAGACATTAGCAACATGAAAAGAAATTTATAACAATGTAGGTCGCGTTACATCTCCCAAGAACACCTTGCATCACCGTACGAAACATTAAAACACCATAATAAACCTAATGAATACGTCCGACTCTTTTGAACATCATACGACAACTTAGGACATCTTACGACTCTCTATGCCACGTTAGCAACTCGAAAAGAACGTTAGAATGATGTAGGACCCCTTACAGGTCTTAAGAACACCTTACATCACAGTACGAAACCTTAAAACTCCATAATACACCTAATGAATTCGTCCGAGTCTTTTGAACATCGTACGACAACTCAGGACTTGTTACGACTCCGTATGAGACATTAGCAACATGAAAAGCAATTTATAACAATGTAGGTCGCGTTACATCTCCAAAGAACACCTTGCATCACCGTACGAAACATTAAAACACCATAATAAACCTAATGAATACGTCCGACTCTTTTGAACATCATACGACAACTTAGGACATCTTACGACTCTCTATGCCACGTTAGCAACTCGAAAAGAACGTTAGTATGATGTAGGACCCCTTACAGGTCCTAAGAACACCTTACATCACCGTACGAAACCTTAAAACTCCATAATACACCTAATGAATTCGTCCGAGTCTTTTGAACATCGTACGACAACTCAGGACTTGTTACGACTCCGTATGAGACATTAGCAACATGAAAAGCAATTTATAACAATGTAGGTCGCGTTACATCTCCAAAGAACACCTTGCATCACCGTACGAAACATTAAAACACCATAATAAACCTAATGAATACGTCCGACTCTTTTGAACATCATACGACAACTTAGGACATCTTACGACTCTCTATGCCACGTTAGCAACTCGAAAAGAACGTTAGTATGATGTAGGACCCCTTACAGGTCCTAAGAACACCTTACATCACCGTACGAAACCTTAAAACTCCATTATACACCTAATGAATTCGTCCGAGTCCTTTGAACATCGTACGACAACTCAGGACTTGTTACGACTCCGTATGAGACATTAGCAACATGAAAAGCAATTTATAACAATGTAGGTCGCGTTTCATCTCCCAAGAACACCTTGCATCACCGTACGAAACATTAGAACACCATAATAAACCTAATGAATAAGTCCGACTCTTTTGAACATCATACGACAACTTAGGACATCTTACGACTCTCTATGCCACGTTAGCAACTCAAAAAGAACGTTAGTATGATGTAGGACCCCTTACAGGTCCTAAGAACACCTTACATCACCGTACGAAACCTTAAAACTCCATAATACACCTAATGAATTCGTCCGATCCTTTTGAACATCGTACGACAACTCAGGACTTGTTACGACTCCGTATCAGACATTAGCAACATGAAAAGCAATTTATAACAATGTAGGTCGCGTTTCATCTCCCAAGAACACCTTGCATCACCGTACGAAACATTAGAACACCATAATAAACCTAATGAATAAGTCCGACTCTTTTGAACATCATACGACAACTTAGGACATCTTACGACTCTCTATGCCACGTTAGCAACTCAAAAAGAACGTTAGTATGATGTAGGACCCCTTACAGGTCCTAAGAACACCTTACATCACCGTACGAAACCTTAAAACTCCATAATACACCTAATGAATTCGTCCGAGTCTTTTGAACATCGTACGACAACTCAGGACTTGTTACGACTCCGTATGAGACATTAGCAACATGAAAAGCAATTTATAACAATGTAGGTCGCGTTACATCTCCAAAGAACACCTTGCATCACCGTACGAAACATTAAAACACCATAATAAACCTAATGAATACGTCCGACTCTTTTGAACATCATACGACAACTTAGGACATCTTACGACTCTCTATGCCACGTTAGCAACTCGAAAAGATCGATAGTATGATGTAGGACCCCTTACAGGTCCTAAGAACACCTTACATTACCGTACGAAACCTTAAAACTCCATAATACACCTAATGAATTCGTCTGAGTCCTTTGAAGATCGTATGACAAGTTACGACATCTTAAGACTCTGTATGTCATATTAGCACCTTGAAAAGCACGTTAGTATAACGGAGGACACCTTAAAATACCTAACAGCACCTTACAACACCGTACGAAACCTTAAAACTGCATAATAAACCTAATGAATTCGTCCAAGTCCTTTGAACATCGTACGACAACTCAGGACTTGTTACGACTCCGCATGAGACATTAGCAACATGAAAAGCAATTTATAACAATGTAGGTCGCGTTACATCTCCAAAGAACACCTTGCATCACCGTACGAAACATTAAAACACCATAATAAACCTAATGAATACGTCCGACTCTTTTGAACATCATACGACAACTTAGGACATCTTACGACTCTCTATGCCACGTTAGCAACTCGAAAAGAACGTTAGTATGATGTAGGACCCCTTACAGGTCCTAAGAACACCTTACATCACCGTACGAAACCTTAAAACTCCATTATACACCTAATGAATTCGTCCGAGTCCTTTGAACATCGTACGACAACTCAGGACTTGTTACGACTCCGTATGAGACATTAGCAACATGAAAAGCAATTTATAACAATGTAGGTCGCGTTTCATCTCCCAAGAACACCTTGCATCACCGTACGAAACATTAGAACACCATAATAAACCTAATGAATAAGTCCGACTCTTTTGAACATCATACGACAACTTAGGACATCTTACGACTCTCTATGCCACGTTAGCAACTCAAAAAGAACGTTAGTATGATGTAGGACCCCTTACAGGTCCTAAGAACACCTTACATCACCGTACGAAACCTTAAAACTCCATAATACACCTAATGAATTCGTCCGAGTCTTTTGAACATCGTACGACAACTCAGGACTTGTTACGACTCCGTATGAGACATTAGCAACATGAAAAGCAATTTATAACAATGTAGGTCGCGTTACATCTCCAAAGAACACCTTGCATCACCGTACGAAACATTAAAACACCATAATAAACCTAATGAATACGTCCGACTCTTTTGAACATCATACGACAACTTAGGACATCTTACGACTCTCTATGCCACGTTAGCAACTCGAAAAGAACGTTAGTATGATGTAGGACCCCTTACAGGTCCTAAGAACACCTTACATCACCGTACGAAACCTTAAAACTCCATAATACACCTAATGAATTCGTCCGAGTCTTTTGAACATCGTACGACAACTCAGGACTTGTTACGACTCCGTATGAGACATTAACAACATGAAAAGCAATTTATAACAATGTAGGTCGCGTTACATCTCCAAAGAACACCTTGCATCACCGTACGAAACATTAAAACACCATAATAAACCTAATGAATACGTCCGACTCTTTTGAACATCATACGACAACTTAGGACATCTTACGACTCTCTATGCCACGTTAGCAACTCGAAAAGAACGTTAGTATGATGTAGGACCCCTTACAGGTCCTAAGAACACCTTACATCACCGTACGAAACCTTAAAACTCCATAATACACCTAATGAATTCGTCCGAGTCTTTTGAACATCGTACGACAACTCAGGACTTGTTACGACTCCGTATGAGACATTAGCAACATGAAAAGAAATTTATAACAATGTAGGTCGCGTTACATCTCCCAAGAACACCTTGCATCACCGTACGAAACATTAAAACACCATAATAAACCTAATGAATACGTCCGACTCTTTTGAACATCATACGACAACTTAGGACATCTTACGACTCTCTATGCCACGTTAGCAACTCGAAAAGAACGTTAGAATGATGTAGGACCCCTTACAGGTCTTAAGAACACCTTACATCACCGTACGAAACCTTAAAACTCCATAATACACCTAATGAATTCGTCCGAGTCTTTTGAACATCGTACGACAACTCAGGACTTGTTACGACTCCGTATGAGACATTAGCAACATGAAAAGCAATTTATAACAATGTAGGTCGCGTTACATCTCCAAAGAACACCTTGCATCACCGTACGAAACATTAAAACACCATAATAAACCTAATGAATACGTCCGACTCTTTTGAACATCATACGACAACTTAGGACATCTTACGACTCTCTATGCCACGTTAGCAACTCGAAAAGATCGATAGTATGATGTAGGACCCCTTACAGGTCCTAAGAACACCTTACATTACCGTACGAAACCTTAAAACTCCATAATACACCTAATGAATTCGTCTGAGTCCTTTGAAGATCGTATGACAAGTTACGACATCTTAAGACTCTGTATGTCATATTAGCACCTTGAAAAGCACGTTAGTATAACGGAGGACACCTTAAAATACCTAACAGCACCTTACAACACCGTACGAAACCTTAAAACTGCATAATAAACCTAATGAATTCGTCCAAGTCCTTTGAACATCGTACGACAACTCAGGACTTGTTACGACTCCGCATGAGACATTAGCAACATGAAAAGCAATTTATAACAATGTAGGTCGCGTTACATCTCCAAAGAACACCTTGCATCACCGTACGAAACATTAAAACACCATAATAAACCTAATGAATACGTCCGACTCTTTTGAACATCATACGACAACTTAGGACATCTTACGACTCTCTATGCCACGTTAGCAACTCGAAAAGAACGTTAGTATGATGTAGGACCCCTTACAGGTCCTAAGAACACCTTACATCACCGTACGAAACCTTAAAACTCCATTATACACCTAATGAATTCGTCCGAGTCCTTTGAACATCGTACGACAACTCAGGACTTGTTACGACTCCGTATGAGACATTAGCAACATGAAAAGCAATTTATAACAATGTAGGTCGCGTTTCATCTCCCAAGAACACCTTGCATCACCGTACGAAACATTAGAACACCATAATAAACCTAATGAATAAGTCCGACTCTTTTGAACATCATACGACAACTTAGGACATCTTACGACTCTCTATGCCACGTTAGCAACTCAAAAAGAACGTTAGTATGATGTAGGACCCCTTACAGGTCCTAAGAACACCTTACATCACCGTACGAAACCTTAAAACTCCATAATACACCTAATGAATTCGTCCGAGTCTTTTGAACATCGTACGACAACTCAGGACTTGTTACGACTCCGTATGAGACATTAGCAACATGAAAAGAAATTTATAACAATGTAGGTCGCGTTACATCTCCCAAGAACACCTTGCATCACCGTACGAAACATTAAAACACCATAATAAACCTAATGAATACGTCCGACTCTTTTGAACATCATACGACAACTTAGGACATCTTACGACTCTCTATGCCACGTTAGCAACTCGAAAAGAACGTTAGAATGATGTAGGACCCCTTACAGGTCTTAAGAACACCTTACATCACCGTACGAAACCTTAAAACTCCATAATACACCTAATGAATTCGTCCGAGTCTTTTGAACATCGTACGACAACTCAGGACTTGTTACGACTCCGTATGAGACATTAGCAACATGAAAAGCAATTTATAACAATGTAGGTCGCGTTACATCTCCAAAGAACACCTTGCATCACCGTACGAAACATTAAAACACCATAATAAACCTAATGAATACGTCCGACTCTTTTGAACATCATACGACAACTTAGGACATCTTACGACTCTCTATGCCACGTTAGCAACTCGAAAAGAACGTTAGTATGATGTAGGACCCCTTACAGGTCCTAAGAACACCTTACATCACCGTACGAAACCTTAAAACTCCATAATACACCTAATGAATTCGTCCGAGTCTTTTGAACATCGTACGACAACTCAGGATTTGTTACGACTCCGTATGAGACATTAACAACATGAAAAGCAATTTATAACAATGTAGGTCGCGTTACATCTCCAAAGAACACCTTGCATCACCGTACGAAACATTAAAACACCATAATAAACCTAATGAATACGTCCGACTCTTTTGAACATCATACGACAACTTAGGACATCTTACGACTCTCTATGCCACGTTAGCAACTCGAAAAGAACGTTAGTATGATGTAGGACCCCTTACAGGTCCTAAGAACACCTTACATCACCGTACGAAACCTTAAAACTCCATAATACACCTAATGAATTCGTCCGAGTCTTTTGAACATCGTACGACAACTCAGGACTTGTTACGACTCCGTATGAGACATTAGCAACATGAAAAGAAATTTATAACAATGTAGGTCGCGTTACATCTCCCAAGAACACCTTGCATCACCGTACGAAACATTAAAACACCATAATAAACCTAATGAATACGTCCGACTCTTTTGAACATCATACGACAACTTAGGACATCTTACGACTCTCTATGCCACGTTAGCAACTCGAAAAGAACGTTAGAATGATGTAGGACCCCTTACAGGTCTTAAGAACACCTTACATCACCGTACGAAACCTTAAAACTCCATAATACACCTAATGAATTCGTCCGAGTCTTTTGAACATCGTACGACAACTCAGGACTTGTTACGACTCCGTATGAGACATTAGCAACATGAAAAGCAATTTATAACAATGTAGGTCGCGTTACATCTCCAAAGAACACCTTGCATCACCGTACGAAACATTAAAACACCATAATAAACCTAATGAATACGTCCGACTCTTTTGAACATCATACGACAACTTAGGACATCTTACGACTCTCTATGCCACGTTAGCAACTCGAAAAGAACGTTAGTATGATGTAGGACCCCTTACAGGTCCTAAGAACACCTTACATCACCGTACGAAACCTTAAAACTCCATAATACACCTAATGAATTCGTCCGAGTCTTTTGAACATCGTACGACAACTCAGGACTTGTTACGACTCCGTATGAGACATTAGCAACATGAAAAGCAATTTATAACAATGTAGGTCGCGTTACATCTCCAAAGAACACCTTGCATCACCGTACGAAACATTAAAACACCATAATAAAACTAATGAATACGTCCGACTCTTTTGAACATCATACGACAACTTAGGACATCTTACGACTCTCTATGCCACGTTAGCAACTCGAAAAGAACGTTAGTATGATGTAGGACCCCTTACAGGTCCTAAGAACACCTTACATCACCGTACGAAACCTTAAAACTCCATTATACACCTAATGAATTCGTCCGAGTCCTTTGAACATCGTACGACAACTCAGGACTTGTTACGACTCCGTATGAGACATTAGCAACATGAAAAGCAATTTATAACAATGTAGGTCGCGTTTCATCTCCCAAGAACACCTTGCATCACCGTACGAAACATTAGAACACCATAATAAACCTAATGAATAAGTCCGACTCTTTTGAACATCATACGACAACTTAGGACATCTTACGACTCTCTATGCCACGTTAGCAACTCAAAAAGAACGTTAGTATGATGTAGGACCCCTTACAGGTCCTAAGAACACCTTACATCACCATACGAAACCTTAAAACTCCATAATACACCTAATGAATTCGTCCGATCCTTTTGAACATCGTACGACAACTCAGGACTTGTTACGACTCCGTATCAGACATTAGCAACATGAAAAGCAATTTATAACAATGTAGGTCGCGTTTCATCTCCCAAGAACACCTTGCATCACCGTACGAAACATTAGAACACCATAATAAACCTAATGAATAAGTCCGACTCTTTTGAACATCATACGACAACTTAGGACATCTTACGACTCTCTATGCCACGTTAGCAACTCAAAAAGAACGTTAGTATGATGTAGGACCCCTTACAGGTCCTAAGAATACCTTACATCACCGTACGAAACCTTAAAACTCCATAATACACCTAATGAATTCGTCCGAGTCTTTTGAACATCGTACGACAACTCAGGACTTGTTACGACTCCGTATGAGACATTAGCAACATGAAAAGCAATTTATAACAATGTAGGTCGCGTTACATCTCCAAAGAACACCTTGCATCACCGTACGAAACATTAAAACACCATAATAAACCTAATGAATACGTCCGACTCTTTTGAACATCATACGACAACTTAGGACATCTTACGACTCTCTATGCCACGTTAGCAACTCGAAAAGATCGATAGTATGATGTAGGACCCCTTACAGGTCCTAAGAACACCTTACATTACCGTACGAAACCTTAAAACTCCATAATACACCTAATGAATTCGTCTGAGTCCTTTGAAGATCGTATGACAAGTTACGACATCTTAAGACTCTGTATGTCATATTAGCACCTTGAAAAGCACGTTAGTATAACGGAGGACACCTTAAAATACCTAACAGCACCTTACAACACCGTACGAAACCTTAAAACTGCATAATAAACCTAATGAATTCGTCCAAGTCCTTTGAACATCGTACGACCACTCAGGACTTGTTACGACTCTGTATGTGACATTAGCAACATGAAAAGCAATTTAGAATAATGTAGGACGCGTTACAACTTCTAAGAACACCTTACATCACCGTACCAAACATTAAAACTCCATAATAAACCTAATGACTTCGTCTGAGTCCATTGAACATCGTACGACAACTCAGGACTTGTTACGACTCCGTATGAGACATTAGCAACATTTAAAGCAATTTATAACAATGTAGGTCGCGTTACATCTCCAAAGAACACCTTGCATCACCGTACGAAACATTAAAACACCATAATAAACCTAATGAATACGTCCGACTCTTTTGAACATCTTACGACTCTCTATGCCACGTTAGCAACTCGAAAAGAACGTTAGTATGATGTAGGACCCCTTACAGGTCCTAAGAACACCTTACATCACCGTACGAAACCTTAAAACTCCATAATACACCTAATGAATTCGTCCGAGTCTTTTGAACATCGTACGACAACTCAGGACTTGTTACGACTCCGTATGAGACATTAGCAACATGAAAAGCAATTTATAACAATGTAGGTCGCGTTACATCTCCAAAGAACACCTTGCATCACCGTACGAAACATTAAAACACCATAATAAACCTAATGAATACGTCCGACTCTTTTGAACATCATACGACAACTTAGGACATCTTACGACTCTCTATGCCACGTTAGCAACTCGAAAAGAACGTTAGTATGATGTAGGACCCCTTACAGGTCCTAAGAACACCTTACATCACCGTACGAAACCTTAAAACTCCATAATACACCTAATGAATTCGTCCGAGTCTTTTGAACATCGTACGACAACTCAGGACTTGTTACGACTCCGTATGAGACATTAGCAACATGAAAAGAAATTTATAACAATGTAGGTCGCGTTACATCTCCCAAGAACACCTTGCATCACCGTACGAAACATTAAAACACCATAATAAACCTAATGAATACGTCCGACTCTTTTGAACATCATACGACAACTTAGGACATCTTACGACTCTCTATGCCACGTTAGCAACTCGAAAAGAACGTTAGAATGATGTAGGACCCCTTACAGGTCTTAAGAACACCTTACATCACCGTACGAAACCTTAAAACTCCATAATACACCTAATGAATTCGTCCGAGTCTTTTGAACATCGTACGACAACTCAGGACTTGTTACGACTCCGTATGAGACATTAGCAACATGAAAAGCAATTTATAACAATGTAGGTCGCGTTACATCTCCAAAGAACACCTTGCATCACCGTACGAAACATTAAAACACCATAATAAACCTAATGAATACGTCCGACTCTTTTGAACATCATACGACAACTTAGGACATCTTACGACTCTCTATGCCACGTTAGCAACTCGAAAAGAACGTTAGTATGATGTAGGACCCCTTACAGGTCCTAAGAACACCTTACATCACCGCACGAAACCTTAAAACTCCATAATACACCTAATGAATTCGTCCGAGTCTTTTGAACATCGTACGACAACTCAGGACTTGTTACGACTCCGTATGAGACATTAGCAACATGAAAAGAAATTTATAACAATGTAGGTCGCGTTACATCTCCCAAGAACACCTTGCATCACCGTACGAAACATTAAAACACCATAATAAACCTAATGAATACGTCCGACTCTTTTGAACATCTTACGACTCTCTATGCCACGTTAGCAACTCGAAAAGAACGTTAGTATGATGTAGGACCCCTTACAGGTCCTAAGAACACCTTACATCACCGTACGAAACCTTAAAACTCCATAATACACCTAATGAATTCGTCCGAGTCTTTTGAACATCGTACGACAACTCAGGACTTGTTACGACTCCGTATGAGACATTAGCAACATGAAAAGAAATTTATAACAATGTAGGTCGCGTTACATCTCCCAAGAACACCTTGCATCACCGTACGAAACATTAAAACACCATAATAAACCTAATGAATACGTCCGACTCTTTTGAACATCATACGACAACTTAGGACATCTTACGACTCTCTATGCCACGTTAGCAACTCGAAAAGAACGTTAGAATGATGTAGGACCCCTTACAGGTCTTAAGAACACCTTACATCACCGTACGAAACCTTAAAACTCCATAATACACCTAATGAATTCGTCCGAGTCTTTTGAACATCGTACGACAACTCAGGACTTGTTACGACTCCGTATGAGACATTAGCAACATGAAAAGCAATTTATAACAATGTAGGTCGCGTTACATCTCCAAAGAACACCTTGCATCACCGTACGAAACATTAAAACACCATAATAAACCTAATGAATACGTCCGACTCTTTTGAACATCATACGACAACTTAGGACATCTTACGACTCTCTATGCCACGTTAGCAACTCGAAAAGAACGTTAGTATGATGTAGGACCCCTTACAGGTCCTAAGAACACCTTACATCACCGTACGAAACCTTAAAACTCCATAATACACCTAATGAATTCGTCCGAGTCTTTTGAACATCGTACGACAACTCAGGACTTGTTACGACTCCGTATGAGACATTAGCAACATGAAAAGCAATTTATAACAATGTAGGTCGCGTTACATCTCCAAAGAACACCTTGCATCACCGTACGAAACATTAAAACACCATAATAAAACTAATGAATACGTCCGACTCTTTTGAACATCATACGACAACTTAGGACATCTTACGACTCTCTATGCCACGTTAGCAACTCGAAAAGAACGTTAGTATGATGTAGGACCCCTTACAGGTCCTAAGAACACCTTACATCACCGTACGAAACCTTAAAACTCCATTATACACCTAATGAATTCGTCCGAGTCCTTTGAACATCGTACGACAACTCAGGACTTGTTACGACTCCGTATGAGACATTAGCAACATGAAAAGCAATTTATAACAATGTAGGTCGCGTTTCATCTCCCAAGAACACCTTGCATCACCGTACGAAACATTAGAACACCATAATAAACCTAATGAATAAGTCCGACTCTTTTGAACATCATACGACAACTTAGGACATCTTACGACTCTCTATGCCACGTTAGCAACTCAAAAAGAACGTTAGTATGATGTAGGACCCCTTACAGGTCCTAAGAACACCTTACATCACCATACGAAACCTTAAAACTCCATAATACACCTAATGAATTCGTCCGATCCTTTTGAACATCGTACGACAACTCAGGACTTGTTACGACTCCGTATCAGACATTAGCAACATGAAAAGCAATTTATAACAATGTAGGTCGCGTTTCATCTCCCAAGAACACCTTGCATCACCGTACGAAACATTAGAACACCATAATAAACCTAATGAATAAGTCCGACTCTTTTGAACATCATACGACAACTTAGGACATCTTACGACTCTCTATGCCACGTTAGCAACTCAAAAAGAACGTTAGTATGATGTAGGACCCCTTACAGGTCCTAAGAATACCTTACATCACCGTACGAAACCTTAAAACTCCATAATACACCTAATGAATTCGTCCGAGTCTTTTGAACATCGTACGACAACTCAGGACTTGTTACGACTCCGTATGAGACATTAGCAACATGAAAAGCAATTTATAACAATGTAGGTCGCGTTACATCTCCAAAGAACACCTTGCATCACCGTACGAAACATTAAAACACCATAATAAACCTAATGAATACGTCCGACTCTTTTGAACATCATACGACAACTTAGGACATCTTACGACTCTCTATGCCACGTTAGCAACTCGAAAAGATCGATAGTATGATGTAGGACCCCTTACAGGTCCTAAGAACACCTTACATTACCGTACGAAACCTTAAAACTCCATAATACACCTAATGAATTCGTCTGAGTCCTTTGAAGATCGTATGACAAGTTACGACATCTTAAGACTCTGTATGTCATATTAGCACCTTGAAAAGCACGTTAGTATAACGGAGGACACCTTAAAATACCTAACAGCACCTTACAACACCGTACGAAACCTTAAAACTGCATAATAAACCTAATGAATTCGTCCAAGTCCTTTGAACATCGTACGACCACTCAGGACTTGTTACGACTCTGTATGTGACATTAGCAACATGAAAAGCAATTTAGAATAATGTAGGACGCGTTACAACTTCTAAGAACACCTTACATCACCGTACCAAACATTAAAACTCCATAATAAACCTAATGACTTCGTCTGAGTCCATTGAACATCGTACGACAAGTCAGGACTTGTTACGACTCCGTATGAGACATTAGCAACATTTAAAGCAATTTATAACAATGTAGGTCGCGTTACATCTCCAAAGAACACCTTGCATCACCGTACGAAACATTAAAACACCATAATAAACCTAATGAATACGTCCGACTCTTTTGAACATCTTACGACTCTCTATGCCACGTTAGCAACTCGAAAAGAACGTTAGTATGATGTAGGACCCCTTACAGGTCCTAAGAACACCTTACATCACCGTACGAAACCTTAAAACTCCATAATACACCTAATGAATTCGTCCGAGTCTTTTGAACATCGTACGACAACTCAGGACTTGTTACGACTCCGTATGAGACATTAGCAACATGAAAAGCAATTTATAACAATGTAGGTCGCGTTACATCTCCAAAGAACACCTTGCATCACCGTACGAAACATTAAAACACCATAATAAACCTAATGAATACGTCCGACTCTTTTGAACATCATACGACAACTTAGGACATCTTACGACTCTCTATGCCACGTTAGCAACTCGAAAAGAACGTTAGTATGATGTAGGACCCCTTACAGGTCCTAAGAACACCTTACATCACCGTACGAAACCTTAAAACTCCATAATACACCTAATGAATTCGTCCGAGTCTTTTGAACATCGTACGACAACTCAGGACTTGTTACGACTCCGTATGAGACATTAGCAACATGAAAAGAAATTTATAACAATGTAGGTCGCGTTACATCTCCCAAGAACACCTTGCATCACCGTACGAAACATTAAAACACCATAATAAACCTAATGAATACGTCCGACTCTTTTGAACATCATACGACAACTTAGGACATCTTACGACTCTCTATGCCACGTTAGCAACTCGAAAAGAACGTTAGAATGATGTAGGACCCCTTACAGGTCTTAAGAACACCTTACATCACCGTACGAAACCTTAAAACTCCATAATACACCTAATGAATTCGTCCGAGTCTTTTGAACATCGTACGACAACTCAGGACTTGTTACGACTCCGTATGAGACATTAGCAACATGAAAAGCAATTTATAACAATGTAGGTCGCGTTACATCTCCAAAGAACACCTTGCATCACCGTACGAAACATTAAAACACCATAATAAACCTAATGAATACGTCCGACTCTTTTGAACATCATACGACAACTTAGGACATCTTACGACTCTCTATGCCACGTTAGCAACTCGAAAAGAACGTTAGTATGATGTAGGACCCCTTACAGGTCCTAAGAACACCTTACATCACCGCACGAAACCTTAAAACTCCATAATACACCTAATGAATTCGTCCGAGTCTTTTGAACATCGTACGACAACTCAGGACTTGTTACGACTCCGTATGAGACATTAGCAACATGAAAAGAAATTTATAACAATGTAGGTCGCGTTACATCTCCCAAGAACACCTTGCATCACCGTACGAAACATTAAAACACCATAATAAACCTAATGAATACGTCCGACTCTTTTGAACATCATACGACAACTTAGGACATCTTACGACTCTCTATGCCACGTTAGCAACTCGAAAAGAACGTTAGAATGATGTAGGACCCCTTACAGGTCTTAAGAACACCTTACATCACCGTACGAAACCTTAAAACTCCATAATACACCTAATGAATTCGTCCGAGTCTTTTGAACATCGTACGACAACTCAGGACTTGTTACGACTCCGTATGAGACATTAGCAACATGAAAAGCAATTTATAACAATGTAGGTCGCGTTACATCTCCAAAGAACACCTTGCATCACCGTACGAAACATTAAAACACCATAATAAACCTAATGAATACGTCCGACTCTTTTGAACATCATACGACAACTTAGGACATCTTACGACTCTCTATGCCACGTTAGCAACTCGAAAAGAACGTTAGTATGATGTAGCCTTACAGGTCCTAAGAACACCTTACATCACCGTACGAAACCTTAAAACTCCATAATACACCTAATGAATTCGTCCGAGTCTTTTGAACATCGTACGACAACTCAGGACTTGTTACGACTCCGTATGAGACATTAGCAACATGAAAAGCAATTTATAACAATGTAGGTCGCGTTACATCTCCAAAGAACACCTTGCATCACCGTACGAAACATTAAAACACCATAATAAACCTAATGAATACGTCCGAATCTTTTGAACATCATACGACAACTTAGGACATCTTACGACTCTCTATGCCTCGTTAGCAACTCGAAAAGAACGTTAGTATGATGTAGGACCCCTTAGAGGTCCTAAGAACACCTTACATCACCGTACGGAACCTTAAAACTCCATAATACACCTAATGATTTCGTCCGAGTCCTTTGAACATCGTACGACAACTCAGGACTTGTTACGACTCCGTATGAGACATTAGCAACATGAAAAGCAATTTGTAACAATGTAGGTCGCGTTACATCTCCCAAGAACACCTTGCATCACCGTACGAAACATTAAAACACCATAATAAACCTAATGAATACGTCCGACTCTTTTGAACATCATACGACAACTTAGGACATCTTACGACTCTCTATGCCACGTTTTTTTTTGGGTAAAGGGTTACCCCGGTGAATTTATATATTAACAAACCATCAGAGAACAAGTAGTGAGGCAAAACACCACACTAGTTCAAACACAGGACATGCCCCATGAATGTAAACAAAATAACACCCCATGAACCAAACAAACAGAAACAAGAAAACAAAGAACCCTCAACCCCAACACCTAGCCAACATACTAGAATATACACATAAATTTTAAAAAATTAGCCTGCATCATCGAAATTCCTGCATGCCTCATTTCCCCATCCGCCCAGCACCCGAGCAACATCTACCTTCCTAACCAGCTTTAGCCCCATTAGTCGATATCGAACAGCCTCAACTATCAGTTTCACAAGCGTGTCTGGGGGTCTAGCATGATTTGCAAACATACGGTTATTCCTTTCTTGCCATATAAAATAAGCACACGCTGCCACGATAAGACGCCTCACAATATTCCGTAAAGTTTTAGACTTTGCAATGGTCTCCAAAAAACCAACAATATCGGTAATACAAGGACGTATATCACCCATATCAGCTTTAGCCTTAATCTTACTCCAGACTTGACCTGAGTATGTACAACCAAAGAAGAGATGATCATGAGAGTCGTAATTCGAATAACAGAGAAGACAACACATCATGTCCATATTGCGTCTAATAGATCCCCATTGAATGATCTTATCTTGAGTTAATAACTTTCTCCTCATGATCAGCCACAACATAAACGCATGTCGAGGGATACACTGAGAGAACCATACCACGTTAACCCAACTAACTTCAGGTTTCGAGAGCCTTACCGAATGCCACACTTTAGTTGTAGAAAAAGGCTTCAGCTCATTCCCATTACCAGATTTCCATAATACCTCATCACAACTATTGTTCAACATCATAGGAGTAATACCATTTAAAATCTGGAATCGGTCAACCCACTCCAACGGCCATCTCCAATTCCCATTATGTATAATATCCACCAGTTTAGACTCCCTAGTAAAACCAGCACTACGTATAACACGGGGAGCAATAAATTTGCATAAAGGACCCTCCTCGCACCACTTATCCAGCCATGCAAACGTATTCTGTCCATTCCCAACCTTATGCCACACATGATCACGAATATCCGATCCTCTCTATGCCACGTTAGCAACTCGAAAAGAACGTTAGTATGATGTAGGACCACTTACAGGTCCTAAGAACACCTTACATCACCGTACGAAACCTTAAAACTTCATAATACACCTAATGAATTCGTCCGAGTCTTTTGAACATCGTACGACAACTCAGGACTTGTTACGACTCCGTATGAGACATTAGCAATATGAAAAGCGATTTATAACAATGTAGGTCGCGTTACATCTCCCAAGAACACCTTGCATCACCGTACGAAACATTAGAACACCATAATAAACCTAATGAATAAGTCCGACTCTTTTGAACATCATACGACAACTTAGGACATCTCTCGATCCTCTCTATGCCACGTTAGCAACTCGAAAAGAACGTTAGTATGATGTAGGACCACTTACAGGTCCTAAGAACACCATACATCACCGTACGAAACCTTAAAACTTCATAATACACCTAATGAATTCGTCCGAGTCTTTTGAACATCGTACGACAACTCAGGACTTGTTACGACTCCGTATGAGACATTAGCAACATGAAAAGCGATTTATAACAATGTAGGTCGCGTTACATCTCCCAAGAACACCTTGCATCACCGTACGAAACATTAAAACACCATAATAAACCTAATGAATACGTCCGACTCTTTTGAACATCATACGACAACTTAGGACATCTTACGACTCTCTATGCCACGTTAGCAACTCGAAAAGAACGTTAGTATGATGTAGGACCCCTTACAGGTCCTAAGAACACCTTACATTACCGTACGAAACTTTAAAACTCCATAATACACCTAATGAATTCGTCCGAGCCTTTTGAACATCGTACGACAACTCAGGACTTGTTACGACTCCGTATGAGACATTAGCAACATGAAAAGCAATTTATAACAATGTAGGTCGCGTTACATCTCCAAAGAACACCTTGCATCACCGTACGAAACATTAAAACACCATAATAAACCTAATGAATACGTCCGAATCTTTTGAACATCATACGACAACTTAGGACATCTTACGACTCTCTATGCCTCGTTAGCAACTCGAAATAAACGTTAGTATGATGTAGGACCCCTTAGAGGTCCTAAGAACACCTTACATCACCGTACGGAACCTTAAAACTCCATAATACACCTAATGAATTCGTCCGAGTCCTTTGAACATCGTACGACAACTCAGGACTTGTTACGACTCCGTATGAGACATTAGCAACATGAAAAGCAATTTATAACAATGTAGGTCGCGTTACATCTCCCAAGAACACCTTGCATCACCGTACGAAACATTAAAACACCATAATAAACCTAATGAATACGTCCGACTCTTTTGAACATCATACGACAACTTAGGACATCTTACGACTCTCTATGCCACGTTTTTTTGGGTAAAGGGTTACCCCGGTGAATTTATATATTAACAAACCATCAGAGAACAAGTAGTGAGGCAAAACACCACACTAGTTCAAACACAGGACATGCCCCATGAATGTAAACAAAATAACACCCCATGAACCAAACAAACAGAAACAAGAAAACAAAGAACCCTCAACCCCAACACCTAGCCAACATACTAGAATATACACATAAATTTTAAAAAATTAGCCTGCATCATCGAAATTCCTGCATGCCTCATTTCCCCATCCGCCCAGCACCCGAGCAACATCTACCTTCCTAACCAGCTTTAGCCCCATTAGTCGATATCGAACAGCCTCAACTATCAGTTTCACAAGCGTGTCTGGGGGTCTAGCATGATTTGCAAACATACGGTTATTCCTTTCTTGCCATATAAAATAAGCACACGCTGCCACGATAAGACGCCTCACAATATTCCGTAAAGTTTTAGACTTTGCAATGGTCTCCAAAAAACCAACAATATCGGTAATACAAGGACGTATATCACCCATATCAGCTTTAGCCTTAATCTTACTCCAGACTTGACCTGAGTATGTACAACCAAAGAAGAGATGATCATGAGAGTCGTAATTCGAATAACAGAGAAGACAACACATCATGTCCATATTGCGTCTAATAGATCCCCATTGAATGATCTTATCTTGAGTTAATAACTTTCTCCTCATGATCAGCCACAACATAAACGCATGTCGAGGGATACACTGAGAGAACCATACCACGTTCCCAACTAACTTCAGGTTTCGAGAGCCTTACCGAATGCCACACTTCAGTTGTAGAAAAAGGCTTCAGCTCATTCCCATTACCAGATTTCCATAATACCTCATCACAACTATTGTTCAACATCATAGGAGTAATACCATTTAAAATCTGGAATCGGTCAACCCACTCCAACGGCCATCTCCAATTCCCATTATGTATAATATCCACCAGTTTAGACTCCCTAGTAAAACCAGCACTACGTATAACACGGGGAGCAATAAATTTGCATAAAGGACCCTCCTCGCACCACTTATCCAGCCATGCAAACGTATTCTGTCCATTCCCAACCTTATGCCACACATGATCACGAATATCCGATCCTCTCTATGCCACGTTAGCAACTCGAAAAGAACGTTAGTATGATGTAGGACCACTTACAGGTCCTAAGAACACCTTACATCACCGTACGAAACCTTAAAACTTCATAATACACCTAATGAATTCGTCCGAGTCTTTTGAACATCGTACGACAACTCAGGACTTGTTACGACTCCGTATGAGACATTAGCAACATGAAAAGCGATTTATAACAATGTAGGTCGCGTTACAACTCCCAAGAACACCTTGCATCACCGTACGAAACATTAGAACACCATAATAAACCTAATGAATAAGTCCGACTCTTTTGAACATCATACGACAACTTAGGACATCTCTCGATCCTCTCTATGCCATGTTAGCAACTCGAAAAGAACGTTAGTATGATGTAGGACCACTTACAGGTCCTAAGAACACCTTACATCACCGTACGAAACCTTAAAACTTCATAATACACCTAATGAATTCGTCCGAGTCTTTTGAACATCGTACGACAACTCAGGACTTGTTACGACTCCGTATGAGACATTAGCAACATGAAAAGCGATTTATAACAATGTAGGTCGCGTTACAACTCCCAAGAACACCTTGCATCACCGTACGAAACATTAGAACACCATAATAAACCTAATGAATAAGTCCGACTCTTTTGAACATCATACGACAACTTAGGACATCTCTCGATCCTCTCTATGCCACGTTAGCAACTCGAAAAGAACGTTAGTATGATGTAGGACCACTTACAGGTCCTAAGAACACCTTACATCACCGTACGAAACCTTAAAACTTCATAATACACCTAATGAATTCGTCCGAGTCTTTTGAACATCGTACGACAACTCAGGACTTGTTACGACTCCGTATGAGACATTAGCAACATGAAAAGCGATTTATAACAATGTAGGTCGCGTTACATCTCCCAAGAACACCTTGCATCACCGTACGAAACATTAAAACACCATAATAAACCTAATGAATACGTCCGACTCTTTTGAACATCATACGACAACTTAGGACATCTTACGACTCTCTATGCCACGTTAGCAACTCGAAAAGAACGTTAGTATGATGTAGGACCCATTACAGGTCCTAAGAACACCTTACATCACCGTACGAAACCTTAAAACTTCATAATACACCTAATGAATTCGTCCGAGTCTTTTGAACATCGTACGACAACTCAGGACTTGTTACGACTCCGTATGAGACATTAGCAACATGAAAAGCAATTTATAACAATGTAGGTCGCGTTACATCTCCCAAGAACACCTTGCATCACCGTACGAAACATTAAAACACCATAATAAACCTAATGAATACGTCCGTCTCTTTTGAACATCATACGACAACTTAGGACATCTTACGACTCTCTATGCCACGTTAGCAACTCGAAAAGATTGTTAGTATGATGTAGGACCCCTTACAGGTCTTAAGAGCACCTTACATCACCGTACGAAACCTTAAAACTCCATAATACACCTAATGAATTCGTCCGAGTCTTTTGAACATCGTACGACAACTCAGGACTTGTTACGACTCCGTATGAGACATTAGCAACATGAAAAGCGATTTATAACAATGTAGGTCGCGTTACATCTCCCAAGAACACCTTGCATCACCGTACGAAACATTAAAACACCATAATAAACCTAATGAATACGTCCGACTCTTTTGAACATCATACGACAACTTAGGACATCTTACGACTCTCTATGCCACGTTAGCAACTCGAAAAGAACGTTAGTATGATGTAGGACCCATTACAGGTCCTAAGAACACCTTACATCACCGTACGAAACCTTAAAACTTCATAATACACCTAATGAATTCGTCCGAGTCTTTTGAACATCGTACGACAACTCAGGACTTGTTACGACTCCGTATGAGACATTAGCAACATGAAAAGCAATTTATAACAATGTAGGTCGCGTTACATCTCCCAAGAACACCTTGCATCACCGTACGAAACATTAAAACACCATAATAAACCTAATGAATACGTCCGTCTCTTTTGAACATCATACGACAACTTAGGACATCTAACGACTCTCTATGCCACGTTAGCAACTCGAAAAGATTGTTAGTATGATGTAGGACCCCTTACAGGTCTTAAGAGCACCTTACATCACCGTACGAAACCTTAAAACTCCATAATACACCTAATGAATTCGTCCGAGTCTTTTGAACATCGTACGACAACTCAGGACTTGTTACGACTCCGTATGAGACATTAGCAACATGAAAAGCAATTTATAACAATGTAGGTCGCGTTACATCTCCCAAGAACACCTTGCATCACCGTACGAAACATTAGAACACCATAATAAACCTAATGAATACGTCCGACTCTTTTGAACATCATACGACAACTTAGGACATCTTACGACTCTCTATGCCACGTTAGCAACTCGAAAAGAACGTTAGTATGATGTAGGACCCCTTACAGGTCCTAAGAACACCTTACATCACCGTACGAAACCTTAAAACTCCATAATACACCTAATGAATTCGTCCGAGTCTTTTGAATATCGTACGACAACTCAGGACTTGTTACGACTCCGTATGAGACATTAGCAACATGAAAAGCAATTTATAACAATGTAGGTCGCGTTACATCTCCAAAGAACACCTTGCATCACCGTACGAAACATTAAAACACCATAATAAACCTAATGAATACGTCCGACTCTTTTGAACATCTTACGACTCTCTATGCCACGTTAGCAACTCGAAAAGAACGTTAGTATGATGTAGGACCCCTTACAGGTCCTAAGAACACCTTACATCACCGTACGAAACCTTAAAACTCCATAATACACCTAATGAATTCGTCCGAGTCTTTTGAACATCGTACGACAACTCAGGACTTGTTACGACTCCGTATGAGACATTAGCAACATGAAAAGCAATTTATAACAATGTAGGTCGCGTTACATCTCCAAAGAACGCCTTGCATCACCGTACGAAACATTAAAACACCATAATAAAGCTAATGAATACGTCCGAATCTTTTGAACATCATACGACAACTTTGGACATCTTAGGACTCTATATGCCTCGTTAGCAACTCGAAAAGAACGTTAGTATGATGTAGGACCCCTTACAGGTCCTAAGAACACCTTACATCACCGTACGGGACCTTAAAACTCCATAATACACCTAATGAATTCGTCCGAGTCTTTTGAACATCGTACGACAACTCAGGACTTGTTACGACTCCGTATGGGACATTAGCAACATGAAAAGCAATTTATAACAATGTAGGTCGCGTTACATCTCCCAAGAACATGCCTCGTTAGCAACTCGAAAAGAACGTTAGTATGATGTAGGACCCCTTACAGGTCCTAAGAACACCTTACATCACCGTACGGGACCTTAAAACTCCATAATACACCTAATGAATTCGTCCGAGTCCTTTGAACATCGTACGACAACTCAGGACTTGTTACGACTCCGTATGGGACATTAGCAACATGAAAAGCAATTTATAACAATGTAGGTCGCGTTACATCTCCCAAGAACACCTTGCATCACCGTACGAAACATTAGAACACCATAATAAACCTAATGAATACGTCCGACTCTTTTGAACATCATACGACAACTTAGGACATCTTACGACTCTCTATGCCACGTTAGCAACTCGAAAAGAACGTTAGTATGATGTAGGACCCCTTACAGGTCCTAAGAACAACTTACATCACCGTACGAAACCTTAAAACTCCATAATACACCTAATGAATTCGTCCGAGTCTTTTGAATATCGTACGACAACTCAGGACTTGTTACGACTCCGTATGAGACATTAGCAACATGAAAAGCAATTTATAACAATGTAGGTCGCGTTACATCTCCAAAGAACACCTTGCATCACCGTACGAAACATTAAAACACCATAATAAACCTAATGAATACGTCCGACTCTTTTGAACATCTTACGACTCTCTATGCCACGTTAGCAACTCGAAAAGAACGTTAGTATGATGTAGGACCCCTTACAGGTCCTAAGAACACCTTACATCACCGTACGAAACCTTAAAACTCCATAATACACCTAATGAATTCGTCCGAGTCTTTTGAACATCGTACGACAACTCAGGACTTGTTACGACTCCGTATGAGACATTAGCAACATGAAAAGCAATTTATAACAATGTAGGTCGCGTTACATCTCCAAAGAACGCCTTGCATCACCGTACGAAACATTAAAACACCATAATAAACCTAATGAATACGTCCGAATCTTTTGAACATCATACGACAACTTTGGACATCTTACGACTCTCATGCCTCGTTAGCAACTCGAAAAGAACGTTAGTATGATGTAGGACCCCTTACAGGTCCTAAGAACACCTTACATCACCGTACGGGACCTTAAAACTCCATAATACACCTAATGAATTCGTCCGAGTCTTTTGAACATCGTACGACAACTCAGGACTTGTTACGACTCCGTATGGGACATTAGCAACATGAAAAGCAATTTATAACAATGTAGGTCGCGTTACATCTCCCAAGAACACCTTGCATCACCGTACGAAACATTAGAACACCATAATAAACCTAATGAATACGTCCGACTCTTTTGAACATCATACGACAACTTAGGACATCTTACGACTCTCTATGCCACGTTAGCAACTCGAAAAGAACGTTAGTATGATGTAGGACCCCTTACAGGTCCTAAGAACACCTTACATCACCGTACGAAACCTTAAAACTCTATAATACACCTAATGAATTCGTCCGAGTCTTCTGAATATCGTACGACAACTCAGGACTTGTTACGACTCCGTATGAGACATTAGCAACATGAAAAGCAATTTATAACAATGTAGGTCGCGTTACATCTCCAAAGAACACCTTGCATCACCGTACGAAACATTAAAACACCATAATAAACCTAATGAATACGTCCGACTCTTTTGAACATCTTACGACTCTCTATGCCACGTTAGCAACTCGAAAAGAACGTTAGTATGATGTAGGACCCCTTACAGGTCCTAAGAACACCTTACATCACCGTACGAAACCTTAAAACTCCATAATACACCTAATGAATTCGTCCGAGTCTTTTGAACATCGTACGACAACTCAGGACTTGTTACGACTCCGTATGAGACATTAGCAACATGAAAAGCAATTTATAACAATGTAGGTCGCGTTACATCTCCAAAGAACGCCTTGCATCACCGTACGAAACATTAAAACACCATAATAAACCTAATGAATACGTCCGAATCTTTTGAACATCATACGACAACTTTGGACATCTTACGACTCTCTATGCCTCGTTAGCAACTCGAAAAGAACGTTAGTATGATGTAGGACCCCTTACAGGTCCTAAGAACACCTTACATCACCGTACGGGACCTTAAAACGCCATAATACACCTAATGAATTCGTCCGAGTCTTTTGAACATCGTACGACAACTCAGGACTTGTTACGACTCCGTATGGGACATTAGCAACATGAAAAGCAATTTATAACAATGTAGGTCGCGTTACATCTCCAAAGAACGCCTTGCATCACCGTACGAAACATTAAAACACCATAATAAACCTAATGAATACGTCCGAATCTTTTGAACATCATACGACAACTTTGGACATCTTACGACTCTCTATGCCTCGTTAGCAACTCGAAAAGAACGTTAGTATGATGTAGGACCCCATACAGGTCCTAAGAACACCTTACATCACCGTACGGGACCTTAAAACTCCATAATACACCTAATGAATTCGTCCGAGTCCTTTGAACATCGTACGACAACTCAGGACTTGTTACGACTCCGTATGGGACATTAGCAACATGAAAAGCAATTTATAACAATGTAGGTCGCGTTACATCTCCCAAGAACACCTTGCATCACCGTACGAAACATTAGAACACCATAATAAACCTAATGAATACGTCCGACTCTTTTGAACATCATACGACAACTTAGGACATCTTACGACTCTCTATGCCACGTTAGCAACTCGAAAAGAACGTTAGTATGATGTAGGACCCCTTAAAGATCCTAAGAACACCTTACATCACCGTACGAAACCTTAAAACTCCATAATACACCTAATGAATTCGTCCGAGTCTTTTGAATATCGTACGACAACTCAGGACTTGTTACGACTCCGTATGAGACATTAGCAACATGAAAAGCAATTTATAACAATGTAGGTCGCGTTACATCTCCAAAGAACACCTTGCATCACCGTACGAAACATTAAAACACCATAATAAACCTAATGAATACGTCCGACTCTTTTGAACATCTTACGACTCTCTATGCCACGTTAGCAACTCGAAAAGAACGTTAGTATGATGTAGGACCCCTTACAGGTCCTAAGAACACCTTACATCACCGTACGGGACCTTAAAACTCCATAATACACCTAATGAATTCGTCCGAGTCCTTTGAACATCGTACGACAACTCAGGACTTGTTACGACTCCGTATGGGACATTAGCAACATGAAAAGCAATTTATAACAATGTAGGTCGCGTTACATCTCCCAAGAACACCTTGCATCACCGTACGAAACATTAGAACACCATAATAAACCTAATGAATACGTCCGACTCTTTTGAACATCATACGACAACTTAGGACATCTTACGACTCTCTATGCCACGTTAGCAACTCGAAAAGAACGTTAGTATGATGTAGGACCCCTTACAGGTCCTAAGAACACCTTACATCACCGTACGAAACCTTAAAACTCCATAATACACCTAATGAATTCGTCCGAGTCTTTTGAATATCGTACGACAACTCAGGACTTGTTACGACTCCGTATGAGACATTAGCAACATGAAAAGCAATTTATAACAATGTAGGTCGCGTTACATCTCCAAAGAACACCTTGCATCACCGTACGAAACATTAAAACACCATAATAAACCTAATGAATACGTCCGACTCTTTTGAACATCTTACGACTCTCTATGCCACGTTAGCAACTCGAAAAGAACGTTAGTATGATGTAGGACCCCTTACAGGTCCTAAGAACACCTTACATCACCGTACGAAACCTTAAAACTCCATAATACACCTAATGAATTCGTCCGAGTCTTTTGAACATCGTACGACAACTCAGGACTTGTTACGACTCCGTATGAGACATTAGCAACATGAAAAGCAATTTATAACAATGTAGGTCGCGTTACATCTCCAAAGAACGCCTTGCATCACCGTACGAAACATTAAAACACCATAATAAACCTAATGAATACGTCCGAATCTTTTGAACATCATACGACAACTTTGGACATCTTACGACTCTCTATGCCTCGTTAGCAACTCGAAAAGAACGTTAGTATGATGTAGGACCCCTTACAGGTCCTAAGAACACCTTACATCACCGTACGGGACCTTAAAACTCCATAATACACCTAATGAATTCGTCTGAGTCTTTTGAACATCGTACGACAACTCAGGACTTGTTACGACTCCGTATGGGACATTAGCAACATGAAAAGCAATTTATAACAATGTAGGTCGCGTTACATCTCCAAAGAACGCCTTGCATCACCGTACGAAACATTAAAACACCATAATAAACCTAATGAATACGTCCGAATCTTTTGAACATCATACGACAACTTTGGACATCTTACGACTCTCTATGACTCGTTAGCAACTCGAAAAGAACGTTAGTATGATGTAGGACCCCTTACAGGTCCTAAGAACACCTTACATCACCGTACGGGACCTTAAAACTCCATAATACACCTAATGAATTCGTCCGAGTCCTTTGAACATCGTACGACAACTCAGGACTTGTTACGACTCCGTATGGGACATTAGCAACATGAAAAGCAATTTATAACAATGTAGGTCGCGTTACATCTCCCAAGAACACCTTGCATCACCGTACGAAACATTAGAACACCATAATAAACCTAATGAATACGTCCGACTCTTTTGAACATCATACGACAACTTAGGACATCTTACGACTCTCTATGCCACGTTAGCAACTCGAAAAGAACGTTAGTATGATGTAGGACCCCTTACAGGTCCTAAGAACACCTTACATCACCGTACGAAACCTTAAAACTCCATAATACACCTAATGAATTCGTCCGAGTCTTTTGAATATCGTACGACAACTCAGGACTTGTTACGACTCCGTATGAGACATTAGCAACATGAAAAGCAATTTATAACAATGTAGGTCGCGTTACATCTCCAAAGAACACCTTGCATCACCGTACGAAACATTAAAACACCATAATAAACCTAATGAATACGTCCGACTCTTTTGAACATCTTACGACTCTCTATGCCACGTTAGCAACTCGAAAAGAACGTTAGTATGATGTAGGACCCCTTACAGGTCCTAAGAACACCTTACATCACCGTACGAAACCTTAAAACTCCATAATACACCTAATGAATTCGTCCGAGTCTTTTGAACATCGTACGACAAATCAGGACTTGTTACGACTCCGTATGAGACATTAGCAACATGAAAAGCAATTTATAACAATGTAGGTCGCGTTACATCTCCAAAGAACGCCTTGCATCACCGTACGAAACATTAAAACACCATAATAAACCTAATGAATACGTCCGAATCTTTTGAACATCATACGACAACTTTGGACATCTTACGACTCTCTATGCCTCGTTAGCAACTCGAAAAGAACGTTAGTATGATGTAGGACCCCTTACAGGTCCTAAGAACACCTTACATCACCGTACGGGACCTTAAAACTCCATAAAACACCTAATGAATTCGTCCGAGTCTTTTGAACATCGTACGACAACTCAGGACTTGTTACGACTCCGTATGGGACATTAGCAACATGAAAAGCAATTTATAACAATGTAGGTCGCGTTACATCTCCAAAGAACGCCTTGCATCACCGTACGAAACATTAAAACACCATAATAAACCTAATGAATACGTCCGAATCTTTTGAACATCATACGACAACTTTGGACATCTTACGACTCTCTATGACTCGTTAGCAACTCGAAAAGAACGTTAGTATGATGTAGGACCCCTTACAGGTCCTAAGAACACCTTACATCACCGTACGGGACCTTAAAACTCCATAATACACCTAATGAATTCGTCCGAGTCCTTTGAACATCGTACGACAACTCAGGACTTGTTACGACTCCGTATGGGACATTAGCAACATGAAAAGCAATTTATAACAATGTAGGTCGCGTTACATCTCCCAAGAACACCTTGCATCACCGTACGAAACATTAGAACACCATAATAAACCTAATGAATACGTCCGACTCTTTTGAACATCATACGACAACTTAGGACATCTTACGACTCTCTATGCCACGTTAGCAACTCGAAAAGAACGTTAGTATGATGTAGGACCCCTTACAGGTCCTAAGAACACCTTACATCACCGTACGAAACCTTAAAACTCCATAATACACCTAATGAATTCGTCCGAGTCTTTTGAATATCGTACGACAACTCAGGACTTGTTACGACTCCGTATGAGACATTAGCAACATGAAAAGCAATTTATAACAATGTAGGTCGCGTTACATCTCCAAAGAACACCTTGCATCACCGTACGAAACATTAAAACACCATAATAAACCTAATGAATACGTCCGACTCTTTTGAACATCTTACGACTCTCTATGCCACGTTAGCAACTCGAAAAGAACGTTAGTATGATGTAGGACCCCTTACAGGTCCTAAGAACACCTTACATCACCGTACGGGACCTTAAAACTCCATAATACACCTAATGAATTCGTCCGAGTCCTTTGAACATCGTACGACAACTCAGGACTTGTTACGACTCCGTATGGGACATTAGCAACATGAAAAGCAATTTATAACAATGTAGGTCGCGTTACATCTCCCAAGAACACCTTGCATCACCGTACGAAACATTAGAACACCATAATAAACCTAATGAATACGTCCGACTCTTTTGAACATCATACGACAACTTAGGACATCTTACGACTCTCTATGCCACGTTAGCAACTCGAAAAGAACGTTAGTATGATGTAGGACCCATTACAGGTCCTAAGAACACCTTACATAACCGTACGGGACCTTAAAACTCCATAATACACCTAATGAATTCGTCCGAGTTTTTTGAACATCGTACGACAACTCAGGACTTGTTACGACTCCGTATGGGACATTAGCAACATGAAAAGCAATTTATAACAATGTAGGTCGCGTTACATCTCCCAAGAACACCTTGCATCACCGTACGAAACATTAGAACACCATAATAAACCTAATGAATACGTCCGACTCTTTTGAACATCATACGACAACTTAGGACATCTTACGACTCTCTATGCCACGTTAGCAACTCGAAAAGAACGTTAGTATGATGTAGGACCCCTTACAGGTCCTAAGAACACCTTACATCACCGTACGAAACCTTAAAACTCCATAATACACCTAATGAATTCGTTCGAGTCTTTTGAATATCGTACGACAACTCAGGACTTGTTACGACTCCGTATGAGACATTAGCAACATGAAAAGCAATTTATAACAATGTAGGTCGCGTTACATCTCCAAAGAACACCTTGCATCACCGTACGAAACATTAAAACACCATAATAAACCTAATGAATACGTCCGACTCTTTTGAACATCTTACGACTCTCTATGCCACGTTAGCAACTCGAAAAGAACGTTAGTATGATGTAGGACCCCTTACAGGTCCTAAGAACACCTTACATCACCGTACGAAACCTTAAAACTCCAAAATACACCTAATGAATTCGTCCGAGTCTTTTGAACATCGTACGACAACTCAGGACTTGTTACGACTCCGTATGAGACATTAGCAACATGAAAAGCAATTTATAACAATGTAGGTCGCGTTACATCTCCAAAGAACGCCTTGCATCACCGTACGAAACATGCAAACACCATAATAAACCTAATGAATACGTCCGAATCTTTTGAACATCATACGACAACTTTGGACATCTTACGACTCTCTATGCCTCGTTAGCAACTCGAAAAGAACGTTAGTATGATGTAGGACCCCTTACAGGTCCTAAGAACACCTTACATCACCGTACGGGACCTTAAAACTCCATAATACACCTAATGAATTTGTCCGAGTCCTTTGAACATCGTACGACAACTCAGGACTTGTTACGACTCCGTATGGGACATTAGCAACATGAAAAGCAATTTATAACAATGTAGGTCGCGTTACATCTCCCAAGAACACCTTGCATCACCGTACGAAACATTAGAACACCATAATAAACCTAATGAATACGTCCGACTCTTTTGAACATCATACGACAACTTAGGACATCTTACGACTCTCTATGCCACGTTAGCAATTCGAAAAGAACGTTAGTATGATGTAGGACCCCTTACAGGTCCTAAGAACACCTTACATCACCGTACGAAACCTTAAAACTCCATAATACACCTAATGAATTCGTCCGAGTCTTTTGAATATCGTACGACAACTCAGGACTTGTTACGACTCCGTATGAGACATTAGCAACATGAAAAGCAATTTATAACAATGTAGGTCGCGTTACATCTCCAAAGAACACCTTGCATCACCGTACGAAACATTAAAACACCATAATAAACCTAATGAATACGTCCGACTCTTTTGAACATCTTACGACTCTCTATGCCACGTTAGCAACTCGAAAAGAACGTTAGTATGATGTAGGACCCCTTACAGGTCCTAAGAACACCTTACATCACCGTACGAAACCTTAAAACTCCAAAATACACCTAATGAATTCGTCCGAGTCTTTTGAACATCGTACGACAACTCAGGACTTGTTACGACTCCGTATGAGACATTAGCAACATGAAAAGCAATTTATAACAATGTAGGTCGCGTTACATCTCCAAAGAACGCCTTGCATCACCGTACGAAACATGCAAACACCATAATAAACCTAATGAATACGTCCGAATCTTTTGAACATCATACGACAACTTTGGACATCTTACGACTCTCTATGCCTCGTTAGCAACTCGAAAAGAACGTTAGTATGATGTAGGACCCCTTACAGGTCCTAAGAACACCTTACATCACCGTACGGGACCTTAAAACTCCATAATACACCTAATGAATTTGTCCGAGTCCTTTGAACATCGTACGACAACTCAGGACTTGTTACGACTCCGTATGGGACATTAGCAACATGAAAAGCAATTTATAACAATGTAGGTCGCGTTACATCTCCCAAGAACACCTTGCATCACCGTACGAAACATTAGAACACCATAATAAACCTAATGAATACGTCCGACTCTTTTGAACATCATACGACAACTTAGGACATCTTACGACTCTCTATGCCACGTTAGCAATTCGAAAAGAACGTTAGTATGATGTAGGACCCCTTACAGGTCCTAAGAACACCTTACATCACCGTACGAAACCTTAAAACTCCATAATACACCTAATGAATTCGTCCGAGTCTTTTGAATATCGTACGACAACTCAGGACTTGTTACGACTCCGTATGAGACATTAGCAACATGAAAAGCAATTTATAACAATGTAGGTCGCGTTACATCTCCAAAGAACACCTTGCATCACCGTACGAAACATTAAAACACCATAATAAACCTAATGAATACGTCCGACTCTTTTGAACATCTTACGACTCTCTATGCCACGTTAGCAACTCGAAAAGAACGTTAGTATGATGTAGGACCCCTTACAGGTCCTAAGAACACCTTACATCACCGTACGAAACCTTAAAACTCCATAATACACCTAATGAATTCGTCCGAGTCTTTTGAACATCGTACGACAACTCAGGACTTGTTACGACTCCGTATGAGACATTAGCAACATGAAAAGCAATTTATAACAATGTAGGTCGCGTTACATCTCCAAAGAACGCCTTGCATCACCGTACGAAACATTAAAACACCATAATAAACCTAATGAATACGTCCGAATCTTTTGAACATCATACGACAACTTTGGACATCTTACGACTCTCTATGCCTCGTTAGCAACTCGAAAAGAACGTTAGTATGATGTAGGACCCCTTACAGGTCCTAAGAACACCTTACATCACCGTACGGGACCTTAAAACTCCATAATACACCTAATGAATTCGTCCGAGTTTTTTGAACATCGTACGACAACTCAGGACTTGTTACGACTCCGTATGGGACATTAGCAACATGAAAAGCAATTTATAACAATGTAGGTCGCGTTACATCTCCCAAGAACACCTTGCATCACCGTACGAAACATTAGAACACCATAATAAACCTAATGAATACGTCCGACTCTTTTGAACATCATACGACAACTTAGGACATCTTACGACTCTCTATGCCACGTTAGCAACTCGAAAAGAACGTTAGTATGATGTAGGACCCCTTACAGGTCCTAAGAACACCTTACATCACCGTACGAAACCTTTAAAACTCCATAATACACCTAATGAATTCGTCCGAGTCTTTTGAGTATCGTACGACAACTCAGGACTTGTTACGACTCCGTATGAGACATTAGCAACATGAAAAGCAATTTATAACAATGTAGGTCGCGTTACATCTCCAAAGAACACCTTGCATCACCGTACGAAACTTTAAAACACCATAATAAACCTAATGAATACGTCCGACTATTTTGAACATCTTACGACTCTCTATGCCACGTTAGCAACTCGAAAAGAACGTTAGTATGATGTAGGACCCCTTACAGGTCCTAAGAACACCTTACATCACCGTACGAAACCTTAAAACTACATAATACACCTAATGAATTCGTCCGAGTCTTTTGAACATCGTACGACAACTCAGGACTTGTTACGACTCCGTATGAGACATTAGCAACATGAAAAGCAATTTATAACAATGTAGGTCGCGTTACATCTCCAAAGAACGCCTTGCATCACCGTACGAAACATTAAAACACCATAATAAACCTAATGAATACGTCCGAATCTTTTGAACATCATACGACAACTTTGGACATCTTACGACTCTCTATGCCTCGTTAGCAACTCGAAAAGAACGTTAGTATGATGTAGGACCCCTTACAGGTCCTAAGAACACCTTACATCCCCGTACGAAACCTTAAAACTCCATAATACACCTAATGAATTCGTCCGAGTTTTTTGAACATCGTACGACAACTCAGGACTTGTTACGACTCCGTATGGGACATTAGCAACATGAAAAGCAATTTATAACAATGTAGGTCGCGTTACATCTCCCAAGAACACCTTGCATCACCGTACGAAACATTAGAACACCATAATAAACCTAATGAATACGTCCGACTCTTTTGAACATCATACGACAACTTAGGACATCTTACGACTCTCTATGCCACGTTAGCAACTCGAAAAGAACGTTAGTATGATGTAGGACCCCTTACAGGTCCTAAGAACACCTTACATCACCGTACGAAACCTTAAAACTCCATAATACACCTAATGAATTCGTCCGAGTCTTTTGAATATCGTACGACAACTCAGGACTTGTTACGACTCCGTATGAGACATTAGCAACATGAAAAGCAATTTATAACAATGTAGGTCGCGTTACATCTCCAAAGAACACCTTGCATCACCGTACGAAACATTAAAACACCATAATAAACCTAATGAATACGTCCGACTCTTTTGAACATCTTACGACTCTCTATGCCACGTTAGCAACTCGAAAAGAACGTTAGTATGATGTAGGACCCCTTACAGGTCCTAAGAACACCTTACATCACCGTACGAAACCTTAAAACTCCATAATACACCTAATGAATTCGTCCGAGTCTTTTGAACATCGTACGACAACTCAGGACTTGTTACGACTCCGTATGAGACATTAGCAACATGAAAAGCAATTTATAACAATGTAGGTCGCGTTACATCTCCAAAGAACGCCTTGCATCACCGTACGAAACATGCAAACACCATAATAAACCTAATGAATACGTCCGAATCTTTTGAACATCATACGACAACTTTGGACATCTTACGACTCTCTATGCCTCGTTAGCAACTCGAAAAGAACGTTAGTATGATGTAGGACCCCTTACAGGTCCTAAGAACACCTTACATCACCGTACGGGACCTTAAAACTCCATAATACACCTAATGAATTCGTCCGAGTCCTTTGAACATCGTACGACAACTCAGGACTTGTTACGACTCCGTATGGGACATTAGCAACATGAAAAGCAATTTATAACAATGTAGGTCGCGTTACATCTCCCAAGAACACCTTGCATCACCGTACGAAACATTAGAACACCATAATAAACCTAATGAATACGTCCGACTCTTTTGAACATCATACGACAACTTAGGACATCTTACGACTCTCTATGCCACGTTAGCAACTCGAAAAGAACGTTAGTATGATGTAGGACCCCTTACAGGTCCTAAGAACACCTTACATCACCGTACGAAACCTTAAAACTCCATAATACACCTAATGAATTCGTCCGAGTCTTTTGAATATCGTACGACAACTCAGGACTTGTTACGACTCCGTATGAGACATTAGCAACATGAAAAGCAATTTATAACAATGTAGGTCGCGTTACATCTCCAAAGAACACCTTGCATCACCGTACGAAACATTAAAACACCATAATAAACCTAATGAATACGTCCGACTCTTTTGAACATCTTACGACTCTCTATGCCACGTTAGCAACTCGAAAAGAACGTTAGTATGATGTAGGACCCCTTACAGGTCCTAAGAACACCTTACATCACCGTACGAAACCTTAAAACTCCATAATACACCTAATGAATTCGTCCGAGTTTTTTGAACATCGTACGACAACTCAGGACTTGTTACGACTCCGTATGGGACATTAGCAACATGAAAAGCAATTTATAACAATGTAGGTCGCGTTACATCTCCCAAGAACACCTTGCATCACCGTACGAAACATTAGAACACCATAATAAACCTAATGAATACGTCCGACTCTTTTGAACATCATACGACAACTTAGGACATCTTACGACTCTCTATGCCACGTTAGCAACTCGAAAAGAACGTTAGTATGATGTAGGACCCCTTACAGGTCCTAAGAACACCTTACATCACCGTACGAAACCTTAAAACTCCATAATACACCTAATGAATTCGTCCGAGTCTTTTGAATATCGTACGACAACTCAGGACTTGTTACGACTCCGTATGAGACATTAGCAACATGAAAAGCAATTTATAACAATGTAGGTCGCGTTACATCTCCAAAGAACACCTTGCATCACCGTACGAAACATTAAAACACCATAATAAACCTAATGAATACGTCCGACTCTTTTGAACATCTTACGACTCTCTATGCCACGTTAGCAACTCGAAAAGAACGTTAGTATGATGTAGGACCCCTTACAGGTCCTAAGAACACCTTACATCACCGTACGAAACCTTAAAACTCCATAATACACCTAATGAATTCGTCCGAGTCTTTTGAACATCGTACGACAACTCAGGACTTGTTACGACTCCGTATGAGACATTAGCAACATGAAAAGCAATTTATAACAATGTAGGTCGCGTTACATCTCCAAAGAACGCCTTGCATCACCGTACGAAACATGCAAACACCATAATAAACCTAATGAATACGTCCGAATCTTTTGAACATCATACGACAACTTTGGACATCTTACGACTCTCTATGCCTCGTTAGCAACTCGAAAAGAACGTTAGTATGATGTAGGACCCCTTACAGGTCCTAAGAACACCTTACATCACCGTACGGGACCTTAAAACTCCATAATACACCTAATGAATTCGTCCGAGTCCTTTGAACATCGTACGACAACTCAGGACTTGTTACGACTCCGTATGGGACATTAGCAACATGAAAAGCAATTTATAACAATGTAGGTCGCGTTACATCTCCCAAGAACACCTTGCATCACCGTACGAAACATTAGAACACCATAATAAACCTAATGAATACGTCCGACTCTTTTGAACATCATACGACAACTTAGGACATCTTACGACTCTCTATGCCACGTTAGCAACTCGAAAAGAACGTTAGTATGATGTAGGACCCCTTACAGGTCCTAAGAACACCTTACATCACCGTACGAAACCTTAAAACTCCATAATACACCTAATGAATTCGTCCGAGTCTTTTGAATATCGTACGACAACTCAGGACTTGTTACGACTCCGTATGAGACATTAGCAACATGAAAAGCAATTTATAACAATGTAGGTCGCGTTACATCTCCAAAGAACACCTTGCATCACCGTACGAAACATTAAAACACCATAATAAACCTAATGAATACGTCCGACTCTTTTGAACATCTTACGACTCTCTATGCCACGTTAGCAACTCGAAAAGAACGTTAGTATGATGTAGGACCCCTTACAGGTCCTAAGAACACCTTACATCACCGTACGAAACCTTAAAACTCCATAATACACCTAATGAATTCGTCCGAGTCTTTTGAACATCGTACGACAACTCAGGACTTGTTACGACTCCGTATGAGACATTAGCAACATGAAAAGCAATTTATAACAATGTAGGTCGCGTTACATCTCCAAAGAACGCCTTGCATCACCGTACGAAACATGCAAACACCATAATAAACCTAATGAATACGTCCGAATCTTTTGAACATCATACGACAACTTTGGACATCTTACGACTCTCTATGCCTCGTTAGCAACTCGAAAAGAACGTTAGTATGATGTAGGACCCCTTACAGGTCCTAAGAACACCTTACATCACCGTACGGGACCTTAAAACTCCATAATACACCTAATGAATTCGTCCGAGTCCTTTGAACATCGTACGACAACTCAGGACTTGTTACGACTCCGTATGGGACATTAGCAACATGAAAAGCAATTTATAACAATGTAGGTCGCGTTACATCTCCCAAGAACACCTTGCATCACCGTACGAAACATTAGAACACCATAATAAACCTAATGAATACGTCCGACTCTTTTGAACATCATACGACAACTTAGGACATCTTACGACTCTCTATGCCACGTTAGCAACTCGAAAAGAACGTTAGTATGATGTAGGACCCCTTACAGGTCCTAAGAACACCTTACATCACCGTACGAAACCTTAAAACTCCATAATACACCTAATGAATTCGTCCGAGTCTTTTGAATATCGTACGACAACTCAGGACTTGTTACGACTCCGTATGAGACATTAGCAACATGAAAAGCAATTTATAACAATGTAGGTCGCGTTACATCTCCAAAGAACACCTTGCATCACCGTACGAAACATTAAAACACCGTAATAAACCTAATGAATACGTCCGACTCTTTTGAACATCTTACGACTCTCTATGCCACGTTAGCAACTCGAAAAAAACGTTAGTATGATGTAGGACCCCTTACAGGTCCTAAGAACACCTTACATCACCGTACGAAACCTTAAAACTCCATAATACACCTAATGAATTCGTCCGAGTCTTTTGAACATCGTACGACAACTCAGGACTTGTTACGACTCCGTATGAGACATTAGCAACATGAAAAGCAATTTATAACAATGTAGGTCGCGTTACATCTCCAAAGAACGCCTTGCATCACCGTACGAAACATTAAAACACCATAATAAACCTAATGAATACGTCCGAATCTTTTGAACATCATACGACAACTTTGGACATCTTACGACTCTCTATGCCTCGTTAGCAACTCGAAAAGAACGTTAGTATGATGTAGGACCCCTTACAGGTCCTAAGAACACCTTACATCCCCGTACGAAACCTTAAAACTCCATAATACACCTAATGAATTCGTCCGAGTCTTTTGAACATCGTACGACAACTCAGGACTTGTTACGACTCCGTATGGGACATTAGCAACATGAAAAGCAATTTATAACAATGTAGGTCGCGTTACATCTCCAAAGAACGCCTTGCATCACCGTACGAAACATTAAAACACCATAATAAACCTAATGAATACGTCCGAATCTTTTGAACATCATACGACAACTTTGGACATCTTACGACTCTCTATGCCTCGTTAGCAACTCGAAAAGAACGTTAGTATGATGTAGGACCCCTTACAGGTCCTAAGAACACCTTACATCACCGTACGGGACCTTAAAACTCCATAATACACCTAATGAATTCGTCCGAGTCCTTTGAACATCGTACGACAACTCAGGACTTGTTACGACTCCGTATGGGACATTAGCAACATGAAAAGCAATTTATAACAATGTAGGTCGCGTTACATCTCCCAAGAACACCTTGCATCACCGTACGAAACATTAGAACACCATAATAAACCTAATGAATACGTCCGACTCTTTTGAACATCATACGACAACTTAGGACATCTTACGACTCTCTATGCCACGTTAGCAACTCGAAAAGAACGTTAGTATGATGTAGGACCCCTTACAGGTCCTAAGAACACCTTACATCACCGTACGAAACCTTAAAACTCCATAATACACCTAATGAATTCGTCCGAGTCTTTTGAATATCGTACGACAACTCAGGACTTGTTACGACTCCGTATGAGACATTAGCAACATGAAAAGCAATTTATAACAATGTAGGTCGCGTTACATCTCCAAAGAACACCTTGCATCACCGTACGAAACATTAAAACACCATAATAAACCTAATGAATACGTCCGACTCTTTTGAACATCTTACGACTCTCTATGCCACGTTAGCAACTCGAAAAGAACGTTAGTATGATGTAGGACCCCTTACAGGTCCTAAGAACACCTTACATCACCGTACGAAACCTTAAAACTCCATAATACACCTAATGAATTCGTCCGAGTCTTTTGAACATCGTACGACAACTCAGGACTTGTTACGACTCCGTATGAGACATTAACAACATGAAAAGCAATTTATAACAATGTAGGTCGCGTTACATCTCCAAAGAACGCCTTGCATCACCGTACGAAACATGCAAACACCATAATAAACCTAATGAATACGTCCGAATCTTTTGAACATCATACGACAACTTTGGACATCTTACGACTCTCTATGCCTCGTTAGCAACTCGAAAAGAACGTTAGTATGATGTAGGACCCCTTACAGGTCCTAAGAACACCTTACATCACCGTACGGGACCTTAAAACTCCATAATACACCTAATGAATTCGTCCGAGTCCTTTGAACATCGTACGACAACTCAGGACTTGTTACGACTCCGTATGGGACATTAGCAACATGAAAAGCAATTTATAACAATGTAGGTCGCGTTACATCTCCCAAGAACACCTTGCATCACCGTACGAAACATTAGAACACCATAATAAACCTAATGAATACGTCCGACTCTTTTGAACATCATACGACAACTTAGGACATCTTACGACTCTCTATGCCACGTTAGCAACACCGTTGGTCTATGGGCGATTTTGGGGTTTGTTCTTGATCTTGAATCTTGATTCTTGAATCAAGATTCCTGATTTCGGTTGCTTAATTCTTGTTTCTTGTTCTTGTTTCTTGGGTTGTTACGATTGTTACTAGGGTTACTTATACCCTAATTGTGTTTTATTTTCGTTTTCGGTTCTTTCATCTGAAACTCGACATCAAATCAAGCAGATTTTCTGTGTAGCAATCCTGTGATTGTATCTTTGATACAGTACGAGTATTGTTAGCAGATTTGAGGGCTTGATTGATCTAGGGTTTCTGATTTTTGTTGATTTTCACCCAATTAGTTAAGCCATATTCTGATTGCTTAGTGGGTCTGTGATTGATCGCGACTATTGTTATAGTTTAGCTAGATCGATACGAATCCCATTAACCTTTTAAGAATAAGTTTGATTAATTGTGGTTTGCTGTTACGTGTGCATGGGCATGGATACGGCTGAAGTAAAACGTATTGGGGGTGGTTTGGCAAGTAAGGTGATAAATATCGATGGTATTCGTGGTATCTTAAGGAAGTCTGGCAATCAAACTACGAATGAAAAAGGGGAGGAACATGTGGCTGATCTATCAGGAATTACGCACAAGGAAGAGACTACCTATGCTCAAACCCTAAAATCTGAAGTGCCATCGGTTAAGGGTAAGGTAAATTTCAGATTTTTAACAAATATTGAGAATAAACTTGGGGCTGATGTAGTCTTGTCGAAGGAGTCTGTTAGAGGGGTTCAAGAGAAAATGGCTAGTACGTTATACGGTTATTTCTTGGGAGAAAGAGTTGCTTTTCAGGTCATGGAGAATTTTGCTCGAATGAAGTGGAAACGTTTTGGATTACAGAAAATTATGCTAAACGCCAATGGATTTTTCTTTTTTAAATTCGAGAATGAGAAAGGGATGATGGAAGTGCTTGAAGGCGGTCCATGGTTAGTTCGTAATAGACCAATTATCTTAAACAAATGGCATGTTTCATCTCAGTTAAAGAAGGTGGATGTTAAAACTATATCTACATGGGTTAAATTACATAATGTGCCACTTGCTGCATATACGGCTGATGGTTTGAGCATGTTATTTTCAACTATTGGTAAGCCTATAATGTTGGATTCGTATACGAACTCGATGTGTACGGATATGTGGGGTAGAAGTAGCTATGCCAGGGCGTTAATGGAAATTTCAGCTGAAAAGGACTTTAGGGATAGTTTGAATGTTGCTATACCAAATGTGGATGGGAATGATTATATTAATGAAAGTATTGATGTTGAATATGAATGGAAACCTACAAAGTGTAACCATTGTGCAACATTTGGACATAACTCGGATGAGTGCCCTCTCAGAATCCCTAAACCTAGTCAAGTGAAGAGCAAAGCTAAACATGATGTGGATGAGGATGGATTCACTGAAGTGTTGGGGAAGGATGGGGCGAGGAAAAAAGGTATACAAGTAAACAAATTGAAGTCAAAGTTTGAGTATAGGCCGGTTAATGTGAAGAAAAAGGCGATCAATGGGTCAGATGGCGCATCTACTTCGAAGGGACCGGGAAATCAGAATTCTTTTGAGGTTTTATCTTCTATTGACGAAGGTGATGGAGATGGGGGCACGGATGTGGGAGAGGACAAGACGGAAATGGCTGATTTTATTACTAATGGTGTTATTTCGAAATCTGAAGGGGCAAGCACTCCTGTTATAGAGGTTTCCAATGATTAGTACGGCCTGTTGGAATATAAGGGGTTTGAACCAATCCCTTAAACAAAAGGAGGTTCGTCAGATTGTGAAGGAGAGTAAGTTGAGTTTATGTGCTATTCTGGAATCGCATGTGGATATGGACAATCTTAGTAGTGTATGCAAGAAAGTGTTCAGAAGTTGGGATTGGACATCGAATGGTGGGAAGTGTAAGAAGGGTACTCGGATTATACTGGGGTGGGATCCAAACGTGTTTGATGTTGGGGTCATTGTCCAAACGGATCAGGTTATGCACTTACGGTTGGTTTTTAGAACTTCTAAACAGATGTTGTTTATGTCGATAGTGTATGCTGACAACCAATATGTGAAAAGGAGGGATTTATGGAACGATTTGACCAGACATAGCGGGGTAGTTAAGGATGACCCATGGACGATTATGGGAGACTTTAATTCTGCTCTATATTTGGATGATCATAGCGTGGGCACTTCAAGGATGGATATTGGTATGCTTGAGTTCAAGGAGTGTTGGATGCCATTCGGGTTTTTGATGTGAAGAGTGTGGGGTTACGTTACACTTGGAATCAAAAACCGAAGGATGGCATTGGGATTTTGAAGAAGATTGATAGAGTTCTGTGCAACACTGCTTTTGTTGATCGTTTTAAGAATGCATCAGCTATCTTTCAACCTTTTAGGGTGTCGGACCATAGCCCATGTATTTTGTTGTTTCCGGACTCTATAAGGTTAAACCCTAAGCCGTTTAAATTTCCGAACTTTCTGGTTTACAAGAAGGAACTTAGTGATGAGATTCGCAAGGTGTGGGGTATCCAGGTTGAAGGGGTTGCCCAGTTTTGGGTTGTCAAAAGACTGAAATTGTTGAAACCTTACATTCGAGCGCTGTTGTTTAAACAAGGAAACCTTCACAAGAAGGTGCTTGAGTTAAGGCAACAGCTTGATACGGTTCAAATGAATATCACCCTGAACCCATCTGATCTTGACCTACGAAGATTGGAGGCGGACGTTACAGCTAGATTTAGAGAGGCAAGCATTGATGAAGAAAGGTTCTTAAAGCAGAAATCGAAAGTTGAGTGGCTAGCTGAGGGTGATAATAATACGGCTTTCTTTCATAATTCTCTAAAATCTAGAAATCATCGGTCCAGGATTGATGTGATTATGGATGGAGGAGGGATTATTTATGAAGGGGAAAATGTTCACAAGGCGTTTGTTAAGCATTATGAGAATTTTCTTGGAGTCAAGGGTGATATATCCTTGACCCCAACTCCGGAGTTGTTCCAAAATAGGCTGGAGTCGGGGGTTGCAAACTCTATGGTTAGGCCGATATCGGATGAGGAGGTTAGGAAGGCAATGTTTTCTATTGGGAGAAATAAATCTCCGGGGCCAGATGGGTATTCTTCAGCGTTTTTTATTCACGCTTGGCCAACGATTGGTGGTGATGTGACGGATGCGATTAAAGACTTTTTCAATAAGGGTAAGCTTCTCCAAGAATGGAATCATACCCTTATTGTTCTTATTCCTAAGGTACAATCTCCGTCTCATATTACTGATTATAGACCTATTTCATGCTGCAATGTGTTGTTTAAATGCATTAGTAAGATTATTGCTAATCGGGTGAAGAATGGGTTAGATGGGATTGTGAGTATAAACCAATCAGCTTTTGTGCCGGGGAGAAGAATATCGGATAATGTGTTGTTAACCCAAGAACTTATGCATAATTATCATAGGAAGAAGGGACCGCCTAGGTGTGCTCTTAAGGTGGATATACAGAAAGCCTATGATACGGTTGATTGGAGTTTTTTGGGTTCAATTCTGAGGGGTTTTGGATTCCATCCAAAGATGGTTGGGTGGATTATGACGTGTGTGTCATCTGTGTCATTCTCGTTGAGTGTTAATGGCAACACATACGGGTACTTTCGGGGCAAACGTGGCCTTAGGCAAGGAGATCCGCTTTCACCGTATCTTTTCACGCTTGTTATGGAAATTCTAACGTTGATGCTTTCTCGAGCATCTAGACTTGACAACTCTTTCAGATTCCATAATAAATGTGAAAAGCAACGAATTATAAACCTTTGTTTTGCGGATGATCTGTTTATTTTCACAAGAGGATGTGGCTCTTCGGTACGGGTTATTATGAAATCATTATCTGAGTTCACTCGAATGTCAGGGTTGGTCCCTAGCACCCCAAAGAGCACTATTTTTTTCTGCAATGTTCCGGATCATATTAGGCTGGATATTTTGAACATTATGTCGTTCGTTGAGGGTTCTCTTCCTGTTAAGTATTTGGGTGTACCTCTCATTGCGTCTAGGCTTATATACAAGGATTGTAGAGTGCTTGTTGAAAAAATGGAGGGTAGGATAACGAATTGGAAGAACAAAATGCTCTCGTTTGCAGGGAGATTGCAGCTTATTGGGTCAGTTTTATCCGCCTTGTATGTCTACTGGGCATCGGTTTTTATTTTACCCAAGAGGGTTATTGCGGATTTGGAAACAAAGATGCGAAGTTTCCTCTGGTCCCAAGGTTCGGGTTCACAAGGTAAAGCAAAGGTCTCTTGGAAGTCTGTGTGTTTACCCAAGGCTGAAGGAGGCTTAGGCATTAGGCGAATTGGGGATATGAATAATGCCCTTATGACGAATCATATTTGGAGTATTCTTTCGAAACGAAAATCCCTTTGGGTTGATTGGATCTATTTGTAGAGGCTGTCAAATTGCCACTTTTGGGAGTGTAACATACCCCAAAATTGCTGTTGGAGCTGGAGGAAAATTTTGATGCTTAGACCTTTGGTGCGACAATACTTTTGGTACAAATTGGGTAACGGATCGAATGTATCTGCATGGTCGGATAGATGGTGTGATATAGGGCCGTTATCCACTTTTATCTCCAGAAGAGCTATTTATCGAGCGGGGTTGTCTATTCAGGCAAAGGTGGCTGATTTTGTGACGGATGGGATATGGGTATGGCCTGATGCTTGGTATGATATCTATCCGGTTCTTATTAATACTCAGTATGTGGCTCTTAATCCTGATGCAAATGATAAACTATGTTGGAAGGATGGGGATGTATGGTTGAACTATGCCCCGGCTGTTGTATGGGAGTCTACTCGCCATAGACATATGGAGGTGTGTTGGGTGGATATAGTGTGGTTCTCACAATGTATTCCACGTCATGCGTTTTTACTTTGGCTAGTCTTTAAAGCAAAACTTCAAACGCAGGACAAAATACTGAGATGGAGGTCGATAAGGAATACCAACATGAATATGTTGTGTTGCGTCTTATGTTTCGCTAATATTGATTCTCATGGCCATCTGTTTTTTGAATGTAAATATTCTTCTGCGGTATGGGATCGAGTAAAGGTTCGAGCAGGTATGCAGAGTGTTTCGGCTGAGTGGAGTGAGACAGTTACATGGTTATGCGACCATGCAAGATCCAAGACTATCTCAAGTGTTGTTAGCAAATTGTTGGTGGCAAGTTCAGTATATTACATATGGCAAGAGAGGTGCAATAGATTGTTTAACAATCATACGAGGCCGCCTGATATACTTACTGAAATCATATTTGATACGGTTTGACATAGACTGATGGGCCTAAGGGTAAAACAAACGGATCATATGAGACAAGTTTTTGCTGATTGGAACATTCACATGAGCATAGGAAGACCGGGTGAGGGCTAGAAGGAAGGAGGTTACAACTTCAGTAGCTAGATTGTAGTCTAGCATAGTAAACTTTGTTTTGGTTTTTCTTTTAGTTATCTTTGGTTCTACCATCTGGGGAATGCCCCAAGAATGAACTAGTGTAGATGCCCTACACTACTTGTTTTATGTGTTTGTGAATATATAAATCGCCGGGTGAATCCCTTTACCCAAAAAAAAAGAACGTTAGTATGATGTAGGACCCCTTACAGGTCCTAAGAACACCTTACATCACCGTACGAAACCTTAAAACTCCATAATACACCTAATGAATTCGTCCGAGTCTTTTGAATATCGTACGACAACTCAGGACTTGTTACGACTCCGTATGAGACAAGCAACATGAAAAGCAGTTTATAACAATGTAGGTCGCGTTACATCTCCAAAGAACACCTTGCATCACCGTACGAAACATTAAAACACCATAATAAACCTAATGAATACGTCCGACTCTTTTGAACATCTTACGACTCTCTATGCCACGTTAGCAACTCGAAAAGAACGTTAGTATGATGTAGGACCCCTTACAGGTCCTAAGAACACCTTACATCACCGTACGAAACCTTAAAACTCCATAATACACCTAATGAATTCGTCCGAGTCTTTTGAACATCGTACGACAACTCAGGACTTGTTACGACTCCGTATGAGACATTAGCAACATGAAAAGCAATTTATAACAATGTAGGTCGCGTTACATCTCCAAAGAACGCCTTGCATCACCGTACGAAACATTAAAACACCATAATAAACCTAATGAATACGTCCGAATCTTTTGAACATCATACGACAACTTTGGACATCTTACGACTCTCTATGCCTCGTTAGCAACTCGAAAAGAACGTTAGTATGATGTAGGACCCCTTACAGGTCCTAAGAACACCTTACATCACCGTACGGGACCTTAAAACTCTATAATACACCTAATGAATTCGTCCGAGTTTTTTGAACATCGTACGACAACTCCGGACTTGTTACGACTCCGTATGGGACATTAGCAACATGAAAAGCAATTTATAACAATGTAGGTCGCGTTACATCTCCCAAGAACACCTTGCATCACCGTACGAAACATTAGAACACCATAATAAACCTAATGAATACGTCCGACTCTTTTGAACATCATACGACAACTTAGGACATCTTACGACTCTCTATGCCACGTTAGCAACTCGAAAAGAACGTTAGTATGATGTAGGACCCCTTACAGGTCCTAAGAACACCTTACATCACCGTACGAAACCTTAAAACTCCATAATACACCTAATGAATTCGTCCGAGTCTTTTGAATATCGTACGACAACTCAGGACTTGTTACGACTCCGTATGAGACATTAGCAACATGAAAAGCAATTTATAACAATGTAGGTCGCGTTACATCTCCAAAGAACACCTTGCATCACCGTACGAAACATTAAAACACCATAATAAACCTAATGAATACGTCCGACTCTTTTGAACATCTTACGACTCTCTATGCCACGTTAGCAACTCGAAAAGAACGTTAGTATGATGTAGGACCCCTTACAGGTCCTAAGAACACCTTACATCACCGTACGAAACCTTAAAACTCCATAATACACCTAATGAATTCGTCCGAGTCTTTTGAACATCGTACGACAACTCAGGACTTGTTACGACTCCGTATGAGACATTAGCAACATGAAAAGCAATTTATAACAATGTAGGTCGCGTTACATCTCCAAAGAACGCCTTGCATCACCGTACGAAACATGCAAACACCATAATAAACCTAATGAATACGTCCGAATCTTTTGAACATCATACGACAACTTTGGACATCTTACGACTCTCTATGCCTCGTTAGCAACTCGAAAAGAACGTTAGTATGATGTAGGACCCCTTACAGGTCCTAAGAACACCTTACATCACCGTACGGGACCTTAAAACTCCATAATACACCTAATGAATTCGTCCGAGTCCTTTGAACATCGTACGACAACTCAGGACTTGTTACGACTCCGTATGGGACATTAGCAACATGAAAAGCAATTTATAACAATGTAGGTCGCGTTACATCTCCCAAGAACACCTTGCATCACCGTACGAAACATTAGAACACCATAATAAACCTAATGAATACGTCCGACTCTTTTGAACATCATACGACAACTTAGGACATCTTACGACTCTCTATGCCACGTTAGCAACACCGTTGGTCTATGGGCGATTTTGGGGTTTGTTCTTGATCTTGAATCTTGATTCTTGAATCAAGATTCCTGATTTCGGTTGCTTAATTCTTGTTTCTTGTTCTTGTTTCTTGGGTTGTTACGATTGTTACTAGGGTTACTTATACCCTAATTGTGTTTTATTTTCGTTTTCGGTTCTTTCATCTGAAACTCGACATCAAATCAAGCAGATTTTCTGTGTAGCAATCCTGTGATTGTATCTTTGATACAGTACGAGTATTGTTAGCAGATTTGAGGGCTTGATTGATCTAGGGTTTCTGATTTTTGTTGATTTTCACCCAATTAGTTAAGCCATATTCTGATTGCTTAGTGGGTCTGTGATTGATCGCGACTATTGTTATAGTTTAGCTAGATCGATACGAATCCCATTAACCTTTTAAGAATAAGTTTGATTAATTGTGGTTTGCTGTTACGTGTGCATGGGCATGGATACGGCTGAAGTAAAACGTATTGGGGGTGGTTTGGCAAGTAAGGTGATAAATATCGATGGTATTCGTGGTATCTTAAGGAAGTCTGGCAATCAAACTACGAATGAAAAAGGGGAGGAACATGTGGCTGATCTATCAGGAATTACGCACAAGGAAGAGACTACCTATGCTCAAACCCTAAAATCTGAAGTGCCATCGGTTAAGGGTAAGGTAAATTTCAGATTTTTAACAAATATTGAGAATAAACTTGGGGCTGATGTAGTCTTGTCGAAGGAGTCTGTTAGAGGGGTTCAAGAGAAAATGGCTAGTACGTTATACGGTTATTTCTTGGGAGAAAGAGTTGCTTTTCAGGTCATGGAGAATTTTGCTCGAATGAAGTGGAAACGTTTTGGATTACAGAAAATTATGCTAAACGCCAATGGATTTTTCTTTTTTAAATTCGAGAATGAGAAAGGGATGATGGAAGTGCTTGAAGGCGGTCCATGGTTAGTTCGTAATAGACCAATTATCTTAAACAAATGGCATGTTTCATCTCAGTTAAAGAAGGTGGATGTTAAAACTATATCTACATGGGTTAAATTACATAATGTGCCACTTGCTGCATATACGGCTGATGGTTTGAGCATGTTATTTTCAACTATTGGTAAGCCTATAATGTTGGATTCGTATACGAACTCGATGTGTACGGATATGTGGGGTAGAAGTAGCTATGCCAGGGCGTTAATGGAAATTTCAGCTGAAAAGGACTTTAGGGATAGTTTGAATGTTGCTATACCAAATGTGGATGGGAATGATTATATTAATGAAAGTATTGATGTTGAATATGAATGGAAACCTACAAAGTGTAACCATTGTGCAACATTTGGACATAACTCGGATGAGTGCCCTCTCAGAATCCCTAAACCTAGTCAAGTGAAGAGCAAAGCTAAACATGATGTGGATGAGGATGGATTCACTGAAGTGTTGGGGAAGGATGGGGCGAGGAAAAAAGGTATACAAGTAAACAAATTGAAGTCAAAGTTTGAGTATAGGCCGGTTAATGTGAAGAAAAAGGCGATCAATGGGTCAGATGGCGCATCTACTTCGAAGGGACCGGGAAATCAGAATTCTTTTGAGGTTTTATCTTCTATTGACGAAGGTGATGGAGATGGGGGCACGGATGTGGGAGAGGACAAGACGGAAATGGCTGATTTTATTACTAATGGTGTTATTTCGAAATCTGAAGGGGCAAGCACTCCTGTTATAGAGGTTTCCAATGATTAGTACGGCCTGTTGGAATATAAGGGGTTTGAACCAATCCCTTAAACAAAAGGAGGTTCGTCAGATTGTGAAGGAGAGTAAGTTGAGTTTATGTGCTATTCTGGAATCGCATGTGGATATGGACAATCTTAGTAGTGTATGCAAGAAAGTGTTCAGAAGTTGGGATTGGACATCGAATGGTGGGAAGTGTAAGAAGGGTACTCGGATTATACTGGGGTGGGATCCAAACGTGTTTGATGTTGGGGTCATTGTCCAAACGGATCAGGTTATGCACTTACGGTTGGTTTTTAGAACTTCTAAACAGATGTTGTTTATGTCGATAGTGTATGCTGACAACCAATATGTGAAAAGGAGGGATTTATGGAACGATTTGACCAGACATAGCGGGGTAGTTAAGGATGACCCATGGACGATTATGGGAGACTTTAATTCTGCTCTATATTTGGATGATCATAGCGTGGGCACTTCAAGGATGGATATTGGTATGCTTGAGTTCAAGGAGTGTTGGATGCCATTCGGGTTTTTGATGTGAAGAGTGTGGGGTTACGTTACACTTGGAATCAAAAACCGAAGGATGGCATTGGGATTTTGAAGAAGATTGATAGAGTTCTGTGCAACACTGCTTTTGTTGATCGTTTTAAGAATGCATCAGCTATCTTTCAACCTTTTAGGGTGTCGGACCATAGCCCATGTATTTTGTTGTTTCCGGACTCTATAAGGTTAAACCCTAAGCCGTTTAAATTTCCGAACTTTCTGGTTTACAAGAAGGAACTTAGTGATGAGATTCGCAAGGTGTGGGGTATCCAGGTTGAAGGGGTTGCCCAGTTTTGGGTTGTCAAAAGACTGAAATTGTTGAAACCTTACATTCGAGCGCTGTTGTTTAAACAAGGAAACCTTCACAAGAAGGTGCTTGAGTTAAGGCAACAGCTTGATACGGTTCAAATGAATATCACCCTGAACCCATCTGATCTTGACCTACGAAGATTGGAGGCGGACGTTACAGCTAGATTTAGAGAGGCAAGCATTGATGAAGAAAGGTTCTTAAAGCAGAAATCGAAAGTTGAGTGGCTAGCTGAGGGTGATAATAATACGGCTTTCTTTCATAATTCTCTAAAATCTAGAAATCATCGGTCCAGGATTGATGTGATTATGGATGGAGGAGGGATTATTTATGAAGGGGAAAATGTTCACAAGGCGTTTGTTAAGCATTATGAGAATTTTCTTGGAGTCAAGGGTGATATATCCTTGACCCCAACTCCGGAGTTGTTCCAAAATAGGCTGGAGTCGGGGGTTGCAAACTCTATGGTTAGGCCGATATCGGATGAGGAGGTTAGGAAGGCAATGTTTTCTATTGGGAGAAATAAATCTCCGGGGCCAGATGGGTATTCTTCAGCGTTTTTTATTCACGCTTGGCCAACGATTGGTGGTGATGTGACGGATGCGATTAAAGACTTTTTCAATAAGGGTAAGCTTCTCCAAGAATGGAATCATACCCTTATTGTTCTTATTCCTAAGGTACAATCTCCGTCTCATATTACTGATTATAGACCTATTTCATGCTGCAATGTGTTGTTTAAATGCATTAGTAAGATTATTGCTAATCGGGTGAAGAATGGGTTAGATGGGATTGTGAGTATAAACCAATCAGCTTTTGTGCCGGGGAGAAGAATATCGGATAATGTGTTGTTAACCCAAGAACTTATGCATAATTATCATAGGAAGAAGGGACCGCCTAGGTGTGCTCTTAAGGTGGATATACAGAAAGCCTATGATACGGTTGATTGGAGTTTTTTGGGTTCAATTCTGAGGGGTTTTGGATTCCATCCAAAGATGGTTGGGTGGATTATGACGTGTGTGTCATCTGTGTCATTCTCGTTGAGTGTTAATGGCAACACATACGGGTACTTTCGGGGCAAACGTGGCCTTAGGCAAGGAGATCCGCTTTCACCGTATCTTTTCACGCTTGTTATGGAAATTCTAACGTTGATGCTTTCTCGAGCATCTAGACTTGACAACTCTTTCAGATTCCATAATAAATGTGAAAAGCAACGAATTATAAACCTTTGTTTTGCGGATGATCTGTTTATTTTCACAAGAGGATGTGGCTCTTCGGTACGGGTTATTATGAAATCATTATCTGAGTTCACTCGAATGTCAGGGTTGGTCCCTAGCACCCCAAAGAGCACTATTTTTTTCTGCAATGTTCCGGATCATATTAGGCTGGATATTTTGAACATTATGTCGTTCGTTGAGGGTTCTCTTCCTGTTAAGTATTTGGGTGTACCTCTCATTGCGTCTAGGCTTATATACAAGGATTGTAGAGTGCTTGTTGAAAAAATGGAGGGTAGGATAACGAATTGGAAGAACAAAATGCTCTCGTTTGCAGGGAGATTGCAGCTTATTGGGTCAGTTTTATCCGCCTTGTATGTCTACTGGGCATCGGTTTTTATTTTACCCAAGAGGGTTATTGCGGATTTGGAAACAAAGATGCGAAGTTTCCTCTGGTCCCAAGGTTCGGGTTCACAAGGTAAAGCAAAGGTCTCTTGGAAGTCTGTGTGTTTACCCAAGGCTGAAGGAGGCTTAGGCATTAGGCGAATTGGGGATATGAATAATGCCCTTATGACGAATCATATTTGGAGTATTCTTTCGAAACGAAAATCCCTTTGGGTTGATTGGATCTATTTGTAGAGGCTGTCAAATTGCCACTTTTGGGAGTGTAACATACCCCAAAATTGCTGTTGGAGCTGGAGGAAAATTTTGATGCTTAGACCTTTGGTGCGACAATACTTTTGGTACAAATTGGGTAACGGATCGAATGTATCTGCATGGTCGGATAGATGGTGTGATATAGGGCCGTTATCCACTTTTATCTCCAGAAGAGCTATTTATCGAGCGGGGTTGTCTATTCAGGCAAAGGTGGCTGATTTTGTGACGGATGGGATATGGGTATGGCCTGATGCTTGGTATGATATCTATCCGGTTCTTATTAATACTCAGTATGTGGCTCTTAATCCTGATGCAAATGATAAACTATGTTGGAAGGATGGGGATGTATGGTTGAACTATGCCCCGGCTGTTGTATGGGAGTCTACTCGCCATAGACATATGGAGGTGTGTTGGGTGGATATAGTGTGGTTCTCACAATGTATTCCACGTCATGCGTTTTTACTTTGGCTAGTCTTTAAAGCAAAACTTCAAACGCAGGACAAAATACTGAGATGGAGGTCGATAAGGAATACCAACATGAATATGTTGTGTTGCGTCTTATGTTTCGCTAATATTGATTCTCATGGCCATCTGTTTTTTGAATGTAAATATTCTTCTGCGGTATGGGATCGAGTAAAGGTTCGAGCAGGTATGCAGAGTGTTTCGGCTGAGTGGAGTGAGACAGTTACATGGTTATGCGACCATGCAAGATCCAAGACTATCTCAAGTGTTGTTAGCAAATTGTTGGTGGCAAGTTCAGTATATTACATATGGCAAGAGAGGTGCAATAGATTGTTTAACAATCATACGAGGCCGCCTGATATACTTACTGAAATCATATTTGATACGGTTTGACATAGACTGATGGGCCTAAGGGTAAAACAAACGGATCATATGAGACAAGTTTTTGCTGATTGGAACATTCACATGAGCATAGGAAGACCGGGTGAGGGCTAGAAGGAAGGAGGTTACAACTTCAGTAGCTAGATTGTAGTCTAGCATAGTAAACTTTGTTTTGGTTTTTCTTTTAGTTATCTTTGGTTCTACATTCTGGGGAATGCCCCAAGAATGAACTAGTGTAGATGCCCTACACTACTTGTTTTATGTGTTTGTGAATATATAAATCGCCGGGTGAATCCCTTTACCCAAAAAAAAAGAACGTTAGTATGATGTAGGACCCCTTACAGGTCCTAAGAACACCTTACATCACCGTACGAAACCTTAAAACTCCATAATACACCTAATGAATTCGTCCGAGTCTTTTGAATATCGTACGACAACTCAGGACTTGTTACGACTCCGTATGAGACAAGCAACATGAAAAGCAGTTTATAACAATGTAGGTCGCGTTACATCTCCAAAGAACACCTTGCATCACCGTACGAAACATTAAAACACCATAATAAACCTAATGAATACGTCCGACTCTTTTGAACATCTTACGACTCTCTATGCCACGTTAGCAACTCGAAAAGAACGTTAGTATGATGTAGGACCCCTTACAGGTCCTAAGAACACCTTACATCACCGTACGAAACCTTAAAACTCCATAATACACCTAATGAATTCATCCGAGTCTTTTGAACATCGTACGACAACTCAGGACTTGTTACGACTCCGTATGAGACATTAGCAACATGAAAAGCAATTTATAACAATGTAGGTCGCGTTACATCTCCAAAGAACGCCTTGCATCACCGTACGAAACATTAAAACACCATAATAAACCTAATGAATACGTCCGAATCTTTTGAACATCATACGACAACTTTGGACATCTTACGACTCTCTATGCCTCGTTAGCAACTCGAAAAGAACGTTAGTATGATGTAGGACCCCTTACAGGTCCTAAGAACACCTTACATCACCGTACGGGACCTTAAAACTCCATAATACACCTAATGAATTCGTCTGAGTCCTTTGAACATCGTACGACAACTCAGGACTTGTTACGACTCCGTATGGGACATTAGCAACATGAAAAGGAATTTATAACAATGTAGGTCGCGTTACATCTCCAAAGAACACCTGGCATCACCGTAAGAAACATTAAAACACCATAATAAACCTAATGAATACGTCCGAATCTTTTGAACATCATACGACAACTTACGACATCTTACGACTCTCTATGCCTCGGTAGCAACTCGAAAAGAACGTTAGTATGATGTAGGACCCCTTACAGGTCCTAAGAACACCTTACATCACCGTACGGGACCTTAAAACTCCATAATACACCTAATGAATTCGTCCGAGTCCTTTGAACATCGTACGACAACTCAGGACTTGTTACGACTCCGTATGAGACATTAGCAACATGAAAAGCAATTTATAACAATGTAGGTCGCGTTACATCTCCCAAGAACACCTTGCATCACCGTACGAAACATTAGAACACCATAATAAACCTAATGAATACGTCCGACTCTTTTGAACATCATACGACAACTTAGGACATCTTACGACTCTCTATGCCACGTTAGCAACTCGAAAAGAACGTTAGTATGATGTAGGACCCCTTACAGGTCCTAAGAACACCTTACATCACCGTACGGGACCTTAAAACTCCATAAAACACCTAATGAATTCGTCCGAGTCCTTTGAACATCGTACGACAACTCAGGACTTGTTACGACTCCGTATGGGACATTAGCAACATGAAAAGCAATTTATAACAATGTAGGTCGCGTTACATCTCCCAAGAACACCTTGCATCACCGTACGAAACATTAGAACACCATAATAAACCTAATGAATACGTCCGACTCTTTTGAACATCATACGACAACTTAGGACATCTTACGACTCTCTATGCCACGTTAGCAACACGAAAAGAAAGTTAGTATGATGTAGGACCCCTTACAGGTCCCTAAGAACACCTTACATCACCGTACGAAACCTTAAAACTCCATAATACACCTAATGAATTCGTCCGAGTCTTTTGAATATCGTACGACAACTCAGGACTTGTTACGACTCCGTATGAGACAAGCAACATGAAAAGCAATTTATAACAATGTAGGTCGCGTTACATCTCCAAAGAACACCTTGCATCACCGTACGAAACATTAAAACACCATAATAAACCTAATGAATACGTCCGACTCTTTTGAACATCTTACGACTCTCTATGCCACGTTAGCAACTCGAAAAGAACGTTAGTATGATGTAGGACCCCTTACAGGTCCTAAGAACACCTTACATCACCGTACGAAACCTTAAAACTCCATAATACACCTAATGAATTCATCCGAGTCTTTTGAACATCGTACGACAACTCAGGACTTGTTACGACTCCGTATGAGACATTAGCAACATGAAAAGCAATTTATAACAATGTAGGTCGCGTTACATCTCCAAAGAACGCCTTGCATCACCGTACGAAACATTAAAACACCATAATAAACCTAATGAATACGTCCGAATCTTTTGAACATCATACGACAACTTTGGACATCTTACGACTCTCTATGCCTCGTTAGCAACTCGAAAAGAACGTTAGTATGATGTAGGACCCCTTACAGGTCCTAAGAGCACCTTACATCACCGTACGGGACCTTAAAACTCCATAATACACCTAATGAATTCGTCTGAGTCCTTTGAACATCGTACGACAACTCAGGACTTGTTACGACTCCGTATGGGACATTAGCAACATGAAAAGCAATTTATAACAATGTAGGTCACGTTACATCTCCCAAGAACACCTTGCATCACCGTACGAAACATTAAAACACCATAATAAACCTAATGAATACGTCCGAATCTTTTGAACATCATACGACAACTTAGGACATCTTACGACTCTCTATGCCACGTTAGCAACTCGAAAAGAACGTTAGTATGATGTAGGACCCCTTACAGGTCCTAAGAACACCTTACATCACCGTACGAAACATTAAAACTCCATAATACACCTAATGAATTCGTCCGAGTCTTTTGAATATCGTACGACAACTCAGGACTTGTTACGACTCCGTATGAGACAAGCAACATGAAAAGCAATTTATAACAATGTAGGTCGCGTTACATCTCCAAAGAACACCTTGCATCACCGTACGAAATATTAAAACACCATAATAAACCTAATGAATACGTCCGACTCTTTTGAACATCTTACGACACTCTATGCCACGTTAGCAACTCGAAAAGAACGTTAGTATGATGTAGGACCCCTTACAGGTCCTAAGAACACCTTACATCACCGTACGAAACCTTAAAACTCCATAATACACCTAATGAATTCGTCCGAGTCTTTTGAACATCGTACGACAACTCAGGACTTGTTACGACTCCGTATGAGACATTAGCAACATGAAAAACAATTTATAACAATGTAGGTCGCGTTACATCTCCAAAGAACGCCTTGCATCACCGTACGAAACATTAAAACACCATAATAAACCTAATGAATACGTCCGAATCTTTTGAACATCATACGACAACTTTGGACATCTTACGACTCTCTATGCCTCGTTAGCAACTCGAAAAGAACGTTAGTATGACGTAGGACCCCTTACAGGTCCTAAGAACACCTTACATCACCGTACGGGACCTTAAAACTCCATAATACACCTAATGAATTCGTCCGAGTCCTTTGAACATCGTACGACAACTCAGGACTTGTTACGACTCCGTATGGGACATTAGCAACATGAAAAGCAATTTATAACAATGTAGGTCGCGTTACATCTCCCAAGAACACCTTGCATCACCGTACGAAACATTAGAACACCATAATAAACCTAATGAATACGTCCGACTCTTTTGAACATCATACGACAACTTAGGACATCTTACGACTCTCTATGCCACGTTAGCAACACGAAAAGAAAGTTAGTATGATGTAGGACCCCTTACAGGTCCCTAAGAACACCTTACATCACCGTACGAAACCTTAAAACTCCATAATACACCTAATGAATTCGTCCGAGTCTTTTGAATATCGTACGACAACTCAGGACTTGTTACGACTCCGTATGAGACAAGCAACATGAAAAGCAATTTATAACAATGTAGGTCGCGTTACATCTCCAAAGAACACCTTGCATCACCGTACGAAACATTAAAACACCATAATAAACCTAATGAATACGTCCGACTCTTTTGAACATCTTACGACTCTCTATGCCACGTTAGCAACTCGAAAAGAACGTTAGTATGATGTAGGACCCCTTACAGGTCCTAAGAACACCTTACATCACCGTACGAAACCTTAAAACTCCATAATACACCTAATGAATTCATCCGAGTCTTTTGAACATCGTACGACAACTCAGGACTTGTTACGACTCCGTATGAGACATTAGCAACATGAAAAGCAATTTATAACAATGTAGGTCGCGTTACATCTCCAAAGAACGCCTTGCATCACCGTACGAAACATTAAAACACCATAATAAACCTAATGAATACGTCCGAATCTTTTGAACATCATACGACAACTTTGGACATCTTACGACTCTCTATGCCTCGTTAGCAACTCGAAAAGAACGTTAGTATGATGTAGGACCCCTTACAGGTCCTAAGAGCACCTTACATCACCGTACGGGACCTTAAAACTCCATAATACACCTAATGAATTCGTCTGAGTCCTTTGAACATCGTACGACAACTCAGGACTTGTTACGACTCCGTATGGGACATTAGCAACATGAAAAGCAATTTATAACAATGTAGGTCACGTTACATCTCCCAAGAACACCTTGCATCACCGTACGAAACATTAAAACACCATAATAAACCTAATGAATACGTCCGAATCTTTTGAACATCATACGACAACTTAGGACATCTTACGACTCTCTATGCCACGTTAGCAACTCGAAAAGAACGTTAGTATGATGTAGGACCCCTTACAGGTCCTAAGAACACCTTACATCACCGTACGAAACATTAAAACTCCATAATACACCTAATGAATTCGTCCGAGTCTTTTGAATATCGTACGACAACTCAGGACTTGTTACGACTCCGTATGAGACAAGCAACATGAAAAGCAATTTATAACAATGTAGGTCGCGTTACATCTCCAAAGAACACCTTGCATCACCGTACGAAATATTAAAACACCATAATAAACCTAATGAATACGTCCGACTCTTTTGAACATCTTACGACACTCTATGCCACGTTAGCAACTCGAAAAGAACGTTAGTATGATGTAGGACCCCTTACAGGTCCTAAGAACACCTTACATCACCGTACGAAACCTTAAAACTCCATAATACACCTAATGAATTCGTCCGAGTCTTTTGAACATCGTACGACAACTCAGGACTTGTTACGACTCCGTATGAGACATTAGCAACATGAAAAACAATTTATAACAATGTAGGTCGCGTTACATCTCCAAAGAACGCCTTGCATCACCGTACGAAACATTAAAACACCATAATAAACCTAATGAATACGTCCGAATCTTTTGAACATCATACGACAACTTTGGACATCTTACGACTCTCTATGCCTCGTTAGCAACTCGAAAAGAACGTTAGTATGACGTAGGACCCCTTACAGGTCCTAAGAACACCTTACATCACCGTACGGGACCTTAAAACTCCATAATACACCTAATGAATTCGTCCGAGTCCTTTGAACATCGTACGACAACTCAGGACTTGTTACGACTCCGTATGGGACATTAGCAACATGAAAAGCAATTTATAACAATGTAGGTCGCGTTACATCTCCCAAGAACACCTTGCATCACCGTACGAAACATTAGAACACCATAATAAACCTAATGAATACGTCCGACTCTTTTGAACATCATACGACAACTTAGGACATCTTACGACTCTCTATGCCACGTTAGCAACACGAAAAGAAAGTTAGTATGATGTAGGACCCCTTACAGGTCCCTAAGAACACCTTACATCACCGTACGAAACCTTAAAACTCCATAATACACCTAATGAATTCGTCCGAGTCTTTTGAATATCGTACGACAACTCAGGACTTGTTACGACTCCGTATGAGACAAGCAACATGAAAAGCAATTTATAACAATGTAGGTCGCGTTACATCTCCAAAGAACACCTTGCATCACCGTACGAAACATTAAAACACCATAATAAACCTAATGAATACGTCCGACTCTTTTGAACATCTTACGACTCTCTATGCCACGTTAGCAACTCGAAAAGAACGTTAGTATGATGTAGGACCCCTTACAGGTCCTAAGAACACCTTACATCACCGTACGAAACCTTAAAACTCCATAATACACCTAATGAATTCATCCGAGTCTTTTGAACATCGTACGAAAACTCAGGACTTGTTACGACTCCGTATGAGACATTAGCAACATGAAAAGCAATTTATAACAATGTAGGTCGCGTTACATCTCCAAAGAACGCCTTGCATCACCGTACGAAACATTAAAACACCATAATAAACCTAATGAATACGTCCGAATCTTTTGAACATCATACGACAACTTTGGACATCTTACGACTCTCTATGCCTCGTTAGCAACTCGAAAAGAACGTTAGTATGATGTAGGACCCCTTACATGTCCTAAGAACACCTTACATCACCGTACGGGACCTTAAAACTCCATAATACACCTAATGAATTCGTCTGAGTCCTTTGAACATCGTACGACAACTCAGGACTTGTTACGACTCCGTATGGGACATTAGCAACATGAAAAGCAATTTATAACAATGTAGGTCGCGTTACATCTCCAAAGAACACCTGGCATCACCGTAAGAAACATTAAAACACCATAATAAACCTAATGAATACGTCCGAATCTTTTGAACATCATACGACAACTTACGACATCTTACGACTCTCTATGCCTCGGTAGCAACTCGAAAAGAACGTTAGTATGATGTAGGACCCCTTACAGGTCCTAAGAACACCTTACATCACCGTACGGGACCTTAAAACTCCATAATACACCTAATGAATTCGTCCGAGTCCTTTGAACATCGTACGACAACTCAGGACTTGTTACGACTCCGTATGAGACATTAGCAACATGAAAAGCAATTTATAACAATGTAGGTCGCGTTACATCTCCCAAGAACACCTTGCATCACCGTACGAAACATTAGAACACCATAATAAACCTAATGAATACGTCCGACTCTTTTGAACATCATACGACAACTTAGGACATCTTACGACTCTCTATGCCACGTTAGCAACTCGAAAAGAACGTTAGTATGATGTAGGAGCCCTTACAGGTCCTAAGAACACCTTACATCACCGTACGAAACCTTAAAACTCCATAATACACCTAATGAATTCGTCCGAGTCTTTTGAATATCGTACGACAACTCAGGACTTGTTACGACTCCGTATGAGACATTAGCAACATGAAAAGCAATTTATAACAATGTAGGTCGCGTTACATCTCCAAAGAACACCTTGCATCACCGTACGAAACATTAAAACACCATAATAAACCTAATGAATACGTCCGACTCTTTTGAACATCATACGACAACTTAGGACATCTTACGACTCTCTATGCCACGTTAGCAACTCGAAAAGATCGATAGTATGATGTAGGACCCCTTACAGGTCCTAAGAACACCTTACATTACCGTACGAAACCTTAAAACTCCATAATACACCTAATGAATTCGTCTGAGTCCTTTGAACATCGTATGACAAGTTACTACATCTTAAGACTCTGTATGTCATATTAGCACCTTGAAAAGCACGTTAGTATAACGGAGGACACCTTAAAATACCTAACAGCACCTTACAACACCGTACGAAACCTTAAAACTGCATAATAAACCTAATGAATTCGTCCAAGTCCTTTGAACATCGTACGACCACTCAGGACTTGTTACGACTCTGTATGTGACATTAGCAACATGAAAAGCAATTTAGAATAATGTAGGACGCGTTACAACTTCTAAGAACACCTTACATCACCGTACCAAACATTAAAACTCCATAATAAACCTAATGACTTCGTCTGAGTCCATTGAACATCGTACGACAACTCAGGACTTGTTACGACTCCGTATGAGACATTAGCAACATGAAAAGCAATTTATAACAATGTAGGTCGCGTTACATCTCCAAAGAACACCTTGCATCACCGTACGAAACATTAAAACACCATAATAGACCTAATGAATACGTCCGACTCTTTTGAACATCTTACGACTCTCTATGCCACGTTAGCAACTCGAAAAGAACGTTAGTATGATGTAGGACCCCTTACAGGTCCTAAGAACACCTTACATCACCGTACGGAACCTTAAAACTCCATAATACACCTAACGAATTCGTTCGAGTCTTTTGAACATCGTACGACAACTCAGGACTTGTTACGACTCCGTATGAGACATTAGCAACATGAAAAGCAATTTATAACAATGTAGGTCGCGTTACATCTCCCACGAACACCTTGCATCACCGTACGAAACATTAAAACACCATAATAAACCTAATGAATACGTCCGACTCTTTGAACATCATACGACAACTTAGGACATCTTACGACTCTCTATGCCTCGTTAGCAACTCGAAAAGAACGTTAGTATGATGTAGGACCCCTTACAGGTCCTAAGAACACCTTACATCACCGTACGGGACCTTAAAACTCCATAATACACCTAATGAATTCGTCCGAGTCCTTTGAACATCGTACGACTACTCAGGACTTGTTACGACTCCGTATGAGACATTAGCAACATGAAAAGCAATTTATAACAATGTAGGTCGCGTTACATCTCCCAAGAACACCTTGCATCACCGTACGAAACATTAGAACACCATAATAAACCTAATGAATACGTCCGACTCTTTTGAACATCATACGACAACTTAGGACATCTTACGACTCTCTATGCCACGTTAGCAACTCGAAAAGAACGTTAGTATGATGTAGGACCCCTTACAGGTCCTAAGAACACCTTACATCACCGTACGAAACCTTAAAACTCCATAATACACCTAATGAATTCGTCCGAGTCCTTTGAACATCGTACGACAACTCAGGACTTGTTACGACTCCGTATGAGACATTAGCAACATGAAAAGCAATTTATAACAATGTAGGTCGCGTTACATCTCCAAAGAACACCTTGCATCACCGTACGAAACATTAAAACACCATAATAGACCTAATGAATACGTCCGACTCTTTTGAACATCTTACGACTCTCTATGCCACGTTAGCAACTCGAAAAGAACGTTAGTATGATGTAGGACCCCTTACAGGTCCTAAGAACACCTTACATCACCGTACGGAACCTTAAAACTCCATAATACACCTAACGAATTCGTTCGAGTCTTTTGAACATCGTACGACAACTCAGGACTTGTTACGACTCCGTATGAGACATTAGCAACATGAAAAGCAATTTATAACAATGTAGGTCGCGTTACATCTCCCACGAACACCTTGCATCACCGTACGAAACATTAAAACACCATAATAAACCTAATGAATACGTCCGACTCTTTGAACATCATACGACAACTTAGGACATCTTACGACTCTCTATGCCTCGTTAGCAACTCGAAAAGAACGTTAGTATGATGTAGGACCCCTTACAGGTCCTAAGAACACCTTACATCACCGTACGGGACCTTAAAACTCCATAATACACCTAATGAATTCGTCCGAGTCCTTTGAACATCGTACGACTACTCAGGACTTGTTACGACTCCGTATGAGACATTAGCAACATGAAAAGCAATTTATAACAATGTAGGTCGCGTTACATCTCCCAAGAACACCTTGCATCACCGTACGAAACATTAGAACACCATAATAAACCTAATGAATACGTCCGACTCTTTTGAACATCATACGACAACTTAGGACATCTTACGACTCTCTATGCCACGTTAGCAACTCGAAAAGAACGTTAGTATGATGTAGGACCCCTTACAGGTCCTAAGAACACCTTACATCACCGTACGAAACCTTAAAACTCCATAATACACCTAATGAATTCGTCCGAGTCCTTTGAACATCGTACGACAACTCAGGACTTGTTACGACTCCGTATGAGACATTAGCAACATGAAAAGCAATTTATAACAATGTAGGTCGCGTTACATCTCCAAAGAACACCTTGCATCACCGTACGAAACATTAAAACACCATAATAAACCTAATGAATACGTTCGAATCTTTTGAACATCATACGGCAACTTAGGACATCTTACGACTCTCTATGCCTCGTTAGCAACTCGATAAGAACGTTAGTATGATGTAGGACCCCTTACAGGTCCTAAGAACACCTTACATCACCGTACGAAACCTTAAAACTACATAATACACCTAATGAATTCGTCCGAGTCCTTTGAACATCGTACGACAACTCAGGACTTGTTACGACTCCGTATGAGACATTAGCAACATGAAAAGCAATTTATAACAATGTAGGTCGCGTTACATCTCCCAAGAACACCTTGCATCACCGTACTAAACATTAAAACACCATAATAAACCTAATGAATACGTCCGACTCTTTTGAACATCATACGACAACTTAGGACATCTTACGACTCTCTATGCCACGTTAGCAACTCGAAAAGAACGTTAGTATGATGTAGGACCCCTTACAGGTCCTAAGAACACCTTACATCACCGTACGAAACCTTAAAACTCCATAATACACCTAATGAATTCGTCCGAGTCTTTTGAACATCGTACGACAACTCAGGACTTGTTACGACTCTGTATGAGACATTAGCAACATGGAAATCAATTTATAACAATGTAGGTCGCGTTACATCTCCAAAGAACACCTTGCATCACCGTACGAAACATTAAAACACCATAATAGACCTAATGAATACGTCCGACTCTTTTGAACATCTTACGACTCTCTATGCCACGTTAGCAACTCGAAAAGAACGTTAGTATGATGTAGGACCCCTTACAGGTCCTAAGAACACCTTACATCACCGTACGGAACCTTAAAACTCCATAATACACCTAACGAATTCGTTTGAGTCTTTTGAACATCGTACGACAACTCAGGACTTGTTACGACTCCGTATGAGACATTAGCAACATGAAAAGCAATTTATAACAATGTAGGTCGCGTTACATCTCCCAAGAACACCTTGCATCACCGTACGAAACATTAAAACACCATAATAAACCTAATGAATACGTCCGACTCTTTTGAACATCATACGACAACTTAGGACATCTTACGACTCTCTTTGCCACGTTCGCAACTCGAAAAGAACGTTAGTATGATGTAGGACCCCTTACAGGTCCTAAGAACACCTTACATCACCGTACGAAACCTTAAACTCCATAATAAACCTAATGCATTCGTCCGAGTCTTTTGAACATCGTACGACAACTCAGGACTTGTTACGACTCCGTATGAGACATTAGCAACATGAAAAGCAATTTATAACAATGTAGGTGGCGTTACATCTCCAAAGAACACCTTGCATCACCGTACGAAACATTAAAACCCCATAATAAACCTAATGAATACGTTCGACTCTTTTGAACATCATACGACAACTTAGGACATCTTACGACTCTCTATGCCTCGTTAGCAACTCGAAAAGAACGTTAGTATGATGTAGGACCCCTTACAGGTCCTAAGAACACCTTACATCACCGTACGGGACCTTAAAACTCCATAATACACCTAATGAATTCGTCCGAGTCCTTTGAACATCGTACGACAACTCAGGACTTGTTACGACTCCGTATGAGACATTAGCAACATGAAAAGCAATTTATAACAATGTAGGTCGCGTTACATCTCCCAAGAACACCTTGCATCACCGTACTAAACATTAAAACACCATAATAAACCTAATGAATACGTCCGACTCTTTTGAACATCATACGACAACTTAGGACATCTTACGACTCTCTATGCCACGTTAGCAACTCGAAAAGATCGATAGTATGATGTAGGACCCCTTACAGATCCTAAGAACACCTTACATTACCGTACGAAACCTTAAAACTCCATAATACACCTAATGAATTCTCTGAGTCCTTTGAACATCGTATGACAAGTTACGACATCTTAAGACTCTGTATGTCATATTAGCACCTTGAAAAGCACGTTAGTATAACGGAGGACACCTTAAAATACCTAACAGCACCTTACAACACCGTACGAAACCTTAAAACTGCATAATAAACCTAATGAATTCGTCCAAGTCCTTTGAACATCGTACGACCACTCAGGACTTGTTACGACTCTGTATGTGACATTAGCAACATGAAAAGCAATTTAGAATAATGTAGGACGCGTTACAACTTCTAAGAACACCTTACATCACCGTACCAAACATTAAAACTCCATAATAAACCTAATGACTTCGTCTGAGTCCATTGAACATCGTACGACAACTCAAGACTTGTTACGACTCCGTATGAGACATTAGCAACATGAAAAGAAATTTATAACAATGTAGGTCGCGTTACATCTCCAAAGAACACCTTGCATCACCGTACGAAACATTAAAACACCATAATAAACCTAATGAATACGTCCGACTCTTTTGAACATCTTACGACTCTCTATGCCTCGTTAGCAAATCGAAAAGAACGTTAGTATGATGTAGGACCCCTTTCAGGTCCTAAGAACACCTTACATCACCGTACGGAACCTTAAAACTCCATAATACACCTAATGAATTCGTCCGAGTCCTTTGAACATCGTACGACAACTCAGGACTTGTTACGACTCCGTATGAGACATTAGCAACATGAAAATCAATTTATAACAATGTAGGTCGCGTTACATCTCCAAAGAACACCTTGCATCACCGTACGAAACATTAAAACACCATAATAAACCTAATGAATAAGTCCGACTCTTTTGAACATCATACGACAACTTAGGACATCTTACGACTCTCTATGCGACGTTAGCAACTCGAAAAGATCGATAGTATGATGTAGGACCCCTTACAGGTCCTAAGAACACCTTACATTACCGTACGAAACCTTAAAACTCCATAATACACCTAATGAATTCGTCTGAGTCCTTTGAACATCGTATGACAAGTTACGACATCTTAAGACTCTGTATGTCATATTAGCACCTTGAAAAGCACGTTAGTATAACGGAGGACACCTTAAAATACCTAACAGCACCTTACAACACCGTACGAAACCTTAAAACTGCATAATAAACCTAATGAATTCATCCAAGTCCTTTGAACATCGTACGATCACTCAGGACTTGTTACGACTCTGTATGTGACATTAGCAACATGAAAAGCAATTTAGAATAATGTAGGACGCGTTACAACTTCTAAGAACACCTTACATCACCGTACCAAACATTAAAACTCCATAATAAACCTAATGACTTCGTCTGAGTCCATTGAACATCGTACGACAACTCAGGACTTGTTACGACTCCGTATGAGACATTAGCAACATGAAAAGCAATTTATAACAATGTAGGTCGCGTTACATCTCTAAAGAACACCTTGCATCACCGTACGAAACATTAAAACACCATAATAAACCTAATGAATACGTCCGACTCTTTTGAACATCTTACGACTCTCTATGCCTCGTTAGCAACTCGAAAAGAACGTTAGTATGATGTAGGACCCCTTTCAGGTCCTAAGAACACCTTACATCACCGTACGGAACCTTAAAACTCCATAATACACCTAATGAATTCGTCCGAGTCCTTTGAACATCGTACGACAACTCAGGACTTGTTACGACTCCGTATGAGACATTAGCAACATGAAAAGCAATTTATAACAATGTAGGTCGCGTTACATCTCCCAAGAACACCTTGCATCACCGTACGAAACATTAAAACACCATAATAAACCAAATGAATACGTCCGAATCTTTTGAACATCATACGACAACTTAGGACATCTTACGACTCTCTATGCCTCGTTAGCAACTCGAAAAGAACGTTAGTATGATGTAGGACCCCTTACAGGTCCTAAGAACACCTTACATCACCGTACGAAACCTTAAAACTCCATAATACACCTAATGAATTCGTCCGAGTCTTTTGAACATCGTACGACAACTCAGGACTTGTTACGACTCCGTATGAGACATTAGCAACATGAAAAGCAATTTATAACAATGTAGGTCGCGTTACATCTCCAAAGAACACCTTGCATCACCGTACGAAACATTAAAACACCATAATAAACCTAATGAATAAGTCCGACTCTTTTGAACATCATACGACAACTTAGGACATCTTACGACTCTCTATGCCACGTTAGCAACTCGAAAAGATCGATAGTATGATGTAGGACCCCTTACAGGTCCTAAGAACACCTTACATCACCGTACGAAACCTTAAAACTCCATAATACACCTAATGAATTCGTCTGAGTCCTTTGAACATCGTATGACAAGTTACGACATCTTAAGACTCTGTATGTCATATTAGCACCTTGAAAAGCACGTTAGTATAACGGAAGACACCTTAAAATACCTAACAACACCTTACAACACCGTACGAAACCTTAAAACTGCATAATAAACCTAATGAATTCGTCTAAGTCCTTTGAACATCGTACGACCACTCAGGACTTGTTACGACTCTGTATGTGACATTAGCAACATGAAAAGCAATTTAGAATAATGTAGGACGCGTTACAACTTCTAAGAACACCTTACATCACCGTACCAAACATTAAAACTCCATAATAAACCTAATGACTTCGTCTGAGTCCATTGAACATCGTACGACAACTCAGGACTTGTTACGACTCCGTATGAGACATTAGCAACATGAAAAGCAATTTATAATAATGTAGGTCGCGTTACATCTCCAAAGAACACCTTGCATCACCGTACGAAACATTAAAACACCATAATAAACCTAATGAATACGTCCGACTCTTTTGAACATCATACGACAATTTAGGACATCTTACGACTCTCTATGCCACGTTAGCAACTCGAAAAGAACGTTAGTATGATGCAGGACCCCTTACAGGTCCTAAGAACACCTTACATCACCGTACGAAACCTTAAAACTCCATAATACACCTAATGAATTCATCCGAGTCTTTTGAACATCGTACGACAACTCAGGACTTGTTACGACTCCGTATGAGACATTAGCAACATGAAAAGCAATTTATAACAATGTAGGTCGCGTTACATCTCCAAAGAACACCTTGCATCACCGTACGAAACATTAAAAAACCATAATAAACCTAATGAATACGTCCGAATCTTTTGAACATCATACGACAACTTAGGACATCTTACGACTCTCTATGCCTCGTAAGCAACTCGAAAAGAACGTTAGTATGATGTAGGACCCCTTACAGTCCTAAGAACACCTTACATCACAGTACGGAACCTTAAAACTCCATAATACACCTAATGAATTCGTCTGAGTCCTTTGAACATCGTACGACAACTCAGGACTTGTTACGACTCCGTATGAGACATTAGCAACATGAAAAGCAATTTATAACAATGTAGGTCGCGTTACATCTCCAAAGAACACCTTGCATCACCGTACGAAACATTAAAACACCATAATAAACCTAATGAATACGTCCGACTCTTTTGAACATCATACGTCAACTTAGGACATCTTACGACTCTCTATGCCACGTTAGCAACTCGAAAAGATCGATAGTATGATGTAGGACCCCTTACAGGTCCTAAGAACACCTTACATTACCGTACGAAACCTTAAACTCCATAATACACCTAATGAATTCGTCTGAGTCCTTTGAACATCGTATGACAAGTTACGACATCTTAAGACTCTGTATGTCATATTAGCACCTTGAAAAGCACGTTATTATAACGGAGGACACCTTAAAATACCTAACAGCACCTTACAACACCGTACGAAACCTTAAAACTGCATAATAAACCTAATGAATTCGTCCAAGTCCTTTGAACATCGTACGACCACTCAGGACTTGTTACGACTCTGTATGTGACATTAGCAACATGAAAAGCAATTTAGAATAATGTAGGACGCGTTACAACTTCTAAGAACACCTTACATCACCGTACCAAACATTAAAACTCCATAATAAACCTAATGACTTCGTCTGAGTCCATTGAACATCGTACGACAACTCAGGACTTGTTACGACTCCGTATGAGACATTAGCAACATGAAAAGCAATTTATAACAATGTAGGTCGCGTTACATCTCCAAAGAACACCTTGCATCACCGTACGAAACATTAAAACACCATAATAAACCGAATGAATACGTCCGACTCTTTTGAACATCTTACGACTCTCTATGCCACGTTAGCAACTCGAAAAGAACATTAGTATGATGTAGGACCCCTTACAGGTCCTAAGAACACCTTACATCACCGTACGGAACCTTAAAACTCCATAATACACCTAATGAAGTCGTCCGAGTCCATTGAACATCGTACGACAACTCAGGACTTGTTACGACTCCGTATGAGACATTAGCAACATGAAAAGCAATTTATAACAATGTAGGTCGCGTTACATCTCCCAAGAACACCTTGCATCACCGTACGAAACATTAAAACACCATAATAAACGTAATGAATACGTCCGACTCTTTTGAACATCATACGACAACTTAGGACATCTTACGACTCTCTATGCCACGTTAGCAACTCGAAAAGAACGTTAGTATGATGTAGGACCCCTTACAGGTCCTAAGAACACCTTACATCCCCGTACGAAACCTTAAAACTCCATAATACACCTAATGAATTCGTCCGAGTCTTTTGAACATCGTACGACAACTCAGGACTTGTTACGACTCCGTATGAGACATTAGCAACATGAAAAGCAATTTATAACAATGTAGGCCGCGTTACATCTCCAAAGAACACCTTACATCACCGTACGAAACATTAAAACACCATAATAAACCTAATGAATTCGTCCGACCCCTTTGAACATCATACGACAACTTAGGACTCTCTATGCCACGTTAGCAACTCGAAAAGAACGTTAGTATGATGTAGGCCCCTTACAGGTCCTAAGAACACCTTACATCACCGTACGAAACCTTAAAACTCCATAATACACCTAATGAATTCGTCTGAGTCCTTTGAACATCGTATGACAAGTTACGACATCTTAAGACTCTGTATGTCATATTAGCACCTTGAAAAGCACGTTATTATAACGGAGGACACCTTAAAATACCTAACAGCACCTTACAACATCGTACGAAACCTTAAAACTGCATAATAAACCTAATGAATTCGTCCAAGTCCTTTGAACATCGTACGACCACTCAGGACTTGTTACGACTCTGTATGTGACATTAGCAACATGAAAAGCAATTTAGAATAATGTAGGACGCGTTACAACTTCTAAGAACACCTTACATCACCGTACCAAACATTAAAACTCCATAATAAACCTAATGACTTCGTCTGAGTCCATTGAACATCGTACGACAACTCAGGACTTGTTACGACTCCGTATGAGACATTAGCAACATGAAAAGCAATTTATAACAATGTAGGTCGCGTTACATCTCCAAAGAACACTTTGCATCACCGTACGAAACATTAAAACACCATAATAAACCGAATGAATACGTCCGACTCTTTTGAACATCTTACGACTCTCTATGCCACGTTAGCAACTCGAAAAGAACATTAGTATGATGTAGGACCCCTTACAGGTCCTAAGAACACCTTACATCACCGTACGGAACCTTAAAACTCCATAATACACCTAATGAAGTCGTCCGAGTCCATTGAACATCGTACCACAACTCAGGACTTGTTACGACTCCGTATGAGACATTAGCAACATGAAAAGCAATTTATAACAATGTAGGTCGCGTTACATCTCCAAAGAACACCCTGCATCACCGTACGAAACATTAAAACACCATAATAAACCTAATGAATACGTCCGAATCTTTTGAACATCATACGACAACTTAGGACATCTTACGACTCTCTATGCCTCGTAAGCAACTCGAAAAGAACGTTAGTATGATGTAGGACCCCTTACAGTCCTAAGAACACCTTACATCACAGTACGGAACCTTAAAACTCCATAATACACCTAATGAATTCGTCCGAGTCATTTGAACATCGTACGACAACTCAGGACTTGTTACGACTCCGTATGAGACATTAGCAACATGAAAAGCAATTTATAACAATGTAGGTCGCGTTACATCTCCCAAGAACACCTTGCATCACCGTACGAAACATTAAAACACCATAATAAACGTAATGAATACGTCCGACTCTTTTGAACATCATACGACAACTTAGGACATCTTACGACTCTCTATGCCACGTTAGCAACTCGAAAAGAACGTTAGTATGATGTAGGACCCCTTACAGGTCCTAAGAACACCTTACATCACCGTACGAAACCTTAAAACTCCATAATACACCTAATGAATTCGTCCGAGTCCTTTGAACATCGTACGACAACTCAGGACTTGTTACGACTCCGTATGAGACATTAGCAACATGAAAAGCAATTTATAACAATGTAGGTCGCGTTACATCTCCAAAGAACACCTTGCATCACCGTACGAAACATTAAAACACCATAATAAACCTAATGAATACGTCCGAATCTTTTGAACATCATACGACAACTTAGGACATCTTACGACTCTCTATGCCTCGTTAGCAACTCGAAAAGAACGTTAGTATGATGTAGGACCCCTTACAGGTCCTAAGAACACCTTACATCACCGTACGAAACCTTATAACTCCATAATACACCTAATGAATTCGTCCGAGTCTTTTGAACATCGTACGACAACTCAGGACTTGTTACGACTTCGTATGAGACATTAGCAACATGAAAAGCAATTTATAACAATGTAGGTCGCGTTACATCTCCAATGATCACCTTGCATCACCGTACGAAACATTAAAACACCATAATAAACCTAATGAATAAGTCCGACTCTTTTGAACATCATACGACAACTTAGGACCTCTTACGACTCTCTATGCCACGTTAGCAACTCGAAAAGATCGATAGTATGATGTAGGACCCCTTACAGGTCCTAAGAACACCTTACATTACCGTACGAAACCTTAAAACTCCATAATACACCTAATGAATTCGTCTGAGTCCTTTGAACATCGTATGACAAGTTACGACATCTTAAGACTCTGTATGTCATATTAGCACCTTGAAAAGCACGTTATTATAACGGAGGACACCTTAAAATACCTAACAGCACCTTACAACACCGTACGAAACCTTAAAACTGCATAATAAACCTAATGAATTCGTCCAAGTCCTTTGAACATCGTACGACCACTCAGGACTTGTTACGACTCTGTATGTGACATTAGCAACATGAAAAGCAATGTAGAATAATGTAGGACGCGTTACAACTTCTAAGAACACCTTACATCACCGTACCAAACATTAAAACTCCATAATAAACCTAATGACTTCGTCTGAGTCCATTGAACATCGTACGACAACTCAGGACTTGTTACGACTCCGTATGAGACATTAGCAACATGAAAAGCAATTTATAACAATGTAGGCCGCGTTACATCTCCAAAGAACACCTTACATCACCGTACGAAACATTAAAACACCATAATAAACCTAATGAATTCGTCCGACCCCTTTGAACATCATACGACAACTTAGGACTCTCTATGCCACGTTAGCAACTCGAAAAGAACGTTAGTATGATGTAGGCCCCTTACAGGTCCTAAGAACACCTTACATCACCGTACGAAACCTTAAAACTCCATAATACACCTAATGAATTCGTCTGAGTCCTTTGAACATCGTATGACAAGTTACGACATCTTAAGACTCTGTATGTCATATTAGCACCTTGAAAAGCACGTTATTATAACGGAGGACACCTTAAAATACCTAACAGCACCTTACAACATCGTACGAAACCTTAAAACTGCATAATAAACCTAATGAATTCGTCCAAGTCCTTTGAACATCGTACGACCACTCAGGACTTGTTACGACTCTGTATGTGACATTAGCAACATGAAAAGCAATTTAGAATAATGTAGGACGCGTTACAACTTCTAAGAACACCTTACATCACCGTACCAAACATTAAAACTCCATAATAAACCTAATGACTTCGTCTGAGTCCATTGAACATCGTACGACAACTCAGGACTTGTTACGACTCCGTATGAGACATTAGCAACATGAAAAGCAATTTATAACAATGTAGGTCGCGTTACATCTCCAAAGAACACTTTGCATCACCGTACGAAACATTAAAACACCATAATAAACCGAATGAATACGTCCGACTCTTTTGAACATCTTACGACTCTCTATGCCACGTTAGCAACTCGAAAAGAACATTAGTATGATGTAGGACCCCTTACAGGTCCTAAGAACACCTTACATCACCGTACGGAACCTTAAAACTCCATAATACACCTAATGAAGTCGTCCGAGTCCATTGAACATCGTACCACAACTCAGCACTTGTTACGACTCCGTATGAGACATTAGCAACATGAAAAGCAATTTATAACAATGTAGGTCGCGTTACATCTCCAAAGAACACCCTGCATCACCGTACGAAACATTAAAACACCATAATAAACCTAATGAATACGTCCGAATCTTTTGAACATCATACGACAACTTAGGACATCTTACGACTCTCTATGCCTCGTAAGCAACTCGAAAAGAACGTTAGTATGATGTAGGACCCCTTACAGTCCTAAGAACACCTTACATCACAGTACGGAACCTTAAAACTCCATAATACACCTAATGAATTCGTCCGAGTCATTTGAACATCGTACGACAACTCAGGACTTGTTACGACTCCGTATGAGACATTAGCAACATGAAAAGCAATTTATAACAATGTAGGTCGCGTTACATCTCCCAAGAACACCTTGCATCACCGTACGAAACATTAAAACACCATAATAAACGTAATGAATACGTCCGACTCTTTTGAACATCATACGACAACTTAGGACATCTTACGACTCTCTATGCCACGTTAGCAACTCGAAAAGAACGTTAGTATGATGTAGGACCCCTTACAGGTCCTAAGAACACCTTACATCACCGTACGAAACCTTAAAACTCCATAATACACCTAATGAATTCGTCCGAGTCCTTTGAACATCGTACGACAACTCAGGACTTGTTACGACTCCGTATGAGACATTAGCAACATGAAAAGCAATTTATAACAATGTAGGTCGCGTTACATCTCCAAAGAACACCTTGCATCACCGTACGAAACATTAAAACACCATAATAAACCTAATGAATACGTCCGAATCTTTTGAACATCATACGACAACTTAGGACATCTTACGACTCTCTATGCCTCGTTAGCAACTCGAAAAGAACGTTAGTATGATGTAGGACCCCTTACAGGTCCTAAGAACACCTTACATCACCGTACGAAACCTTATAACTCCATAATACACCTAATGAATTCGTCCGAGTCTTTTGAACATCGTACGACAACTCAGGACTTGTTACGACTTCGTATGAGACATTAGCAACATGAAAAGCAATTTATAACAATGTAGGTCGCGTTACATCTCCAAAGAACACCTTGCATCACCGTACGAAACATTAAAACACCATAATAAACCTAATGAATAAGTCCGACTCTTTTGAACATCATACGACAACTTAGGACCTCTTACGACTCTCTATGCCACGTTAGCAACTCGAAAAGATCGATAGTATGATGTAGGACCCCTTACAGGTCCTAAGAACACCTTACATTACCGTACGAAACCTTAAAACTCCATAATACACCTAATGAATTCGTCCGAGTCTTTTGAACATCGTACGACAACTCAGGACTTGTTACGATTCCGTATGAGACATTAGCAACATGAAAAGCAATTTATAACAATGTAGGTCGCGTTACATCTCCAAAGAACACCTTACATCACCGTACGAAACATTAAAACACCATAATAAACCTAATGAATTCGTCCGACCCCTTTGAACATCATACGACAACTTAGGACATCTTACGACTCTCTATGCCACGTTAGCAACTCGAAAAGAACGTTAGTATGATGTAGGCCCCTTACAGGTCCTAAGAACACCTTACATCACCGTACGAAACCTTAAAACTCCATAATACACCTAATGAATTCGTCTGAGTCCTTTGAACATCGTACGACAACTCAGGACTTGTTACGACTCCGTATGAGACATTAGCAACATGAAAAGCAATTTATAACAATGTAGGTCGCGTTACATCTCCAAAGAACACCTTGCATCACCGTACGAAACATTAAAACACCATAATAAACCTAATGAATACGTCCGACTCTTTTGAACATCATACGACAACTTAGGACATCTTACGACTCTCTATGCCACGTTAGCAACTCGAAAAGATCGATAGTATGATGTAGGACCCCTTACAGGTCCTAAGAACACCTTACATTACCGTACGAAACCTTAAAACTCCATAATACACCTAATGAATTCGTCTGAGTCCTTTGAACATCGTATGACAAGTTACGACATCTTAAGACTCTGTATGTCATATTAGCACCTTGAAAAGCACGTTATTATAACGGAGGACACCTTAAAATACCTAACAGCACCTTACAACACCGTACGAAACCTTAAAACTGCATAATAAACCTAATGAATTCGTCCAAGTCCTTTGAACATCGTACGACCACTCAGGACTTGTTACGACTCTGTATGTGACATTAGCAACATGAAAAGCAATGTAGAATAATGTAGGACGCGTTACAACTTCTAAGAACACCTTACATCACCGTACCAAACATTAAAACTCCATAATAAACCTAATGACTTCGTCTGAGTCCATTGAACATCGTACGACAACTCAGGACTTGTTACGACTCCGTATGAGACATTAGCAACATGAAAAGCAATTTATAACAATGTAGGTCGCGTTACATCTCCAAAGAACACCTTGCATCACCGTACGAAACATTAAAACACCATAATAAACCGAATGAATACGTCCGACTCTTTTGAACATCTTACGACTCTCTATGCCACGTTAGCAACTCGAAAAGAACATTAGTATGATGTAGGACCCCTTACAGGTCCTAAGAACACCTTACATCACCGTACGGAACCTTAAAACTCCATAATACACCTAATGAAGTCGTCCGAGTCCATTGAACATCGTACGACAACTCAGGACTTGTTACGACTCCGTATGAGACATTAGCAACATGAAAAGCAATTTATAACAATGTAGGTCGCGTTACATCTCCAAAGAACACCTTGCATCACCGTACGAAACATTAAAACACCATAATAAACCTAATGAATACGTCCGACTCTTTTGAACATCATACGACAATTTAGGACATCTTACGACTCTCTATGCCACGTTAGCAACTCGAAAAGAACGTTAGTATGATGTAGGACCCCTTACAGGTCCTAAGAACACCTTACATCACCGTACAAAACCTTAAAACTCCATAATACACCTAATGAATTCGTCCGAGTCTTTTGAACATCGTACGACAACTTAGGACTTGTTACGACTACGTATGAGACATTAGCAACATGAAAAGCAATTTATAACAATGTAGGTCGCGTTACATCTCCAAAGAACACCTTGCATCACCGTACGAAACATTAAAACACCATAATAAACCTAATGAATACGTCCGAATCTTTTGAACATCATACGACAACTTAGGACATCTTACGACTCTCTATGCCTCGTAAGCAACTCGAAAAGAACGTTAGTATGATATAGGACCCCTTACAGTCCTAAGAACACCTTACATCACAGTACGGAACCTTAAAACTCCATAATACACCTAATGAATTCGTCCGAGTCCTTTGAACATCGTACGACAACTCAGGACTTGTTACGACTCCGTATGAGACATTAGCAACATGAAAAGCAATTTATAACAATGTAGGTCGCGTTACATCTCCAAAGAACACCTTACATCACCGTACGAAACATTAAAACACCATAATAAACCTAATGAATTCGTCCGACCCCTTTGAACATCATACGACAACTTAGGACATCTTACGACTCTCTATGCCACGTTAGCAACTCGAAAAGAACGTTAGTATGATGTAGGCCCCTTACAGGTCCTAAGAACACCTTACATCACCGTACGAAACCTTAAAACTCCATAATACACCTAATGAATTCGTCTGAGTCCTTTGAACATCGTACGACAACTCAGGACTTGTTACGACTCCGTATGAGACATTAGCAACATGAAAAGCAATTTATAACAATGTAGGTCGCGTTACATCTCCAAAGAACACCTTGCATCACCGTACGAAACATTAAAACACCATAATAAACCTAATGAACACGTCCGACTCTTTTGAACATCATACGACAACTTAGGACATCTTACGACTCTCTATGCCACGTTAGCAACTCGAAAAGATCGATAGTATGATGTAGGACCCCTTACAGGTCCTAAGAACACCTTACATTACCGTACGAAACCTTAAAACTCCATAATACACCTAATGAATTCGTCTGAGTCCTTTGAACATCGTATGACAAGTTACGACATCTTAAGACTCTGTATGTCATATTAGCACCTTGAAAAGCACGTTATTATAACGGAGGACACCTTAAAATACCTAACAGCACCTTACAACACCGTACGAAACCTTAAAATTGCATAATAAACCTAATGAATTCGTCCAAGTCCTTTGAACATCGTACGACCACTCAGGACTTGTTACGACTCTGTATGTGACATTAGCAACATGAAAAGCAATTTAGAATAATGTAGGACGCGTTACAACTTCTAAGAACACCTTACATCACCGTACCAAACATTAAAACTCCATAATAAACCTAATGACTTCGTCTGAGTCCATTGAACATCGTACGACAACTCAGGACTTGTTACGACTCCGTATGAGACATTAGCAACATGAAAAGCAATTTATAACAATGTAGGTCGCGTTACATCTCCAAAGAACACCTTGCATCACCGTACGAAACATTAAAACACCATAATAAACCGAATGAATACGTCCGACTCTTTTGAACATCTTACGACTCTCTATGCCACGTTAGCAACTCGAAAAGAACATTAGTATGATGTAGGACCCCTTACAGGTCCTAAGAACACCTTACATCACCGTACGGAACCTTAAAACTCCATAATACACCTAATGAAGTCGTCCGAGTCCATTGAACATCGTACGACAACTCAGGACTTGTTACGACTCCGTATGAGACATTAGCAACATGAAAAGCAATTTATAACAATGTAGGTCGCGTTACATCTCCAAAGAACACCTTGCATCACCGTACGAAACATTAAAACACCATAATAAACCTAATGAATACGTCCGACTCTTTTGAACATCATACGACAATTTAGGACATCTTACGACTCTCTATGCCACGTTAGCAACTCGAAAAGAACGTTAGTATGATGTAGGACCCCTTACAGGTCCTAAGAACACCTTACATCACCGTACGAAACCTTAAAACTCCATAATACACCTAATGAATTCGTCCGAGTCTTTTGAACATCGTACGACAACTCAGGACTTGTTACGACTACGTATGAGACATTAGCAACATGAAAAGCAATTTATAACAATGTAGGTCGCGTTACATCTCCAAAGAACACCTTGCATCACCGTACGAAACATTAAAACACCATAATAAACCTAATGAATACGTCCGAATCTTTTGAACATCATACGCCAACTTAGGACATCTTACGACTCTCTATGCCTCGTAAGCAACTCGAAAAGAACGTTAGTATGATATAGGACCCCTTACAGTCCTAAGAACACCTTACATCACAGTACGGAACCTTAAAACTCCATAATACACCTAATGAATTCGTCCGAGTCCTTTGAACATCGTACGACAACTCAGGACTTGTTACGACTCCGTATGAGACATTAGCAACATGAAAAGCAATTTATAACAATGTAGGTCGCGTTACATCTCCCAAGAACACCTTGCATCACCGTACGTAACATTAAAACACCATAATAAACGTAATGAATACGTCCGACTCTTTTGAACATCATACGACAACTTAGGACATCTTACGACTCTCTATGCCACGTTAGCAACTCGAAAAGATCGATAGTATGATGTAGGACCCCTTACAGGTCCTAAGAACACCTTACATTACCGTACGAAACCTTAAAACTCCATAATACACCTAATGAATTCGTCTGAGTCCTTTGAACAACGTATGACAAGTTACGACATCTTAAGACTCTGTGTCATATTAGCACCTTGAAAAGCACGTTAGTATAACGGAGGACACCTTAAAATACCTAACAGCACCTTACAACACCGTACGAAACCTTAAAACTGCATAATAAACCTAATGAATTCGTCCAAGTCCTTTGAACATCGTACGACCACTCAGGACTTGTTACGACTCCGTATGAGACATTAGCAACATGAAAAGCAATTTATAACAATGTAGGTCGCGTTACATCTCCAAAGAACACCTTGCATCACCGTACGAAACATTAAAACACCATAATAAACCTAATGAATACGTCCGACTCTTTTGAACATCCTACGACTCTCTATGCCACGTTAGCAACTCGAAAAGAACGTTAGTATGATGTAGGACCCCTTACAGGTCCTAAGAACACCTTACATCACCGTACGGAACCTTAAAACTCTATAATACACCTAATGAATTCGTCCGAGTCCATTGAACATCGTACGACAACTCAGGACTTGTTACGACTCCGTATGAGACATAAGCAACATGAAAAGCAATTTATAACAATGTAGGTCGCGTTACATCTCCAAAGAACACCTTACATCACCGTACGAAACATTAAAACACCATAATAAACCTAATGAATTCGTCCGACCCCTTTGAACATCATACGACAACTTAGGACATCTTACGACTCTCTATGCCACGTTAGCAACTCGAAAAGAACGTTAGTATGATGCAGGACCCCTTACAGGTCCTAAGAACACCTTACATCACCGTACGAAACCTTAAAACTCCATAATACACCTAATGAATTCATCCGAGTCTTTTGAACATCGTACGACAACTCAGGACTTGTTACGACTCCGTATGAGACATTAGCAACATGAAAAGCAATTTATAACAATGTAGGTCGCGTTACATCTCCAAAGAACACCTTACATCACCGTACGAAACATTAAAACACCATAATAAACCTAATGAATTCGTCCGACCCCTTTGAACATCATACGACAACTTAGGACATCTTACGACTCTCTATGCCACGTTAGCAACTCGAAAAGAACGTTAGTATGATGCAGGACCCCTTACAGGTCCTAAGAACACCTTACATCACCGTACGAAACCTTAAAACTCCATAATACACCTAATGAATTCATCCGAGTCTTTTGAACATCGTACGACAACTCAGGACTTGTTACGACTCCGTATGAGACATTAGCAACATGAAAAGCAATTTATAACAATGTAGGTCGCGTTACATCTCCAAAGAACACCTTGCATCACCGTACGAAACATTAAAACACCATAATAAACCTAATGAATACGTCCGAATCTTTTGAACATCATACGACAATTTAGGACATCTTACGACTCTCTATGCCACGTTAGCAACTCGAAAAGAACGTTAGTATGATGCAGGACCCCTTACAGGTCCTAAGAACACCTTACATCACCGTACGAAACCTTAAAACTCCATAATACACCTAATGAATTCATCCGAGTCTTTTGAACATCGTACGACAACTCAGGACTTGTTACGACTCCGTATGAGACATTAGCAACATGAAAAGCAATTTATAACAATGTAGGTCGCGTTACATCTCCAAAGAACACCTTGCATCACCGTACGAAACATTAAAAAACCATAATAAACCTAATGAATACGTCCGAATCTTTTGAACATCATACGACAACTTAGGACATCTTACGACTCTCTATGCCTCGTAAGCAACTCGAAAAGAACGTTAGTATGATGTAGGACCCCTTACAGTCCTAAGAACACCTTACATCACAGTACGGAACCTTAAAACTCCATAATACACCTAATGAATTCGTCCGAGTCCTTTGAACATCGTACGACAACTCAGGACTTGTTACGAATTCCTTATGAGACATTAGCAACATGAAAAGCAATTTATAACAATGTAGGTCGCGTTACATCTCCAAAGAACACCTTGCATCACCGTACGAAACATTAAAACACCATAATAAACCTAATGAACACGTCCGACTCTTTTGAACATCATACGACAACTTAGGACATCTTACGACTCTCTATGCCACGTTAGCAACTCGAAAAGATCGATAGTATGATGTAGGACCCCTTACAGGTCCTAAGAACACCTTACATTACCGTACGAAACCTTAAAACTCCATAATACACCTAATGAATTCGTCTGAGTCCTTTGAACATCGTATGACAAGTTACGACATCTTAAGACTCTGTATGTCATATTAGCACCTTGAAAAGCACGTTATTATAACGGAGGACACCTTAAAATACCTAACAGCACCTTACAACACCGTACGAAACCTTAAAACTGCATAATAAACCTAATGAATTCGTCCAAGTCCTTTGAACATCGTACGACCACTCAGGACTTGTTACGACTCTGTATGTGACATTAGCAACATGAAAAGCAATTTAGAATAATGTAGGACGCGTTACAACTTCTAAGAACACCTTACATCACCGTACCAAACATTAAAACTCCATAATAAACCTAATGACTTCGTCTGAGTCCATTGAACATCGTACGACAACTCAGGACTTGTTACGACTCCGTATGAGACATTAGCAACATGAAAAGCAATTTATAACAATGTAGGTCGCGTTACATCTCCAAAGAACACCTTGCATCACCGTACGAAACATTAAAACACCATAATAAACCGAATGAATACGTCCGACTCTTTTGAACATCTTACGACTCTCTATGCCACGTTAGCAACTCGAAAAGAACATTAGTATGATGTAGGACCCCTTACAGGTCCTAAGAACACCTTACATCACCGTACGGAACCTTAAAACTCCATAATACACCTAATGAAGTCGTCCGAGTCCATTGAACATCGTACGACAACTCAGGACTTGTTACGACTCCGTATGAGACATTAGCAACATGAAAAGCAATTTATAACAATGTAGGTCGCGTTACATCTCCAAAGAACACCTTGCATCACCGTACGAAACATTAAAACACCATAATAAACCTAATGAATACGTCCGACTCTTTTGAACATCATACGACAATTTAGGACATCTTACGACTCTCTATGCCACGTTAGCAACTCGAAAAGAACGTTAGTATGATGTAGGACCCCTTACAGGTCCTAAGAACACCTTACATCACCGTACGAAACCTTAAAACTCCATAATACACCTAATGAATTCGTCCGAGTCTTTTGAACATCGTACGACAACTCAGGACTTGTTACGACTACGTATGAGACATTAGCAACATGAAAAGCAATTTATAACAATGTAGGTCGCGTTACATCTCCAAAGAACACCTTGCATCACCGTACGAAACATTAAAACACCATAATAAACCTAATGAATACGTCCGAATCTTTTGAACATCATACGCCAACTTAGGACATCTTACGACTCTCTATGCCACGTTAGCAACTCGAAAAGAACGTTAGTATGATGTAGGACCCCTTACAGGTCCTAAGAACACCTTACATCACCGTACGAAACCTTAAAACTCCATAATACACCTAATGAATTCGTCCGAGTCTTTTGAACATCGTACGACAACTCAGGACTTGTTACGACTCCGTATGAGACATTAGCAACATGAAAAGCAATTTATAACAATGTAGGTCGCGTTACATCTCCAAAGAACACCTTGCATCACCGTACGAAACATTAAAAAACCATAATAAACCTAATGAATACGTCCGAATCTTTTGAACATCATACGACAACTTAGGACATCTTACGACTCTCTATGCCTCGTAAGCAACTCGAAAAGAACGTTAGTATGATGTAGGACCCCTTACAGTCCTAAGAACACCTTACATCACAGTACGGAACCTTAAAACTCCATAATACACCTAATGAATTCGTCCGAGTCCTTTGAACATCGTACGACAACTCAGGACTTGTTACGAATTCCTTATGAGACATTAGCAACATGAAAAGCAATTTATAACAATGTAGGTCGCGTTACATCTCCAAAGAACACCTTGCATCACCGTACGAAACATTAAAACACCATAATAAACCTAATGAACACGTCCGACTCTTTTGAACATCATACGACAACTTAGGACATCTTACGACTCTCTATGCCACGTTAGCAACTCGAAAAGATCGATAGTATGATGTAGGACCCCTTACAGGTCCTAAGAACACCTTACATTACCGTACGAAACCTTAAAACTCCATAATACACCTAATGAATTCGTCTGAGTCCTTTGAACATCGTATGACAAGTTACGACATCTTAAGACTCTGTATGTCATATTAGCACCTTGAAAAGCACGTTATTATAACGGAGGACACCTTAAAATACCTAACAGCACCTTACAACACCGTACGAAACCTTAAAACTGCATAATAAACCTAATGAATTCGTCCAAGTCCTTTGAACATCGTACGACCACTCAGGACTTGTTACGACTCTGTATGTGACATTAGCAACATGAAAAGCAATTTAGAATAATGTAGGACGCGTTACAACTTCTAAGAACACCTTACATCACCGTACCAAACATTAAAACTCCATAATAAACCTAATGACTTCGTCTGAGTCCATTGAACATCGTACGACAACTCAGGACTTGTTACGACTCCGTATGAGACATTAGCAACATGAAAAGCAATTTATAACAATGTAGGTCGCGTTACATCTCCAAAGAACACCTTGCATCACCGTACGAAACATTAAAACACCATAATAAACCGAATGAATACGTCCGACTCTTTTGAACATCTTACGACTCTCTATGCCACGTTAGCAACTCGAAAAGAACATTAGTATGATGTAGGACCCCTTACAGGTCCTAAGAACACCTTACATCACCGTACGGAACCTTAAAACTCCATAATACACCTAATGAAGTCGTCCGAGTCCATTGAACATCGTACGACAACTCAGGACTTGTTACGACTCCGTATGAGACATTAGCAACATGAAAAGCAATTTATAACAATGTAGGTCGCGTTACATCTCCAAAGAACACCTTGCATCACCGTACGAAACATTAAAACACCATAATAAACCTAATGAATACGTCCGACTCTTTTGAACATCATACGACAATTTAGGACATCTTACGACTCTCTATGCCACGTTAGCAACTCGAAAAGAACGTTAGTATGATGTAGGACCCCTTACAGGTCCTAAGAACACCTTACATCACCGTACGAAACCTTAAAACTCCATAATACACCTAATGAATTCGTCCGAGTCTTTTGAACATCGTACGACAACTCAGGACTTGTTACGACTACGTATGAGACATTAGCAACATGAAAAGCAATTTATAACAATGTAGGTCGCGTTACATCTCCAAAGAACACCTTGCATCACCGTACGAAACATTAAAACACCATAATAAACCTAATGAATACGTCCGAATCTTTTGAACATCATACGCCAACTTAGGACATCTTACGACTCTCTATGCCTCGTAAGCAACTCGAAAAGAACGTTAGTATGATATAGGACCCCTTACAGTCCTAAGAACACCTTACATCACAGTACGGAACCTTAAAACTCCATAATACACCTAATGAATTCGTCCGAGTCCTTTGAACATCGTACGACAACTCAGGACTTGTTACGACTCCGTATGAGACATTAGCAACATGAAAAGCAATTTATAACAATGTAGGTCGCGTTACATCTCCCAAGAACACCTTGCATCACCGTACGTAACATTAAAACACCATAATAAACGTAATGAATACGTCCGACTCTTTTGAACATCATACGACAACTTAGGACATCTTACGACTCTCTATGCCACGTTAGCAACTCGAAAAGATCGATAGTATGATGTAGGACCCCTTACAGGTCCTAAGAACACCTTACATTACCGTACGAAACCTTAAAACTCCATAATACACCTAATGAATTCGTCTGAGTCCTTTGAACAACGTATGACAAGTTACGACATCTTAAGACTCTGTGTCATATTAGCACCTTGAAAAGCACGTTAGTATAACGGAGGACACCTTAAAATACCTAACAGCACCTTACAACACCGTACGAAACCTTAAAACTGCATAATAAACCTAATGAATTCGTCCAAGTCCTTTGAACATCGTACGACCACTCAGGACTTGTTACGACTCCGTATGAGACATTAGCAACATGAAAAGCAATTTATAACAATGTAGGTCGCGTTACATCTCCAAAGAACACCTTGCATCACCGTACGAAACATTAAAACACCATAATAAACCTAATGAATACGTCCGACTCTTTTGAACATCCTACGACTCTCTATGCCACGTTAGCAACTCGAAAAGAACGTTAGTATGATGTAGGACCCCTTACAGGTCCTAAGAACACCTTACATCACCGTACGGAACCTTAAAACTCTATAATACACCTAATGAATTCGTCCGAGTCCATTGAACATCGTACGACAACTCAGGACTTGTTACGACTCCGTATGAGACATAAGCAACATGAAAAGCAATTTATAACAATGTAGGTCGCGTTACATCTCCAAAGAACACCTTACATCACCGTACGAAACATTAAAACACCATAATAAACCTAATGAATTCGTCCGACCCCTTTGAACATCATACGACAACTTAGGACATCTTACGACTCTCTATGCCACGTTAGCAACTCGAAAAGAACGTTAGTATGATGCAGGACCCCTTACAGGTCCTAAGAACACCTTACATCACCGTACGAAACCTTAAAACTCCATAATACACCTAATGAATTCATCCGAGTCTTTTGAACATCGTACGACAACTCAGGACTTGTTACGACTCCGTATGAGACATTAGCAACATGAAAAGCAATTTATAACAATGTAGGTCGCGTTACATCTCCAAAGAACACCTTACATCACCGTACGAAACATTAAAACACCATAATAAACCTAATGAATTCGTCCGACCCCTTTGAACATCATACGACAACTTAGGACATCTTACGACTCTCTATGCCACGTTAGCAACTCGAAAAGAACGTTAGTATGATGCAGGACCCCTTACAGGTCCTAAGAACACCTTACATCACCGTACGAAACCTTAAAACTCCATAATACACCTAATGAATTCATCCGAGTCTTTTGAACATCGTACGACAACTCAGGACTTGTTACGACTCCGTATGAGACATTAGCAACATGAAAAGCAATTTATAACAATGTAGGTCGCGTTACATCTCCAAAGAACACCTTGCATCACCGTACGAAACATTAAAACACCATAATAAACCTAATGAATACGTCCGAATCTTTTGAACATCATACGACAATTTAGGACATCTTACGACTCTCTATGCCACGTTAGCAACTCGAAAAGAACGTTAGTATGATGCAGGACCCCTTACAGGTCCTAAGAACACCTTACATCACCGTACGAAACCTTAAAACTCCATAATACACCTAATGAATTCATCCGAGTCTTTTGAACATCGTACGACAACTCAGGACTTGTTACGACTCCGTATGAGACATTAGCAACATGAAAAGCAATTTATAACAATGTAGGTCGCGTTACATCTCCAAAGAACACCTTGCATCACCGTACGAAACATTAAAAAACCATAATAAACCTAATGAATACGTCCGAATCTTTTGAACATCATACGACAACTTAGGACATCTTACGACTCTCTATGCCTCGTAAGCAACTCGAAAAGAACGTTAGTATGATGTAGGACCCCTTACAGTCCTAAGAACACCTTACATCACAGTACGGAACCTTAAAACTCCATAATACACCTAATGAATTCGTCCGAGTCCTTTGAACATCGTACGACAACTCAGGACTTGTTACGACTCCGTATGAGACATTAGCAACATGAAAAGCAATTTATAACAATGTAGGTCGCGTTACATCTCCCAAGAACACCTTGCATCACCGTACGAAACATTAAAACACCATAATAAACGTAATGAATACGTCCGACTCTTTTGAACATCATACGACAACTTAGGACATCTTACGACTCTCTATGCCATGTTAGCAACTCGAAAAGAACGTTAGTATGATGTAGGACCCCTTACAGGTCCTAAGAACACCTTACATCCCCGTACGAAACCTTAAAACTCCATAATACACCTAATGAATTCGTCCGAGTCTTTTGAACATCGTACGACAACTCAGGACTTGTTACGACTCCGTATGAGACATTAGCAACATGAAAAGCAATTTATAACAATGTAGGTCGCGTTACATCTCCAAAGAACACTTTGCATCACCGTACGAAACATTAAAACACCATAATAAACCGAATGAATACGTCCGACTCTTTTGAACATCTTACGACTCTCTATGCCACGTTAGCAACTCGAAAAGAACATTAGTATGATGTAGGACCCCTTACAGGTCCTAAGAACACCTTACATCACCGTACGGAACCTTAAAACTCCATAATACACCTAATGAAGTCGTCCGAGTCCATTGAACATCGTACGACAACTCAGGACTTGTTACGACTCCGTATGAGACATTAGCAACATGAAAAGCAATTTATAACAATGTAGGTCGCGTTACATCTCCAAAGAACACCTTGCATCACCGTACGAAACATTAAAACACCATAATAAACCTAATGAATACGTCCGACTCTTTTGAACATCATACGACAACTTAGGACATCTTACGACTCTCTATGCCACGTTAGCAACTCGAAAAGATCGATAGTATGATGTAGGACCCCTTACAGGTCCTAAGAACACCTTACATCACCGTACGAAACCTTAAAACTCCATAATACACCTAATGAATTCGTCTGAGTCCTTTGAACATCGTATGACAAGTTACGACATCTTAAGACTCTGTATGTCATATTAGCACCTTGAAAAGCACGTTAGTATAACGGAAGACACCTTAAAATACCTAACAACACCTTACAACACCGTACGAAACCTTAAAACTGCATAATAAACCTAATGAATTCGTCCAAGTCCTTTGAACATCGTACGACCACTCAGGACTTGTTACGACTCTGTATGTGACATTAGCAACATGAAAAGCAATTTAGAATAATGTAGGACGCGTTACAACTTCTAAGAACACCTTACATCACCGTACCAAACATTAAAACTCCATAATAAACCTAATGACTTCGTCTGAGTCCATTGAACATCGTACGACAACTCAGGACTTGTTACGACTCCGTATGAGACATTAGCAACATGAAAAGCAATTTATAATAATGTAGGTCGCGTTATATCTCCAAAGAACACCTTGCATCACCGTACGAAACATTAAAACACCATAATAAACCTAATGAATACGTCCGACTCTTTTGAACATCATACGACAATTTAGGACATCTTACGACTCTCTATGCCACGTTAGCAACTCGAAAAGAACGTTAGTATGATGCAGGACCCCTTACAGGTCCTAAGAACACCTTACATCACCGTACGAAACCTTAAAACTCCATAATACACCTAATGAATTCATCCGAGTCTTTTGAACATCGTACGACAACTCAGGACTTGTTACGACTCCGTATGAGACATTAGCAACATGAAAAGCAATTTATAACAATGTAGGTCGCGTTACATCTCCAAAGAACACCTTGCATCACCGTACGAAACATTAAAACACCATAATAAACCTAATGAATACGTCCGACTCTTTTGAACATCATACGACAATTTAGGACATCTTACGACTCTCTATGCCACGTTAGCAACTCGAAAAGAACGTTAGTATGATGCAGGACCCCTTACAGGTCCTAAGAACACCTTACATCACCGTACGAAACCTTAAAACTCCATAATACACCTAATGAATTCATCCGAGTCTTTTGAACATCGTACGACAACTCAGGACTTGTTACGACTCCGTATGAGACATTAGCAACATGAAAAGCAATTTATAACAATGTAGGTCGCGTTACATCTCCAAAGAACACCTTGCATCACCGTACGAAACATTAAAAAACCATAATAAACCTAATGAATACGTCCGAATCTTTTGAACATCATACGACAACTTAGGACATCTTACGACTCTCTATGCCTCGTAAGCAACTCGAAAAGAACGTTAGTATGATGTAGGACCCCTTACAGTCCTAAGAACACCTTACATCACAGTACGGAACCTTAAAACTCCATAATACACCTAATGAATTCGTCCGAGTCCTTTGAACATCGTACGACAACTCAGGACTTGTTACGACTCCGTATGAGACATTAGCAACATGAAAAGCAATTTATAACAATGTAGGTCGCGTTACATCTCCCAAGAACACCTTGCATCACCGTACGAAACATTAAAACACCATAATAAACGTAATGAATACGTCCGACTCTTTTGAACATCATACGACAACTTAGGACATCTTACGACTCTCTATGCCTCGTAAGCAACTCGAAAAGAACGTTAGTATGATGTAGGACCCCTTACAGTCCTAAGAACACCTTACATCACAGTACGGAACCTTAAAACTCCATAATACACCTAATGAATTCGTCCGAGTCCTTTGAACATCGTACGACAACTCAGGACTTGTTACGACTCCGTATGAGACATTAGCAACATGAAAAGCAATTTATAACAATGTAGGTCGCGTTACATCTCCCAAGAACACCTTGCATCACCGTACGAAACATTAAAACACCATAATAAACGTAATGAATACGTCCGACTCTTTTGAACATCATACGACAACTTAGGACATCTTACGACTCTCTATGCCATGTTAGCAACTCGAAAAGAACGTTAGTATGATGTAGGACCCCTTACAGGTCCTAAGAACACCTTACATCCCCGTACGAAACTTTAAAACTCCATAATACACCTAATGAATTCGTCCGAGTCTTTTGAACATCGTACGACAACTCAGGACTTGTTACGACTCCGTATGAGACATTAGCAACATGAAAAGCAATTTATAACAATGTAGGTCGCGTTACATCTCCAAAGAACACTTTGCATCACCGTACGAAACATTAAAACACCATAATAAACCGAATGAATACGTCCGACTCTTTTGAACATCTTACGACTCTCTATGCCACGTTAGCAACTCGAAAAGAACATTAGTATGATGTAGGACCCCTTACAGGTCCTAAGAACACCTTACATCACCGTACGGAACCTTAAAACTCCATAATACACCTAATGAAGTCGTCCGAGTCCATTGAACATCGTACGACAACTCAGGACTTGTTACGACTCCGTATGAGACATTAGCAACATGAAAAGCAATTTATAACAATGTAGGTCGCGTTACATCTCCAAAGAACACCTTGCATCACCGTACGAAACATTAAAACACCATAATAAACCTAATGAATACGTCCGACTCTTTTGAACATCATACGACAACTTAGGACATCTTACGACTCTCTATGCCACGTTAGCAACTCGAAAAGATCGATAGTATGATGTAGGACCCCTTACAGGTCCTAAGAACACCTTACATCACCGTACGAAACCTTAAAACTCCATAATACACCTAATGAATTCGTCTGAGTCCTTTGAACATCGTATGACAAGTTACGACATCTTAAGACTCTGTATGTCATATTAGCACCTTGAAAAGCACGTTAGTATAACGGAAGACACCTTAAAATACCTAACAACACCTTACAACACCGTACGAAACCTTAAAACTGCATAATAAACCTAATGAATTCGTCCAAGTCCTTTGAACATCGTACGACCACTCAGGACTTGTTACGACTCTGTATGTGACATTAGCAACATGAAAAGCAATTTAGAATAATGCAGGACGCGTTACAACTTCTAAGAACACCTTACATCACCGTATGAAACCTTAAAACTCCATAATACACCTAATGAATTCATCCGAGTCTTTTGAACATCGTACGACAACTCAGGACTTGTTACGACTCCGTATGAGACATTAGCAACATGAAAAGCAATTTATAACAATGTAGGTCGCGTTACATCTCCAAAGAACACCTTGCATCACCGTACGAAACATTAAAAAACCATAATAAACCTAATGAATACGTCCGAATCTTTTGAACATCATACGACAACTTAGGACATCTTACGACTCTCTATGCCTCGTAAGCAACTCGAAAAGAACGTTAGTATGATGTAGGACCCCTTACAGTCCTAAGAACACCTTACATCACAGTACGGAACCTTAAAACTCCATAATACACCTAATGAATTCGTCCGAGTCCTTTGAACATCGTACGACAACTCAGGACTTGTTACGACTCCGTATGAGACATTAGCAACATGAAAAGCAATTTATAACAATGTAGGTCGCGTTACATCTCCCAAGAACACCTTGCATCACCGTACGAAACATTAAAACACCATAATAAACGTAATGAATACGTCCGACTCTTTTGAACATCATACGACAACTTAGGACATCTTACGACTCTCTATGCCTCGTAAGCAACTCGAAAAGAACGTTAGTATGATGTAGGACCCCTTACAGTCCTAAGAACACCTTACATCACAGTACGGAACCTTAAAACTCCATAATACACCTAATGAATTCGTCCGAGTCCTTTGAACATCGTACGACAACTCAGGACTTGTTACGACTCCGTATGAGACATTAGCAACATGAAAAGCAATTTATAACAATGTAGGTCGCGTTACATCTCCCAAGAACACCTTGCATCACCGTACGAAACATTAAAACACCATAATAAACGTAATGAATACGTCCGACTCTTTTGAACATCATACGACAACTTAGGACATCTTACGACTCTCTATGCCATGTTAGCAACTCGAAAAGAACGTTAGTATGATGTAGGACCCCTTACAGGTCCTAAGAACACCTTACATCCCCGTACGAAACCTTAAAACTCCATAATACACCTAATGAATTCGTCCGAGTCTTTTGAACATCGTACGACAACTCAGGACTTGTTACGACTCCGTATGAGACATTAGCAACATGAAAAGCAATTTATAACAATGTAGGTCGCGTTACATCTCCAAAGAACACTTTGCATCACCGTACGAAACATTAAAACACCATAATAAACCGAATGAATACGTCCGACTCTTTTGAACATCTTACGACTCTCTATGCCACGTTAGCAACTCGAAAAGAACATTAGTATGATGTAGGACCCCTTACAGGTCCTAAGAACACCTTACATCACCGTACGGAACCTTAAAACTCCATAATACACCTAATGAAGTCGTCCGAGTCCATTGAACATCGTACGACAACTCAGGACTTGTTACGACTCCGTATGAGACATTAGCAACATGAAAAGCAATTTATAACAATGTAGGTCGCGTTACATCTCCAAAGAACACCTTGCATCACCGTACGAAACATTAAAACACCATAATAAACCTAATGAATACGTCCGACTCTTTTGAACATCATACGACAACTTAGGACATCTTACGACTCTCTATGCCACGTTAGCAACTCGAAAAGATCGATAGTATGATGTAGGACCCCTTACAGGTCCTAAGAACACCTTACATCACCGTACGAAACCTTAAAACTCCATAATACACCTAATGAATTCGTCTGAGTCCTTTGAACATCGTATGACAAGTTACGACATCTTAAGACTCTGTATGTCATATTAGCACCTTGAAAAGCACGTTAGTATAACGGAAGACACCTTAAAATACCTAACAACACCTTACAACACCGTACGAAACCTTAAAACTGCATAATAAACCTAATGAATTCGTCCAAGTCCTTTGAACATCGTACGACCACTCAGGACTTGTTACGACTCTGTATGTGACATTAGCAACATGAAAAGCAATTTAGAATAATGCAGGACGCGTTACAACTTCTAAGAACACCTTACATCACCGTACCAAACATTAAAACTCCATAATAAACCTAATGACTTCGTCTGAGTCCATTGAACATCGTACGACAACTCAGGACTTGTTACGACTCCGTATGAGACATTAGCAACATGAAAAGCAATTTATAATAATGTAGGTCGCGTTACATCTCCAAAGAACACCTTGCATCACCGTACGAAACATTAAAACACCATAATAAACCTAATGAATACGTCCGACTCTTTTGAACATCATACGACAATTTAGGACATCTTACGACTCTCTATGCCACGTTAGCAACTCGAAAAGAACGTTAGTATGATGCAGGACCCCTTACAGGTCCTAAGAACACCTTACATCACCGTACGAAACCTTAAAACTCCATAATACACCTAATGAATTCATCCGAGTCTTTTGAACATCGTACGACAACTCAGGACTTGTTACGACTCCGTATGAGACATTAGCAACATGAAAAGCAATTTATAACAATGTAGGTCGCGTTACATCTCCAAAGAACACCTTGCATCACCGTACGAAACATTAAAAAACCATAATAAACCTAATGAATACGTCCGAATCTTTTGAACATCATACGACAACTTAGGACATCTTACGACTCTCTATGCCTCGTAAGCAACTCGAAAAGAACGTTAGTATGATGTAGGACCCCTTACAGTCCTAAGAACACCTTACATCACAGTACGGAACCTTAAAACTCCATAATACACCTAATGAATTCGTCCGAGTCCTTTGAACATCGTACGACAACTCAGGACTTGTTACGACTCCGTATGAGACATTAGCAACATGAAAAGCAATTTATAACAATGTAGGTCGCGTTACATCTCCCAAGAACACCTTGCATCACCGTACGAAACATTAAAACACCATAATAAACGTAATGAATACGTCCGACTCTTTTGAACATCATACGACAACTTAGGACATCTTACGACTCTCTATGCCATGTTAGCAACTCGAAAAGAACGTTAGTATGATGTAGGACCCCTTACAGGTCCTAAGAACACCTTACATCCCCGTACGAAACCTTAAAACTCCATAATACACCTAATGAATTCGTCCGAGTCTTTTGAACATCGTACGACAACTCAGGACTTGTTACGACTCCGTATGAGACATTAGCAACATGAAAAGCAATTTATAACAATGTAGGTCGCGTTACATCTCCAAAGAACACTTTGCATCACCGTACGAAACATTAAAACACCATAATAAACCGAATGAATACGTCCGACTCTTTTGAACATCTTACGACTCTCTATGCCACGTTAGCAACTCGAAAAGAACATTAGTATGATGTAGGACCCCTTACAGGTCCTAAGAACACCTTACATCACCGTACGGAACCTTAAAACTCCATAATACACCTAATGAAGTCGTCCGAGTCCATTGAACATCGTACGACAACTCAGGACTTGTTACGACTCCGTATGAGACATTAGCAACATGAAAAGCAATTTATAACAATGTAGGTCGCGTTACATCTCCAAAGAACACCTTGCATCACCGTACGAAACATTAAAACACCATAATAAACCTAATGAATACGTCCGACTCTTTTGAACATCATACGACAACTTAGGACATCTTACGACTCTCTATGCCACGTTAGCAACTCGAAAAGATCGATAGTATGATGTAGGACCCCTTACAGGTCCTAAGAACACCTTACATCACCGTACGAAACCTTAAAACTCCATAATACACCTAATGAATTCGTCTGAGTCCTTTGAACATCGTATGACAAGTTACGACATCTTAAGACTCTGTATGTCATATTAGCACCTTGAAAAGCACGTTAGTATAACGGAAGACACCTTAAAATACCTAACAACACCTTACAACACCGTACGAAACCTTAAAACTGCATAATAAACCTAATGAATTCGTCCAAGTCCTTTGAACATCGTACGACCACTCAGGACTTGTTACGACTCTGTATGTGACATTAGCAACATGAAAAGCAATTTAGAATAATGCAGGACGCGTTACAACTTCTAAGAACACCTTACATCACCGTACCAAACATTAAAACTCCATAATAAACCTAATGACTTCGTCTGAGTCCATTGAACATCGTACGACAACTCAGGACTTGTTACGACTCCGTATGAGACATTAGCAACATGAAAAGCAATTTATAATAATGTAGGTCGCGTTACATCTCCAAAGAACACCTTGCATCACCGTACGAAACATTAAAACACCATAATAAACCTAATGAATACGTCCGACTCTTTTGAACATCATACGACAATTTAGGACATCTTACGACTCTCTATGCCACGTTAGCAACTCGAAAAGAACGTTAGTATGATGCAGGACCCCTTACAGGTCCTAAGAACACCTTACATCACCGTACGAAACCTTAAAACTCCATAATACACCTAATGAATTCATCCGAGTCTTTTGAACATCGTACGACAACTCAGGACTTGTTACGACTCCGTATGAGACATTAGCAACATGAAAAGCAATTTATAACAATGTAGGTCGCGTTACATCTCCAAAGAACACCTTGCATCACCGTACGAAACATTAAAAAACCATAATAAACCTAATGAATACGTCCGAATCTTTTGAACATCATACGACAACTTAGGACATCTTACGACTCTCTATGCCTCGTAAGCAACTCGAAAAGAACGTTAGTATGATGTAGGACCCCTTACAGTCCTAAGAACACCTTACATCACAGTACGGAACCTTAAAACTCCATAATACACCTAATGAATTCGTCCGAGTCCTTTGAACATCGTACGACAACTCAGGACTTGTTACGACTCCGTATGAGACATTAGCAACATGAAAAGCAATTTATAACAATGTAGGTCGCGTTACATCTCCCAAGAACACCTTGCATCACCGTACGAAACATTAAAACACCATAATAAACGTAATGAATACGTCCGACTCTTTTGAACATCATACGACAACTTAGGACATCTTACGACTCTCTATGCCACGTTAGCAACTCGAAAAGAACGTTAGTATGATGTAGGACCCCTTACAGGTCCTAAGAACACCTTACATCCCCGTACGAAACCTTAAAACTCCATAATACACCTAATGAATTCGTCCGAGTCTTTTGAACATCGTACGACAACTCAGGACTTGTTACGACTCCGTATGAGACATTAGCAACATGAAAAGCAATTTATAACAATGTAGGTCGCGTTACATCTCCAAAGAACACCTTACATCACCGTACGAAACATTAAAACACCATAATAAACCTAATGAATTCGTCCGACCCCTTTGAACATCATACGACAACTTAGGACATCTTACGACTCTCTATGCCACGTTAGCAACTCGAAAAGAACGTTAGTATGATGTAGACCCCTTACAGGTCCTAAGAACACCTTACATCACCGTACGAAACCTTAAAACTCCATAATACACCTAATGAATTCGTCTGAGTCCTTTGAACATCGTACGACAACTCAGGACTTGTTACGACTCCGTATGAGACATTAGCAACATGAAAAGCAATTTATAACAATGTAGGTCGCGTTACATCTCCAAAGAACACCTTGCATCACCGTACGAAACATTAAAACACCATAATAAACCTAATGAATACGTCCGACTCTTTTGAACATCATACGTCAACTTAGGACATCTTACGACTCTCTATGCCACGTTAGCAACTCGAAAAGATCGATAGTATGATGTAGGACCCCTTACAGGTCCTAAGAACACCTTACATTACCGTACGAAACCTTAAACTCCATAATACACCTAATGAATTCGTCTGAGTCCTTTGAACATCGTATGACAAGTTACGACATCTTAAGACTCTGTATGTCATATTAGCACCTTGAAAAGCACGTTATTATAATAAAAGCATGTTAGTATAGAAATATGGGCGATTTGGGGCGACATGGGCGATTCTAGGGTTTCTGCGTTTGCCTGCTTGATTCTGTCTATTGTTTGGTTGTTTGTTCCTGATTATTGTGATCCTCCTTTGTGTAACAATCCTGTGATTGATTCTGTCAATACGAGCATTGTTAGCAATTAGAGGAATCGATAATTAGGGTTTCGTTTTTCTGTTTCTGTTTGAATCTTGATCAAAGAAGTGTGATCTGATTGCTTAGTGGGTCTGTAATTGGTTGCGTCTATTGTTATAGATTAGCTAAACTGATACGAATCCCATTAACCAGTTAAGATTCGATTCTGTGGTCAAGATTAGGGTTTGTTTTTTTTGCATGCATGGCCATGTCGTCGCTTGCTGCTAAGGTTACTAATATTGATGGTCGGGTGTCGATGAAAAGAATCTTGAAAAGAACGGCTGGTGAGGGTATACAACAGCAAAAGGGGAACGATCTGAAAGAAGATAATACGATTGGTTCTGAACAGGAGATTAGGGTTTCTGAGATGGAGGTCAAAAAATCCAGTGATAACTCGATTAAGAAGGTGAACTTTAGGGTTCTGGAATCGAAAGATGAGGTGGATGGGGTGGATGTCATGCTGTCAAGAGAGTCAGTGAGGAAGGTTCAAGCGAAGTTGGGGTATACGTTGTATGGCTATTTCCTGGGTGAACGTCAATCTTTCCATGCAGTGAAATACTTTACGCAAACCAAGTGGCATAAGCTTGGACTGAAGAAGATTATGATGAATGCTGATGGTTTCTTCTTCTTCCAATTTGATAGTCATGAAGGGATGATGGGTGTGCTCGAGGGGGGACCTTGGATTATTCTTAACTCTCCGTTATTTTTGCATGAATGGGCTCCGGATGTAAAGTTAGTTAAGAGGGACCGTTTATCTGTCCCTGTATGGGTTAAGCTTCATGGCGTTCCTATTGTCGCATATACTGATGATGGTTTGAGTGAATTAATGACTAAAATAGGTATACCAAAACAGCTGGACTCATATACCAATTCAATGTGCATCAATGGTTGGGGTAGGAGCAGTTATGCTAGGGCTTTGGTTGAGATATCTGCTGGGATGGAGGTGAAGGAACAGCTTAAAGTTGGTATCCCTTCATTAGAGGGAGATGAGATAACGATTAAGGCTATAGATGTTGAGTATGAGTGGCTTCCCCCTAGATGTGATCACTGTAAAGTGTTTGGACATGATGCTGATGGATGTATGTTTAATAGGGAGAAGAAAGGTGATAACAAGAAAAAAGAAGATGTTGTTGATGCTGATGGGTTTGTGGAAGTGCCAAATAGAAAAGTAGCCAAAAAGAATGGGTTTAATGTCCAACAACATAGACAAAAGTTCGTGTATAGACCTGTGAATGAAAAACCGAAGCAGCAGGAGAAAGTCAATCAGAAAAGTAAGGAAGGGATTGGCAAGGTGGATAGGACTGTGTCGAATAATCAGTTTTCTGTTTTGATGGGTGAAGAAGGGGAGCAGTTAGGGTCCTTAATGCATGATCATATGACAGAAAATAAGGTGGATGGTATTGATAAAGCTGGGTATGCAGATGGTGATAGGGGGGTGAATCTAGTTGAGGTATGTGGAGAAGATGATGTTAGTAAAGGGGCAAGCACTCCTTCTCAGAATGTTATAAATGGTTAGTATTGCTAGCTGGAATGTGAGGGGGATGAACCGGCCCCTGAAACAAAAGGAGGTTCGTTTTTTGATTAAAGAAAGTAAGGTCAGTTTTTGTGCGATATTAGAGTCTCATGTGGATGTTTGCAAGGTTGATAGTCTGTGTGCTGCGATTTCAGCTGATTGGAAGTGGTGTTCTAATGCCTCTTCGTGTAGGGGTGGCCCTAAAGGGACTCGGATTATTGTAGGTTGGGATACAAATATTGTTGATGTGATTGTTCTCACGCAAACGGACCAAATCATGCACTGCCAGGTTTTTGTTAAGCAATTGAAATGTATGTTTTTCTGTTCAGTTATCTATGCAGATAACTACTATGTGCGAAGGAGAGGTTTATGGGAATCGCTATCTATGCATAAGGTGTTTGTCAAAGATCTTCCTTGGGCTTTATTGGGAGATTTCAACTCGGCTCTTAATCCTGAAGATCAAGTTGCAGGTCCATCTAGTGTCTCTTTGGGTATGCAGGAGTTTCGGGATTGTTTGAATAAGATTGAAGTGTTTGATATTAATGCCTCGGGGGTGAAATATACTTGGAATCAAAAACCAAAAACAGGTACGGGTATTCTTAAAAAGCTGGATCGGGTTATGGGTAATGCTGGGTTGATTGATATGTTTCCCAAGGCATCAGCATTGTTTAAACCTTACGGGCTGTCTGATCATAGCCCTTGCATTTTATCGTTAGTGGAGAAGAGTAAATCCAAGCCGAAGCCATTCAAATTTGCGAATTTCTTGGCTGCTAAACCTGAGTTCTTGGATATTGTGAAGAGAGGATGGGGGAGTAATGTGAATGGGGTTGCTCAGTTCAGGATTGCTAAGCGTTTAAAGGGGCTGAAAAAAGAGTTTAGACTCCTGCTGTACAAACAAGGCGATCTTCATGTTAAGGTTGCTAATCTGAGAACTGCTCTTGAAGACATTCAAAATCAGTTAGATACATGTCCGTTTGATTTGTTGCTGAAGGAAAAGGAGGCTATATGTTTGAAGGAGTTTAGGGAGGCGAGTACTGATGAGGAACATTTTATCAAACAAAAGGCGAAAGTCAATTGGCTTGAAAAAGGGGATTCGAATACAAAGTACTTCCATAATATGCTAAAATGTAAGAACAATAAGCGGATGATCAACTCGGTTGTGAGACAAGACGGGACAGTGTTGGAAGGGGTTGACATGAGCAATGAGTTTGTATGCTTTTATGAGAATTTTTTGGGTGGAGATCATAATCCTCCTGATTACCTTGACAGTAGTATTTTTTCAAGGAGATTGGATACTAACATAGCCATGAAAATGGTGGAGCCGGTAACCAGAGAAGAAATTAAGGATGTCATGTTCTCTTTGAATGATGATAAGTGCCCGGGTCCTGATGGTTATACTTCGGCATTTTTCAAAAAAGCTTGGGAGGTTGTGGGTGATGAGGTTGTTCTTGCTATCCAGGACTTCTTTAATTCTAATAGATTACTGCAGGAATGGAACCATACGTTTATTGTCCTGATCCCAAAGGTTCAGATTCCTAGTCGTGTAACTGATTATAGGCCCATAGCGTGCTGCAATGTTTTGTATAAATGTGTCTCCAAAATTATTGCTAATCGTATGAAAGATGCGTTAGGGAGTATCATAAGTAGTAATCAGTCGGCTTTTATCCCAGGGAGGAGGATTGCTGATAATATTCTGCTAACGCAGGAGCTTATGCACAATTATCATAGAAATGTGGGACCTCCTAAGTGTGCGTTCAAAGTGGACATTCAAAAAGCGTATGATACAGTTAACTGGAAATTCATGGAGGATTGTCTGATTGGGTTCGGGTTTCATGCTAGTATGGTTAAATGGATCATGACTTGTGTTTCATCCCCATCGTTCTCTATTTGTATCAACGGGGAGGTTCATGGTTATTTCAAAGGGTCAAGAGGTTTAAGACAGGGTGACCCATTATCGCCTTACTTATTTACGATGGTTATGGAAGTCTTAACTTTGCTGTTCAAGAATATGCCTATGGATCGGTTCAGGTTTCATCAAAAATGTGCAGATATACAGATTATTAATTTATGTTTCGCTGACGATCTGTTTATTTTTTCTAGAGGTGATGCTAATTCTGCAGCTTGTATTATGGAGGTTTTGAGGAAATTCGCTGGTATGACAGGGTTGTCACCGAACATGCATAAAAGTACGGTGTTTTTTTGTCATGTCCCCCCCCAGGTGAAGAATGGTATTTTGAATAGATTTCAATTTATTGAAGGGAAGCTTCCAGTTAAATATCTGGGTGTTCCTCTGATCTCGTCTAGACTTAACCATCATCAATGCAGGGAGTTAACGGACAGATTGGGAAAGCGTATATCTTCTTGGGATAATAAGTTTTTGTCGTTTGCAGGTAGACTTCAACTTGTGAGGTCTGTCTTATCGTCTATGCATATTTTCTGGGCGGCTGCGTTTATGATCCCTTCTTATACAGCCAAAGACATTGAAGCTAAGCTTAGAAGTTTTCTATGGGGGGTCAATCATGCGAAGAAAGTTAATGCTAAAGTGTCTTGGAAAAGGGTTTGTCTTCCCAAGGTGGAGGGTGGGTTAGGTATCCGTAGGGTGGCTGATATGAACATTGCTCTTATGGGTATGCATATATGGAGGTTGCTTACCAAAGCTGATTCGCTGTGGGTTCAATGGGTTCAAATTCATAGGATCGGGACTCGCAATTTTTGGGATATTGAAACCCCGGCAGCTTGTTCTTGGAGTTGGCGTAATATTTTGAGATTGAGATCTGTTTTCAAGAGAAAATTTTGGGTTCAAGTTGGTGATGGGAAATCCACAAATATATGGTTTGATTGTTGGTCTGATCAAAGCCCGCTTGCTGATTTTATATCCAAAAGAGATGTTCGTGATGCTAGTATGACCCTTAGGGACTCGGTTGATAAAGTTTATAAGGATTCAGTTTGGTGCTGGCCTAATGATCTGGTTCGTCGCTTTCCTTCTTTATCATGTCTATCTATTCCTTATCTATCTAATGGGGAGGATGTAGTGCGATGGAGGGAGGAGACGGGTGTTGTTCCTTATACTACAACGTGTGCATGGGACTATATTCGTGAAAAGGAAGACCATGTTGATTGGGCTGAATGTGTTTGGTTCCCCAATTGTATTCCGAAACATGCGTTTAATATGTGGTTGATATGTCATGGTAAGCTGCTTACTCAAGATAGGATGCTCAGATGGAACAGGATCAGAGGTAATAACATGAATATGATGTGCTGTTTATTATGCTATGAGACTGTGGACTCACATAAGCATTTATTCTTTGAGTGCTCTTATGCTTCACGGGTTTGGGCTATGGTTCGTGGCAAGACAAAGTTAGAGCATATTCCGCCAGTTTGGTCGATCATTCTGCATGAGCTAAAAAGTAAATATAAGGGCAAGGATATCGATTCAAATATTAATAGATTGGTTATAGCAGCTACAGCTTATGCTATTTGGCAGGAAAGGAATAGAAGGTTGTTCAATGATAAACCAAGACCCCCGGAAGTGGTGGGTAAGTTGATTACTCAAAATGTTGAATACAAATTGATGAGCATAAAAATTAAGCCAACGCTAAGGGCGCAACAACAGCTAGATACGTGGCTAACGAGGGATGAGGACGCTTCAGATTGATGGTTTGATCCAGTCGTCTAGTTGCGGGTAGGTTTTGTAGTGGTAGTTGGAAGTTTGTTTGTGGCTTTGATTTTTGATTGTATTCTTTGTTTAGTCTTGGGGCATGTCCAAGTCTAAATTAGTGTGGACTCTCCACACTACTTGTGCTTATATGTTTAATAGAATCACCAGGGTAATTCCCTTTACCCAAAAAAAAAAGCACGTTATTATAACGGAGGACACCTTAAAATACCTAACAGCACCTTACAACACCGTACGAAACCTTAAAACTGCATAATAAACCTAATGAATTCGTCCAAGTCCTTTGAACATCGTACGACCACTCAGGACTTGTTACGACTCTGTATGTGACATTAGCAACATGAAAAGCAATTTAGAATAATGTAGGACGCGTTACAACTTCTAAGAACACCTTACATCACCGTACCAAACATTAAAACTCCATAATAAACCTAATGACTTCGTCTGAGTCCATTGAACATCGTACGACAACTCAGGACTTGTTACGACTCCGTATGAGACATTAGCAACATGAAAAGCAATTTATAACAATGTAGGTCGCGTTACATCTCCAAAGAACACCTTGCATCACCGTACGAAACATTAAAACACCATAATAAACCGAATGAATACGTCCGACTCTTTTGAACATCTTACGACTCTCTATGCCACGTTAGCAACTCGAAAAGAACATTAGTATGATGTAGGACCCCTTACAGGTCCTAAGAACACCTTACATCACCGTACGGAACCTTAAAACTCCATAATACACCTAATGAAGTCGTCCGAGTCCATTGAACATCGTACGACAACTCAGGACTTGTTAAGACTCCGTATGAGACATTAGCAACATGAAAAGCAATTTATAACAATGTAGGTCGCGTTACATCTCCCAAGAACACCTTGCATCACCGTACGAAACATTAAAACACCATAATAAACGTAATGAATACGTCCGACTCTTTTGAACATCATACGACAACTTAGGACATCTTACGACTCTCTATGCCACGTTAGCAACTCGAAAAGAACGTTAGTATGATGTAGGACCCCTTACAGGTCCTAAGAACACCTTACATCCCCGTACGAAACCTTAAAACTCCATAATACACCTAATGAATTCGTCCGAGTCTTTTGAACATCGTACGACAACTCAGGACTTGTTACGACTCCGTATGAGACATTAGCAACATGAAAAGCAATTTATAACAATGTAGGCCGCGTTACATCTCCAAAGAACACCTTACATCACCGTACGAAACATTAAAACACCATAATAAACCTAATGAATTCGTCCGACCCCTTTGAACATCATACGACAACTTAGGACTCTCTATGCCACGTTAGCAACTCGAAAAGAACGTTAGTATGATGTAGGCCCCTTACAGGTCCTAAGAACACCTTACATCACCGTACGAAACCTTAAAACTCCATAATACACCTAATGAATTCGTCTGAGTCCTTTGAACATCGTATGACAAGTTACGACATCTTAAGACTCTGTATGTCATATTAGCACCTTGAAAAGCACGTTATTATAACGGAGGACACCTTAAAATACCTAACAGCACCTTACAACATCGTACGAAACCTTAAAACTGCATAATAAACCTAATGAATTCGTCCAAGTCCTTTGAACATCGTACGACCACTCAGGACTTGTTACGACTCTGTATGTGACATTAGCAACATGAAAAGCAATTTAGAATAATGTAGGACGCGTTACAACTTCTAAGAACACCTTACATCACCGTACCAAACATTAAAACTCCATAATAAACCTAATGACTTCGTCTGAGTCCATTGAACATCGTACGACAACTCAGGACTTGTTACGACTCCGTATGAGACATTAGCAACATGAAAAGCAATTTATAACAATGTAGGTCGCGTTACATCTCCAAAGAACACTTTGCATCACCGTACGAAACATTAAAACACCATAATAAACCGAATGAATACGTCCGACTCTTTTGAACATCTTACGACTCTCTATGCCACGTTAGCAACTCGAAAAGAACATTAGTATGATGTAGGACCCCTTACAGGTCCTAAGAACACCTTACATCACCGTACGGAACCTTAAAACTCCATAATACACCTAATGAAGTCGTCCGAGTCCATTGAACATCGTACGACAACTCAGGACTTGTTACGACTCCGTATGAGACATTAGCAACATGAAAAGCAATTTATAACAATCTAGGTCGCGTTACATCTCCAAAGAACACCCTGCATCACCGTACGAAACATTAAAACACCATAATAAACCTAATGAATACGTCCGAATCTTTTGAACATCATACGACAACTTAGGACATCTTACGACTCTCTATGCCTCGTAAGCAACTCGAAAAGAACGTTAGTATGATGTAGGACCCCTTACAGTCCTAAGAACACCTTACATCACAGTACGGAACCTTAAAACTCCATAATACACCTAATGAATTCGTCCGAGTCATTTGAACATCGTACGACAACTCAGGACTTGTTACGACTCCGTATGAGACATTAGCAACATGAAAAGCAATTTATAACAATGTAGGTCGCGTTACATCTCCCAAGAACACCCTGCATCACCGTACGAAACATTAAAACACCATAATAAACGTAATGAATACGTCCGACTCTTTTGAACATCATACGACAACTTAGGACATCTTACGACTCTCTATGCCACGTTAGCAACTCGAAAAGAACGTTAGTATGATGTAGGACCCCTTACAGGTCCTAAGAACACCTTACATCCCCGTACGAAACCTTAAAACTCCATAATACACCTAATGAATTCGTCCGAGTCTTTTGAACATCGTACGACAACTCAGGACTTGTTACGACTCCGTATGAGACATTAGCAACATGAAAAGCAATTTATAACAATGTAGGCCGCGTTACATCTCCAAAGAACATCTTACATCACCGTACGAAACATTAAAACACCATAATAAACCTAATGAATTCGTCCGACCCCTTTGAACATCATACGACAACTTAGGACTCTCTATGCCACGTTAGCAACTCGAAAAGAACGTTAGTATGATGTAGGCCCCTTACAGGTCCTAAGAACACCTTACATCACCGTACGAAACCTTAAAACTCCATAATACACCTAATGAATTCGTCTGAGTCCTTTGAACATCGTATGACAAGTTACGACATCTTAAGACTCTGTATGTCATATTAGCACCTTGAAAAGCACGTTATTATAACGGAGGACACCTTAAAATACCTAACAGCACCTTACAACATCGTACGAAACCTTAAAACTGCATAATAAACCTAATGAATTCGTCCAAGTCCTTTGAACATCGTACGACCACTCAGGACTTGTTACGACTCTGTATGTGACATTAGCAACATGAAAAGCAATTTAGAATAATGTAGGACGCGTTACAACTTCTAAGAACACCTTACATCACCGTACCAAACATTAAAACTCCATAATAAACCTAATGACTTCGTCTGAGTCCATTGAACATCGTACGACAACTCAGGACTTGTTACGACTCCGTATGAGACATTAGCAACATGAAAAGCAATTTATAACAATGTAGGTCGCGTTACATCTCCAAAGAACACTTTGCATCACCGTACGAAACATTAAAACACCATAATAAACCGAATGAATACGTCCGACTCTTTTGAACATCTTACGACTCTCTATGCCACGTTAGCAACTCGAAAAGAACATTAGTATGATGTAGGACCCCTTACAGGTCCTAAGAACACCTTACATCACCGTACGGAACCTTAAAACTCCATAATACACCTAATGAAGTCGTCCGAGTCCATTGAACATCGTACGACAACTCAGGACTTGTTACGACTCCGTATGAGACATTAGCAACATGAAAAGCAATTTATAACAATGTAGGTCGCGTTACATCTCCAAAGAACACCCTGCATCACCGTACGAAACATTAAAACACCATAATAAACCTAATGAATACGTCCGAATCTTTTGAACATCATACGACAACTTAGGACATCTTACGACTCTCTATGCCTCGTAAGCAACTCGAAAAGAACGTTAGTATGATGTAGGACCCCTTACAGTCCTAAGAACACCTTACATCACAGTACGGAACCTTAAAACTCCATAATACACCTAATGAATTCGTCCGAGTCATTTGAACATCGTACGACAACTCAGGACTTGTTACGACTCCGTATGAGACATTAGCAACATGAAAAGCAATTTATAACAATGTAGGTCGCGTTACATCTCCCAAGAACACCCTGCATCACCGTACGAAACATTAAAACACCATAATAAACGTAATGAATACGTCCGACTCTTTTGAACATCATACGACAACTTAGGACATCTTACGACTCTCTATGCCACGTTAGCAACTCGAAAAGAACGTTAGTATGTTGTAGGACCCCTTACAGGTCCTAAGAACACCTTACATCACCGTACGAAACCTTAAAACTCCATAATACACCTAATGAATTCGTCCGAGTCCTTTGAACATCGTACGACAACTCAGGACTTGTTACGACTCCGTATGAGACATTAGCAACATGAAAAGCAATTTATAACAATGTAGGTCGCGTTACATCTCCAAAGAACACCTTGCATCACCGTACGAAACATTAAAACACCATAATAAACCTAATGAATACGTCCGAATCTTTTGAACATCATACGACAACTTAGGACATCTTACGACTCTCTATGCCTCGTTAGCAACTCGAAAAGAACGTTAGTATGATGTAGGACCCCTTACAGGTCCTAAGAACACCTTACATCACCGTACGAAACCTTATAACTCCATAATACACCTAATGAATTCGTCCGAGTCTTTTGAACATCGTACGACAACTCAGGACTTGTTACGACTTCGTATGAGACATTAGCAACATGAAAAGCAATTTATAACAATGTAGGTCGCGTTACATCTCCAAAGAACACCTTGCATCACCGTACGAAACATTAAAACACCATAATAAACCTAATGAATAAGTCCGACTCTTTTGAACATCATACGACAACTTAGGACCTCTTACGACTCTCTATGCCACGTTAGCAACTCGAAAAGATCGATAGTATGATGTAGGACCCCTTACAGGTCCTAAGAACACCTTACATTACCGTACGAAACCTTAAAACTCCATAATACACCTAATGAATTCGTCCGAGTCTTTTGAACATCGTACGACAACTCAGGACTTGTTACGATTCCGTATGAGACATTAGCAACATGAAAAGCAATTTATAACAATGTAGGTCGCGTTACATCTCCAAAGAACACCTTACATCACCGTACGAAACATTAAAACACCATAATAAACCTAATGAATTCGTCCGACCCCTTTGAACATCATACGACAACTTAGGACATCTTACGACTCTCTATGCCACGTTAGCAACTCGAAAAGAACGTTAGTATGATGTAGGCCCCTTACAGGTCCTAAGAACACCTTACATCACCGTACGAAACCTTAAAACTCCATAATACACCTAATGAATTCGTCTGAGTCCTTTGAACATCGTACGACAACTCAGGACTTGTTACGACTCCGTATGAGACATTAGCAACATGAAAAGCAATTTATAACAATGTAGGTCGCGTTACATCTCCAAAGAACACCTTGCATCACCGTACGAAACATTAAAACACCATAATAAACCTAATGAATACGTCCGACTCTTTTGAACATCATACGACAACTTAGGACATCTTACGACTCTCTATGCCACGTTAGCAACTCGACGCAAACGGACCAAATCATGCACTGCCAGGTTTTTGTTAAGCAATTGAAATGTATGTTTTTCTGTTCAGTTATCTATGCAGATAACTACTATGTGCGAAGGAGAGGTTTATGGGAATCGCTATCTATGCATAAGGTGTTTGTCAAAGATCTTCCTTGGGCTTTATTGGGAGATTTCAACTCGGCTCTTAATCCTGAAGATCAAGTTGCAGGTCCATCTAGTGTCTCTTTGGGTATGCAGGAGTTTCGGGATTGTTTGAATAAGATTGAAGTGTTTGATATTAATGCCTCGGGGGTGAAATATACTTGGAATCAAAAACCAAAAACAGGTACGGGTATTCTTAAAAAGCTGGATCGGGTTATGGGTAATGCTGGGTTGATTGATATGTTTCCCAAGGCATCAGCATTGTTTAAACCTTACGGGCTGTCTGATCATAGCCCTTGCATTTTATCGTTAGTGGAGAAGAGTAAATCCAAGCCGAAGCCATTCAAATTTGCGAATTTCTTGGCTGCTAAACCTGAGTTCTTGGATATTGTGAAGAGAGGATGGGGGAGTAATGTGAATGGGGTTGCTCAGTTCAGGATTGCTAAGCGTTTAAAGGGGCTGAAAAAAGAGTTTAGACTCCTGCTGTACAAACAAGGCGATCTTCATGTTAAGGTTGCTAATCTGAGAACTGCTCTTGAAGACATTCAAAATCAGTTAGATACATGTCCGTTTGATTTGTTGCTGAAGGAAAAGGAGGCTATATGTTTGAAGGAGTTTAGGGAGGCGAGTACTGATGAGGAACATTTTATCAAACAAAAGGCGAAAGTCAATTGGCTTGAAAAAGGGGATTCGAATACAAAGTACTTCCATAATATGCTAAAATGTAAGAACAATAAGCGGATGATCAACTCGGTTGTGAGACAAGACGGGACAGTGTTGGAAGGGGTTGACATGAGCAATGAGTTTGTATGCTTTTATGAGAATTTTTTGGGTGGAGATCATAATCCTCCTGATTACCTTGACAGTAGTATTTTTTCAAGGAGATTGGATACTAACATAGCCATGAAAATGGTGGAGCCGGTAACCAGAGAAGAAATTAAGGATGTCATGTTCTCTTTGAATGATGATAAGTGCCCGGGTCCTGATGGTTATACTTCGGCATTTTTCAAAAAAGCTTGGGAGGTTGTGGGTGATGAGGTTGTTCTTGCTATCCAGGACTTCTTTAATTCTAATAGATTACTGCAGGAATGGAACCATACGTTTATTGTCCTGATCCCAAAGGTTCAGATTCCTAGTCGTGTAACTGATTATAGGCCCATAGCGTGCTGCAATGTTTTGTATAAATGTGTCTCCAAAATTATTGCTAATCGTATGAAAGATGCGTTAGGGAGTATCATAAGTAGTAATCAGTCGGCTTTTATCCCAGGGAGGAGGATTGCTGATAATATTCTGCTAACGCAGGAGCTTATGCACAATTATCATAGAAATGTGGGACCTCCTAAGTGTGCGTTCAAAGTGGACATTCAAAAAGCGTATGATACAGTTAACTGGAAATTCATGGAGGATTGTCTGATTGGGTTCGGGTTTCATGCTAGTATGGTTAAATGGATCATGACTTGTGTTTCATCCCCATCGTTCTCTATTTGTATCAACGGGGAGGTTCATGGTTATTTCAAAGGGTCAAGAGGTTTAAGACAGGGTGACCCATTATCGCCTTACTTATTTACGATGGTTATGGAAGTCTTAACTTTGCTGTTCAAGAATATGCCTATGGATCGGTTCAGGTTTCATCAAAAATGTGCAGATATACAGATTATTAATTTATGTTTCGCTGACGATCTGTTTATTTTTTCTAGAGGTGATGCTAATTCTGCAGCTTGTATTATGGAGGTTTTGAGGAAATTCGCTGGTATGACAGGGTTGTCACCGAACATGCATAAAAGTACGGTGTTTTTTTGTCATGTCCCCCCCCAGGTGAAGAATGGTATTTTGAATAGATTTCAATTTATTGAAGGGAAGCTTCCAGTTAAATATCTGGGTGTTCCTCTGATCTCGTCTAGACTTAACCATCATCAATGCAGGGAGTTAACGGACAGATTGGGAAAGCGTATATCTTCTTGGGATAATAAGTTTTTGTCGTTTGCAGGTAGACTTCAACTTGTGAGGTCTGTCTTATCGTCTATGCATATTTTCTGGGCGGCTGCGTTTATGATCCCTTCTTATACAGCCAAAGACATTGAAGCTAAGCTTAGAAGTTTTCTATGGGGGGTCAATCATGCGAAGAAAGTTAATGCTAAAGTGTCTTGGAAAAGGGTTTGTCTTCCCAAGGTGGAGGGTGGGTTAGGTATCCGTAGGGTGGCTGATATGAACATTGCTCTTATGGGTATGCATATATGGAGGTTGCTTACCAAAGCTGATTCGCTGTGGGTTCAATGGGTTCAAATTCATAGGATCGGGACTCGCAATTTTTGGGATATTGAAACCCCGGCAGCTTGTTCTTGGAGTTGGCGTAATATTTTGAGATTGAGATCTGTTTTCAAGAGAAAATTTTGGGTTCAAGTTGGTGATGGGAAATCCACAAATATATGGTTTGATTGTTGGTCTGATCAAAGCCCGCTTGCTGATTTTATATCCAAAAGAGATGTTCGTGATGCTAGTATGACCCTTAGGGACTCGGTTGATAAAGTTTATAAGGATTCAGTTTGGTGCTGGCCTAATGATCTGGTTCGTCGCTTTCCTTCTTTATCATGTCTATCTATTCCTTATCTATCTAATGGGGAGGATGTAGTGCGATGGAGGGAGGAGACGGGTGTTGTTCCTTATACTACAACGTGTGCATGGGACTATATTCGTGAAAAGGAAGACCATGTTGATTGGGCTGAATGTGTTTGGTTCCCCAATTGTATTCCGAAACATGCGTTTAATATGTGGTTGATATGTCATGGTAAGCTGCTTACTCAAGATAGGATGCTCAGATGGAACAGGATCAGAGGTAATAACATGAATATGATGTGCTGTTTATTATGCTATGAGACTGTGGACTCACATAAGCATTTATTCTTTGAGTGCTCTTATGCTTCACGGGTTTGGGCTATGGTTCGTGGCAAGACAAAGTTAGAGCATATTCCGCCAGTTTGGTCGATCATTCTGCATGAGCTAAAAAGTAAATATAAGGGCAAGGATATCGATTCAAATATTAATAGATTGGTTATAGCAGCTACAGCTTATGCTATTTGGCAGGAAAGGAATAGAAGGTTGTTCAATGATAAACCAAGACCCCCGGAAGTGGTGGGTAAGTTGATTACTCAAAATGTTGAATACAAATTGATGAGCATAAAAATTAAGCCAACGCTAAGGGCGCAACAACAGCTAGATACGTGGCTAACGAGGGATGAGGACGCTTCAGATTGATGGTTTGATCCAGTCGTCTAGTTGCGGGTAGGTTTTGTAGTGGTAGTTGGAAGTTTGTTTGTGGCTTTGATTTTTGATTGTATTCTTTGTTTAGTCTTGGGGCATGTCCAAGTCTAAATTAGTGTGGACTCTCCACACTACTTGTGCTTATATGTTTAATAGAATCACCAGGGTAATTCCCTTTACCCAAAAAAAAAAAAAGATCGATAGTATGATGTAGGACCCCTTACAGGTCCTAAGAACACCTTACATTACCGTACGAAACCTTAAAACTCCATAATACACCTAATGAATTCGTCTGAGTCCTTTGAACATCGTATGACAAGTTACGACATCTTAAGACTCTGTATGTCATATTAGCACCTTGAAAAGCACGTTATTATAACGGAGGACACCTTAAAATACCTAACAGCACCTTACAACACCGTACGAAACCTTAAAACTGCATAATAAACCTAATGAATTCGTCCAAGTCCTTTGAACATCGTACGACCACTCAGGACTTGTTACGACTCTGTATGTGACATTAGCAACATGAAAAGCAATTTAGAATAATGTAGGACGCGTTACAACTTCTAAGAACACCTTACATCACCGTACCAAACATTAAAACTCCATAATAAACCTAATGACTTCGTCTGAGTCCATTGAACATCGTACGACAACTCAGGACTTGTTACGACTCCGTATGAGACATTAGCAACATGAAAAGCAATTTATAACAATGTAGGTCGTGTTACATCTCCAAAGAACACCTTGCATCACCGTACGAAACATTAAAACACCATAATAAACCGAATGAATACGTCCGACTCTTTTGAACATCTTACGACTCTCTATGCCACGTTAGCAACTCGAAAAGAACATTAGTATGATGTAGGACCCCTTACAGGTCCTAAGAACACCTTACATCACCGTACGGAACCTTAAAACTCCATAATACACCTAATGAAGTCGTCCGAGTCCATTGAACATCGTACGACAACTCAGGACTTGTTACGACTCCGTATGAGACATTAGCAACATGAAAAGCAATTTATAACAATGTAGGTCGCGTTACATCTCCAAAGAACACCTTGCATCACCGTACGAAACATTAAAACACCATAATAAACCTAATGAATACGTCCGACTCTTTTGAACATCATACGACAATTTAGGACATCTTACGACTCTCTATGCCACGTTAGCAACTCGAAAAGAACGTTAGTATGATGTAGGACCCCTTACAGGTCCTAAGAACACCTTACATCACCGTACGAAACCTTAAAACTCCATAATACACCTAATGAATTCGTCCGAGTCTTTTGAACATCGTACGACAACTTAGGACTTGTTACGACTACGTATGAGACATTAGCAACATGAAAAGCAATTTATAACAATGTAGGTCGCGTTACATCTCCAAAGAACACCTTGCATCACCGTACGAAACATTAAAACACCATAATAAACCTAATGAATACGTCCGAATCTTTTGAACATCATACGACAACTTAGGACATCTTACGACTCTCTATGCCTCGTAAGCAACTCGAAAAGAACGTTAGTATGATATAGGACCCCTTACAGTCCTAAGAACACCTTACATCACAGTACGGAACCTTAAAACTCCATAATACACCTAATGAATTCGTCCGAGTCCTTTGAACATCGTACGACAACTCAGGACTTGTTACGACTCCGTATGAGACATTAGCAACATGAAAAGCAATTTATAACAATGTAGGTCGCGTTACATCTCCAAAGAACACCTTACATCACCGTACGAAACATTAAAACACCATAATAAACCTAATGAATTCGTCCGACCCCTTTGAACATCATACGACAACTTAGGACATCTTACGACTCTCTATGCCACGTTAGCAACTCGAAAAGAACGTTAGTATGATGTAGGCCCCTTACAGGTCCTAAGAACACCTTACATCACCGTACGAAACCTTAAAACTCCATAATACACCTAATGAATTCGTCTGAGTCCTTTGAACATCGTACGACAACTCAGGACTTGTTACGACTCCGTATGAGACATTAGCAACATGAAAAGCAATTTATAACAATGTAGGTCGCGTTACATCTCCAAAGAACACCTTGCATCACCGTACGAAACATTAAAACACCATAATAAACCTAATGAATACGTCCGACTCTTTTGAACATCATACGACAACTTAGGACATCTTACGACTCTCTATGCCACGTTAGCAACTCGAAAAGATCGATAGTATGATGTAGGACCCCTTACAGGTCCTAAGAACACCTTACATTACCGTACGAAACCTTAAAACTCCATAATACACCTAATGAATTCGTCTGAGTCCTTTGAACATCGTATGACAAGTTACGACATCTTAAGACTCTGTATGTCATATTAGCACCTTGAAAAGCACGTTATTATAACGGAGGACACCTTAAAATACCTAACAGCACCTTACAACACCGTACGAAACCTTAAAACTGCATAATAAACCTAATGAATTCGTCCAAGTCCTTTGAACATCGTACGACCACTCAGGACTTGTTACGACTCTGTATGTGACATTAGCAACATGAAAAGCAATTTAGAATAATGTAGGACGCGTTACAACTTCTAAGAACACCTTACATCACCGTACCAAACATTAAAACTCCATAATAAACCTAATGACTTCGTCTGAGTCCATTGAACATCGTACGACAACTCAGGACTTGTTACGACTCCGTATGAGACATTAGCAACATGAAAAGCAATTTATAACAATGTAGGTCGCGTTACATCTCCAAAGAACACCTTGCATCACCGTACGAAACATTAAAACACCATAATAAACCGAATGAATACGTCCGACTCTTTTGAACATCTTACGACTCTCTATGCCACGTTAGCAACTCGAAAAGAACATTAGTATGATGTAGGACCCCTTACAGGTCCTAAGAACACCTTACATCACCGTACGGAACCTTAAAACTCCATAATACACCTAATGAAGTCGTCCGAGTCCATTGAACATCGTACGACAACTCAGGACGTGTTACGACTCCGTATGAGACATTAGCAACATGAAAAGCAATTTATAACAATGTAGGTCGCGTTACATCTCCAAAGAACACCTTGCATCACCGTACGAAACATTAAAACACCATAATAAACCTAATGAATACGTCCGACTCTTTTGAACATCATACGACAATTTAGGACATCTTACGACTCTCTATGCCACGTTAGCAACTCGAAAAGAACGTTAGTATGATGTAGGACCCTTTACAGGTCCTAAGAACACCTTACATCACCGTACGAAACCTTAAAACTCCATAATACACCTAATGAATTCGTCCGAGTCTTTTGAACATCGTACGACAACTCAGGACTTGTTACGACTACGTATGAGACATTAGCAACATGAAAAGCAATTTATAACAATGTAGGTCGCGTTACATCTCCAAAGAACACCTTGCATCACCATACGAAACATTAAAACACCATAATAAACCTAATGAATACGTCCGAATCTTTTGAACATCATACGCCAACTTAGGACATCTTACGACTCTCTATGCCTCGTAAGCAACTCGAAAAGAACGTTAGTATGATATAGGACCCCTTACAGTCCTAAGAACACCTTACATCACAGTACGGAACCTTAAAACTCCATAATACACCTAATGAATTCGTCCGAGTCCTTTGAACATCGTACGACAACTCAGGACTTGTTACGACTCCGTATGAGACATTAGCAACATGAAAAGCAATTTATAACAATGTAGGTCGCGTTACATCTCCCAAGAACACCTTGCATCACCGTACGTAACATTAAAACACCATAATAAACGTAATGAATACGTCCGACTCTTTTGAACATCATACGACAACTTAGGACATCTTACGACTCTCTATGCCACGTTAGCAACTCGAAAAGATCGATAGTATGATGTAGGACCCCTTACAGGTCCTAAGAACACCTTACATTACCGTACGAAACCTTAAAACTCCATAATACACCTAATGAATTCGTCTGAGTCCTTTGAACAACGTATGACAAGTTACGACATCTTAAGACTCTGTGTCATATTAGCACCTTGAAAAGCACGTTAGTATAACGGAGGACACCTTAAAATACCTAACAGCACCTTACAACACCGTACGAAACCTTAAAACTGCATAATAAACCTAATGAATTCGTCCAAGTCCTTTGAACATCGTACGACCACTCAGGACTTGTTACGACTCCGTATGAGACATTAGCAACATGAAAAGCAATTTATAACAATGTAGGTCGCGTTACATCTCCAAAGAACACCTTGCATCACCGTACGAAACATTAAAACACCATAATAAACCTAATGAATACGTCCGACTCTTTTGAACATCCTACGACTCTCTATGCCACGTTAGCAACTCGAAAAGAACGTTAGTATGATGTAGGACCCCTTACAGGTCCTAAGAACACCTTACATCACCGTACGGAACCTTAAAACTCTATAATACACCTAATGAATTCGTCCGAGTCCATTGAACATCGTACGACAACTCAGGACTTGTTACGACTCCGTATGAGACATAAGCAACATGAAAAGCAATTTATAACAATGTAGGTCGCGTTACATCTCCAAAGAACACCTTACATCACCGTACGAAACATTAAAACACCATAATAAACCTAATGAATTCGTCCGACCCCTTTGAACATCATACGACAACTTAGGACATCTTACGACTCTCTATGCCACCTTAGCAACTCGAAAAGAACGTTAGTATGATGTAGGACCCCTTACAGGTCCAAAGAACACCTTACATCACCGTACGAAACTTTAAAACTCCATAATACACCTAATGAATTCGTCCGAGTCTTTTGAACATCGTACGACAACTCAGGACTTGTTACGACTCCGTATGAGACATTAGCAACAGAAAAAGAAATTTATAACAATGTAGGTCGCGTTACATCTCCAAAGAACACCTTGCATCACCGTACGAAACATTAAAACACCATAATAAACCTAATGAATACGTCCGACTCTTTTGAACATCATACGACAACTTAGGACATCTTACGACTCTCTATACCACGTTAGCAACTCGAAAAGATCGATAGTATGATGTAGGACCCCTTACAGGTCCTAAGAACACCTTACATTACCGTACGAAACCTTAAAACTCCATAATACACCTAATGAATTCGTCTGAGTCCTTTGAACATCGTATGACAAGTTACGACATCTTAAGACTCTGTATGTCATATTAGCACCTTGAAAAGCACGTTAGTATAACGGAGGACACCTTAAAATACCTAACAGCACCTTACAACACCGTACGAAACCTTAAAACTGCATAATAAACCTACTGAATTCGTCCAAGTCCTTTGAACATCGTACGACCACTCAGGACTTGTTACGACTCCGTATGAGACATTAGCAACATGAAAAGCAATTTATAACAATGTAGGTCGCGTTACATCTCCAAAGAACACCTTGCATCACCGTACGAAACATTAAAACACCATAATAAACCTAATGAATACGTCCGACTCTTTTGAACATCTTACGACTCTCTATGCCACGTTAGCAACTCGAAAAGAACGTTAGTATGATGTAGGACCCCTTACAGGTCCTAAGAACACCTTACATCACCGTACGGAACCTTAAAACTCTATAATACACCTAATGAATTCGTCCGAGTCTTTTGAACATCGTACGACAACTCAGGACTTGTTACGACTACGTATGAGACATTAGCAACATGAAAAGCAATTTATAACAATGTAGGTCGCGTTACATCTCCAAAGAACACCTTACATCACCGTACGAAACATTAAAACACCATAATAAACCTAATGAATTCGTCCGACCCCTTTGAACATCATACGACAACTTAGGACATCTTACGACTCTCTATGCCACCTTAGCAACTCGAAAAGAACGTTAGTATGATGTAGGACCCCTTACAGGTCCAAAGAACACCTTACATCACCGTACGAAACTTTAAAACTCCATAATACACCTAATGAATTCGTCCGAGTCTTTTGAACATCGTACGACAACTCAGGACTTGTTACGACTCCGTATGAGACATTAGCAACAGAAAAAGAAATTTATAACAATGTAGGTCGCGTTACATCTCCAAAGAACACCTTGCATCACCGTACGAAACATTAAAACACCATAATAAACCTAATGAATACGTCCGACTCTTTTGAACATCATACGACAACTTAGGACATCTTACGACTCTCTATACCACGTTAGCAACTCGAAAAGATCGATAGTATGATGTAGGACCCCTTACAGGTCCTAAGAACACCTTACATTACCGTACGAAACCTTAAAACTCCATAATACACCTAATGAATTCGTCTGAGTCCTTTGAACATCGTATGACAAGTTACGACATCTTAAGACTCTGTATGTCATATTAGCACCTTGAAAAGCACGTTAGTATAACGGAGGACACCTTAAAATACCTAACAGCACCTTACAACACCGTACGAAACCTTAAAACTGCATAATAAACCTACTGAATTCGTCCAAGTCCTTTGAACATCGTACGACCACTCAGGACTTGTTACGACTCCGTATGAGACATTAGCAACATGAAAAGCAATTTATAACAATGTAGGTCGCGTTACATCTCCAAAGAACACCTTGCATCACCGTACGAAACATTAAAACACCATAATAAACCTAATGAATACGTCCGACTCTTTTGAACATCTTACGACTCTCTATGCCACGTTAGCAACTCGAAAAGAACGTTAGTATGATGTAGGACCCCTTACAGGTCCTAAGAACACCTTACATCACCGTACGAAACCTTAAAACTCCATAATACACCTAATGAATTCGTCCGAGTCTTTTGAACATCGTACGACAACTCAGGACTTGTTACGACTACGTATGAGACATTAGCAACATGAAAAGCAATTTATAACAATGTAGGTCGCGTTACATCTCCAAAGAACACCTTGCATCACCGTACGAAACATTAAAACACCATAATAAACCTAATGAATACGTCCGAATCTTTTGAACATCATACGCCAACTTAGGACATCTTACGACTCTCTATGCCTCGTAAGCAACTCGAAAAGAACGTTAGTATGATATAGGACCCCTTACAGTCCTAAGAACACCTTACATCACAGTACGGAACCTTAAAACTCCATAATACACCTAATGAATTCGTCCGAGTCCTTTGAACATCGTACGACAACTCAGGACTTGTTACGACTCCGTATGAGACATTAGCAACATGAAAAGCAATTTATAACAATGTAGGTCGCGTTACATCTCCCAAGAACACCTTGCATCACCGTACGTAACATTAAAACACCATAATAAACGTAATGAATACGTCCGACTCTTTTGAACATCATACGACAACTTAGGACATCTTACGACTCTCTATGCCACGTTAGCAACTCGAAAAGATCGATAGTATGATGTAGGACCCCTTACAGGTCCTAAGAACACCTTACATTACCGTACGAAACCTTAAAACTCCATAATACACCTAATGAATTCGTCTGAGTCCTTTGAACAACGTATGACAAGTTACGACATCTTAAGACTCTGTGTCATATTAGCACCTTGAAAAGCACGTTAGTATAACGGAGGACACCGTAAAATACCTAACAGCACCTTACAACACCGTACGAAACCTTAAAACTGCATAATAAACCTAATGAATTCGTCCAAGTCCTTTGAACATCGTACGACCACTCAGGACTTGTTACGACTCCGTATGAGACATTAGCAACATGAAAAGCAATTTATAACAATGTAGGTCGCGTTACATCTCCAAAGAACACCTTGCATCACCGTACGAAACATTAAAACACCATAATAAACCTAATGAATACGTCCGACTCTTTTGAACATCCTACGACTCTCTATGCCACGTTAGCAACTCGAAAAGAACGTTAGTATGATGTAGGACCCCTTACAGGTCCTAAGAACACCTTACATCACCGTACGGAACCTTAAAACTCTATAATACACCTAATGAATTCGTCCGAGTCCATTGAACATCGTACGACAACTCAGGACTTGTTACGACTCCGTATGAGACATAAGCAACATGAAAAGCAATTTATAACAATGTAGGTCGCGTTACATCTCCAAAGAACACCTTACATCACCGTACGAAACATTAAAACACCATAATAAACCTAATGAATTCGTCCGACCCCTTTGAACATCATACGACAACTTAGGACATCTTACGACTCTCTATGCCACCTTAGCAACTCGAAAAGAACGTTAGTATGATGTAGGACCCCTTACAGGTCCTAAGAACACCTTACATCACCGTACGAAACTTTAAAACTCCATAATACACCTAATGAATTCGTCCGAGTCTTTTGAACATCGTACGACAACTCAAGACTTGTTACGACTCCGTATGAGACATTAGCAACATGAAAAGAAATTTATAACAATGTAGGTCGCGTTACATCTCCAAAGAACACCTTGCATCACCGTACGAAACATTAAAACACCATAATAAACCTAATGAATACGTCCGACTCTTTTGAACATCATACGACAACTTAGGACATCTTACGACTCTCTATACCACGTTAGCAACTCGAAAAGATCGATAGTATGATGTAGGACCCCTTACAGGTCCTAAGAACACCTTACATTACCGTACGAAACCTTAAAACTCCATAATACACCTAATGAATTCGTCTGAGTCCTTTGAACATCGTATGACAAGTTACGACATCTTAAGACTCTGTATGTCATATTAGCACCTTGAAAAGCACGTTAGTATAACGGAGGACACCTTAAAATACCTAACAGCACCTTACAACACCGTACGAAACCTTAAAACTGCATAATAAACCTACTGAATTCGTCCAAGTCCTTTGAACATCGTACGACCACTCAGGACTTGTTACGACTCCGTATGAGACATTAGCAACATGAAAAGCAATTTATAACAATGTAGGTCGCGTTACATCTCCAAAGAACACCTTGCATCACCGTACGAAACATTAAAACACCATAATAAACCTAATGAATACGTCCGACTCTTTTGAACATCTTACGACTCTCTATGCCACGTTAGCAACTCGAAAAGAACGTTAGTATGATGTAGGACCCCTTACAGGTCCTAAGAACACCTTACATCACCGTACGGAACCTTAAAACTCCATAATACACCTAATGAATTCGTCCGAGTCCATTGAACATCGTACGACAACTCAGGACTTGTTACGACTTCGTATGAGACATAAGCAACATGAAAAGCAATTTATAACAATGTAGGTCGCGTTACATCTCCAAAGAACACCTTACATCACCGTACGAAACATTAAAACACCATAATAAACCTAATGAATTCGTCCGACCCCTTTGAACATCATACGACAACTTAGGACATCTTACGACTCGCTATGCCACCTTAGCAACTCGAAAAGAACGTTAGTATGATGTAGGACCCCTTACAGGTCCTAAGAACACCTTACATCACCGTACGAAACCTTAAAACTCCATAATACACCTAATGAATTCGTCCGAGTCTTTTGAACATCGTACGACAACTCAAGACTTGTTACGACTCCGTATGAGACATTAGCAACATGAAAAGAAATTTATAACAATGTAGGTCGCGTTACATCTCCAAAGAACACCTTGCATCACCGTACGAAACATTAAAACACCATAATAAACCTAATGAATACGTCCGACTCTTTTGAACATCATACGACAACTTAGGACATCTTACGACTCTTTATGCCACGTTAGCAACTCGAAAAGATCGATAGTATGATGTAGGACCCCTTACAGGTCCTAAGAACACCTTACATTACCGTACGAAACCTTAAAACTCCATAATACACCTAATGAATTCGTCTGAGTCCTTTGAACATCGTATGACAAGTTACGACATCTTAAGACTCTGTATGTCATATTAGCACCTTGAAAAGCACGTTAGTATAACGGAGGACACCTTAAAATACCTAACAGCACCTTACAACACCGTACGAAACCTTAAAACTGCATAATAAACCTAATGAATTCGTCCAAGTCCTTTGAACATCGTACGACCACTCAGGACTTGTTACGACTCCGTATGAGACATTAGCAACATGAAAAGCAATTTATAACAATGTAGGTCGCGTTACATCTCCAAAGAACACCTTGCATCACCGTACGAAACATTAAAACACCATAATAAACCTAATGAATACGTCCGACTCTTTTGAACATCTTACGACTCTCTATGCCACGTTAGCAACTCGAAAAGAACGTTAGTATGATGTAGGACCCCTTACAGGTCCTAAGAACACCTTACATCACCGTACGGAACCTTAAAACTCCATAATACACCTAATGAATTCGTCCGAGTCCATTGAACATCGTACGACAACTCAGGACTTGTTACGACTTCGTATGAGACATAAGCAACATGAAAAGCAATTTATAACAATGTAGGTCGCGTTACATCTCCAAAGAACACCTTACATCACCGTACGAAACATTAAAACACCATAATAAACCTAATGAATTCGTCCGACCCCTTTGAACATCATACGACAACTTAGGACATCTTACGACTCGCTATGCCACCTTAGCAACTCGAAAAGAACGTTAGTATGATGTAGGACCCCTTACAGGTCCTAAGAACACCTTACATCACCGTACGAAACCTTAAAACTCCATAATACACCTAATGAATTCGTCCGAGTCTTTTGAACATCGTACGACAACTCAAGACTTGTTACGACTCCGTATGAGACATTAGCAACATGAAAAGAAATTTATAACAATGTAGGTCGCGTTACATCTCCAAAGAACACCTTGCATCACCGTACGAAACATTAAAACACCATAATAAACCTAATGAATACGTCCGACTCTTTTGAACATCATACGACAACTTAGGACATCTTACGACTCTTTATGCCACGTTAGCAACTCGAAAAGATCGATAGTATGATGTAGGACCCCTTACAGGTCCTAAGAACACCTTACATTACCGTACGAAACCTTAAAACTCCATAATACACCTAATGAATTCGTCTGAGTCCTTTGAACATCGTATGACAAGTTACGACATCTTAAGACTCTGTATGTCATATTAGCACCTTGAAAAGCACGTTAGTATAACGGAGGACACCTTAAAATACCTAACAGCACCTTACAACACCGTACGAAACCTTAAAACTGCATAATAAACCTAATGAATTCGTCCAAGTCCTTTGAACATCGTACGACCACTCAGGACTTGTTACGACTCCGTATGAGACATTAGCAACATGAAAAGCAATTTATAACAATGTAGGTCGCGTTACATCTCCAAAGAACACCTTGCATCACCGTACGAAACATTAAAACACCATAATAAACCTAATGAATACGTCCGACTCTTTTGAACATCTTACGACTCTCTATGCCACGTTAGCAACTCGAAAAGAACGTTAGTATGATGTAGGACCCCTTACAGGTCCTAAGAACACCTTACATCACCGTACGGAACCTTAAAACTCCATAATACACCTAATGAATTCGTCCGAGTCCATTGAACATCGTACGACAACTCAGGACTTGTTACGACTTCGTATGAGACATAAGCAACATGAAAAGCAATTTATAACAATGTAGGTCGCGTTACATCTCCAAAGAACACCTTACATCACCGTACGAAACATTAAAACACCATAATAAACCTAATGAATTCGTCCGACCCCTTTGAACATCATACGACAACTTAGGACATCTTACGACTCTCTATGCCACCTTAGCAACTCGAAAAGAACGTTAGTATGATGTAGGACCCCTTACAGGTCCTAAGAACACCTTACATCACCGTACGAAACCTTAAAACTCCATAATACACCTAATGAATTCGTCCGAGTCTTTTGAACATCGTACGACAATTCAAGACTTGTTACGACTCCGTATGAGACATTAGCAACATGAAAAGAAATTTATAACAATGTAGGTCGCGTTACATCTCCAAAGAACACCTTGCATCACCGTACGAAACATTAAAACACCATAATAAACCTAATGAATACGTCCGACTCTTTTGAACATCATACGACAACTTAGGACATCTTACGACTCTTTATGCCACGTTAGCAACTCGAAAAGATCGATAGTATGATGTAGGACCCCTTACAGGTCCTAAGAACACCTTACATTACCGTACGAAACCTTAAAACTCCATAATACACCTAATGAATTCGTCTGAGTCCTTTGAACATCGTATGACAAGTTACGACATCTTAAGACTCTGTATGTCATATTAGCACCTTGAAAAGCACGTTAGTATAACGGAGGACACCTTAAAATACCTAACAGCACCTTACAACACCGTACGAAACCTTAAAACTGCATAATAAACCTAATGAATTCGTCCAAGTCCTTTGAACATCGTACGACCACTCAGGACTTGTTACGACTCCGTATGAGACATTAGCAACATGAAAAGCAATTTATAACAATGTAGGTCGCGTTACATCTCCAAAGAACACCTTGCATCACCGTACGAAACATTAAAACACCATAATAAACCTAATGAATACGTCCGACTCTTTTGAACATCTTACGGCTCTCTATGCCACGTTAGCAACTCGAAAAGAACGTTAGTATGATGTAGGACCCCTTACAGGTCCTAAGAACACCTTACATCACCGTACGGAACCTTAAAACTCCATAATACACCTAATGAATTCGTCCGAGTCCATTGAACATCGTACGACAACTCAGGACTTGTTACGACTTCGTATGAGACATAAGCAACATGAAAAGCAATTTATAACAATGTAGGTCGCGTTACATCTCCAAAGAACACCTTACATCACCGTACGAAACATTAAAACACCATAATAAACCTAATGAATTCGTCCGACCCCTTTGAACATCATACGACAACTTAGGACATCTTACGACTCGCTATGCCACCTTAGCAACTCGAAAAGAACGTTAGTATGATGTAGGACCCCTTACAGGTCCTAAGAACACCTTACATCACCGTACGAAACCTTAAAACTCCATAATACACCTAATGAATTCGTCCGAGTCTTTTGAACATCGTACGACAACTCAAGACTTGTTACGACTCCGTATGAGACATTAGCAACATGAAAAGAAATTTATAACAATGTAGGTCGCGTTACATCTCCAAAGAACACCTTGCATCACCGTACGAAACATTAAAACACCATAATAAACCTAATGAATACGTCCGACTCTTTTGAACATCATACGACAACTTAGGACATCTTACGACTCTTTATGCCACGTTAGCAACTCGAAAAGATCGATAGTATGATGTAGGACCCCTTACAGGTCCTAAGAACACCTTACATTACCGTACGAAACCTTAAAACTCCATAATACACCTAATGAATTCGTCTGAGTCCTTTGAACATCGTATGACAAGTTACGACATCTTAAGACTCTGTATGTCATATTAGCACCTTGAAAAGCACGTTAGTATAACGGAGGACACCTTAAAATACCTAACAGCACCTTACAACACCGTACGAAACCTTAAAACTGCATAATAAACCTAATGAATTCGTCCAAGTCCTTTGAACATCGTACGACCACTCAGGACTTGTTACGACTCCGTATGAGACATTAGCAACATGAAAAGCAATTTATAACAATGTAGGTCGCGTTACATCTCCAAAGAACACCTTGCATCACCGTACGAAACATTAAAACACCATAATAAACCTAATGAATACGTCCGACTCTTTTGAACATCTTACGACTCTCTATGCCACGTTAGCAACTCGAAAAGAACGTTAGTATGATGTAGGACCCCTTACAGGTCCTAAGAACACCTTACATCACCGTACGGAACCTTAAAACTCCATAATACACCTAATGAATTCGTCCGAGTCCATTGAACATCGTACGACAACTCAGGACTTGTTACGACTTCGTATGAGACATAAGCAACATGAAAAGCAATTTATAACAATGTAGGTCGCGTTACATCTCCAAAGAACACCTTACATCACCGTACGAAACATTAAAACACCATAATAAACCTAATGAATTCGTCCGACCCCTTTGAACATCATACGACAACTTAGGACATCTTACGACTCTCTATGCCACCTTAGCAACTCGAAAAGAACGTTAGTATGATGTAGGACCCCTTACAGGTCCTAAGAACACCTTACATCACCGTACGAAACCTTAAAACTCCATAATACACCTAATGAATTCGTCCGAGTCTTTTGAACATCGTACGACAATTCAAGACTTGTTACGACTCCGTATGAGACATTAGCAACATGAAAAGAAATTTATAACAATGTAGGTCGCGTTACATCTCCAAAGAACACCTTGCATCACCGTACGAAACATTAAAACACCATAATAAACCTAATGAATACGTCCGACTCTTTTGAACATCATACGACAACTTAGGACATCTTACGACTCTTTATGCCACGTTAGCAACTCGAAAAGATCGATAGTATGATGTAGGACCCCTTACAGGTCCTAAGAACACCTTACATTACCGTACGAAACCTTAAAACTCCATAATACACCTAATGAATTCGTCTGAGTCCTTTGAACATCGTATGACAAGTTACGACATCTTAAGACTCTGTATGTCATATTAGCACCTTGAAAAGCACGTTAGTATAACGGAGGACACCTTAAAATACCTAACAGCACCTTACAACACCGTACGAAACCTTAAAACTGCATAATAAACCTAATGAATTCGTCCAAGTCCTTTGAACATCGTACGACCACTCAGGACTTGTTACGACTCCGTATGAGACATTAGCAACATGAAAAGCAATTTATAACAATGTAGGTCGCGTTACATCTCCAAAGAACACCTTGCATCACCGTACGAAACATTAAAACACCATAATAAACCTAATGAATACGTCCGACTCTTTTGAACATCTTACGGCTCTCTATGCCACGTTAGCAACTCGAAAAGAACGTTAGTATGATGTAGGACCCCTTACAGGTCCTAAGAACACCTTACATCACCGTACGGAACCTTAAAACTCCATAATACACCTAATGAATTCGTCCGAGTCCATTGAACATCGTACGACAACTCAGGACTTGTTACGACTTCGTATGAGACATAAGCAACATGAAAAGCAATTTATAACAATGTAGGTCGCGTTACATCTCCAAAGAACACCTTACATCACCGTACGAAACATTAAAACACCATAATAAACCTAATGAATTCGTCCGACCCCTTTGAACATCATACGACAACTTAGGACATCTTACGACTCGCTATGCCACCTTAGCAACTCGAAAAGAACGTTAGTATGATGTAGGACCCCTTACAGGTCCTAAGAACACCTTACATCACCGTACGAAACCTTAAAACTCCATAATACACCTAATGAATTCGTCCGAGTCTTTTGAACATCGTACGACAACTCAAGACTTGTTACGACTCCGTATGAGACATTAGCAACATGAAAAGAAATTTATAACAATGTAGGTCGCGTTACATCTCCAAAGAACACCTTGCATCACCGTACGAAACATTAAAACACCATAATAAACCTAATGAATACGTCCGACTCTTTTGAACATCATACGACAACTTAGGACATCTTACGACTCTTTATGCCACGTTAGCAACTCGAAAAGATCGATAGTATGATGTAGGACCCCTTACAGGTCCTAAGAACACCTTACATTACCGTACGAAACCTTAAAACTCCATAATACACCTAATGAATTCGTCTGAGTCCTTTGAACATCGTATGACAAGTTACGACATCTTAAGACTCTGTATGTCATATTAGCACCTTGAAAAGCACGTTAGTATAACGGAGGACACCTTAAAATACCTAACAGCACCTTACAACACCGTACGAAACCTTAAAACTGCATAATAAACCTAATGAATTCGTCCAAGTCCTTTGAACATCGTACGACCACTCAGGACTTGTTACGACTCCGTATGAGACATTAGCAACATGAAAAGCAATTTATAACAATGTAGGTCGCGTTACATCTCCAAAGAACACCTTGCATCACCGTACGAAACATTAAAACACCATAATAAACCTAATGAATACGTCCGACTCTTTTGAACATCTTACGACTCTCTATGCCACGTTAGCAACTCGAAAAGAACGTTAGTATGATGTAGGACCCCTTACAGGTCCTAAGAACACCTTACATCACCGTACGGAACCTTAAAACTCCATAATACACCTAATGAATTCGTCCGAGTCCATTGAACATCGTACGACAACTCAGGACTTGTTACGACTTCGTATGAGACATAAGCAACATGAAAAGCAATTTATAACAATGTAGGTCGCGTTACATCTCCAAAGAACACCTTACATCACCGTACGAAACATTAAAACACCATAATAAACCTAATGAATTCGTCCGACCCCTTTGAACATCATACGACAACTTAGGACATCTTACGACTCTCTATGCCACCTTAGCAACTCGAAAAGAACGTTAGTATGATGTAGGACCCCTTACAGGTCCTAAGAACACCTTACATCACCGTACGAAACCTTAAAACTCCATAATACACCTAATGAATTCGTCCGAGTCTTTTGAACATCGTACGACAATTCAAGACTTGTTACGACTCCGTATGAGACATTAGCAACATGAAAAGAAATTTATAACAATGTAGGTCGCGTTACATCTCCAAAGAACACCTTGCATCACCGTACGAAACATTAAAACACCATAATAAACCTAATGAATACGTCCGACTCTTTTGAACATCATACGACAACTTAGGACATCTTACGACTCTTTATGCCACGTTAGCAACTCGAAAAGATCGATAGTATGATGTAGGACCCCTTACAGGTCCTAAGAACACCTTACATTACCGTACGAAACCTTAAAACTCCATAATACACCTAATGAATTCGTCTGAGTCCTTTGAACATCGTATGACAAGTTACGACATCTTAAGACTCTGTATGTCATATTAGCACCTTGAAAAGCACGTTAGTATAACGGAGGACACCTTAAAATACCTAACAGCACCTTACAACACCGTACGAAACCTTAAAACTGCATAATAAACCTAATGAATTCGTCCAAGTCCTTTGAACATCGTACGACCACTCAGGACTTGTTACGACTCCGTATGAGACATTAGCAACATGAAAAGCAATTTATAACAATGTAGGTCGCGTTACATCTCCAAAGAACACCTTGCATCACCGTACGAAACATTAAAACACCATAATAAACCTAATGAATACGTCCGACTCTTTTGAACATCCTACGACTCTCTATGCCACGTTAGCAACTCGAAAAGAACGTTAGTATGATGTAGGACCCCTTACAGGTCCTAAGAACACCTTACATCACCGTACGGAACTTTAAAACTCTATAATACACCTAATGAATTCGTCCGAGTCCATTGAACATCGTACGACAACTCAGGACTTGTTACGACTCCGTATGAGACATAAGCAACATGAAAAGCAATTTATAACAATGTAGGTCGCGTTACATCTCCAAAGAACACCTTACATCACCTTACGAAACATTAAAACACCATAATAAACCTAATGAATTCGTCCGACCCCTTTGAACATCGTACGACAACTTAGGACATCTTACGACTCTCTTTGCCACGTTAGCAACTCGAAAAGATCGTTAGTATGATGTAGGACCCCTTACAGGTCCTAAGAACACCTTACATCACCGTACGAAACCTTAAAACTCCATAATACACCTAATGAATTCGTCCGAGTCTTTTGAACATCGTACGACAACTCAAGACTTGTTACGACTCCGTATGAGACATTAGCAACATGAAAAGAAATTTATAACAATGTAGGTCGCGTTACATCTCCAAAGAACACCTTGCATCACCGTACGAAACATTAAAACACCATAATAAACCTAATGAATACGTCCGACTCTTTTGAACATCATACGACAACTTAGGACATCTTACGACTCTTTATGCCACGTTAGCAACTCGAAAAGATCGATAGTATGATGTAGGACCCCTTACAGGTCCTAAGAACACCTTACATTACCGTACGAAACCTTAAAACTCCATAATACACCTAATGAATTCGTCTGAGTCCTTTGAACATCGTATGACAAGTTACGACATCTTAAGACTCTGTATGTCATATTAGCACCTTGAAAAGCACGTTAGTATAACGGAGGACACCTTAAAATACCTAACAGCACCTTACAACACCGTACGAAACCTTAAAACTGCATAATAAACCTAATGAATTCGTCCAAGTCCTTTGAACATCGTACGACCACTCAGGACTTGTTACGACTCCGTATGAGACATTTTTTTTTTTTGGGTAAAGGGTTACCCCGGTGATTCTATATATTAACATCAAAACATAAGAATAAGTAGCATGGCATAACACCACACTAGTTCAAACATAGGACATGCCCCATGAATGTGTACAAAGGAAAACACCAACAAAAGCAAACCTGCCAAGTAAACAAAGTAAACCAAGACACACACTAGACATGCTAAATCAACAAAAACGAAATACAAATAATCAGCCTGGATCTACCAAATCTTGTTCGCAATCAATCTTCCATTCCCTTAGAATAGTCCACACCCGAGTCGAGTTCTTAAACTTAAGGCCCAGTAATTTGCAACGCACTGTATTACGGATTTCTTCCGCTACCACTTCCGGGGGCCGAGTTTGGTTCTTGAACAACCGGTTGTTTCTTTCCTGCCAAACCAAATAGACAGCAGCTGCAATAGATAATTTACCGACCACATGACGTAATGACTTCGAATACGCCGACTTTATCCAATCAATGATATCCAATCTGTGGTTCGACAGGTGCTGCAATCTAGCCATAGATTTGGTAAGCTCCCAAACCCTAGTAGCAAAGGAACACTCAAAGAACAAATGGTCATGAGAATCATAATCCCTATAACAAAGTGGACAACACATCATGTTCATATTCCCCCTTCTAGCCAGATCCCATGACAGAATCTTGTCTTGGGTGAGTAATCTTTCCCTCATCACCAACCATAACAGAAACGCATGCTTCGGAACACACTGAGAGAACCAAACCCCTTTAAACCAGTCAACACTAGGGCCACGTAATCTAAGACAGTCCCACACCTCCTTAGTAGAGAACGAGCACAGATTCGAGCCCGCTTTCCAGAAATACTGATCCAATGTATCAGGATATAACCGCATCTGGCTGACATTGTTAAGAATCGGATATGTATTTAACCAAGTGGAAGGCCATCTCCAACCACCATCCCTAAATGTATCAGCCACTTTATCCTCCAAAGAAAACCCAGCATTCCTAATATCCCTGTGCGACAACATCTCAATCAACGGACCCCCTTCGAACCAAGTATCATACCAAACAGACGTATTATTACCATTCCCCACTTTTGACCACACAAATCTACGAACATGAGGCCTAAGTTGAAGAATTTTCCGCCAACCCCAAGAACAATTTCTAGGAACCTCTACACTCCAAAGGTTCCTCCCCTTCAACCTATATTGCTTGATCCAATCTACCCAAACAGACGGACGGTTAGAGATGATGCTCCAAATGTGATATGACATCATGGCTTTATTCATATCCCTAACACGTTTAATTCCCAGACCACCTTCATTCTTTGGCATGCAAACATCCTTCCAAGCAACCCTTGCACGACCCTTCTTCAAAGGACCCCTAGCCCATAAGAAATCCCTCATCTTAGCCTCAATATCATGCATAATCCGGATAGGGAGTATAAACACTGAAGACCAAAACACATGAAGAGAAGCGATAACAGAGTTAATGAGTTGACATCTACCAGCAAAAGACAGCAACTTATTCTTCCAGTCACCAATACGATAATTAACTTTTTCAATAAGAGCCCGACAATCCGAAGTCCTTACCCTAGACGCCACAAGGGGAACACCCAAATACCTAACCGGCAACTTACCCTCCACAAACGGCATAATATTCAGTATACTGTTCTTGGTTTGCACAGGGACGTTACAAAAAAATATGGTACTTTTCTGGTTACTCGGGCTCAACCCAGACATGGTAGCAAAATCTGTTAAGGATTTCATAATAACCTTTGCAGAGCTCAAGTCCCCTCTAGCAAATAGAAACAAGTCATCTGCAAAACACAAATTGATCAAAAGAATCTTCTCACATCTATTATGGAATCTGAATGACGAGTCCAATGAAACAGCCCTTTTCAATACCAAAGTAAGGATCTCCATAACCATAGTAAATAAATACGGGGACATCGGGTCCCCCTGTCGAAGACCACGTTTCCCTCTAAAATACCCATGCAAACTACCATTCACAGAGATAGAGAACGAAACCGTGGTAACACAAATCATGACCCAATTAACCATCTTTGGATGAAAACCAAATCCCAATAAAGCCGTCTTCAAGAATTTCCAATCCACAGTATCATAAGCTTTCTGAATATCAACTTTAAAAGCACATCTTGGAGGCCCACTATCCAGGTGATATCTATGCATAAGCTCTTGAGTCAATAAAATATTATCAGATATTCTTCTACCCGGAATAAAAGCAGATTGATTAGAGCTAATAATATTATCCAGGCTCTCCTTCATTCTATCCGCAAGAATTTTAGTAATGCACTTAAACAGAACATTACAACAAGCAATAGGTCTATAATCCGTAATAAAGGAGGGAGTCTCAACCTTGGGAATAAGCGTAATCAGTGTATGATTCATCTCAAGAAGTAACTTGCCCTCACGAAAAAAATCCTGCACAGCGAGGCACACATCTTTACCCACAATATCCCATGATTTCTTATAGAACGCAGCAGTAAACCCATCTGGACCGGGAGCTTTATCATCACCAAAGGCAAACATGGTCCTTTTGATCTCATCCACCGTAACCTCTCTAATCATATCAACAGCCACCGCCTGATCAATCCGGACATCAAACAACTCCGGAGTTATGGGGATAATAGAAATATCCTCCTTTCCCAGAAATCCGACATAATGATCAACAAAAGCCTTGGGAACCGCCTTCCCTTCATGCAAATATCCATTGCTATCAGTAATTACGTCTATCCGAGCTCTATGGTTTCTGCACTTCAGAGTATTATGGAAATACTTAGTGTTAGCATCCCCCTCAGCCAGCCAGTGCACCTTCGCTTTCTGCTTCAAAAATCTCTCTTCATCAAGACTTGCCTTATTAAATGAAGCAAGAAGTTTAGCCTCCTGAGAACACAACTCCGGGTTCATGGGGTCATCATCTATCAAACATTGAATCTGATTAAGTTGAGTTCGAATGGCATCAACCTTAGAGTGAAGGTTTCCCTGCATGTATAATAATCCCCTTAAAGGAGATTTAAGAAGTTTAAGCCTTTTAACCACTCTGAACTGGTGCACCCCACCAATATTCGTAGCCCAGACCTTAGCAACAATATCCTTGAATTCCGGTTTATAAGTAAGGAAATTTGCAAATCGAAATGGGGGATGGCTATAACGTTCCACATCCGGGATTCTAAGGACACAAGGGGAATGGTCGGAGATGCCATTCGGTTGAAAAATAGCTCCAGCCGTAGGATAGATATCAGTAAATCGAACATTTGCCATAACCCTATCAATCTTTTTGAACACCCCTTTACCCTGTTTGGGCTTTTGATTCCAAGTGAATTGCATTCCAGACCTGTTAACATCAATCCTCTCAATCTGGTTAATACAATCCATAAACTCTCTCATGCCAATAGTAGAACTTGACGACCCCACAAATGAATCTTGAGTAAATAAAGTCGAATTAAAATCCCCCATCATAACCCAGGGCTCACCCTTGACCACCATACTATGTCTGCATAAACTGGCCCACAACTCCCTTCTATGCACATAATAATTGGCAGCGTAAACAACAGAGCAGAACAACCTCCTTTTCTCAAGCTTAAAATAAATCTGAATATGCATAACCTGATCCGTTTGAGCAAGAACCATAACATCCAAAACGAGGGGATCCCATCCCAATATAATCCTGGACCCCTTGGAGCACATATTTCCATTTGAAGTCCAATCCCACCTTTTAAACACACTATTGCAAACCACCGTTAGTCTATCCAATTCCACATGGGATTTCAAGATTGCACATAAACTCAACTTATTATCTCTAACAACCTGACGAACCTCCTTCTGTTTTGGGGCTCGATTCAAACCCCTAATATTCCAAGCAGCCATACTAACCATTGATACCTGATGTAGAAGGAGTGCTTGCCCCTTTAATAGTATTCATAGCCCTTACCGAAGTATTTTGCACAAACCTGGCCATACCACTATCCATATCAAGAACTTCATCAACATCCGAATCCGAATCCAGCTGATTAATACCATTTTCCAAATTGCCCTTCATTCTATCTTCCCCAGTGCTGTTCTCAACTTCATCCACTAAGACACCAAATGGGTTAGCAGAAACAACATTATCCACAACTGGCTCCTTCAACTTCAACCTGTTTTCATTTTGCTTATCCATCTTTGTGACAGCATTTGTCCCATCTTTTTTAACCACCGGACGATATTCAAACTGCGGTTTCTTAATTGGGATTCCATTTCTCTTTGCTGTCTTTTTATTCTTCACCTCCTTAAAACCATCACTATCCACCTTTGAACTAGGTTTGGTTTCCTGTTTCGTATGTAACGGACATCCATCCTCAGTATGACCAAATACACTACAATGCCCGCACCTAGGAGGTTTCCACTCATATTCCACCGACACCTTAGCCGAGCCAAAGCCATCGCCATCCAGATCAGGAACGGCAATAGAAATTTCCTCCTTAAAATCCATATCCGCTGATATTTCAACAAGAGCTCTAGCAAAACTGCTTCTTCCCCACGCATTAGTACACATCGAAGTAGTAAACGAGTCAAGCAACCTAGGAGTACCAATTTGTGATACTAAAAGACTCAAACCAACATCCGTGTAAGCCACTAAAGGGACATCATGTAACTTTACCCAAACCGACACCGTCTTGATGTCATCCTTCTGGAGCTTTGATGCCGGAGACCATACATTAAGAATAATCGGTTTATTTCGAATCAGCCAAGGACCACCCTCCAGAACATCCATCATACCTTTCCTGTCATTAAACTTAAAGAAGAAAAACCCATTCGCATTCATCATGGACTTCTGGAGACCATATTTTTTCCAGTTCATACGAAAATAATACTCTACTACAGGATACGCCATCCTATCCCCAAAAAGTACCCATACAAAGTAAACTCCAATTTATTACAAACTGCCCGAATTGAGTCCTTTGGAAGCACAACATCAAACCCCTGCTTTGTTTCAGCATTCAACATATATCTAAAATTAACTTTTGGTCTCAGTTGATCCGAATCCAGACCATGGTTTTTTGTCATCTCAGCATAAGACTTAACATTAGGGTCAACAACTCTCACAGCCGGGTCAACAACAACAGTGGCCGTATAACTCTCCATAGCCGGGTCAACTCTAGCCGTGTAACCAACCTCACCCGTCTCCTTGTGAACATCACCCGTCTCCTGATCACCACCCTCACCCATTAGCAACATGAAAAGCAATTTATAACAATGTAGGTCGCGTTACATCTCCAAAGAACACCTTGCATCACCGTACGAAACATTAAAACACCATAATAAACCTAATGAATACGTCCGACTCTTTTGAACATCTTACGACTCTCTATGCCACGTTAGCAACTCGAAAAGAACGTTAGTATGATGTAGGACCCCTTACAGGTCCTAAGAATACCTTACATCACCGTACGGAACCTTAAAACTCCATAATACACCTAATGAATTCGTCCGAGTCTTTTGAACATCATACGACAACTCAAGACTTGTTACGACTCCGTATGAGACATTAGCAACATGAAAAGAAATTTATAACAATGTAGGTCGCGTTACATCTCCAAAGAACACCTTACATCACCTTACGAAACATTAAAACACCATAATAAACCTAATGAATTCGTCCGACCCCTTTGAACATCGTACGACAACTTAGGACATCTTACGACTCTCTTTGCCACGTTAGCAACTCGAAAAGATCGTTAGTATGATGTAGGACCCCTTACAGGTCCTAAGAACACCTTTCATCACCGTACGAAACCTTAAAACTCCATAATACACCTAATGAATTCGTCTGAGTCCTTTGAACATCGTATGACAAGTTACGACATCTTAAGACTCTGTATGCCATATTAGCACCTTGAAAAGCACGTTAGTATAACGGAGGACACCTTAAAATACCTAACAGCACCTTACAACACCGTACGAAACCTTAAAACTGCATAATAAACCTAATGAATTCGTCCAAGTCCTTTGAACATCGTACGACCACTCAGGACTTGTTACGACTCTGTATGTGACATTAGCAACATGAAAAGCAATTTAGAATAATGTAGGACGCGTTACAACTTCTAAGAACACCTTACATCGCCGTACCAAACATTAAAACTCCATAATAAACCTAATGACTTCGTCTGAGTCCATTGAACATCGTACGACAACTCAGGACTTGTTACGACTCCGTATGTGACATTAGCAACATGAAAAGCAATTTATAACAATGTAGGTCGCGTTACATCTCCAAAGAACACCTTGCATCACCGTACGAAATATTAAAACACCATAATAAACCTAATGAATACGTCCGACTCTTTTGAACATCTTACGACTCTCTATGCCACGTTAGCAACTCGAAAAGAACGTTAGTATGATGTAGGACCCCTTACAGGTCCTAAGAACACCTTACATCACCGTACGGAACCTTAAAACTACCTAATGAATTCGTCCGAGTCCATTGATCATCGTACGACAACTCAGGACTTGTTACGACTCCGTATGAGACATTAGCAACATGAAAAGCAATTTATAACAATGTAGGTCGCGTTACATCTCCAAAGAACACCTTACATCACCGTACGAAACATTATAACACTATAATAAACCTAATGAATTCGTCCGACCCCTTCGAACATCGTACGACAACTTAGGACATCTTACGACTCTCTTTGCCACGTTAGCAACTCGAAAAGATCGTTAGTATGATGTAGGACCCCTTACAGGTCCTAAGAACATACCATCACCGTACGAAACCTTAAAACTCCATAATACACCTAATGAATTCGTCTGAGTCCTTTGAACATCGTATGACAAGTTATGACATCTTAAGACTCTGTATGCCATATTAGCACCTTGAAAACCACGTTAGTATAACAGAGGACACCTTAAAACACCTAACAACACCTTACAACACCGTACGAAACCTTAAAACTTCTTAATAAACCTAATAACTTCGTCCAAGTCCTTTGAACATCGTACGACCACTCAGGACTTGTTACGACTCTGTATGTGACATTAGCAACATAAAAAGCAATTTAGAATAATGTAGGACGCATTACAACTTCTAAGAACACCTTACATCACCGTACCAAACATTAAAACTCCATAATAAACCTAATGAATTCGTCTGAGTCCATTGAACATCGTACGACAACTCAGGACTTGTTACGACTCCGTATGAGACATTAGCAACATGAAAAGCAATTTATAACAATGTAGGCCGCGTTACAACTCCAAAGAACACCTTACATCACCGTACGAAACATTAAAACACCATAATAAACCTAATGAATACGTCTGACCCCTTTGAACATCGTACGACAACTTAGGACATCTTACGACTCTCTTTGCCACGTTAGCAACTCGAAAAGAACGTTAGTATGATGTAGGACCCCTTACAAGTCTTAAAAACACCTAACATCACCGTACGAAACCTTAAAACTCCATAATACACCTAATGAATTCGTCCGAGTCCTTTGAACATCGTACGACAACTCAGGACTTGTTACGACTCCGTATGAGACATTAGCAACATGAAAAGCAATTTATAACAATGTAGGTCGCGTTACATCTCCAAAGAACACCTTGCATCACCGTACGAAACATTAAAGCACCATAATAAACCTAATGAATACGTCCGACTCTTTTGAACATCATACGACAACTTAGGACATCTTACGACTCTCTATGCCACGTTAGCAACTCGAAAAGAACGTTAGTATGATGTAGGACCCCTTACAAGTCTTAAGAACACCTTACATCACCGTACGGAACCTTAAAACTCCATAATACACCTAATGAATTCGTCCGAGTCCTTTGAACATCGTACGACAACTCAGGACTTGTTACGACTCCGTATGAGACATTAGCAACATGAAAAGCAATTTATAACAATGTAGGTCGCGTTACATCTCCCAAGAACACCTTGCATCACCGTACGAAACATTAAAACACCATAATAAACGTAATGAATACGTCCGACTCTTTTGAACATCATACGACAACTTAGGACATCTTAACGACTCTCTATTCCACGTTAGCAACTCGAAAAGAACGTTAGTATGATGTAGGACCCATTACAGGTCCTAAGAACACCTTACATCACCGTATGAAACCTTAAAACTCCATAATACACCTAATGAATTCGTCCGAGTCTTTTGAACATCGTACGACAACTCAGGACTTGTTACGACTCCGTATGAGACATTAGCACCATGAAAAGCAATTTATAACAATGTAGGTCGCGTTACATCTCCCAAGAACACCTTGCATCACCGTACGAAACATTAAAACACCATAATAAACCTAATGAATACGTCCGACTCTTTTGAACATCATACGACAACTTAGGACATCTTACGACTCTCTATGCCACGTTAGCAACTCGAAAAGAACGTTAGTATGATGTAGGACCCCTTACAGGTCCTAAGAACACCTTACTTCACCGTACGAAACCTTAAAACTCCATAATACACCTAATGAATTCGTCCGAGTCTTTTGAACATCGTACGACAACTCAGGACTTGTTACGACTCCGTATGAGACATTAGCAACATGAAAAGCAATTTATAACAATGTAGGTCGCGTTACATCTCCAAAGAACACCTTGCATCATCGTACGAAACAATAAGACACCATAATAAACCTAATGAATACGTTCGACTCTTTTTAACATCATACGACAACTTAGGACATCTTACGACTCTCTATGCCTCGTTAGCAACTCGAAAAGAACGTTAGTATGATATAGGACCCCTTACAGGTCCTAAGAACACCTTACATCACCATACGGAACCTTAAAACTCCATAATACACCTAATGAATTCGTCCGAGTCTTTTGAACATCGTACGACAACTCAGGACTTGTTACGACTCCGTATGAGAAATTAGCAACATGAAAAGCAATTTATAACAATGTAGGTCGCGTTACATCTCCAAAGAACACCTTGCATCACCGTACGAAATAAAAAGACACCATAATAAACCTAATGAATACGTCCGACTCTTTTTAACATCATACGACAACTTAGGACATCTTACGACTCTCTATGCCTCGTTAGCAACTCGAAAAGAACGTTAGTATGATGTAGGACCCCTTACAGGTCCTAAGAACACCTTACATCACCATACGGAACCTTAAAACTCCATAATACACCTAATGAATTCGTCGGAGTCCTTTGAACATCGTACGACAACTCAGGACTTGTTACGACTCCGTATGAGACATTAGCAACATGAAAAGCAATTTATAACAATGTAGGTCGCGTTACATCTCCCAAGAACACCTTTCATCACCGTACGAAACATTAAAACACCATAATAAACCTAATGAATACGTCCGACTCTTTTGAACATCATACGACAACTTAGGACATCTTACGACTCTCTATGCCACGTTAGCAACTCGAAAAGAACGTTAGTATGATGTAGGACCCCTTACAGGTCCTAAGAACACCTTACATCACCGTACGAAACCTTAAAACTCCATAATACACCTAATGAATTCGTCCGAGTCTTTTGAACATCGTACGACAACTCAAGACTTGTTACGACTCCGTATGAGACATTAGCAACATGAAAAGCAATTTATAACAATGTAGGTCGCGTTACATCTCCAAAGAACACCTTGCATCACCGTACGAAACAATAAGACACCATAATAAACCTAATGAATACGTCCGACTCTTTTTAACATGATACGACAACTTAGGACATCTTACGACTCTCTATGCCACGTTAGCAACTCGAAAAGAACGTTAGTATGATGTAGGACCCCTTACAGGTCCGAAGAACACCTTACATCACCGTACGAAACCTTAAAACTCCATAATACACTAATGAATTCGTCCGAGTCTTTTGAACATCGTACGGCAACTCAAGACTTGTTACGACTCCGTATGAGACATTAGCAACATGAAAAGCAATTTATAACAATGTAGGTCGCGTTACATCTCCCAAGAACACCTTGCATCACCGTACGAAACATTAAAACACCATAATAAACCTAATGAATACGTCCGACTCTTTTGAACATCATACGACAACTTAGGACATCTTACGACTCTCTATGCCTCGTTAGCAACTCGAAAAGAACGTTAGTATGATGTAGGACCCCTTACAGGTCCTAGGAACACCTTACATCACCGTACGGAACCTTAAAACTCCATAATACACCTAATGAATTCGTCCGAGTCCTTTGAACATCGTACGACAACTCAGGACTTGTTACGACTCCGTATGAGACATTAGCAACATGAAAAGCAATTTATAACAATGTAGGTCGCGTTACATCTCCCAAGAACACCTTGCATCACCGTACGAAACATTAAAACACCATAATAAACGTAATGAATACGTCCGACTCTTTTGAACATCATACGACAACTTAGGACATCTTAACGACTCTCTATGCCACGTTAGCAACTCGAAAAGAACGTTAGTATGATGTAGGACCCATTACAGGTCCTAAGAACACCTTACATCACCGTATGAAACCTTAAAACTCCATAATACACCTAATGAATTCGTCCGAGTCTTTTGAACATCGTACGACAACTCAGGACTTGTTACGACTCCGTATGAGACATTAGCAACATGAAAAGCAATTTATAACAATGTAGGTCGCGTTACATCTCCCAAGAACACCTTGCATCACCGTACGAAACATTAAAACACCATAATAAACGTAATGAATACGTCCGACTCTTTTGAACATCATACGACAACTTAGGACATCTTAACGACTCTCTATGCCACGTTAGCAACTCGAAAAGAACGTTAGTATGATGTAGGACCCATTACAGGTCCTAAGAACACCTTACATCACCGTATGAAACCTTAAAACTCCATAATACACCTAATGAATTCGTCCGAGTCTTTTGAACATCGTACGACAACTCAGGACTTGTTACGACTCCGTATGAGACATTAGCAACATGAAAAGCAATTTATAACAATGTTGGTCGCGTTACATCTCCAAAGAACACCTTGCATCATCGTACGAAACAATAAGACACCATAATAAACCTAATGAATACGTTCGACTCTTTTTAACATCATACGACAACTTAGGACATCTTACGACTCTCTATGCCTCGTTAGCAACTCGAAAAGAACGTTAGTATGATGTAGGACCCCTTACAGGTCCTAAGAACACCTTACATCACCATACGGAACCTTAAAACTCCATAATACACCTAATGAATTCGTCGGAGTCCTTTGAACATCGTACGACAACTCAGGACTTGTTACGACTCCGTATGAGACATTAGCAACATGAAAAGCAATTTATAACAATGTAGGTCGCGTTACATCTCCCAAGAACACCTTTCATCACCGTACGAAACATTAAAACACCATAATAAACCTAATGAATACGTCCGACTCTTTTGAACATCATACGACAACTTAGGACATCTTACGACTCTCTATGCCACGTTAGCAACTCGAAAAGAACGTTAGTATGATGTAGGACCCCTTACAGGTCCTAAGAACACCTTACATCACCGTACGAAACCTTAAAACTCCATAATACACCTAATGAATTCGTCCGAGTCTTTTGAACATCGTACGACAACTCAGGACTTGTTACGACTCCGTATGAGACATTAGCAACATGAAAAGCAATTTATAACAATGTAGGTCGCGTTACATCTCCAAAGAACACCTTGCATCATCGTACGAAACAATAAGACACCATAATAAACCTAATGAATACGTTCGACTCTTTTTAACATCATACGACAACTTAGGACATCTTACGACTCTCTATGCCTCGTTAGCAACTCGAAAAGAACGTTAGTATGATATAGGACCCCTTACAGGTCCTAAGAACACCTTACATCACCATACGGAACCTTAAAACTCCATAATACACCTAATGAATTCGTCCGAGTCTTTTGAACATCGTACGACAACTCAGGACTTGTTACGACTCCGTATGAGAAATTAGCAACATGAAAAGCAATTTATAACAATGTAGGTCGCGTTACATCTCCAAAGAACACCTTGCATCACCGTACGAAATAAAAAGACACCATAATAAACCTAATGAATACGTCCGACTCTTTTGAACATCATACGACAACTTAGGACATCTTACGACTCTCTATGCCTCGTTAGCAACTCGAAAAGAACGTTAGTATGATGTAGGACCCCTTACAGGTCCTAGGAACACCTTACATCACCGTACGGAACCTTAAAACTCCATAATACACCTAATGAATTCGTCCGAGTCCTTTGAACATCGTACGACAACTCAGGACTTGTTACGACTCCGTATGAGACATTAGCAACATGAAAAGCAATTTATAACAATGTAGGTCGCGTTACATCTCCCAAGAACACCTTGCATCACCGTACGAAACATTAAAACACCATAATAAACGTAATGAATACGTCCGACTCTTTTGAACATCATACGACAACTTAGGACATCTTACGACTCTCTATGCCTCGTTAGCAACTCGAAAAGAACGTTAGTATGATGTAGGACCCCTTACAGGTCCTAGGAACACCTTACATCACCGTACGGAACCTTAAAACTCCATAATACACCTAATGAATTCGTCCGAGTCCTTTGAACATCGTACGACAACTCAGGACTTGTTACGACTCCGTATGAGACATTAGCAACATGAAAAGCAATTTATAACAATGTAGGTCGCGTTACATCTCCCAAGAACACCTTGCATCACCGTACGAAACATTAAAACACCATAATAAACGTAATGAATACGTCCGACTCTTTTGAACATCATACGACAACTTAGGACATCTTAACGACTCTCTATGCCACGTTAGCAACTCGAAAAGAACGTTAGTATGATGTAGGACCCATTACAGGTCCTAAGAACACCTTACATCACCGTATGAAACCTTAAAACTCCATAATACACCTAATGAATTCGTCCGAGTCTTTTGAACATCGTACGACAACTCAGGACTTGTTACGACTCCGTATGAGACATTAGCAACATGAAAAGCAATTTATAACAATGTAGGTCGCGTTACATCTCCCAAGAACACCTTGCATCACCGTACGAAACATTAAAACACCATAATAAACGTAATGAATACGTCCGACTCTTTTGAACATCATACGACAACTTAGGACATCTTAACGACTCTCTATGCCACGTTAGCAACTCGAAAAGAACGTTAGTATGATGTAGGACCCATTACAGGTCCTAAGAACACCTTACATCACCGTATGAAACCTTAAAACTCCATAATACACCTAATGAATTCGTCCGAGTCTTTTGAACATCGTACGACAACTCAGGACTTGTTACGACTCCGTATGAGACATTAGCAACATGAAAAGCAATTTATAACAATGTTGGTCGCGTTACATCTCCAAAGAACACCTTGCATCATCGTACGAAACAATAAGACACCATAATAAACCTAATGAATACGTTCGACTCTTTTTAACATCATACGACAACTTAGGACATCTTACGACTCTCTATGCCTCGTTAGCAACTCGAAAAGAACGTTAGTATGATGTAGGACCCCTTACAGGTCCTAAGAACACCTTACATCACCATACGGAACCTTAAAACTCCATAATACACCTAATGAATTCGTCGGAGTCCTTTGAACAACGTACGACAACTCAGGACTTGTTACGACTCCGTATGAGACATTAGCAACATGAAAAGCAATTTATAACAATGTAGGTCGCGTTACATCTCCCAAGAACACCTTTCATCACCGTACGAAACATTAAAACACCATAATAAACCTAATGAATACGTCCGACTCTTTTGAACATCATACGACAACTTAGGACATCTTACGACTCTCTATGCCACGTTAGCAACTCGAAAAGAACGTTAGTATGATGTAGGACCACAGGTCCTTAGAACACCTTACATCACCGTACGAAACCTTAAAACTCCATAATACACCTAATGAATTCGTCCGAGTCTTTTGAACATCGTACGACAACTCAAGACTTGTTACGACTCCGTATGAGACATTAGCAACATGAAAAGCAATTTATAACAATGTAGGTCGCGTTACATCTCCAAAGAACACCTTGCATCACCGTACGAAACAATAAGACACCATAATAAACCTAATGAATACGTCCGACTCTTTTTAACATGATACGACAACTTAGGACATCTTACGACTCTCTATGCCACGTTAGCAACTCGAAAAGAACGTTAGTATGATGTAGGACCCCTTACAGGTCCGAAGAACACCTTACATCACCGTACGAAACCTTAAAACTCCATAATACACTAATGAATTCGTCCGAGTCTTTTGAACATCGTACGGCAACTCAAGACTTGTTACGACTCCGTATGAGACATTAGCAACATGAAAAGCAATTTATAACAATGTAGGTCGCGTTACATCTCCCAAGAACACCTTGCATCACCGTACGAAACATTAAAACACCATAATAAACCTAATGAATACGTCCGACTCTTTTGAACATCATACGACAACTTAGGACATCTTACGACTCTCTATGCCACGTTAGCAACTCGAAAAGAACGTTAGTATGATGTAGGACCCCTTACAGGTCCGAAGAACACCTTACATCACCGTACGAAACCTTAAAACTCCATAATACACTAATGAATTCGTCCGAGTCTTTTGAACATCGTACGGCAACTCAAGACTTGTTACGACTCCGTATGAGACATTAGCAACATGAAAAGCAATTTATAACAATGTAGGTCGCGTTACATCTCCCAAGAACACCTTGCATCACCGTACGAAACATTAAAACACCATAATAAACCTAATGAATACGTCCGACTCTTTTGAACATCATACGACAACTTAGGACATCTTACGACTCTCTATGCCACGTTAGCAACTCGAAAAGAACGTTAGTATGATGTAGGACCCCTTACAGGTCCTAAGAACACCTTACATCACCGTACGAAACCTTAAAACTCCATAATACACCTAATGAATTCGTCGGAGTCCTTTGAACATAGTACGACAACTCAGGACTTGTTAAGACTCCGTATGAGACATTAGCAACATGAAAAGCAATTTATAACAATGTAGGTCGCGTTCATCTCCAAAGAACACCTTGCATCACCGTACGAAACATTAAAACACCATAATAAACCTAATGAATACGTCCGAATCTTTTGAACATCATACGACAACTTAGGACATCTTACGACTCTCTATGCCTCGTTAGCAACTCGAAAAGAACGTTAGTATGATGTAGGACCCCTTACAGGTCCTAGGAACACCTTACATCACCGTACGGAACCTTAAAACTCCATAATACACCTAATGAATTCGTCCGAGTCCTTTGAACATCGTACGACAACTCAGGACTTGTTACGACTCCGTATGAGACATTAGCAACATGAAAAGCAATTTATAACAATGTAGGTCGCGTTACATCTCCCAAGAACACCTTGCATCACCGTACGAAACATTAAAACACCATAATAAACGTAATGAATACGTCCGACTCTTTTGAACATCATACGACAACTTAGGACATCTTAACGACTCTCTATGCCACGTTAGCAACTCGAAAAGAACGTTAGTATGATGTAGGACCCATTACAGGTCCTAAGAACACCTTACATCACCGTATGAAACCTTAAAACTCCATAATACACCTAATGAATTCGTCCGAGTCTTTTGAACATCGTACGACAACTCAGGACTTGTTACGACTCCGTATGAGACATTAGCAACATGAAAAGCAATTTATAACAATGTAGGTCGCGTTACATCTCCCAATAACACCTTGCATCACCGTACGAAACATTAAAACACCATAATAAACGTAATGAATACGTCCGACTCTTTTGAACATCATACGACAACTTAGGACATCTTAACGACTCTCTATGCCACGTTAGCAACTCGAAAAGAACGTTAGTATGATGTAGGACCCATTACAGGTCCTAAGAACACCTTACATCACCGTATGAAACCTTAAAACTCCATAATACACCTAATGAATTCGTCCGAGTCTTTTGAACATCGTACGACAACTCAGGACTTGTTACGACTCCGTATGAGACATTAGCAACATGAAAAGCAATTTATAACAATGTAGGTCGCGTTACATCTCCAAAGAACACCTTGCATCATCGTACGAAACAATAAGACACCATAATAAACCTAATGAATACGTTCGACTCTTTTTAACATCATACGACAACTTAGGACATCTTACGACTCTCTATGCCTCGTTAGCAACTCGAAAAGAACGTTAGTATGATATAGGACCCCTTACAGGTCCTAAGAACACCTTACATCACCATACGGAACCTTAAAACTCCATAATACACCTAATGAATTCGTCGGAGTCTTTTGAACATCGTACGACAACTCAGGACTTGTTACGACTCCGTATGAGAAATTAGCAACATGAAAAGCAATTTATAACAATGTAGGTCGCGTTACATCTCCAAAGAACACCTTGCATCACCGTACGAAATAAAAAGACACCATAATAAACCTAATGAATACGTCCGACTCTTTTTAACATCATACGACAACTTAGGACATCTTACGACTCTCTATGCCTCGTTAGCAACTCGAAAAGAACGTTAGTATGATGTAGGACCCCTTACAGGTCCTAAGAACACCTTACATCACCATACGGAACCTTAAAACTCCATAATACACCTAATGAATTCGTCGGAGTCCTTTGAACATCGTACGACAACTCAGGACTTGTTACGACTCCGTATGAGACATTAGCAACATGAAAAGCAATTTATAACAATGTAGGTCGCGTTACATCTCCCAAGAACACCTTTCATCACCGTACGAAACATTAAAACACCATCATAAACCTAATGAATACGTCCGACTCTTTTGAACATCATACGACAACTTAGGACATCTTACGACTCTCTATGCCACGTTAGCAACTCGAAAAGAACGTTAGTATGATGTAGGACCCCTTACAGGTCCTAAGAACACCTTACATCACCGTACGAAACCTTAAAACTCCATAATACACCTAATGAATTCGTCCGAGTCTTTTGAACATCGTACGACAACTCAAGACTTGTTACGACTCCGTATGAGACATTAGCAACATGAAAAGCAATTTATAACAATGTAGGTCGCGTTACATCTCCCAAGAACATCTTGCATCACCGTACGAAACATTAAAACACCATAATAAACCTAATGAATACGTCCGACTCTTTTGAACATCATACGACAACTTAGGACATCTTACGACTCTCTATGCCACGTTAGCAACTCGAAAAGAACGTTAGTATGATGTAGGACCCCTTACAGGTCCTAAGAACACCTTACATCACCGTACGAAACCTTAAAACTCCATAATACACCTAATGAATTCGTCGGAGTCCTTTGAACATAGTACGACAACTCAGGACTTGTTAAGACTCCGTATGAGACATTAGCAACATGAAAAGCAATTTATAACAATGTAGGTCGCGTTCATCTCCAAAGAACACCTTGCATCACCGTACGAAACATTAAAACACCATAATAAACCTAATGAATACGTCCGAATCTTTTGAACATCATACGACAACTTAGGACATCTTACGACTCTCTATGCCTCGTTAGCAACTCGAAAAGAACGTTAGTATGATGTAGGACCCCTTACAGGTCCTAGGAACACCTTACATCACCATACGGAACCTTAAAACTCCATAATACACCTAATGAATTCGTCCGAGTCTTTTGAACATCGTACGACAACTCAAGACTTGTTACGACTCCGTATGAGACATTAGCAACATGAAAAGCAATTTATAACAATGTAGGTCGCGTTACATCTCCAAAGAACACCTTGCATCACCGTACGAAACAATAAGACACCATAATAAACCTAATGAATACGTCCGACTCTTTTTAACATGATACGACAACTTAGGACATCTTACGACTCTCTATGCCACGTTAGCAACTCGAAAAGAACGTTAGTATGATGTAGGACCCCTTACAGGTCCGAAGAACACCTTACATCACCGTACGAAACCTTAAAACTCCATAATACACTAATGAATTCGTCCGAGTCTTTTGAACATCGTACGGCAACTCAAGACTTGTTACGACTCCGTATGAGACATTAGCAACATGAAAAGCAATTTATAACAATGTAGGTCGCGTTACATCTCCCAAGAACACCTTGCATCACCGTACGAAACATTAAAACACCATAATAAACCTAATGAATACGTCCGACTCTTTTGAACATCATACGACAACTTAGGACATCTTACGACTCTCTATGCCACGTTAGCAACTCGAAAAGAACGTTAGTATGATGTAGGACCCCTTACAGGTCCGAAGAACACCTTACATCACCGTACGAAACCTTAAAACTCCATAATACACTAATGAATTCGTCCGAGTCTTTTGAACATCGTACGGCAACTCAAGACTTGTTACGACTCCGTATGAGACATTAGCAACATGAAAAGCAATTTATAACAATGTAGGTCGCGTTACATCTCCCAAGAACACCTTGCATCACCGTACGAAACATTAAAACACCATAATAAACCTAATGAATACGTCCGACTCTTTTGAACATCATACGACAACTTAGGACATCTTACGACTCTCTATGCCACGTTAGCAACTCGAAAAGAACGTTAGTATGATGTAGGACCCCTTACAGGTCCTAAGAACACCTTACATCACCGTACGAAACCTTAAAACTCCATAATACACCTAATGAATTCGTCGGAGTCCTTTGAACATAGTACGACAACTCAGGACTTGTTAAGACTCCGTATGAGACATTAGCAACATGAAAAGCAATTTATAACAATGTAGGTCGCGTTCATCTCCAAAGAACACCTTGCATCACCGTACGAAACATTAAAACACCATAATAAACCTAATGAATACGTCCGAATCTTTTGAACATCATACGACAACTTAGGACATCTTACGACTCTCTATGCCTCGTTAGCAACTCGAAAAGAACGTTAGTATGATGTAGGACCCCTTACAGGTCCTAGGAACACCTTACATCACCGTACGGAACCTTAAAACTCCATAATACACCTAATGAATTCGTCCGAGTCCTTTGAACATCGTACGACAACTCAGGACTTGTTACGACTCCGTATGAGACATTAGCAACATGAAAAGCAATTTATAACAATGTAGGTCGCGTTACATCTCCCAAGAACACCTTGCATCACCGTACGAAACATTAAAACACCATAATAAACGTAATGAATACGTCCGACTCTTTTGAACATCATACGACAACTTAGGACATCTTAACGACTCTCTATGCCACGTTAGCAACTCGAAAAGAACGTTAGTATGATGTAGGACCCATTACAGGTCCTAAGAACACCTTACATCACCGTATGAAACCTTAAAACTCCATAATACACCTAATGAATTCGTCCGAGTCTTTTGAACATCGTACGACAACTCAGGACTTGTTACGACTCCGTATGAGACATTAGCAACATGAAAAGCAATTTATAACAATGTAGGTCGCGTTACATCTCCCAATAACACCTTGCATCACCGTACGAAACATTAAAACACCATAATAAACGTAATGAATACGTCCGACTCTTTTGAACATCATACGACAACTTAGGACATCTTAACGACTCTCTATGCCACGTTAGCAACTCGAAAAGAACGTTAGTATGATGTAGGACCCATTACAGGTCCTAAGAACACCTTACATCACCGTATGAAACCTTAAAACTCCATAATACACCTAATGAATTCGTCCGAGTCTTTTGAACATCGTACGACAACTCAGGACTTGTTACGACTCCGTATGAGACATTAGCAACATGAAAAGCAATTTATAACAATGTAGGTCGCGTTACATCTCCAAAGAACACCTTGCATCATCGTACGAAACAATAAGACACCATAATAAACCTAATGAATACGTTCGACTCTTTTTAACATCATACGACAACTTAGGACATCTTACGACTCTCTATGCCTCGTTAGCAACTCGAAAAGAACGTTAGTATGATATAGGACCCCTTACAGGTCCTAAGAACACCTTACATCACCATACGGAACCTTAAAACTCCATAATACACCTAATGAATTCGTCGGAGTCTTTTGAACATCGTACGACAACTCAGGACTTGTTACGACTCCGTATGAGAAATTAGCAACATGAAAAGCAATTTATAACAATGTAGGTCGCGTTACATCTCCAAAGAACACCTTGCATCACCGTACGAAATAAAAAGACACCATAATAAACCTAATGAATACGTCCGACTCTTTTTAACATCATACGACAACTTAGGACATCTTACGACTCTCTATGCCTCGTTAGCAACTCGAAAAGAACGTTAGTATGATGTAGGACCCCTTACAGGTCCTAAGAACACCTTACATCACCATACGGAACCTTAAAACTCCATAATACACCTAATGAATTCGTCGGAGTCCTTTGAACATCGTACGACAACTCAGGACTTGTTACGACTCCGTATGAGACATTAGCAACATGAAAAGCAATTTATAACAATGTAGGTCGCGTTACATCTCCCAAGAACACCTTTCATCACCGTACGAAACATTAAAACACCATCATAAACCTAATGAATACGTCCGACTCTTTTGAACATCATACGACAACTTAGGACATCTTACGACTCTCTATGCCACGTTAGCAACTCGAAAAGAACGTTAGTATGATGTAGGACCCCTTACAGGTCCTAAGAACACCTTACATCACCGTACGAAACCTTAAAACTCCATAATACACCTAATGAATTCGTCCGAGTCTTTTGAACATCGTACGACAACTCAAGACTTGTTACGACTCCGTATGAGACATTAGCAACATGAAAAGCAATTTATAACAATGTAGGTCGCGTTACATCTCCCAAGAACATCTTGCATCACCGTACGAAACATTAAAACACCATAATAAACCTAATGAATACGTCCGACTCTTTTGAACATCATACGACAACTTAGGACATCTTACGACTCTCTATGCCACGTTAGCAACTCGAAAAGAACGTTAGTATGATGTAGGACCCCTTACAGGTCCTAAGAACACCTTACATCACCGTACGAAACCTTAAAACTCCATAATACACCTAATGAATTCGTCGGAGTCCTTTGAACATAGTACGACAACTCAGGACTTGTTAAGACTCCGTATGAGACATTAGCAACATGAAAAGCAATTTATAACAATGTAGGTCGCGTTCATCTCCAAAGAACACCTTGCATCACCGTACGAAACATTAAAACACCATAATAAACCTAATGAATACGTCCGAATCTTTTGAACATCATACGACAACTTAGGACATCTTACGACTCTCTATGCCTCGTTAGCAACTCGAAAAGAACGTTAGTATGATGTAGGACCCCTTACAGGTCCTAGGAACACCTTACATCACCATACGGAACCTTAAAACTCCATAATACACCTAATGAATTCGTCCGAGTCTTTTGAACATCGTACGACAACTCAAGACTTGTTACGACTCCCTATGAGACATTAGCAACATGAAAAGCAATTTATAACAATGTAGGTCGCGTTACATCTCCAAAGAACACCTTGCATCACCGTACGAAACAATAAGACACCATAATAAACCTAATGAATACGTCCGACTCTTTTTAACATGATACGACAACTTAGGACATCTTACGACTCTCTATGCCATGTTAGCAACTCGAAAAGAACGTTAGTATGATGTAGGACCCCTTACAGGTCCGAAGAACACCTTACATCACCATACGGAACCTTAAAACTCCATAATACACCTAATGAATTCGTCCGAGTCTTTTGAACATCGTACGACAACTCAGGACTTGTTACGACTCCGTATGAGAAATTAGCAACATGAAAAGCAATTTATAACAATGTAGGTCGCGTTACATCTCCAAAGAACACCTTGCATCACCGTACGAAATAAAAAGACACCATAATAAACCTAATGAATACGTCCGACTCTTTTTAACATCATACGACAACTTAGGACATCTTACGACTCTCTATGCCTCGTTAGCAACTCGAAAAGAACGTTAGTATGATGTAGGACCCCTTACAGGTCCTAAGAACACCTTACATCACCATACGGAACCTTAAAACTCCATAATACACCTAATGAATTCGTCGGAGTCCTTTGAACATCGTACGACAACTCAGGACTTGTTACGACTCCGTATGAGACATTAGCAACATGAAAAGCAATTTATAACAATGTAGGTCGCGTTACATCTCCCAAGAACACCTTTCATCACCGTACGAAACATTAAAACACCATAATAAACCTAATGAATACGTCCGACTCTTTTGAACATCATACGACAACTTAGGACATCTTACGACTCTCTATGCCACGTTAGCAACTCGAAAAGAACGTTAGTATGATGTAGGACCCCTTACAGGTCCTAAGAACACCTTACATCACCGTACGAAACCTTAAAACTCCATAATACACCTAATGAATTCGTCCGAGTCTTTTGAACATCGTACGACAACTCAAGACTTGTTACGACTCCGTATGAGACATTAGCAACATGAAAAGCAATTTATAACAATGTAGGTCGCGTTACATCTCCAAAGAACACCTTGCATCACCGTACGAAACAATAAGACACCATAATAAACCTAATGAATACGTCCGACTCTTTTTAACATGATAAGACAACTTAGGACATCTTACGACTCTCTATGCCACGTTAGCAACTCGAAAAGAACGTTAGTATGATGTAGGACCCCTTACAGGTCCGAAGAACACCTTACATCACCGTACGAAACCTTAAAACTCCATAATACACTAATGAATTCGTCCGAGTCTTTTGAACATCGTACGACAACTCAAGACTTGTTACGACTCCGTATGAGACATTAGCAACATGAAAAGCAATTTATAACAATGTAGGTCGCGTTACATCTCCCAAGAACATCTTGCATCACCGTACGAAACATTAAAACACCATAATAAACCTAATGAATACGTCCGACTCTTTTGAACATCATACGACAACTTAGGACATCTTACGACTCTCTATGCCACGTTAGCAACTCGAAAAGAACGTTAGTATGATGTAGGACCCCTTACAGGTCCTAAGAACACCTTACATCACCGTACGAAACCTTAAAACTCCATAATACACCTAATGAATTCGTCGGAGTCCTTTGAACATAGTACGACAACTCAGGACTTGTTAAGACTCCGTATGAGACATTAGCAACATGAAAAGCAATTTATAACAATGTAGGTCGCGTTCATCTCCAAAGAACACCTTGCATCACCGTACGAAACATTAAAACACCATAATAAACCTAATGAATACGTCCGAATCTTTTGAACATCATACGACAACTTAGGACATCTTACGACTCTCTATGCCTCGTTAGCAACTCGAAAAGAACGTTAGTATGATGTAGGACCCCTTACAGGTCCTAGGAACACCTTACATCACCATACGGAACCTTAAAACTCCATAATACACCTAATGAATTCGTCGGAGTCCTTTGAACATCGTACGACAACTCAGGACTTGTTACGACTCCGTATGAGACATTAGCAACATGAAAAGCAATTTATAACAATGTAGGTCGCGTTACATCTCCCAAGAACACCTTTCATCACCGTACGAAACATTAAAACACCATAATAAACCTAATGAATACGTCCGACTCTTTTGAACATCATACGACAACTTAGGACATCTTACGACTCTCTATGCCACGTTAGCAACTAGAAAAGAACGTTAGTATGATGTAGGACCCCTTACAGGTCCTAAGAACACCTTACATCACCGTACGAAACCTTAAAACTCCATAATACACCTAATGAATTCGTCCGAGTCTTTTGAACATCGTACGACAACTCAAGACTTGTTACGACTCCCTATGAGACATTAGCAACATGAAAAGCAATTTATAACAATGTAGGTCGCGTTACATCTCCAAAGAACACCTTGCATCACCGTACGAAACAATAAGACACCATAATAAACCTAATGAATACGTCCGACTCTTTTTAACATGATACGACAACTTAGGACATCTTACGACTCTCTATGCCATGTTAGCAACTCGAAAAGAACGTTAGTATGATGTAGGACCCCTTACAGGTCCGAAGAACACCTTACATCACCGTACGAAACCTTAAAACTCCATAATACACTAATGAATTCGTCCGAGTCTTTTGAACATCGTACGACAACTCAAGACTTGTTACGACTCCGTATGAGACATTAGCAACATGAAAAGCAATTTATAACAATGTAGGTCGCGTTACATCTCCCAAGAACATCTTGCATCACCGTACGAAACATTAAAACACCATAATAAACCTAATGAATACGTCCGACTCTTTTGAACATCATACGACAACTTAGGACATCTTACGACTCTCTATGCCACGTTAGCAACTCGAAAAGAACGTTAGTATGATGTAGGACCCCTTACAGGTCCTAAGAACACCTTACATCACCGTACGAAACCTTAAAACTCCATAATACACCTAATGAATTCGTCGGAGTCCTTTGAACATAGTACGACAACTCAGGACTTGTTAAGACTCCGTATGAGACATTAGCAACATGAAAAGCAATTTATAACAATGTAGGTCGCGTTCATCTCCAAAGAACACCTTGCATCACCGTACGAAACATTAAAACACCATAATAAACCTAATGAATACGTCCGAATCTTTTGAACATCATACGACAACTTAGGACATCTTACGACTCTCTATGCCTCGTTAGCAACTCGAAAAGAACGTTAGTATGATGTAGGACCCCTTACAGGTCCTAGGAACACCTTACATCACCGTACGGAACCTTAAAACTCCATAATACACCTAATGAATTCGTCCGAGTCCTTTGAACATCGTACGACAACTCAGGACTTGTTACGACTCCGTATGAGACATTAGCAACATGAAAAGCAATTTATAACAATGTAGGTCGCGTTACATCTCCCAAGAACACCTTGCATCACCGTACGAAACATTAAAACACCATAATAAACGTAATGAATACGTCCGACTCTTTTGAACATCATACGACAACTTAGGACATCTTAACGACTCTCTATGCCACGTTAGCAACTCGAAAATAACGTTAGTATGATGTAGGACCCATTACAGGTCCTAAGAACACCTTACATCACCGTATGAAACCTTAAAACTCCATAATACACCTAATGAATTCGTCCGAGTCTTTTGAACATCGTACGACAACTCAGGACTTGTTACGACTCCGTATGAGACATTAGCAACATGAAAAGCAATTTATAACAATGTAGGTCGCGTTACATCTCCCAAGAACACCTTGCATCACCGTACGAAACATTAAAACACCATAATAAACGTAATGAATACGTCCGACTCTTTTGAACATCATACGACAACTTAGGACATCTTAACGACTCTCTATGCCACGTTAGCAACTCGAAAATAACGTTAGTATGATGTAGGACCCATTACAGGTCCTAAGAACACCTTACATCACCGTATGAAACCTTAAAACTCCATAATACACCTAATGAATTCGTCCGAGTCTTTTGAACATCGTACGACAACTCAAGACTTGTTACGACTCCGTATGAGACATTAGCAACATGAAAAGCAATTTATAACAATGTAGGTCGCGTTACATCTCCCAAGAACATCTTGCATCACCGTACGAAACATTAAAACACCATAATAAACCTAATGAATACGTCCGACTCTTTTGAACATCATACGACAACTTAGGACATCTTACGACTCTCTATGCCACGTTAGCAACTCGAAAAGAACGTTAGTATGATGTAGGACCCCTTACAGGTCCTAAGAACACCTTACATCACCGTACGAAACCTTAAAACTCCATAATACACCTAATGAATTCGTCGGAGTCCTTTGAACATAGTACGACAACTCAGGACTTGTTAAGACTCCGTATGAGACATTAGCAACATGAAAAGCAATTTATAACAATGTAGGTCGCGTTCATCTCCAAAGAACACCTTGCATCACCGTACGAAACATTAAAACACCATAATAAACCTAATGAATACGTCCGAATCTTTTGAACATCATACGACAACTTAGGACATCTTACGACTCTCTATGCCTCGTTAGCAACTCGAAAAGAACGTTAGTATGATGTAGGACCCCTTACAGGTCCTAGGAACACCTTACATCACCGTACGGAACCTTAAAACTCCATAATACACCTAATGAATTCGTCCGAGTCCTTTGAACATCGTACGACAACTCAGGACTTGTTACGACTCCGTATGAGACATTAGCAACATGAAAAGCAATTTATAACAATGTAGGTCGCGTTACATCTCCCAAGAACACCTTGCATCACCGTACGAAACATTAAAACACCATAATAAACGTAATGAATACGTCCGACTCTTTTGAACATCATACGACAACTTAGGACATCTTAACGACTCTCTATGCCACGTTAGCAACTCGAAAATAACGTTAGTATGATGTAGGACCCATTACAGGTCCTAAGAACACCTTACATCACCGTATGAAACCTTAAAACTCCATAATACACCTAATGAATTCGTCCGAGTCTTTTGAACATCGTACGACAACTCAGGACTTGTTACGACTCCGTATGAGACATTAGCAACATGAAAAGCAATTTATAACAATGTAGGTCGCGTTACATCTCCCAAGAACACCTTGCATCACCGTACGAAACATTAAAACACCATAATAAACCTAATGAATACGTCCGACTCTTTTGAACATCATACGACAACTTAGGACATCTTACGACTCTCTATGCCACGTTAGCAACTTGAAAAGAACGTTAGTATGATGTAGGACCCCTTACAGGTCCTAAGAACACCTTACATCACCGTACGAAACCTTAAAACTCCATAATACACCTAATGAATTCGTCCGAGTCTTTTGAACATCGTACGACAACTCAGGACTTGTTACGACTCCGTATGAGACATTAGCAACATGAAAAAGAATTTATAACAATGTAGGTCGCGTTACATCTCCAAAGAACACCTTGCATCACCGTACGAAACAATAAGACACCATAATAAACCTAATGAATACGTTCGACTCTTTTTAACATCATACGACAACTTAGGACATCTTACGACTCTCTATGCCTCGTTAGCAACTCGAAAAGAACGTTAGTATGATATAGGACCCCTTACAGGTCCTAAGAACACCTTACATCACCATACGGAACCTTAAAACTCCATAATACACCTAATGAATTCGTCCGAGTCTTTTGAACATCGTACGACAACTCAGGACTTGTTACGACTCCGTATGAGAAATTAGCAACATGAAAAGCAATTTATAACAATGTAGGTCGCGTTACATCTCCAAAGAACACCTTGCATCACCGTACGAAATAAAAAGACACCATAATAAACCTAATGAATACGTCCGACTCTTTTTAACATCATACGACAACTTAGGACATCTTACGACTCTCTATGCCTCGTTAGCAACTCGAAAAGAACGTTAGTATGATGTAGGACCCCTTACAGGTCCTAAGAACACCTTACATCACCATACGGAACCTTAAAACTCCATAATACACCTAATGAATTCGTCGGAGTCCTTTGAACATCGTACGACAACTCAGGACTTGTTACGACTCCGTATGAGACATTAGCAACATGAAAAGCAATTTATAACAATGTAGGTCGCGTTACATCTCCCAAGAACACCTTTCATCACCGTACGAAACATTAAAACACCATAATAAACCTAATGAATACGTCCGACTCTTTTGAACATCATACGACAACTTAGGACATCTTACGACTCTCTATGCCACGTTAGCAACTAGAAAAGAACGTTAGTATGATGTAGGACCCCTTACAGGTCCTAAGAACACCTTACATCACCGTACGAAACCTTAAAACTCCATAATACACCTAATGAATTCGTCCGAGTCTTTTGAACATCGTACGACAACTCAAGACTTGTTACGACTCCCTATGAGACATTAGCAACATGAAAAGCAATTTATAACAATGTAGGTCGCGTTACATCTCCAAAGAACACCTTGCATCACCGTACGAAACAATAAGACACCATAATAAACCTAATGAATACGTCCGACTCTTTTTAACATGATACGACAACTTAGGACATCTTACGACTCTCTATGCCACGTTAGCAACTCGAAAAGAACGTTAGTATGATGTAGGACCCCTTACAGGTCCGAAGAACACCTTACATCACCGTACGAAACCTTAAAACTCCATAATACACTAATGAATTCGTCCGAGTCTTTTGAACATCGTACGGCAACTCAAGACTTGTTACGACTCCGTATGAGACATTAGCAACATGAAAAGCAATTTATAACAATGTAGGTCGCGTTACATCTCCCAAGAACACCTTGCATCACCGTACGAAACATTAAAACACCATAATAAACCTAATGAATACGTCCGACTCTTTTGAACATCATACGACAACTTAGGACATCTTACGACTCTCTATGCCACGTTAGCAACTCGAAAAGAACGTTAGTATGATGTAGGACCCCTTACAGGTCCTAAGAACACCTTACATCACCGTACGAAACCTTAAAACTCCATAATACACCTAATGAATTCGTCGGAGTCCTTTGAACATAGTACGACAACTCAGGACTTGTTAAGACTCCGTATGAGACATTAGCAACATGAAAAGCAATTTATAACAATGTAGGTCGCGTTCATCTCCAAAGAACACCTTGCATCACCGTACGAAACATTAAAACACCATAATAAACCTAATGAATACGTCCGAATCTTTTGAACATCATACGACAACTTAGGACATCTTACGACTCTCTATGCCTCGTTAGCAACTCGAAAAGAACGTTAGTATGATGTAGGACCCCTTACAGGTCCTAGGAACACCTTACATCACCGTACGGAACCTTAAAACTCCATAATACACCTAATGAATTCGTCCGAGTCCTTTGAACATCGTACGACAACTCAGGACTTGTTACGACTCCGTATGAGACATTAGCAACATGAAAAGCAATTTATAACAATGTAGGTCGCGTTACATCTCCCAAGAACACCTTGCATCACCGTACGAAACATTAAAACACCATAATAAACCTAATGAATACGTCCGACTCTTTTGAACATCATACGACAACTTAGGACATCTTACGACTCTCTATGCCACGTTAGCAACTCGAAAAGAACGTTAGTATGATGTAGGACCCCTTACAGGTCCTAAGAACACCTTACATCACCGTACGAAACCTTAAAACTCCATAATACACCTAATGAATTCGTCCGAGTCTTTTGAACATCGTACGACAACTCAGGACTTGTTACGACTCCGTATGAGACATTAGCAACATGAAAAAGAATTTATAACAATGTAGGTCGCGTTACATCTCCAAAGAACACCTTGCATCACCGTACGAAACAATAAGACACCATAATAAACCTAATGAATACGTTCGACTCTTTTTAACATCATACGACAACTTAGGACATCTTACGACTCTCTATGCCTCGTTAGCAACTCGAAAAGAACGTTAGTATGATATAGGACCCCTTACAGGTCCTAAGAACACCTTACATCACCATACGGAACCTTAAAACTCCATAATACACCTAATGAATTCGTCCGAGTCTTTTGAACATCGTACGACAACTCAGGACTTGTTACGACTCCGTATGAGAAATTAGCAACATGAAAAGCAATTTATAACAATGTAGGTCGCGTTACATCTCCAAAGAACACCTTGCATCACCGTACGAAATAAAAAGACACCATAATAAACCTAATGAATACGTCCGACTCTTTTTAACATCATACGACAACTTAGGACATCTTACGACTCTCTATGCCTCGTTAGCAACTCGAAAAGAACGTTAGTATGATGTAGGACCCCTTACAGGTCCTAAGAACACCTTACATCACCATACGGAACCTTAAAACTCCATAATACACCTAATGAATTCGTCGGAGTCCTTTGAACATCGTACGACAACTCAGGACTTGTTACGACTCCGTATGAGACATTAGCAACATGAAAAGCAATTTATAACAATGTAGGTCGCGTTACATCTCCCAAGAACACCTTTCATCACCGTACGAAACATTAAAACACCATAATAAACCTAATGAATACGTCCGACTCTTTTGAACATCATACGACAACTTAGGACATCTTACGACTCTCTATGCCACGTTAGCAACTAGAAAAGAACGTTAGTATGATGTAGGACCCCTTACAGGTCCTAAGAACACCTTACATCACCGTACGAAACCTTAAAACTCCATAATACACCTAATGAATTCGTCCGAGTCTTTTGAACATCGTACGACAACTCAAGACTTGTTACGACTCCCTATGAGACATTAGCAACATGAAAAGCAATTTATAACAATGTAGGTCGCGTTACATCTCCAAAGAACACCTTGCATCACCGTACGAAACAATAAGACACCATAATAAACCTAATGAATACGTCCGACTCTTTTTAACATGATACGACAACTTAGGACATCTTACGACTCTCTATGCCACGTTAGCAACTCGAAAAGAACGTTAGTATGATGTAAGACCCCTTACAGGTCCGAAGAACACCTTACATCACCGTACGAAACCTTAAAACTCCATAATACACTAATGAATTCGTCCGAGTCTTTTGAACATCGTACGGCAACTCAAGACTTGTTACGACTCCGTATGAGACATTAGCAACACGAAAAGCAATTTATAACAATGTAGGTCGCGTTACATCTCCCAAGAACACCTTGCATCACCGTACGAAACATTAAAACACCATAATAAACCTAATGAATACGTCCGACTCTTTTGAACATCATACGACAACTTAGGACATCTTACGACTCTCTATGCCACGTTAGCAACTCGAAAAGAACGTTAGTATGATGTAGGACCCCTTACAGGTCCTAAGAACACCTTACATCACCGTACGAAACCTTAAAACTCCATAATACACCTAATGAATTCGTCGGAGTCCTTTGAACATAGTACGACAACTCAGGACTTGTTAAGACTCCGTATGAGACATTAGCAACATGAAAAGCAATTTATAACAATGTAGGTCGCGTTCATCTCCAAAGAACACCTTGCATCACCGTACGAAACATTAAAACACCATAATAAACCTAATGAATACGTCCGAATCTTTTGAACATCATACGACAACTTAGGACATCTTACGACTCTCTATGCCTCGTTAGCAACTCGAAAAGAACGTTAGTATGATGTAGGACCCCTTACAGGTCCTAGGAACACCTTACATCACCGTACGGAACCTTAAAACTCCATAATACACCTAATGAATTCGTCCGAGTCCTTTGAACATCGTACGACAACTCAGGACTTGTTACGACTCCGTATGAGACATTAGCAACATGAAAAGCAATTTATAACAATGTAGGTCGCGTTACATCTCCCAAGAACACCTTGCATCACCGTACGAAACATTAAAACACCATAATAAACCTAATGAATACGTCCGACTCTTTTGAACATCATACGACAACTTAGGACATCTTACGACTCTCTATGCCACGTTAGCAACTCGAAAAGAACGTTAGTATGATGTAGGACCCCTTACAGGTCCTAAGAACACCTTACATCACCGTACGAAACCTTAAAACTCCATAATACACCTAATGAATTCGTCCGAGTCTTTTGAACATCGTACGACAACTCAGGACTTGTTACGACTCCGTATGAGACATTAGCAACATGAAAAAGAATTTATAACAATGTAGGTCGCGTTACATCTCCAAAGAACACCTTGCATCACCGTACGAAACAATAAGACACCATAATAAACCTAATGAATACGTTCGACTCTTTTTAACATCATACGACAACTTAGGACATCTTACGACTCTCTATGCCTCGTTAGCAACTCGAAAAGAACGTTAGTATGATATAGGACCCCTTACAGGTCCTAAGAACACCTTACATCACCATACGGAACCTTAAAACTCCATAATACACCTAATGAATTCGTCCGAGTCTTTTGAACATCGTACGACAACTCAGGACTTGTTACGACTCCGTATGAGAAATTAGCAACATGAAAAGCAATTTATAACAATGTAGGTCGCGTTACATCTCCAAAGAACACCTTGCATCACCGTACGAAATAAAAAGACACCATAATAAACCTAATGAATACGTCCGACTCTTTTTAACATCATACGACAACTTAGGACATCTTACGACTCTCTATGCCTCGTTAGCAACTCGAAAAGAACGTTAGTATGATGTAGGACCCCTTACAGGTCCTAAGAACACCTTACATCACCATACGGAACCTTTTTTTTGGGTAAAGGGTGTTACCCGGTGATTTTATATATTTGCAAACATGAAGTACAAGTAGTGTAGAGCCCTACACTAGTTCATTCAAGGGACATGCCCCCCGAATGTAAACAAAAATAACACGAAACAAACAATTACCAAACTCGAAATTGGAAACACACAACCTATGCAACTAAAATCGCATCCATGAGCAACTAATATCGCATCAGTCACCCATCCACTTGATCATATAACTCCACATCTATCTTCCATTCAGCCAGTTGTTGTACTACTGCTTCCGTTTGTTTCAGCTTTAACCCCATCAGCCTATATCGAATCGTGTCTAGTATGGTATTAGACAGTATATCAGGAGGCCTGGCATGGTTATTAAATAGTCTATTATTCCTTTCCTGCCAGATATAGTATACTGCACCTGCTACCAAAAGCCTCGCAACCACATTCTTCAGAGATCTAGACTTGGATCTGGAACACAGCCATGATGTTATATCATTCCAGTTAGCCCGCACATTAGACATACCAGCCCTTTCCTTTACTTTATCCCACACACTATTCGCATATTTGCACTCAAAAAACAAGTGTGAGTGAGAGTCAATATTCGAATAGCACAGCAAACAACACATCATATTCATATTCCCCCTTCTGGCCAAGTCCCACTTCACAATTTTGTCTTGTGTTAGCAGCTTACCACGCATGACAAGCCAAACCACAAAAGCATGACGGGGGATACATTGAGAGAACCAGACAATATTCACCCAATTAACCTCCATTCTTCTGTATCGAACGGCATCCCATACAGTAGAAGTCGAAAACGGTAAACACCTATTCTCGACTCTCCACCATAATGTATCTGTAGCATTATTGTCAATAACAATACCGTGTATATTAATTAGAACTGGAAAAGTGTCATACCAGGCAGAAGGCCATAACCAGGAGCCTTCCGAATAAATATCAGCCACAGAAGAACCTCTTGAGAACCCAGCACTATGAATAGCTCTCATAGTTATATGATCCGAAAGTGGACCCACCTCACACCATTTATCAAACCAAGCCGACGTGGAAATGCCATTTCCAATGTTAACCCAGAAGAATTGACGTAGAAGAGGTCTAAGAAGTAGAATCTTCCTCCAACTCCAACAACAATTTCTTGGAACCGTACATTCCCAAAAATTGCAATTCAACAACCTATGAGAATGGATCCACTCAACCCACAAAGACTTCCTATGCATTAAGATACTCCAAACATGGGAAGCCATAAGTGATTTATTCATATCACCAATCCGCCGGATACCCAACCCTCCTTCAGATTTTGGCAGACATACTGATTTCCATGACACCTTGGCCCTCGAGGTAGATGAGCCTTGGCTCCATAAGAAACCACGCATCTTAGCCTCCAACTCCAAGATAACTCTAGCCGGTAGAATGAAAACCGAAGCCCAGTAGATATGCATAGAAGATAAAACTGACATAATAAGTTGCAACCGACCAGCAAATGATAACATCCTGTTCCTCCAATTTAGAATTTTACCCTCTAACTTCTCAACCAAAATTTTGCAGTCCTTGTAGAGAAGTCTAGAAGAGATAAGAGGAACCCCCAGGTATTTAACAGGCAAAGAACCCTCCACAAACGGCATAATACTCAAAATAGTCATTCTAACAGGTTCCTGAACATTGCAGAAGTAAATGGTGCTCTTAGGGATACTTGGAACCAAACCTGACATTCGGGTAAACTCATTCAGAGAGTTCATAACAACCCTGACAGAGGACATGCACCCTCTAGAAAATATAAACAGATCATCTGCAAAACACAAGTTAATAATGCGTTGCTTTTCACACTTATTATGGAATCGAAAAGAATTATCAAGCCTAGATGCCTGCTGGAGCATTAAAGTCAAAACTTCCATAACAAGAGTAAATAAATATGGTGATAAAGGATCCCCCTGTCGAAGACCACGCTTACCCTTGAAGTATCCATGGATATCCCCATTAATACTGATAGAGAAGGAGGTCGACGTGACACACACCATGATCCAATTTACCATCTTTGGGTGGAATCCAAAACCCACCAAAATCGTTCTAAGAAACTTCCAATCAACTGTATCATATGCCTTCTGGATATCCACCTTGAAAGCACACCTAGGAGGCCCATACTTCCTATGATAGTTGTGCATCAACTCCTGAGTTAAAAGAATATTATCTGATATACGTCTGCCTGGTACAAACGCTGATTGGTTTGCACTAACTATACTATCAAGGCACATCTTCATACGATCCGCCACAATCTTACTAATGCATTTAAAGACCACATTACAGCAAGCTATTGGTCTGTAATACACCTAATGAATTCGTCGGAGTCCTTTGAACATCGTACGACAACTCAGGACTTGTTACGACTCCGTATGAGACATTAGCAACATGAAAAGCAATTTATAACAATGTAGGTCGCGTTACATCTCCCAAGAACACCTTTCATCACCGTACGAAACATTAAAACACCATAATAAACCTAATGAATACGTCCGACTCTTTTGAACATCATACGACAACTTAGGACATCTTACGACTCTCTATGCCACGTTAGCAACTAGAAAAGAACGTTAGTATGATGTAGGACCCCTTACAGGTCCTAAGAACACCTTACATCACCGTACGAAACCTTAAAACTCCATAATACACCTAATGAATTCGTCCGAGTCTTTTGAACATCGTACGACAACTCAAGACTTGTTACGACTCCCTATGAGACATTAGCAACATGAAAAGCAATTTATAACAATGTAGGTCGCGTTACATCTCCAAAGAACACCTTGCATCACCGTACGAAACAATAAGACACCATAATAAACCTAATGAATACGTCCGACTCTTTTTAACATGATACGACAACTTAGGACATCTTACGACTCTCTATGCCACGTTAGCAACTCGAAAAGAACGTTAGTATGATGTAGGACCCCTTACAGGTCCGAAGAACACCTTACATCACCGTACGAAACCTTAAAACTCCATAATACACTAATGAATTCGTCCGAGTCTTTTGAACATCGTACGGCAACTCAAGACTTGTTACGACTCCGTATGAGACATTAGCAACATGAAAAGCAATTTATAACAATGTAGGTCGCGTTACATCTCCCAAGAACACCTTGCATCACCGTACGAAACATTAAAACACCATAATAAACCTAATGAATACGTCCGACTCTTTTGAACATCATACGACAACTTAGGACATCTTACGACTCTCTATGCCACGTTAGCAACTCGAAAAGAACGTTAGTATGATGTAGGACCCCTTACAGGTCCTAAGAACACCTTACATCACCGTACGAAACCTTAAAACTCCATAATACACCTAATGAATTCGTCGGAGTCCTTTGAACATAGTACGACAACTCAGGACTTGTTAAGACTCCGTATGAGACATTAGCAACATGAAAAGCAATTTATAACAATGTAGGTCGCGTTCATCTCCAAAGAACACCTTGCATCACCGTACGAAACATTAAAACACCATAATAAACCTAATGAATACGTCCGAATCTTTTGAACATCATACGACAACTTAGGACATCTTACGACTCTCTATGCCTCGTTAGCAACTCGAAAAGAACGTTAGTATGATGTAGGACCCCTTACAGGTCCTAGGAACACCTTACATCACCGTACGGAACCTTAAAACTCCATAATACACCTAATGAATTCGTCCGAGTCCTTTGAACATCGTACGACAACTCAGGACTTGTTACGACTCCGTATGAGACATTAGCAACATGAAAAGCAATTTATAACAATGTAGGTCGCGTTACATCTCCCAAGAACACCTTGCATCTCCGTACGAAACATTAAAACACCATAATAAACGTAATGAATACGTCCGACTCTTTTGAACATCATACGACAACTTAGGACATCTTAACGACTCTCTATGCCACGTTAGCAACTCGAAAAGAACGTTAGTATGATGTAGGACCCATTACAGGTCCTAAGAACACCTTACATCACCGTATGAAACCTTAAAACTCCATAATACACCTAATGAATTCGTCCGAGTCTTTTGAACATCGTACGACAACTCAGGACTTGTTACGACTCCGTATGAGACATTAGCAACATGAAAAGCAATTTATAACAATGTAGGTCGCGTTACATCTCCCAAGAACACCTTGCATCACCGTACGAAACATTAAAACACCATAATAAACGTAATGAATACGTCCGACTCTTTTGAACATCATACGACAACTTAGGACATCTTAACGACTCTCTATGCCACGTTAGCAACTCGAAAAGAACGTTAGTATGATGTAGGACCCATTACAGGTCCTAAGAACACCTTACATCACCGTATGAAACCTTAAAACTCCATAATACACCTAATGAATTCGTCCGAGTCTTTTGAACATCGTACGACAACTCAGGACTTGTTACGACTCCGTATGAGACATTAGCAACATGAAAAGCAATTTATAACAATGTAGGCCGCGTTACATCTCCAAAGAACACCTTGCATCACCGTACGAAATAAAAAGACACCATAATAAACCTAATGAATACGTCCGACTCTTTTTAACATCATACGACAACTTAGGACATCTTACGACTCTCTATGCCTCGTTAGCAACTCGAAAAGAACGTTAGTATGATGTAGGACCCCTTACAGGTCCTAAGAACACCTTACATCACCATACGGAACCTTAAAACTCCATAATACACCTAATGAATTCGTCGGAGTCCTTTGAACATCGTACGACAACTCAGGACTTGTTACGACTCCGTATGAGACATTAGCAACATGAAAAGCAATTTATAACAATGTAGGTCGCGTTACATCTCCCAAGAACACCTTTCATCACCGTACGAAACATTAAAACACCATAATAAACCTAATGAATACGTCCGACTCTTTTGAACATCATACGACAACTTAGGACATCTTACGACTCTCTATGCCACGTTAGCAACTAGAAAAGAACGTTAGTATGATGTAGGACCCCTTACAGGTCCTAAGAACACCTTACATCACCGTACGAAACCTTAAAACTCCATAATACACCTAATGAATTCGTCCGAGTCTTTTGAACATCGTACGACAACTCAAGACTTGTTACGACTCCCTATGAGACATTAGCAACATGAAAAGCAATTTATAACAATGTAGGTCGCGTTACATCTCTAAAGAACACCTTGCATCACCGTACGAAACAATAAGACACCATAATAAACCTAATGAATACGTCCGACTCTTTTTAACATGATACGACAACTTAGGACATCTTACGACTCTCTATGCCACGTTAGCAACTCGAAAAGAACGTTAGTATGATGTAGGACCCCTTACAGGTCCGAAGAACACCTTACATCACCGTACGAAACCTTAAAACTCCATAATACACTAATGAATTCGTCCGAGTCTTTTGAACATCGTACGGCAACTCAAGACTTGTTACGACTCCGTATGAGACATTAGCAACATGAAAAGCAATTTATAACAATGTAGGTCGCGTTACATCTCCCAAGAACACCTTGCATCACCGTACGAAACATTAAAACACCATAATAAACCTAATGAATACGTCCGACTCTTTTGAACATCATACGACAACTTAGGACATCTTACGACTCTCTATGCCACGTTAGCAACTCGAAAAGAACGTTAGTATGATGTAGGACCCCTTACAGGTCCTAAGAACACCTTACATCACCGTACGAAACCTTAAAACTCCATAATACACCTAATGAATTCGTCGGAGTCCTTTGAACATAGTACGACAACTCAGGACTTGTTAAGACTCCGTATGAGACATTAGCAACATGAAAAGCAATTTATAACAATGTAGGTCGCGTTCATCTCCAAAGAACACCTTGCATCACCGTACGAAACATTAAAACACCATAATAAACCTAATGAATACGTCCGAATCTTTTGAACATCATACGACAACTTAGGACATCTTACGACTCTCTATGCCACGTTAGCAACTCGAAAAGAACGTTAGTATGATGTAGGACCCCTTACAGGTCCGAAGAACACCTTACATCACCGTACGAAACCTTAAAACTCCATAATACACTAATGAATTCGTCCGAGTCTTTTGAACATCGTACGGCAACTCAAGACTTGTTACGACTCCGTATGAGACATTAGCAACATGAAAAGCAATTTATAACAATGTAGGTCGCGTTACATCTCCCAAGAACACCTTGCATCACCGTACGAAACATTAAAACACCATAATAAACCTAATGAATACGTCCGACTCTTTTGAACATCATACGACAACTTAGGACATCTTACGACTCTCTATGCCACGTTAGCAACTCGAAAAGAACGTTAGTATGATGTAGGACCCCTTACAGGTCCTAAGAACACCTTACATCACCGTACGAAACCTTAAAACTCCATAATACACCTAATGAATTCGTCCGAGTCTTTTGAACATCGTACGACAACTCAAGACTTGTTACGACTCCGTATGAGACATTAGCAACATGAAAAGCAATTTATAACAATGTAGGTCGCGTTACATCTCCAAAGAACACCTTGCATCACCGTACGAAACAATAAGACACCATAATAAACCTAATGAATACGTCCGACTCTTTTTAACATCATACGACAACTTAGGACATCTTACGACTCTCTATGCCACGTTAGCAACTCGAAAAGAACGTTAGTATGATGTAGGACCCTTACAGGTCCGAAGAACACCTTACATCACCGTACGAAACCTTAAAACTCCATAATACACTAATGAATTCGTCCGAGTCTTTTGAACATCGTACGGCAACTCAAGACTTGTTACGACTCCGTATGAGACATTAGCAACATGAAAAGCAATTTATAACAATGTAGGTCGCGTTACATCTCCCAAGAACACCTTGCATCACCGTACGAAACATTAAAACACCATAATAAACCTAATGAATACGTCCGACTCTTTTGAACATCATACGACAACTTAGGACATCTTACGACTCTTTATGCCACGTTAGCAACTCGAAAAGAACGTTAGTATGATGTAGGACCCCTTACAGGTCCTAAGAACACCTTACATCACCGTACGAAACCTTAAAACTCCATAATACACCTAATGAATTCGTCGGAGTCCTTTGAACATAGTACGACAACTCAGGACTTGTTAAGACTCCGTATGAGACATTAGCAACATGAAAAGCAATTTATAACAATGTAGGTCGCGTTCATCTCCAAAGAACACCTTGCATCACCGTACGAAACATTAAAACACCATAATAACCTAATGAATACGTCCGAATCTTTTGAACATCATACGACAACTTAGGACATCTTACGACTCTCTATGCCTCGTTAGCAACTCGAAAAGAACGTTAGTATGATGTAGGACCCCTTACAGGTCCTAGGAACACCTTACATCACCGTACGGAACCTTAAAACTCCATAATACACCTAATGAATTCGTCCGAGTCCTTTGAACATCGTACGACAACTCAGGACTTGTTACGACTCCGTATGAGACATTAGCAACATGAAAAGCAATTTATAACAATGTAGGTCGCGTTACATCTCCCAAGAACACCTTGCATCACCGTACGAAACATTAAAACACCATAATAAACGTAATGAATACGTCCGACTCTTTTGAACATCATACGACAACTTAGGACATCTTAACGACTCTCTATGCCACGTTAGCAACTCGAAAAGAACGTTAGTATGATGTAGGACCCCTTACAGGTCCTAGGAACACCTTACATCACCGTACGGAACCTTAAAACTCCATAATACACCTAATGAATTCGTCCGAGTCTTTTGAACATCGTACGACAACTCAGGACTTGTTACGACTCCGTATGAGACATTAGCAACATGAAAAGCAATTTATAACAATGTAGGTCGCGTTACATCTCCCAAGAACACCTTGCATCACCGTACGAAACATTAAAACACCATAATAAACGTAATGAATACGTCCGACTCTTTTGAACATCATACGACAACTTAGGACATCTTAACGACTCTCTATGCCACGTTAGCAACTCGAAAAGAACGTTAGTATGATGTAGGACCCATTACAGGTCCTAAGAACACCTTACATCACCGTATGAAACCTTAAAACTCCATAATACACCTAATGAATTCGTCCGAGTCTTTTGAACATCGTACGACAACTCAGGACTTGTTACGACTCCGTATGAGACATTAGCAACATGAAAAGCAATTTATAACAATGTAGGTCGCGTTACATCTCCCAAGAACACCTTGCATCACCGTACGAAACATTAAAACACCATAATAAACCTAATGAATACGTCCGACTCTTTTGAACATCATACGACAACTTAGGACATCTTACGACTCTCTATGCCACGTTAGCAACTCGAAAAGAACGTTAGTATGATGTAGGACCCCTTACAGGTCCTAAGAACACCTTACATCACCGTACGAAACCTTAAAACTCCATAATACACCTAATGAATTCGTCCGAGTCTTTTGAACATCGTACGACAACTCAGGACTTGTTACGACTCCGTATGAGACATTAGCAACATGAAAAGCAATTTATAACAATGTAGGTCGCGTTACATCTCCAAAGAACACCTTGCATCACCGTACGAAACAATAAGACACCATAATAAACCTAATGAATACGTTCGACTCTTTTTAACATCATACGACAACTTAGGACATCTTACGACTCTCTATGCCTCGTTAGCAACTCGAAAAGAACGTTAGTATGATATAGGACCCCTTACAGGTCCTAAGAACACCTTACATCACCATACGGAACCTTAAAACTCCATAATACACCTAATGAATTCGTCCGAGTCCTTTGAACATCGTACGACAACTCAGGACTTGTTACGACTCCGTATGAGACATTAGCAACATGAAAAGCAATTTATAACAATGTAGGTCGCGTTACATCTCCAAAGAACACCTTGCATCACTGTACGAAATAATAAGACACCATAATAAACCTAATGAATACGTCAGACTCTTTTTAACATCATACGACAACTTAGGACATCTTACGACTCTCTATGCCTCGTTAGCAACTCGAAAAGAACGTTAGTATGATGTAGGACCCCTTACAGGTCCTAAGAACACCTTACATCACCATACGGAACCTTAAAACTCCATAATACACCTAATGAATTCGTCTGAGTCCTTTGAACATCGTACGACAACTCAGGACTTGTTACGACTCCGTATGAGACATTAGCAACATGAAAAGCAATTTATAACAATGTAGGTCGCGTTACATCTCCCAAGAACACCTTGCATCACCGTACGAAACATTAAAACACCATAATAAACGTAATGAATACGTCCGACTCTTTTGAACATCATACGACAACTTAGGACATCTTAACGACTCTCTATGCCACGTTAGCAACTCGAAAAGAACGTTAGTATGATGTAGGACCCCTTACAGGTCCTAGGAACACCTTACATCACCGTACGGAACCTTAAAACTCCATAATACACCTAATGAATTCGTCCGAGTCTTTTGAACATCGTACGACAACTCAGGACTTGTTACGACTCCGTATGAGACATTAGCAACATGAAAAGCAATTTATAACAATGTAGGTCGCGTTACATCTCCCAAGAACACCTTGCATCACCGTACGAAACATTAAAACACCATAATAAACGTAATGAATACGTCCGACTCTTTTGAACATCATACGACAACTTAGGACATCTTAACGACTCTCTATGCCACGTTAGCAACTCGAAAAGAACGTTAGTATGATGTAGGACCCATTACAGGTCCTAAGAACACCTTACATCACCGTATGAAACCTTAAAACTCCATAATACACCTAATGAATTCGTCCGAGTCTTTTGAACATCGTACGACAACTCAGGACTTGTTACGACTCCGTATGAGAAATTAGCAACATGAAAAGCAATTTATAACAATGTAGGTCGCGTTACATCTCCAAAGAACACCTTGCATCACCGTACGAAATAAAAAGACACCATAATAAACCTAATGAATACGTCCGACTCTTTTGAACATCATACGACAACTTAGGACATCTTACGACTCTCTATGCCACGTTAGCAACTCGAAAAGAACGTTAGTATGATGTAGGACCCATTACAGGTCTTAAGAACACCTTACATCACCGTATGAAACCTTAAAACTCCATAATACACCTAATGAATTCGTCCGAGTCTTTTGAACATCGTACGACAACTCAGGACTTGTTACGACTCCGTATGAGACATTAGCAACATGAAAAGGATTTATAACAATGTAGGTCGCGTTACATCTCCCAAGAACACCTTGCATCACAATACGAAACATTAAAACACCATAATAAACCTAATGAATACGTCCGACTCTTTTGAATATCATACGACAACTTAGGACATCTTACGACTCTCTATGCCACGTTAGCAACTCGAAAAGAACGTTAGTATGATGTAGGACCCCTTACAGGTCCTAAGAACACCTTACATCACCGTACGAAACCTTAAAACTCCATAATACACCTAATGAATTCGTCCGAGTCCTTTGAACATCGTACGACAACTCAGGACTTGTTACGACTCCGTATGAGACATTAGCAACATGAAAAGCAATTTATAACAATGTAGGTCGCGTTACATCTCCAAAGAACACCTTGCATCACTGTACGAAATAATAAGACACCATAATAAACCTAATGAATACGTCCGACTCTTTTTAACATCATACGACAACTTAGGACATCTTACGACTCTCTATGCCTCGTTAGCAACTCGAAAAGAACGTTAGTATGATGTAGGACCCCTTATAGGTCCTAAGAACACCTTACATCACCATACGGAACCTTAAAACTCCATAATACACCTAATGAATTCGTCCGAGTCCTTTGAACATCGTACGACAACTCAGGACTTGTTACGACTCCGTATGAGACATTAGCAACATGAAAAGCAATTTATAACAATGTAGGTCGCGTTACATCTCCAAAGAACACCTTGCATCACTGTACGAAATAATAAGACACCATAATAAACCTAATGAATACGTCAGACTCTTTTTAACATCATACGACAACTTAGGACATCTTACGACTCTCTATGCCTCGTTAGCAACTCGAAAAGAACGTTAGTATGATGTAGGACCCCTTACAGGTCCTAAGAACACCTTACATCACCATACGGAACCTTAAAACTCCATAATACACATAATGAATTCGTCTGAGTCCTTTGAACATCGTACGACAACTCAGGACTTGTTAAGACTCCGTATGAGACATTAGCAACATGAAAAGCAATTTATAACAATGTAGGTCGCGTTACATCTCCAAAGAACACCTTGCATCACCGTACGAAACATTAAAACACCATAATAAACCTAATGAATACGTCAGACTCTTTTGAAACATCATACGACAACTTAGGACATCTTACGACTCTCTATGCCTCGTTAGCAACTCGAAAAGAACGTTAGTATGATGTAGGACCCCTTACAGGTCCTAAGAACACCTTACATCACCGTATGAAACCTTAAAACTCCATAATACACCTAATGAATTCGTCCGAGTCTTTTGAACATCGTACGACAACTCAGGACTTGTTACGACTCCGTATGAGACATTAGCAACATGAAAATCAATTTATAACAATGTAGTTCGCGTTACATCTCCCAAGAACACCTTGCATCACCGTACGAAACATTAAAACACCATAATAAACCTAATGAATACGTCCGACTCTTTTGAACATCATACGACAACTTAGGACATCTTACGACTCTCTATGCCACGTTAGCAACTCGAAAAGAACGTTAGTATGATGTAGGACCCCTTACAGGTCCTAAGAACACCTTACATCACCGTACGAAACCTTAAAACTCCATAATACACCTAATGAATTCGTCCGAGTCTTTTGAACATCGTACGACAACTCAGGACTTGTTACGACTCCGTATTAGACATTAGCAACATGAAAAGCAATTTATAACAATGTAGGTCGCGTTACATCTCCAAAGAACACCTTGCATCACCGTACAAAACATTAAAACACCATAATAAACCTAATGAATACGTCCGACTCTTTTGAACATCGTACGACAACTTAGGACATCTTAAACGACTCTCTATGCCACGTTAGCAACTCGAAAAGATCGTTAGTATGATGTAGGACCCCTTACAGGTCCTAAGAACACCTTACATCACCGTACGAAACCTTAAAACTCCATAATACACCTAATGAATTCGTCCGAGTCTTTTGAACATCGTACGACAACTCAGGACTTGTTACGACTCCGTATGAGACATTAGCAACATGAAAAGCAATTTATAACAATGTAGGTCGCGTTACATCTCCAAAGAACACCTTGCATCACCGTACGAAACATTAAAACACCATAATAAACCTAATGAATACGTCCGACTCTTTTGAACATCATACGACAACTTAGGACATGTTAAACGTCTCTCTATGCCACGTTAGCAACTCGAAAAGATCGTTAGTATGATGTAGGACCCCTTACAAGTCCTAAGAACACCTTACATCACCGTACGAAACCTTAAAACTCCATAATACACCTAATGAATTCGTCTGAGTCCTTTGAACATCGTATGACAAGTTACGACATCTTAAGACTCTGTATGCCATATTAGCACCTTGAAAAGCACGTTAGTATAACGGAGGACACCTTAAAACACCTAACAGCACCTTACAACACCGTACGAAACCTTAAAACTGCATAATAAACCTAATGAATTCGTCCAAGTCCTTTGAACATCGTACGACCACTCAGGACTTGTTACGACTCTGTATGTGACATTAGCAACATAAAAAGCAATTTAGAATAATGTAGGACGCATTACAACTTCTAAGAACACCTTACATCACCGTACCAAACATTAAAACTCCATAATACACCTAATGAATTCGTCCGAGTCCTTTGAACAACGTACGACAACTCAGGACTTGTTAAGACTCCGTATGAGACATTAGCAACATGAAAAGCAATTTATAACAATGTAGGTCGCGTTACATCTCCAAAGAACACCTTGCATCACCGTACGAAACATTAAAACACCATAATAAACCTAATGAATACGTCAGACTCTTTTGAAACATCATACGACAACTTAGGACATCTTACGACTCTCTATGCCTCGTTAGCAACTCGAAAAGAACGTTAGTATGACGTAGGACCCCTTACAGGTCCTAAGAACACCTTACATCACCGTATGAAACCTTAAAACTCCATAATACACCTAATGAATTCGTCCGAGTCTTTTGAACATCGTACGACAACTCAGGACTTGTTACGACTCCGTATGAGACATTAGCAACATGAAAATCAATTTATAACAATGTAGTTCGCGTTACATCTCCCAAGAACACCTTGCATCACCGTACGAAACATTAAAACACCATAATAAACCTAATGAATACGTCCGACTCTTTTGAACATCATACGACAACTTAGGACATCTTACGACTCTCTATGCCACGTTAGCAACTCGAAAAGAACGTTAGTATGATGTAGGACCCCTTACAGGTCCTAAGAACACCTTACATCACCGTACGAAATCTTAAAACTCCATAATTCACCTAATGAATTCGTCCGAGTCTTTGGAACATCGTACGACAACTCAGGACTTGTTACGACTCCGTATGAGACATTAGCAACATGAAAAGCAATTTATAACAATGTAGGTCGCGTTACATCTCCAAAGAACACCTTGCATCACCGTACGAAACATTAAAACACCATAATAAACCTAATGAATACGTCCGACTCTTTTGAACATCATACGACAACTTAGGACATGTTAAACGTCTCTCTATGCCACGTTAGCAACTCGAAAAGATCGTTAGTATGATGTAGGACCCCTTACAAGTCCTAAGAACACCTTACATCACCGTACGAAACCTTAAAACTCCATAATACACCTAATGAATTCGTCTGAGTCCTTTGAACATCGTATGACAAGTTACGACATCTTAAGACTCTGTATGCCATATTAGCACCTTGAAAAGCACGTTAGTATAACGGAGGACACCTTAAAACACCTAACAGCACCTTACAACACCGTACGAAACCTTAAAACTGCATAATAAACCTAATGAATTCGTCCAAGTCCTTTGAACATCGTACGACCACTCAGGACTTGTTACGACTCTGTATGTGACATTAGCAACATAAAAAGCAATTTAGAATAATGTAGGACGCATTACAACTTCTAAGAACACCTTACATCACCGTACCAAACATTAAAACTCCATAATACACCTAATGAATTCGTCCGAGTCCTTTGAACAACGTACGACAACTCAGGACTTGTTAAGACTCCGTATGAGACATTAGCAACATGAAAAGCAATTTATAACAATGTAGGTCGCGTTACATCTCCAAAGAACACCTTGCATCACCGTACGAAACATTAAAACACCATAATAAACCTAATGAATACGTCAGACTCTTTTGAAACATCATACGACAACTTAGGACATCTTACGACTCTCTATGCCTCGTTAGCAACTCGAAAAGAACGTTAGTATGATGTAGGACCCCTTACAGGTCCTAAGAACACCTTACATCACCGTATGAAACCTTAAAACTCCATAATACACCTAATGAATTCGTCCGAGTCTTTTGAACATCGTACGACAACTCAGGACTTGTTACGACTCCGTATGAGACATTAGCAACATGAAAAGCAATTTATAACAATGTAGTTCGCGTTACATCTCCCAAGAACACCTTGCATCACCGTACGAAACATTAAAACACCATAATAAACCTAATGAATACGTCCGACTCTTTTGAACATCATACGACAACTTAGGACATCATACGACTCTCTATGCCACGTTAGCAACTCGAAAAGAACGTTAGTATGATGTAGGACCCCTTTTTGGGTAAAGGGTTACCCCGGTGAATATATATTAACAACCAACTGAAAAACAAGTAGTGCAGCAGAGTACCACACTAGTTCAAACACAAGACATGCCCTGTGAATGTAAACAAAACAAACAATAAACAATCCAAGAAACCAAAACCACTAACTAACCAAATACCATATAACCAAACCAACTAGCCACATTACTAGCACAGACACACAATTAAATCATTGTTACCCTCCATCATCAAAATTTCGGCTAGCCTCAATACCCCAACCACCAAGGACCCGAACCGCACCAGCTCTCCTGACCACATTCAGCCCCATAAGCCTACAACGAACAGAATCCAGTATCAACTTCACTAAGGTATCCGGGGGTCTCGCATGATTTGCAAACATACGGTTGTTCCTTTCTTGCCAAATAAAATATGTACCCGCCGCAACGACCAGCCGCCTAACAACATTCCGTAACGTTTTAGACTTTGCACTAGTCTCTAAAAACGCAACAATATCAGTAATAGAAGGAGGTATATTGCCCATGTCAGCCTTACTCTTAATCTTACTCCAAACTTGTGTTGAGTATCTACACCCAAAGAACAGGTGATCGTGTGAATCATAATTGGAATAACAAAAAAGACAACACATCATATCCATATTGCATCTACTAGATCCCCATTTGATGATCTTATCTTGAGTCAAAAGCTTCCGCCTCATGATCAACCACAACATAAATGCGTGTCTAGGAATACACTGGGGAAACCATACCACCTTACACCAACTAACTTCAGGTCTTGAGAGCCTTAATGAATGCCACACTTCAGCTGTAGAAAAAGGTTTGAGGTCATGACCCGATTTCCATAGTAATTCATCACGTTCATTGTTCAAAATCGGAAGTGTTATCTCAGACAAAGCCTGAAAACGATCAACCCACGTCAATGGCCATCTCCAATTATTATTGTGTATCACATCCACCAGTTTAGCCTCCATAGTAAAACCAGCACTGCTAATGACACGAGGAGAAATAAATTTGCATAAAGGACCCACATCACACCACTTATCCAGCCACATTAACGTATCCTGTCCATTACCAACTTTAGACCACACATGGTTACGAATAGTCGATCTAAGGCTGACCATCTTCTTGAAGCTCCAACAACATCTACTAGGCAATCGATACACCCAAAACGACTTCCCCCTAAGCCGGTAAGAATGCACCCAAGCAACCCATAGAGACTCCCTGTTACTAATAATACTCCATATATGAGACGCCATAAGAGCTTTGTTCATATCCCCAATCCGACGTATACCCAAACCCCCTTCAGATTTGGGGACACAAATAGCCTCCCAAGAAACCTTCGCCTTGCCTTTATGCATCAGCCCCTGGCACCACAGAAAACCTCTCATCTTGGCTTCTAATTCTTCAATAATACGACTTGGGAGAATGAAGACCGAAGACCAATAAACATGCATAGATGATAGGACTGAAATAATAAGCTGTAATCTCCCCGCAAAAGACAAATACTTATTCCTCCAACAAGTAATACGTTTTTCCATCCGATCAACCAAGATCTTACAATCATTATAATTGAGTCTAGTAGATATCAATGGAACCCCGAGATATTTGACCGGAAGGGTACCTTCCTCAAACGGAAGAACATCAAGAATAGCAGCTTTAACATGAGAAGGGACATGACAGAAAAAAGCCGTACTCTTCTGCATACTCGGTAACAACCCAGATAAATTAGTAAACAGTTGAAGAGATTTCATAATGCATCTAACCGAACTGCAATCCCCCCTAGCAAACAGAAACAAATCATCAGCGAAGCACAAATTAACGATTTTTTGCTCCTCACATTTACTGTGGAATCTAAATAAACGACTGGCCCCCACTTCCTTATGCAACACTAGAGTCAAAACCTCCATAACCAGCGTAAAAAGGTAAGGGGAAAGGGGGTCACCTTGCCTCAACCCTCTCCTAGCTTTAAAATACCCGTGTAGGTCCCCATTCACACACACAGACAGCGAAACTGAGGATACACAAACCATTATCCACTGGACCATTTTATGGTGAAACCCAAACCCCATCAGCACCTTCCTTAAGAAACCCCAATCCACCGTATCATATGCTTTCTGAATATCTACTTTGAACGCACACCTAGGAGGCCCTTCATCCCGATGATAATTATGCATTAACTCTTGAGTAAGTAAGATATTATCAGAGATTTTCCTCCCCGGAACAAAAGCTGATTGGTTTATGCTCACAATATATTTCAAACCGATTTTTATCCTGTCCGCCAGTATTTTGCTAATGCACTTATACAACACATTGCAACATGCAATGGGTCTAAACTCCGTAACATACTGTGGCACATCTACTTTAGGAACAAGAGCTATAATCGTGTGATTTAGCTCAGAAAGCAACTGACCTGAAGAACAAAATTCTTGGACCGCTGCACACAAATCATCACCCACAATAGACCAAGCTTTCTTATAGAACGCCGCTGTGTATCCATCCGGGCCGGGAGCCTTATCATCACCAATGGAAAACATAGCACTTTTTATCTCCTCCCTCGTCACAAACCGAACCATATTCATAGCACATTCATTATCAAGTTGATGCGTAAACAAATCCGGAGATGGATCAGCACTCGTAACCCCTTCAACACCTAAGAACGCCTCATAATGATTAACAAACGCTATGGGAACATTACCACCCTCATGCATGACACCATTCGAATCCCTAATCACATCAATCCGGTTCCGATGGTTCCTGCACTTTAAAGACATATGAAAAAACTTTGTATTAGCGTCACCAACAGCCAACCATTTAACTTTAGCCTTTTGTTTTAGAAATCTCTCCTCATCAAGGCTAGCAACTTCAAATCTTCTTATACAATCAGCCTCTTTCTCTCGAAGCGACAAATCAGCAGGATCACGATCAATACTAGTTTGGAGCAAGTCAAGTTCACTTCTAATCCTGACGACATTATTGTGTAGGTTACCTTGCTTGTGAAATAGCGATCTTAAAGGAGACTTAAGCAACCTCAACTTCTTAGCGACTTGAAATTGTAGAACACCCTGTATTTTACAGTTCCAACCATCCCTCACAACATCAAGAAACTCCGGTTTGTAAGTAAGAAAGTTTGCAAATTTAAAGCTGGTCGGTTTCTTTCTTTTAACACAAGGGATTTTTAGGATACACGGGCTATGATCCGAAATCCGATAAGGCTTGAACAAAGCTCCAGCATTAGGAAACACATTAATAAACTCCATACTACACATAACTCGATCAATCTTCTTTAACGTACCAATACCAGTTTTCGGCTTTTGAGTCCAAGTATATTGTAACCCGGAACTATTAACATCTAAAACCTCAATGTTATCCACACATTCCCTAAACTCCAGCATGCTCGTGTTAATAGCAGATGACCCCACCGCTTTGTCTTCAGGGTTTAAAGCTGCATTAAAATCCCCCATAATCACCCACGGTCTATCCTTAACAAACATTTTATGCATACCCAAGCTGCTCCATAAATCCCTTCGTATAAGATAATCATTATCAGCATATACTAACGAGCAAAACAGAACTTTCTTCTCTACTTTTAGATTAATTTGTGTATGCATAACCTGATCTGTCTGGGCTATAATCATAATATCCATAATAGATGGATCCCATCCTAAAATAATACGAGCCCCCTTCTTACATAAATTCCCGTTTGACGACCAATCCCAGTTTCTAAAAACAGCTTTACAAATCCCCACTAGCCTATCAATGTTCACATGAGACTCCAAAATAGCACATAAACTCAACTGATTATCCTTTACCACTTGACGAACCTCATTTTGTTTCAGGGGGCGGTTCAACCCTCTAATATTCCATGAGGCCAGATTAACCATTGGAAACCGTAGAAGCAGGAGTGCTTGCCCCTGTAACATTGCTTTGTTGGACCCCATCTGCCATGAACACTGCAGTTTCATCATATACATTCTCCTCCACATCATCATCCCAGTCCACCCCACCATTCTTCGAAATACCCTCATCCCCTTTACTACCATTACCCCCACCCACATCCTGTAAAACTTCAAACGAGTTCTTTAAAATAACCTTATCCTTCTTTGGTTTAGACATATGTTCAGATTTATCCCTATCACCCTCTTTTTGATCCACTTTAGGCCTATAAACAAATTTAGGTTTCACCATAGTCATCCCTTGCTTCTTCGCCACCTTTCTACCTTTCACATCCTTAAACCCTTCATCGTCAACGTTCGGTTGTGATTTGGAGTTGGATTTCACATTCTTTGGACATTCATCAGAATCATGCCCAAACACTAGACAATGAGCACACCTAGGTGGGTACCATTCATACTCAACATGCACAGTTTCATTCACAAAACCCTCTCCCTCTAAATCTGGAATCGCCAATGTAATCTCCTCCTTGAACTCATTATCCGCTGAAATTTCAACAAGTGCCCTAGCATAACTACAACGTCCCCATGAATGAGAGCACATCGATGTGGTATACGTATCTAGCAGCTTTGGTGTCCCAATCAACGACCCAATGATACTCAACCCATCCTCAGTATAGGCTGCTAACGGAACATCATGTATCTTAACCCAAACCGAGACAACTTTCTTATCCTCCTTCACAAGTTTAGACGTCGCAGTCCATATGTTCAAGAACATCGGTTTGTTTCTAACTATCCACGGCCCATTTTCTAACACATTCAACATCCCTTTTCGATCAGCAAACTTAAAGAAAAAGTACCCATTTGCATTCATCATAGTTTTTTGTAGCCCAAACTTCTTCCAATGTGTCTTAGTGTACTGATCAACAATTGGGAATGGTTCTCTATCTCCCAGATAATACCCATACAAAGTATTTGCAAGTTTATCTTGGACCTCTCTCACCGATTCTTTGGGAAGAACCGCATCAACTCCATCCCGCTTGATAAGATTGTCAATAAACCTGAAATTGATATTACGTCCCCCATTATTAACCAACGGCATAGCACTCTTTAGCTTATCAAGATATGACTCGTTTTCAATCCTTTGTTCCGGCTCAACCCTACCCGTAGGTTCTAAAGATTGCTTCACAGGCATATTGATACTGCCTACCTTGGTCACCATCGCCGGATTCTTCAAAATAGTTTTTGGAACATTCCCATCAATATTCGTAACCTTACTAGCCAGACCCTCCAAAGTAACTCTTCTCTCTTTACCAGCCATAACATGCAAACCATGCACAAAATAACCAGATCAACCCACAACCACCACACCCCACAACCTTCGAACAGCAAAAACCAGAAACAAAAACCCTAGACCTGATGCGATGACCCACTCCACGCAAATCAACTCTTAATCGATTGAAACTTAGGTAACGTCAAGGCTACTACTTTGAAAGCAACCGATGAAACCCTAATCGCAATTGATCAGACTATGATAACGTGGAAAAACTAAAAAACTTAAACCCTAATCGACAACTCACTAATAATCCTTTAACTATTCTAATACTACGCATCAAGGGAATCAGATTCCATAACATAGTACCAGGTAATTAAGCAGATTATAGCCAAGAAATCGATCAAGATTCAAGAACAGGAGAAATCGCCAAAATCGCCATCAGGGAGAGAAAACTAGGGTTTTTTTTACTAACGTGTTTTTCAAGGTGCTAATACACCTAATGAATTCGTCCGAGTCTTTGGAACATCGTACGACAACTCAGGACTTGTTACGACTCCGTATGAGACATTAGCAACATGAAAAGCAATTTATAACAATGTAGGTCGCGTTACATCTCCAAAGAACACCTTGCATCACCGTACGAAACATTAAAACACCATAATAAACCTAATGAATACGTCCGACTCTTTTGAACATCATACGACAACTTAGGACATGTTAAACGTCTCTCTATGCCACGTTAGCAACTCGAAAAGATCGTTAGTATGATGTAGGACCCCTTACAAGTCCTAAGAACACCTTACATCACCGTACGAAACCTTAAAACTCCATAATACACCTAATGAATTCGTCTGAGAGTGGCAAACCGAGTTGGAGATTCTATGCGAAAACCCAATCAGAGTTGGAGCCAGAGCTGAAACGAAGAAAGAAGCTACACTGTTTAAGAGAGTGGCAAACCGGGCTCGTGGGATTCGATCGGAGGTGAAGCAGCTCGCTGAGAGTGTTCAGAAACAGGTTGATTTGCGTGAAGACGTTAGAGAGCTGACAGATTTGATGGAAGGAGCTAAAGCTAGAGCAGAACCAGAGGACCCAACATGTGAAGTACCTCCCTAGGGGGAGTATTGATGACCACATGTAGGGTGGTACTTCACCGTGTCGTTATTTGTATTTTGTTTATTTGTAATAGATTAGTCGTATTTGTATTTCTTTGTAATAGTTAGGTTTGTTTACTTTTAATGCTTGTTTTGTGCTTGTCTTTGCGACACTGCATACGACACTATAGTGTCGCATGCAGCCTGTCATAGATTAGCGAGCAGGCAGTGTCGCATTATGCGACAATGCCTGCGACACTAGGTTCTATATAAATAGTTGTTTAGGGCTATTTTGTACACAACTCTTTGGAGCTTATTGAATACAACTTTCTTTTGATACTGAGTTCGAATCTTGTTTATTGTTTGCAAGGAATTGAATCTGTTACATCTTTGTTGCATTAATCTGATCCATCTTCATCTATTAATCTTCTTACTTACCTTGTTCTTATTGGGTTATAATGGTTTGTGTGAGTTTTGGTCACTAATCACAATCAATTGTTGCTAGATCTAGTGATATCAATTGATTGTGATCTGATCTATATCATATTTAGCACAGATTAATGATTTACTGGACCAACACAAGCAACCTCAAAAAGTATGATGAAGACTTAACCACTGTTGAACAAGTTACAAAAATTACTGGATTCACTTCCACCTGAGTGGAGTCTACAAGTGAGAATGTTAAAGAAGGAAATGAAGTTTTCGGAATAAAGCTTGTGGATATGATCAATAATCTGAAGTCGTTTGAATTGGATATCAAGAGAAGGGAGTACAACCAAGCGGTCTATCCTCCAATTCAATCACAGAATGTTGCGCTACTCTCATCAACATCCATGGCTTCAACAAACAATTCTGGTTTTTCATATGTCTCTGGAAATGCATCGTCTGAAGGAAAGAATGCTCTAAAGGATCAGACTACGTCACAGGTTCCAACCGACATGATGACATTATTTTCGTATGTTCGTGGACAGTTATGAAGCTCTAATTGCTGGGGATATCAAAGAAAAAGGGATTACTATGGAAGATATGCTACAAGTGGATCCGGGTGATCTTGAGAAAGCTGATATCCAGTGGCAGATGGCCATGCTTACAGTGAGGGCCAGAAGGTTTATGGAAAGAACTGGAAAGAGGAGTTTTAGAAACCAAAATTCCAAGGTTGGTTTTGATAAGTCTAAGCTTAGATGTTTTAATTGCAAACATCTTGGACACTTCAAAAGAGAATGTCCCTCTCCAACTGTATTCGAACCACCATCTCCAAATGCTAAGAATCCGATTGTGATGGAAACAGGTGAAAACAGCAACTCAAAAGAGATTGCTTTAATAACAAATTTATATTGGAGTGTTGAGATCGCTGAAACACAAGAAGAAATCAATCACACTCTCGTTGCTAAAATGTCAGGAAATAAGGGAAAGGAATCTGAAAAAGACATCAATGAACAAGTCTCTGAGTCTAAATCAACAGAAGTTGCTGAAAAGAAGAAGTTGTGAAAAATGTGAAGGATATGGGTGACAGGGAGGAAGAGAAAGAGGAAGAAAGGAAAAGGAACACGCCAGCCTGTAATTGTGAGAAAGCTTTGGCAACTGAGAAGATCATTATGGGTCTTCCGTATGAGGTAATACAGGATATGTGCTCATCTGCTTGTAGAGTCCATCTATTTGGTGTATACAAAGCTAACCGACTCTTGTTGACAAATCAGGCTGAACTAAACACCACCAACTCTGATCTTAAAAAGAATGAAGTTAACTATTATATTAAACTCAATGAAGCTTTACAAGAAATTGATCATTTAAATAGAAAACTCTTAGAAAATAATGTTGAGGTTAATATAATGGACGAACGTGTAAAACTTCCCGAATTTGAGAGCAGTAAACTTCAAACAAAATTAGATAGATGGATTATTTTAGGAATGAAAAGATAAGAGTTAAATAGTTGACAAAGAGGAGCTAGAATTAAATCTGGACTAGGCTATGAAGAGACCACTTATGTGTATCCTCCACCCAGTACCTATTGCTATTCTCATATACCTAAACCACATCCAACTAATGAATTAATTGTCGAACATACTAACAATTTGTTTGTAGGTTTAGAAGGTATTAACCATAAAGAGGTGCGGGAGGAGTACGGATATGGTGATTCGTCGGGTCTTGGATGCACTACTTCTAATTTTAGTTTAATTTCAAAGAACTCTGTTCTAGACAGTTCCAGTAGTTCTAATGATTTGTTAAACAATTCTGATAGTTTGAACTTTAAGCATTCTGTACTAAACAATGATTCTGATGTGTGTGTGGTGAATGATGTTCATGATGATTGTAGATGTTGACAGGATGCATCGTTTGAACTTTCCTTTACAGGATGCTTTGGACAAGAGGCATGTGATAGTAGATGTTGACTCCTTAGAATTCATGTCGAGCAAGTACGTGTCGTTTTTCCTTGGTGCTCGCATAACAATCAAATCTTCAGGTATAGAGAAATCGGGCTTCAGGAATAAACATTCATCAGATTTTAATAGAACAGGAATATCCTTATCACAGATTTGTGAGACACTTAGCAGATTGAAATGCAATTCTGAAACATGGTTAACTTTCTCGAGCGTCAATGAACCGTTCGTTACATTTTCTTGACCGATCATTTTTCCACCTTTCTTATCACCAGCGAAAGCCACATACCCACCATTTATAATTCTGAAATTTGTAAGAAGACCCTTCAATCCTGTCATATGTCTGTAACATCCACTATCTACATGCCATAAACTATTGATAGGCTTCCTCGGACGTTCCTAATAATAAACAAAAAATATTAATTAGAAAAAGGAACCCATGTCTTGTTAGACTTGGGTTTAAACAAAGAGAAATTAACATGAAAATGATGATTTACAAACCTATTAAACCTATTATTGAAACTAGAATTATTTACACTCTTGCGGCAGAATCATTGTTTAGTACAGACTGCTTAAAGTTCAAACTATCAGAATCATTCTGATGTGTGTGTGGTGAATGATGTTCAAAATGGAGCGATAATGGAACAAAGTTTAGAAATCACATTTTTGACTCATTTTTTGAAGAAGAGGAATATTAAGACAATTCAATGCAGCAAGGACTCCACAGCAGAATGGTGTGGCAGAACGCAAGATCCAGACTTTGATCGAAGTTGCAAGAACTATGTTGATTGAATCGAAACTTCCAATCATTTTCTGGGCCGAAGCAGTAAATTGTGCATCTTATGTGCTGAATCGGGTGTTCCACAAAAGAAAACCACTGATCGACTTCTTCCGACCTTTTGGTTGTTCTTGCACATTTTTGAACACTCAGGCTCAAACGTCCAAATTTGGAGCTGTTTCTAATGAATGCTTCTTTGTCGGTTATTCTTCATCGCAGAAAGCTTATCGGGTGTACAACAAGCGAACCAAAGTGGTACAAGAATCTTTCTATGTCGATTGGCAAGAATCAAATGTGTGTAATACAGGATCTGATCCTACATGGTTCTATGATGCAACGACTGTTTTCAACTCCTTCAATTTACCACTGTTTTTAGAAGAAGATGATATTATTCCTGTGCATACTGAAGCTTCACCCGATCCAATGCCTACTACACTTGTTCACGAAATCCCACCATCATCGCCATCTTCTCATGATGTTGCTGACGCACCTTCTTCTTCATCATGACCTGTTCTTGCATCACCTATTGCTTCTCCTCCAGAGCCTTCTTCTGCCAATGTCACTCATGATTCATCTACACTACCAACAGTCGGATATATCAATATTGAACTCTTATTACAAAGAGCTGAAAAATCATCCTCACGACTTGGTTATTGGCTCTATCTCTGATGGGGTTCGAACACGTTATCAATCTGGTCTTATCAATGTTTGTCTATTTTCTTGCTTCTTATCACAAACTGTACCAAAGAACATCAATATGGCGTTGCAAGATCCTAGCTGGGTTGAATCAATGCAGTTGGAACTTCAACAATTCAGGAAACTAAAAGTCTGGGAACTGGTTGATCTTCCACCGAATAAGTACCCAGATGGTACCAAGTGGGTCTACAAGAACAAACCAGATGATCGTGGAGTTGTTATTCGTAACAAGGCTCGTTTGGTCGTTCAAGGGTTTGCACAAGAGGAAGGCATTGATTACACCGATGTGTTTGCTCCGGTTGCTAGAATTGAAGCCATTCAAATATTTTTAGCTCACGCCGCACACAAGAACATTAAGGTTTTGCAAATGGATGTGAAGTGTGCCTTTTTATATGGAAATATCGATGAAGAGATATATGTGTGTCAGCCACCTGGTTTCGAGGATCCGGATTTTCTCGATAAAGTCTATAAACTGGATAAATCACTTTATGGATTATATCAAGCTCCTCGTATTTGGTACGAGACATTGACACTATATCTACTGAGCAAAGGATTTACACGGGGAACTATTGATATGACCCTCTTCAAAAAGGTGATCGATGAGGACGTACTGTTGGTTCAAGTGTATGTTGATGACTCATTTTTGGATCGTCAAATGAGGATTTGTGCAGAGAGTTTGAAGAGGTGATGAAGGAAAGATTTGAGATGAGTATGATGGGCGGAATGTGTTTCTTTCTCGGTTTACAAGTGGTACAGAAACCCGATGGTATACTTATTCATCAGGAGAAGTATATTCATGAGATTCTGCAAAAATACAAGATGAATGACTGTTCTTCTGAGTTGTCTCCATTTACGGCACAAACTTGTCTTACTCCTGATGAATCTGGCAAGTCTGTTGATGCTCATCGGTACAAGTCTATGATCGGTTCTTTAATGTATCTCACCGCAAGTTGTACTGATATTGCATTTGCTATTGGTTATTGCTCAAGATATCAAGCTAATCCAAAGGAGTCACATGAAAAAGCAATGAAGCGAATTTTTCGTTATCTCAAAGGGACTCCTCGTTTAGGCTTGTGGTATCCCAAAGGAGGAAGTTTTGATCTTCATGCTTACTCTGACCGCGATTATGGTGGTTGCAAAATTGATCGAAAATCTGTGTCCGGAGGGTGTCAATTTCTGGGGGAGTGTTTAGTTTCATGGCAAAGCAAGAAGCAAACCACTGTTTCTTTATCTACTGGAGAAGATGAATACACTGCCGCCTCCAGCTGTTGCTATCAAGTTTTATGGATTCAACATCAGATGATCGATTATGGCATCAATTTTCTCCATACTCCAATTTTTTGCGACAATGAAGCTGCAATTGGGATTGCAAAGAATCTCGTCCATCACACTCGAACGAAACATATTGAAACCCGAATTCATGCCATTCGGGATGCTCAAGAGAAGGGTTTTATCTATCATTTCAATTGTCACAAAGAATCAAAAAGCAGATCTTTTCACTAAAACGTTTGACAAACCGCGTTTTTACGAATTGATCAACATGCTTGGGCTTCTTTCTTTTTAATTCCTTTTCTTCTTCAAATCATTCTGTTTATTTTATTTAAAAAAGGGGAGTATGAGTCTAATTTTATTACCTTATTTTGGTGATAATGTTTTACCATCCCTTTGAGTATGTTCTTAAAGTTTGAAAATTTCAGTTTATGTTGAAAAATGAAATTTTGGGGGAGTAATACTACAAATCCCATTTCAAATTTCAAATTTGTGCCTTATTTTACAATTTGCTTTGTGAGCTTCATCTTATGTAAATATTGTTTGTTTCATGCAGGGTTCAGATATGTGTGGAAAGCACCTAAAGGAGGACGTTGATTTATGTTCTGATGTATCAATAGGCTCAGCCCGAATACAATTAGACAACAACTTTGTGACTAAACTAAATCCAAAAGAGCTCGGTAATAAGGAGCATTTTCACAGACATTTGGCCTGCACAAAGTAATAAGTTTTGACAAAAAGGGGATGAGAGTATTTGATTCGAGCTTGATTTTTTCCCAAATCCAAACCCCTTAGCCGTAGCCCTGAATGACGCTTCTAGTTAGTTCTTTAGAATTTTATTTCGTGCTTATCTCCTCTGCTATGCGGAAGCATTGACCTGGAGTGATGATCTTCTCTGTTATATGTAAAAATAGACCTGAAGCTCTCATCAGCATGCTCAGATGATCATCTCCTCTGTTATATGTAAATATAAACCTGGAGCGCTCATCATCTGCAACCCACAAATGCTAAGCTCACAATGTTTCTACATCAAGATCGTTGTTTCACGCTTCATACAAAAAGAATATGCTCACAATGTTTCTACATCAAGATCATTGTTGATGCTCTAAACCCAACTCCAGCTCACCGCCAAAAACATTCACCATGATTATTTACTGGTCATGGTCTATGTCCATCAAATTATAAAATCTTGCTGAATCATCTAAACTCAATAAGCCATTATGTCAAAAACAAGTTACTTTGCTGAATGTCTGTGGAAACCAAGTTGCCTGAGTTTATTCAAATCGAACTCAAAACATGATAAGATCGTTACAGGTTGTTTGTTGAAAGGAACAAGGCATGGGTTTAAATGGACAAACATATTGACAATCTTGCCAAATCTATGTCTCTCTGGATGGTTTACTCTAAATGCATTATCTGAATTCCTCGTGATTCATTATGTTTACTTGTTGTCTCTTTCAAAGTGAAATCTTCGTATTACTATTTTTTCAACAAATGGGCTTTCGTATTGCTATTCATTTTTGAAATTCTCAAGGGATGTGTTTAACTTTATCTTAAAATATTTGTAACTTTATTAGATTTGACTACATATGTTTTTTTTTAAATTTATTTTTATTTTAGTTTTAGAGTTTTTGCGAAACTACAGTTTCGCAAAATTGCGAAACTGTCCTGTGTTAAACAAACATCTGGGTCGTTTTGGGTCATAATTCATTTTCAAATCTACATTTCAAAACCCGAACCTAACCCTAGTTTTCACTAAAAACCTTAATCCATCATTTTGAAGTGTTCTTGTTTAGATTTGATCGGTAAGTTTAATGCTATATCATGTTTCGAACTGATCTTGATTCATATTTTATGTTGATCTGATCTGTTTATTGATTTTGCGAAACTGTGTTTCATTTTGCGAAACTGAACGAAAGTTCAAAATGTGTTTGCGAAATTGCCCTGTTATGCTGCCTATGCATACTCGGTAGTGTCGGAAACACATGCGTTGTGAAACAATAGTTCGATGACATGCGACACTGTTGTGTCGCAATTTTGCGAAACTACCTTCTGAATTTTATTTTTTATATATTTTTTTGTTTTGTTTTTAATATTTTTCTCAGTATTCCTTTTATTATTTTATATTCTTACCTTATTTCTTTTACTTACACACTTCGTTTGCGTTTCAGGTTTGTTAAGGATCAAAAGCCTCTTCCATTTTCGAAATTTGAACGTCGATCGAATGTGGTCGCTAATCTAAACGAGAAGGATCCAAAGTCCATCGGATTTCGAGATGCGATATCCTGGTTGAAGAGCTCTCCGATATTCTATGCTGTTACTCACGATCTAGTAATGGATCAGCAGCATATTCGAGATTTCTGGGATTCGGCAACTTATGATTTGAACAAAGAGCCCAGGGAGATTTCCGCTACAATTATGGGGGAGAGGATTGTTATTATTGCTTAGGCTGTTACAAAGATGCTGAAGATGGAATGTGACGTTGGGTCACCTATGCTACTGAACATGACCAACGTTCACAATGGATTCATTGAGATGGGATACGAGGGGACTGACTTCATGGCTAGGCGGGAAATCAAGAAGTCGTTCTTGTCGAAAGAATGGAGGTTTATAGCACATGTGATCATTGCTTGTTTAGATCACAGAAAAGGGGGATCGGATGGACTGAACTTTGAATGGGCCAGAGCGATGCTCAATCTCTGTAGAGGTGACAAGGCCAAAATTCCGCAGATGATTTTTGAGTACATGATAGAGAACATTCGGGCCTCGAGGAAGGACAAGTGGCTGCTGTATCCGAGGTTTGTACAAATGTTTATCGATTATTTGAAGCCGGACCTGCCAAAACTTGGGGACGTATTGGTACTGACGCCAATGAATGTCTGAATCTTTGCTGATAGTGTTGCTCCCCGCTATAACTTCTCTGGAAAGATTACGTATCTTTTCAGAAATATGTACACCGATGAAAGATGGGAGTACATTGAGAAGCTGAAGGCTGTGGAGGAAAAGAGATTTGCAGAGAAGAGGGATGAGATTGAGGCTTAGATAAAGAAACGTAAAAAAATATGTTAAAGAAAAGGTGGTGCCATTTGAAGAAGAGTTAGATGAGATAGAAGCCGAGATTGCAAAGTCTAAAGGTAAGAAGAAGATGAAGGCTGCAGATCGGTCACCTTCCTGAACCGAGATTGATACTGAAATCCGAAAGAAGAAAGCCAAAGGGAAGCAGGCTGAGGTTCATGTACATGTGGCTGAGACTTTCAGAAGAAAACCGGGACAGAAAGGCATTGCTGGACTTGATGAGGACGTTATTCGAGGATTGAATACGTCGCACGCAAAAGATTTGGGAATGGTAAAGACGAGCTGATGAACATAGAAAAACATTAGAGGCATCGTGAAGGTGAAATGGAGGAATTAAGGAAGATAGTCCTTGATCAACAGTGCTTGATCAAGAAACTTTTGACGGAATTGAATGAAGTAAAGAAAGAAGTGAAGGTCGGTCCGATAGAATCCGAGGCAGAAATAAATAATTTAGTAAGCATTTCGAAATATCCGACACTAAAAGAGATGGTGCAGGCAGGGTCCAGTCGGAAGGATTTTGCGGGTTTTAGTGGTGCGGGAGGAAGCAAAACAGATAAAGAAACAGAAGTTACTGATGACATATGTTTCGATGTTGAGACTGATTTGGGAGGAGATGAAGTGATTGTGAAAGAAGCTAAGACTGATAAGCTGAAGCTGGTAGATGAAGAAGTTGAGGAACAGTTGGTGGACTATGACTCTGAGCCAGAATATTATGAAACTGAAGAAAAGGAGATGGTATATATAACGAAGAGGAGCGATATAGAGGGTGACGTTGTAGAGCTAGACAAATCGGATTGGTTCAAGAAGGTAGATGAACCAAAAACCATCACTCCTCTATTTCAAAATATGGATGCCCCGGCCTCTAAAGATTCTGATAATAAAATCTTGAGTAAATTGCCAAAATAGTCCCTGGGTTTGTACTGTTTCGACCACTTTAGTCCTTATGTTTTTTTTGTTGCCATTTTGGTGTTTGGTTTTGTAAAAAAACTGCCATTTTCGTCCTTCCGTCAACTTCTGTTAAAAAAATCCGTTAAACCCAGGGGTGTTTTAGTCATTTACTTCATAAGGATCAAAATGGCAACATTACATTTATTATTATTATTAAGTTAACACTTACCCAACCCACCCTCTAAATTCATTACCAGACCACAACCACTCCCCCAACCACAACCACTCCCTTGCTCCTCCTTCTTCTTCAATCTTGCAGCAATCTGTTTTCTTCATCATCATCATCATCATCATCATCATCATCATCATCATCATCATCATCATCATCATCATCATCATCATCATCATCAATCTTCCATTTGCAAACATAACCTTACCTATGTCTGCTTCTTTTTTAACTAATAGTCTACTACACCCCTGGAAGATAACGATTAGGGGTTTTAAAGTTGCGATGGCGGCGAAGAGGAATCAGAGCAAAAGAAGGCGTTTCAGTGGTTAGGGGTTCGATTGGTGAATTGAAAATGAAAGGGTTTAGGGTTTCAGTTGGTGAATTAGGGCAAAAGTTAGGCGATTTAGGGGTTTCAGGTTTCTAGTAGGTGAACATGGATGGACTCAGGCGGTGGATCATCTTCATTCAGCGGGGGTTGTAATAAAATCTCTTCTCTCTTGATAAACATTAAGTTGAGTAGAACTCTAATTGATTTGGTGGATAAGCATGCATATACATATGCGTAGATCAGTTGGGTTTGACAGGCTTAGCTGATGATTAGTTGGGTCTTCAATTTTGGATGAAGATGGTGATTCTGGATAAAGAGGACTATGGGGGAAGAAGGAATGAAGATGATGATGGGATGAAATAATGAAAAGAGGCTGATAGGTGTCAGCAACATTAACGTTTTTGTTTATTAATTTAATAAGCGAGGGTATTTTTGTCATTTAACACTAAACTAACGGAAATCGTTGACGGAAGGACGAAAATGGCAGTTTTTTACAAAACGAAACACCAAAATGGCAACAAAAAAAACATAAGGACCAAAGTAGTCGAAACGGTACAAACCCAGGGACCAAAAATACTTCAAGAGGAGAGGGGGAGGAATCAATTATATCAGCAACCAAAAATACTTCAAGACATTCTGGAAGTGGGACTTGAGGCGGTTGGCTGTCCTACCATTGATTAATGCAGATCTCAGTGATCGTGCGAAGATTTTAGAGGAAGAGATACAGTCGGGACTGAAAGATAACTTCGATACTTTTGGATATAATAAATTCGAACGAAGGAGGTCGAAGAAGGATTTGGACTAGGTCACAGGTAAATGAAAGATCGTACTAAGAATGAAGCCAATCAAAACCGTTTAGAGACTGAGGGTTCTAGATCCAAGTCCATCCAGGTTGCAGGAATTTGAGAAGTGGTTATACGACAACCAGACTGGAGAGGCGGTTGTGCGTACAAAGGATAGAGCTGAATTAAGATTGTTTGATCCAATGGAGGTATTTGGGTTCTCAGATGATGATCTAAAGATTTTGTGCGAGAATCCAATTAAGAGTGGAGCCAGAGTCGAGACGAAAAAGGAAGCTGCTTTATTCGAAAGGGTAGCCAACAGGGCTCGTGGGATTAGGACGGAAGTAAAGCAGCTGGCCGAGAGCGTGCAAAAACAGACGGAGTTACAGGCGGATGTTCGTAAGCTGGCAGAGCTACTTGGAGCTGCAAAAGCTGGAGCTGATTCGGAAGGCCCGACCGGTGAAGCACCTCCCTAGGGGGGTATTGATGACCACATGTAGGGTGGTACTTCACCGTGTCGTTATCTTTATTGTACTTTGTTTTAGTTGTAATAGATTAGTCGTATTTGGTTTTTCTTTGTAATAGTTATATTGTGTTTACTAGTTTTGTATTTAGTTTTATATGCTTATGCGACACTGAGTGTCGCGTGCAGCGTGTCCTAGCCTAGCGAGCAGGTAGTTTCACATTTACGAAACTACTTGCGAAACTAGTTGCTATATAAATAGCTGATTGATTAGGGTTCATTTGTACACAACTCACTTGGAACTTATTGAATACAATTTACCTTTTGGACTTGAGTTCGATTCTGATTACTACTTTTGCAAGGATTTGTTTGTGTTATATCATTGTTGCTATATTCAATTCATCTTCATCTAATTACCTTCTTAATCCATTTCTTAATGGGTCTATTTGGTTTATTTTAACTTTTGATCTATTTCATATTCATTTTGTTGCTAGATTCATTGGTAACAAAGTGTTTTGATCAGATCTAAATCATAATAGCACGGATCTATCGATTATCTGGACCAACAAAACTGAAAGTGTATGCCATTGCGAGTGGCACATTTGACAAAATGAGTATATATTTATATAAAGGGAAGATGATAGATTCTGAAAGAAACTTATTAAGAATGTCTTGAACATGCAAAGTGGTAAATTGCTAACCACACTTGGCCCCAAATTTAGGAAAATGACATATCATATAAAACCTTGCCCTATAGTGTGATTTTGAAATGGTTGGTAGATGATACGACCATAGTCATGATAAGGATAATGACATAGTTGGATCACTAGTTATTAGAAAACGAACTAGCATTATCAAAGACCATGAACGTTGAGAAAGTTGAGAACATTGAGCATATTAAGGATATCAAGACTATAGAATCTCAAAAGTTTTTACTAACATAGTAGTCCTACCACCATATAAAATTACATCAAAGGTGTAAATGCCATTAACATATGTGTGGCTAATAGCACATTTGAAACAAAGGTGAATCTAAAATATACATAATTTAGTGCAATGCCATTAAACTTGTGATACGTTTAAGAACATGGAAGGAACCCGTGTTTAGTATCAAAATAAGCCTAAGAAAAGTTGTACACCCAGAAATAATTTGGAAAACTACGTATCATGATCTAATGAGATAAGTTAGAATTAAATTAATAGTATAACTCATATGGAGTATACCATTAAACTTGATAACATATCAAGAATAGTTCATCATTTGTAACTTTAGAGAAATACCATATAAGCTATTACAATTAAGAGTTCCTAAAGAAAATCTGTATGATAATAGATCAATGATATGCAAAGTTATCAAATACAGTGCTATTTGATAAGAAAGATGATAGATATCGCACACACTTGAAAGTTTGCAAAATGGATAAGAGGATAAAGACCAGACATAAATTAAAGTCACTAGAAAGGAAGAGAGCGACGAGATCAACAAGTTTAAAACAATAGAGTGCCTTTAAAGGAGCTTGCGCAACTTTCTTATAATGAATTTAAGGAACCAAGAAAACAAATATTCCTATCATGTACAAAACCTTGAATGTATTTATGAAAAACTTACTTAAAGTACCCCGTAGTTACCAAACCAAATTCTGCATAAGGTATGTTGCCAAGACTCCCTACAATCTGAACACAATGTGAACAAAGTGCGAAAAAAAAATAATTTCTAAGAATTTGCAAATTTGATACTTTCGTTAGTATCTAGCATTTTAACAGAATATAAAGTAACACCTATAAGGAAAGGTAAGATAAACGCTTGTAGCTAACTCATTGTCTTGCTAAAGGATAGTGAATAATAAGATAATCATGCGCTCGGCTAAATGTCTGGGAAATATCATAATTATTTATTAAAACGCAAGAAATGTCTTTTCACCGTTCTTGTAAGGAATACTACACATGTTGACTATCAGAAGAAAAGTAAGTTGAGAGACATAAAAATAGGATGAAGTCTAGATATAATATAAGAGCATCAGGTTTTCCCAACACTATATGGCAACGATCTGTCAAAACAGTTAAGGTTAATGACTAAATGGTTAAAGAAATAATAATATCATATTAACCTTTATAACGAACAATAACAAAAATAAGATATATATGGAAATTCTTAATGACTCTAAATATGACATATTTAACACACGAGCATAGCAATGTTGCGTAAAATAGATGGAAAATAATCTTAAAAATATACTAAAATGTAAAAGGACTATACCCGGATGGAGATTACGGACTAAAACCAAGGATAACTAAAATATTTATTCCATAATAATTATAATATTGTGACAAAGTTCTTGGTAAGACTTAAAGAATAATAAAACATTAAGTCGATGATAAAGATATACCCACACTAGTTCAATCAAATCTTGAGGACGAGATTTTTATAAAGGTGGGGAGGATGTAACACCTCTAACTGTTTCGTAACTTAAATATTAGTTTAGATGCTCGACCTTGTGGTCATAAAAAGTAGTTGGTATATATATATATGACAATTATAATTCAAACATTGTCAAACGAGTAAGAAACGAATTAAATGGCCCTTAGAAGTATGAAATGTTTAGACGAACAATTATTATTACAAGAACACGTCGAATAATAATAAAATTATATTATATTTGAACTTTCTCCGTTTTTAATGAAACTTAGGTCGATGCGTAGAGAATGATGAGCTAGTCCTAATGGTATATTTATAATTTTATACAACGCTATATTTTAAAAGTTATATGATAAAAACGAGTGAAGCAGCTGAATTAATTAATAGTAATAATATAATTAAGCTAGAAGTCACGTCACATATATATGAATCCCACATCGACCGTTGAATTGAAACGAGCTGCCTGCTTACTTTCTATATATAGAAGCTTAGGGTTAGAGTTTTATATATCTATTTCTTTTAACGGGAACGTTCTAGTTAGTGAACAACGTGTAATCATGTCCCAACGGGAACAAAGTATTTGAAGTATTACCTTGCGCAATGTAATCCTCCAAACGACAAGCACATGGCAAGCCCATGGACGTGTAGAAGTGGTGTCCACACTGGCCTCCTGAATTCTGGATAGCTTCCCTTACCGTCACCTCTTTTTCAAGCATATTAAGGCAAAAAGCAGAAACCTTAAAATGCAAGTTTCGAAACAAGCTCAGTCGGTGGGCCGTTTTAATCTTGATCCGCGATAACTCGAAACTCCTGCATATTTCAATCTCCTGGCTACGTACGAGTTCACAGACATATCCCACAAGTGTGTGTAGCAAATTGTTTATCCTGGTCATGAAACTTTTAAAGTTGGTGTGTTGACCCTCGACTCTGTTAGTTGTAAATTCACCAAAGTTGAGGCGGTCATACATCCAACAAGAAACAAAATTTTCTTTGTACGACACCAACCACTTATCCTTTATGTATACCCACACCTCTGAAACAAATAACAAATTTTATAAAACGAACAAATTGATTTTTACACAAGCAAAAATTATGAAATTATTACCATATGTATTCTGTTCTACTAAGCTTTCTTCCATCTTCCTGTAGTGATAATCGTACAAATCTTCTATGAGAGAGTTACACAGGACCTACCACCAGTATGAAAAATCTTTCCACGTGTCGACTTTAAAAAGGGTGTGCCACATTCTTATAATATTCTCTCTGACGTGCCACATGCATAGGTTTTAGTAGCATTTGGAAAGACTTTGTCACAGAAGTTTATCAGGGCCTGATCCCTATCCGTGACAATGACGCGCGGCTCCACACACCCGTCGAGCATACTTTGGATCTGCTGAAGGACCCATGTGAAGTTGTCCTCTCGTTCCCTATATATAAATGTGTGGGCAATGCAAAATGACTTCAATGTCGAAGTCACCCCAATAACCTGTACAAATGTAAGGTTGTAAATGTTGGTTTTATACGTTGTATCTATCAAAATCAAGTGCGGAAAGACGCGCCACATTTTTTATGAGGTAGGATGACAAACAAAAAACATCTTCCACAGCCTTGGTAGAAGGATTAACACGCATTTCATAAACGAAATCTTTAGATATAAATAGGTTTTTCAATTCATCCATTGGTGCCAAGCCTATTATATTTTCAGCCTTTAACTTCGCTGTGAGATTATATATGTCCTTAACACATTTGTTGTTAAGAAACTCATTGCAGAAAACTGTATGAATGTGACGTGGCCGCACATGCTGCCGGTGTAACTTCTCGACCAGGTCAATTTCCTCGACGGTCATCTTCCTAAGATACGTGTGGCCCTCCTCAAAGGCAAAAGGATCATGGTTGTATGTCTCGTTGTGCACCACCAACCTCCAACTATCACTCTTTCCATCGTACTTTCCTTCGATCTTAAAGGGGCATAACTTTTTTATGCTTCCTAGTGCTTCTAATTTTGCCTTTGGCTTTAGGTTCCCCACTACGATTGCATACGAGCTCAACATCAGCTTTTCTCGACCTACGCATCACAATGATGCATCCATGCTCGCGTCCTCTTCTCTTAGCATAATCCTCTAACTCCTTACGAGAATCAAAATACTTAAAGAGTAACAACCGTTACAAATATTACATTTAATGATACTATAATAATATAATAATATACAAATAAAGAAATGTAATACTTTATCGGTTTTATATGAGACTATCGGCTTCCGTATACGATTTTCATCCGATTCATTCTCTTCACTATTTCCTATACCACCAACAAAGAGAACTAAGTATTATTATTAAAAGTGTTATTATTAGTAATATTATAAGTACTATAAGTATAATATCTAAGTATTATTATGTATTATTATTATTAACATTAATATTAATATTATATGTATTATTAATATTATATGTATATCTAAGTATTATTATTATTATTATTATTATTATTATTATTATTATTATTATTATGTACATATATTGTGGATGTACCTACGATGTGCTAAAAAATATGATAAACTACCTAAAAATATGATGTGCTAGAAAATCATTGGAATTTGAAGGCTTAGAAATGTATCTTGGTTATGGACACTTATGACTTATCAAAGTGTTAAGTTTGTTTTAACGTATCGAGGAGGCATGCTTTAGCCTATAGGGTCACACTCATCTCGTCCATCCCCAGGTAAGCATACATGTCCCTTTAAGGGATTTATATGAAATGATTTGCCTTAGACAGGATGTCCGTGATATAGGTGTTTCCCCTTTCATAGTACACACGTTTCCCACGTTTCATACTTACTTAAGACGATGACAAGATTCCACAAACAAAAAGATCCTAATCACACGTCTAACATTGCATCTTTAAAAAACTCACTCAAGCATTTAAAGTAGTTTTAAACACCATTAAAAATATATATATATACAATTCACTATATTTAAAAAAATGATAAAAATTTATCTTAACATCTATATAATAAATTAAGGTTTTTGAGGGGAAATTTTTTTTGTTCTATAATAGAAAGTTTAGGAGGGAATTCACCATGCATTAGTTGATGGAGCAAAAAATATAGAAGATGAATGTACTTATTTAATAATGCATTTATAATCATTTTTTTTTTGTTTCTCATTCAAGTTTTAAATTAAAATATTTAAAAAAAATTGCTTACATAAAAACTATAGAAGATGAATGTATTTTTTTAATGTATTATCAAATTATTGCTATTTACTCAATTATGCGTAATTTAGATAATCTGTGTATAAATCAACCCGTGTGTATGCACGGGTATTAAACCTAGTGTAATTATGAATTGATGTTTGTAAAGATAATTCAAACATTATAAAAAGAAACAAGGCAAAAAAATTTGATTTTTTCTGTAGCTATAGAAAGATGAAAGATCCTGTGATGAGTGATGCTTGTGACACATAGATCCTAGTTAAGGTAAACAAAATAAGAAGCCCTCGCCGTCGAACCCATACATGCATTTAATGCAAACCTGATACACAATGTTGTATTGGTACTTTTCGCTCGGCATCCAAACCCGGCTATAAGTATCGCACTCTTTCCACCTACAAAATTAAAGCAAAAACCACACAAATAAGCTTAATATTTCCCTTGATACATACAAGCTACAAAAAAAAACAAAACTCTACTTACATTCGTTTTGTCCTGTGATGAAATTAACCCGATCTCCTAAATCAATCTCCATATGACTATGACACATGAAATTCTCTACTCGGATTTTGGTAACGATGCCTGCTTGCAAGGCCTTATCTTCTCCAGTAAAAAGCCTAGCTTCTGCCATTTTATGTTTCTACTAAGGTTACGAACAAAATGAGCACTAGTGTAGTAACAAAAAAACGATTTGAATTATCTTCGTCGAAAGTGAACGCTTTGCAGAGAGATTTGAAGTCGATTAGGGATTTTACGGTGAACCGTGAGCTGTTATATGCTATCTGATGATCATATCAGTGACATAGAACACTGAATCGACTTTGATTAGGGGTGAAAGTTTTAATTATACAAACCTCAGGTACCAATAATGTAAAATTTTCAAAACTAAATAAACCTTAATCTAAGGCCAAATCCATATCTATGAATCTAAAAATAATCTATTACAATACAGTATAAATCTAAACTAAGAGTTAGAAAACTAACCGAAGGTGATTTCATTCTCTTCATCGTTTCCTTTACCACCAACAGGAACCGTCATTGTCATCTTCATCTCTGTCATTCTCACTGAAAGTATTCGACACATGTGTAACTTCTGTTTGTGTTTGGGACGATAGATGTGCATAATCTGGTTCTTGTTTTGACTGGTACGAGGGATATCCGTAAGACTGGTACGGGATATTTGTATAATTTGATTCTTGTTGTGACTGGTACGGGGGATACCATTGCCAGTAATCCGTCGATCCAAATAATAACATGTACGCCTGTTCACCGTAACTCGGTAATGGTTGCTGCTGAGAAGATCCACGTACGTAATACTCCTGAAAACACCACAACAAGGAAAAAATATACTAATAACATAAAAGAACCAAAAAATTAAAAACAAGCTAAATGACTATAACAATTAAAATTTTTGTATAATCTCTAGAATTGACTAACTTAGTATAATTATATATTAAATGAACTATAATAATATCTAATCTTGCTAAAATAAACATTATTCACTAAGTTGGTTTCCCCCTCGCCCCACGTAGGGTGACTCTCGTATACGTAATACTCCTAAAAACACAACAAAAAAAAATATACTAATAACATAAAAGAACCCAAAAATTAAAAACAAGCTAAATGACTATAACAATAAACATTTGTTATAATCTCTAGAATTGACTAACCTAGTATAACTATATATTCAAGCTAAATGAACTTTAATAATATCTAATCTTGCTAAAAATAAACATTTGTTAAGCCTGGTTGAGATCTTCGGAGGTTGGCAACTCATTCAAGTCCGGAATGTTCGACTTTTGATTATAATCTCTTGAATTCGACATTGTGTTTAAATTAAGATGGTGTTTAGCAGTGGCAAAGATTTGGTTGAGAGGTTGAAAGTTTGTGTGAAGTTAGAAAATTGAACTTGTGTTATAAAGGAGAAGAACCAGTTCAAAGTGTCACGCATAGACCTCTGCGTGACACTTACGGAAAACGGAAAGCGTATGCGTGACACATATGTATAACCGAACCAGATTCTTTCTTCTGCTTTGACGTCAATCAAGTCTTTATGTCACTTAAAAGGTCACACGTGATCTATGCGTCACGCTAAGGTCAATGCATGACGCGTTAGTTTCAGACCCCGTGAGACTTTTACATCTACCTCGTACTAGGTTTTTGCAGACCTCGTACTTAAGCGTGACGTTGAGGCCCTAGCGACACGCTTTTTAGTCAATGTGTCACACCTAGGTCTGTACGTGACGCTTTGAGGTTGTGTCAAGTAAAAAGGGTCCGGTGTCCCCAGCAGGACCCTATTATAATTCATTAGTAATTTATTTGTAAGCAATATGAAAATCAGTCAACCCTACTATCATATGTTTATCGACGAACATATTTTAAAATGATGAAACTTCAATCCTATAGCAAATACTTTTTTCTTTATCTTAAAAGATATTTACATATAAATAGAAATTAATCAAGCAATAAGTTGCGCTCCTAACCATTTTTAAATAGCAAAAACCAAGTCATTTAAACACTACATTCATACACATTAAGGTTATAACAAAGCTATACATAATTTGTTAGATCGATTAAGCACCTCTAAAAGTATCAAAAGCAAATTATCCATATCTAAATATAAATCTAACGGATTATTTGAAAATCTGTTTTTTCTAATTCTTTCACCATCAACAATGTCATCAATTTTTAAATACATAATTTACTTGGTGATAACTCGAGTGTATGGGCATCTCCAACAATAAACATATTGTTCCAAATGTTGTATCATGCGAGACATATGCGTTCGTTTTAAAAAAGGAGAAATATGTTTTAAGGGAAGTGTGTTGAAGTCGCGTCTGAACCACAACTGTCAATGTCATTTGCTCAGTTTTGTAGTTAATGGAGTTGGATTCAAGAGCGTAAATCTTTAGCTCAAGGAAAACAAAGAGGAAGTTGAAGACGCTAAACGTATGGACGACTCAAGTCAAGTAGCTTTCATTGAAGATTTCACCAACCACACCGGTTTAGATCATTAATAATTTGCACTTTATGTTTATTTCTCATTGGTTCTATACATGGCATTGTACTAATGTATTTTTCTTGTATAACGAGAGCATCGTATGCTTAGTTTTGTATTCTTTTAATAAAAAAGTGAACATATCTCCTATAATGACACGCTATCATGTGGGCAATACTGTTTATGTGGGCGTGATAAGACTAGATGATAGGAATCAAGTTTACCACTGGTAGTAATTTTAAGAAATTGAAACAAACGGATAGGCAACGATATTTCGAGATACAGAAACACCACCCGAGCCATTTGCTGAACAAATTCTAAACACGAATTAAGATACAGTTACACCATTCAATCTAATTTATATTCCAAAGAACACCATTCAAGTTTGCTACTCTTGAACTAGCAATGGAAAAAATTAATTCACCTCAAAATCCATTGATAGAAATTAACCAAAACTCATTTATTCACACTGCCCCTTTTATTCTAAAATTGCAATACATAAAGATGAAAGGAAGGAAATAAACTACCCACTAGCCTAAGTCTAAAGAATTAAACCGACTTGCAAAACAAGATATTATAAATAAAACAAAACAACAATTTAAATAAATAAATAAAAAGATCTTCAAGTCTTCAACATGCAAACGTGTCTTCAACATGCAAACGTGGGGTGCTTGAGCTGTTTCTAGCATGGATCAATCACGGGTGACGGGTCGGCCGCAGGTCACAACCATCATTAACGGTTCCTTGCTATCACTAGAGATGAGGGTCGTGAAGAGCTTGATGTGAATGGATTCACGAGTAGACAAATTTGACTCACATTCGAGATCAGCCAACTGGTGAAAGTATGGATTTTTAAAATCCAATTTTTCTAAAAAAAAATATTACAAAAGAAGCCCATTGGATGTTGATTCTTCATCTTCTAATAATAAAAAGTTCGATAAGAAAACAGAAGGGAAAATTGTTTTGAAAGATCTTTCATGAGCCTTAAGAAAACCAATTATATCATATCATCCTAACAAAAAAGATGATATTATAAAACTTATTTTGCTTCATAAAATTATAAAATTATTGAAAACACGTAAAAACAACTTAAATAGGTTTCTTATATTTTATTACTTTTTATGTTTATCGTGTTTTTATTTAATGAAAATGTTTTATTTTCATGATCCGAACCAACCCGACCAAACACCGATATTTGCATTTACATTTGATCGAATCAAAAAATTCTAACACTATATGAAAAAAATCCTAAGTCCGCCATTAATCGTTGTTGACTTATTGTCTTGTAGACTTGTAGTTGTATATTAATACATCTACTATATTCTAATTGTTATTATTATTAATAATAATATAATAACTATTCTTATATATATTAATTTTAAAATTATTAATAAATTTTGTACGGGTATCATTCATCTATACCGGAAAATACCATTTGAGAAGACCGACATGGAGTGACATTCAAGTCACTCAACAAATATAGTCAGTGCATGAAGCACTAGTGCATGGTCTTTCAGGGATACTAGGTTGTATCAGTTGTACACTGGGACAGTGACAAAGCTAGGATTTGGAGGTTAGCGAGGCTAAATCTTAAAATGTTTTTTTTCAAGTGGGGCCAAGCTAAATATATATACATATATACATATATATATAAAATCAACTACCGACCAAAAAACCAACACTTCGGATGGAAAAAAAGTGGGTGGAGGGCGTGACCCTCCCCGTCTCTATAATGCTTCGCCCCTGCACTCGGAGAGATTAAACCACACAACTACTTGATGGTGACCATCCACATCCATCCAACGTTACTGCTACAAGCGGTTGAATCATATGATCTTTAGATACGACATGTGGCATGTGTCTTTGGTGTTGTTGAATCAATACATGGGTTACTAGAATGTCACATCCAACAAATTGTTGTTAAATATTTCCACACATCACAAAGTCCTCTCTCACTTTTGCTTGAGTGCAAGCGGTGTGTCATATCCTTTTTTAGAACACTTCCTAATCTATTACCGTAAACCACCTATGGATACATTGTATGGAATTTAAACGCAAAACTTTTGAATATAAACCATACCACCAGAGTGTCACCTTGGAAAAGCAGTTTGATTAACTAAATCCAGCAGTTTGATCAAGGTATCATCTAATGCACAAAACATAGCGATGGGCATGAACCCAAAACATAAATTAAGGCTCCTTGTACTTCAAATGAGAGCTTTTTTAAAACTACCATAACATTGGTGAATGGAACACACAAATAGACATAGGTATATCGGACAATTGAAAAGTTCTAAGAAAACGACAATAGAACCTGGTGAATCTTTGACACTTCATGTTTCCTTAGCAGGACCCTTCTTTGCAGCCTCTGCAGCTGCTTTTTCTGCTTCAATCTCTGCAACAATGGCATCGATTTCAGCTTCATCAAGTTGACGAAGTCCCTCCTTTGTCATCACAGCAACTTCTATGTTCTTCCCTCCACTCTCCACAACCTAAGTTTATTACCATCAATCAAAATGCAAGGTCTATTTTGAAAGGGACTATTTGAGAACATACAGAAACATTCAACACAAATCAATTTTTAAGTACAAATATATGAGAATCACATAAACACTTGTATCTATTGCTTTAAGTATGAAACAAAAAGCGGTTATGCAACTGTATGACCACCTCCCTCTCCCCCTTTCTCTATCTCTCTATACTAAGAGTACTATATACAAGTTCTCTACTTAAAGTTGGTTTTATATTGAATGTGTTCACGAGTGTGTGGAAGTATGGCAATGACATGTTGCGTCTCATTGCTTGCAAGATCAATTAAGCAACATGCATGGTTGGAAGTACTTCCAACAAGTCAACAACCATCCAACACTTTTTATATGACCATAACTGTAACGCTTCAAGCCCAAATCCAAAGTAGCATATTGACATGTAAGTAGTTCACTGCTTATGACAGACTTGCAATTAATGAGAAATGAAAGAAATATCACATTATCACTTCAGGGTTCTGAAAAGAAAGACAGCAGTTCTAAAACTTCACCAGGCCACAACTATTTACATGCTAGAGTTAGTTTTTTTCAACAAGAAATAAAAAATAATCACTTCTGACTTGTTACTTTCCTCTTAACTGTATATTCCCAGCTAAGTGAACTTCTATTAAGATGATAGTAAAAAAGTATAACTCTTGAATAAACGATTCATAAAAAGGATCTGATGTGTGTGTCTCTATATATATTCCTCTTTTCTCGACTTAATGCAGTCAAAAGTAAACTTATAACTCTTGACATGCAAACTAATCCGCAATTTATCATGTTGCTGTCCATGAAACAGCTCTTTTGCTCTATTCACTACTATTTTTGTAGTAAGGCTATCCTATTATTATAACCAAAATAACAATTTAACAAAAACAGCTCAACACCGGCTGCAAGCCTGCAAATATCAAAACACACAGCTATGGTACGTGTAGAAGTCAATATAAGAGAAGTGACAAACCACATACGTATAAAAAGAACTAGAAACAGTAGAAATAAACAATTACTTAAAAAACGATTCTTTGACCTATGAGTTGAGGGAAAACATACTATTTCAAATACCCCATGGTGACTAAACCACATCATAATTCTTGGAATTTTGAATGTGTCGGATTGCCAATGGTTTTACATTGCCTTCTATATCAGTTATGTAAGCTTTAATTTAATGGAAGATTAAGAAGATACTTATAACTCTTTTCTCGACTTAATGCAGTCGAAAAGTAAACTTATAACTCTTGACATGCAAATTAATCCGCAATTTATCATGTTGCTGTCCATGGAACAGCTCTTTTGCTCTATTCACTACTACTTTTGTAGTAAGGCTATCCTATTACTATAACCAAAATAACAATTTAATAAGAACAGCTCAACACCATGGCACTCATAGTTTAATGTTGGTGATGTGAGCCTATGAATTGATCAAATAGACCAGTAATTTACTATGTCGGAAGATCAACCAGATGCTTCGGGTCTAATGGTTAGACTCAATAATATCAACTCACAAAATCTCATAAGTGAGCAGAATCTTTGTTTGAGCAAATGATATCAGCCATTAATGCAGTAAAGAGGTTTACCGTTGTAAACTTATGAATTGTATTCCTAGTATACTGTAACCAGTAAAGAGAATAGTTTGATCCTTCCCAGTAAAACACGGCGTGTTTGCAACAGGGGCTAATTAACATGTGAATTTGTGAAATAAAATGGCATGGCAACTAAGTAACACTTACTTCAAGCAGAGCACGGATGGCAAGTTTAATAGTTTCTTGACCAGATGTCTCTTTGTAATTCTTTTCAAGAAATTCCCTCATTGAATTGGAGTTCCTACCAGTGGCATTAGCTTTCCAAGCAGAAAATGTTCCTGAAGGATCAGTCTGATATAATGATGGAACGCCAGTATAAGGATCAAATCCTACAATTAAGGTGGAAAGCCCAAATGGCCTGACACCACCACTTTGTGTGTATTTCTGTTGAAGCCCTGCAATGTAACGTGTAATATACTCTACGGTTACCGGATCCTCAACAGTAAGCCTATGGCTCTGGCACTCAATTCGCGCCCGGTTAATAAGAACACGCGCATCTGCCTTCAGTCCAGCACAGGCCAACGCAATGTGATCATCAAGGCTCACAATTTTCCTAACTGATCTGAAAACATAGACAAAAACAGATTTTAAAAATTTTAATATGTCAGAAAGATATTATCAACATGGTAACAGCACTGCTTCACAGCATGATATAATGTATACAATAGAGCCTCGATCAAGGGATCAGAATCACCAAATAAACAGATATATCTTACCTATGCAAATAGTTTAAGTTCTCGGACTGTTATATAGTAATAAAAACAAACAGGCACATGTTAAATGTCACAAAACACTCAGTAAGGTAACTTAATTGTAAAGCTAATCTTAAAAATGCATAACATTCCACACATACTTCCATAACAACTCTTATCAATCCCGTCATCTGATACGTGCCAATTTTCCACAGGATTGCTCTATGCAATCGAAAAACGACCTTTTACACGATCATTCTATTTTGAAAGCACAAGCCAGAATTCATGTTAATCTCAGTGAAATAACTATGCAATCCGGCCACATCAAAATAGGAATAAGACAAATCCTACAATCTTAACACCAACTCATCAATGTTTTCATCAAATTCCTTCAAGTCAAATCTTCAGTCTTCACACAAGATATAACTTCACAGGTGATATAAAATCTTACTGCTACACATACTAAATTTATGCTTTATAAGTGTCACTGAAAGAGCAAAAAAGCTACTATATGTTCAAAACTATTTAAACTACAGGATCACAGTTAGCGTTTGAATTATTAAACGAACATATCCACCAACATTTCAAATCAATATCAACAAAAACAATACGAAATCGAAATCAAAAGTAAAACTAGCTCCGCAATATCTCTACCAATTTAATCACAATGACGAACTTTCATTCATAAAAACAATGAAAATAGTGGACCTTGAGTCTTGAAGTTTAACAGTTGATTTCTTCTCGACACCAAGGACGATGGTGTCGGTGCCACGAACGCCGACGGCAGCGTTACCTTTGCGTACGGCTTCCAAAGCGTACTCGACTTGAAAGAGATGACCGTCCGGCGAGAAAACTGTGATCGCTCTGTCGTATCTCGCCATATTTGATTAGCTTGTAGTGAAGTATTAGGTTTTGAAATTTGAGGTTTGATCTGTGAACAAAAATGCAATGCAGAGAGAGAGAGAGATATGTTTAAGAGTTGAAGGAGCTTTGGGAACAAGGCACCTCGATTAGAAGAGAAACAAGAAAACCCCCTCAACGTTTTCAAAAACTCTATTTTGCACATTAAACCTTTGATTACTCGTATAAGAATTTTCGATTTTCCATGTGTCGTGTAACCTTCTTTTTTATTTTCTTAGATTTTTTTTCTTATTTCAAGAGGCTTTTATCCAACTTTCCTCGGTTTTCATGTTTTTTTTTCTTATTTTCTGGTCACTGTATTATGTGCATGTTGTCACACCCCGACCAAGGGGGTGGGCCGTGACGATTGAATATCCAACAAAACACAGCGGAAACTATGTATGCATTGATAGTGGGCCATAGGTTTACACGTAATATTATTATATTCGAAGTATAAGTCAAAGGGTACAAAATTAATCTCTAACAAAAAGCGGTGAAGCCATTTGGTATACTATTCCCAAGTAGTCTTTCTCTATAGTTTGACTATAATCCTTGCGTGTTTCTTCTAGTCAAGGTCTTCTAAGGCTATCAATCGTGTGACTAAATGCACATCCAATGTTTATAAAGTCTAGTTGTATACTTCAATAGATAAATCGTCTAAATACCTGAAATACATACCAAAATAAAAATGTCAACATAAAGTTGGTGAGCTCATGGTTTAACAAGACAGACAATGTCATAAAACGTTTAATCCACAAAATTCTGGACATTTAATAAGTACGTTTATGGTGTACGGTCGACAAAATATGTAGCCAAACCTGTTCAGATTATACCCAACCCGAATACAATAAATAATAGTCCCCTAACCCAAAGTGGGCTAACGTGCTCTGCTAAGCACCAACGTATCATTGAACATGTGGCGTAACGGTTTTCAACCTCAGTGGGGGGTATGCCACTGTACGCGGGGGATTCCCAAATAGTAATATTCACATATCAAAGGGCTCCTGCAAGAAGTTAATGGCTACCGAAAGTTGTACCAACGTTCGGGGACAAGTAGCAGATGTATTACACCATGAAAAATCAGTTTTTATAAAACAAGTTTAGTAGGTATGTATCAGCCCCAAAAGTATTACGTAAAAAGGGGGTTCATGAACTCACCTGGTGCCCGGCCTGCTCAAGATATCTAAAGAATATTGTACATTCACCGTGGGAGTTCTACCTCCTAGCAGACTTCCTATGTTTAGTTTAGTCATGTTAGACCCCAAAATACATAAGTCTATGTGTTTCGTTGTGTCGGTGTCGTGTGCGTACGGTTTTGGTTACATTCGTGTAATATCATGGTTTTAGTCGTTTGCGTTGACTTGTACGTCTAAGTATGCGTATACTTATGTTATTATAGGTTATATAAGTTGGTATTAAGTGTACTTTGATGTTAAATCAGTAAAGTTTGGTACTTGTCACTTTTAGCCCCTAGACTTTGTTAAATCGTCACATTCGTACTAAAGTTGGGTTTTAACTAAGGGTTGATATTAATAAGTACTTATGGTATGTATAGCATTTTAGGTATGAATCTACTGATAAAAATATATCTAAGTATTAGATTCATGAAAGTTAGTTTCCATCGGTCTACCGAGTACTGTGCGTTACCGCGCATTAAGTTACGTTTTAGGTTTAAGTCAAAATACTTCAATATAATTGTACCCATATGTTAAATGGTCATACGCTACTGTAAAAATACACTTTTTATAATTTTTAGATATTTCTAAAAATTACTATATTTTATTTAAGAATGTAGCCGGTTAATGTAGTTTAAACATAAATAATTTGTATAAAATAAACCGTGACCCAATAAATAGTGAAACTTCATTTTCAACACACTTATACAGTAAATAAGTAGTTACAAACTTAATATTCAAGTTTTATAGTCCTTCGGTCGTTTTCGTACTTTAACGCGCGTGAAACCGATGAATAAACGATTTGCTTACGAAATACTCTTTTAAAGCGTTTTTTAGTTCAAAACACTTCCTTGGGTCTTATGTTACTGTATAAAATGTATTTTTCTTGAAAAATATGTCTTTCTCCTATTTTTATGCTTTTTATGAAAATACTAGGTTCGTATATTCGAAAAATCATAATAAATAGATTAAGCATATAAAAATTATGTAACTTGGTGAAATACTTTATTTATAAGTATAAAAGCACATGGGTATTAAAAATCGCAGGTTTTTCTTGTGTTTCTCGGTTTCGTGTTTTTAACGCGTTCGGTTCGGTTAATGTTACGTTTAAAGCATAGAGAGTCTTTAGTAATGTTTAGGGTCTAAATTTACTTACCTTATGTCTATATATAAGTTTGGGTTCTGTAAATTTGGTCCTAGGTGTCTCTAACCATTTTCTATAAATTTTCGTATTTTAATCCATTTAAATATTAGAAAATTTGTAGTAATTATTTTGTTGTCCAGAAAAATATGAAATTTTCTTTTCTAGCATATTTATACCATATATAGGCTACTGGGAAAATAATATTTTTATATTTTTATATTTTTCGTACTTCCGTTGTTTCGTACGTTTAGTCTCGTTTATTCTTCGATTCTTAGGTTCACCCATCAACAATCAACTGTTTTCGATCCTAAGTGTCCATATGCATATTTATAACAGTAGAATAGCTCACTTTTATATTTTTATACTTCCCATACGTTTTTAATAAATAAGTGTGAAAAATGCTTAGATGCTTTTGGTGATCATGCGGTCCATTGCAAGGAGTTACCCGGATTCAAATACAGGCATGATTTGGTTAGGGATGTCCTATGTGATATCCTTAAGCGAGCAGGCATTTCTGCTAAAAAGGAGGCCCCTGTGAACTTTCTGACAGATCCGCTTGAGGGGAGGTGTACTTTAAGACCAGCTGATATTCTAGTCTTTGGTTGGACGGGGGGCAAACACGCTTGTGTGGACCTTACGGGAGTATCCCCCTTGGTTGCACTTCGGAGCAATGGATTTGTTGCAGGGCAGGCAACGTCAAGGGCGGAATCATGCAAGATTGCTAAACACGAGAAAGCCTGCCTTGACAATCAGCATGTTTTTATTCCATTAGCCTTTAATACATTTGGTTTCCTAGCAACGGGGGCGGTGAACTTCTTGACCAGGGTTCAACGGGTCATTCACAGCAATGTGTCGACCCCTAAAGGCCAAGGGTTTGTTTTCAGTAGGATAGGGTTTGCTATTCAAAAGGGGGTTGCGGCGCAACTTGTTGCTCGTTTACCTGCCACGCAATTGTAAATTCCAATGGATTGTTTAAATGATCATCCCATTCTTTAGAGCAAAAAAAAAAATAAATAAATAAATAATCTATAACTCCAAAAATTATGAAATTTAATTTATAACCATATTTTGGTAAAATGAAAGTGCAGAAAATATAAAATCTTGTTTTCAAGATGGTTACTCTAGTCTTGATGTTTTGTTCTAAATAAAGTGTTCGGTTTGACTAGTTTTAGTCAAACTTGTGTGTTTTCTTTAGAAAACGATTTCTATCATTTTCAACACTTTTGTTACTGAAAAATAAATGTTTTTGAATGTTCATAATGGATGGGAAGACATGGTATTCGTTGTGTGTAAAAATGTAAGTGTAGTGCGTGTTTAACGTGTTTTCGGGTGTTTTCTCGTTACCTTGTCAATAAGAGTGAGTGAGGGTGCACTTGGGATGTTGTGAGGATACGGAATGGGGCTGGAATAGTTCTGGAAACGACTGGAAAAGGGCTGGACGTGTTACGCTTGGTTGTTGACGGTTTGAACGAATCGTGCTTCGGTTACTCGTTGGTTGGCTCTATTGAACTCGTGTGCTTCCTTGGCTCCTCCTCTTTGCTTGTTGGTCGATCCTTAGAGCTCCATGAGGGCTGATTATCTTCTGGAAATGATAGTGTAATGAAGGTTTGATACTATGGATATATGGAAAGAGTAATACTTAAGATGGAGGATAAATGGAAAATGAAAGTGGGTGTGTGAGTGTGTGTGGGTGTTGTCTACGACCAAGAAGAGAAAAAGAGAAAGAGAGATGGGGAGAGTGGGTCCTAACTCTATTGGTTTCTACAAATGTATCTTGGATTTGTGAAATTTTGTTCATTGAATCAAGCAACATAGATTCTAAAATATTTTTATAAGGATTAAGATAATGCAAGGAAACCTATTGGATGAGAGGAGTGGTGGTGTTGGTGAGTAGGTTAACAATATAGGGTCTTGGGAATCAAGGTATAAGATTTGTAAGATTTGAGATATGTAGGTGCATGCATGTGTGTGGCAGAGTGTACACGTGTGTGTATATATATATATATATATTCGTATGTATGGATGTGTGTTAGTAGTTTGATTATGGGTGCATGTATATGTTATATGATATATAAGTAATATGTGTTTGTAAAATAATAACGTGTATGAATGTATGGTGGTATTATTGTATGCCACTTATATGCGTGTTTGTGGATTTTCGTAAATATACATATGTTAATTTTTATATAATGTTGGTGTTGGTTTTTATCACTAGTTATATGTTCAAAAGGTTTAATTATCCATGTCCAAGTATTATTGTTACATATTTGTGTTGGCTTTTATTATTTGCGGTAGATAAATATATTGTATATATATATACGTACATACATATATGCATGTATGCATGGTTTCGTATGTGTATAGATATATAAATAGTGTATACTTATAAAATGATGTATTTTATTATTTTGTTATTCGTAATTAATTATTGTTGTTCCTTCATTTATACGCATTTCTAATTGGTGCGGTCAAAGTGTTAGTTTGGTAATTCATAACCATTTCTAAAGTAATAACCTTATGGTAGAAGGCAAATCATACACGTATCTGGGTATTAGCTATGACGGGTTTCGTCACTTGCGTTTAATATAACTAAATGAGCCAAGCCCATATATATCATTGGGCCGGATCCAATAAGGGACTGAGCCAAGCCCAATGGGTTTCTTAATAAAAAAAATTTCGGGCCCAAAAACCGGGGTTGTTACATCCTCCCCTACTTATAAGAATTTCGTCCTCAAAATTAAAACAAGGTCGGTATCTTGACGTTACGTTACCTTCCTAGCACAACACTTTAAAGTATTCACATAAACACATAGAAAGCACATAATCAACTTGCTAATTGATTCGTCATTTGGTTTACGTTGTCTTGCAACAATGACAAGCTTATAGCCACTACTGGTTCTCTATTGTTTTTCCTTGGTGTCGCCCTCGAAATTAAGGGAGAGGTGGTATCTTAGTACAACTATGTTACTCTATTAGCATAAGATTTTCGAGAATGTATGTAAACATATAAGAAGTACATAATAACCTTGTGTAATGATTCGAGATTTAGTTTGGTGTTGTCTTATCACCGTGATTATTTCAAACTATGTTCGTGCTCCTAACTTTTGTTAGTCGACACCGGTTGGATTAAAGAAATAAAATGAGGGTATTCCTTATTTCGTTCGTTCTTTATCTCCTATGTGAATTCACGTCCTCATTTTGAATTTCACTAAACCATAACAGTTTTAATTTCACTCATTCATGGCTTCTTTTCTTGTACCGTATTGTTTCAACGGGGTTCGTTGATGAAATTTAAGTTATTATCTCGTTTCATCCACTTATTTAGGATTACTAATATCTCATTTAGTGGTTACTTCTTGATACTAGACTTGTGAAATGTGGCTTGAATACTTCTAAGCTCCTCGGTAGTTCGTGTCACGTATTATATGCCTTGTTTCGTTATTTTCGGCTATGAACGACTCTTCTAACACGTTCAACTCCTGATTTTAGGGTTCTCCTTAGTAGGAACTTCCTATTGGGTCTCGTATTTGGGTTATCGAGTCTTATCGAATTTTGATATCTAAAGCACACACTCCTCGTGGACTTGTTACTTTTGTTTCTACTAAAGACAGTGTCAACCACGTGTGTTTCACCCAAATGGTATTGTATCTCTTAGTCCTAGTCGTCGGGTAGTTCTAGTCTCCTTCATTGTCGTTTCTTCAACATATGTGATCGGAAATGTGTTATAGGAGGTTTAGAGTTAGGCTTGAGATAGTTAAAGTAGTCTGCCAACTAAAGGTATCTTCGAGGTTTTAAAACTTTAAATAGAAGTTAAAAGGATGAGTAACAATATGAGTGTAGATTAAGAAATATTCGTGTATTCATTTAGGTATCTAAGGAATGGAATTTTACTAAAGGATTGGTGGAACTCGTATATTGAGTAGATATGATGGAATTTCAACTCGTGTGACGTCGAGTAAAAAAAAATGGAACATGATTTAAGTTCCGAGGTCGTAATGATTTTTAATTCCGCATGTTAGAATATACAATATTCTTCGCACGGTCTTCCTAATCGGGATTATATAATTCGATAGGATTATGGAAGGGTAAATCATCCACAAGGCATTCCCTCAACATACAAGATTAGAAAGGTTAGTTCGTTGATGACAATGAAAGATCCATATGCTAAGTATAGAGTCGTTTTAATGGAATATAGGAGATGAAGGTAAGTAAGTGTCCATGAAAGTCGAGAGTTAAGATTTACTACGGGTTAGAGTAGGTATAAAGTCTTTTCCTTACTATCCTATACAACTACAGAAATCATGTGCATGCTCTTAGGTTGATTTGTTTATAGGAATTAGCGTCCAGTATGTTGTATTCTCCATTTGAACGATAATGGTTTAGAAAGAGTTGATAGTAATTGTTTACATGGTGATGTAAGCAACTTTGATGTGAGAGATAAGTCCGTAGAGACGAATTTTCTCTAAGGTTAGCTTTAGGTTCGTGGGTCTATCCCTATGTATTATTGTCATAATTGTGTTTCACACATGTTGGAGCTTATAACTTACTTGTAGGTGTGATGAGGGTTCAGAGTATAATATGAATAAGGGAGTGTCATTTACGGTCTACATCCAAAGTAATAAATGAATTTTATCTGAGTAGGAACGAAAGAAGAATGGGTAGGGTTTTCGGAAGGTTCCACTAACTATATTCACATTCATCTTGTAGCTTCCGAAAACGATACCTGGAAGTTAATAGCCTTATCATGTCCTTGCTACTTCTAAGTCGATTCCAGATTTGATTCGCTCGCGTCATATTAGTTTCCAATGTAAGTAGCCGCTCTCAACCTACCTTAGGTATCCCTTGATATTAAAGTAAAAGGCCTTAAGGAGCTTCCTTTATCCTAAGAGTTGTGTTATGAAGGTGTTTTCCATCGTTGGTAGCATAAGGAATAGATTAACTAGTTTACTAAAGGCGTGTGTCCAAAATCGTCTTCCATGCAACTAATCTTCCTTTATCTCTCCGTCATTTGAGAGCGATATTAGTTTTTATCTTGAAGTGCTGAATTGTTGCCTACGTTCTTAATAATGACACCATATTTGGTCCTACGTTAGGTCAACCTTTGAGACGATCCAATCGTAGTTCTATTTGCGATTATATAGTATGCATTGAAGGATGTTCACTAATAAAATGAATAGCTTCTGCTTATTCCAAGTTTCTTATATGCGAGTTGAGAAATTTTCGATGAAGTGGGAAGATAAAGCTTTGGTCTTACTTCTAGAGTATAACGTTAGAGATTTATTCTATGGGAGGTTCAAATAGGTTAGAATGGTTCCTAATGCTAGGGGTTAAGCTTATGATACAGATCCTATTTATTCACCTTACAGCCAAACATTTATCGTCTTATTGCAGTCGGGTGGTTGGTTTGCATATGACAGAGAATGGAGACTACCTGTCAAGAAGCGTACTTCATCATACAAAGTATGATAACGAGTCAGTCTTGTTGTCTCTATCATCTCTACATGTCTATCATTTTTGCACTTTCATCACTAATGCATATACATTTTTCCTTTATGTCCATCATTCATGCATGTCTATTACATGTGCATATCCTACATTGAAGCAATCACTTTGAATTTCGGAATGAGATGATTGGTTTGCGGTAATGGTCATAGTGGGCAATGTTAGCCTAAGAACGTGGATAGGTAATTAAAGGTTTATTGGTGACAACGACAGTCATCAACAGAGTGTTCGAGGGAGTGGAAGGCACTCGTTGTTAGTACTGGTATGACGTCTTATGTTGGGAATATAGGTGTAATCGGCTTATTGAGTCTTTTTGGGAAGATTAAGAAATGATTGTGTTTTACTAAAGGGTCCTAACAGAGAATTAAAGAGCGATAAGCCTTCGTTACTTATAGTAATGAGTTTGTTGTAGCAACCTATTTGTTGAAGTTTAGCATAAGGTTTTTCCTAGTAGGCCAGAGGGAATTGAACAATAAGATACATTACATGTAAATTATTACAAGAGTTGTCACAAGGTGATGATGGTGTACATGCTATGTGTCATGATTGCGGTTGAGATATAAGAAGGGTCAATAGAACATTTTCAATGAGAACTCCAAAGTACTTTGAAGGAATGAGATTTTATGGTTTCCAAGAACGGTTATCGTCTGACGGGAACTTCGTGTCCAAGTTGATACAATAATGAATAAAGTTGTTAAGGGTCTAATCTTCGGAGCTTGTAATGGTTATTTGTCGGAAATATTTGTTCGACCTTTGTTTTAAGTTATTCTTGGTTTTTATATAGTTGTTTCCATGCCTTAAACGTATGGTGACTCATTAGGATTTCCTCAAATGCTCATGTGCCTGTAAATTCACCATTACGTGCCGGACCGTAATCGTTAATTTACCTCACATGGCATTCTAGTATTCTCCCATTGTAGTCATATATGTAGATTCTTGTGTTTAATAGTTTTGTTCTTGCTTGTGATTTTCACTAGTTATGTGTGTAAAAAGTTGTAGAAGCAAGCATCCTAGACTATGCACATATTCTCAAATCAAATCTTAAATTCTCCTAACACTTAAAGTCCAAAAAGGCAAGTCTTAGAGTCCTATCGGTTGATCTCAAGTATAAATGTATCACTTATTTTAGGCGGAAGTCAAAGTAATCTTACATGTCCAATGGCTTAAGTGTCCCTAAGGGGATTTAGTTAGGGCCTAGGAATTTCCTAAGAGGGATTCCTAATTCGCGCTAACCTTTGGCTCTGATACCAATCTGTCACACCCCGACCAAGGGGGTGGGCCGTGACGATTGAATATCCAACAAAACACAGCGGAAACTATGTATGCATTCATAGTGGGCCATAGGTTTACACGTAATATTATTATATTCGAAGTATAAGTCAAAGGGTACAAAATTAATCTCTAACAAAAAGCGGTGAAGCCATTTGGTATACTATTCCCAAGTAGTCTTCCTCTATAGTTTGACTATAATCCTTGCGTGTTTCTTCTAGTCAAGGTCTTCTAAGGCAATCAATCGTGTGTCTAAATGCACATCCAATGTTTATAAAGTCTAGTTGTATACTTCAATAGATAAATCGTCTAAATACCTGAAATACATACAAAAAAAAACGTCAACATAAAGTTGGTGAGCTCATGGTTTAACAAGACAGACAATGTCATAAAACGTTTAATCCACAAAATTCTGGACATTTAATAAGTACGTTTATGGTGTACGGTTGACAAAATATGTAGCCAAACCTGTTCGGATTATACCCAACCCGAATACAATAAATAATAGTCCCCTAACCCAAAGTGGGCTAATGTGCTCTGCTAAGCACCAACGTATCATTGAACATGTGGCGTAACGGTTTTCAACCTTAGTGGGGGGGTATGCCACTGTACGCGGGGGATTCCCAAATAGTACTATTCACATATCAAAGGGCTCCTGCAAGAAGTTAATGGCTACCGAAAGTTGTACCAACGTTCGGGGGCAAGTAGCAGATGTATTACACCATGAAAAATCAGTTTATATAAACAAGTTTAGTAGGTATGTATCAGCCCCAAAAGTATTACGTAAAAAGGGGGTTCATGAACTCACCTGGTGTCTGGCCTGCTCAAGATATCTAAAGAATATTGTACATTCACCGTGGGAGTTCTACCTCCTAGCAGACTTCCTATGTTTAGTTTTGTCATGTTAGACCCTAAAATACATAAGTCTATGTGTTTCGTTGTGTCGGTGTCGTGTGCGTACGGTTTTGGTTACATTCGTGTAATATCATGGTTTTAGTCGTTTGCGTTGACTTGTACGTCTAAGTATGCGTATACTTATGTTATTATAGGTTATATAAGTTGTTATTAAGTGTACTTTGATGTTAAATCAGTAAAGTTTGGTACTTGTCACTTTTAGTCCCTAGACTTTGTTAAATCGTCACATTCGTACTAAAGTTGGGTTTTAACTAAGGGTTGATATTAATAAGTACTATAAATTATACTTATGGTATGTATAACATTTTAAGTATGAATCTACTGATAAAAATATATCTAAGTATCAGATTCATGAAAGTTTGTTTCCATCGGTCTACCGAGTACTGTGCGTTACCGCGCATTAAGTTACGTTTTAGGTTTAAGTCAAAATACTTCAATATAATTGTACCCATATGTTAAATGGTCATATGCTACTGTAAAAATACACTTTTTATAATTTTTAGATATTTCTAAAAATTACTATATTTTATTTAAGAATGTAGCCGGTTAATGTAGTTTAAACATAAATAATTTGTATAAATTAAACCGTGACCCAATAAATAGTAAAACTTCATTTTCAACATACTTATACAGTAAATAAGTAGTTAAAAACTTAATATTCGAGTTTTATAGTCCTTCGGTCGTTTTCGTACTTTAACGCGCGTGAAACCGATGAATAAACGATTTGCTTACGAAATACTCTTTTAAAGCGTTTTATACTTCAAAACACTTCCTTGGGTCTTATGTTACTGTATAAAATGTATTTTTCTTGAAAAATATGTCTTTCTCCTATTTTTATGCTTTTTGTGAAAATACTAGGTTCGTATATTCGAAAAATCATAATAAATAGATTAAGCATATAAAAATTATGTAACTTGGTGAAATACTTTATTTATAAGTATAAAAGCACATGGATATTAAAAATCTCAGGTTTTTCCTGTGTTTCTCGGTTTCGTGTTTTTAACGCGTTCGGTTCGGTTAATGTTACGTTTAAAGCATAGAGAGTCTTTAGTAATGTTTAGGGTCTAAATTTACTTACCTTATGTCTATATATAAGTTTGGGTTCTGTAAATTTGGTCCTAGGTGTCTCTAACCATTTTCTATAAATTTTCGTATTTTAATCCATTTAAATATTAGAAAATTTGTAGTAATTATTTTGTTGTCCAGAAAAATATGAAATTTTCTTTTCTAGCATATTTATACCATATATAGGCTACTGGGAAAATAATATTTTGATATTTTTATATTTTTCGTACTTTCGTTGTTTCGTACGTTTAGTCTCGTTTATTCTTCGATTCTTAGGTTCACCCATCAACAATCAACTGTTTTCGATCCTAAGTGTCCATATGCATATTTATAACAATAGAATAGCTCACTTTTATATTTTTATACTTCCCATACGTTTTTAATAAATAAGTGTGAAAATATACATTTTTAATATTCAAAAATGCATATTAAATAATCTATAACTCCAAAAATTATGAAATTTAATTTATAACCATATTTTGGTAAAATGAAAGTGCAGAAAATATAAAATCTTGTTTTCAAGATGGTTAGTCTAGTCTTGTTGTTTTGTTCTAAATAAAGTGTTCGGTTTGACTAGTTTTAGTCAAACTTGTGTGTTTTCTTTAGAAAACGATTTCTATCATTTTTAACACTTTTGTTACTGAAAAATAAATGTTTTTGAATGTTCATAATGGATGGGGAGACATGGTATTCGTTGTGTGTAAAAATGTAAGTGTAGTGCGTGTTTAACGTGTTTTCGCGTGTTTTCTCGTTACCTTGTCAATAAGAGTGAGTGAGGGTGCACTTGGGATGTTATGAGGATACAGAATGGGGCTGGAATAGTTCTGGAAACGACTGGAAAAGAGCTGGACGTGTTACGCTTGGTTGTTGACGGTTTGAACGAATCGTGCTTCGGTTACTCGTTGGTTGGCTCTATTGAACTCGTGTGCTTCCTTGGCTCCTCCTCTTTGCTTGTTGGTCGATCCTTAGAGCTCCACGAGGGCTGATTATCTTCTGGAAATGATAGTGTAATGAAGGTTTGATACTATGGATATATGGAAAGAGTAATACTTAAGATGGAGGATAAATGGAAAATGAAAGTGGGTGTGTGAGTGTGTGTGGGTGTTGTCTACGACCAAGAAGAGAAAAAGAGAAAGAGAGATGGGGAGAGTGGGTCCTAACTCTATTGGTTTCTACAAATATATCTTGGATTTGTGAAATTTTGTTCATTGAATCAAGCAACATAGATTCTAAAATATTTTTATAAGGATTAAGATAATGCAAGGAAACCTATTGGATGAGAGGAGTGGTGGTGTTGGTGAGTAGGTTAACAATATAGGGTCTTGGGAATCAAGGTATAAGATTTGTAAGATTTGAGATATGTAGGTGCATGCATGTGTGTGGTAGAGTGTACACGTGTGTGTATATATATATATATTCGTATGTATGGATGTGTGTTAGTAGTTTGATTATGGGTGCATGTATATGTTATATGATATATAAGTAATATGTGTTTGTAAAATAATAACGTGTATGAATGTATGGTGGTATTATTGTATGCCACTTATATGCGTGTTTGTGGATTTTCGTAAATATACATATGTTAATTTTTATATAATGTTGGTGTTGGTTTTTATCACTAGTTATATGTTCAAAAGGTTTAATTATCCATGTCCAAGTATTATTGTTACACATTTGTGTTGGCTTTTATTATTTGCGGTAGATAAATATATTGTATATATATATACGTACATACATATATGCATGTATGCATGGTTTCGTATGTGTATAGATATATAAATAGTGTATACTTATAAAATGATTTATTTTATTATTTTGTTATTCGTAATTAATTATTGTTGTTCCTTCATTTATACGCATTTCTAATTGGTGCGGTCAAAGTGTTAGTTTGGTAATTCATAACCATTTCTAAAGTAATAACCTTATGGTAGAAGGCAAATCATACACGTATCTGGGTATTAGCTATGACGGGTTTCGTCACTTGCGTTTAATATAACTAAATGAGCCAAGCCCATATATATCATTGGGCCAGATCCAATAAGGGGCTGGGCCAAGCCCAATGGGTTTCTTAATTAAAAAAAAAATTCCGGGCCCAAAACCGGGGTTGTTACATCATCTAATATCAAGAAGCTGTATTAGAGATGAATGAAGAGTACCCAAGTGTTTGAGGGATTAATATATGAAGTAGCAGGTGTTAGAGAGTAGAGAGAACTTAGAATATTAAGTTGGAATGGTTCAAGTTCGTCCCTTTGCTGGCTGTCGAGAAGCCTGGTTAAATAGCCCAGGCAGCCAGTTGTGGAAGCTATTTCTGGAAGCTGAAACATCCTTGGTTACCTCAGTGCAGGAAGACTTTCCCATTTGGTGAAAGGGGTTTGCTTTTCCCCTTTTCCCATGTTTAGAGTATCTTACAAGATATGCTTTATAGTCAGAGTTTGACCTGTCACCTGGTGACCTGCATAAAGTGTCTGTTGAGTACTGTAGCAAGAAGCCCTGCTAGAGCTTCCTAAGCTTCTCGAGCTTCTTCAGCTCCTTAGTTTTTAAGCTTCTCGGTTGAGTTAATTATATTTGTTATTAATAAGTTAATTGTAGGTATTTTGGATCCTACGTCATCAGCCCCCCAGTCATAGGCGTCTATGAGGCTAGACATAGATGCTTTTGACTAGTTCACAGAGTTTTTGTTTTGCAGTGTTAACCCTTTCCGAGCTCCTGGGCTTCTTAAGTTTTTTAGGTGCTTGACCTTCTGGTTCCCGTTTGTAAGCCACCTGAAGCTTCTTAGCTTCTCGCAACTAGACCTCTAGCCTTGTTAGCCTCCATGAGCTTTAGTGCAATAAACATTTACCATTTAGGCTTTTGCATGTTTGAGCGTTAGTTTACCAGGCGTCATTTTTGCATTGCCAAGACGGTAGTGGGATGAATAACGAGATGGTACAATATCTTATTGGTAATGTCTTCATCTTGGTTGGATGTTTCGAAGGGAATCTTGGCCGTTCATATCATCATGGGCGTCAAGTGTCACTGAAAGGTTATGGCTAAATGGCTCGATGAGAGTTTTTAGTAAGTCTTGTTTCAGTATTGAGCGAACATTAACAGTTTGGTTTGAGCCACTGACGGTCGATATACAAACTAGGTGAGTAGTTGTAAATGACACAGTGTGCGAGCTTTGTGTGATAGGACGCAAACTTTTTACACAAGGCCAGATATATTGTTTTTGGAGCTGACTCATCATGACTTGATAAAAACTTCTTAGTATCCCCCATAGTGAAAATTTTGAAGGCTTTAATCAAAATTTTTTATTATGAGGGGCCTGAATTTGAGCCTGCCATCCGTGATTGGGAAATCTTAAAAGTTTGCCCACGAATGAAGACATTGTATAGTTAACGAACTTATGATTAACAAGGGATGGCTTTGAACACTTGTTTTTAGAAGGTCACCATGTGCCTTTCCCTTGCTTTGCAGAGTTCCATAGCCTGCTTGGTGGTAGTTATCAATGAGGTCACCTCATTGACTTATGTGTGCGTCCAGATGTCCGGTATAGCATTGTTATGTCTATTTGATTTCAATTGAGCATAAGCTTATGGATTTTGTTAATCAAATTGAGTAGCTTGCCTACCCAGATGTTTTAGGTCTTCGAATTGTCATGTCCCTTGCTTTTTGTGGCACAAGAGATGTGAGTCAACAGACATCGAAAAAGGGTGAGCCTCTTACATGCCGAGGAGTGCGTATGCTACAAGCTTGTGAGTTTCTTCTGTGAGAAAGTGAGCTTATCGCATCCGTGAGCAAGTTTATCTTGTATGAAAATGAGCTTATTACAAATGTTAGTGAACTAACCCTACATACTAGTAAGCTCCCAAAGTGAGCTTATTAAGCATGTGGGTAGGGTTCTTTCGTGTAAGTATGAGTTTATTGCATGTATTGGTAAGCTTCTTTTTCCATTCTATGATTTCTTTCGCATAAATTGGCTTCTTTTGAAGCAACTTAAGATTTTATTTTCTTCAAAGCGTGGGACTAAGTCTTAGCATCTCTTGTCTTCGTTTAGCAACAAGTGACTAGCATTTTCTTATTGATTTGCGAAATCTACGGACAAGCTTGATGCCTAGGAAGCTTATCCCTTTGAAGTTTATTGTTGACACAAAAAGGGGCATGCTTTGTTTGACTGAAGTAACTTTAGCTATGCCTTTCAATGTCATCATTTGGTGACATTTTTATTGGCGAGGTACTTTAGTTGCTTTTGTAACTTGTGCTTTTTTACGAGCAACGTAGTTATTGGACATGTTGCGAGATTCCACATGATATATTGTTAGCTCATACGGGCGACACATAATCTTCTTATGTAATCATTTGGCTTTGAGGCACTTTATGCATGTTATTTGCCCACGTGACCTTTCAGCCTTAGAGGAGCTAGGTTGTTTGGATAGCAAACTGTGTTTTGTGTGTTACCCATATGCGTGGCATTTTAGGACAATTTTTATCTTCTATGGTCTGTAATTGTTGAATGTTCGGCCTGAACAATTTACTTTTATGTCATGTAGATGGTCGTACTTGTGGTCCATGTACCTCGGACCACGAGTCTATGTTTATGGTCATGAAACCCTTTATGAAACTTGAGATTAATCATGTTTGGTTTCTTTGTTGACCATAGGTTAGGTTCCCTTTATTAGAGTTTTGGCCTGTTGATTAACATTAGGCCCTGATATTTTTGGAGACCAACTTGGTCTAAACCTAAGCTTCTTTGATTGTAAGACCTTCTTGGTCTGAAGCTAAGCTTCTTTGATCGTAAGACCTTCTTGGTCGGAAGCTAAGCTTATTTTATTTTTTAGAGTTTGTTTCTCGGGAGCTTAAGCTTCCCCGAATGTGAGACCTTGTAGGTCTAAAGCCAAACTTATATGCTAGTAAGACCCTGTTGGTCCTAAGCCAAACTTATATGCTAGTTTGTTTCTCGGGAGCTTAAGCTTAAGCTTCCCCGAATGTGAGACCTTTTAGAGTTTGTTTCTCGTGCTAAGCTCACTGGCTTGTGAGACATTGCTGATCATAAGCCAGGCTTCCTTGTGTATGAACCTTAGCTTGGAGTGGTGTTTGTGTTTGTGAAATCTTATCTTTATCATTTGTTTTGTGTTTTTGAAGTGCTTCTAAGTGGTTTCCCAAGTGAAAGTGCTGCAGACACCGTACTTGGTATAAACAAGAAGAGTTTCACTTCAACTTATTCCGTTTGTAAAGTACTAAGGATCAATTTCACCTTGGATTTGTGACATAAGTTTTAAGAACTAGTTTACTTAAGTACCATCCATTATGTACTTATGGAGCAGAATCGATGTGAGATGCTCATTCTCTTTCATGAAGTAGTTTACTTAGGATTCATGGAATTGTATTGTTTTAGGAATTCACCCTTTATACGAGAAGATTTAGCCTTTAATTCCCGTTGAGCGATATGGCCTAGGAGCTCAACCCTTTACATGGAGAGGTGTAGTTTCGAACCCCATGGAGCCTTGTAGGAGGGGCTCGCCCTTTAATGGAATAATTAAAACAAATGTTCATTAAAAAAAAGATTTCAGATTTCGTTCATTATTGGCATTGTTATTACAAAAGTGTGTGATTCAACACGATGAATGGACTAAATGTAGATTTGTCATTATGGATGCCGTATGAACTTGTATGAGTCATCCTTAATAGGATGAGACGTTTTATTTATTAAAATGAATTTACCTGTGATAGGTTTCATTATGGATATTGTATCCATCTCGTAAGACCGACATTTATAAGTCAACACCTTATAGAGCTGTCCATTAGAAGGCATGTGTCGGCTAGTGACCAAAGATCGACGATCTGTTTCTTGGTAGGTCGGTAATACACTAAGGTAGGTATATTGTATTTTTTTTCTTTTCAAAAAGATGGGTTCCCTTGCATGATATGATTGCATTGAGGTTTGTACCTCTGGCATATTGTCAAAGCGAAGATAAGAGAAAAAAAAGTGTTTCTTTTTTGTAAAGAAGGTTATCCAAGAAGGTTAATTGTTAGGCTTCTTATCCAAGAAGGTTAATTAGCTTCTTCATTGTTAAATGTGAGATTCTTAGGCACCAAGGTGGTTGCCTTCTTGTTTAATGTATTTAGCATATACGCTCTTAGCAGAAGATTCAACAGCTTTTTGCAAGGTAAAACATTTGGTAATCGAGTTTGTTATCGGGATTTGTAGAAGTTAAAATACCTTCTAAAATTTCTAAACGATGTTAAGATATCTTTTGTGAAACTTGTTTGTTTCTAAAAACCTGCTTACGCTATGTTAAGCTTGTCATATGGCTAAGCTTCTTTGTTTAGGGAACCTTGTCGGTCCTAAGCCAGGCTTCCTTGGTAAGCTTCTTTACTTGCCAGATCTTGTGGGACCTTATCGGTCCTAAGCTACGCTTCCTCGTTTGTGGGATCTTGTCAGTCTTAAGCCAGGCTTCCTTGCTTGTGGGACTTTGTTGGTTCTAAGTTAGATTTTTTCGCCTGTAGATCTTAACTTATGTCGATTATTTTGCTATATCGCAGTGTTTCCGGGCCTATCTTCCTTAGTGAAATCTCATATAATGGCATGTGCCTTTGTGATAAGAGCTCTTCTTAAGACAAAGGAAACCCTCTTTATTGTTAGGCAGTTTGAATTAAATGAGGCAAATGCATATCTCATTTGATACAATGGTTTACTGCTCCTCTGCTAAATGAATCATCATCTGGTATACGCTTATCTAGTGTATGGTCAAATACGTAAACGCTTATGACCTGAGCTCTATATGCTTGTAAAAAGCTTTTAAATTGAGCTTTGTGTGCTTCTAAGGTGGTAAACCTTTGAAGTTTTAAGCTTTTCAGTTTGAGACTTCGAGGTTTCAGGTCATCTCGTGTGTATAGTTGTCTTTCTAAACATTGGAGATTCGTACCAAGCAATCTGAAAGATTTTGTAAAGATGCTACTAGTAGTTGAGGAACTCGAGCTCCCGTTTTCATTTAGACAAAGTGTTCTGGTTAAACGCTTGAGAACCTGGTTAGGACCTTTCTTTTTTAGTGCATCAGCGTATGCTATAGTTTTAGTGAGATGCTTTGGTGATTAAGCATGCCACTTCGGTGTTACATTGTAGGCCGTTGCTTTGACTAATCGGTTGCCACATTAACCATAGCCTGAACCTTTTTTGCTTGTTTTAATAACATATGTGCTTTTGCATAAGTTTCTTTAATGCACCTCACGGGTTGTGACCGTGCTTCTAAGCCTTGTGGGAGCTAATCATCGATTGGAAGTTGTATCCTTGATGGTAGTTGCCAATGTATGTAAACTCGTTTGTAAGTTATGCTTGCTACGTAAATCCCTTAGCAAGATGTGTTTAGCAAGACGCTTGGTCAACCTTGGCCATGTAGGCTTTGCTTATACCAGAGTCTTTTGGTGCAAGTTAAGCATCATAACGTGCTTGATGTTGGCGGGATTATCTAGTGAGAGCTTAGTTGGATGAAGCTTCAAGGATGTATTGTTATTAGATAGTTTGATAGTTCTTCCTTTTCCTTTTATTGCAGGAAGCAATGTTCGTGCCGTAGAGAGGCATGCGTCTTATTCTGACCATTGTTTTTTCCAGGGCTTCTTTGGTTCTGCTAACGACGTCACATGTGTAGTGAGACGCTTGTGGTTATCTCCGTTATGGACAAACACTTAGTCATGTATGCTTCTCCGGCTTCTCAGTTTCTAGGCTTCTTAGCTTAGTGAGAGTTGTAACAATACTTTATGGTGTTCTTCTGAGCTTACCATAGGTAAGGACTTGTGAACTTTATTTCTTCTCTTGAGTTGAGTCACTAGGTAAAGAAGAAGGTACAATCGTGTATGTTTTATATTCTTTATAGTGACTCTCATTTCTTTGAAGTGTTCTTTACCTGTATGGCTTTTTAGTAGCTTCGCCAACATATTTTTCCACTTTTCGGAGTTGCTTTTTTTTAGGGGAAAGTGAGCATTTGCCTTAGGCGACACATTTATTCCCTTAAAGGATCACGGTGTATGGAAAAGAGGTTAGTCTCTTATGGATGTTTCAACAATAGGTCCGTCCACCCTTAGAAGATGTTGAGTTGATTCGTATGGTGGAGTATGAAGCTTCAAGGATGTATTGTTATTAGATAGTTTGATAGTTCTTCCTTTTCCTTTTATTGCAGGAAGCAATGTTCGTGCCGTAGAGAGACATGCGTCTTATTCTGACCATTGTTTTTTCCAGGGCTTCTTTGGTTCTGCTAACGACGTCACATGTGTAGTGAGACGCTTGTGGTTATCTCCGTTATGGACAAACACTTAGTCATGTATGCTTCTCCGGCTTCTCAGTTTCTAGGCTTCTTAGCTTAGTGAGAGTTGTAACAATACTTTATGGTTTTCTTTTGAGCTTACCATAGGTAAGGACTTGTGAACTTTATTTCTTCTCTTGAGTTGAGTCACTAGGTAAAGAAGAAGGTACAATCGTGTATGTTTTATATTCTTTATAGTGACTCTCATTTCTTTGAAGTGTTCTTTACCTGTATGGCTTTTTAGTAGCTTCGCCAACATATTTTTCCACTTTTCAGAGTTGCTTTTTTTTAGGGGAAAGTGAGCATTTGCCTTAGGCGACACATTTATTCCCTTAAAGGATCACGGTGTATGGAAAAGAGGTTAGTCTCTTATGGATGTTTCAACAATAGGTCCGTCCACCCTTAGAAGATGTTGAGTTGATTCGTATGGTGGAGTATGAAGCTTCAAGGATGTATTGTTATTAGATAGTTTGATAGTTCTTCCTTTTCCTTTTATTGCAGGAAGCAATGTTCGTGCCGTAGAGAGGCATGCGTCTTATTCTGACCATTGTTTTTTCCAGGGCTTCTTTGGTTCTGCTAACGACGTCACATGTGTAGTGAGACGCTTGTGGTTATCTCCGTTATGGACAAACACTTAGTCATGTATGCTTCTCCGGCTTCTCAGTTTCTAGGCTTCTTAGCTTAGTGAGAGTTGTAACAATACTTTATGGTGTTCTTCTGAGCTTACCATAGGTAAGGACTTGTGAACTTTATTTCTTCTCTTGAGTTGAGTCACTAGGTAAAGAAGAAGGTACAATCGTGTATGTTTTATATTCTTTATAGTGACTCTCATTTCTTTGAAGTGTTCTTTACCTGTATGGCTTTTTAGTAGCTTCGCCAACATATTTTTCCACTTTTCGGAGTTGCTTTTTTTTAGGGGAAAGTGAGCATTTGCCTTAGGCGACACATTTATTCCCTTAAAGGATCACGGTGTATGGAAAAGAGGTTAGTCTCTTATGGATGTTTCAACAATAGGTCCGTCCACCCTTAAAAGATGTTGAGTTGATTCGTATGGTGGAGTATGAAGCTTCAAGGATGTATTGTTATTAGATAGTTTGATAGTTCTTCCTTTTCCTTTTATTGCAGGAAGCAATGTTCGTGCCGTAGAGAGGCATGCGTCTTATTCTGACCATTGTTTTTTCCAGGGCTTCTTTGGTTCTGCTAACGACGTCACATGTGTAGTGAGACGCTTGTGGTTATCTCCGTTATGGACAAACACTTAGTCATGTATGCTTCTCCGGCTTCTCAGTTTCTAGGCTTCTTAGCTTAGTGAGAGTTGTAACAATACTTTATGGTGTTCTTTTGAGCTTACCATAGGTAAGGACTTGTGAACTTTATTTCTTCTCTTGAGTTGAGTCACTAGGTAAAGAAGAAGGTACAATCGTGTATGTTTTATATTCTTTATAGTGACTCTCATTTCTTTGAAGTGTTCTTTACCTGTATGGCTTTTTAGTAGCTTTGCCAACATATTTTTCCACTTTTCAGAGTTGCTTTTTTTTAGGGGAAAGTGAGCATTTGCCTTAGGCGACACATTTATTCCCTTAAAGGATCACGGTGTATGGAAAAGAGGTTAGTCTCTTATGGATGTTTCAACAATAGGTCCGTCCACCCTTAGAAGATGTTGAGTTGATTCGTATGGTGGAGTATGAAGCTTCAAGGATGTATTGTTATTAGATAGTTTGATAGTTCTTCCTTTTCCTTTTATTGCAGGAAGCAATGTTCGTGCCGTAGAGAGGCATGCGTCTTATTCTGACCATTGTTTTTTCCAGGGCTTCTTTGGTTCTGCTAACGACGTCACATGTGTAGTGAGACGCTTGTGGTTATCTCCGTTATGGACAAACACTTAGTCATGTATGCTTCTCCGACTTCTCAGTTTCTAGGCTTCTTAGCTTAGTGAGAGTTGTAACAATACTTTATGGTGTTCTTCTGAGCTTACCATAGGTAAGGACTTGTGAACTTTATTTCTTCTCTTGAGTTGAGTCACTAGGTAAAGAAGAAGGTACAATCGTGTATGTTTTATATTCTTTATAGTGACTCTCATTTCTTTGAAGTGTTCTTTACCTGTATGGCTTTTTAGTAGCTTCGCCAACATATTTTTCCACTTTTCGGAGTTGCTTTTTTTTAGGGGAAAGTGAGCATTTGCCTTAGGCGACACATTTATTCCCTTAAAGGATCACGGTGTATGGAAAAGAGGTTAGTCTCTTATGGATGTTTCAACAATAGGTCCGTCCACCCTTAGAAGATGTTGAGTTGATTCGTATGGTGGAGTATGAAGCTTCAAGGATGTATTGTTATTAGATAGTTTGATAGTTCTTCCTTTTCCTTTTATTGCAGGAAGCAATGTTCGTGCCGTAGAGAGGCATGCGTCTTATTCTGACCATTGTTTTTTCCAGGGCTTCTTTGGTTCTGCTAACGACGTCACATGTGTAGTGAGACGCTTGTGGTTATCTCCGTTATGGACAAACACTTAGTCATGTATGCTTCTCCGGCTTCTCAGTTTCTAGGCTTCTTAGCTTAGTGAGAGTTGTAACAATACTTTATGGTGTTCTTCTGAGCTTACCATAGGTAAGGACTTGTGAACTTTATTTCTTCTCTTGAGTTGAGTCACTAGGTAAAGAAGAAGGTACAATCGTGTATGTTTTATATTCTTTATAGTGACTCTCATTTCTTTGAAGTGTTCTTTACCTGTATGGCTTTTTAGTAGCTTCGCCAACATATTTTTCCACTTTTCGGAGTTGCTTTTTTTTAGGGGAAAGTGAGCATTTGCCTTAGGCGACACATTTATTCCCTTAAAGGATCACGGTGTATGGAAAAGAGGTTAGTCTCTTATGGATGTTTCAACAATAGGTCCGTCCACCCTTAGAAGATGTTGAGTTGATTCGTATGGTGGAGTATGAAGCTTCAAGGATGTATTGTTATTAGATAGTTTGATAGTTCTTCCTTTTCCTTTTATTGCAGGAAGCAATGTTCGTGCCGTAGAGAGGCATGCGTCTTATTCTGACCATTGTTTTTTCCAGGGCTTCTTTGGTTCTGCTAACGACGTCACATGTGTAGTGAGACGCTTGTGGTTATCTCCGTTATGGACAAACACTTAGTCATGTATGCTTCTCCGGCTTCTCAGTTTCTAGGCTTCTTAGCTTAGTGAGAGTTGTAACAATACTTTATGGTGTTCTTTTGAGCTTACCATAGGTAAGGACTTGTGAACTTTATTTCTTCTCTTGAGTTGAGTCACTAGGTAAAGAAGAAGGTACAATCGTGTATGTTTTATATTCTTTATAGTGACTCTCATTTCTTTGAAGTGTTCTTTACCTGTATGGCTTTTTAGTAGCTTTGCCAACATATTTTTCCACTTTTCAGAGTTGCTTTTTTTAGGGGAAAGTGAGCATTTGCCTTAGGCGACACATTTATTCCCTTAAAGGATCACGGTGTATGGAAAAGAGGTTAGTCTCTTATGGATGTTTCAACAATAGGTCCGTCCACCCTAAGAAGATGTTGAGTTGATTCGTATGGTGGAGTATGAAGCTTCAAGGATGTATTGTTATTAGATAGTTTGATAGTTCTTCCTTTTCCTTTTATTGCAGGAAGCAATGTTCGTGCCGTAGAGAGGCATGCGTCTTATTCTGACCATTGTTTTTTCCAGGGCTTCTTTGGTTCTGCTAACGACGTCACATGTGTAGTGAGACGCTTGTGGTTATCTCCGTTATGGACAAACACTTAGTCATGTATGCTTCTCCGACTTCTCAGTTTCTAGGCTTCTTAGCTTAGTGAGAGTTGTAACAATACTTTATGGTGTTCTTCTGAGCTTACCATAGGTAAGGACTTGTGAACTTTATTTCTTCTCTTGAGTTGAGTCACTAGGTAAAGAAGAAGGTACAATCGTGTATGTTTTATATTCTTTATAGTGACTCTCATTTCTTTGAAGTGTTCTTTACCTGTATGGCTTTTTAGTAGCTTCGCCAACATATTTTTCCACTTTTCGGAGTTGCTTTTTTTTAGGGGAAAGTGAGCATTTGCCTTAGGCGACACATTTATTCCCTTAAAGGATCACGGTGTATGGAAAAGAGGTTAGTCTCTTATGGATGTTTCAACAATAGGTCCGTCCACCCTTAGAAGATGTTGAGTTGATTCGTATGGTGGAGTATGAAGCTTCAAGGATGTATTGTTATTAGATAGTTTGATAGTTCTTCCTTTTCCTTTTATTGCAGGAAGCAATGTTCGTGCCGTAGAGAGGCATGCGTCTTATTCTGACCATTGTTTTTTCCAGGGCTTCTTTGGTTCTGCTAACGACGTCACATGTGTAGTGAGACGCTTGTGGTTATCTCCGTTATGGACAAACACTTAGTCATGTATGCTTCTCCGGCTTCTCAGTTTCTAGGCTTCTTAGCTTAGTGAGAGTTGTAACAATACTTTATGGTGTTCTTTTGAGCTTACCATAGGTAAGGACTTGTGAACTTTATTTCTTCTCTTGAGTTGAGTCACTAGGTAAAGAAGAAGGTACAATCGTGTATGTTTTATATTCTTTATAGTGACTCTCATTTCTTTGAAGTGTTCTTTACCTGTATGGCTTTTTAGTAGCTTTGCCAACATATTTTTCCACTTTTCAGAGTTGCTTTTTTTTAGGGGAAAGTGAGCATTTGCCTTAGGCGACACATTTATTCCCTTAAAGGATCACGGTGTATGGAAAAGAGGTTAGTCTCTTATGGATGTTTCAACAATAGGTCCGTCCACCCTTAGAAGATGTTGAGTTGATTCGTATGGTGGAGTATGAAGCTTCAAGGATGTATTGTTATTAGATAGTTTGATAGTTCTTCCTTTTCCTTTTATTGCAGGAAGCAATGTTCGTGCCGTAGAGAGGCATGCGTCTTATTCTGACCATTGTTTTTTCCAGGGCTTCTTTGGTTCTGCTAACGACGTCACATGTGTAGTGAGACGCTTGTGGTTATCTCCGTTATGGACAAACACTTAGTCATGTATGCTTCTCCGACTTCTCAGTTTCTAGGCTTCTTAGCTTAGTGAGAGTTGTAACAATACTTTATGGTGTTCTTCTGAGCTTACCATAGGTAAGGACTTGTGAACTTTATTTCTTCTCTTGAGTTGAGTCACTAGGTAAAGAAGAAGGTACAATCGTGTATGTTTTATATTCTTTATAGTGACTCTCATTTCTTTGAAGTGTTCTTTACCTGTATGGCTTTTTAGTAGCTTCGCCAACATATTTTTCCACTTTTCGGAGTTGCTTTTTTTTAGGGGAAAGTGAGCATTTGCCTTAGGCGACACATTTATTCCCTTAAAGGATCACGGTGTATGGAAAAGAGGTTAGTCTCTTATGGATGTTTCAACAATAGGTCCGTCCACCCTTAGAAGATGTTGAGTTGATTCGTATGGTGGAGTATGAAGCTTCAAGGATGTATTGTTATTAGATAGTTTGATAGTTCTTCCTTTTCCTTTTATTGCAGGAAGCAATGTTCGTGCCGTAGAGAGGCATGCGTCTTATTCTGACCATTGTTTTTTCCAGGGCTTCTTTGGTTCTGCTAACGACGTCACATGTGTAGTGAGACGCTTGTGGTTATCTCCGTTATGGACAAACACTTAGTCATGTATGCTTCTCCGGCTTCTCAGTTTCTAGGCTTCTTAGCTTAGTGAGAGTTGTAACAATACTTTATGGTGTTCTTCTGAGCTTACCATAGGTAAGGACTTGTGAACTTTATTTCTTCTCTTGAGTTGAGTCACTAGGTAAAGAAGAAGGTACAATCGTGTATGTTTTATATTCTTTATAGTGACTCTCATTTCTTTGAAGTGTTCTTTACCTGTATGGCTTTTTAGTAGCTTCGCCAACATATTTTTCCACTTTTCGGAGTTGCTTTTTTTTAGGGGAAAGTGAGCATTTGCCTTAGGCGACACATTTATTCCCATAAAGGATCACGGTGTATGGAAAAGAGGTTAGTCTCTTATGGATGTTTCAACAATAGGTCCGTCCACCCTTAGAAGATGTTGAGTTAATTCGTATGGTGGAGTAGAGCTAAGATACCAAGCCTTAGTCAACACATTTTCTGATAAGTTGTCCTTTCGGTGGGAGTACAGTGAGTAACAACAGTGTCCCAGATACTTTGGTCATGTCGGCGTTTTAGTAGGCTACTATAGCGATTAAGTAGAATACTTCGTCGTTTTGTCGCTGTGCTTTTGACCATTGTATCAATCTTTAAATTGCTTTATCACTAGCGGAAAGTGTTTCATATACATCCGCTTGATGCGCTTATGCTTCCATGTTTTTATGATTTCATCAGTCCAAATTTTTGGAGGTATATGAAGTATTTCCCAGTCTTTTATCGTAATGAGCAGAGTGATATAGGTATCATTTTAAGTTTCTTAATCCTATATGTCTTTCTCGATTCATGTTTCCTTGAATTTGAATATGTTAAGATTAAACAAGGTTGAACTCGTAGCTCTCAAGGCCTTTGTTGAAAGACTTGGAGGTCTACAGGTGGATCCATTGGTTCAATGGTTCATCGTGAAACCTCTTTCTATTAATTCAAGCACATAATGTCAACATGGTTTCTTTAAGACTGTGTTATGTTGCTTACAAGGTCAAGATATAACAAAGCTTATGATGACTCTATAAAGGAATGATGTATTCATGGAGCTTTGTTTGTTGGATCCGTTTAGTGTATCACTTGACCAATTCGTTTGTAAAGAAGTTACCATTTGGCTTTGTGGTTCAATCTGAATACCATTGGTTAAAATTTAGCTTAGTAAACGAGAGGTTTCGTCACTACTGCTTTAGTCTTACCGGTCAATATTTTAACGTGGTAGTGAGAAAGAATCATATCTTTAAGAAAGTATCAATGCCCTTTTTCTTTTGAGAATATGGCTAGTTTGACGGTCATGACTAGAGGCTTAGAGAGCATGACCGAGAAGCTTGTTTCATCGTGTAAACACTGTTATTTTATGAAATATGATATGAGCGGAGCATTTGAATTATGCAGATGTGTACTTGATCCTTTTTATACATGTGAGGACATTGTTTATCACCGATGTATTGCTTTTATGCCTAGGGGTAAGCCATGTTTGCTTCTTTAGTCGTGGTTCTGTTTGAGGCTTCTTTGCTTCTTAGATTCCCTAAGGGGTAAGTTGTGTATGCTTCATTGCTATTACGAGCCCTCAAACCACGAGAAAAGAAGTGTTTTAAGGCTTTGCCTTCCTGGCTTCTAAGTTGGTTGCTATACAAGGAAGGTCTTACAAAGGGCAAGTTAAAAGGATGCTCTTACTAAAACCTTTATCCTGATATCTCGCTTGGATGATGTTTTTGAAGTCGCGTATGCTCATCTTGTTATCATAGGATAGTTCTTATATTCTGTATAAAGCTTTGAAAGTCTTTTATATTCTTTTCATATAAGACATCGATATTCATCTTGTGTTGCTTCTTTTGCATGAAGTTTGTTAAGAAGCTTATGTTGGGGTTAGCAAAGGAGCTTACGCTTATCTGAGCCATAGTTGTGTCGAGTCCGTTAATGATAGCGTGGACGTATGGTAACATTCGGCATTAGTCCGATGTTGGGCTCCATCTGCTATTGTAAACATGTGCAGGTAAGTTTATCTAGGCTTGTACGAGTGAGGTAGCTCGTTTAGGTATTTTTCGTAAGCAAACATGACTCCTTTTTTGGAGCATTCCCCATGTACATGGGTTTTTCTTAGTTGTTTACCAATCGTTTTTGTTGCATACCAGATCTTTAGCAACCTTTATTGCTTCACCAAGAAGCTTTGTACACCATGTGTTGATATGAGCTACTTTGTAGTTTAAGGCATGGGCTGAAGATACCTAAGACATGATTTCTCTTGTATTTATATTTTTAAAAGCTGATATAGTTTTATTTGTCAAAACCAAAGACGTTTAAGATACGTGAGACACACTGTAGTTGTTCTCTAAGTATGGCTTAGTTGTATACTTCATGTCTATTTGGGCTACTCGTGTGTCTGATTTTAGCTAGCATAGCTTTTTTATTTACCTTTATGATGTAAGGTTAAATCAAATATTAGGATTGATCTTTTCTTCTAGATGATCTTTTCAAGGAATTGTCATTTACTAATTCAAGTTGACTTTCAGATCGATATACTATTTTTGTTATTATAGCAACATACTTATGAGTTTATGAGCTGAGAAGCTGGTGTGCTTAGCTTCCGAGCTTCTTGCTTTATGAGCTTCTCGTTTATGAGCTTCTCGTTTATGAGCTTCTCGCTTATGAGCTTCTCGCTTATGAGCTTCTCGTTTATAAGCTTCTCGCTTATGAGCTTTTTGCTTATGTGTGTATGTTATTAACATGCGTTATCGGTAGATGTTTATTGTCATATTACCGTTTGACCATCGTACTTTCAATATTTCGGATTAGAAACATAACTAGTGCCGATATGCTTCGTTGTTATTCTTTTCATCTACTGCTGGATTATAAGCTGATAAATTACTTACTTCATGTATTTTAACCAAGTCATGGCACGTTCTCATGTCAGTAGTTCATGATGAAGTTATGGGTGCATATGACTGAAGTTAAGTTATGTTTTTTGTCGTTTAGCAAGTAGATCAAGCTAACCCAACAAGTTATAACGCTTGCTTTGTGATCGTATCCGAAGATGTTAGTTGGCTTTGATGCTTTACCTTGTTAACTTGTTCGTTAGCTTAGTTAGTTCTCCCATAGCTATTAGGTCTTTTAGGGTTGAAGCTAACTTGAATAATCGTGTAATTGGTCTGAGCAAGAAGCTTGTACAACTGTGAAGCTAGGAAGCTTGTGCAGCCTGTGAAGTAGGGAAGCTTGTGCAGTTCTGAAGCCGGAAGCTTGTGCAGCTGTGAAGCTGGGAAACTTGTGCGGCTGGGAAGCTTGTACAGTTGTGATGCTGGGAAGCTTGTGCAGTTGGGAAGCCGGAAGCTTGTGTAGATGGGAAGCTTATACCGCTTTATAGTTGTAGTGATAAAGAAGCTTTGTAAAGCCATGCCATGTAGTTGTAAAGCTGTAGTGAACATGAAGGATCTATAGCTGAACATGAAGCTTAAATATGTGTAATCAAAAGTAAGCTTGTTTACCCATGTCATGTAGTTGTAGGGCTGCAGATGCAGTGAGCTGTAAGCTCGTTTGCTAGGTGAGTAGCTATAAAGTAGCTGTGAACAGTAAGACACTAAGCCTACATGCCTAGGCTGAGTAGCTGAGAAGCTGTAGTTGTCGCATTTCCTTTTTTTGTGAAGACACACTTTTGTACATGGGAAAGTATGCTGGAAAATTACCATAAAAGAGATGTCTCTTTTTAAATTGTATATGTTTATTTGCTTTAAGGACTTGATGAATATGCCAAAAGTAAAAGTTAAACATAATAATCAATACTTCTATGATTTTTGCCTTATAAGTGGTTAACATGCAAACTCATGTGGTACTTTATGCTTAACAACTTGTACATGGCTGACCAAGACTACAAACATAGATTTGCAAGGGGTACTTCATATACCATGGTCATGTATAACAAATATGACCTCATATAATGAATAACTTATCACTTACTTTTGTCATGAAAAGTGTTTGTAAGGATATTGGATTTGTGGATACGATTTTGCAAACAAATATCATGCGTTTTTATGATGAAGATACTCAAGAGATGTTGGAAAATAACATGCTCGTGCGAATATGAAGTTCTTTGCATAAAAACACGTATCTAGCTACCATTGTAGAAGATGAAGAAGGTGTAGAAACTACCTCCCAGGGAACGTTTTCTCATATACTAAAAGATACTTAGGAACATTTGGGGCAGATCCACAAAGAGTTTATGTTCAAAGTAGCGCCGCCCCACGGTGGGCGCCAATTGTTAATACAACAAAAATACGAGAGGTGTTTAACGCTCTGGGGGTATTAATCTTCTTGCTTTGTAACCTTCTTAGCTCGTTCCTACAAAGACAAAAGAATTCGTTAGAAGGGGCCAGAGACCGGGGTCTCTAGACCACCCTCCGATGCTTAACATCAGTAATGTATCCCATGAGAGAATATATATATATATATATATATATATATATATATATATATATATATATATATATATATATATATATATGTAAATAAGAGATAAAGAGTTTAAGAGGAAGAGGTGGCGGAAACCCAACAGTTACCTGTAGGCAGCTCGTGTGGTCTAGTAGCATGAAGATGCTTTGCTCGATCAGTAAATGAGAGCTTTTTATGATATGACGACCATATGTGGTTGTATGATGTTTCAGCAACTCTAAAGTTGTGTGATACTACAGCAACTTTAGAGTTGCTTCCTTAACGGGTGATCATCTAATATCAAGAAGCTACATTAGAGATAATGAAGAGTACCCAAGTGTTTGAGGGATTAATATATGAAGTAGCAGGTGTTAGAGAGTAGAGAGAACTTAGAATATTGAGTTAGAATGGTTCAAGTTCGTCCCTTTGCTGGCTGTGGAGAAGCCTGGTTAAATAGCCCAGGCAGCCAGCTGTGGAAGCTATTTTTGGAAGCTGAAACATCCTTAGTTACCTCAGTGCAGGAAGACTTTCCCATTTGATGAAAGGGGTTTGCTTTTCCCCTTTTCCCATGTTTAGAGTATCTTACAAGATATGCTTTATGGTCAGAGTTTGACATGTCACCTGGTGACCTGCATAAAGTGTGTGTCGAGTACTGTAGCAGTACTGTAGCGAGAAGCCCTGCTGGAGCTTCCTAAGCTTCTCGAGCTTCTTCAGCTCCTTAGTTTTTAAGCTTCTCGGTTTAATTAATTATGTTTGTTATTAATAAGTTAATTGTAGGTATTTTGGACCCTACTTCATCAACGGTTTATACCAAAAACCGTTTGTAAAAAGCCGGACCGAACCGTACGCGCACGTGTGTGTATATATATATATTATATCTCATATATTAGTTCTTGTAAGTAAAGTATTAAAATATGTATTAGTTTGTTGGTGTTAAAATAGGTCATAACTAGTATATTGATCATACATATATATAATATCATTATATATATTATATATACTATCATTATATTGCTACAACACAAGTAATATTTCAATATTCAGATATATAATCAATTTTTAATACTGGTATTTTTGAAAGTTTATAAGATTATGGGATGTTTTTTAAAGCTTTTAAACTTGGACTATAAAGCTCAAACCGCAAATCCAAACCGGTCCAAATCGTTCGTATGGTTCGGTTTAGGTTTGGTTTAGGTTTTGTTTTTTACTTTAAACGGTTCGGTTTTGGTTTTTAATAGTAAAAAACCACAAGTAACGGTTTGATTACGGTTTTATCCAAAAACCGTAAAAATCGGACCGCGTACATCCCTAATTACCGTGCACTCCAACGTAAAACATATTGTACCCATTAAGTTATCAAAAAAATATTAAAATAATAAATGTTAATATTTAAAAGCTATTAAAGTTAGGTGGCAAATTTAATATTAAAAAACACTATTATTTAATTTCAAAATTAATATACAATACAATAATAATTATTATAACCTTTTTGTTGGACAATTTTTTTTTCTTTTCACTATTTTATACTTTATTTTTTGTTATGTTAACTACAATTCCTTTCACAATCAATACAACTCAAGAAGGATGGTGTAGTCGTGTAGTGGTAGCGTTGTGTTATGTAGGGTTTACAGGGTTCATGTCTACTATTTGTGTAATTTTAAGAATTGTTTATTGTTTTTTTCTTTTCTTTTCTTTGTTATACATTTTGATCCCCTAACTTAACTTTAACATGTTTACTACTTTGACCCATACTCTACTTTGATATATTTTCGGCTTTGATCCTCCGGTTTTATCTTAATTAACATTTTGACATTTTACATTTTGATGTATCTCCGACTTTTAACGAGTCACAAATTATGACTTTGCAACGGAAAATGCGATATGAAGCTTTGGTTATCAATGTGTGTGACGATATCACAAATATGAGACCCAATCGCCGTAAATTGCGGCCCAAGAATCAAAATCTACTTTGATAATTAACATACATAGTTAAGTTAATAAAGAAAAAGTAAAATAGCTAAAAATAAATTAGTATTCTTAATTAAATACCTAAAAAGTAAAAATAGCTAACATTAAGATACAAAAATGTTTTGTTAATTTATATTTATATTTATATAACTACTAATAGGGAAGGTCGGTGTTTTACACTGGTCTCTCCTGTCTCGCCACGTCGCGTTTCAACTTTTTATTACTTTAACGTATTAACGATTTTAATCCCCGACTTTTAACGCATTGACGGTTATAGTTCCCGACTTTTACTAATTTTCATTTGATCTCCTGATGAGTTTTGACTTTGATCTTTTACTCCACTTTGATACATGCTACGTTACTGATTGTCATTTTAGCCCCTGATAAGTTTTCGACTTTGCTTTCTTACTCTACTTTGACATATAGTACGACTTTAATATTGTTATCGTGTTGACCTCTAACTTTTGATATTTCATCGTTTTTTAACATGTGACACATTACGTTTTTGCGTCGTGACGTATGGGGCATGAGACTTTTTTTTCAACACATATGACGAAGTCAAATACGCAAGACCCGACTGCATGACCACGCCGCTGCAACGCGTGGCTTGGTGTTAAATCTAGTTAAAAAACAAATTAGTGGTTCAATTGTTTTTTTTTCACGACGGGTATAATTACTAGCAAGAAGCTAACGATTCATAAAGTTAAATATCTTCAAACTTTTCTAATCTAAGCAACCAATTTTCGCTCTAATTTTTATCCATAGAAAACTAACCACCATAATTTCTTCCATTGTTTTTCCCCGGGCAAGAGTGACTGCCTTTAAAGATTTTTTTCCAAACAAATTTTTTTACCTTGAAGATGTAGTCCACCTTTCTTTGTTGCCATGACCCATTCTTATATTCAAATTGTGATGCATCCATTACGTTAGCTATAAAGCTTTAAAGTATGCTACGTAGTTTCATCCATAATCCATTTGAGACCAAATCATTCTTGCAAATGAACCAAATGCGAAAATATGATGAATATCTTCATCAAAACCGTCGAAAATTGGGGACACCACAAAGCCGGTTGTTTTCCCTCTTTTTGCATGCGATACTCGAGTTGGTGTACAATTTAGTAGAATTCCTAAATAGAGGAAATTTGCTTTAATCGGTAACCAACAATAATTTTCATAAATTACTTCCAATTGAGTGAACTTGTTTTCTGTAATTGAATGAGTCATCTAACAGAAACCGTCGTGAACACCTTCTAACCACATATTGATAATTTGATATGGTTTTTTAGAGGAAAATGTGATGCTTGGATAGAATTCTATCTTAAACCCACTGATGACGTAACTAGGTTTATAAACTACGTAATTAAGCAAAACCCCATAGTAAGTTAATTAGTTCATAGTTGGCCAGGATAATAAATGTCCTTGCCAGATCTATAGCGGACAAGCAAGGCGATATCGTGGGCCTTGCGATGTATTAACTTATGAACCCACAAGATGATAAGATGATAAGGTGTGGGAGTTGATAAGAAGAACATAAGGAAAGATTCCCATGTTCAAAAGTCTATTGAAAAGAGCATCAATACCTTTAAACACTAAAAAGGAAAGTCTACATTATAGCAAGGAACATGTTGGGAACATTGAAAAGCTGTTAGTGAACAGTATCGCAAGGCAATGCTTTACACCAATCAGGAAATGTTCCTGCCTTCGAGAAAAAGCATCCATCAACATAAAGATTTCAACCCCTAAGTGGAAGTGAACGTTTCTCCATCTCCGTATATAAACCAAGTCATTACAACAAGTTTTGCACACTCTATCTCTCACTATTCTCTCTAACTCTTTGCTCTTTGCTATCATTCTTACTTCACACTTAGTGTTTTACTTCGAAGATACTGATTGTCACGCCAGAGGTGGATCGCAGGGGACCTTCCCCTGCCGTGAGCCTAACGGTTGTTCTTATTTTAGCAGATCTCAGGCAAGGAACATAACGTTCTTGGCGATATCAAAATCGCAGGGACAGATCCGACCCCAGGAAGCAAAAAAGAAGAGCCGATGGTCCTGACTAATCTTCCTAACACCTTTGGAAGATTAGGATAGTCAAATCCAAGAATACTCTCAACTAATCTCCAAATGTTGTCTCATAGGGCTGATTTTTGTTGTTTCAACAAGTGGCGCTCATCGTGGGGCACGACTTCAACTTGGTTGCTTGAAGTAGTGCCTTATTCTCAAGTCATTTTTGGTACTAAGTCCATGTGTACTGAAATCTCTTGTTGTTAAGCTACTACATAAAAAAGAAAGCATGCCCACAAATAACATATGACTGGGGGAAGTGTGATATGTTCACGTGGTTCCCTGATACCAAGCGAATAAACTTATCTAGGAAGGTACATGAAAAGTTCCTTTGTCTTCAAACTATGGCCAGGAAAAACAGGTGCCCGATCTGATAACACTCCTGGCCTGCATCAAGGACCCTATTATGTGAATGTCGTGACCAAGGTTTTGTCACGTTCACTACAAAAGGGGGAATATCGATAATGTACGTAAACTCACTTGGCTTGGCCTTGCGATACACGTCATGACCTTTAGGATTATGCGTAATTTATAGTCCCCTTACTTTGTTATACCAAGGGTCATTTTAGCTATGGTGACTCAGAGACCTAACGATGGAATTACCTACTGACCACCAAGTCTGGTCTTATCAAGCATAACATCCATTAAAAATCTGGTGTTACCAAGTTTGGTCATCTCCAGATCACATAACCTTGCTTGAGCCTGGCTATGCCTAGGCTATATGCATTTCATGTCTGGTTTTGCCTTGCATATTATTAGGCGTTCCTATTTACGTCTCTTGTAAAATTAATCACCAAGGTAAGCGTAAGAGTACTTTGGAAATTAAAACCTTCAGTTGTTCAAAGTAACTGCATGACTAAAGGTGCACTTACCGATCTGACATGTTAGCCATATGCGTCACCAAGCCTGGCCTTGAGTCATTTGGCTTGGCCTTGATTATTTGGCCTGGCCTTGAAACATTTGGCCTGGCCTATAAAGAAATTATCTAGTGTCACCATGCGTGACTTAGAGCTTTCATTTTTGCCTTATCGTAAGTATCACACACTGCTTTAGCTCAACCCAGAAACTTAATAACAAAGGGTAAGCCAATATGTTCGCTTAAAGGAAAATTTTCTCATTCCCAAAGAAAAGTAAGTGTATCAAGGTTATGTTCTTGCTATACACTTGAAACAATGGTATGTTAACATGAATCTTTTATCTCTTATAAGTATAATGCATTTTGAAAATGAATTATCAATAAACCTTGTGCATAATGTTTTTTCTAATAAAACCGCTTATTTTACAACGCCACTTGAAAATTTGACAAAATGATTCTCATTAAAAACATAAATTTGATTTTGTTTAGTTTTGACATAAATATACTTTTCAAATTATACATATATGAAGATATGGGCAGTTTTTTAGATAATCTTCGGTATCGTGACTCTAGGATAACCATATTTCTTTCTACAAACATGCAAAGATAATGTTTGGGTTATATCTCCTTGCCCATTCAAAGGAAAATCATTTCGGCTTCGCCAGACACATTTACCTTTTTTCCGGTCAAGTCATCATGTATTACTAAAGCTCAAAATCTACAATTTATCTTGAGGAAAGCTTGAAATCAAGTTATCTGGACCGGGTCGGGGTCTCGTCTTGGAAATTTTGGTCAAGTTGTGGCCAAGTTATCATACATCCCGAAGCACAAGAAAAGAAAGGTCATTTTCATTAAAATATAACTTCAGGCCAAAAAAAGACTGGTCTGTCTAGAACCCTAACAAAAGTCCTTTTCGTCCGACAAAAACCCTAAACAAGGGCACTCTCGCCAAACGAGAACTAAAAGTTGTGATAACATGCTTGAGTTAAATCCTTCTTATCTCCTATATGACAAGGTAAAAGCTACAATGATGAAGCAACACATATCAAGCCATGTGCTCATCTAAACTGTAGTTTGTTTTGCTAGAAGCATAAACTCATATGAAAGCTCAAGCGACAACTTCATGTTAGCTTCATACAACAAATGATGCAATTTAAAGTGTTGACAATGAAAGGGTCCTAACCTATGGGAAAACAAAGCGATGAGCATGAGTCAAGAATGCCCTATAGAAGGTTTGACCACGGTAACGAGTCATGTGGTCAATAGTTTCTTCGTTACTTAAATCGCTAGGGGAGCACTAGCAACCAGAGAGGAAATGCTTAAATTCTACTTGCCTAAGTCGGTGACCCCAAGCACCAATAAAAAAAATGCACTCAAATTTTATGAATTCTACATTATCAATGGTTCAAAAATAATCCAACAAATGAATCGAGGGATAAAATGCTTTCTTCAGCTCGGTCCATGATAAAATATGAAATAAGGCCGGTATATATACCCCACTGCCCATTTTCAGTCATCAATAGGTAAGAGTGGCCGAGTTAGAAGATATTGGGAAGAAGGCGGTAGCATGCTGGCCAACTGACATTTTATCAATCAAAGTGTGAATAGTAGGTAAGAACCATTGTAAGCATTGCAAGTTGGTATCGACATGGTCTTGATGGAGAAAAGTATCATTCCTGGGTAGCCAACCCAGTGCTGGAAAGAAGTCAAACGACACTTCGAGAAGAAGGGTAGAGTTCAAAGTTCTTAACAAAACATGTCTTAAGGATGGATATCCCTTTGGATAGTAACTTCGAGCATATTCTTAAGTTTCGCCACTTCGAGTCATGTCCAATACAACCGGAAACGGTTTACTTACGACCTTGTTGTTTTCTCTGTTGTGAACATGAAGTTATGTCTAGAACTGATGGAACACCAGTAGAGGCGGGGAGTTCCCGGCCTCACCTTTCACCAGATTTACCTCTTGACATTTCTAACATAATAGAACTGACTCCGGAAGGAGTTAGGGAAAATTTTCCTCGCTTGCAAGAACAAATAAATGATTATGTGTAGGAGGAAAGTTGTTAGGGTACATTTGGGGCATGATGAAGAACCAGATGTGCTAGTGGAACAAGTTCCTCACATCGAGCTTGTTTTATCACTAGCGGAGAAGAAGTTAGCGTAGATCCCAAGACTTTCAGGCAAGCCTCCAACGGTACAGTCGCAACGACTTTAAACTAGATACCTAAGGTGTCATACCAAGAATTATACCAGAACCAACTAATAAATCATTGGCTGGCTAATAACGTCTTCAATCTAGCCTGTGGAGCATGTCCTTGGCAGCCTAGCTCGATGTATCCAAGCTCTCAGAATATGGCTGATGCCAATTCATTCCTAGATTATAGCCAAGACCAAATTTTGGCTAATCACTTACAATATCTCTCCTTAGCTTTCTTAGCCTTGCAGTCAATGCCAATGACAGATACCTCTTCACAATTTGTTCCTTTGTTGAACTCTATTTATTCATCTATTCCTTTGATAACATAAGGAGCATAAGCATGGAGCTTAGCTCAAGAAAATGAACCATCGGATTTAGGAGAAGCAAGTTACTAGGCCAAGTTGTAAGCTAAAGACTAATCCTGGCAAGGTCAAGCACACCAGGAACCTCTCGGGCATTGCCAGCTGGTGAAGAAAGTAAACATCATGGTTATTTCAAACTGGTTATTTTGGGCAAAGTCGCAAAGAAGAAGCTTGTGCAAAAACATTCTAAGCCACCTTTGGCCAGGATCTAAGCCAGGAGGCGGTGCTTCGATAATGTTCAATGCTAACCAGACAAATAGTTCGACAATGGTCTCTAGAAAAATTTCCTTGCCATATTGTGCCAAGCCACATGATTCTGCTGGCGAAGGTAAAAAATAAATTTGTCTTGTCACATTATGTCCAGGCGTACAATTCGTCTAGCAAATGCCAAGAGTAAAATTGCCATGCCATACCGTGACCAGGTCAGAGTTTCGCATGACGTAGGTCACTAGTGAATCTTCTTGCTATATTATGACCAGACATACAATTCGTTTGACAAAGGTCACAAGTGAATTGTCTTGCCATATTATGCCCAGACATACATTTCGTTTGGCAAAGACCAAGAGTAAAATTGTCTTGCGATATTATGGCCAGGCCAGAGTTTCACCTGACTAAGGTCACGAGTAAATTGTCTAGTCATTTTATGTCAGACATGTAATTTATATGATAAAGGTCGCCGACTAAGAGAAACTCATCGTTTCCCAACCGAGATATATTGCCACGTCGAGTTCTAGTCATATTTATCCACCGAGGAAAGATTACATCTTTATTGTCATAAAGATAAACATGTCGAAATCCTGTATTCAAAATGGTTATTACTACAACAACGCAAAACTTGAACGAAAAGTCAAGACATGATTGTGAACTTACATACAAGTAAACTCACTTACTTATGCATGATCAATGCAAAAACATATATAATAGTGTCACATTACTTAAGGATGAGCACCTCATAATACTGCTCCATGAGTTCCGGCCTTGACCTTCTCATGTAAAGGGTGAGCACCTAAAACAATTAGCTCCTTAGGATCCGGCCTTGACCTACCCATGAATAGTAAACCATTGCGCAATGTATCTAAAGGCACAAAGCCAAAATAAAGCTTCCCAAACATATGAGTATAAATCGGTTTGACTAGATAACAAACCGTAACAATATCATAAGAGGCAATGAAGAGTAACTTTCCTTCCAAATGAGCATGTATACGCTCTAAAAAGGGTTGGCCTAAATTAGGCAGCCGAAAACTAAATTGCGTAAATCGCAAGACGCTAAGAAGAGTAACTTTCCTTCCAAACGAGCATGTATACGCTCTAAAAAGGGTTGGCCTAAATTAGGCAGCCCAAAACTAAAATGGTAAATCGCAAGACACTAAGAAGAGTAAATTTCCTTCCAAAAGATCGTGTATATTTTCTAAAAAAGGTTTTGCCTAAATCAGGTAGCCTAAAACTAAATCGCATCAATTGTAAGACATAAGGAATAACACTTTCCTTGGCAACGAGCGAGTATTTTCTCTAAAAAAGGATCTGACAAAGCCAGGCAGCACCAAGCTAATAATTGCATCGAGTCAATCATAAGACGCTAGGAAGAGACACTTTCATTCCCGAGGAATCACTATTTGCTCTAAAGGGCCTTGCTAAAGTCATGCAACCTAAAACCAGAATATCGCGTCGACTTCAATACACAAAGAAGAAGTAATTTAACTTCCAAACGAGTAATTATTTGGGCTTACCAAAGTGAGGAGCAATTATTTGCTATAAAATGATTGCCAAATCCATGAAAACCTGCAAAAGTCAAAATAAATACGTGCCTTGAATCTCTTTGAAAAACATAAAGAGGCTTTCCTTGCAAAACTCACTACTATAGTGACAAACACTTGCAGATTGTCTTGAGCTAAGAGATAGTCACTAAAGCAACATGGCTAAAATATGGTTCGTGAACGGTAAGACATAACACCTACTCAGAAGAAGGCCTAATTGGCCATACGGTCAAAGCTTTACCTGGTCTCGCCCAAAAAGCTTTACCCGATTTAGCCAAGCATGCTTACTTGGTATTGTAAGTCACTTTGAATAACTGTAACACAAAGCTTAACTTGGTCTTAACCAGGAAGCTTCGCTTAGTTTAACCAAGCACACTCATAGTCCCTAGTGGGTAGGAGTGGTCAAACTATTGGATAAAAATAATCAACTTGTTAAGACAGAGCACCGATATGTTTGCTTGGATCACGTCTGACTGGTGTACCCAGGCACATAGCTGAACACTCCATCAAAATCCTCCCATAATATGCCCCGGTATGCGACAAAGGCATGAAGGATGTACGTTTGTGGACTTCAAAGATCTTAATAAGGTATGTCCTAAAAATCGCTATCCCCTACTAGAAATTGCTTTCAAGTCTCGATGAAGTAACATTTATAAGAATTTTGCCTTACTTAACTTTACAACAAGACCTCTCCCGATCATTTAACCTAGCATTACATCATCAAACGATCCACAGTCAAACCTACCTATTCCAAACCTACTTTCATTAAGCCCATTATGGCAAAACTTCGATTACTCGCCCAAAATTGCAGTATTCAAAGCTCGTATTCCTCACACGCAGGACATAGCACGTCTTTCAAGCTTTGTTATATGGTCAAACAGGATACGTCCTCACATAAATTGTGTACTAGCTTGAAGAACCTTCGGTATATGTCATCATAGAAACGACAAAGACATTCAAGTTGTACGCGGTCAATTATACTTCATAAAAATGTTAATTTACGTGGTTGGTATAATGTGGCAACCCAATCACGCCTTCTGCATATAAATTTTGATACCATCTTTTAGCCATGGTTATCGAACACTTGGTCAAAAATAAATCGTAAGTAAAGAAAATGAGGGCCGCAGATCAACAGTCGATTATATTCATATGCACGAGAATACATGTTTTGATGGCAAAACAAATTCGGCAAAAATATGTCTCTAAATTCAAACACTTAATCGTTGATAACATCTTACATCAAGATAAAGGAAGCACCTCTACATTTTACTATATGCCATGCCTACAACGGATAAAAAATCCTTGGAAATTAAATCATCATAAGGCAAGAATCTGTTCATATGAAACATGCCGTGTTTGGAATCATTTAATTAAACTCATTTACTAAAAGCTTTAGTAATTTTCAAGTCACAAAGATGAACACAATAGAGTAAAGGATATCAATCTAGTATAACTATATCATACTAGACTAAGGGCTTTACATGGCCACCGACGATCATGCTCGGTTGTGCCATAGAAAAGGGTCATGCCCGGTTTCGCTCAATAATGATTCATTGGTTTGTCATTAGATTTGACTGGTTTTATGAATAACCAATTGCTTAGTCACACCCAATAAACTTTCATTCGATCTCATCAAGAATACTTAGTGTGTCTTGCGCTAATAGCGTTGAACGCTCTCTAATTAGTCATCTAACCGAAACCGTCGTGAACACCTTCTAACCACATATTGATAATTTGATATGGTTTTTTAGAGGAAAATGTGATGCTCGGATAGAATTCTATCTTAAACCCACAAATTATGGTGATATTTTTTTTTTGTTGAAATGAGTATCAATTTCGAGTTTGGAAAAAAAACTTGTTTGACCTGAAAAGTCAAAGGAAAAACAATTGCTCTACATGTAAACATCGAAATGTTGGCATACCATTTTGATCTCTATCCACATCAAACTTTTCAAAAGCAGCCTGTGATATTTTTTGCCATTTTTCAGAGTTATGTTCCTCCAACTGATGAACATGGAGAGTAGCTATGTTGCTATCGATCTGCATCAATATCATGAAATTGGTACAATTTGAGATTAACAGGACCCGGATAAACCTATTGTTTAAGTAAAGATTATCAGAATGGAATGAATAATCTCAAACTTGTGTGATTTTTGAATTAAAAAGTGATAGAAACGAGATTATAATATTTTTTTATTTCGTAGAGAGACTACTTTCAATACAATAAGATTAGAATCCATAAAATGAACACACCCGAGACCTATTTATACTATTCTATCCAACCTCTCTTCGCTTTTTGTTGACGTGTTTTTTTTTTAAATTTAGTTGGTCAACGTTGACTTGCGTAGTCTGGAATCCAAACCTCGAAGCTTATACCTTTTTCATCATTTTCTTGTTTCCTTCGAGTAGTGCACCTTATCAAGTCTTTCTAGTGTATGTTTATATCAAATCCATCCAAATTATGAAATAAATATAGACTAAAAGAAGGTATTGCTCCATTATGAGATTCATATATCACATGTAGCCCCTTTGGACTCGCCAAGATGATGCACTATGAGATATCTTGTAGATCTATAGGAACTGTATCGGACATTCAATCGTTCAAATATCTTTTTCATATCACGAAAGCTGGCAATTGGTACACCTTTGAACATAGACAAAATATAGGTAAACGATGGTTATACAGTAGCACCATCGTGTTTGAAAGGTTGGAAAAACAAAATTTTCCTTTTGGACGATCGTTGTCTGCTAGTACACATAAAATGACGATCAAATGATGCCCCCCCTATAAAGGACCCAAAACCGAAAGATAAATTTGTTAATGATACTTTGTTAGAGAAGTTGAACAATATGGCTCATCCAATCCACCCATATACGGAACGAGTTTTGGTCATGAAATGTTGTTGTTGTTGTTGTTAACTTTGTTTGAGAAGTTGAACAATATGGCTCATCTAATCCGCCCATATCCGGAATAAGTTTTGGTCATGAAATGTTGTTGTTGTTGTTGCTGCTGTTGCTGCTGCTGGTGTTGGTGCTGTTGTTGCTGTTGTTGTTGTTGTCTACTCCCACCCACTACACCAACCAAACACCTTATTCAACAAACCTATTTCTTCTTTCTTCTTTCTTCTTCAACACTCGAGCACCACCACTGCACGGCTCCATCTCCGGCCCCCCACCTTCGAGAACCCATCTCCGATGAAAACCACCACCATAACAACCTTCAAAACTATCTCTATTCAAGTCCGATGAAAACCACCACCATAACAACCTTCAAAACTATCTCTATTCAAGATTTTAACTTCTAGATCACTAAAGTGCGATTGATGAGTGTGATGATTTCATGGTGGTGGTGGTTGATAGGTTCAATTGGATCGATACTGCTCGAAATCAGACTGAACAAGGTACAATCACATCAATTCAATCAACAACACAATCCATTACTAAATAATTCTCTTGTATTGATGATCAAAGCAATAGTTGCAGTACAATGGTGCAGGAGAATACAATCACACACACAATTCTCTCTCTAACGTGTAATATGTGATCTAGACTCTCTCTCTAACATTCACTAGCAACATGATTTATGCATCATAACTTTAGGGAAAATACAAAATTAACCCTACACTATACAAACTTGTATAATCTAAGAACAAAGTAAATCTTCTAATAGGAACGAGCCCTAATAGTACTCCCCCTAAAATTTAACTTTGGTCTTAAACAACAAAAATCTTCAGCTTTCAACTCTTTCGCTTTAAGCTTCAATCTCTCTTGAATTTCGATTCTTCATTAAAAAATCTTCAGGTGCATCTTTGACCTTCAGCAATGGTTTTCCAGTATGTTCTTCTTGTTCTTTGATAGCTTCTTCAATGCATGATTTGAACTTTTCAGCAATCAAAGCTTGTCTCGGTTTAGACTCATTGGTAAGAATGTCACAAGCAGCCATTTGTTTCAAAGTTTCCAAAGTGATACCTGCAAAATCGATGTTAGCATAAAATTCGTACGGCCTTTTCATTCCTTTGGCCCGTACTTCTAAGGTACCCTTGGAAGTAACTCTCATAAACTCAATTTCTGGAATGTTGATCTTCACAAGGTCAGCATTGAGTAATGCCTTCCTCAATCGGATCTTCTCTGTGGCAGCAGCAATCACTTCGATCATTATCTGAAATAATCTTCTATCAGCTTCAGCAATCGGATCTTTCATCTTTTCCATCTTATGGCTTTGTAAATGATCAATGTAGGACGGATGAAGCAGTTTAAGCTCGAATGTACTGAATAAAGTGATCATGTCTTGATCCCAGTCATCCAAATTACGTACCAACTTCAGCTCAAACGTCTCTTCATGATAAAAGAATTTCAGAATAGGCTTCGTCGTTTGCGAACCTTCAATTACCTTCAATCCAGGATTTGTTACTTTGTCAAAATACTCATCTGAAAATTCTTCTAAATACATATCACGAAGTACTAACTTCTTCTGCTTCTTCTTCTTAGAATCCAGATAGACTTTGTCTTCTTGCTGTCCACGAAACTCCAAAAACTTTGACATGCGACTAATTTCAGCATCCAATAACATCGCACATTTATCACCACGCTCAGGTCGTGTATGATTTATCAGTCTCAGCTTGTGCAATTCTTTCAAGTCTTGAACCGGCAGCTTGAAAATACTTGAATAATAGTGATAAACATCACATAGTCCATTCACTCTTTTAATAAAAAATGCATCAAAGATCTCATCATACTTCCATGCGATGATTTTCACATCCTTGGACTTTTCCGGTACGATCATCGAGTCTAATAAGTCAGCAACGGATTGACCTTTACTCAGCAGTGATCTTACGATATCACCTGCTGTGGCAGCTTTAGGCCATGACTCGCGTACATCCATTGGAATGTGATATGCTTTCATTTCGCTTGGAAACATATCAATTAATTATTTCCTCTTTTTATGAGCATCTTCGGGCAACGCCATCAATGGAATCTCTTTTGGTTCAAGTACTTTGAATAGTTTGGTTAGTTCAAAGTATTGTGGATTATTATAATCCAAAAAGAGCATATGGTTATGCATCTTTTCTGACTTTTGAAAACTTACCACAATTTTCTTCAACGATTCCTTCTTCAACCTCTTCAGCGTTTTGTACGGAAAATTCCTTGACTGTAACCACTGACGCATATCAGTTGAAGTCATTTCTTCTGGATTTTGATGATATAATTCTTCCGGAGGAAGATCATCAATATTTAAGCTTTCTTGTAAAGGCGTCCACTCACCTGGCTCAACTACAATTCTTTCTCATCACCTTCAACTCTATCTTGAGCATTTACACATTTTTCATATTCCTCGTTTATTTGACTAACAGTAAGCCCATACAAATAAACAGGATTGTACTTCATTCTTTCTAGGTAATCAAACCGAGCATCAAGATCAATAGGAATATCTTCGCATACGTTTTCTTCAGTTTCAAAACCAGATGTGTCGGCTTCTTCACTTACATTCAGCACTTCAGTTGCTTGTACAATATCAGCTTGAACCGGCTCAACCTGAACTGCTTCCTCGGTTCTAGCCTTCTTCACAGACACATCTTCAACGATCTCAATAACTTCATCGAGTTTACGTTTTCCCTCCGCTTTGTCATAAGACACAACTGCAGTAGCATCATCGGGAATAGGAACTGATTCAACAATCGGTTCTGTCATAGTTTTAGATCGTCATGATCTGGTGTAATAAACTGTGATGTCCCTAGGATTTTCAGATACTCCAACGTCTTCATCAGCAATAAACTCTTTATCAGACTCAGATTTTTCAGATTCTTCCTCTTTCAACCAATTTTCCAATACCTCCTTTTCAGCTCGTAGAGTGTTACATTCAGCTTGTAACTCTTCATAATTGCCTTGAGTTTTTCGTACTCTTCATCCAATTCTTTAAACACTAGAGTGTTTTTCTGATGAGTAATCCAAAAATCAGCAAGTCTCTTCTTCTTTCTTTCATTTGAAGCCTTAAGCTGAGCATTCTCATCTAACAATTTGGCTATCATTCTCTTTAAATGAAAGATTTCACCTTCTTCTTCATTTAAATCCACATCTAAATCAACCTTAGGTGAAGACCCCTTCGGTTGTTCAGCATGTTCAGTTGCAGGAAACGATGATGTGGCAATATCAACTGGATCCGGAATAATCTTAACAGCTTCAGTTTCATCAACTTCTATGCCACAGTCTCTACTTCAGCAACCACTTCTTGTGCAATCTGAAGCACATTAATTGGTTCATTCTCTTCAGTCACAATAACTTCCTCTATATTAATTGGTTCCACTTCAGGAAAATCTATCTCTATCTCTTCTTCTTCTTCTTCTTCTTCTTCTTCTACTTGATCAGAATTTGTATCAGCTTCAATGTTCTCAACAACATTATCATCATCATTGTTGTCATCATCCTGATCATCATCATTCTCAGGAACTTCTTCTTCTTCTTTTTCTTCTTCTTCTTCTTCTTCTTCTTCTTCTTCTTCTTCTTCTTCTGTTTCAGAGCTACTAACTTTTTCACTTTCACTTGATTCAGACTTGAGGGCATCAGGAATAGCATCTATGAGATCTTCTGGATTTACAACTTCGACTTGAGAAATATGATGATATACCCCTCCAATATCTTCTTCATTGTTTGCTATATCTCGCATATAGTCAAACATTTGAACTTCTGGTACCTTTCCAATGCTCATCTTTCGGTAAGATAAGGCATTCATATCTTCAGTCATCAATAAGTCGCCATTCACACCCTCTTCACGAATAACCGAATGTGCAATGTTGATCAAAAGTTGCAGAAATCTTGGATACATCAAGAATTTAAATCTTTTCTCTTTCACCAAATTGAAAATGAATCCCTTCATAATCCATCTAGACATGTTAAAAGGTCTGTTCATAGCTATTGCAACAATTGGTGATGCAATATCTGATGGAAAATTATCAAATCCAGCACTTCGTCTTGACATACATTGCTGAATAACATAACATAGCAATTTCCATTGCTTTCCCAATCTGGCTCTCACAAACTGTTGTTTAGGAAATACAGGAGGATGTCCCATATTTATAAAAAATGCCTGGCATTCAGCAGTTGTGTATTCATTAAGAGCACCAACTTCTTCTTCATCTAACCTTAGTGCAGTCCTGATCGACTCTTCAGACACAGTTATGTGTAACAGTCTGGTAATATTACCTCTCACAACCGATATACCAGCCTCATTTGTGATAACCTCTGCTGTTCTCCAAAAACTCTTAATCAATCTAGCATATACAATGGGTTTGGCACACATTGCATACACATATTTAGTCCTTCTCAGAAATCTGATCATGTCTCTATACCCTTCTGCTTCAGGTATTGATACATCCAAAACAGCTACAAGATTATGCTTAGGCTCAAACTTTAGATCATTCATCTGTCAATCAAAAACCAAGGCACATGTGTTAGACATTATCCTTCAATAAACAAACAATATTTGTACAAGAAATAAGCACATAGACATAATGTAAAAAATCACATACACATTTATCACCTAAGTTAATCAACAATTTGATAGTATCATCTTGTTTAACAAAAACTTTTGTGAATCAATGATCATGTAACTTTACACTCTTAACTGCTTAAATTCTTAAGTACAAATTTGTTATTTGCAAAATAAAGTTGTAAAACATGTTTCAGTTCATTTTTAACATCAGTTAATCAATCAATTGCAGGTGATTTATCATTTGACATTAAAATCATGAACACATTCAAAGTTCATCAATGGTGGTTTCGACAGGGTTTGAACTTTTTTTGTTAAGCTTTTTGCAACCTTTTTTTTTTAAAAACAGTTGCATTAGAAGAAGTTGCATTAGATCTAATGCAACTTTTTTGTTACCTATTGCAACTCTTATTTAAAGAGTTGCATTAAAAAAAAGGTTGCATTTGAATAAAAATTGCATTATGTAAAAAAAACAGTTGCATTAGGTTAAAAAACAGTTGCATTATGTAATAAAAAAAGTTGCAATTGATCTAATGCAACTTCACCTAATGCAACCTTTTTTTACCAAAAAAAGTTGCAATAGGCTTATTTTCTTGTAGTGTGGGTTTTTATATGTGGATGAGCCGGCTCAGAAATTAGGTCAAAACCCTAAGACGGGTCAACATTTCAGACGGGTAAACAATTAGACCAAAAAAGCCTTGGACGGGTCATGTTACTGTTCGGACGGGTCAACACTTTGGGACGGGTCAACAAATGATTTAAACAAGCCGTGTCACAAGAGTTAGAACGACTACACCATTGTTTAACACATCACCCGGCTGAACAGTAGCATTTTCTTTTCATTACCCGACTGCACAGTGACAATTTCTTTCATCACCCGGCTGCACAGTGTCTGTTCTTTCATCACCCGGCTGCATAGTGACAACACTTACCCGGCTGTACAGTAACAACACTTTACCCAGCTATATAGAAACTGTTAGGGCTATTTCCTAGTTAAGATTTACTTTGTATTTGTTTATACTTTTATGTATAGTTTAGGGTTTATTTTGTTATTTTCCCTAATATTGTAATTGTTGCTTAAAAGCATGTAGTGAGAGAGTGTGAGGAGAGAGGCTAGATCACTATTCACGTTAGAGAGAGAACTAAGTGTGTGTGATTTATTTTCTCCTGCACTTGTACTACAAATCTGCTTTGATCATCAATATACAAAAGAGAATTATTAGTATGAATTGTGTTAATGATTGAACTGTGTTTGTGTATGATTTATTCTGATCATTGAGCGATATTATCGATCCAATTGAACCTATCAATTGGTATCAGAGCTGTTGGTATTGTGTTCTTCGCTATTCATCAAGCAAAACACTACAATATTGCTCAAAAATCATGATCTGAATGAATTGTTGCTGTTTTTAGTTGTGATTTATCATCGCAATCACTTCTAATTCACAACGATTGTGCAAATTCCATCAGATTATCATCAGATCTGAGGAATTAAGAAGATTGAAAAAGTTACTGTTCGATCGAATTTTGCTCAAATTCATCAAAATTTGATCATGTTTTGGATTGATTGAGATTAGGGATTGTTAATCGGACTATTTTACTGCTTGTGTGTGAATTTTGAACGAATTGGACAAGTTTTTGATAAACCCAGAAAAATTCTCATGATGAAGATGATGAACAGTAAGAACTTGGTTGAAGATTAACTTGCCGGGTGATAAATTTGACTTAGACAATTTCCTTTGGACTTAGATTGAAGAACAATTAGGTCCTGTGCAGCCTTGTAAAGGATTTTGTGCTAGACGGGTAAAGAATTTGACCAGAAAAAGTGTTACTGTTCAGCCGGATCAAGTACTGTTGTGCCGGGTGTTACACTGTTACGCCGGGTGATAAACAATTTCAGCCGGGTGATCAACAACTGTGTAGCCGGGTAAACAACTTTGCCGTGTGATCGACAACTGTTCAGCCGGGTAAAGCTTTTTGCCGTGTCAAGCTTCAAGCCGGGTTAAGTTATCTGCCGTGTGAAGTTATTTCTTGTTGCCGGGTAACTGTTCTGCCGGGTAAAGAATCCAAGACTTACAACTGTTGAGCCGTGTGACTGTTTAGACGGGTGAAGATTTTTTTCTGCCGGGTGAAGAACAAAGCTACTGTTTAGCCGGGTGAAGAAGGATTTTTCACTGTTCAGCCGTGTGACTCATTTTTAGTTGTTTTAATCCTTGTTTTCTTATCTTGTCATTAATTACTTGTCTTTATTTTAGTATTTTAAGTGTTTTTTTTCAAAAAATTAACAAAAACCAAAAATATTTTCTTTAAAATTTAAAAAAAAAATGGCACCTAATGATGATTCTGATAACCGTGTTCCTAGACTTGTCAATCGTGCAGATTTCAAGAATTGGACGATTAGACTGAAGCATCATCTTTGCTCAATAGACAATGATCTTTGGAAGTCAATTGAAAAGGTTCCTCACATACCTACTCAGACAGCTCCAGATAGTGCAAGTACCTACACCAAAGACTCTACTGAACCTTATCCAGAGGATAATTTGTCAGCAGAAGATTTGAGGAAAGTGAAGAATGATAGCAAAGCATATTCTCTGATGTGTAAGGGATTGCCACTGCAAGTACTGTCAAGGTTGGACACCTATCAAACAGGTTATACATTGTTCAAGGCGTTGAAGTCTATTTGTGAAGGAGGTGAACAACTCAGGAGTCTCAAGAAACAAAAGTTGAAGAGACAGTTGGAGTTATTTGAACACATTGCTGGAGAATCAGTGCACCAAATGATGAATAGGTTTGTTCATCTAACTACTGAAATGACCAATGCGGGTGCAAAGACAGATCTCCAAGATCTGAATGACAGATTGTTATGTGCACTTCCATCATCATGGAAACAGACTGTGACTTTACTGAAACATACTGAGAAGATTCCAATGGATCTAGATTTGCTCATTGCAAAGATAGAGGAAGTAGAGATTGATGAAAGTTCTAGAAATACTGATAGAACTGGTTCACATGCACAATACAAATATATTGTGAATCCTGCTAATACTGTGGAGAATGCATTTCTTGCACAAGATGCAACCAAATTTGAAGAAGAGGGTGATTTATTTGTGGGCGCAAGTTTTTATACTGATTCATCATACTTTCCAAACTCGCCAACTTATTCTCAACCTCAATCTCCACCAAGAGCTCAAGTTCAAAGTCAGAATCTGAAGAATCAAGCAGAAAGTCAAAGTTCGAATGTTCAAGCAAAGGTAAAAGATGTGATGAACATCTTGTTACAAGATGACGAGACCAAAACTGCCTTTACAGCTTTTATGGCAAGTTTTCAAGCATACCAAGGAAGTCACTTAAGTCAAATGGACGTTGTTCTTCAAGACTTATTTGAGATGGATCCTGATGACGTTGAGGAAATGGATTTGAATTGGCAAATGGTGATGGTTGCATATCGAACACAAAAGCATGCATATGTTAACCGAAGCTACAAGCCTCATGCAAACAAGACGGTTGGATTTGACAAATCAAAGGCCAGATGTTTCAATTGTAACTGCTATGGTCATTTTTCAAGGGAATGCAAAGCTCCTAAGAATCAGAACTACAATGATCAAGCGAGTTCAAGTGGACAGAATCAAGGTCAAGGTCAAAGCTCGCAACAGTCTTCAAGTTATCAACAAAGAAATCAACATTTCTTTCAGAAACCATATCAAAGTCTTCCCATGCCAGAACTGAAGGATGAAGGAAAGAAGCCAGAAGATCAAACTAAGGCACTGGTAGTCAGTGTGAAAGACGGATATGATTGGAGTGCATATGCAGAACAATTCACATCTGATCTTACATCGAGTTTGGCACTGGTATGTGAAATCGAAGAGGATTGGTCAGAAGAAGGAGATATCAAGGTGATTGATACTGTGAGTGAAGATTCAAAAGAATATGACTGGAGTGCAAAGTCTGATCCTACTGAAGAATCTGAGTCAGAAATTGCGCTGATGGCTACATCCAGTGAGTCTTCATCATCTACCGAACAACCAAAGGTTAGTACTGATTTACCCCCCAATTATGTTCCATTGCCTATTGATGTTAAAGAAAGGTTATGTTCTGAACAATGCATTCAACAAGTAGAACATTATCGAACTCATTCATTTAAAATTGGTGATAAATTAAGCAAACATGAGAAAATTCATGAACAACTTAAAATTGATCACAAAATTTCTGATGAGAAGATTTTGTCACTTAAAGAATCATGGAACAAAACCTTAAAGGAATTGGAACTGGTAACAAAACAACTTGAAGAAATGACAAAGAACTTTGAACAAGAGAAAGTTGCTCATGCTGTCACACAAGTTGAATTAACAAAGGTTAAAAGTTGTAAAACAATGGTGAGACAACTTGTGAGTGAAAGAGGTAACAAAACCAAAACAGGGTTGGGTTTCACTCATGAACCAATGCCTAATTCAATCACACAAACTTTACCTGAAAACTTCAATGAATTTGATCATTCACCTGAAAATGAACGAAAATTCAAAGAAATTCAAAGAAATTCAAAGAAGTAAATCTGAATCCGAAGGATCTGAAGTGTTGATTGAAAGTTTGAAAGAAGAAGATGGTGTGACCACTGAAGCTGATGATGATGCTAGCAACAAATCAGAGCCTGTTCTGATTCAACTTGTTGAGTATCCGGAACTGAATCCGAAGTCGGAAGAAAATGTGAAGGATGAAGGTGAATTTTCAGGATACAATGATCCTGAATACATCAAGTGGAAGAAGGAACAGAAGGCGCAAGTTGCTGATCAACTGATCAAGAAGCAAGAAGTGAAAAAGACTGAAGTTTCGAATGCAAAAGTGCAGAAATTAAAATCAAAAATCAATCAATCTGAAATGAAACAGTCAAAAGGTAAAAGTGTCATAAAATCAAATGACAACACCAAAGCTCAAATTGTTAGAACTGAAAATGTTAAACCGGTCAAAAAGAAAGTGTCAAAAGGAAAAACAATTAAGTTTGTGTCTGCAGGAACTTTTGATCTAAACGGATCTTATGGTAAACCAATCAATTCTCCAATCAAATCTAACTCTGGTCTGAAAACAAGTTCAGGTCCTAAGTCTTCCGCTGTCAATGATAAAAGAATTGAATCAAAAAGGTTAACCAAACAAGGTGTGTTAAAATCGAACCAAGTTTCCAAGCAAACAAATTCACAATCAAAATCTCCACAAAAGAATCAAGTTAATCTAAAACCGAACAAAACTGATAATGAATCACGAGTGGGTTCAACATCAAAAGTTAACAATCGGCTCTTTAGGATTAGCAAGAAACATTATGAGATATGTGATCGTTATAACCATGCAACTGCTGAATGTTTCTTTAACAGGTACTGCAGTTACTGTGACAAAAGATATCATTCTTCAGAAGAATGTTTTTATAACAAATTTTGTGAAATTTGTGAAAGGAGAAATCATGACACAAAGGATTGTTTCTTTCGAACAAACTCATCAAGAGAAATGACGCCATTTACAAATTTTCAAAGAAATCAATCATTTGGTTTTCAAAATGTTAATCAAAGTCATTCTCCTGTTTTGAGAAAGTTTAATCGAAACAATTCAGTTTCTAATTTGCAGGTTAACAGTTTTAAACCAAGAGCTTTGATGGTAAGAAATCAGAAGTTTGAAAATAACCTTGATCCTAAGTTAGAGGAAAGGTTCATTGCTTTGAGAAGGAAGCAATCAATTCACGCCAATGGGCGAAACAGTTTTCAAAATCTCTCAAATGAAACAAATTTTCAAAATCTTCATTATCAACAAGTTACTGTAACAGATAGATTCGGAAAACCCAAGACCATGTGGGCCTGGGTTGACCAAACTAACTAAGTGATTGTTGATATGCAGGTACGCCCAAGAAGACCTATCAACTCATGGTTTGTTGATAGTGGGTATAGCCAGCATATGACAGGCAACCATGCCTTGCTTCAAGACTTTAAGCTGAAGAATGGTACACATGTTGCATTTGGAGGAGATGCTGGTGGTAAAATAACTGGAGAAGGAACTGTCTCAAATGGGGTCATTAGTTTTGATAAAGTCAACTACTGTGCACAGTTGAACTTTAATTTGCTAAGTGTATCTCAAATTTGTGACAAATCGTATTCAACTTTATTTGATGATTCTTTCTGTTATATACTCAAACCAGGTTTCAAGATTGACAATGAGTGGGTGGTGATTAAAGCTCCAAGATATCGTGATGTATACAAGCTTGATATGTCGCAGATTGATGCTGAAACCGAAACCACTTGTCTCATTGCTCATGCATCAAATGATGAGAGTCAGCTTTGGCATAGACGGCTAGGCCATTCAAACTTCAGAAACATGAATCGACTGGTGACTGGAAATCACGCTGTAGGAATACCATCAAAGAAGTTCTCTACAACTGATCTCTGTCCATCATGTTTGAAAGGAAAACAGCACCGAATGTCTTTTAAGTCCAAGCCAGAAAACTCCATTTCAAAACCCTTGCAGATGCTACATATGGATCTTTTTGGACCAACACATGTCCAAAGCATCGGAAAGAAGTCTTACTGTTTTGTCATTATTGACGATTTCACTAGATTTTCTAGGGTTTACTTTTTGCATGTTAAATCAGAAACTGCTGAGTTGTTAAAAGAATTTGTCATCAAAGTTGAAAATCAATTGGAGTGTAAAGTGAAAATTTTAAGAAGTGATAATGGAACTGAATTTAAGAACGCTAATGCTGATTTGTTTTGTGCAGAAAAAGGGATTGCTAGACAATTTAGTGCTCCAAGAACGCCTCAACAAAACGGGGTTGCGGAACGGAAAAACCGGACACTGATTGGAGCAGCAAGATCCATGCTCGCAGATGCCAAAATCCCTATCACTTTTTGGGACGAAGCTATTGCTACTGCGTGTTTTGTGCAAAACAGAACACTATTGGTTCAGGATAAAAATAAAACATCTTATGAGATATTATTTGGAAGAAAACCGAATATTTCATACTTGAAAGCATTTGGTTGTCCTGTATCGATTCTAAATTTAAGTGATCATCTCGGGAAATTTGAGTCAAAATCTGACGATGGATTTTTCCTTGGTTATTCGTCAGTTTCTAAAGCTTATCGAGTTTTTAATAGCAAAACAAACACTGTTATTGAAACTATTAACGTAAAGTTTTTAGAAAATTCGTTTCCGTCAGTGGCGCATGGTCCTGAATGGTTGTTTGATTTAGATTCGTTATCGAAATCTTTCAATTCTAACTTATTTGATTTTTCAGGAAAAACGAACAAAGAATCAGGCGACTTGGGATGTTTTAGTGACGATTCTGATAATGACGATGATAGCAATCTTAATTCTGAGTATCCATTCATGTCATTTCATAATCCTGATCATGTCAAATCCAGTCAAGATCCGGGTCCTTCTGGTTCTCAAGAAGATCAAGAATCAAATATTCTTGGTGATGATGTTAATCCGCAAAATTCTCCTAATGATGGTGGATATGTTCAGAATCAATTATCATCAGATCCGAATGTTGAAGTTGTTCCAGAATCGTTTGACTACTTCATCAATTCACCGGATCAAGTTCCTAATTTCACTCCGCATACTTCTACCATTCTACAAGATCTACCGAATCTGAATCAGTCTAATCTGGAGAGTCAAGTGCAAGGAGATGACATACCAATTCATCGAATTCACAAGAAACATCCTGTCTCTCAGATTATTGGGCCACTGAATCAGAGAACTACAAGAAGTCAGACTGAGCAAGCAAACGTTTGTCTTTATTCATGTTTTCTTTCTCAAGTGGTGCCAAAGAACATTTCAGAGGCGTTGCAAGATAACAGTTGGATTGAAGCCATGCAAGAGGAATTACTTCAGTTTCGCAAACAAGAAGTATGGACGTTAGTGGACTTACCTGAAGGAGAAAATGCGATTGGTACAAGATGGTTGTACAAGAACAAGCCAGATGAACGTGGCATTGTTGTGAGAAACAAAGCAAGACTTATTGCACAAGGTTACACTCAAGAAGAAGGTATTGACTATGAAGAAGTGTTTGCTCCGGTCGCTCGACTTGAAGCTATTCGCGTTTTTCTAGCTTATGCCTCTTTCATGAAGTTTAAAGTGTATCAAATGGACGTCAAAGGCGCTTTTCTGTATGGACCAATTACAGATGATGTATATGTCAGACAACCTCCTGGTTTTGAAGATCCTGACTATCCTCATCGTGTATACAAGTTGAGTAAAGCTCTATATGGTCTACATCAAGCTCCAAGGATCTGGTACGAGACGCTATCTAAGCATTTACTAGAACATGGATTTACAAGAGGTCAGATTGATCCAACTTTGTTTATGAAGAGGGAGAATGAAGATCTTTTATGTGTTCAAGTGTATGTGGATGATATCATCTTTGGATCAACCAGTGCGTCCATGTGCAAAGAGTTTGAAGAAATCATGAAGTCACGATTTCAGATGAGTTCGATGGGGGAGATTAATTTCTTTCTTGGATTGCAAGTTAAACAATCAGCAGATGGAATTTTTATCAACCAATCAAAGTTTGTTGAGAAGTTGCTGAAAAAGTTCAAGATGCAAGATTGTCAGACTATTCGAACTCCATCAGATGTGAACTGCAAGATACAGCCGGATCCGAAAGGCAAATCCGTGGATCAAACACTATACAGATCAATGATTGGTTCACTGATGTATTTGACTGCATCAAGGCCAGACATTATGTATGCTGTATGTGTATGCGCAAGATATCAGTCTGATCCAAAAGAGTCGCACCTGGTTGCTGTTAAACGTATTTTCAGATACCTTAAAGGGAAACCGAATCTTGGGTTATGGTATCCTTATGAAGGCAATTTTGAATTATATAGTTATTCTGATAGTGACTTTGGTGGTTGTGCTCTTGACAGGAAATCCACTACTGGTGGATGTCAATTTCTGGGTCCTAGACTTGTCTCTTGGCAATGCAAGAAGCAGACCAACGTTTCTGTATCCACAGCTGAAGCAGAGTATATCGCTGCATCTGCAGGATGTTCTCAAGTTTTGTGGTTACAAAATCAATTGCTTGACTACGGGTTTAACTTTCTCAAAACTCCTATTTACATAGACAATACTGCTGCTATGTTCATTACTGCTAATCCTGTTCAACACTCAAAAACCAAACATATCGAAATTCGATATCACTTTTTAAGAGACAACTCTGAAAAAGGTTTAATAATTTTGATTAAGGTTCATACCGACAAACAACTGGCAGATCTATTCACAAAATCCTTTTTGTCAGGACGGTTTGAATTCTTAATTCAATCCATAGGATTAATCAATCATGATTGATTCTATTTTTCGAAAACAAAACAAAAATCAGAAAAATATAAAATCCAAAAATATAATAAGTTGATGTCAAGTATTGATTCCTTTGTCTTTTATTTTATTGTTTTGCATTGTGTGCTTGCATGAAAAAGAAAATAGAAAAGCAAAAACAAAATATAAAGCAAAAAGAAAAAGAAAATATCATGTCATAAGAATCTATATTGCAAAAGTGAGAAATGATAGTTACACTAGACATTATTTGTTACATCATTTTTAATAAAGACTGATGAATGTTAATTGATGTGCTAGACAGCTCAGGCAATTAGACTGAAAAAGTAAGTTGATTGTTGACAAATCTAAACTTAATGATCTTTGTGTTAAGTTCCATTGTTATACATGTCTAGATATATATCTTTTGATGCATTGCTTGTGATGATAGTTGTGTATGATCGGGTAACGATGCAGTCTATTCAGTGTGATGAACCGCATCGTGAGCTTCTTTGTTGTGGTATCCACAGACCTGAAGTCTCACACGAAGTCTCTTTTGAGCTTCAAGGTGTAGCAAAAGATTCCCAAAGTTGGAACAAAAAGAGTCCCAAATGTGGACCATCACCAAACAAAATTCCAAAAAGGAATTCAGAAGATTCCCAAGGGGAACGATAGGAAATGAAAAATTCCAAAATGGAATTAAAAAGAAGTCCCAAAGTGGACCAAATCCGAATAGAACCCAGATTCCACACTGTTTATGATTGTAAGTGACCAGATTTTGTGCAATATGCATTCAGGTAGTGGTTGATTAGGAAATATGTTGACATATGTATACATGTGGGTCACATAAGTCATTTTAATCGAACCTTAATTATCATCATGATACTGAAAAAGTAAGTGTGTCAACTCGAGCTAATTGGTATGTTTTCATATCATCACTCAATCAAACATAAGTCAAATGTCTATTCAAAACTTGCAAAACATGTTCAGATAATGTGTGGTATGATCTCACTGCGATATTTTGATTCATTGCATTGCATATGTCTTTATTTTAATGTGTGTGCATTGTGTGTGCAGGCATATGGAATCATTATTGACACATCGACATCCTTGTTAAACTTAAAAATTTCAAGAAATTTCAAGTTTAGGGGGAGAATAAAATTGAAGAAGAAAAATGTTTTGCAAAAAATCCAAAAATACTTTTTGAATAAGTGTTTTGAATGAACAAGATTATGTGGTATGAAAAGCAAAGGTATTGGATGTGTTAAAAAAAACAAACCCAAGGTCTTGCAATGCGTTTTTCAGAAATTGCTTCGGGATATAGAAATTTTGGTTGTGCAAAATGTTTTTCAAAAAGAAAAAGAAAAAGGAATTTAATTTGAATTAATTTTATTGACTTGTCTTATGTTGTTGATAATTAATGTGACAAATTTTTTTTAAGAATGTCCTGTCTAATTAATATGTCGAGAATGTTTGCAGGTGCAATAAATGCAGTTGAAAAAGTCAACAGACGAGAAAAGTGAAGAAAATTGCTCAAGTGTTGTAGCCGGGCAAAGATATCAGAAACAACTGTTCTGCCGGGTAATGAAGACACTGTTCAGCCGGGCAAAGTTGTGTGTTTGATATGAGCCGGGTGATTGAGAAAAAGAAGTGAAGCCGGGTGAAGATTATGACTACTGTACAGCTGGGCAATGAAAATGTCAAATCTATGCCGGGTGAAGAAGTCATAGACATCTGCCGGGTGACAAGTTATGCCACTATACAGCCGGGTAAAAGAGAAGTTACCTTGCCGTGTAAGTGAATAACACTATGTTGCCGGGTAATGAAGAAAGCATGACGGGTGATAAAATACAACTGTGTTGCCGGGTGATGAAGAAAAGTAAGCCGGGTGATAAACTATCACTATGCAGCCGGGTAATGAACAAAATAAGTTATTGTGCAAGCCGGGTGATGTTGTGAAGACTACTATGCTGCCGGGTGATGAGTTAAACAAAACAGGTGTAGTTGTTCCTAACCTTTACTCGTCTCTACAGTGACTTACCCGTCTCTACAGTGATTGACCCGTCAAGTGTTTCTACATGTTTTATGTTGATCCGTCACATGTTGCGACTTGTCTCAAGTACTTGACCCGTCCCAACAGTGCATGACGCGGCTCAACAGTGCATGACCCGTCAAGGCTTATTGGGCTTTTTGTGCTTACCCGTCCCAAATTGTTGACCCGGCACATCAAGTTTTGACCTAATTTTTAACCATATAAAAACCCGCCTCTTCATAAACACTTAGCATTTTTCACTCACAATTTCAAGCAGATCCTCTGCACTTAAATCGTTGTTTATCATATTCAATCGTTTGTTCTGTAACAAGTCTGATCGATTGAATAAGGTATTGTTTACGTGATTTGAACCTGATAAACTTGCAAAACGACCGATAAAATGAAAAACGATGATGAACAGTGTTTTTGATCACTGAATCGACACTTTGAATGTGTGTGTTAAAACCAAAATCGAATGTTGTTTTAAGTGTAAAATCTGTCGATCATTAACAATCAAACACTCATTTGAACCAAAAATCCTTAAAATCAACAGAATCAATCAAATTACCTCATAACTGTCAACCGCCATTGATGACCTGTTTGATGCTCTTAAATGTTAAACTTCATAATGATGAAACATGTGTTAAAAGTGACAAATCCTTGTTAAAACTGAACTAAAACATGATAAACAACTTCATCATATGAATGTCAAATTTGTGTTCTTAAGTGTTAAACTGTTAAAATGCAAAATGTTTCATGATCAATTAAATTCAAAGTTGTTTTGATTCAAATGATGAAAATCAATTTGTTAAATCAATTTAGGAGTTAAAATGATTATGTGAATGTTTTACTTTTATAACTTTTAGTTCAAACACTTATGAAAATTTGAAATTTATTAATGAAGAATCTAACACATTTGTCTTGTTTGTGGTTTGTTTTTGTTTTAACAGATGGAGAATCTAAAGTTTGAACCTAAGCACAATTTAGTTGCATGTTTGGATGAATCTATTCCTGAAACTGAAGGTTACAGAGATATGATCAAATTCATCAAGAGGACAAAGTATGTGTATGCTATGTGTGCCAGGCCGGTCATATATGCAAGATTGATAAAGACTTTTTGGAGGACAGCTGAGGTGATCAGAAATGATGCTGGAGTGAATGTTGTTAGAGAAACATCACTAGAGAGTTAGTTTTGACTGTCTCTGAAGAAACAATCAGAACAGCTTTGAGGATTGATGAGGATGAAGTAGGAGCAAATGATGAGTTGACTATGGATGAATGTCAAACGTGCTTTGTGAATATGGGACATCCTCCTGCATTTCCAAAGTCACAATTCTATAGAGCAAGGTTGGGGAAGAAATGGAAGCTGTTGTGCTATGTCATTCAACAGTGCATGTCAAGAAGGAGTGCAGGTTTTGACAACTTCCCATCAGATATAGCATCCCCTATTGTAGCAATTGCTGAAAACAAACCATTCAACATGTCGAAGTGGATTATGAATGGGTTTGTGTTCAATCTGGTAAAGGGCAAAAGATTCAAGTTTCTCATGTACCCGAGATTCTTGCAATTGATGATCAATGCTGCCTATCCCATTATCAGAGATGAAGGAGATGTTGGAGGGATATTGTATACTGAGGACATGAACGATCTATCTTATAGGAAGATGAATATCGGGAATGTGCCAAGTGTTGATCTATTTGACTATATGAGAGATATAGCAAATAATGAAGAAGATGTTGAGGTTGTTTATCATCATATTTCACATGGAGAGATAGTAAATCCACAGGACCTTGTTGATGAGGTGCCTGATAATCTATTGGATGATGATGAGTATGCTGCTCGTCATGCAGAAGATGAAGAAGATGAATCTGAGGATGATGAAAATGATGATAATGACAGTGATGGTGAAGAAAGTGATGATAGTGGAAATGATGATGGTGATGATGCTGAATCTGTTTCAGAGGAGGCAGAGAATATTGAAATTGCTGAACCAGTGGAATTGGAGATACAAAATGTTGAAGTCATTGAACCTGCCTTGATTGAAGAACCTGTTGAGGTTGCGTGTGTTGAAAAAGAAGTGGCAGTTGAAGTTCCTAAGGCTATTACTGTTCAATATGTTAGATCACGAAGATCAAAACCAGTAATAGAGCCTGTGTTAGTAGAGGAACCGAAGGGAATTGAAGAAAGTGTTTATGAGCCTGAACAGATAAATGTTGTCCAGATAGCTCAGGAAGTAATGGCCGATGTTGAGACTATTGCACAGATAGTTGATGAAGCTGATGTTGGCATACTGATCCTATTTCTGTTGATATACCCACCACATCATCTCCGGTTGCTGAACATATTGAACAAGTTTTGGAGTCTTCGCCAAAAATTGTGTAAAATATTGATGAGAATGAGGATAAGAAAAAGATTGCAGAATTGGAAGAGATGGTGACAAAGCTATTAGATGCTAATGAACTGTTGAAAGCTTCAAATGATAGAAAGAAGAAAAGACTTGAAGAATTTTGGGCCATTCACAATCAGAATCTGGAAACTTTCAAAACTTTGGATGCTGATCATGTAAAGTTGAAGATTGAGCATGGAGAATTGAAGGCTGAGTATGATAAGTTGAAGGAGGAACATGAAAATTTGAAGTATGACTATAAAGATTTGAAGGCTGAATGTAATACTCTGGATGCTGAGAAAGAAATGTTGGAGAAATGGCTAGAAGAAACTCGATCAAAGAAATCCGGGTCCACATCAGACAAAGATTTTTCAGATGAGGTTATAGAAGTTACTGAAGCTACTCAGGAAGCAAAAGTCTATTATACTCGAGCACGTGGTACAACTAATGTGGGCATAAGGGTTGAAACTCCAATAGTTATTCCCGATGAAGCTGTTGCTGATTCTGTCAATTCTGACAAAGCTGAGGGAAAAAGGAAGTTAGATGCAGTACCGGAAATTACTGGTGATGAAAGTTGTAGTAAAAAGGCGAGATTGGAAGAAACAGTGCAGATTGAGCCGATTCAATCTGTGGCTGTAGTTGAAACTGAGGTAGTTGAGTTGGCAAAGGCAGATGAGACTGTGACTGATGCTGAAATTGATAAAACAGTTCAGATTGAGCCGATTCAATCTGAAGCTGTTGTAGTTGAAGAAGTGCCTGAAGCTGTTGAAATGGTTGAGAATGTACCTGAAACTGTAACAGAAGAAGCAAGTCAGTTTGAGCCGGTTCAAACTGATAATGCACCAATGATCGAGGCATTAGATGATCTTGATGACATAGATTGCACAGAATCTGAACCAGAAGCTGAGCCTGAAGCCAATCCTGATCACGAGATTCCAGAAGACTTACCTGAAAGATTTGCTTATCTTGAGAAAATGAAGTACAATGCAGTGTATCTGAATGGGCTGACTGTGAGTCAAATCAACGAAGAGTATGAAAAGTGTTTGGTAGCTCAAGATAAAGCCGCTGCTGATGAGAAAGAGTTTATTATTGAAATGGGTGAGTGGACACCGTTACAAGAAAGTTTAAACATTGAAGATTTACCTCCAACTGAGCTTTCTCACCAAAATCCTGAAGAGATGTCTAGCAGAAATATGCGTGACTGGTTGAGCTCAAGGAATTATCCGTATAGAACGTTGAAAAGATTGAAACAAGAGTCACTGAGGAAAATTGTTGTAAGTTTCATGAAGACGGAGAAAATGTACAATCGTATGTTTTATCTTGATTACAACAATCCTCAATATTATGAGCTGACAAAGAGATACAAAGTTCTCGGACCAAAAGAGATACCGGTGATGGCGTTACCTGAGAATGCGCATAAAAAGAGACATGAGTTGATGGACATGTTTCCAAGTGAAGTCAAGTCATATAATATACCTATGGATGTACGTGAATCATGGCACAAATCAGCCACAGCAGGTGATGTTGTGAGATCACTGCTGAGCAAGGGTCAGTCAATTGCTGAACTTCTTGATTCAATGATCGTACCGGAAAAATCCAAGAAGGTAAAAATCATTGCGTGGAAATATGACGAAGTATTTGATGCTTTCATGATTAAAAGAGTTAATGGTTTATGTGATGTATACCATTACTACTCTAGCATTTTCAAGTTAGAAGTTCAAGACTTGAAAGAGCTGCACAAACTAAGACTGATAAATCACACGCATGCTGAGCGTGGTGATAAATGTGCAATGCTACTTGATGCCGGGATAAGCCGATCACCGAAATACTTAGATTTCAGAGGTCAACAAGAGGACAGTGCATATGTTCAAGCGAAGAAACAAAGAAAGAAAAAGAAGTTGGTGGTTAGTGAGGATATGTACCTAGAGGAATTTTCTGATGAATACTTTGATAAGGTAACTAATCCGGGGTTAAAAGTGTTTGATGGGTCTCAAGCGACTAAGCCAATACTTAAAGTTTTCTACAATCAGGAAACTTTTGAATTGAAAATTGTACGAAACATGGATGATTGGGATAAAGACATGATTACTTTATTCAGTACTTTTGAGCTGAAATTGTTGCATCCATCCTACATTGATTTTCTGAGAAGTTACAGAATGGAAAGATGTAAAGACAAAGTTGCTGAAGCTGATAGAAATTTATTTGTGGTGATGATTGAGGTGATAGCAGCTGCATCAGAAAAGATTCGAGTAAGGAAGGCATTACTCAACTCTAATCTTGTGAAAGTTGACATTCCGGAGATAGAGTTTATGAGAGTGACTGCAAAGGGAACTTTGGAAGTGCAAGTCAAAGGGAAGGAAATGCCCTATGAATTTTACGCTAACATTGATTTTGCAGGTTTAAATCTTGATTCTCTAAGACGTATGAATGTCTGCCCAATCCTTACTAACGAGTCCAAACCAAGACAAGCTAAGATTGCAGAAAAGTTCAAGTCATGCATAGAAGAAGCATTGAAAGAACAAGAAGAATTCAAAGGGAAAGAGTTGCTGAATATCAAAGAAGAACCAGAAGATTGGTGAGAGAGATTGAAGCTGAACAAGATGAAAACTGTTTAAAGATTTTGCTGAAATTCAAAGATAAATCTTAGGGGGAGTACTGTTAGGGCTATTTCCTAGTTAAGATTTACTTTGTATTTGTTTATACTTTTATGTATAGTTTAGGGTTTATTTTGTTATTTTCCCTAATATTGTAATTGTTGCTTAAAAGCATGTAGTGAGAGAGTGTGAGGAGAGAGGCTAGATCACTATTCACATTAGAGAGAGAACTAAGTGTGTGTGATTTATTTTCTCCTGCACTTGTACTACAAATCTACTTTGATCATCAATATACAAAAGAGAATTATTAGTATGAATTGTGTTAATGATTGAACTGTGTTTGTGTATGATTTATTCTGATCATTGAGCGATATTATCGATCCAATTGAACCTATCAGAAACTTCATTCTATTATCACCCGGCTGCACAGTCTCAATTACTTCATTACCCGGCTGCATAGGGACATAGAAATTTTGTCACCCGGCACGACACTCTTATCATTCCATCACCCGGCTATGATATCATCACCCGGCTGAGCAGTGAATGATGTTTTTCACCCGGTTACAACACTATACGATTTTCTTCATTTTTTCTTTGTCTGTTGACTTTTCAACGAAATTTATTGCACCTGCAATCATTCATTCCCGACAAATTAATTAGACACATAATCTTTATTAGAGTTTGTGTTAATTAATTGATCAATCATGAACTAGGGCAACAAATTACACATTAAATTCATCAAACATTATTTCTTTTTCAATTTTCTTTGATTTTTCTCAAAAAGTGTTTTGCACACATTTTTTGCATTACCAATATTTCTACATCCCGAAGCATTTTTCTTTAGTAAAAAACAAATCACAAGACTTTAGGTTTGTTTTTATCACATCCAATACATTTGCTTTCATTAACCACATACTCCATTCAACATACTTATTTTAAATATTTTTGGCTTTTTGAAATTATATTTTTCTTCAATTATTCTCCCCCTAAACTTGAAATTTCAAGAAAATTTTAAGTTTAACAAGGATGTCGATATGTCAGTAAAGAATCCAAATGCATGCACACACAAAGCACACACATTAAAGTAAATACATATGCAATGCAAAGAATCAATATATCGCAATGAGATCATACCATACATCATCTGAACATGTTTTGTAAGATTTGAATAGACATTTGACTTATGTTTGATTGAGTGATGATATGAAAACATACCAATTAGCTCGAATTGACACACTTACTTTTTCAGTATCATGATGAGATTAAGGTTCGATTAAAATGACTTATGTGACCCACATGTATACATATGTCAACATATTTCATTATCAACAACAACTTGAATGCATTTGCACAAAAATCTGGTTACTTACAATCATACACAGTGTGGAAATTGGGTTCTATTTGAATTTGGTCCACTTTGGGACTTCTTTTGTATTCCATTTTTGGAATTTTTCATTTCCTATTGTTCCCCTTGGGAATCTTCTGAATTCCATTTTGGAATTGTATTTGGTGATGGTCCACATTTGGGACTCTTTTTGTTCCATTTTGGAATCTTTTGCTGCCCCTTGAAGCTTAGAAGAGACTTCGTGTGAGACTTCAGGTCTGTTGGTACCACAACAAAGAAGCTCACGATGCGGTTCATCATACTGAATAGATTGCATCGTTACCCGATTATGTTCAAACATCATCACAAGAAGAGCATAAAAAAATATATATTTAGACATGTATAGTAATGGAACTTAACACAAAGATCATTAAGTTTTAGATTTGTCAACAATGAACTTACTTTTTTTCAATCTAATTGCCTGAGCCGTCTCGCACATCAATTAACACTTATCAGTCTTTATTAAAAATGATATAACAGATAATGTCTAGTGTAACTATCATTTCTCACTTTTTGCAATATGGATTCTTATGACATGATTTTTCTTTTCTTTTCTTTCGTTTTTTTCTATCTTTTTGTTTCTTTTTCTTTTGCATGCACACTCACAATGTAAGAATAAAAAGGCATAGGAATCAAAACTTGACAAAATCGGACACTAATTGAAGCAGCAAGATCCATGCTCGCAGATGCCAAAATCCCTATCACATTCTGGGACGAAGCTATTGCTACTGCCTGCTTTGTACAAAACAGGACATTATTGGTTCTGGATAAACTTAAAACGTCTTATGAGTTATTGTTTGGAAGAAACCGAATATTTCATACTTGAAAGCATTTGGTTGTCCTGTGTCGATTCTGAACTTAAGTGATCATCTTGGAAAATTTGAGTCAAAATCTGACGATGGATTTTTCTTAGGATATTCATCAGTTTCTAAAGCTTATCGGGTTTTTAACAGCAAAACAAATGTTGTAATTGAAACTATCAACGTTAAGTTTTTAGAAAATTCATTTCCGTCAGTGGCTCATGGTCCCGAATGGTTATTTGATTTAGATTCGTTATCAAAATCTTTCAACTCTAACTTATTTGATTTTTCAGTGATGATTCAGATAATGACGATGATAATGATCTCAATTCCGCTGTCAATGATAAAAGATTTGAATCAAAGAAGGTAACTAAGCAAGATATTTCAAAATCGAACCAAGTTCCCAAACAATCAAAAGTTGATAACAAGCAATCAAAGTCACAACCAAAATCTCCACAAACGAACCAAGTTAACTTAAAACCGAACAAGTTTGCTAATGAATCACGTGTTGGTTCAACATCTAAAGTTAACAATCGGCTCTTTAAGTTTAACAAGAAACATTATGAGACTTGTGATCGTTATAATCATGTTACTGTTGAGTGTTTCTTTAACAGGTACTGCGATTACTGTGACAAAAGAAATCATTCTTCAGAGGAATGTTTTTATAACAAGTTTTGTGAGATATGCGAAAGGAGAAATCATGACACTGCAAATTGTTTCTTTCGGAAAACTCATCAAGAGAAATGACTACGTTTCCGAATTTTCAAAGAAATAAATATTTTGGTTTTCAAAAATCTAACCAAAGTCATTCTCCTGATTTGAGACCTTTCAAAAGAATCAATTCTGGTTTTAATGAAATGTCATCAAGAAATCAAAAGGTTAACAGTTTTACACCAAGAGCGTTGATGGTGAGAAATCAAAGATTTGAAAATAACCTTGATCCTAAGTTAGAGGAAAGGTTTTCAGCTTTAAGAAGAAACCAAACAAATCAAGCCAGTGGCAGAAACAGTTTTCAACCAAATCTCTCGAATGAATCAAATTTTCAAAATTTACATTATCAACAAGTTACTGTTACAGATAGATTCGGAAAACCCAAGACCATGTGGGCCTGGGTTGACCAAACTAACTAAGTAAATGTTGAAATGCAGGTACGCCCTCGAAGACCTATCAACTCATGGTTTGTTGATAGTGGGTGTAGCCGGCATATGACAGGAAATCATGCCTTGCTTCAAGATTTTAAGCTAAAGAATGGTACTCATGTTGCATTTGGAGGAGATGCTTATGGAAAAATCACTGGAGAAGGAACTGTGTCAAATGGGATTATTAGTTTTGATAAAGTCAACTACTGTGCACAGTTGAACTTTAATTTGCTAAGTGTATCTCAAATTTGTAACAAATCATATTCAACATTATTTGATGATTCTTTTTGTTACATACTCAAACCAGGTTTTAAGATTAACAATGAATGGGTGGTGGCTAAAGCTCCAAGAGATCGGGATATGTACAAGCTTGATATGTCTCAGATTGATGCTGAAACCGAAACCACATGTCTCATTGCTCATGCATCGAATGATGAGAGTCAGCTTTGGCATAGACGGCTGGGCCATTCAAACTTCAAAAACATGAACAGACTGGTGACTGAAAATCATGCTGTGGGGATACCGTCAAAGAAATTCTCAAGAACTGATCTTTGTCCTGCTTGTTTGAAAGGAAAACAATATCGAATGTCTTTTAAGTCCAAGCAAGAAAACTCCATTTCAAAGCCCTTACAGATGTTACATATGGATCTTATCGGACCAACAAATGTTCAAAGCATCGGAAAGAAGTCGTATTGTTTAGTCATCATTGATGATTTTACTAGATTTTCTTGGGTTTATTTTTTGCATGTTAAATCTGAAACTGCAGAGTTGTTAAAAGAATTCATTATCAAAGTTGAAAATCAGTTAGATTGTAAAGTGAAAATCTTGAGAAGTGACAATGGAACCGAGTTTAAAAACTCTAATGTCGATTCTTTTTGTGCAGAAAAAGGAATTGCGCGTCAATTTAGTGCTCCAAGAACTCCACAACAGAACGGAGTTGCAGAACGGAAAAATCGGACACTAATTGAAGCAGCAAGATCCATGCTCGCAGATTCCAAAATCCCTATCACATTCTGGGACGAAGCTATTGCTACTGCCTGCTTTGTACAAAATAGGACATTATTGGTTCAGGATAAACTTAACGTCTTATGAGTTATTGTTTGGAAGAAAACCGAATATTTCATACTTGAAAGCATTTGGTTGTCCTGTGTCGATTCTGAACTTAAGTGATCATCTCGGTAAATTTGAGTCAAAATCTGACGATGGATTTTTCTTAGGATATTCATCAGTTTCTAAAGCTTATCGGGTTTTTAACAGCAAAACAACTGTTGTAATTGAAACTATCAACGTTAAGTTTTTAGAAAATTCATTTCCGTCAGTGGCTCATGGTCCTGAATGGTTATTTGATTTAGATTCGTTATCAAAATCTTTCAACTCTAACTTATTTGATTTTTCAGGAAAAACGAAGAAAGTATCAGGAAATTTAAGATGTTTCAGTGATGATTCAGATAATGACGATGACAATGATCTCAATTCTGAGTATCCGTTCATTTCATTTCACAATCCTGATAATGCTGTATCCAACCAAGCTCCGGGTCCATCTGGTTCTTAAGAAGGTCAAGAATCAAACAATTTTGAAGATGTTGTGAATCAACAAAATTCTCCTAATGATGGTGGATCTGTTCATAATCAATCATCATCATATCCGAGTGTTGAAGTTGTTCCAGAAACATTTGACTACTTCATCAATTCACCAGATCAAGTTCCTAATTTTACTCCACATACTTCTACAATTTTACAAGATCTTCCAAATCTAAATCAGTCTAATCTGGAGACTCAAGTTCAAGGAGATGTGATTCCAACTCATCAAGTTCATTGAAATCATCCTGTCTCTCAGATTATAGGTCCTTTGAATCAGCGAACAATGAGAAGTCAGACTGAGCATGCAAACGTTTGTCTTTATTCATGTTGTCTTTCTCAAGTGGTACCGAAAAACATTTCAGAAGCGTTGCAAGATAACAGTAGGATTGAAGCCATGCAAGAGGAGTTACTTCAGTTTTGAAAACAAGAAGTTTGGAAATTAATGGACTTACCTGAAGGAGAAAATGCGATTGGTACAAGACGGTTGTACAAGAACAAGCCAGATGAACGTGGCATTGTGGTCAGAAATAAAGCCATACTTATTGCACAAGGTTACACTCAAGAAGAAGGTATCGACTATGAAGAAGTGTTTGCTCCGGTCGCTCGACTTGAAGCTATTCGCGTTTTTCTAGCATATGCCTCTTTCATGAAGTTCAAAGTGTTTCAAATGGATGTAAAAGGCGCATTTTTGTATGGACCAATTACCGATGATGTGTACGCCAGACAACCTCCAGGTTTCGAAGATCCTAAGTATCCACATCGTGTATACAAATTAAGCAAAGCTTTATATGGTCTACATCAAGCCCCAAGGATTTGGTACGAGACGTTATCTAAACATTTGCTGGAACATGGATTTTCTAGAGGTCAGATTGATCCCACGTTATTCATGAAGTGGGAAAATGAAGATGTCTGCGTGTTCAAGTATACGTTGATGATATCATCTTTGGCTCAGCAAGTCCATCCATGTGCAAAGAGTTTGAGGAGATTATGAAATCCAGATTTCAGATGAGTTCTATGGGGGAGATAAATTTCTTTCTCGGATTGCAAGTAAAACAGTCAGCAGACGGAATTTTTATCAACCAATCAAAGTTTGTTGAAAAGTTGCTGAAAAAGTTCAAGATGCAAGATTGTCAGACTATACGAACTCCATCTGATGTGAACTGCAAGATACAGCCTGATCCAAAAGGCAAATCCATTGATCAAACACTTTACAAATCAATGATCGGTTCATTGATGTATCTTACTGCATCAAGACCAGACATCATGTATTCTGTATGTGTGTGTGTGCCAGATATCAGTCAGATCATATAGAGTCGCACCTGATTGCTGTCAAACGTATTTTCAGATACCTTAAAGGAAAACTGAATCTCGGGTTATGGTATCCTTATGAGGGCAATTTTGAATTATATAGTTATTCTGATAGTGACTTTGGTGGTTGTGCTCTTGACAGGAAATCGACTACGGGTGGATGTCAGTTTCTGGGTCCTCGCCTTGTCTCATGGCAATGCAAAAAGCAGACCAATGTTTCCGTATCCACTGCTGAAGCAGAGTATATCGCTGCATCTGCAGGATGTTCTCAAGTTTTGTGGTTACAAAACCAGTTACTTGACTACGGGTTTAACTTTCTTAAACTCCTATTTACATAGACAATACTGCAGCTGTAAAACCCTAAATTTTGACGTAAGACTATGCCGTATATGGGTGGGTGTTCATGTAAGTAGCACGTTGAATAAAAAGTCCTAATCTAAAGTGATAAACCCTAGGGGTGATAGAGGACTGAAAATGAAGAACGTGAGCGAAAACGGAACTCAAATCGGAGTTATAACGAAGCGGGAAATGCGAAAACACCCGAGGAATGCCCGAAAACTTCTTTTGAGCATATTTTGACTTAGAAAAAGAGTTACAGAGCCCATAATATATGAATTCCACGTGTTTCGACGAGAGGAATCTGAATATGTTGTCTACGCGATACGCACATTAGAGGGTATGCCCCTGCGCGTATCGCCTAGCAGCTGTCGGGTGGAAAACAGCTGGCTGGCACTCTCCTCCTACGCGATATGCGCACAGGAGCATGCTATGCTACGCGTATCGCCTAGCATGGCCCGACCAGCCTATAAAAGGGGGTGCAACCCCCCTTCATTTGTGCTCACACTTATCTCTCTCTCTAGAACATTTTAGAGAGAGAAACACCTAGTTTTTCTTGCGGAATCGCGCCTCGTGTGCGGTACCCTGCGACGTGACGTTCCTTCGAGTCTCGGGCGCGTGTAGATCGCTTGGCGTGCGTCGAGGTTCTGCCCGAGTGAAGAGCGGTGGTCATCAAGTTGTTGCGCGATTAAAGATCGGTGACCTACGAGGTAATTAGTCTTTTGTTTCTCGTTAGTTTAGGACGGGAATCGGGTTGGGAACCCGATGGGAATGCGGGGTGAAGATACTCGCATAGCACGAGGGACGTGCTAGGGGAAATAGTTACGGGATTAAACACCCGCAACTAACGGGTATATTACCCGGGGAGGGTGCGGGTTGAATATCCGTACCCTAGGGGTATGATATCCGTTGTGAACGGGTAACATATCTCTGTGGGATTCGTTTGGATTCCCGAGGTTCGGGATTTGGTAAGCGTAGGTGGCAACGACTAGTGTCCAGTCGTATGCTTCGCTAGTTATGCCCTAGGACTTACATAGTGTTAGGAATCGTTATTTATAACATTGTGATATCGCGTTATAGGTGGATTATAGCTATTGAAGTTGATTGTCAGTATAGCTATTTGTGTTGATTGTGGAGATAGTCATTTGGATTGATTATCGGGATTAGATCAAGGAACGAAGCTAGTTGTGATCTTGTTGAGGTGAGTTCATACATCCAAACTCTTGTGTAACTGTTTTGGTTTTGAAATGATTGTATGTTTTACAAAACTGGATGTGATGCTTAAACCTGTTTTGGTTGGAAATGATTGTGAGTTTTTGTATAAACTCTTTTGGATTGGTTGTGTTCTTAAACTGTTGTTTTTGAACGGTTGGCTAGCATTCTACGGTAAATATCGGGCAATACCACTTCAGTTATAGGGTGACGCGGTAAACTCGGTGAAGGGTATATGCATATATTCTGCTCCAGCGCAGACGTGCCTGACGGAGTTGTTGAGGGGTTTATCGTATTGTCTGTGTATATTTATCTGATGATGCTAGTATGTTTATGAAGTGTTTGTAAGTGATGGAGTTAGTGGTAACTCTTTGATCAATGGAGCTTGGTAACTCGTTGATCAGGATTTTTACAAGTATTTGGTTGAATGTTTGAAATGTTTTGTAAAATGTTTTTTATGAACTCACCAGCGTAAGCTGACCCATTCTTTTAAAACTTTTTGGCATACATCCCAGGTGCCGTGTGATACCGGAAAGCACTGTTGAGGCTAGAGCAGGTAGAAGGCTTGCGGGCTTAGAAGATAGACGCTCTGGACCTAGAATAGTTGCTAGCTTTAGTTGTTGATGTTATGTATCAAACAATCATTTGTCATTTTGAGAACTATGTAATTATAGTTTGAAGTTTAATGTATGAACAACTTTATGTTTTAAGTTGTGTGTATGTATGTTTTTGATTCCGCTGCGTTGCTCCTGATATCCATTCGTCACACGCGTGTAAACCCCCGGGCACCTGGGACCGCCCACCGCGTTGGGGTTGTGACAGGCTTGGTATCAGAGCCGTAGTTTAAGCGAACTAGGTACAAGTTTAGTATCTAGACTTAAACTAAGATAAGATAGGATAAGTGCCTACATAGGTGTGTAAAAGTTGCCTTTTTAAATAGGGAAATGGGTTTTGGTATAAACTTGGCGGAGAATGGCTAAGAATACGATCAATGCGGTAAATGAATAATTGCAACTGGCCAATGTCGTTATTGGTTTACAAGCACTATATTATTCTTAATCATGGTCCATCATGTGAATACTGACTCCCTGCTCCCTTTTGTAGGTAGAATTATGGCTAGAAAGAAAGGTAGTGGTAACGAATAAAGAAACTGACAACGCTGGGACTATCGGGAATCATGATAATGACGAAAAGGAAGTTATCATGACGGAAACCCAACTTATTTCGGCTGTTGCTAATCAAGTCTCCAAGGTACTAGAAGCCACATTGCCTAGGATTATAGACTCTGCATTGCAGAGGAGATCATATGAAGGAGAAAGGAAGAGGAAGTCGGAGGATAAAAAGAGTGGTTTTGGCGGTAGATTCAAGTTCAAAAGGGGAGAAGGTGGTAGCAAAGATAAGGGGAAGGCTGGAGAGGAATCTCAAGAGAAGAGGTGTTATAGATGCCAGCAATCGGGACATATCTCAAGATCGTGTCCGACGATTAAGTGTTATAATTGTCAGGAAACAGGGCATTTTAAGAGTGATTGCCCTAAAATTAAAGGAGGAAAGAACCCAGCCAACGGGCGGGTGTTTGTTATGAAGAAGGTGATGATAAAGAAGTTAATGAGGATGTTGTGGCAGGTATGTTCCCTCTAAACAACGTTTATGCTAAGGTTTTATTTGACACGGGTGCAAATAAGAGTTTTGTGTCAACTTCCTTTGGTAAATACCTAGGAAAAGAACCTGTAGTACTAGATCTTGCTTATGAGGTAGAAACCGCAAATGGAGGAAGTGATATGATAACAATAGTGTATAAGGATTGCTTGCTTAATTTAAATGGTGTCGAGTTTCCAGTTAATGTTATGCCTATGAACTTGTGTGGTTATCATGTAGTTATAGGAATGGACTGGTTAACTTATAATCGAGCCCAAGTTGATTGTGAGAAAAAGTTGGTTAGTGTATATAAGTCAGATGGTGAAACATTAATGGTTAAGGGAGATAGTATCGGAGGTAATATCCGGATGATATCTGCAATTAAGGCTAGTAAATATTTGATGAAAGGTTGTGAGGCTTTTATAGCATATGCTTTAGATGCTAAGCCCGAAAGCAGATTTCGAATATCCCAGTCCTGTGTGATTACCCTGACGTGTTTCCTGATGAATTACCTGGACTCCCTCCCAACCGACAAATCGAATTTCGAATCGATTTAATACCTAAAGCAAGGCCGATTGCGAAGGCTCCTTATCGTTTGGCGCCCTCCGAATTGCAAGAGCTGATGAAGCAAGTCCAGGAGTTACTCGACTTAGGCTTCATTAGACCGAGTTCATCCCCTTGGGGTGCACCAGTGTTGTTTGTGAAGATAAAGGACGGTTCCATGCAGATGTGCATTGACTACCGTGAGCTGAACAAGTTGACAATTAAGAACAAGTATCCTTTGCCGAGAATAGACGATCTGTTTGATCAGCTGCAAGGAGCCAGCTATTTTTCCAAGATCGATCTTAGGTCTGGGTACCATCAACTAAAGGTGAGGGAAGAGGATATTCCGAAGACGGCTTTTAGAACCAAGTATAGGCACTATGAGTTTTTGGTTATGTCCTTTGGATTAACCAATGCCCCTGCAGCATTCATGGATCTTATGAATAGAGTCTGCAAGCCTTACTTAGACAAATTTAAGGAATATAACAAAATAGACCCTAAACTATACACAAACATATAAACAAAATACAAAGATAAATCTTAGGGGGAGTACTGTTAGGGCTATTTCCTAGTTAAGATTTACTTTGTATTTTGTTTATATGTTTGTGTATAGTTTAGGGTCTATTTTGTTATATTCCTTAAACTTGTATTTTGTTGCTTTAAAGCATGTAGTGAGAGAGTGTGAGGAGAGAGGCTAGATCACATTTTCACGTAAGAGAGAGAACTTAGTGTGTGATTTATTTTCTCCTGCACTTGTATTACAATACTGCTTTGATCATCAATATACAAAGAGAATTATTAGTATGAATTGTGTTAATGATTAAACTGTGTTTGTGTACATGTTATTCTGATCATTGAGCGATATTAACGATCCAATTGAACCTATCAATTGGTATCAGAGCTGTTGGTACTGTGTTCTTCGCTATTCATCAAGCAAAACACATCAATATTGCTCAAATATCATGATCTGAATGAATTGTTGCTGTTTTTAGTTGTGATTTATCATCGCAATCACTTCTAATTCACAACGATTGTGCAAATTCCATCAGATTATCATCAGATCTGAGGAATTAAGAAGATTGAAAAAGTTACTGTTCGATCGAATTTTGCTCAAATTCATCAAAATTTGATCATGTTTTGGATTGATTGAGATTAGGGATTGATAATTGAACTATTTCACAGCTTGTGTGTGAATTTTGAACGAATTGGACAAGTTTTTGACAAAACCCAGAAAATTCTCATGGAGAAGATGATGAACAGTATGAACTTGGTTGAAGATTAACTTGCCGGGTGATAAATTTGACTTGTCCAATTTCCTTTGGACTTAGATTGAAGAACAATTAGGTTCTGTGCAGCCGTGTAAGGGAATTTGTTCTAGACGGGTAAAGAATTTGACGAAGAAAAGGTGGTACTGTTCAGCCGGATCAAACACTGTTGTGCCGGGTAATACACTGTTACGCCGGGTGATTAACAATTTCAGCCGGGTGATCAAGACTGTGTAGCCGGGTAAACAACCTTGCCGTGTGATCGACAACTGTTCAGCCGGGTAAAGCCTTTTGCCGTGTCAAGATTCAAGCCGGGTCAAGTTATTGCCGTGTGAAGTTATTTCTTGTTGCCGGGTAACTGTTCTGCCGGGTAAAGAAGTCAAGTTCTACAACTGTTGAGCCGTGTAACTGTTTAGCCGTGTAAAGACTTTTTCTCTGCCGGGTGAAGAACAAAGCTACTGTTTAGCCGGGTGAAGAAGGATTTTCACTGTTCAGCCGTGTGACTCATTTTTAGTTGTTTTAATCCTTGTTTTCTTATCTTGTCTTTAATTACTTGTCTTTATTTTAGTATTTTAATCATTTCTTTTCAAAAAATTAACAAAAACCAAAAATATTTTTTTTAAAATATTTTCTTTAAAAATTGTTAAAATGGCTCCTAATGATGATTCTGATAACCGTGTTCCTAGACTTGTTAATCGTGCAGATTTCAAGAATTGGACAATCAGACTGAGACATCACTTATGCTCCATTGACAATGATTTATGGAAGTCAATTGAAAAGGGTCCTCATATTCCAACTCAGACTGCTCCAGATAGTGCAAGTACCTACACCAAAGATTCTACTGAACCTTATCCAGAAGATAATTTGTCAGCAGAAGATTTGAGGAAAGTAAAGAATGATAGCAAGGCTTATTCTTTAATGTGCAAGGGACTGCCACTCCAAGTTTTGTCGAGATTGGATGCATATCAGACTGGTTATACATGTTTCAAGGCATTAAAGTCGATATGTGAAGGAGGAGAACAATTGAGAAGTTTGAAGAAATCAAAGTTGAAAAGACAATTGGAGTTGTTTGAGCATATTAATGGAGAAACAGTGCATCAGATGATGAACAGATTTGTTCACTTAACTACTGAGATGTCAAACCTCGGAGTTAAGACTGATCTTCAAGACTTGAATGATCGATTGTTATGTGCTTCGCCATCATCATGGAAGCAGACTGTTACGTTGTTAAAACATACTGAGAAATTTCCAATGGATTTAGATCTGCTTATTGGAAAGATTGAAGAAGTTGAGATTGATGAAGGATCGAGAAATACTGATAGATCAAGCTCACAAGCTCAATATAAGTATGTGGTAAATCCTGCCAATACTGTGGAGAATGCATTTCTTGCACAAGATGCAATGAAGTTTGAAGAAGAGGGTGATTTATTTGTTGGTGCAAGTTTTTACACTGATTCATCATACTTTCCGAGTTCACCAACTTATTCTCAACCTCAATCTCCACCAAGAGCTCAAGTTCAAAGTCAGAACCTGAAGAGTCAAGTAGACAGTCAAAGTCCAAATGTTCAAGCTAAGGTGAAAGATGTAATGAACATTCTGCTGCAAGATGACGAGACAAAAACTGCCTTCACAGCGTTTATGGCAAGTTTTCAAGCATACCAAGGAGGTCACTTAAGTCAAATGGACGTGGTCCTTCAAGACCTATTTGAGATGGATCCAGTTGACGTTGAGGAGATGGATTTAAACTGGCAAATGGTAATAGTTGCATATAGAACGCAGAAGCATGCATATGTTAACCGAAGTTACAAGCCTCATGCAAACAAAACTGTTGGTTTTGACAAATCAAAGGCCAGATGTTTCAATTGTAACCAGTATGGTCATTTTTCAAGAGAATGCAAAGCTCCTAAGAATCAGAATTTCAACGACCAAGCTAGTTCAAGTAATCAAGGTCAAGGTCAAAGCTCACAACAGTCTTCAAGCTACCAAAACAGAAATCAACGTTTCTTCCAGAAACCATACCAAAGTCTTCCCATGCCGGAATTAAAGGATGAAGGAAAGAAACCAGAAGACCTAACAAAGGCACTGGTAGTGAGTGTAAAAGATGGATATGATTGGAGCGCTTATGCAGAACAATTTACATCTGATCTTACATCAAGTTTGGCACTGGTATGTGAAATTGAAGAAGACTGGTCTGAAGAAGGAGATGGTAAAGTGATTGATAATGAGAATGAAGATTCAGAGGAATATGATTGGAGTGCAAAGTCTGATCCTGTTGAAGAATCTGAGTCTGAAATTGCGTTGATGGCTACTACCAGTGAGTCTTCATCTTCTACTGAACAACCAAAGGTTAGTACTGATTTACCCCCTAACTATGTTCCATTACCTGCTGATGTGAAGGAAAGGTTGTGTTCTGAACAATGCATTCAACAAGTAGAACATTATCGAACTCATTCATTTAAAATTGGTGATAAATTAAGTAAACATGAAAAACTTCATGAACAACTTAAAATTGATCATAAAATTTCTGATGAGAAGATTTTGTCACTTAAAGAATCATGGAACAAGACCTTAAAGGAACTAGAATTGGTAACAAAACAACTTGAAGAAATGACAAAGAACTTTGAACAAGAAAAAGTTGCACATGCAGTCACTCAAGTTGAATTAACAAAGGTTAAAAGTTGTAAAACCATGGTAAAACAACTTATAAGTGAAAGAGGTAACAAAACCAAAACCGGGTTGGGTTTTACTCATGAACCAATGCCAAATTCAATAACACAAACCTTACCGGAAAACTTTAATGAATTTGATCATTCACCTGAAAATGAAAGAAAATTCAAAGAAATTCAAAGAAGTAAATCCGAGTCTGAAGGTTCTGAAGTGCTGATGGAAAGTTTGAAGGAAGAAGATGGTGTGACAACTGAAGCTGACGATGAAGCTAGCAACAAATCAGAGCCTGTTCTGATTCAACTGGTTGAGTATCCGGAACTGAATCCGAAGCCAGAAACAGTGAAGGATGAAGGTGAATTCTCAGGATACAATGATCCTGAATACATCAGGTGGAAGAAAGAACAAAAGGCGCAAGTTGCTGATCAGTTGATCAAGAAGCAAGAAGTGAAGAAAGCTGAAGTTTCAACTGCAAAGAAGCAGAAATTGAAAGTAATGACCAATCAATCTGAAACAAAAGAATCGAAAGGTAAAAGTGTCATAAAATCGAATGACAACACCAAAGCTCAAATGGTTAAAACTGACAAGGTCAAATCTGTCAAAAAGAAAGTGTCAAAAGGTAAGACAATCAAGTTTGTGTCTGCATGAACGTTTGATTTGAACGGATCTTATGGTAAACCAATCAATTCTCCAATCAAATCTAACTCTGGTCTGAAAACAGGTTCAGGTCCTAAGTCTTCCGCTGTCAATGAAAAGAGAATTGAATCTAAAAAGGTAACCAAACAGAACAGTTTAAAATCGAACCAAAGTCCCATGCAATCAAAATCACAAACAAAGTCTCCACAGAAAAGCGTTAATCTAAAACCGAACAACTATGATAATGAATCACGATTTGGTTCAACATCAAAAGTTAACAATCGGCTCTTTAGGATTAGCAAGAAACATTGTGAAATTTGTGATAAATATAATCATGCAACTGCTGAATGTTTCTTTAACAGGTACTGCAGTTTCTGTGACAAAAGAAATCATTCTTCAGAAGAATGTTATTATAACAAATTTTGTGATATTTGTGAAAGAAGGAATCATGACACAAAGGATTGTTTCTTTCGATCAAACTCAACAAGAGAAATGACTTCATTTTCAAATTTTCAAATAAATAAATCATTTGGTTTTCAAAATGGTAATCAAAGTCACTCTCCGGTTTTGAGAAATTTTAATCGAAACAATTCTGTTTCAAATGTGCAGGTTAACAGTTTTAAACCAAGAGCTTTGATGGTAAGAAACCAAAAGTTTGAAAATAACCTTGATCCTAAGTTGGAGGAAAGGTTTAGTGCTTTGAGAAGAAAGCAATCAATGCACGCCAATGGGCGAAATAACAGTTTTCAGCATCAAAATCTCTTAAATGAAACAAATTTTCAAAATGTTCAATATCAACAAGTTACTATTGCAGATAGATTCGGAAAACCTAAGACCGTGTGGGCCTGGGTTGACCAAACTAACTAATTGATTGTTGAAATGCAGGTACGCCCAAGAAGACCTATCAACTCATGGTTCGTTGATAGTGGGTGTAGCCGGCATATGACAGGCAACCAGGCCTTGCTTCAGGATTTCAAGCTGAAAAATGGTACACACGTTGCATTTGGAGGTGATGCGGGTGGTAAAATAACAGGAGAAGGAACCGTATCGAATGGGGTCATTAGTTTTGATAAAGTCAACTACTGTGCACAGTTGAACTTTAACTTACTAAGTGTATCTCAAATTTGTGATAAATCTTATTCAACTTTATTTGATGATTCTTTCTGCTACATACTCAAACCAGGTTTCAAGATTGACAATGAGTGGGTGGTGGTTAAAGCTCCAAGAGATCGTGATGTATACAAACTTGATATGTCGCAGATTGACGGTGAAACCGAAACTACTTGTCTCATTGCTCATGCTTCAAATGATGAGAGTCAGCTTTGGCATAGACGGCTGGGCCATTCAAACTTCAGAAACATGAATCGTTTAGTGACTGGAAATCATGCTGTGGGAATACCTTCAAAGAAGTTCTCTACAACTGATCTCTGTCCAGCATGTTTGAAAGGAAAACAGCATCGCATGTCTTTTAAGTCCAAGCTAGAAAACTCCATTTCAAAACCCTTGCAGATGCTACATATGGATCTTTTCGGACCAACAAATGTGCAAAGCATTGGAAAGAAGTCTTACTGTTTTGTCATTATTGACGATTTCACTAGATTTTCTTGGGTTTATTTTTTGCATGTTAAATCTGAAACTGCGGAGTTATTAAAAGAATTTATCATCAAAGTTGAAAATCAGATGGACTGTAAAGTGAAAATTTTACGAAGTGATAATGGTACAGAATTTAAGAACGCTAATGTTGATTTGTTTTGTGCAGAAAAAGGAATTGCTAGACAATTCAGTGCTCCAAGAACGCCTCAACAAAATGGGGTTGCGGAACGGAAAAACCGGACACTGATTGAAGCTGCAAGATCCATGCTCGCAGATGCCAAAATCCCTATCACATTCTGGGACGAAGCTATTGCTACTGCGTGTTTTGTTCAAAACAGAACATTACTGGTTCAGGATAAACAGAATACATCTTATGAGTTGTTATTTGGAAGAAAACCGAATATTTCTTATTTGAAAGCATTTGGTTGTCCTTTATCGATTCTAAATTTAAATGATCATCTCGGGAAATTTGAGTCAAAATCTGACGATGGATTTTTCCTTGGATATTCGTCTGTTTCTAAAGCTTATCGGGTCTTTAATAGCAAAACAAACACTGTTATTGAAACTATTAACGTAAAGTTTTTAGAAAATTCGTTTCCGTCAGTGGCACATGGTCCCGAATGGTTATTTGATTTAGATTCGTTATCAAAATCTTTCAATTCTAACTTATTTGATTTTTCAGGAAAAGCAAGGAAAGAATCAGGTGACTTGGGATGCTTTAGTGACGATTCTGATAATGACGAAGATGGAAATCTCAATTCTAAATATCCATTCATGTCGTTTCATAATCCTGATCATGTCAAATCCAGTCAAGCTCCGGGTCCTTCTGGTTCTCAAGAAGATCAAGAATCAAACAATCTTGAAGATGATGTGAATCCGCAAAGTTCTCCTAATGATGGTGGATCCGTTCAAAATCAACCATCATCAGATCCGAATGTTGAAGTTATTCCAGAATCATTTGATTACTTCATTAATTCACCGGATCAAGTCCCGAATTTCACTCCGCATACTTCTACCATTCTACAAGATCTACCAAATCTGAATACTTCTAATCTGGAGAGTCAAGTGCAAGGAGGTGACATACCAATTCATCGAATTCACAAGAAACATCCTGTCTCTCAGATTATTGGGCCGTTGAATCAGAGAACTACAAGAAGTCAAACTGAGCAAGCAAATGTTTGTCTTTATTCATGTTTTCTTTCTCAAGTGGTGCCGAAGAACATTTCAGAAGCGTTACAAGATAATAGTTGGATTGAAGCCATGCAAGAGGAGTTACTTCAATTTCGCAAACAAGAGGTTTGGAAATTAGTGGACTTACCTGAAGGAGAGAATGCGATTGGTACAAGATGGTTGTACAAAAACAAGCCAGACGAACGTGGTATTGTTGTGAGAAACAAAGCAAGACTCATTGCACAAGGATATACTCAGGAAGAAGGCATTGATTATGAAGAAGTGTTCGCTCCGGTCGCAAGACTTGAAGCCATACGCGTTTTTCTTGCATATGCTTCCTTCATGAAGTTTAAAGTATTCCAAATGGACGTTAAAGGCGCTTTTCTGTATGGACCAATTACAGATGATGTTTATGTCAGACAACCTCCGGGTTTTGAAGATCCTGACTATCCTCATCGTGTATACAAGTTGAGTAAAGCTCTTTCTGGTCTACACCAAGCTCCAAGAATCTGGTATGAGACATTATCCAAGCATTTACTAGAACATGGATTTACAAGAGGTCAGATTGATCCAACTTTGTTTATGAAGAGGGAGAATGACGATTTATTGTGTGTTCAAGTTTATGTGGACGATATTATCTTCGGATCGACCAGTGCGTCAATGTGCAAAGAATTTGAGGAAATCATGAAGTCTAGATTCCAGATGAGTTCAATGGGGGAGATTAATTTCTTTCTTGGATTACAAGTGAAACAATCAGCTGACGGAATTTTTATCAACCAATCAAAGTTCGTTGAGAAGTTGTTAAAAAAATTCAAGATGCAAGATTGTCAGACTATTCGAACTCCATCTGATGTGAATTGCAAGATACAGCCGGATTCGAAAGGCAAATCCGTGGATCAAACACTATACAGATCAATGATTGGTTCACTGATGTATCTCACTGCATCAAGGCCAGACATCACGTATGCTGTATGTGTGTGCGCAAGATATCAGTCTGATCCAAAAGAGTCGCACCTGGTTGCTGTGAAACGTATTTTCAGATACCTTAAAGGGAAACCGAATCTTGGGTAATGGTATCCTTATGAAGGCAATTTTGAATTATATAGTTATTCTGACAGTGATTTTGGTGGGTGTGCTCTTGACAGGAAATCGACTACTGGTGGATGTCAATTTCTGGGTCCTAGACTTGTCTCTTGGCAATGCAAGAAGCAGACCAACGTTTCTGTATCCACAGCTGAAGCAGAGTATATCGCTGCATCTGCAGGATGTTTTCAAGTTTTGTGGCTACAAAACCAATTGCTTGACTACGGGTTTAACTTTCTAAAAACTCCTATTTACATAGACAATACTGCTGTTATGTTCATTACTGCTAATCCTGTTCAACACTCAAAAACCAAACATATCGAAATTCGATATCACTTTTTAAGAGACAACTCTGAAAAAGGTTTAATAATTTTGATTAAAGTTCATACCGACAAACAACTGGCAGATCTTTTCACAAAATCATTTTTGTCAGGCCGGTTTGAATTCTTAATTCAATCCATAGGATTAATTAATCATGATTGATTCTATTTTTTCGAAAACAAAAACAAAAATCAGAAAATATAAAAGCCAAAAATATAATAAGTTGATGTCATATATTGATTCCGTTGTCTTTTATTTTATGTTTTGCATTGTGTGCTTGCATGAAAAAGAAAAGCAAAAACAAAATATAAAAGCAAAAAGAAAAGAAAATATCATGTCATAAGAATCTATATTGCACAAAGTGAGAAATGATAGTTACACTAGACATTATTTGTTACATCATTTTTAATAAAGACTGATGAATGTTAATTGATGTGCTAGACAGCTCAGGCAATTAGACTGAAAAAGTAAGTTGATTGTTGACAAACATAAACTTAATGATCTTTGTGTTAAGTTCCATTGTTATACATGTCTAGATATATATCTTTTGATACATTGCTTGTGATGATAGTTGTGCATGATCGGGTAACGATGCAGTCTATTCAGTGTGATGAACCGCATCGTGAGCTTCTTTGTTGTGGTATCCACAGACCTGAAGTCTCACACGAAGTCTCTTTTGAGCTTCAAGGTGCAGCAAAAGATTCCCAAAGATGGAACAAAAAGAGTCCCAAATGTGGACCAACACCAAACAAAAATTCCAAAAAGGAATTCGGAAGATTCCCAAGGGGAACGATAGGAAAGAAAAATTCCCAAAGATGGAATTAAAAAGAAGTCCCAAAGTGGACCAAATCCGAATAGAACCCAGATTCCACACTGTGTATGACTTGTAAGTGACCAGGTTTTGTGCAAAATGCATTCAGGTAGTGATTGATAAGGAAATATGTTGACATATGTATACATGTGGGTCACATAAGTCATTCTAATCGAACCTTAATATCATCATGATACTGAAAAAGTAAGTGTGTCAACTCGAGCTAATTGGTATGTTTTCATATCATCACTCAATCGAACATAAGTCAAATGTCTATTCAAAACTTGCAAAACATGTTCAGATAATGTGTGGTATGATCTCACTGTGATATTTTGATTCATTGCATTGCATATGTCTTTATTTTAATGTGTGTGTTTTGTGTGTGCAGGCATATGGAATCTTTATTGACACATCGACATCCTTGTTAAACTTAAAATTTTCAAGAAATTTCAAGTTTAGGGGGAGAATAAATTGAAGAAAAATATCTACAAAAATCCAAAAATATTTTGAATAAGTGTGTTTTGAATGAACAAGATTATGTGGTATGAAAAGCAAAGGTTTTGGATGTGTTAAAAACAAACCCAAGGTCTTGTAAATTGTTTTTAAGAAATTGCTTCGGGATATAGAAAATTTGGTTGTGCAAAAACATTTTTGAAAAAGAAAAAGAAAAATGATTTTAATTAGAATTTAATGTTATTGACTTGTTTTAATGTTTTTGATAATTAATGTGACAAATTCTTTTTAAGGATATCTTGTCTAATTAATGTGTCGAGAATGTTTGCAGGTGCAATAAATGCAGTTGAAAAAGTCAACAGACGAGAAAAAGTGAAGAAAATTCTCAAAGTGTTGTAGCCGGGCAAAGAATATCATAACACTATTTTGCCGGGTAATGAACACACTGTTCAGCCGGGTAAAGTTGTGAGTCAGATATGAGCCGGGTGATTGAGAAAAAGGTGAAGATATTATGACTACTGTGCAGCCGGGCAAAGATCATGTCAAATACAGCCGGGTGAAGAAGTCATAAATATCTGCCGGGTGACAAGTGTTCACTATACAGCCGGGTAAAAGAGAAATCTTCTTGCCGTGTAAGTATATAACACTGTGTTGTCGGGTAATGAAGAAAAAGCATGCCGGGTGATATAGAAGATAACTATGTTGTCGTGTGAAGAAGAATGTTGCCGTGTGAAGAAGAATGCATGCCGTGTGAAGAAGAAAGCATGCCGGGTGATAATGAAAGCAACTATGTTGCCGGGTGATGAAGAAAGCAAGCCGGATGAAAGAAAAGCAACTGTGTTGCCGGGTGATGAAGAAAGGTTGCCGAGTGATGTTTTAAAGACTACTATTCTGCCGGGTGATGAATAAAACCCATCAGGTGTAGTTGTTCCTAACCTTTACCCGTCACTACAGTAACTTACCCGTCCCTACAGTGTTTGACCCGTCAAGTGTGTTTCACATGTTGTGACTTGTCCCAACAGTACATGACCCGTCACAACAGTGTATGACACGGATCAACAGTGCTTGACCCGGCAAGGCTTATTGGGCTTTTTAAGCTTGCCCGTCCCATTTTGTTGACCCGGCACCTCAAAGTTTGACCTAATTTTTAACGATATAAAAACCCGCCTCTTCACAAACACTTATCATTTTTCACTCACACATTCAAGAAAACACTCTGTACTCAAATCCTTTGATTTATCATATTCAATTGTTTGTTCTATAACAAGTGTGATCGATTGAATAAGGTATTGATTATGTGTTATGTTCTTGATATACCTGCAAATCGACCGATAAAATGAAAAACGATGATGAACAGTGTTTTTGATCATTGAATCGACACTTTGATTGTGTGTGTTAAAACCAAAATCGAATGTTGTTTTAAGTATAAAATATGTCGATCATCAACAATCAATCACTCATTTGCACCAAAACACCTTAAAACCAACTAAATCAATCAAAATTGTCATAACAGTTAAAATCGCCATTGATGAACTTTGAAAGCTCTTAAATGTTACACTTCAAAATGATGAAATGTGTGCTAAAAGTGACAAATCCATGTTAAAACTAAACTAAAAACATGTTAAACAACTTCATCTTATAACTTTCAAATTTGTGGTCTTAAGTGTTAAACTGTTAAAATTGATAAATGTTATATAATCATTAAAAAATTCAAAGTTGTTTGATCAAAATGATGAAAATCAGTTTGTTAGATCAATTTAGGAATAAAGTGATTATGTGAATGTTTGTCTTCTTAACTTTTGTTCAAACACTTATGAAAATTTGAAGATTATTGATGAAAAATCTAACACATGTGTCTTGTTTATGTTTTGTGTTTGTTTTGACAGATGGAGAATTTGAAGTTTGAGCCCAAACACAATTTGGTGGCATGTTTGGATGAATCTATCCCTGAAACTGAAGGTTACAGAGATATGATCAGATTCATTAAGAGGACGAAATATGTATATGCTATGTGTGCCAAACCGGTCATATATGCAAGGTTGATTAAGAGCTTTTGGAGAACAGCAGAAGTGATCAGAGATGATAATGGTGTTGCTGTTGTTAGAGGAAATATTTCTAGAGATATGGTGTTGACAGTGTCTGAAGAAGCAATCAGAACTGCCTTGAGAATAGATGATGATGAAGTTGGAGCTAATGATGAATTGACCATGGCTGAGTGTCAATCGTGTTTCGTTAATATGGGTCATCCACCTATATTTCCAAAGTCACAATTCTATAGGGCAAAGTTGGGAAAGAAGTTTAAGTTGTTATGCTATGTTGTCCAACAGTGCATGTCAAGGAGGAGTGCAGGCTTTGACAATTTCCCATCTGATATAGCATCCCCGATTGTTGCCATAGCTGAGAATAAACCATTCAATATGTCAAGATGGATCATGAATGGATTTGTATTTAATTTGGTAAAGGGCAAGAGGTTTAAGTTTCTCATGTACCCGAGATTCTTACAACTGATGATCAATGTTGCCTATCCTATCATCAGAACTGAAGGTTATACTGGAGGTATATTATATACTGAGGACATGAACGATCTATCTTACAGAAAGATGAGTATCGGGAATGTGCCTAGTGTGGATTTATTTGCCTATATGAGAGATATAGCAAATAATGAAGAAGAAGTTGATGTAGTCTATCATCATATTTCGAATGGAGAGATTGTGAATCCAGTGGATCTTGTTGATAGAGAGATTGATGAAGATGAGAGTGATGATGATGGTGATAGTGATGATGGTCAAGATGATGATAATGATGATGATGATGGAGATGAGGAAGATAGTGATAGTGAAGATGGTAATGATGATGGTGGTGATGATGCTGAATCTGATTCAGAGGAGGCAGAAATTATTGAAACAACTGAACCGATGGAATTGGAGACTGAGAATGTTGAAGTTATTGAACAAGTGGTGATAGAAGAACCTGTTGAGGTTGTGTCTGTTGAGAAGGAGGTAGCAGTTGAAGTTGCTAAACCTATCACTAAACAGTACGTTAGATCTCGAAGATCTAAATCTGTTATTGAGAAAGTGATGAGTGAGCCTGAAGAGATAAATGTAGTTCAGATAGCTAAGGAAGTAATGGCCGAAGCTGAAACTATTGCACAGATAGTTGAAGAAGCTGATGCTGGCGTTACTGATCCTATCCTTGTTGATATACCCACCACATCATCCCAAGTTGCAGAAAAGATTGAACAAGTTTTGGAGTCTTCACCAAAAGTTGTATCAAGTGTTGATAAGACAGAGAATGAGAAAAAGATTGCTGAGTTAGAGGAGATGGTACAAAAGTTGGTAGAGGTAAATGATTTGTTGAAAGCTTCGAATGAGAGGAAAAAGAAAAGGTTTGAAGAGTTTTGGGATATTCATAATCAAAATTTGAAAACTTTCAAAGAGTTGGATGAAGATCATCTTAAATTGAAGATTGAGCATGATGAGTTGAAAGATAAATATGATAGATTGAAGGAGGAGCATGAGAATCTGAAGTATGATTATACTGAGTTGAAAGCTGAATGTAATACGCTTGAAGATGAAAAAGAGATGTTGGAGAAATGGCTGGAAGAAACCAAACCGAAGAAATCTGGTTCAACATCTGATAAAGATTTTTCAGATGAAGTGGTTGAAATGACTGAAGCGACTCAAGTACCGAAAGTTTATCTGACTAGAGCACGAGGTACTACAAATGTTGGTATAAGGGTAGACTCTCCAATCATCATTCCCGATGAAGCTGTTGCTGAAACTGTCACTTATGACAAAGCTGAGGGAAAAAGGAAATTAGATGCAGTTCCAGAAATAATGGGTGATGAAGGCAGTTCGAAAAAGGCAAGAATTGATGAGACAGTGCAGATTGAGCCGATTCAATCTGTAGCTGAAGTTGAAACTGAGACAGTTGATTTAGCAAAAGTTGATGAGATTGTGACTGGTGCGAAAGTTGATAAAACAGTTCAGATTGAGCCGATTCAATCTGAAGCTGTTATAGTTGAAGAAATGCCTGAAACTGTTGAAGTGATGGAGAATGTGCCTGAAAATATTGAAGTGATTGAGAATGTGCCTGAAAATGTAGTTGAAGAAGCAAGTCAGTTTGAGCCGGTTCAAACTGACAATGCACCTATGATTGAAGCTTTAGATGATTTGGATGATGTAGACTTTACTGAATCTGAAAATGAAGCTGAGCCAGAAACTAATGTTGATCAAGAGATTCCAGATGACTTAGATCAAAGATTTGCTTATCTTGAAAAGATGAAGTATAATGTTGTGTTTCTGAATGGATTGACTGTGAGCCAGATAAATGAAGAGTATGAAAAGTGTATGATTGCCCAAGACAAAGCCGAAGCTGATGAAAAAGAATTTATCGTTGAAATGGGTGAATGGACTCCATTGCAAGAAAGTTTGAATATAGAAGATTTGCCTCCAACTGAATTGTATCACCAGAACCCTGAAGAAATGTCCAGCACAAATATGCGAGATTGGTTGAGCTCGAGGAATTATCCGTACAAGACTCTGAAGAGATTGAAATATGAGTCTTTGAGGAAAATTGTTGTTAGTTTTATGAAGACGGAGAAAATGTACAATCGTATGTTTTATTTGGACTACAACAATCCTCAATACTATGAGCTGACTAAAAGATACAAAATTCTTGGACCGAAGGAGATACCGGTGATGGCTTTACCTGAAAATGCTCACAAGAAAAGGCACGAGTTAATGGACATGTTTCCTAGTGAAGTCAAGTCATATAACATACCGATGGACATTCGTGAATCATGGCACAAATCAGCCACAGCAGGTGACGTGGTGAGGTCACTGCTGAGCAAAGGTCAATCAATTGCTGAACTTCTTGATTCAATGATTGTACCAGAAAAGAACAAAAAGGTAAAGATTATAGCATGGAAATACGATGAGGTGTTTGATGCGTTCATGATAAAGAGAGTTAATGGTTTATGTGACGTATACCATTATTACTCTAGCATTTTCAAGTTGGAAGTTCAGGATCTGAAAGAGTTGCACAAACTTAGATTGATAAATCACACGCATGCTGAGCGTGGTGATAAATGTGCAATACTGCTTGATGCCGGACTCAGCCGAACACAAAAATATCTTGATTTCAGAGGTCAACAAGAGGACAGTGCGTATGTGCAAGCGAAGAAAGAAAGAAAGAAAAAGAGGTTGGTTGTTAGTGAGGACATGTACTTGGAAGAATTTTCGGATGAGTATTTTGATAAGGTAACCAATCCAGGATTGAAAGTGATTGACGGATCACAAGCGACGAAGCCAATACTTAGAGTTTTCTACAATCAAGAAACATTTGAGTTGAAGCTTGTTCGAAATCTGGATGATTGGGATAAAGATATGATTACTTTATTCAGTACCTTTGAGCTGAAACTGCTACATCCATCATATATCGATTTTCTGAGAAGTTACAGAATGGAGAAATGTAAAGATAAACTGGCTGAAGCAGACAGAAAATTGTTTGTGGTGATGATAGAAGGGATAGCTGCTGCGTCTGAAAAGATTCGAGTACGGAAGGCATTGCTCAATTCTAATCTCGTGAGGGTTGACATACCAGAGATAGAATTTATGAGAATTAGTGCGAAGGGTACTTTAGAAGTGCAAGTCAAAGGACAGGAGATGCCGTTTGAATTTTATGCTAACATTGACTTTGCAGGTTTAAATCTGGATTCATTGAGACGCATGAATGCCTGCCCAATTCTGACTAACGAGTCCAAGCCGAGACAAGCAAAGATTGCAGAGAAGTTCAAGTCTTGCATAGAAGAAGCACTGAAAGAACAAGAAGAGTTTAAAGGAAAAGAGCTGCTGGATATCAAAGATGAACCAGAAGATTGGTGAAAGAGATTGATGCTGAACAAAATGAAAAAGATTTGAAGATTTTGCTGAAGATTCAAAGATAAATCTTAGGGGGAGTACTGTTAGGGCTATTTCCTAGTTAAGATTTACTTTGTATTTTGTTTTTATGTTTGTGTATAGTTTAGGGTCTATTTTGTTATATTCCTTAAACTTGTATTTTGTTGCTTTAAAGCATGTAATGAGAGAGTGTGAGGAGAGAGGCTAGATCACATTTTCACGTAAGAGAGAGAACTTAGTGTGTGTGATTTATTTTCTCCTGCACTTGTATTACAATACTGCTTTGATCATCAATATACAAAGAGAATTATTAGTATGAATTGTGTTAATGATTAAACTGTGTTTGTGTACATGTTATTCTGATCATTGAGCGATATTAACGATCCAATTGAACCTATCAATTTGTCATTGTCTTTATCGATGATATTTTGGTCTATTCGAGAGATCAAAATGATCATGCTGAACACTTGAAGAAGGTTTTGGAAACTCTCAGGCAGGAGAAGCTGTACGCTAAGTTCTCTAAGTGTGATTTTTGGAAGAGAGAAGTTCAATTTCTCGGGCATGTGATAAATGAAGCTGGTGTTCGTATTGTCTGTGTATATTTATCTGATGATGCTAGTATGTTTAAGAAATGCTTGTAAGTGATGGAGTTAGTGGTAACTCTTTGATCAATGGATCTTGGTAACTCGTTGATCAAGGTTTTTACAAGTATTTGGTTGAATGTTTGAAATGTTTTGTAAAATGTTTTATTATGAACTCACCAGCGTAAGCTGACCCTTTCTTTTAAAACTTTTTGGCATACATCCCAGGTGCCGTGTGATGCAGGAAAGCAGGCTAGAGCAGGTAGAAGGCTTGCGGGCTTAGAAGAGACGCTCTGGACCTAGAATAGTTGCTAGCTTTAGTTGTTGATGTTATGTATCAAACAACCATTTGTCATTTTGAGAACTATGTAATTGTAGTTTGAAGTTTAATGTATGAACAACTTTATGTTTTAAGTTGTGTGTATGTATGTTTTTGATTCCGCTGCGTTGCTCCTGATATCCATTCGTCACACGCGTGTAAACCCCCGGGCACCTCAAAAACGAAAAATATCGAAATTCGATATCATTTTCTCAGAGACAACTCTGAAAAAGGTTTAATAATTTTGATTAAAGTTCATACCGACAAACAACTGACAGATCTTTTCACGAAACCATTCTTGTCAAGACGGTTTGAATTCTTAATTCAATCCATAGGGTTAATCAATCATGTCTAATTCTAGTTTATGAAAATCAAATACAAAATCAGAAAATATAAAAGCCAAAAATATAATAAGTTGATGTCAAGTTTTGATTCCTATGCCTTTTTATTCTTGCATTGTGAGTGTGCATGCAAAAGAAAAAGAAACAAAAAGATAGAAAAAACAAAAGAAAAGAAAAGAAAAATCATGTCATAAGAATCTATATTGCAAAAAGTGAAAAATGATAGTTACACTAGACATTATCTGTTACATCATTTTTAATAAATACTGAAAGTGTTAATTGATGTGCGAGACGGCTCAGGCAATTAGACTGAAAAAGTAAGTTCATTGTTGACAAATCTAAAACTTAATGATCTTTGTGTTAAGTTCCTTTGTTATACATGTCTAAATATATATCTTTTGATGCTCTTCTTGTGATGATGTTTGAACATAATCGGGTAACGATGCAATCTATTCAGTGTGATGAACCGCATCGTGAACTTCTTTGTTGTGGTACCCACAGACCTGAAGTCTCACACGAAGTCTCTTCTGAGCTTCAAGGTGCAGCAAAAGATTCCAAAATGGAACAAAAAGAGTCCCAAATGTGGACCATCACCAAACAAAATTCCAAAATGGAATTCAGAAGATTCCCAAGGGGAACAATAGGAAATGAAAAATTCCAAAAATGGAATACAAAAGAAGTCCCAAAGTGGACCAAATTCAAATAGAACCCAATTTCCACACTGTGTATGATTGTAAGTAACCAGATTTTTGTGCATATGCATTCAAGTTGTTGTTGATAAGGAAATATGTTGACATATGTATACATGTGGGTCACATAAGTCATTTTAATCGAACCTTAATCTCATCATGATACTGAAAAAGTAAGTGTGTCAATTCGAGCTAATTGGTATGTTTTCATATCATCACTCAATCAAACATAAGTCAAATGTCTATTCAAATCTTACAAAACATGTTCAGATGATGTATGGTATGATCTCACTGCGATATATTGATTCCTTGCATTGCATATGTATTTACTTTAATGTGTGTGCTTTGTGTATGCAGGCATATGGATTCTTTACTGACACATCGACATCCTTGTGTTGAATGGAGTATGTGGTTAATGAAAGCGAATGTATTGGATGTGATAAAAACAAACCTAAAGTCTTATGATTTGTTTTTTACTAAAGAAAAATGCTTCGGGATGTAAAAATATTGGTAATGCAAAAAATGTGTGCAAAACAAAGAAATAATGTTTGATGAATTTAATGTGTAATTTGTTGCCCTAGTTCATGATTGATCAATTAATTAACACAAACTCTAATAAATATTATGTGTCTAATTAATTTGTCAGGAATGAATGATTGTAGGTGCAATAAATTTCGTTGAAAAGTCAACAGACAAAGAAAAAATGAAGAAAATCGTATAAGTGTTGTAACCGGGTGAAAAACATCATTCACTGCTCAGCCGGGTGATGATATCATAGCCGGGTGATGGAATGATAAGAGTGTCGTGCCGGGTGACAAAATTTCTATGTCACTATGCAGCCGGGTAATGAAGTAATTGACAATGTGCAGCCGGGTGATAATAGAATGAAGTTTCTATATAGTCTGGTAAAGTGCTGTTACTTTACAGCCGGGTAAGTGTTGTCACTATGCATCCGGGTGATGAAAGAAACAGACACTGTGCAGCCGGGTGATGAAAGAAATTGTCACTGTGCAGTCGGGTAATGAAAAGAAAATGCTACTGTTAAGCCGGATGATGTGTTAAACAAAGGTGTAGTCGTTCTAACTCTTGTGACACGGCTTGTTTAAATCATTTGTTGACCCGTCCCAAAGTATTGACCCGTCCCACCAGTAACATGACCCGTCCAAGGCTTTTTGGGTCTAATTGTTTACCCGTCTGAAATGTTGACCCGTCTCAGGGTTTTGACCTAATTTCTGAGCCGGCTCATCCACATAACCCACTTCCTCACCAACACTTATCATTTTTCAAAAACACTCTCAATCAAAATCCCCTGAACATCAATCGACTTATATCATATTCAATATGTGATTTTGTAACAAGTTTTGGTGATTGAATAAGGTATAATCTTCATGATCAAACCTCGTTAAACCCACTGTTGCTCTTAAAAATGAAATGTTGATGATGAACAGTAATTGGACTTTGAATCGACACTTTGATTGTGTGTGTTAAAACTGAAATCGAGTGTTGAGATAGATGTAATAACTGTTAATCACCAATTTTCATCCATTAATTTACACCAAATCATCTGTTATCGACTGAATCAAAATAAAAAAATCAAACCCTGTCGAAACCGCCATTGATGAACTTTGAATGTGTTCATGATTTTAATGTCAAATGATAAATCACCTGCAATTGATTGATTAACTGATGTTAAAAATGAACTGAAACATGTTTTACAACTTTATTTTGCAAATAACAAATTTGCACTTAAGAATTTAAGCAGTTAAGAGTGTAAAGTTACATGATCATTGATTCACAAAAGTTTTTGTTAAACAAGATGATACTATCAAATTGTTGATTAACTTAGGTGATAAATGTCTATGTGATTTGTTACATTATGTCTATGTGCTTATTTCTTGTACAAATATTGTTTGTTTATTGAAGGATAATGTCTAACACATGTGCCTTGGTTTTTGATTGACAGATGAATGATCTAAAGTTTGAGCCTAAGCATAATCTCGTAGCTGTTTTGGATGAATCAATACCTGAAGCAGAAGGGTATAGAGACATGATCAGATTTCTGAGAAGGACTAAATATGTGTATGCAATGTGTGCCAAACCCATTGTATATGCTAGATTGATTAAGAGTTTTTGGAGAACAGCAGAGGTTATCACAAATGAGGCTGGTATATCGGTTGTGAGAGGTAATATTACCAGACAGTTACAGATAACTGTGTCTGAAGAGTCGATCAGGACTGCACTAAGGTTAGATGAAGAAGAAGTTGGTGCTCTTGATGAATACACAACTGCTGAATGCCAGTCATGTTTTATAAATATGGGACATCCTCCTGTATTTCCTAAACAGCAGTTTATGAGAGCCAGATTGGGAAAGCAATGGAAATTGCTATGTTATGTTATTCAGCAATGTATGTCAAGACGAAGTGCTGGATTTGATAATTTTCCATCAGATATTGCATCCCCAATTGTTGCAATAGCTATAAACAGACCTTTTAACATGTCTAGATGGATTATGAAGGGATTCATTTTCAATTTGGTGAAAGGGAAAAGATTTAAATTATTGATGTATCCAAGATTTCTGCAACTTTTGATCAACATTGCACATCCGGTTATTCGTGAAGAGGGTGTGAATGGCGACTTATTGATGACTGAAGATATGAATGCCTTATCTTACCGAAAGATGAGCATTGGAAATGTGCCAGAAGTTCAAATGTTTGACTATATGCGAGATATAGCAAACACTGAAGAAGATATTGGAGGGGTATATCATCATATTTCTCAAGGCGAAGTTGTAAATCCAGAAGATCTCATAGATGATATTCCTGATGCCCTCAGGTCTGAATCAAGTGAAAGTGAAAAAGTTAGTATCTCTGAAACATAAGAAGAAGAAGTTCCTGAGAATGATGATGATAAGGATGATGATCAGGATGATGACAACAATGATGATGATAATGTTGTTGAGAACATTGAAGCTGATACAAATTCTGATCAAGTAGAAGAAGAAGAAGAGATAGAGATAGATTTTCCTGAAGTGGAACTAATTATTATAGAGGATGTTATTGTGACTGAAGAGAATGAACCAATTAATGTGCTTCAGATTGCACAAGAAGCGGTTGCTGAAGTAGAGACTGTGGCACAGAAGTTTATGAAACTGAAGCTGTTAAGATTATTCCAGATCCAGTTGATATTGCCACATCATCGTTTCCTGCAACTGAACATGCTGAACAACTGAAGGGGTCTTCACCTAAGGTTGATTTAGATGTGGATTTAAATGAAGAAGAAGGTGAAATCTTTCATTTAAAGAGAATGATAGCCAAATTGTTAGATGAGAATGCTCAGCTTAAGGCTTTAAATGAAAGAAAGAAGAAGAGACTTGCTGATTTTTGGATTACTCATCAGAAAAACACTCAAGTGTTTAAAGAATTGGATGAAGAGTACGAAAAACTCAAGGCAGATTATGAAGAGTTACAAGCTGAATGTAACACTTTACGAGCTGAAAAGGAGTTATTGGAAAATTGGTTGAAAGAGGAAGAATCTGAAAACTCTGAGTCTGATAAAGAGTTTATTGCGGATGAAGACGTTGGAGTATCTGAAACTCCTAGGGACGTCACAGTTTATTACACCAGATCACGACGATCTAAAACTGTGACAGAACCGATTGTTGAATCAGTCCTTAAGCCCGATGATGCTACTGCTGTTGTGTCTTATGACAAAGCGGAGGGAAAACGTAAACTCGATGAAGTTATTGAGATCGTTGAAGATGTGTCTGTGAAGAAGGCTAGAACCGAGGAAGCAGTTCAGGTTGAGCCGGTTCAAGCTGATATTGTACAAGCAACTGAAGTGCTGAATGTAAGTGAAGAAGCCGACACATCTGGTTTTGAAACCGAAGAAAACGTATGCGAAGATATTCCTATTGATCTTGATGCTTGGTTTGATTACCTAGAAAGAATGAAGTACAATCCTATTTATTTGAATGGGCTTACTGTTAGTCGAATAAACGAAGAATATGAAAAATGTGTAAATGCTCAAGATAGAATTGAAGGTGATGAGAAAGAATTTGTAGTTGAGCCAGGTGAGTGGACGCCTTTACAAGAAAGCTTAAATATTGATGATCTTCCTCCGGAAGAATTATATCATCAAAATCCAGAAGAAATGACTTCAACTGATATGCGTCAGTGGTTACAGTCAAGGAATTATCCGTACAAAACGCTTAAGAGGTTGAAGAAGGAATTGTTGAAGAAAATTGTGGTAAGTTTTAAAAAGTCAGAAAAGATGCATAACCGTATGCTCTTTTTGGATTATAATAATCCACAATACTTTGAACTAACCAAACGGTTCAAAGTACTTGAACCAAAAGAGATTCCGTTGATGGTGTTGCCCGAAGATGCTCATAAAAAGAGGAAAGAATTAATTGATATGTTTCCAAGCGAAATGAAAGCATATCACATTCCTATGGATGTACGCGAGTCATGGCATAAAGCTGCCACAACAGGTGATATCGTAAGATCACTGCTGAGTAAAGGTCAATCCGTAGCTAACTTATTAGACTCGATGATCGTACCGGAAAAGTCCAAGGATGTGAAAATCATCGCATGGAAGTATGATGAGATCTTTGATGCATTTTTTATTAAAAGAGTGAATGTTTATCACTATTATTCAAGTATTGTCAAGCTGCCGGTTCAAGACTTGAAAGAATTTCACAAGCTGAGACTGATAAATCATCCACGAGCTGAGCGTGGTGATAAATGTGCGATGTTATTGGATGCTGGAATTAGTCGCATGCCAAAGTTTTTGGAAACGCCATCAATGGAATCTCTTTTGGTTCAAGTACTTTGAACCGTTTGGTTAGTTCAAAGTATTGTGGATTATTATAATCCAAAAAGAGCATATGGTTATGCATCTTTTCTGACTTTTGAAAACTTACCACAATTTTCTTCAACGATTCCTTCTTCAACCTCTTTAGCGTTTTGTACGGATAATTCCTTGACTGTAACCACTAACGCATATCAGTTGAAGTCATTTCTTCTGGATTTTGATGATATAATTCTTCCGGAGGAAGATCATCAATATTTAAGCTTTCTTGTAAAGGCGTCCACTCACCTGGCTCAACTACAATTCTTTCTCATCACCTTCAACTCTATCTTGAGCATTTACACATTTTTCATATTCCTCGTTTATTTGACTAACAGTAAGTCCATTCAAATAAACAGGAGTGTACTTCATTCTTTCTAGGTAATCAAACCGAGCATCAAGATCAATAGAAATATCTTCGCATACGTTTTCTTCGGTTTCAAAACTAGATGTGTCGGCTTCTTCACTTACATTCAGCACTTCAGTTGCTTGTACAATATCAGCTTGAACCGGCTCAACCTGAACTGCTTCCTCGGTTCTAGCCTTCTTCACAGACACATCTTCAACGATCTCAATAACTTCATCGAGTTTACGTTTTCCCTCCGCTTTGTCATAAGACACAACAGCAGTAGCATCATCGGGAATAGGGACTGATTCAACAATCGGTTTTGTCACAGTTTTAGATCGTCGTGACCTGGTGTAATAAACTGTGACGTCCCTAGGAGTTTCAGATACTCCAACGTCTTCATCAGCAATAAACTCTTTATCAGTCTCAGATTTTTCAGATTCTTCCTCTTTCAACAAATTTTCCAATACCTCCTTTTCAGCTCGTAAAGTGTTACATTCAGCTTGTAACTCTTCATAATCTGCCTTGAGTTTTTCGTACTCTTCATCCAATTCTTTAAACACTTGAGTGTTTTTCTGATGAGTAATCCAAAAATCAGCAAGTCTCTTCTTCTTTCTTTCATTTGAAGCCTTAAGCTGAGCATTCTCATCTAACAATTTGGCTATCATTCTCTTTAAATGAAAGATTTCACCTTCTTCTTCATTTAAATCCACATCTAAATCAACCTTAGGTGAAGACCCCTTCGGTTGTTCAGCATGTTCAGTTGCAGGAAACGATGATGTGGCAATATCAACTGGATCCGGAATAATTTCAACAGCTTCAGTTTCATCAACTGTCTGTGCCACAGTCTCTACTTCAGCAACCGCTTCCTGTGCAATCTGAAGCACATTAATGGGTTCATTCTTTTCAGTCACATTCACATCCTCTATAATAATCGGTTCCACTTCTGGAAAATCTATCTCTATCTCTTCTTCTTCTTCTACTTGATCAGAATTTGTATCAGCTTCAATGTTCTCAACAACATTATCATCATCATTGTTGTCATCATCCTGATCATCATCATTCTCAGGAACTTCTTCTTCTTCTGTTTCAGAGCTACTAACTTTTTCACTTTCACTTGATTCATACTTGAGGGCATCAGTAATATCATCTATGAGATGTTCTGGATTTACAACTTCACCTTGAGAAATATGATGATATACCCCTCCAATATCCTCTTCATTGTTTGCTATATCTCGCATATAGTCAAACATTTGAACTTCTGGCACATTTCCAATGCTCATCTTTCGGTAAGATAAGGCATTCATATCTTTAGTCATCAATAAGTCGCCATTCACACCCTCTTCACGAATAACCGGATGTGCAATGTTGATCAAAAGTTGCAGAAATCTTGGATACATCAAGAATTTAAATCTTTTCCCTTTCACCAAATTGAAAATGAATCCCTTCAAAATCCATCTAGACATGTTAAAAGGTCTGTTCATAGCTATTGCAACAATTGGGGATGCAATATCTGATGGAAAATTATCAAATCCAGCACTTCGTCTTGACATACATTGCTGAATAACAAAACATAGCAATTTCCATTGCTTTCCCAATCTGGCTCTCACAAACTGCTGTTTAGGAAATACAGGAGGATGTCCCATATTTATAAAACATGCCTGGCATTCAGCAGTTGTGTATTCATCAAGAGCACCAACTTCTTCTTCATCTAACCTTAGTGCAGTCCTGATCGACTCTTCAGACACAGTTATCTGTAACTGTCTGGTAATATTACCTCTCACAACCGATATACCAGCCTCATTTGTGATAACCTCTGCTGTTCTCCAAAAACTCTTAATCAATCTAGCATATACAATGGGTTTGGCACACATTGCATACACATATTTAGTCCATCTCAGAAATCTGATCATGTCTCTATACCCTTCTACTTCAGGTATTGATTCATCCAAAACAGCTACGAGATTATGCTTAGGCTCAAACTTTAGATCATTCATTCGACTGCACAATGACAATTTCTTTCATCACCCAGCTGCACAATGTCTATTTCTTTCATCACCCGGCTGCATAGTGACAACACTTACCCGGCTGTACAGTAACAGCACTTTACCCGGCTATATAGAAACTTCATTCTATTATCACCCGGCTGCACAGTGTCAATTACTTCATTACCCGGCTGCATAGTGACATAGAAATTTTGTCACCCGACACGACACTCTTATCATTCCATCACCCGGCTATGATATCATCACCCGGCTGAGCAGTGAATGATGTTTTTCACCCGCTTACAACACTTATACGATTTTCTTCATTTTTTCTTTGTCTGTTGACTTTTCAACGAAATTTATTGCACCTGCAATCATTCATTCCTGACAAATTAATTAGACACATAATCTCTATTAGAGTTTGTGTTAATTAATTGCTCAATCATGAACTAGGGCAACAAATTACACATTAAATTCATCAAACATTATTTCTTTTTCAATTTTCTTTGATTTTTATCAAAAAGTGTTTTGCACACATCTTTTGCATTACCAATATTTCTACATCCCGAAGCATTTTTCTTTAGTAAAAAACAAATCACAAGACTTTAGGTTTGTTTTTATCACATCCAGTACATTTGTTTTCATTAACCACATACTCCATTCAACGCACTTATTTCAAATATTTTTGGCTTTTTGAAATTATATTTTTCTTCAATTATTGTCCCCCTAAACTTGAAATTTCAAGAAAATTTTAAGTTTAACAAGGATGTCGATGTGTCAGTAAAGAATCCATATGCCTGCACAAACAAAGCACACACATTAAAGTAAATACATATGCAATGCAAGGAATCAATATATCGCAGTGATGATATGAAAACATACTACTTAGCTCGAATTGACACACTTACTTTTTCAGTATCATGATGAGTATAAGGTTCGATTAAAATGACTTATGTGACCCACATGTATACATATGTCAACATATTTCCTTATCAACAACAACTTGAACGCATTTGCACAAAAACCTGGTTACTTACAATCATACACAGTGTGGAAATTGGGTTCTATTTGAATTTGGTCCACTTTAGGACTTCTTTTGTATTCCATTTTTAGAATTTTTCATTTCCTATTGTTCCCCTTGGGAATCTTCTGAATTCCATTTTGGAATTTTGTTTGGTGATGGTCCACATTTGGGACTCTTTTTGTTCCATTTTGGAATCTTTTGCTGCACCTTGAAGCTCAGAAGAGACTTCGTGTGAGACTTCAGGTCTGTGGGTACCACAACAAAGAAGCTCACGATGCGGTTCATCACACTGAATAGATTGCACCGTTACCCGATTATGTTCAAACATCATCACAAGAAGAGCATCAAAAGATATATATTTAGACATGTATAACAAAGGAACTTAACACAAAGATCATTAAGTTTTAGATTTGTCAACAATGAACTTACTTTTTTAGTCTAATTGCCTGAGCCGTCTCGCACATCAATTAACACTTATCAGTCTTTATTAAAAATGATGTAACAGATAATGTCTAGTGTAACTATCATTTCTCACTTTTTGCAATATAGAATCTTATGACATGATTTTTCTTTTCTTTTGTTTTTTCTATCTTTTTGTTTCTTTTTCTTTTGCATGCACACTCATAATGCAAGAATAAAAAGGCATAGGAATCAAAACTTGACATCAACTTATTATATTTTTGGCTTTTATATTTTCTGATTTTGTATTTGATTTTCATAATCTAGAATTAATCATGATTGATTAACCCTATGGATTGAATTAAGAATTCAAACCGTCCTGACAAGAATGGTTTCGTGAAAAGATCTGCCAGTTGTTTGTCGGTATGAACTTTAATCAAAATTATTAAACCTTTTTCAGAGTTGTCTCTAAGAAAATGATATCGAATTTCGATATGTTTCGTTTTTGAGTGTTGAACAGGATTAGCAGTAATGAACATAGCAGCAGTATTGTCTATGTAAATAGGAGTTTTGAGAAAAGTTAAACCCGTAGTCAAGTAACTGGTTTTGTAACCACAAAACTTGAGAACATCCTGCAGATGCAGCGATATACTCTGCTTCAGCAGTGGATACGGAAACATTGGTCTGCTTTTTGCATTGCCATGAGACAATGCGAGGACCCAGAAACTGACATCCACCCGTAGTCGATTTCCTGTCAAGAGCACAACCACCAAAGTCACTATCAGAATAACTATATAATTCAAAATTGCCCTCATAAGGATACCATAACCCGAGATTCGGTTTTCCTTTAAGGTATCTGAAAATACGTTTGACAGCAATCAGGTGCGACTCTTTAGGATCTGATTGATATCTGGCACACACACATACAGAATACATGATGTCTTGTCTTGATGCAGTAAGATACATCAATGAACAGATCATTGATCTGTAAAGTGTTTGATCAACGGATTTGCCTTTTGGATCAGGCTGTATCTTGCAGTTCACATCAGATGGAGTTCGTATAGTCTGACAATCTTGCATCTTGAACTTTTTCAGCAACTTTTCAACAAACTTTGATTGGTTGATAAAAATTCTGTCTGCTGACTGTTTTACTTGCAATCCGAGAAAGAAATTTATCTCCCCCATAGAACTCATCTGAAATCTGGATTTCATAATCTTCTCAAACTCTTTGCACATGGATGGACTTGTTGAGCCAAAGATGATATCATCAACGTATACTTGAACACACAGAAGATCTGCATTTTCCCGCTTCATGAATAACGTGGGATCAATCTGACCTCTTGAAAATCCATGTTCCAGCAAATGTTTAGATAACGTCTCGTACCAAATCCTTGGGGCTTGATGTAGACCATATAAAGTTTTGCTTACTTTGTATACACGATGTGGATACTCAGGATCTTCGAAACCTGGAGGTTGTCTGACGTACACATCATCAGTAATTTGTCCATACAAAAATGCGCCTTTTACATCCATTTGAAACACTTTGAACTTCATGAAAGAGACATATGCTAGAAAAACGCGAATAGCTTCAAGTCGAGCGACCGGAGCAAACACTTCTTCATAGTCGATACCTTCTTCTTGAGTGTAACCTTGTGCAATAAGTCTGGCTTTATTTCTGACCACAATGCCACGTTCATCTGGCTTGTTCTTGTACAACCATCTTGTACCAATCGCATTTTCTCCTTCAGGTAAGTCCACTAATTTCCAAACTTCTTGTTTTCGAAACTGAAGTAACTCCTCTTGCATGGCTTCAATCCAACTGTTATCTTGCAACGCTTTTGAAATGTTTTTCGGTACCACTTGAGAAAGAAAACATGAATAAAGACAAATGTTTGCATGCTCAGTCTGACTTCTCATTGTTCACTGATTCAAAGGACCTATAATCTGAGAGATAGGATGATTTCGATGAACTCGATGAGTTGGAATCACATCTCCTTGAACTTGAGTCTCCAGATTAGACTGATTTAGATTCGGAAGATCTTGTAAAATTGTAGAAGTATGTGGAGTAAAATTAGGAACTTGATCTGGTGAATTGATGAAGTAGTCAAATCTTTCTGGAACAACTTCAACACTGGGATCTGATGATGATTGATTATGAACAGATCCACCATCATTAGGAGAATTTTGTTGATTCACAATATCTTCAAAATTGTTTGATTCTTGACCTTCTTGGATAACCAGATGGACCCGGAGCTTGGTTGGATACAACATTATCAGGATTGTGAAATGACATGAACGGATACTCAGAATTGAGATCATTGTCATCGTCATTATCTGAATCATCACTGAAACATCTTAAATTTCCTGATACTTTTTTCGTTTTTCCTGAAAAATAAATAAGTTAGAGTTGAAAGATTTTGATAACGAATCTAAATCAAATAACCATTCGGGACCATGAGCCACTGACGGAAATGAATTTTCTAAAAACTTAACGTTGATAGTTTCAATTACAACATTTGTATTGCTGTTAAAAACCCGATAAGCTTTAGAAACTGATGAATATCCTAAGAAAAATCCATCGTCAGATCTTGACTCAAATTTACCGAGATGATCACTTAAGTTCAGAATTGACACAGGACAACCACATGCTTTCAAGTATGAAATATTCGGTTTTCTTCCAAACAATAACTCATAAGACGTTTTAAGTTTATCCTGAACCAATAATATCTTGTTTTGTACAAAGCAGGCAGTAGCAATAGCTTCGTCCCAGAATGTGATAGGGATTTTGGCATCTGCGAGCATGGATCTTGCTGCTTCAATTAGTGTCCGATTTTTCCGTTCTGCAACTCCGTTCTGTTGTGGAGTTCTTGGAGAACTAAATTGATGCACAATTCCTTTTTCTGCACAAAAAGAATTGACATTAGAGTTTATAAACTCGGTTCCATTGTCACTTCTCAAGATTTTCACTTTACAATCTAACTGATTTTCAACTTTGATAATGAATTCTTTTAACAACTCAGCAGTTTCAGATTTAACATGCAAAAAACTAGTAAGATACCCGCGCGATGCTGCGGCAACGTCAATATACAACACAATACTCATTTTAGTTTTGGGTATTTTGTTTCGATTTGTGATATTGTTTGGGTCGAGCCAATAACCGAATTGAGCCTACTACATGCAAACTAAATATGCATCATGCATATATCTTTTAATGAGTATTAGGTTATCTCTTTTTTAAATAAGATATCTCTCTAAATTTACTCTTATCGTAGATCATTACAATAAGTAGATTAAGTTTAATATGTAATGACAATAGATGAGTTTTCTTTGTTTGAAAAATAAGTGAAAAGTTTTAAGTAATATATGACCATACAAGTTGATATAATATATTAGTTGTATAAAGAATATAATATTCACATGTCAAATTCTCATATTAGGCGTAAACAATGTCTTAACGTTAATAGCTATTTATAAATACACATGTCCTATAGTGAGCACACAAATGACCATTTGGCTTTTAATACTGAACCTATACTTTTAAAACACATTTTATGAAGTCTATAACTTCATTAACAAATATGCTCTACTATTGTATATTCATATTCTTTTATCAAGTTCAAAAGTGAAGTTTACTTTTTTCCTTAATTTAAAATGTATTCACCCATTCAAAGGACTACTCAAAACGTACGTGCGCGATGTGGCGGTGACAATGCAACATAGGTGACATTTTTCAACAAACTACTCGATTCTATTAGCTTATTTTCCAGTGCAATATATATATCTGTCATGAGCCTAACATAACTCAACATACAAATAAGAAAACATCATTCATAAACATAGGACATCAAAATATAAATATTCAAATAACAAGTCATGGTAAGATGAGATTACACATCTCAATGACCGGACCACCATACCCGCGCAATGCAGCGGTGGAAACATATTGCTCTTGAAATTATATAAGAGGAAATCGAAAGAATACATATTATTTTGAATTGATGGAAAGATGACATTGATAATCCTTTTATAGAGTTTTCTAGGATGGTGCATGGAATTGTTATATCATCAGATATGCAAATAAAGCTTCCTTTGATCGTTTCTTCAGTCCATCACCGACTATAAAAATAAAATCAGAAGACTAAATATCATTAAGTGCTCTCGTATGTATTGTGTATTTTGTTAAGATTTTATATCAAGAACCTCTTGGATTTCTTTTTTTTTCTACTATGTCATCACAAGGTATTTATTATCTAAATTGTTCTAAAAACTCATCAAAATGAGCAGCACATTCTTATCAAAACGGATCTTAAAGTCATGTAAACGGGTCAAACTAATTGTTCAATGCACATACGTCATTTCTAGCATAACTAAAATCACCAACAACTACAAATCAAAATGAGTTGTTTCATCAACCAAATATTATTACAAATAATTTTCTAGCATAATTATTATCTTTATACAAACAATGTGCAAAACATGTCAAAATAATGAGGAACGACAAAATGTCAAAACAAACACACACAATGACACAATTGCACACAAATACAAACTGCTAAAATATGTCATAACAACAATACACATAGAACTGCACATACACTATTGGATTCTATTTCAACACAAAAATTGCACACACTGCACATGTACATTGGGCTGCACAAACTTTACACATTAGGCTATACAAACTATACACAACAAACACTCCAAGATAATGAAATTGGTCAAAATACAAAACTTGACCCAAAGTCTAAGTGATAGCTAGTTAAAGAAAATAAATATAAAACGTCATTAAATGAAAGTTTGCAATCGATGCCATTCCAACCTAGATCTAAACATCAGAAACAAAAAAATTTCGCTAGTTCATTGGTGATGATGCAAGTTCACCATCAACAAAAGCAAAAAGGTTTTAAAACACCTCCAACACAAACTGATTTAATGGTTTTAAATCAAACTTAATCACAAAAGAGAACAAAATTCTTAAATTATGACTAAAACTTCATTAGATTCTAAGTAGGGTTTTTTAATGATGAGAAATCAGATAAAAGAACTAACCCAGTTTACAGTTCAGGTATAGCAGGAAACTGCATCTTCAAGAAAGTACATGCAAATTACCAACACCACCACCATTAAAAGGAATGACAATTGAACAGTGTCTGACAATGCAAATGAAAAAGCCTTTTTTCGTTACATCAAAATGTAGAACAACTGCCATATAAATTCTCGGTTGATGATTTAATTAATTTACCATGTTTGTAGATCATTGAGAACAAATGGTCTATTGAGAACTACGATTCTCAAACTTGCATTGCCTTCCACCAACAACTGTAAACGAATCAAATTTCACAAAAACATCATCAAAATTTAATCAAATTCCATAACTTAGTATCAAATGCAGCAAATCTCATAAACAATTAAACAAACCTGAAATGACAGATTCATATCTACACAAATGGCATTTAAAAACTTTTTTTACGTCTAGGCACACAGTATATATAGCCAAAGCAATCAGATACCTTTTGGAAGTGGAAATCATCTTCTAATTTAAAAAAAAATCAATGGATGATAAGGGAAGAGATTGTAACATATTGGATCAGTTATATCAGTTGAGAAAAAGAAATTAGCATATATAGCCAATTAGAACATCTTAGAAAAGTGAATGTAACAACTACAACAGGTAAATGGAACAACAAGTAATCGAATGTTACTTGCAAGTAAACTGAACAATGCACCACTGCAGTCAAAGCAGAAATACACAACAATTTCACTTCAAGATTCAAGGAAAACAGATTAATGGTATAATCCCTAAACTTTTAATTTTTTAAACTTACACTTTTAGAAGCATAAACTATACCAGCAAAACCACCCAAACTTGTTTTTGAAAAATGTCTCAAAATCCAGATAGATCACCACCTGCAACATGCTTTTATGCGTCGCTTTTAGTGTCTCAAAATTCAGTATTATTACTTTCCCAACATCTCTAATGATTAGGTTGACGGAGAGCCTGGCGGCTATTCTGTTCTTGACGCTCTGCATACGTTATTCGTGCACATTTTAGACTCCAACACGGATTTTCTGCATTTGAAGGCTATATACGTTTAACACGAATACTGTTTTTACATATTTGCAGCAGCAACAAGTGTGTTTTTAAACATACATCAGCTGGTGTTTTTATCAATTAACAGACAACATTCATACACACATTCATCTATACTACACAACTCTTACACACACATAAAAATTTAGTTTCAAAAACCGCACATTACAAAAAAGATAAAAAAAAACTGCACATACACACAGCATAACAGCAGCTGATGTATGTGTGTTTTGATGTTGAAACTGAATGTGTTGTGTGTGTATGTGCAGTTTTTGTATGTTTACTACTGCTGTTTCAAAACAACCAGCAACAACTTTAATTTTTTCATTTTTTGAAGTATTTATCGTTCACAACACATACAACATACACATTCATACAACACATACAACATACACATTCATACAACACACAACACAACACATTCATACACATACATGCAACACACACATTCATACAAAACACCAACACATACACTTTTTGTTCCAAAATCACAACACACACTTATATTTAGTTTTTTTTAAATCAAAACACACAACACACACATACACTTTTTGTTTCAAAAATCACAAATTCACACAACACCACACATTCAGATCCCCCCATATTCATACATCCATACAAAAATACAACACACACATTCATACACACACAACATATTCATACACACACAACACATTCATTTTTGGTCATTTTGTCTATTAATCTCTAAAAATACCAGGATTTGCCAAACTATCAAACACATGATGATCATTTGATTATTGCAACTTCAAATAACACAAAACATACACACACACACATACATGTAAAGCTGCTGTTTCGAAAACACACATACGCTTATGTGTTGCTGCTGTTTCATAAACACACATTCACAGCATAATAACAATAACAACTCTGTTTATATGCAGCAGATTGCACAAACAAACACATTCATAAAACACAAACATACAACACACACATTCATACTAACATACAACACACACTTTCATAAAACACATTTTGTTTCAACTGTTTTTAAACAACATAAACAGCAACAACGTCAACTGTTTTTAAAATTTTTTGACATTCATACATACACATTAGAAAACAGGTGTTTCTGCTTAAATGAATATTTTAAATTTTTTTAAAGAATTATAACCATAATGTTGCAATTGTTATATTGAAAATGTAGCTGCTGTTTCAATCATGTTGCTGTTGTTATATTGAAAAAAATGTGATGCTGCTACTGTTTCAATGAACACGTCACAACACCACACAACACAAAACATACACACACACCAAATTCAAACACACACATAGGAGAAGTTGTTGTTTCAAAAACACCGTAAAACATGTTGTTGTTGTTGTTTCAATCAACACGTCACAACACCACACAACACAATAGAACACAATACAACACAACACAACTCTTGAATGTGCAGGTTTGGTGTTGTTATCTGTTTTCAAACAGACAACACACAACATACACATTTTGTTGTTATCTGTTTCAATTGTTTTTAAAATTGAACAAAGAAAACATAAACATAACACGCCATTCATACACACACACGTTTATACTACAACACACAACGCATTCATACAACACAACACATTCATCATTCAAACACAACACACACACATACAAATATTAACCCCCTAACCCACACACACACACATTCACTTTCATAATCACAACACAAACAGCACAGCAAAAAACAATATGTGTACTGCTGCTCTTTCAACACAACACAACACACAACACAACTTACAACAAAACACAATTAAAACACAATTCATACACATTCAGTTTCAATAAAACACAACACACACTTATATATAGTTTTAAATATCATGTGCAGCAGCAACAACTGTCATCTGCAGCAACAAATGTGTTTTTAAACATACATCAGCTGGTGTTTTTATCAACTAACACACAACATTCATACACACATTCATCTATACTACACAACTTTTACACACACATAAAAATTCAGTTTCAAAAACTGCACATTACAAAAAAGAAAAAAAACTGCACATACACACACAGCAAACATCAGCTGATGTATGTGTGTTTTGATGTTGAAACTAAATGTGTTGTGTGTGTATGTGCAGATTTTGTATGCTATTTCAACACAACCAGCAGCAACAACTTTATTTTTCAAAAACACCATACAACATGTTGCTACTGCTTTCAATCAACACATCACAACACCACACAACACAACATACCTCGGATGGACAATTTAGATCGCTGCACAATTTACACGCATAGACATATTCAGATCCAGGCTAACAAAAGAACACATCGCTGCACAATTTACACACATAGACAAATTTAGATTCACGTTAACATTTAATATAAAATTCTTATTTTTCTTAGTACCCTAATCATTCATATATCAAATCATTCATCATCCTAAGAGCTCAACATGAAATTCATTACCCCCCCCCCCCTTTCAAGATAGAATGTTGACTATTGTATTTCATTGGTATAAGAGTTTGATGACACCCTACAACAGTGTGTACATTAATATTTTCACAGCACACACATCGAGTATGGATTTTGTATGACTATCCATTTGTCAAACACCCTACAACTTGTGTATATATGTACATAGTTCGTTGTGAAGGCAGTATGACTCTCATACTCTCCAACGGTGTCCTTGCTAATAACATATCCATTAACCAACATTAGCTTTCTAAACACATATACAAGTATTTTGGTTTTAAAATTTTCGCTACCGTGGCTAACAAAACAATATATAAAGCTGACTCGTTTTCTTCTCAAGGTAGCAAGTTCGCTTTAAATCAAAACTCTTCAAACCCTTTTTAAAAACATCATACTTTACTTAAACTATCTAGAACTTCAAAAATTTAACAGTATGTATACCTTCCAACATCTCCTCAAAGTTCTTCTAATAGATATCAGGTACTTTGTTTTCTCAAGGGCATGAGCAATGGTACACTACAATGGTTCCAACATGTTAGGGCTATTTCCTAGTTAAGATTTACTTTGTATTTGTTTATACTTTTATGTATAGTTTAGGGTCTATTTTGTTATTTTCCCTAATATTGTAATTGTTGCTTAAAAAGCATGTAGTGAGAGAGTGTGAGGAGAGAGGCTAGATCACTATTCACGTTAAAGAGAGAACTAAGTGTGTGTGATTTATTTTCTCCTGCATTTGTACTACAAATCTGCTTTGATCATCAATATACAAAAGAGAATTATTAGTATGAATTGTGTTAATGATTGAACTGTGTTTGTGTATGAATTATTCTGATCATTGAGCGATATTATCGATCCAATTGAACCTATCAGTTGGTATCAGAGCTGTTGGTATTGTGTTCTTCGCTATTCATCAAGCAAATCACTACAATATTGCTCAAAAATCATGATCTGAATGAATTGTTGCTGTTTTTAGTGGTGATTTTTCATCGCAATCACTCCTAATTCACAACGATTGTGCAAATTCCATCAGATTATCATCAGATCTGAGGAATTAAGAAGATTGAAAAAGTTACTGTTCGATCGAATTTTACTCAAATTCATCAAAATTTGATCATGTTTTGGATTGATTGAGATTAGGGATTGATAATCGGACTATTTCACTGCTTGTGTGTGAATTTTGAAAGAATTGGACAAGTTTTTGACAAACCCAGAAAAATTCTCATGATGAAGATGATGAACAGTATGAACTTGGTTGAAGATTAACTTGCCGGGTGATAAATTTGACTTAGACAATTTCCTTTGGACTGAGATTTGTGAACAATTAGGTCCTGTGCAGCCGTGTAAAGGAATTTGTGCTAGACGGGTAAAGAATTTGACTAGGAAAAGGTGTTACTGTTCAGCCGGATCAACAACTGTTGTGCCGGGTAATACACTGTTACGCCGGGTGATTAACAATTTCAGCCGGGTGAGTGAAAACTGTGTAGCCGGGTAGACAACTTTGCCGTGTGATCGACAACTGTTCAACCGGGTAAAGCTTTTTGCCGTGTCAAGATTCAAGCCGGGTCAAGTTATTTGGCGTGTGAAGTTATTTCTTGTTGTCGTGTAACTGTTCAGCCGGGTAACTGTTTTGCCGGTTAAAGAATACAAGACTTACAACTGTTGAGCCGTGTGACTGTTTAGACGGGTGAAGACTTTTCTCTGCCGGGTAAAGAACAAAGCTACTGTTCAGCCGGGTGAAGAAGGATTTTTCACTGTTCAGCCGTGTGACTCATTTTTAGTTGTTTTAATCCTTGTTTTCTTATCTTGTCATTAATTACTTGTCTTTATTTTAGTATTTTAACTGTTTCTTTTCAAAAATTAACAAAAACCAAAAATATTTTCTTTAAAATCTTTTAAAAATGGCACCTAATGATGATTCTGATAACCGTGTTCCTAGACTTGTCAATCGTGCAGATTTCAAGAATTGGACGATTAGACTGAAGCATCATCTTTGCTCAATAGACAATGATCTTTGGAAGTCAATTGAAAAGGGTCCTCACATACCTACACAGACAGCTCCAGATAGTGCAAGTACCTACACCAAGGACTTTACTGAACCTTATCCAGAGGATAATTTGTTAGCAGAAGATTTGAAGAAAGTGAAGAATGATAGCAAAGCATATTCTTTGATGTGTAAGGGATTGCCACTACACGTACTGTCAAGGTTGGACACCTATCAAACAGGCTATACATTGTTTAAGGCTTTAAAGTCCATTTGTGAAGGAGGTGAACGACTCAGAAGTCTCAAGAAACAAAAGTTGAAGAGACAGTTGGAGTTATTTGAACACATTGCTGGAGAATCCGTGCACCAGATGATGAATAGGTTTGTTCATCTGACTACTGAAATGTCCAATGTGGGTGCAAAGACAGATCTCCAAGATCTGAATGATAGATTGTTATGTGCACTTCCATCATCATGGAAACAGACTGTGACGTTACTGAAACATACTGAGAAGTTTCCAATGGATCTAGATTTGCTCATTGCAAAGATAGAGGAAGTAGAGATTGATGAAAGTTCTAGAAATACTGATAGAACTGGTTCACATGCACAATACAAATATATTGTGAATCCTGCTAATACTGTGGAGAATGCTTTTCTTGCACAAGATGCAACTAAATTTGAAGATGAGGGTGATTTATTTGTTGGCGCAAGCTTTTATACTGATTCATCATATTTTCCAAGTTCGCCAACTTATTCTCAACCTCAATCTCCACCAAGAGCTCAAGTTCAAAGTCAGAATCTGAAGAATCAAGTAGACAATCAAAGTTCAAATGTTCAAGCCAAGGTAAAAGATGTGATGAACATCTTGTTACAAGATGACGAGACCAAAACTGCCTTTACAGCTTTTATGGCAAGTTTTCAAGCATACCAAGGATGTCACTTGAGTCAAATGGACGTTGTCCTTCAAGATTTATTTGAGTGGATCCTGATGACGTTGAGGAAATGGATTTGAATTGGCAGATGGTGATGGTTGCATATAGAATGCAGAAGCATGCATATGTTAACCGAAGTTACAAGCCACATGCAAACAAGACGGTTGGATTTGACAAATCAAAGGCCAGATGTTTCAATTGTAACTGCTATGGTCATTTTTCAAGGGAATGCAAAGCTCCTATGAATCAGAACTACAATGATCAGTCAAGTTCAAGTGGACAGAATCAAGGTCAAGGTCAAAGCTCGCAACAGTCTTCAAGCTATCAACAAAGAAATCAACGTTTCTTCCAGAAACCATATCAAAGTCTTCCCATGCCTGAACTGAAAGACGAAGGAAAGAAACCAGAAGATCAAACTAAAGCACTGGTGGTTAGTGTGAAAGATGGTTATGATTGGAGTGCTTATGCAGAACAATTCACATCTGATCTTACATCGAATTTGGCACTGGTATGTGAAATCGAAGAAGATTGGTCAGAAGAAGGAGATATCAAGGTGATTGATACTGTTAGTGAAGATTCAGAGGAATATGACTGGAGTGCAAAGTCTGATCCTGTTGAAGAATCTGAGTCAGAAATTGCGCTGATGGCTACATCAAGTGAGTCTTCATCATCTACCGAACAACCAAAGGTTAGTACTGATTTACCCCCTAATTATGTTCCATTGCCTGCTGATGTGAAAGAAAGGTTATGTTCAGAACAATGCATTCAACAAGTAGAAGACTCATTCATTTAAAATTGGTGATAAATTAAGCAAACATGAGAAAATTCATGAACAACTTAAAATTGATCATAAAATTTCTGATGAGAAGATTTTGTCACTTAAAGAATCATGGAACAAAACTTTAAAGCAATTGGAACTGGTAACAAAACAACTTGAAGAAATGACAAAGAACTTTGAACAAGAGAAAGTTGCTCATGCTGTCACACAAGTTGAATTAACAAAGGTTAAAAGTTGTAAAACAATGGTGAGACAACTTGTGAGTGAAAGAGGTAACAAAACCAAAACAGGGTTGGGTTTCACTCATGAACCAATGCCTAATTCAATCACACAAACCTTACCTGTAAACTTCAATGAATTTGATCATTCACCTGAAAATGAACGAAAATTCAAAGAAATTCAAAGAAGTAAATCCGAATCCGAAGGATCTGAAGTGTTGATTGAAAGTTTGAAAGAAGAAGATGGTGTGACGACTGAAGCTGATGATGAAGCTAGCAACAAATCAGAACCTGTTCTGATTCAACTTGTTGAATATCCGGAACTGAATCCGAAGTCAGAAGAAACAGTGAAGGATGAAGGTGAATTTTCAGGATACAATGATCCTGAGTATATCAAGTGGATGAATGAGCAGAAGGCGCAAGTTGCTGATCAACTGATCAAGAAGTGAAAAAGACTGAAGTTTCGAATGCAAAAGTGCAGAAATTAAAATCGAAAATCAATCAATCTGAAACGAAACAGTCAAAAGGTAAAAGTGTCATAAAATCAAATGACAACACCAAAGCTCAAATGGTCAAAACTGACAAAGTTAAAAATGTCAAACAGAAAGTGTCAAAAGGTAAAACAATTAAGTTTGTGTCTGCAGGAACTTTTGATCTAAACGGATCTTATGGTAAACCAATCAATTCTTCAATCAAATCTAACTCTGGTCTGAAAACAGGTTCAGGTCCTAAGTCTTCCGCTGTCAATGATAAAAGAATTGAATCAAAAAGGTTAACCAAACAAGGTGTGTTAAAATCGAACCAAGTTTCCAAGCAAGCAAATTCACAATCAAAATCTCCACAAAAGAATCAAGTTAATCTAAAATCGAACAAAACTGATAATGAATCACGAGTGGGTTCAACATCAAAAGTTAACAATCGGCTCTTTAGGATTAGCAAGAAACATTGTGAGATTTGTGATCGTTATAATCATGCTACTGCTGAATGTTTCTTTAACAGGTACTGCAGTTACTGTGACAAAAGAAATCATTCTTCAGAAGAATGTTTTTATAACAAATTCTGTGATATTTGTGAAAGGAGAAATCATGACACAAAGGATTGTTTCTTTCAAACAAACTCATCAAGAGAAATGACGCCATTTCCAAACTTTCAAAGAAATCAATCATTTGGTTTTCAAAATGTTAATCAAAGTCATTCTCCTGTTTTGAGAAATTTCAATCGAAACAATTCAATTTCTAATAACTTTTCATCAAGAAATGTGCAGGTTAACAGTTTTAAACCAAGAGCTTTGATGGTAAGAAATCAAAAGTTTGAAAATAACCTTGATCCTAAGTTAGAGGAAAGGTTTATTGCTTTGAGAAGAAAGCAATCAATTCACGCCAATGGGCGAAACAGTTTTCAAAATCTCTCAAATGAAACAAATTTTCAAAATCTTCATTATAAACAAGTTACTGTTACAGATAGATTCGGAAAACCCAAGACCATGTGGGCCTGGGTTGACCAAACTAACTAAGTGATTGTTGAAATGCAGGTACCCCCAAGAAGACCTATCAACTCATGGTTCGTTGATAGTGGGTGTAGCCGGCATATGACAGGCAACCATGCCTTGCTTCAAGACTTTAAGCTGAAGAATGGTACACATGTTGCATTTGGAGGTGATGCCGGTGGTAAAATAACAGGAGAGGGAACAGTCTCAAATGGGGTCATTAGTTTTGATAAAGTCAACTACTGTGCACAGTTGAACTTTAATTTACTAAGTGTATCTCAAATTTGTGATAAATCTTATTCAACTTTATTTGATGATTCTTTTTGTTATATACTCAAACCAGGTTTCAAGATTGACACTGAGTGGGTAGTGGTTAAAGCTCCAAGAGATCGTGATGTATACAAGCTTGATATGTCGCAGATTGATGCTGAAACCGAAACTACTTGTCTCATTGCGCATGCTTCAAATGATGAGAGTCAGCTTTGGCATAGACGGCTGGGCCATTCAAACTTCAGAAACATGAATCGACTGGTGACTGGAAATCACGCTGTAGGAATACCATCGAAGAAGTTCTCTACAACTGATCTCTGTCCAGCGTGTTTGAAAGGAAAACAGCATAGGATGTCTTTTAAGTCCAAGCAAGAAAACTCCATTTCAAAACCCTTACAGATGCTACATATGGATCTTTTCGGACCAACAAATGTTCAAAGCATCGGAAAGAAGTCTTACTGTTTTGTCATTATTGACGATTTCACTAGATTTTCTTGGGTTTATTTCCTGCATGTTAAATCTGAAACTTGTTAGGGTTATTTCCGTGTTAAGATTTACTTTGTATCATTGTTTATATGTTTGTATAGTTTAGGGTTTATTATGTATTTTCCTTAAACTTGCATTTTGTTTGTTATAAAGCATGTAGAGTGCGTGTGTTAGGGAGATTACTTTTTGCACTGTTAGAGAGAGAATTAACTGTGTGTATTTGTTTTCTCCTGCACATTGTACTGCGAATTGCTTTGATCATCAATATACAGAGAATTTATGAGTATGAACTGTGTTTGTGATTGAACGTTTTGTTTGTGCGTGTTGTTTAGATCATTTGAGTGATATTATCGATCCAATTGAACCTATCAATTGGTATCAGAGCTTTCGGTATCGTGTTCTTCGCTGTTTCTAAGCAAAACACATCAATATTGCTCAAAATATCATGATCTGAATGAATTGTTGGTGTTTTTAGTTGTGTTTTATCATCGCAATCACTCCTATACACAACGATTGTGCAGATTCTATCAGATCATCATCAGATCTGAAGAATTAGGAAGAATAGAAAAGTTACTGTCGATCAAATTTTTGCTCAAAAATCATCAGATTTGATCATGTTTTGGATTGATTGATAAAAGGGATTGTTAATCGGACCTTTTCACAGCTTGTGTGTGAATTTTGGACAAATTGGACAAGTTTTAGACAAAACCCTGAAAATTCGTTTGACGAAGATGATGAACAGTATGATGTTGGTTGAAGATTAACTTGCCGGGTGATATATTTGACTTAGACAATTTCCTTGGACTTAGAATTTGTGAAGAAATTAGGTCCTTTACTGCCGTATAAAGGAATTTGTGCTAGACGGGTGAAGAATTTGACTTGGAAAAGTGTTACTGTTCAGTCGGTTGATACACTGTTGTGCCGGGTAAGACACTGTTACGCTGGGTGAAGAAGAAAAAGTCAGCCGGGTAATATACTGTGTAGCCGGGTAATTAACAACTCTGCCGTGTGACCAAGTACTGTTCAGCCGGAGAAACTCTTTGCCGTGTCAAGATTCTGCCGGGTCAAAGACTTAGCTGTGTGAAGTTTTTCTTATTGCCGTGTAACTGTTCATCCGGGTGAAGAAGAAAAACAATTACAACTGTTTAGCCGTCTAACTGTTTAGCCGTGTGAAGACTTATTCTGCCGGGTGAAGAACATATACACTGTTTAGCCGGTTGAAGAAGGATTTTCACTGTTTTGCCGTTTGACTCATTTTAGTTGTTTTTATTACTTGTTTCTTGTCTTGTCTTTAATTGTTGTCTTTATTTTAGTATTTTAATCACTTCTTTTCAAAAATTTACAAAAACCAAAAATATTTTCTTTTAAAAATTGTTAAAATGGCTCCTAATGATGATTCTGATAACCGTGTTCCTAGACTTTTGAATCGTGCAGATTTCAAGAACTGGACCATCAGGCTGAGACATCATTTGTGTTCTATTGACAATGACTTGTGGAAGTCCATTGAGAAAGGCCCTCACATTCCAACTCAGACAGCACCAGATAGTGCAAGTACCTATACTAAAGATTCTACTACACCTTATCCAGAGGATAATTTGTCAGCTGAAGACTTGAGGAAGGTAAAGAATGATAGCAAGGCCTACTCTTTAATGTGCAAGGGATTGCCATTACAAGTTTTGTCTAGATTGGATGCATATCAGACTGGTTATACATGCTTCAAGGCATTGAAGTCTATATGTGAAGGAGGAGAACAATTAAGGAGTTTGAAGAAGTCGAAACTAAAAAGGCAATTAGAGTTGTTTGAACACATCAATGGAGAGACAGTACACCAGATGATGAACAGGTTTGTTCACTTAACTACTGAGATGTCAAACCTCGGAGTAAAGACTGAACTTCAAGACTTGAATGATCGATTGCTGAATGCTTTACCATCGTCTTGGAAGCAAACTGTTACTCTGTTGAAACATACTGAGAAATTTCCAATGGAACTTGATTTGCTTATTGGAAAGATAGAAGAAGTTGAAATTGATGAAGGATCTAGAAACACTGATAGATCAAGCTCACAAACTCAGTATAAGTATGTGGTAAATCATGCCAATACTGTGGAGAATGCTTTTCTTGCACAAGATGCAATGAAGTTTGAAGATGAGGGTGACTTATTCGTTGGTGCAAGTTTCTTTACTGATTCAGCATATTTTCCTAATTCACCGACTTATTCTCAACCTCAATCTCCACCAAGAGCTCAAGTTCAAACTCAGACTCAGATAAATCAGTCAGACAATCAAAGTTCAAATGTTCAAACCAAAGTGAAAGATGTCATGAATATTCTGTTGCAAGATGACGAAACAAAAACTGCCTTTACTGCTTTTATGGCGAGTTTCCAAGCGTACCAAGGTAGTCATCTAAGTCAAATGGACGTGGTCCTTCAAGACTTATTTGAAATGGATCCAGTAGATGTTGAAGAAATGGATCTGAATTGGCAGATGGTTATGGTAGCCTATCGTACTCAAAAGCATGCATATGTTAACAGAAGTTACAAACCCCATGCTAACAAGACAGTTGGATTTGACAAATCTAAGGCCAGGTGCTTTAACTGTAATCAGTATGGTCATTTTTCAAGAGAATGCAAAGCTCCAAAGAATTTTAATGACCAAGCTAGTTCAAGTAATCAAAGTCAAGGTCAAAGTTCTCAACAGTCTACTAGTTATCAAGGCAGGAATCAGCGCTTCTTTCAAAAGCCGTACCAAAGTCTTCCTATGCCTGAGTTGAAGGATGAAGGAAAGAAGCCAGAAGATCAGAATAAAGCGTTGGTTGTAAGTGTACAAGACGGATATGACTGGAGTGCATACGCAGAACAGTTTACATCTGATCTTACATCAAATCTGGCTTTGGTATGTGAAATTGAAGAAGACTGGTCTGAAGAAGGGGATGGAAAGATGGTTGATAATGTGAGTGAAGATTCTGAAGATTATGACTGGAGTGCAAAGTCTGATCCTACTGAAGAGTCTGAAGCTGAAATTGCGTTAATGGCTACATCCAGTGAGCCTACATCTTCTACTGAACAACCGAAGGTTAATGACTTACCCCCCAATTATATTCCATTGCCCCTAGATGTGAAGGAAAGGTTATGTTCTGATCAGTGCATTCAACAAGTAGAACATTATCGAACTCATTCATTTAAAATCGGTGACAAATTAAGTCAACATGAAAAACTTCATGAAAAACTTAAAATTGATCATAAAATTTCTGATGAGAAGATTTTGTCACTAACTGAATCATGGAACAAAACTCTAAAGGAATTGGAAATTGTTACCAAACAACTTGAAGAAATGACTAAGAACTTTGAACAAGAAAAAGTTGCACATGCAGTCACTCAAGTTGAACTAAAGAAAGTTAAAAGTTGTAAAACAATGGTTGAACAACTCATTAATGAAAGAGGTAACAAAAATAAAACCGGGTTGGGTTTTACTCATGAACCAATGCCAAATTCAATCACTCAAACCTTACCGGAAAACTTTAATGAATTTGATCATTCACCTGAAAATGAAAGAAAATTCAAAGAAATTCAAAGAAGTAAATCCGAGTCGGAAGGATCTGAGGTGTTGATCGAAAGCTTGAGAGAAGAAGATGGAATGACAACTGAAGCAGATGATGAAGCAAGCAACAAATCTGAAAACAAGCCGGAACCTGTTCTTATTCAACTGATTGAATATCCAAAGCTTAATCCAGAACCAGAATCGGTGAAGGAAGAAGGTGAATTTTCAGGATACAATGATCCTGAGTATATCAAGTGGAAGAAAGAACAAAAGGCGCAAGTTACTGCTCAGTTAATCAAGACGCCAGAAGTAAAGAAAGCCGAAGTTTCAACTGCAAAGAAGCAGAAATCGAAAACAATGAACAATCAATCTGAAACGAAACCGTCAAAAGGCAAAAGTGTCTTAAAATCAAATGATAACACCAAAGTTTCAAGTGTTAAAACTGACAAAGCTCAAAACGTAAAATCTGTCAAGAAAATGTCAAAAGGTAAGACAATCAAGTTTGTGTCTGCAGGTACTTTCGACATGAACAGTTCTTATGGTAACCAAATCAATGCTCAAATCAAATCTAACTCTGGTCTGAAAACAGGTTCAGGTCCTAAGTCTTCCGCTGTCAATGATAAGAGAATTGAAAACAAAAAGGTGACCAAACAGAACAGTTTAAAATCGAACCAAAGCCCCATGCAATCAAAATCGCAAATCAAGACTCCACAAAAGAACGTTAATCTAAAACCGAATAATCAAGATAATGAATCACGTTTTGGTTCAACATCAAAAGTTAACAATCGGCTCTTTAGGATTAGCAAGAAATATTGTGAAATTTGTGATAGATATAATCATGCAACTGCTGAATGTTTCTTTAACAGGTACTGCAGTTTCTGTAACAAAAGAAATCATTCTTCAGAAGAATGTTATTTTAACAAATTTTGTGATATTTGTGAGAGAAGAAACCATGACACAAAGGATTGTTTCTTTCGATCAAACTCGACTAGAGAATTGACTCCATATTCAAACTTTCAAAGAAATAATTCATATGGTTTTCAAAATATGAGTCAAAGTCATTCTCCGGTTTTGAGAAATTTCAATCGAAACAATTCTGTTTCTAACTTGACAAGAAGTGTGCAGGTTAACAATTTTAAGCCGAGAGCTTTGTTGGTAAGAAACCAAAATTTTGAAAACAACCTTGATCCTCAGTTGGAGGAAAGGTTCAGAGCTTTAAGAAGAAAGCAATCAATGAATGCCAATGGGCGAAACAACAGTTATCAGCATCAAAATCTCATGAATGAATCAAATTTTCAAAATATTCAATATAAACAAGTTACAATTGCGGATAAATTCGGAAAACCCAAGACCGTGTGGGCCTGGGTTGACCAAACTAACTGAAAATGTTTGAATTGCAGGTACGCCCAAGAAGACCTATCAACTCGTGGTTCGTTGATAGTGGGTGTAGCCGGCACATGACAGGCAACCATGCCTTGCTTCAGGATTTCAAGCAAAAGAATGGTACTCATGTAGCTTTTGGAGGTGATGCAGGTGGTAAAATCACAGGAGAAGGAACTGTTTCGAATGGAGTAATTAGTTTTGATAAAGTCAACTACTGTGCACAGTTGAACTTTAACTTACTAAGTGTCTCGCAAATTTGTGATAAATCTTATTCAACTCTTTTTGATGATTCTTTCTGTTATATTCTGAAACCAGGTTTCAAGATTGACAATGAGTGGGTAGTGGTGAAAGCGCCTAGAGATCGTGATGTATACAAATTGGATATGTCGCAGATTGATGCCGAAACCGAAACAACCTGTCTCATTGCCCATGCTTCAAATGATGAGAGTCAGGTTTGGCATAGACGGCTAGGACATTCCAACTTCAGAAACATGAACCGTTTGGTGTCTGGAAATCACGCTGTGGGAAACCCATCGAAGAAATTCTCCACAACTGATCTGTGTCCAGCGTGTTTGAAGGGAAAACAGCATCGGATGTCTTTTAAGTCCAAGCTCGAAAACTCCATATCAAAACCCTTGCAGATGCTACATATGGATCTTTTTGGACCGACCAACGTTCAAAGCATCGGGAGAAAATCATATTGTTTTGTTATCATAGATGACTTTACGAGATTTTCGTGGGTTTATTTTTTGCATGCAAAATCTGAAACAGCTGAATTATTAAAAGAATTTATCATAAAAGTTGAAAATCAATTAGAATGCAAAGTTAAAGTGTTAAGAAGTGACAATGGAACGGAATTTAAAAATGCTAATGTTGATCTATTTTGTGCAGAAAAGGGGATTGCTCGACAATTCAGTGCGCCTAGAACGCCTCAACAGAATGGGGTTGCGGAACGGAAAAACCGGACACTGATTGAAGCAGCAAGATCGATGCTAGCAGATGCCAAAATCCCGATCACTTTTTGGGACGAAGCTATTGCAACTGCGTGTTTTGTACAAAATAGAACATTATTAGTGAATGATAAAAAGAAAACTTCTTATGAGTTGTTATTTGGAAGGAAACCAAATATTTCTTACTTGAAAGCATTTGGTTGTCCGGTTTCGATTTTAAATTTGAATGATTATCTCGGGAAGTTTGAGTCAAAGTCCGATGATGGATTTTTCTTAGGATATTCGTCTGTTTCTAAAGCTTATCGAGTTTTTAATAGCAAAACAAATACTGTTATTGAAACTATAAACGTCAAGTTTTTAGAAAATTTGTTTCCCTTAGTGGCTCATGGTCCCGAATGGTTATTTGATTTAGATTCATTATCGAAATCCTTCAATTCTAACTTATTTGATTTTTCAGGAAACACAAGGAAGGAATCAGGCGACTTAGGATGCTTTAGTGACGATTCTGATAATGACGAAGATGGAAATTTCAACTCTGAATATCCATTTATGTCTTTTCACAATCCTGATCATGTCAAATCCAGTCAAGCTCCGGGTCCTTCTGGTTCTCATGAAGATCAAGAGTCGAACAATCAAGAAGAAGATGTGATTTCTCCTAATGATGGTGGATCTGTTCAGAATCAATCATCATCAGATCCGGATGGTGAAGCTGTTCCAGAATCATTTGATTACTTCATCAATTCACCGGATCAAGTCCCGAATTTCACACCGCATACTTCTTCCATACTACAAGATCTCCCAAATCTGAATACTTCTAATCTAGAGACTCAAGTGCAAGGAGGTGATATTCCTATTCATCGAATTCACAAGAAACATCCTGTCTCTCAGATTATTGGGCCGTTGAATCAGAGAACTACAAGAAGTCAGACGGAGCAAGCGAATGTCTGTCTTTATTCGTGTTTTCTATCTCAAGTGGTGCCAAAAAATATTTCAGAGGCGCTGAAAGATAACAGTTGGATTGAGGCCATGCAGGAGGAATTACTTCAGTTTCGCAAACAGGAAGTTTGGAAACTTGTGGACTTACCTGAAGGAGAAAACGCAATAGGTACAAGATGGTTGTACAAAAACAAGCCAGACGAACGTGGCATTGTGGTGAGAAATAAAGCAAGACTGATTGCACAGGGATACACTCAGGAAGAAGGCATTGATTATGAAGAGGTGTTTGCTCCAGTCGCAAGACTTGAAGCCATACGCGTTTTTCTTGCATATGCTTCTTTCATGAAGTTTAAAGTATTCCAAATGGACGTTAAAGGTGCTTTCTTGTATGGACCAATTACAGATGACGTATATGTCAGACAACCTCCGGGTTTCGAAGATCCTGACTATCCTCATCGTGTATACAAGTTGAGTAAAGCTCTTTATGGTCTACACCAAGCTCCTAGAATCTGGTATGAGACATTATCCAAGCATTTACTAGAGCATGGATTTACAAGAGGTCAGATTGATCCAACTTTGTTTATGAAGAGGGAGAATGATGACTTGTTGTGCGTTCAAGTTTATGTGGACGATATTATCTTCGGATCAACCAGTGAGTCCATGTGCAAAGAATTTGAAGAAATCATGAAGTCTAGATTCCAGATGAGTTCAATGGGGGAAATTAATTTCTTTCTGGGATTACAAGTGAAACAGTCTGCTGACGGAATTTTCATCAATCAATCAAAATTCGTTGAGAAGTTATTGAAGAAATTCAAGATGCAAGATTGTCAAACAATTAGAACTCCATCTGATGTGAATTGCAAGATTCAACCGGATCCAAAGGGCAAAGCAGTTGATCAAACACTATACAGGTCTATGATCGGTTCTCTGATGTATCTTACTGCATCAAGACCAGACATCATGTACGCTGTGTGTGTATGCGCCAGATACCAGTCAGATCCGAAAGAGTCGCATCTTGTTGCTGTGAAGCGTATATTCAGATATCTCAAAGGGAAACCAAATCTTGGGTTATGGTATCCTTATGAAGGAAATTTTGAACTATATAGCTATTCTGACAGTGATTTTGGTGGTTGTGCTCTTGACAGGAAATCGACAACTGGTGGCTGTCAATTTCTGGGTCCAAGGCTTGTCTCTTGGCAATGCAAGAAGCAGACCAATGTTTCTGTATCCACAGCTGAAGCAGAGTATATCGCTGCATCTGCAGGATGTTCTCAGGTTTTATGGTTACAAAATCAGTTGCTGGACTACGGGTTTAATTTCTTAAAAACTCCTATTTACATAGACAATACTGCTGCTATGTTTATAACTGCTAATCCTGTTCAACATTCTAAAACCAAACACATCGAAATTAGATATCATTTTTTAAGAGATAACTCTAAAAAGGGTTTAATAATTTTGATTAAGGTTCATACCGACAAACAACTGGCAGATCTTTTCACAAAATCTTTTTTGTTAGGCCGGTTTGAATTCTTAATTCAATCCATAGGATTAATCAATCATGATTGATTCTATTTTTCGAAAAAAAAAAAAAAAACAAAGACAAAAATCAGAAAATATAAAAGCCAAAAAAATAATAAGTTGATGCTATATTTTGATTCCTTTGTCTTTTACTTTATGTTTTGCATTGTGTGTGCTTGTGTGAAAAAGAAAATAGAAAAACAAATACAAAATATAAAAGCAAAAAGAAAATAAAAATATCATATCATAAGAATCTATATTGCAAAAAGTGAGAAATGATAGATACACTATACATTATTTGTTACATCATTTTTAAATAAAGACTGATGAATGTTCGTTGATGTGCTAGACAGCTCAGACAATTAGACTGAAAAAGTAAGTTGATTGTTGACAAATATAAACTTAATGATTTTTGTGTTAAGTTCCATTGTTATACATGTCTAGATATATTTCTTTTGATACATTGCTTGTGATGATAGTTGTGCATGATCGGGTAACGATGTAGTCTTCTCAGTGTGATGAACCGCATCGTGAGCTTCTTTGTTGTGGTACCCACAGACCTGAAGTCTCACACGAAGTCTCTTTTGAGCTTCAAGGTGCAGCAAAAGATTCCAAAATGGAACATAAAGAGTCCCAAATGTGGACCAACACCAAACAAAAATTCCAAAATGGAATTCAGAAGATTCCCAAGGGGAACGATAGGAAATAAAAATTCCCAAAGATGGAATTAAAAAGAAGTCCCAAAGTGGACCAAATCCGAATAGAACCCAGATTCCACACTGTGTATGACTGTAAGTGACCAGGTTTTGTGCAATATGCATTCAGGTAGTGATTGATAAGGATATATGTTGACATATGTATACATGTGGGTCACATAAGTCATTCTAATCGAACCTTAAATATCATCATGATACTGAAAAAGTAGGTGTGTCAACTCGAGCTAATTGATATGTTTTCATATCATCACTCAATCAAGCATAAGTCAAATGTCTATTCAAAACATGCAAAACATGTTCGGATAATGTGTGGTATGATCTCACTGCGATATTTTGATTCATTGCATTGCATATGTCTTTACTTTAATATGTGTGTTTTTGTGTGTGCAGGCATTTGGAATCATTATTGATACATCAACATCCTTGTTAAACTTAAAAATTTCTAGAAATTTCAAGTTTAGGGGGAGAATAAAAGTGAAGAAAAATATCTACAAAAAATCCAAAAATAGTTTGTTTTGAATAAGTGTGTTTCTGAATGAACAAGATTATGTGTTATAAAAAGCAAAGGTATTGGATGTGTGAAAAACAAACCCAAGGTCTTGTAATTATTTTTAATAAATTGCTTCGGGATATAGAAAAATTGGTTGTGCAAAAACATTTTTGAAAAAGAAAAGAAAAATGGATTTAATTGGAAATTAAAATTGTTGCAATGCTTAATGTTGTTTGATAATTAATATGGCAAACATTCTTTTTAAGGATATCTTGTCTAATTAATATGTCGGAGAATGTTGCAGGTGCAATAAATGATCGTTGAAAAAGTCAACAGACGAAGAAAATTGAAGAAAATGCTTAAGTGTTATAGCCGGGTAAAGATATCAGATACAACTGTGCAGCCGGGTAAAGAACTGTTCAGCCGGGTAAAGTTGTAAGTCTGATACTTGCCGGGTGATTGAAGAATTGGTGAAGATGTTATGACCACTGTACAGCCGGGCAATGATCATGTCAAATACAGCCGGGTGAAGGTCATAGATGTCTTGCCGGGTGACAAGTGTATACTATACAGCCGGGTAATGAAGAAGTCTTGTTGCCGTGTAAAGGTATGACACTATGTTGCCGGGTAATGAAGAAGTGTGTATGCCGTGTGAAGAAGGTTGTCAAAGGTTGCCGTGTAAAGAAGAAAGCAAGCCGGATGAAGAAGGAAAGCAACTGTGTTGCCGGGTAATGAAGAAAAGTTGCCGGATGATGTTTTGATGACAACTAGTCTGCCGGGTGATGAATAAAATCCATCAGGTGTAGTTGTTCCTTAAACCCTTACCCGTCACTACAGTGACTTACCCGTATCTACAGTGCTTGACCCGTCAAGTGATATTCACATGTTGGTGACTTGTTTCTATGTACTTGACCCGTAACTACAGTACATGACCCGTCACTACAGTACTTGACCCGGCAAGGTTATTGGGCCTATTTTGCTTGTGTTGACCCGGCACTTAAAGTTTGACCTAAAATATTTTGACGATACAAATACCGACTCTTCACAAACACTCGTCATTTCACACACATTCACTTTCACCCAAACACTCTGAACTTCAAATCGCCATTGTTATCATAGTCAATCTGTTGTCCTGTAACAAGATTAATAGATTGATTAAGGTAGAGTTTAAGTGTTTTGACCTAAATCGACCTGCAAATCCACTGTTAAAAGGAAAAACGATGATGAACAGTGTTTGGACATTGAATCGACATTTCGTTTTTGTGTGTTAAAAACAAAATCGAATGTTGATTTAAGTGTAAAAACACTCGATTATCATCGTTCAATCATTCATTTGGACTAAAACACCTTAAAATCGACTGAATCAAGTGAAATGTTCTTAACTGACAAAAATCGCCATTGATGAACTTTGAAGTTTTTTAAAAGTTAAACTTCAAAAAGATGAAATATCTGTTTTAAAAGTGATTAAACAAGTTAAAACTGAAACAAAACATGTTGAACTTTCTCTTCATAAAGTTGTCAAAATTGTGCCTAAGTGTGTAACTGTTAAAAGTTTAACCATGAAGTATAATCTTTAAATCTCAATGTTGTTTGATTAAAATGATGAAAATCAGGTTATTAGAACAATTTAGGATTTAAACTGATTATGTTAATGTTTGGCTTTCTAACTTTTAGTTAAACACTTATTAAAAATTTTGATATGTTTTAATGAAGATTCTAACACATTTGCCTTGTTTTGTGTTTGTTTGTGCTTTTAACAGATGGAAAATCTCAAGTTTGAACCTAAGCACAATTTGGTAGCATGCTTAGATGAATCACTTCCGGAGACAGAGGGGTATAGGGATATGATTAAATTCATCAAGAGGACTAAGTATGTATATGCTATATGTGCCAAACCGGTCATATATGCTAGGCTGATTAAGAGTTTCTGGAGAACAGCAGAAGTTGTAAGGGATGAAAATGGCAATGTTATGGTGAGAGGGCATATCACTAGAGATTGGGTACTGAATGTTACAGAAGAAGCTATTAGGCAGGCCTTAAGGATTGATGAGGATGAGGTTGGCATGTTAGATGAACTGACCATGGAGGAATGTAAATCTGGTTTTGTGAACATGGGACATCCACCTGTGTTTCCAAAGTCACAGTTTTACAGAGCTAAGTTAGGAAGGAAGTACAAGCTGCTGTGTTATGTTGTGCAGCAATGCATGTCTAGAAGGAGTGCAGGGTTTGATAACTTTCCTTCAGACATTGCATCACCAATTGTGGCAATTGCAGAAAACAAACCATTCAACATGTCAAGGTGGATAATGAATGGGTTTGTGTTTAACTTGGTGAAAGGGAAGAGATTCAAATTTCTTATGTATCCGAGGTTCTTACAGTTGATGATAAACATTGCTTATCCTATCATCAGATCTGAGGGTTATGCTGGAGGCATGTTGTACACTGAGGACATGAACGATCTCTCTTACCGAAAGATGAGTATCGGGAATGTGCCTGATATTGAATTGTTTGACTATATGCGAGATATAGTAAACAATGAAGAAGATGTAGAAAGTGTATACTATCATATATCTCATGGTGAGATTATTGATCCACTGGACCTTGTGGATGAGGTGCCAGACAATTTGTTGGATGATGACGAGTACTTTGCTCGTCATCCAGAAGATGAAGAAAATGATGGAAATGGTGATGGTGATGATGATGATAGCAGTGATAGTGATGATGGTAATGATGATGGTGGTGATGATGCTGAATCTGAATCTAATTCAGAGGAGGTTGAACCAATGGAGACTGAGAAGATTGTTGAGAATATAGAGACAGAAGAACCTGTTGAGGTTGCTTCTGTGATTGAAGAAGTAGTGGATGATGTTCCAAAGGATGTATCTGTTAAGTATGTTCGAAAGAAGAGGTCGAAACCTGTAGAAAAGCCTGAAGAGATTGATGTGATTGAGATTGCACAGGCAGTAATGGCCGAAGCTGAATCTATTGCACAAATAGATGAAGTGGATGCTGGCATTACTGAACCTATGATGATATTCCCACCAATTCACCACAAATTGCTGAAAACATTGGACAAGGTTTGGAGTCTTCACCAATCGTTGTGCCAAGTGTTGATGAAATTGAGGATGAGAAAGAGAAACGTATTGCTGAATTAGAAGAGATTGTGGAAAATTTGATTAAGGCAAATGATTTGTTGAAGGCCTCAAATGATCGTAAAAAGAAGAGATTTGATGAATACTGGGATATTCACAATCAGAACTTGAAGATTTTCAAAAAAATTGGATGAAGATCATGTGAAGCTGGTTGATGAGCATGTAAAGTTAAGAGATAAGTATGATAAACTGAAGGAAGAGCATGAGAATTTGAAGTTTGATTACAAAGAATTACAAGCTGAATGTAATACTTTAGATGCCGAGAAAGAAATGTTGGAAAAAGAGTTGGATGAATTGAAACCAAAGAAGGCTGGCTCATCTTCTGACAAAGATTTTTCTGATGAAATTATTGTGACTGAATCAAATGTGCCTAAGGTTTATCTGACTAGAGCTAGAGGAACTACAAATGTTGGTATTTTGGTAGAATCACCAATTACCATTCCCGATGAAGCTACTGCTGACATTGTCATTTCTGACAAAGCTGAGGGAAAGAGGAAGATAGATGCTGTTCCTGAAATATTTGGCGATGAAGGAAGCTCAAAGAAGGCGAAGATTGATAAACCAGTGCAGATTGAGCCGATTCAATCTGTAGCTGAAGTTGAGGCTGAGAAAGTTGCTGAGACTGAAATTGGGTCTAGAGCTGAGAATGTTAAAACAGGTCAGATTGAGCCGATTCAATCTGATTCTGTAGCTGAAACCGAGGTATTTGCAGTATCAGAAAGTGAAAAGGAGGTTGGCTCTGAGGAAACCGTTCAGGTTGAGCCGATTCAACCTGAAGCTGGTGAAGTTGAAAGTGCGCTTAAAACAGATACTGAAGTTGCTAGTCAGTCTGAGCCGGTTCAAACTGATGAAGCACCTATGATAGAGGCGTTGGATGACTTAGACATAGATTGGACTGAGTCAGAGAATGAAGCTGAGCCAGAACTTGTACAAAATACTGTTGAAGAAGTGCCAGATGATTTGGATCAGAGGTTTGCTTATTTGGAGAAAATGAAGTATAACTCTGTATTTTTGAATGGGTTGACAGTGAGTCAGATTAATGAAGAGTATGAAAAGTGTATTAATGCTCAAGATAAAGCTGAAGCTGATCAGAAAGAGTTCATGGTTGAAATGGGTGAATGGACTCCTATGCAAGAAAGTTTAAATATCGAAGATTTACCTCCTACTGAGCTTTATCATCAAAACCCAGATGAAATGACTTCTTATGAGATGCGAAGTTGGTTGAGTTCGAGGAACTATCCGTATAAAACTTTGCAAAGGTTGAAATCTGAATCTTTAAGGAAGATAGTGGTCAGTTTCATGAAAACAGAGAAGATGTACAACAGAATGTTTTACTTGGATTATAACAATCCACAGTACTTCGAGTTGACCAAAAGATTCAAGGTGTTAGGACCAAAAGAAATTCCAGTTATGGCTTTACCGGAAAATGCTCATAAGAAAAGACACGAACTGATGGATATGTTTCCTAGCGAAGTTAAGTCGTACAACGTACCGATGGAAGTACGTGAAACTTGGCATAAGGCAGCAACACCAGGTGATGTGGTGAGATCGCTGATGAGCAAAGGACAATCAATCGCTGAGTTACTAGATTCTATGATTGTGCCTGAGAAGAACAAGAAGGTAAAGATAATAGCTTGGAAATATGATGAAGTTTTTGATGCGTTTATGATCAAGAGGGTAAATGGTTTATGTGATGTTTATCATTACTATTCTAGCATTTTCAAATTGGAAGTTCAGGATCTGAAAGAGCTGCATAAACTGAGGTTAATTAATCACACGAATGCTGATCGTGGTAATAAATGTGTGATGCTTCTTGATGCTGGAATGAGTAGAACTGCAAAGTTTTTGGATTTCCGAGGCCAACAGGAAGACTCAGAATATGTGCAAGCCAAGAAACAAAGAAAGAAGAAAAGATTGGTGGTGACCGAGGATATGTACTTAGAAGAGTTCTCGGATGAATACTTTGACAAGATTACTAATCCTGGATTAAAGGTAATAGATGGGTCGCAAATGACGAAGCCAATATTGAGAGTATTCTACAATCAGGAAACATTTGAACTAAAGCTTGTTAGAAATTTGGAGGATTGGGACAAGGATATGATCACACTGTTCAGTACTTTCGAGTTAAAGCTGCTACATCCTTCATACATTGATTATTTGAGAAGCATTAGAATGGAGAAGTGCAAGGATAAACTGGCTGAAGCTGACAGAAAGTTATTCGTGGTGATGATTGAAGTTATTGCTGCTGCTTCGGAGAAGATTCGAGTCAGAAAAGCTTTGCTAAACTCTAATCTTGTGATGGTGGATTTACCGAAGATAGAGTACATGAGGATATCCAGAAAAGGAACATTGGAGGTGAAAGTCGAAGGCCAAGAAATGCCGTTTGAGTTTTATGCTAATATCGATTTTGCAGGTTTAAATCTGGATTCGCTTAGACGCATGAATGCTCTACCAATTCTGACGAATGAATCCAAGCCTCGACAAGCTAAGATCGCTGAAAAGTTCAAATCCTGTATTGAAGAAGCCTTAAAGGAAAAAGAAGAGTACAAAGGACGAGAATTGCTGAAAGTGAAAGATGAACCAGAAGAATGGTAGAAAAGGATTGAAGATCGATGCTGATAAAAGAAGAAAAAGATTGAAGTTTTTGAAGATTCAAAGTTAAATCTTAGGGGGAGTACTGTTAGGGTTATTTCCGTGTTAAGATTTACTTTGTATCATTGTTTATATGTTTGTATAGTTTAGGGTTTATTATGTATTTTCCTTAAACTTGCATTTTGTTTGTTATAAAGCATGTAGAGTGCGTGTGTTAGGGAGATTACTTTTTGCACTGTTAGAGAGAGAATTAACTGTGTGTATTTGTTTTCTCCTGCACATTGTACTGCGAATTGCTTTGATCATCAATATACAGAGAATTTATGAGTATGAACTGTGTTTGTGATTGAACGTTTTGTTTGTGCGTGTTGTTTAGATCATTTGAGTGATATTATCGATCCAATTGAACCTATCAAAACTGCTGAGTTGTTAAAAGAATTTATCATCAAAGTTGAAAATTTGTTGGATTGTAAAGTGAAAACTTTGAGAAGTGATAATGGAACAGAATTTAAGAACGCTAATGTTGATTTGTTTTGTGCAGAAAAAGGAGTTGCTAGACAATTTAGTGCTCCAAGAACGCCTCAACAAAATGGGGTTGCGGAACGGAAAAATCGGACACTGATTGAAGCAGCAAGATCCATGCTCGCAGATGCAAAAATCCCTATCACATTCTGGGACGAAGCTATTGCTACTGCGTGTTTTGTACAAAACAGAACATTATTGGTTCAGGATAAAAATAAAACATCTTATGAGTTATTGTTTGGAAGAAAACCAAATATTTCTTACTTGAAAGCATTTGGTTGTCCTGTATCGATTCTAAATTTAAGTGATCATCTCGGGAAATTTGTGTCAAAATCTGACGATGGATTTTTCCTTGGTTATTCGTCTGTTTCTAAAGCTTATCGAGTTTTTAATAGCAAAACAAATACTGTTATTGAAACTATTAACGTAAAGTTTTTAGAAAATTCGTTTCCATCAGTGGCGCATGGTCCCGAATGGTTGTTTGATTTAGATTCGTTATCAAAATCTTTCAATTCTAACTTGTTTGATTTTTCAGGAAAAACAAGGAAAGAATCAGGTGACTTGGGATGCTTTAGCGATGATTCTGATAATGACGATGATAGCAATCTCAATTCTGAGTATCCGTTCATGTCATTTCATAATCCTGATCATGTCAAATCTAGTCAAGCTCCGGGTCCTTCTGGTTCTCAAGAAGATCAAGAATCAAATATTCTTGGTGATGATGTTAATCCGCAAAGTTCTCCTAATGATGGTGGATCTGTTCAAAATCAACCATCATCAGATCCGAATGTTGAAGAGATTCGAGAATCGTTTGATTATTTCATCAATTCACCGGATCAAGTTCCTAATTTCACTCCGCATACTTCTACCATTCTACAAGATCTACCGAATCTGAATCAGTCTAATCTGGAGAGTCAAGTTCAAGGAGATGACATACCAATTCATCGAATTCACAAGAAACATCCTGTCTCTCAGATTATTGGGCCTTTGAATCAGAGAACTACAAGAAGTCAGACTGAACAAGCAAATGTTTTTCTTTATTCATGTTTTCTTTCTCAAGTGGTGCCAAAGAATATTTCAGAGGCGTTGCAAGATAACAGTTGGATTGAAGCCATGCAAGAGGAGTTACTTCAATTTCGCAAACAAGAAGTTTGGAAATTAGTGGACTTACCTGAAGGAGAAAATGCGATTGGTACAAGATGGTTGTACAAGAACAAGCCAGACGAACGTGGCATTGTTGTGAGAAACAAAGCGAGACTTATTGCACAAGGTTACACTCAGGAAGAAGGTATTGACTATGAAGAAGTGTTTGCTCCGGTCGCTCGACTTGAAGCTATACGCGTTTTTCTTGCCTATGCTTCTTTCATGAAGTTTAAAGTGTTTCAAATGGACGTCAAAGGCGCTTTTCTGTATGGACCAATTACCGATGATGTTTATGTCAGACAACCTCCGGGTTTTGAAGATCCTGATTATCCTCATCGTGTATACAAGTTGAGTAAAGCTCTATATGGTCTACATCAAGCTCCAAGGATTTGGTACGAGACGTTATCTAAACATTTGCTAGAACATGGATTTACAAGAGGTCAGATTGATCCAACTTTGTTTATGAAGCGGGAAAATGAAGATCTTTTGTGTGTTCAAGTGTATGTGGATGATATCATTTTTGGATCAACAAGTGCGTCCATGTGCAAAGAGTTTGAAGAAATCATGAAGTCAAGATTTCAGATGAGTTCAATGGGGGAGATTAATTTCTTTCTTGGATTGCAAGTGAAACAGTCTGCTGATGGAATTTTTATCAACCAATCAAAGTTTGTTGAGAAGTTGCTGAAAAAGTTCAAGATGCAAGATTTTCAGACTATTCGAACTCCATCTGATGTGAACTGCAAGATACAGCCGGATCCGAAAGGCAAATCCGTGGATCAAACACTATACAGATCGATGATTGGTTCACTGATGTATTTGACTGCATCAAGGCCAGACATTATGTATGTTGTATGTGTGTGCGCAAGATATCAGTCTGATCCAAAAGAGTCGCACCTGGTTGCTGTTAAACGTATTTTCAGATACCTTAAAGGGAAACCAAATCTTGGGTTATGGTATCCTTATGAAGGCAATTTTGAATTATATAGTTATTCTGATAGTGACTTTGGTGGGTGTGCTCTTGATAGGAAATCGACTACTGGTGGATGTCAATTTCTGGGTCCTAGACTTGTCTCTTGGCAATGCAAGAAGCAGACCAACGTTTCTGTATCCACAGCTGAAGTAGAGTATATCGCTGCATCTGCAGGATGTTCTCAAGTTTTATGGATACAAAACCAATTGCTTGACTACGGGTTTAACTTTCTCAAAACTCCTATTTACATAGATAATACTGCTGCTATGTTCATTACTGCTAATCCTGTTCAACACTCAAAAACCAAACATATCGAAATTCGATATCACTTTTTAAGAGACAACTCTGAAAAAGGTTTAATAATTTTGATTAAAGTTCATACCGACAAACAACTGGCAGATCTTTTCACAAAATCTTTCTTGTCAGGCCGGTTTGAATTCTTAATTCAATCCATAGGATTAATCAATCATGATTGATTCTATTTTTCGAAAACCAAACAAAAATCAGAAAATATAAAAGTTAAAAAATATAATAAGTTGATGTTTAGTATTGATTCCTTTGTCTTTTATTTTATGTTTTGCATTGTGTGTGTGCATGAAAAAGAAAATCAAAAACAAAATATAAAAGCAAAAAGAAAAGAAAATATCATATCATAAGAATCTATATTGCAAAAGTGAGAAATGATACTTACACTAGACATTATTTGTTACATCATTTTTAATAAAGACTGATAAATGTTAATTGATGTGCTAGACAGCTCAGGCAATTAGACTGAAAAAGTAAGTTGATTGTTGACAAATCTAAACTTAATGATCTTTGTGTTAAGTTCCATTGCTATACATGTCTAGATATATATCTTTGATGCAGTCTATTCAGTGTGATGAACCGCATCGTGAGCTTCTTTGTTGTGGTATCCACAGACCTGAAGTCTCACACGAAGTCTCTTTTGAGCTTCAAGGTGCAGCAAAAGATTCCCAAAGTTGGAACAAAAAGAGTCCCAAATGTGGACCATCACCAAACAAAAATTCCAAAATGGAATTCAGAAGATTCCCAAGGGGAACGATAGGAAATGAAAAATTCCAAAATGGAATTAAAAAGAAGTCCCAAAGTGGACCAAATCCGAATAGAACCCATATTCCACACTGTTTATGATTGTAAGTAACCAGGTTCTGTGCAATATGCATTTCAGGTAGTTGTTGATTAGGAAATATGTTGAGATATGTATACATGTGGGTCACATAAGTCATTTTAATCGAACCTTAAATATCATCATGATACTGAAAAAGTAAGTGTGTCAACTCGAGCTAATTGGTATGTTTTCATATCATCACTCAATCTAACATAAGTCAAATGTCTATTCAAAACTTGCAAAACATGTTCAGATAATGTGTGGTATGATCTCACTGCGATATTTTGATTCATTGCATTGCATATGTCTTTATTTTAATGTATGTGCTTTGTGTGTGCAGGCATTTGGAATCACTATTGACACATCAACATCCTTGTTAAACTTAAAAATTTCAAGAAATTTCAAGTTTAGGGGGAGAATAAATTGAAAAAGAAAAATGTTTGCAAAAATCCAAAAATATTTTATTCTGAATAAGTGTGTTTTGAATGAACAAGATTTTGTGGTATGAAAAGCAAAAGTATTGGATGTGGTAAAAACAAACCCAAGGTCTTGTGATGTTTTTTTCAGAAATTGCTTCGGGATATAGAAAATTTGGTTGTGCAAATGTTTTTGAAAAAGAAAAAGAAAAAGGAATCTAATTGAAATTAATTTTTATTGACTTGTCTTATGTTGTTGATAATTAATGTGACAAATTCTTTTAAGGATATCTTGTCTAATTAATATGTCGAGAATGTTTGCAGGTGCAATAAATGCAGTTGAAAAAGTCAACAGACGAGAAAAATGAAGAAAATTGCTCAAGTGTTGTAGCCGGGCAAAGATATCAGAACACTGTTTAGCCGGGTAATGAAGACACTGTTCAGCCGGGTAAAGTGTGTGTCTGATATGAGCCGGATGATTGAGAAAAAGAAGTGAAGGCGGGTGATGATATTATGACTACTGTTTGGCCGGGCGATGAACATGTCAAATACATGCCGGGTGAAGGTCATAGATATCTGCCGGGTGACAAGTTTGTGTCACTATACAGCCGGGTGAAGAAATGTTGTCACTATACAGCCGGGTAAAAGAAAGAAGTCTTATCTTGCCGTGTAAGTGGATAACACTGTGTTGTCGGGTGAAAGAAAAGACAACTATGTTGTCGTGTGAAGAAGAAAGCATGCCGTGTGAAGAAGAAAGCATGCCGGGTGAAAGAAAAGCATGCCGGGTGAAAAAGACAACTGTGTTGCCGGGTGATGAAGAAAGGATGCCGGGTGATGTTGTGAAGACTAACTATACTGTCGGGTGATGAATAAAACCAATCAGGTGTAGTTGTTCCTAACCTTTACCCTTCTCTACAGTGACTTACCCGTCTCTACAGTGATTGACCCGTCAAGTGTTTTTAACATGATTGTGTTGACCCGTCTCATTTTGTGACCCGTCCTAAGTACTTGACCCGTCCCAACAGTGACTGACACGGATCAACAGTGCATGACCCGTCAAGGCTTATTGGGCTTTTGTGCTTACCCGTCCCAAATTGTTGACCCGGCACCTCAAGTTTTGACCTAATTTTTAACCATATAAAAACCCGCCTCTTCACAAACACTTATCATTTTTCACTCACTCGCTCAAGCAAATCCCCTGTACTTAAATCGTTTGATTATCATATTCAATCGTTTGTTCTGTAACAAGTCTGATCGATTGAATAAGGTATTGTTTATGTGATTTGTTCTTGATAAACCTGCAAATCGACCGATAAAACGAAAAACGATGATGAACAGTGTTTTTGATCATTGAATCGACACTTTGATTTTACGTGTAAAAACTGAAATCGAATGTTGGTTTAGGTGTAAAAACTGTCGATCATTAACAATCAATCACTCATTTGCACTAAAATACCTTAAAATCAACTGAATCAATCAAATTAGCTCATAACTGTCAACCGCCATTGATGACCTGTTACATGCTCTTAAATGTTAACTTCAAAATGATGAAAAATGTTGTTAAAAGTGACAAATCCTTGTTAAAACTGAACTAAAACATGTTAAACAACTTCACCTTATGAATATCAAATTTTTGTTCTTAAGTGTTAAAACTGTTAAAATGCAAAATGTTTCATGATCAATTAAATTCAAAGTTGTTTTGATCAAAATGATGAAAATCAATTTGTTAGATCAATTTAGGAGTTAAAATGATTATGTGAATGTTTTACTTTTATAACATTTAGTTCAAACACTTATGAAAATTGAAATTTATTAATGTAGAATCTAACACATTTGTCTTGTTTGTTGTTGTTTTTGTTTTAACAGATGAAGAATTTGAAGTTTGAGCCCAAGCACAACTTAGTTGCTTGTTTGGATGAATCTATCCCTGAGACTGAAGGATATAGAGACATGATGAGGTTCATCAAAAGGACAAAGTATGTGTATGCTATGTGTGCCAAGCCGGTCATATATGCAAGATTGATAAAAAGTTTTTGGAGGACGGCTGAGGTGATTAGAGATGAGGCTGGAGTGAATGTTGTTAGAGGAAACATCACTAGAGATTTAGTATTGACTGTATCTGAAGAAGCCATCAGAACAGCTTTGAGGATTGATGAGGATGAAGTAGGAGCAAATGATGAGTTGACTATGGCTGAATGTCAAGCGTGCTTTGTGAATATGGGACATCCTCCTGCATTTCCAAAGTCACAATTTTATCGAGCAAGGTTGGGGAAGAAATGGAAATTATTATGTTATGTTGTTCAACAATGCATGTCAAGGAGGAGTGCAGGTTTTGACAACTTCCCATCTGATATAGCATCTCCGATTGTTGCTATAGCTGAAAACAAACCATTCAACATGTCGAAGTGGATTATGAATGGGTTTGTATTCAATTTGGTTAAAGGCAAAAGATTCAAGTTTCTCATGTACCCGAGATTCTTGCAGTTGATGATCAATGTTGCCTATCCCATTATCAGAAATGAAGGAGTTGTTGGAGGGATACTGTATACTGAGGACATGAACGATCTGTCTTATAGGAAGATGAGTATCGGGAATGTGCCAAGTATTGATCTATTTGACTATATGAGAGATATAGCAAGTAATGAGGAAGATGTTGAGGTAGTTTATCATCATATTTCACATGGAGAGATAGTAAATCCACATGACCTTGTTGATGAGGTGCCTGACAATCTGTTGGATGATGATGAGTATGCTGCTCGTCATGCAGAAGATGAAGAGGATGAATCTGAGGATGATGAAAATGATGATAATGACAATGATGGTGAAGAAAGTGATGATAGTGGAAATGATGGAGATGATGATAGTGAAAATGATGGTGGTGATGATGCTGAATCTGTTTCAGAGGAGGCATAAAATATTGAAATTAATGAACCAGGGGAATTGGAGATAGAAAATGTGGAAGTTGACAGAATAGTGGGTCTTGAAACAGAAACTGTCCAAGTAAGTGAACAAACTGTGATTGAAGAATTAGTTGAGGCTGTTGGTGTTGAAGATGCTGTTACTAAAGTTCCTAAGGCTATTACTGTTCAGTATGTTAGATCACGAAGATCGAAACCAGTGATAGAGCCTGTGTTAGTAGAGGAACAGAAGGAAATTGAAGAATGTGTTGATGAACCTGAGTAGATAGATGTTGTTCAGATAGCTCAGGAAGTAATGGCCGATGTTGAGTCTATTGCACAGATAGTCGATGAAGCTGATGCTGGCATTACTGATCCTATTCCTGTTGATATACCCACCACATCATCCCCTGTTGCAGAAAACATTGAACAAGTTTTGGAGTCTTCGCCAAAAATTGCTTCAAGTGTTGATGAGAATGAGGATATGAAGAAGATTGTTGAATTAGAAGAGATGGTTGCAAAGCTATTAGATGCTAATGAACTGTTGAAAGCTTCAAATGATAGAAAGAAGAAAAGGTTAGAAGAATTTTGGGCTACTCACAACCAGAATCTTGAAACTTTCAAAGCCTTGGATGCTGATCATGTTAAGTTGAAGATTGAACATGAAGAGTTGAAGGCTGAGTATGATAAGTTGAAGGAGGAACATGAAAACTTGAAGTATGATTATAAAGATTTGAAGGCTGAATGTAATACTCTGGATGCTGAAAAAGAAATGTTGGAGAAATGGTTGGAAGAAACTCGATCAAAAAAGTCAGGGTCCACATCAGACAAAGATTTCTCAGATGAGGTGATTGAAGTGACTGAAGCAACTCAAGAAGCAAAAGTTTACTATACTAGAGCACGTGGTACAACGAATGTGGGCATAAGGGTTGAAACTCCAATTGTTATTCCCGATGAAGCTGCTACTGATTCTGTCAATTTTGACAAGGCTGAGGGAAAAAGAAAGTTAGATGCTGTACCGGAGATTACTGAAGACACATCTGTTTCAAAGAAGGCAAAAATGGATGAGACAGTGCAGATTGAGCCGATTCAATCTGTGACTGTAGTTGAAACTGAGGTAGTAGAGTTGGCAAAGGCAGATGAGACTGTGATTGAAGCTGAAATTGATAAATCAGTTCAGATTGAGCCGATTCAATCTGAAGCTGTTGTAGTTGAAGAAGTGCCTGAAGTAGTTGAAAGGGTTGAAGATGTGACTGATACTATAAGTCAGTTTGAGCCGGTTCAAACTGACAATGCACCAATGATAGAGGCACTAGATGATTTAGATGATATTGACTTCACAGAATCAGAACCTGAAGCTGAGCCTGAAACGAATCCAGATGATGAGATTCCTGCTGATTTGCCTGAACGATTTGCCTATCTTGAGAAGATGAAGTACAATCCAGTGTTTCTGAATGGGCTAACTGTGACTCAAATCAACGAAGAATATGAAAAATGTTTGATAGCTCAAGATAAAGCCGCTGCTGATGAGAAGGAGTTTATTGTTGAAATGGGAGAATGGACACCACTTCAAGAGAGTTTAAACATTGATGATTTACCTCAAACTGAGCTTTACCATCAAAACCCTGAAGAAATGTCAAGTAGATCTATGCGAGACTGGCTGAGCTCAAGAAACTATCCATATTGGACGTTGAAAAGATTAAAACAAGAGTCACTGAGGAAAATTGTTGTAAGTTTTATGAAGACGGAGAAGCTGTACAATCGCATGTTTTATCTTGATTACAACAATCCTCAATACTATGAGCTGACCAAGAGATACAAAGTGCTCGGACCAAAAGAAATACCAGTGATGGCTTTACCTGAGAATGCGCATAAAATGAGACATGAGTTGATGGATATGTTTCCAAGTGAGGTGAAGGCATATAATATACCTATGGATGTACGTGAATCATGGCACAAATCAGCCACAGCAGGTGATGTTGTGAGATCACTGCTGAGCAAGGGTCAGTCAATTGCTGAACTTCTTGATTCAATGATCGTACCCGAAAAATCCAAAAAGGTAAAGATTATTGCATGGAAATATGACGAAGTGTTCGATGCGTTCATGATTAAAAGAGTTAATGGTTTATGTGATGTATACCATTACTACTCTAGCATTTTCAAGTTAGAAGTTCAAGATTTGAAAGAGTTGCACAAGCTTAGACTGATAAATCACACGCATGCTGAGCGTGGTGATAAATGTGCGATATTACTTGATGCTGGGATGAGCCGAATGCCGAAGTTTTTGGAGTTCAGAGGACAGCAGGAGGATAGTGCATATGTGCAGTCAAAGAAAAAGAGAAAACAGAAGAAGTTGGTGGTGAGTGAAGATATGTACTTGGAAGAATTTTCTGATGAATACTTTGACAAAGTTACTGATCCAGGACTAAAAGTGTTTGATGGTTCTCAAGCGACGAAGCCAATTCTTAAAGTTTTCTACAATCAGGAAACTTTTGAGTTGAAAATTGTACGAAATATGGATGATTGGGATAAAGACATGATTACTTTATTTAGTACATTTGAGCTGAAATTGCTGCATCCATCTTACATTGATTTTCTAAGAAGCTATAGAATGGAAAGATGCAGAGACAAAGTTGCTGAAGCTGATAGAAATTTGTTTGTGGTGATGATTGAGGTGATAGCAGCTGCATCAGAAAAGATTCGAGTAAGGAAGGCATTACTCAATGCTAATCTTGTGAAGGTTGACATTCCGGAGATAGAGTTTATGAGAGTGACTGCAAAGGGAACTTTGGAAGTGCAAGTCAAAGGGAAAGAAATGCCTTATGAATTTTACGCTAACATTGATTTTGCAGGCTTAACACTTGATTCTCTGAGACGTATGAATGCCTGCCCAATCCTTACTAACGAGTCAAAGCCAAGACAAGCAAAGATAGCAGAAAAGTTCAAGTCGTGCATAGAGGAAGCATTGAAAGAACAAGAAGAATATAAAGGGAAAGAGTTGCTGGATGTCAAAGAAGAATCGGAAGATTGGTGAGAGAGATTGAAGCTGAAAAAGAAGAAAAATGTTGAAGATTTTGCTGAAATCCAAAGATAAATCTTAGGGGGAGTACTGTTAGGGCTATTTCCTAGTTAAGATTTACTTTGTATTTGTTTATACTTTTATGTATAGTTTAGGGTCTATTTTGTTATTTTCCCTAATATTGTAATTGTTGCTTAAAAAGCATGTAGTGAGAGAGTGTGAGGAGAGAGGCTAGATCACTATTCACGTTAGAGAGAGAACTAAGTGTGTGTGATTTATTTTCTCCTGCATTTGTACTACAAATCTGCTTTGATCATCAATATACAAAAGAGAATTATTAGTATGAATTGTGTTAATGATTGAACTGTGTTTGTGTATGAATTATTCTGATCATTGAGCGATATTATCGATCCAATTGAACCTATCACAACAGCATCAAGAAGAAGCCTTGTCACCTACTTAATCACAAGTGGTTCCAATGATAAACACCATATTTACCCTCACTAACACAATAACAAATGCAATTGATTATTATCATCAGCTAAAAAAATACCTTTTCATTGTTTCAGGCAAGATGTTCGATAAATCATAAATCCTGAGATCATCATACACTCGACTGTTATCCGCCAAAAAACCATGATTATCAATCAGCAGCGAAATATTAGAAACCGTTTGAGCCCTTATTTGTGATTCAAATTCGGTCTTTTTGGCAAAAAAAAGCAGATACAATAGCTTCATAGGATGCAGATTTGCCAAAAAGATACTTGACTTGGTGAATGGATTTCGAATTCGAGCAATGTAACTCTCTCCAAACGCATTTTGTTCTACATTGTAGGTGTAGAGAAAAACGTGGATGAGGCGCAGGGAAAGAAACCCTAAATGGGGGGTTTGGGTGTTTTGAATTTTGAATCATGCAGGTTTGTGTGTTTTGAAGAGATTGTTGAAAGTTTAAGGAAAATGTTAAATTACCTATTTGCCCATTTAATTTGCTTATTAAGTAGTATAGATAAACCCAAGAAAATCTAGTAAAATCATCAATGATGACTAAACAATACGACTTCTTTCCGATGCTTTGAACATTTGTTGGTACGAAAAGATCCATATGTAACATCTGTAAGGGCTTTGAAATGGAGTTTTCTTGCTTGGACTTAAAAGACATTCGATGTTGTTTTCCTTTCATACAAGCAGGACAGAGATCAGTTGTTGAGAATTTCTTTGACGGTATCCCCACAGCATGATTTCCAGTCACCAGTCTGTTCATGTTTCTGAAGTTTGAATGGCCCAGCTGTCTATGCCAAAGCTGACTCTCATCATTCGATGCATGAGCAATGAGACATGTGGTTTTGGTTTCAACATCAATCTGAGACATATCAAGCTTGTACACATCCCGATCTCTTAGAGCTTTAACCACCACCCATTCATTGTCAATCTTAAAACCTGGTTTGAGTATGTAACAAAAAGAATCATCAAATAATGTTGAATATGATTTGTCACAAATTTAAGATACACTTAGCAAATTAAAGTTCAACTGTGCACAGTAGTTGACTTTATCAAAGCTAATAATCCCATTTGACACAGTTCCTTCTCCAGTGATTTTTCCATAAGCATCTCCTCCAAATGCAACATGAGTACCATTCTATAGCTTAAAATCTTGAAGCAAGGCATGATTTCCTGTCATATGCCGGCTACACCCACTATCAACAAACCATGAGTTGATAGGTCTTCGAGGGCGTACCTGCATTTCAACATTTACTTAGTTAGTTTGGTCAACCCAGGCCCACATGGTCTTGGGTTTTCCGAATCTATCTGTAACAGTAACTTGTTGATAATGTAAATTTTGAAAATTTGATTCATTCGAGAGATTTGGTTGAAAACTGTTTCTGCCATTGGCTTGATTTGTTTGCTTTCTTCTTAAAGCTGAAAACCTTTCCTCTAACTTAGGATCAAGGTTATTTTCAAATCTTTGATTTCTCACCATCAACGCTCTTGGTGTATGTTGGTCCCAAAACACTAGTGAATCAGAAATTTGTTGAAGATTTGGATCAAAAAGGATAAAATATGATGAACAAGATGAACAATGATAAGAACAATCAATGAAACTCAGATTTGATCCATTTGATTTGCATAAAATGTTGTTTACATGAAAGACCCCAAATCTCTAGCTCATTCAAGCCCCCAAAACCCTAATCAAACTAATCTATATATAGTGAATGTTCAATCCACTTAATTACATATTAACCCCCTAGACTTAGTTTAATTAGAAAATAACAAGTTAAAAGGCTAAAACATGTCTAAAGCTAGATTAAATATATTTTGTTGACACAAAATATATTTATTACATTAACGATCCTAGACATAAAACAACTTCAACGTCTTGACTCGGTTCTTCGTCTCTAACGCGCCATTTGACTTTTTACGTGGACTTTGACCGGACGTTGACTTTTGTTGACTTTGACTGTGTTGATAATATTAGACTACAATTCAGGTCCAACAATACTCCCCCATAGTCTATTATTATCAACGTCTTGCATCGTGTTCAGCACCGATAAGTCAATACCGTTGGATCTTCAATTTGGTAAGCTTCAGTCTTAATTTTTGATCCAACAAAACTCCCCCAAGACTTATGCTTGCCAAATTATGTTGCTGAAGATCTTTATCTCACAATTTCCCCCATTTTGTATGCTCCCCCATTTTTTTGTGCTTCCTTTCGTAAAATCTGGAACTCCTTTCCAACTATCTTTTCTTGAGTGCTTAAGAAGATGTAGGAGGAGGATTTCTAGCTCGGTATCTTCTGAAAACTTTGAGGAACAGGTTCTCTGGTCAGGTGCTTTGCTCAACTGATGATCGGCCATCACTTGCAGCAAATATCTGTAACACAATCACAAACAAAAATCTCGAGATTTCTCATTAGATCATTTCATTAAACAAAATAAACCCGTGTTTATTTGTGTATGAAAACAAACGAACCCGTGTCCGTTTGTGTGTGCAATTTCCCGTGAAATGCATGTGAAAATGATAAAATTTCAATAGCATAATATGGAAGACTTGAAAATAATTTGAAATGAAAATCTTTTTGATTTTTTTTTTTTAATTAAAATTAAAAATTCGAAAATGAGAGGACGAGTCCGACAAGATCACAAATATTTTAGACAAAGAGAACACATCCCATAAGGTACACACGACCAACAAGACTCAAGAACCCAAACATAAAATAAAATAAAATAAAAACTTCATGAAAGGATATCAGATAATGCGTTTCGAGCGACCATCCGGAGAAACAAAGACTTGGCTAGATTGTCAATATGTTTGTCCATTTAAACCCATGCCTTGTTCCTTTCAACAGACAATCTGTGATGGTCTTATCATGTTTTAGGTTCGATTTGAAGAAACTCGGGCAACTCGGTCCCCACAGACATCTAGGTAAAAAAGAACTTGTCCTATCATCAGGGTTTATTGAGCAATATGATTGACTTTGCTTGAATTTCTTGAATCAATTTTTGAATATTGATCAATTTATGAGCCACTTTTGACTTTCTGCATTTTTGCATTTTTGGGAGTGGAGCTTGTCAGCAATGATTCTTTTGAATACATTGCGACTTATTATTTGGGAAACTCAAATGGTTTAGAGCTCCAGGTCTATACTGACGTATAACAGAGGAGATAAACATTTGAGCATGCTCGGTGAATCTTCAGGTCAATACTTCCGTATAGCAGAGAAGATCCACCAACTCCAGGTCAATACTTCCGTATAGCAGAGGAGTTAAGCACTTTGACTCAATACATTCTGAGGAGTTAACAAGTAACTCACTCAGAGGCTTTTCCGAAGAGCATCACTAGCAGCTTTTAGCAAACTAGAAACTCGATTCGGGGATAGGGCGAGGGTGATTTGGGATGTTTAGGGAAATTAATGCAAAGATTTGACGCTCTCAACCCATTTTTGACAAAACTTATTACTTTGTGCATGCCAAATGTCTGTGAAAGTACTCCTCATCACCGAGCTCTTTTTGAATTTAGTTTGATCACAGAATTGCTGTCTAATTGTATTCGGGCTGAGCCTATTGACACATCATTACACAAATCATTATCCTCCTTCAGATGCTATCCATACAAACCTGAAACCTTCAAAAGACACAAAATATTTACACAGAAAGGACTTTGCACTAATGATATTCAATTCATTTTCGTTTGAGATTTTACTCCCCCAAAATTTCTATTTCAGCACAAAATTGAAATTTTCAAAAGACTCAAGAGCGACCTCAAAGGGATGAGAGAACTTGATCAAAAATACAAGTAAAAATGTTAGACTCCCCCCCCTTTTTTTTAATTTTTAATTAATTTTTTTTTAACTATTTACAATATATAAAATAGAAATTACCAAAGAAACGCCTTCCATATTACCCTATCAAAATATTATAAATGAGATATCAAGAAAAAATGCAGTGACTGTGAAATTAGATATGTGAAAAACAAAGAAGGATCCAGACTGTGGATAAGATACCAGAACCAAAACCTGTTTGTTCCGCCTCAAATTTAGATAAGGAACATTTTCTGTCAGTAAACCGGATTACTAACAGTCCTCCTGAAATGTTCCTGCACTCATCAACAGATTAGTTAGAAAGGGGAACCCAGGCCATCGTAGTCCTGGGCGTTCCTTTTTCATCAGTGTAAGACACCTGTCTATGCACACAACCTGTTCTTGTATCACTTATCTTTTCCTCTTTCTTTTTAATTTGCCAAATTTGTTTAGGTTCAAACATTTTCGATTTGAAAAAGTTAAATTTGGAAATCATTTTCTGTTTAAGTCCCGAGGAGAAAGAATTTTGTTTTGGTGATGTTGTTACATTCATCTTTGAATCATGTGAAACCGGCTTCACATGAGACGGTAGGGATGGAATGTTCGTCATCCGACCATTCAAATATGTATGATTATTAACTTGAAATTCAAATAAACAAACCTGTTTACCTTTACCATGTGGAGGATTCTTTCTAGACACTGATCCAGAGAAGCAAACCTGTTTGCCTTTACCGTCCGAACCATGTCCTTTTGGGCATTTCTTGAGCACGTGATCACCTTTTCCACACTTGAAACAAGCCTTGAATGGCTTTTGATGCTTGACTGGCTCGTATGGAGCAGCTGGGGGTGGGGCTTTCTTCGAGCTTGATGCAACTTGTTGAGAAGCTTTTGGTGTCTTATGTTGAGTTGTGGAAGAGGAACAAACTTGTGACTTCTTTTGTTGAGTTGTGGGTTGTTGGATGGGAGATAAGATCTTCACTTGCTTGTTCTCAAGTCTTTTACAAACTTGAGATATGATGGATAGAGGTGAAGGCTTCTTCTTTTGAGCTTTGGATGGAAGACTGACTTGTTTTGCAGCTGGGACTGAGATCCGGATTTGTCTTGATTCAGGCTTTGGAAGCATTTCAGATTTGACAGTTGCAGATGACATCTTGATCTTTGAAACTCCGAGACTCTCCTTTGTCTTTGATTCATCATCTGAACTTGTCCAGTCTTCAATGAGCACTTCTTCTTCCAACGGATCTTGATTGATGGGAATTGAGTGTGTTGATGTGATCGGAGCTTGATGATTAGGTGATTCCTGAATTAACTCTTCCTTCTCACTCCTGACAGGCTCAAACGTAGGAATTTCACCTGCTTTAAACTTATCAAAGAAATTAGAAGTAACAACCGTTACAGGATTAGAAACAACAGGAACTGAACAATCATTAGCTTGACTGTCAGTACCCGTTTTACTATATCCCATACCAGTCGAAGAATCATAATCATCTCGCACCTCCTTCAAATTAACTCCCTTTAGACCTGCATGCAAACTGTTAAATTCATTCTGTATAATCTCTTGAATCAACTCATTTGATGGATGAGGAATTGGTGTTGGAGAATAACAGAAGGTACTAGGTGGGGGATACGCATATGCATCATTGTTATGACCCAAACCTGTCTTAACTCTGGCCCCCCGTTGTTTCTTACAGAGTTCCTCCCTTTTCATACCGGAAATTGTCCATTGTTCCAGTTTGTTTTTAACTTTTCTGGTCTCAAATTCAGCAAGAGTGACTTGCTCAGTTAAATAGTTTATCTCACAATTCTTTTCCAAAAGAGATCTTTTCAAATGTTCATTTTCTTTTAAAGCTTCTCTTAATTTGACAAAATATTTTGATTCATTCACTTTAAGCTCTTTGTTAGTTCTCTTTAATTCATTTTCGTTTGACATTAACAATTTATTAGCTTTGTATATGCCAATTAAACGAATTTTGCATGCAGATGAACACATATCTTGAATAACTTCATAAGGAAGACCAATTACCAGTTTCTCAGCTGCAAGAGCACGGTCACACTGGCAATAAGGGGTGCTCCTTTTGAACTCATCCACAGCTTTAAGCTTGGCCTTCTTGATCATAGCTTCCATGTTCAGCTTTGATTCTTCAGCATTATCAGCATTCTTCACCTCATGATCAACAGTAGCAAAAACCCTCATTTCTTTCTTGTCATCAGCTTCACAAACCAACCCATCTCGATCTTCTTCATCCCTTACCACTTTCAACTCATCAACAACCTCATCAGAATTTTCACCATCGTCACCATAGAATTCTTTGAAAGGATCGAAGCAATCAATATAGTTATTATCATGAGCAGACTCCTCAACAGTTTCAGCAATTAAAGCATGATTGATTTCTTCCTTTGCTTTCAGCATCTCTTCATCCTCTGCTTCCTTCTTTCCTTCATCATTTTTCTCATCTTTATCATCAAAAGATTTTAATATGTCCATCACCTCCACCAGTTTGTAATCAGTAAATCCTCTTTCTCTTCTAATCGATTTTCCATGTGAACTCCACTCTGGTGGGAGAGAATCAAGCAATCTCTTAACCCGTTCATGATTTCCAAGTTCTGGATCATGCTTCTTCAGGTTATTTGCCACCATCACAAATCGATCGAGAAACTCTGGCATCCTTTCATTCTTTAAAACTGTAAAATTATCAAACCGACTTTGTGCCATTGTGAGATCATCAGATTCAAAGGATTGAAAAAGTTCCTAATTTTTTTTTTAAAAGTTCAGCTTCTTTTTAAAACTCTCGGCTGCTGCTTTCTTCTTCTTGTAAGAGTTTCAAGAACACAAACACAAACATAAACAACACAGCAGCAGCTACACGTTCGTGTGCACTGTCAAAGACCGATCTGCTGTTGGTCTTCCTTTTGTTCTCGTTCAACACAAACAACACAATAACATGCTGCAACTTGTTCTTATGTTCGATCTGCTGCTGCTCCTTGTTCTTTCTGCGGTAACAACACACACAAAACAAACGATCTGCTGTTCTGCTGCTATAACAACATACACACAAATATCAATCTCTCGATCTACCGGTTCCAAACACATAAAAACTCAAACACTTCAAACTCAACTACAACCATACACTCAAACAAGTTGCTGCTGCTGCTCGATTTTCTTGCTGTTTTAGAAGATCTTCAACAACGCATCATCCTAGCAGCAGCGCACATACACAAACATACACACAAGGCTGATCTGCTGTTGCTTTTTCACGAACACACACTTTGCTGCGGTCTCTTCTCTTTAAGGTTCAACACCTGCTGCTACTTTCTTCAACAACAACCAACAACATCACAACTTCAGCAACACGCAAGATCCGGAAACTGCTTCATCTTTTTCTTTCTTCTTCTTTTCTTTTTTTTTTGTTTCGTTCGATTTGAAGGTGGAAATGATGTGGATGTGGGTGTGGATGTGGTTTGAAAACGGGTATGGTGGTGGTTGTGGTTTGAAAAACGTGTTTGGGAGGGAAACGGGTTAGGGTTTTTGTTTTACAGTTATGGTGTGAACGGGTTAGGAAAATGGGTCGGGTCAAATTTAGGGTTTCGGGTTAGGGTGTGAATGTGGTTCGGGTTTGGGTTTTGGATCCGTGGTGTGGTTTGATTTTGGTTGAGGGTTGTAGGTTCGAAAGTAGATCTGACTTTGGTTTTGCAATTTAGTGTGTAGGGTTAAATGGTTTGGGTTAAGTGTTGGGTTTGGGTTTGGTTAAAGAAAGAAAAGAAATGGTTAGTTTTTTGTTGATTGTTGGTGCAGGTAAGTGACAACAAATGTACACAAGAGGTAGATTCGCTCAGATCGGGATGGTTTAGCAAGGTAAGAAATGGTAGGTTCGCCCAAGAAATGGTAGGTTCGCCCAGATCTGATGTGCAAGAACGTATAGGTTCGCCAGCTTACAAAGTGTCGGGCGAACTTATAGGTTCGCTAAGAACAACGGGCGAATCTATTCAAAAGCTTGGTATAGGTTCGCTCAAAATTTTGAACTTTCGTTCAGGTACTAACTTAGATTCGCTGGTCTTGCAGATTTGAAGATCTGAAGAACACCAAGAACACACACACACTGTGTGTGAGAGAAAAGTCTCAGATCTGAAATTTTCTTCTATTTTCTTGTAGATCTGAACTTGTAGATGTCAAATATGTTGCTAAAAACACCAGATCTGATGAATGTTGAAGTAGATCTGATGAAAATATGAAGATTCAAACTCAGATCTACTTTCTCTCTCTTAAAAACCAACTCTCTCACTAAAATTTCTTCACAAATTTTCAAAATCAGTAACTAATCTTCATAAACATGATTCAATTGGATCTCTCTTAGGCTCTGATACCAATTGTTGGTCCCAAAACACTAGTGAATCAGAAATTTGTTGAAGATTTGGATCAAAAAGGATAAAATATGATGAACAAGATGAACAATGATAAGAACAATCAATGAAACTCAGATTTGATCCATTTGATTTGCATAAAATCTTGTTTACATGAAAGACCCCAAATCTCTAGCTCATTCAAGCCCCCAAAACCCTAATCAAACTAATCTATATATAGTGAATGTTCAATCCACTTAATTACATATTAACCCCCTAGACTTAGTTTAATTAGAAAATAACAAGTTAAAAGGCTAAAACATGTCTAAAGCTAGATTAAATATATTTTGTTGACACAAAATATATTTATTACATTAACGATCCTAGACATAAAACAACTTCAACGTCTTGACTCGGTTCTTCGTCTCTAACGCGCCATTTGACTTTTTACGTGGACTTTGACCGGACGTTGACTTTTGTTGACTTTGACTGTGTTGATAATATTAGACTACAATTCAGGTCCAACAGTGTAAAACTGTTAACCTTTTGATTTCTTGATGACATTTCATTAAAACCAGAATTGATTCTTTTGAAAGGTCTGAAATCAGGAGAATGACTTTGGTTAGATTTTTGAAAACCAAAATATTTATTTCTTTGAAAATTCGGAAACGGAGTCATTTCTCTTAATGAGTTTTTCCGAAAGAAACAATTTGCAGTGTCATGATTTCTCCTTTCGCATATCTCACAAAACTTGTTATAAAAACATTCCTCTAAAGAATGATTTCTTTTGTCACAGTAATCGCAGTACCTGTTAAAGAAACACTCAGCAGTAACATGATTATAACGATCACAAATCTCACAATGTTTCTTGTTAAACTTAAAGAGCCGATTGTTAACTTTAGATGTTGAACCAACACGTGATTCATTAGCAAACTTGTTCGGTTTTAAGTTAACTTGGTTCTTTTGTGGAGATTTTGGTTGTGACTTTGATTGCTTGTTATCAACTTTTGATTGTTTGGGAACTTGGTTCGATTTTGAAACATCTTGCTTAGTTACCTTCTTTGATTCAAATCTTTTATCATTGACAGCGGAAGTCTTAGGATCTGAACTTGATTTCAGACCAGAGTTAGATTTTATCTTAGAATTAATTTGGTTACCATGAGATGAGTTCATATCAAACGTTCCGACAGACACAAACTTGATTGGTTTGATTTTAGACACTTTCTTTGTCTCAGGTTTCACAATTTCAGTTTTAACAACTTGAGCTTTGGTGTTGTCATTTGATGTTATGACCTTTTTACCTTTTGACTGTTTTGTTTCAGATTGATTGTTTGACAATTTCAATTTCTGCATCTTTGCTTTCGAAACTTCATTCTTCTTCACTGTTTCCTGTTTGACCAGCTGATCAGCAACCTGAGCTTTCTGCTCCTTTTTCCACTTGATATATTCTGGATAATTGTAACCCGAAAATTCTGCTTCATCCTTCACCGTTTCTGCTGGTTTCGGATTCAGTTCCGGATATTCAACAAGTTGCAACCTGAGCTTTCTGCTCCTTTTTCCACTTGATATATTCTGGATAATTGTAACCCGAAAATTCTGCTTCATCCTTCACCGTTTCTGCTGGTTGCTTGCCTCGCCATCAGCCTCAACGGTCACACAATCATCTTCTTTCAAGCTTTCGAGTAAAACTTCAGACCCTTCGGATTCAGATTTTCTTCTTTGAATTTCTTTGAATTTTTGTTAATTTTCAGGTGAATGATCAAATTCATTAAAGTTTTCTGGTAAAGTGTTAGTGATTGATTTAGGCATTGGTTCATGTGTGAAACCCCATCCTGTTCTGTTTTCTTTTCTATCACTTATCAACTTTGCTAGAATTGCTTTTGAACTTTTCATTTTTGTCAATTCAACCTCAGTTGCTGCATGAGCAATTTTTTCTGATTCAAAGTTTTTGGTCATTTCTTCCAAGTTTATTTGACAATTCCAGTTCCTTCAAGGTTTTGTACCATGATTCTTTAAGTGACAATATCTTCTCATTAGCAATTTTGTGATCAATTTTAAGTTGTTCATGAACTTGTTCATGTTTGCTTAATTTGTCACCAATTTTAAACGAATGAGTTTGATAATGTTCCACTTGCTTAATGCATTGGTCAGAACATAACATACCTTTCACATCATCAGGTAAAGGAACATAATTAGGGGGTAATTCGATACTAACCTTTGGTTGACTTGATTCAGCAGAAGATAAAACTTCTTCAGATTTAGCCATAAGTGCAATTTCTGACTCAGATTCTTCAGTTGGATCTGATTTTGCACTCCAGTCATAATCTTTAGAATCTTCACTAATAACATTAATCACTTGACCATCCCCTTCTTCAGACCAATCTTCTTCTTCAATTTCACAAACTAGTGCCAAACTTGAAGTAAGATCAGAAGTAAACTGTTCCGCATAAGCACTCCAGTCATATCCATCTTTCACACTGACCACAAGTGCTTTGGTCTGATCTTCAGGCCTTTTACCTTCATCTTTCAGTTCTGGCATTGGAAGACTTTGATATGGCTTTTGCATGAAACGTTGATTCCTGTTTTGATAGCTTGAAGACTATTGCGAGTTCTGACTTTGACCTTGATATTGATTCTGTTCACTGGAACTAGCTTGACCATTATAATTCTGATTCCTAGGAGATTTACAATCCCTTGAAAAATGACCATAACAGTAACAGTTGAAACATCTGGCCTTTGACTTGTCAAAACCAACTGTCTTGTTTGCATTTGGCTTGTAACTACGATTCACATATGCATGTTTCTGAGTTCGATATGAGACCATAACCATTTGCCAGTTTAAATCCATCTCCTCAACGTCATCAGGATCCATTTCAAATAGGTCTTGAAGAACAACATCTAATTGAGTCAAATGACTTCCTTGATAAGCTTGGAAGCTTGCCATGAATGCAGTAAAAGCATTCTTTGTCTCATCATCTTGTAACAAGATATTCATGACATCTTTTACTTTTGCTTGAACTGTAGCACTTGAACTTTGATTTTCTGCTTGAGATTTCATTGGTTGACTGTGAACTCTTAGTGGAGATTGAGGTTGAGAGTAAATTGGTGAGCTTGGTTGATAAGACGAATCAGTGTAAAAGCTAGCACCAACAAACAAATCACCCTCATCATCAGATTTAACAGCATCTTGTGTGACACCCCGCCCGGTGGCGGAAAACACCGGGCTGTCATAGAATTGAATATCCATAGTAAACAAAGCACATGGTGTTACTTTTATTAAAGTCTAATAATTATTATCATAAGTTGGGGAAACATAAGCCTTAAATGCAAAACACAATCCAAATAACAGTAAATGAAATAGTCATGATTAGTATTATTTCTAGGTCCAAGTCCCTATGTCTTGAATAGCAAAGAAACAAGCCAAAATCACGCGCCACCAGAAATACGCGAAAAATAAAGTTAGCTACACAAGCTAGTGAGTAAAACCCAAATTGAATAGTAATAGTATTGAAATCCGAGATCAACAAGATATGCTGCGCAATCCCACATGTATAGTAATTTCGTAATATCACCCTACCAGGACCCCTAGAATAGAATAGCACACCAACCACAATAGAAACCATAGTATCTCGTTTAGCCATTTGTCATAAGAACCACTCATGTAATAAATAATGATAACTTTTAATAACCGTCGTTTACCGTCTCGATATATAAGTCATCATTTAGCAATTTAGGGACATGGCATAGTATAGCATCATAGCATAGCAACATAGTATAGCAACATAGCATCTCGACATAGTAAACATGGAATTAGAAAGGCCGGGTTTAAATCACCTATCGATGTTGTACAAGCAGGTGGGTTTGTCAAACCATTAGCGCTAACATTGTACCGGTGGGATTACAAAGCAATAAAACTACTTTTAACTAACACATAAGATTGCATCAAGCCGCGAACCAGATTAACATATTTGTATGATCTCTTTTAGAAAACGAATAGAAAACGCAATATAGTAAAAGACATATTTCAGCCCCAAAATAGTAAAATGGAAAAAGGGGAGTGAGTTTACTCACCTTGAAACTCGGGCACGAAACAAATAGTAAATAGTCTGAATTGGAACGAGGATCGTCAAAATATTAGAATCACCTAATTAAATGACAATCCTAACTTAGCAACAAATAGTATAGAAAACCAGAATGGAAAATAATAGATAAAACATTAGATAATTTCGGTTCTAGGTTTCGATTTGAGATTTGGGGTTTTCGGTAAAACGATTCGAAAATATATAATTTATTTATTCGTAACGTCGGGATCATTAATAATATTTCCGACAATAAGTATTTGCAATTCAAACAATATATATGTATATAAAACTACTTAATCGTATCGTCATGATATATAATGGAAATTCGAAATATAGATATTTCTAACAATAAATATTTTGATGTCCAAGGAATATATAAACTGGTAAAAATACGTTAATCATTCATCACAATTTTTAAAGTATAAAAATCTATATAAAGTTTATTATTAAAAAGCTCCTACTTTGTAAAAAAAATATTTGCAACGTTTATGTTTTATAAAACTAAACCCGTCTAAAAAAAACATGGTTTTATAAGATTTAATCATTTTATAGAATACATATATAGTTTAGTCTTAGCTTTTAGGTTAATATTTTGATTAAAACCTTAAGTAGGAAAAGATGAAAAAAAATGTGATAAGGCCCTGGTTCGAACCCAGGACCTTCAACTTGAAATCAAACAACCTAACCAGCCGCGCCAGATTTCTTTCGTTGTTTAAAACAGCTTTTAAAACATTTTGACAGCTTTAAATCAAAAACCCCAATTCTCTTTAAAGCCCTAGAACGAAATTCACTCAAATTCGTGAGATTGAAAGATTGAATTCAGAAATTGATCGAAGATTACTAAACCACGCATGAAGAGGATCATTTCAATATAAAACACTTACTGGAACTTGGTCGAATTGAATCGAAATTGGTTGATGAACAAAAACGCGACGGTGATGAGTCAAACAGGGACTTAGAGGCTGTTATACTTCGATTCCACTTGCAGATTCTATCCTTGATGTGCAACAAACAAAAGCCCTAACACAATTTTGGATACCATTAACGATTTGGTGATGAACAGATGAAGAACAAGAACAAATAAAGTGAAGATCACTTACGGGTTTTCGGTGAATATTGCTTGAAATTGATTTGACAGGAAGAAAGAGTGTTAAAGGATGAATGATTGTGCCAATTTAATTTCGTTTTGGTGAACTGAAGGTTGTCGAATGAGTTTAAGGTTGCATACGGTTTAATTTGGATTAAAGGTGGATTAATTCGTTGATTAAAACTCAATTAATGGATATGGACGAATTCTAATCGTTGAGAGGACCGTTTTGATGCAACAAAGTATTGATTTGGTACGTTATTAGTCGAATTGATGAAGTGGGTTTTAAGTTACGGTTTTGAAACCGATTATGAGTTGAAATGGGTCGATTTGACAGTGATTAGAACATGGTACCGAGTTCGAAATTCAGTTAGGAATATTTTGGTACATTTTATGTGGTTGAAAATGGGTTAAAACCGGTTGTTGGGTGTCGCCGGAGGGTTGCCGGCGGTCGCCGGAACCTCACCGGAAACACGGGGGGGGGGGGGGGGGGGGAAGACGGGGTGGGTTGGGTAAATATTATAATTTACAGTTTCACCCCTTCTGCTTGGATTTATTTTCTGTTTTCGTTTTTAACTTCTATTAAGTTTCAGAATTGACGTTATTGACCCAAAGTTAAGTATATGTATATTTTAACTAACTAACTTAATCGAATGATGTTGTAACGTTTATAGAAGAGACGTTTTTACATCTTTAGCTCGTTTTTGACGTTGGAGGGTGATTTTGAGGCTTTGCTAATATTTATTTTCAATAATCTTTATAAAATTTCTTTTATAAAATACAATATATATATATATATATAATGTATATACTTACTTTGAAGATTAAATAATTGTACTTAGTATTTAATTAGTAACCGTTGAATAAAATTTTGTTCGTTATACATTAAAGACGAGGATGACGTAAGGTTCGACTATTTATATGTATATTTTTTAATAACGAAACGTTACGTTTAAAGGGATAATTACGAGTACATTAAAGGTGGATAATCTCGGGTTCGAGTCGGGCATTCGGGTTCGGGTTCGGGCAGATGTCAAAGTCTCCCCTCCTTATAGAAATTTCGTCCAGAAATTTGCTCAAACCGAAACAGAAGATGAAACGAAAAGATGCGATCATTTAGTTTTCCATTATAAATGTATGTACGTTATTTAGCTCTTCTGATTTGCACAAGAATACGTTAGTCTTGAGAAGTTGAATTAGATTTCACCAACTAAACATCGGATAGTGATGAGAAATGGTAATATGTAAAAACAATTATTAAAATTTGATTTCTATATGATAAGCATTGATTTCCGACTTCGGCAAAGGTTCTAATGGTAATAAGTTTGTCATTTTAGATCAACTTATATAGATTTATTTTACTCGATGATTTACGATAGGTTTTATTATATGAATAGAATACTTAGAATAACACGAAAATTCACATGTCGAAACAACGCTTCATTTGACAGTATGACAGAAGCATTTATCTATAGTAAGTATCAGCGACATATCCACCATGCTCTTGTCATACCACATTTGTCGCATTGCCCTCAAACACATGACAAAACTAGCTATGGTTTCCATGCACCAACTTTCATAATTCCGTGTGCACCCGTAATTACTTTAGTTTTTGCATGGACTACACAGTTCATTCGGTCACGTGCGAGTCAGATGTACACGAAAGTTTCTAAATCAAAAAGATAATGATACGCAAATTGTTGATTCAGGAGGGTTGAGTTAATGGATGGTCATTGATCTTGTAAACAATTTTGTTGACTGACGTAGCTACTCAAATTCGAGGACAAAAATTGTAGCAACTTAAGTTTTTGACAAAAAAATCAACTTTATGTGTGAGATGTAGATATCAAAGATTCATAGCATTGCGAAGTTCATAAGTGTTAGTTTATGATGTGTATGTCATAATCTGGTTTATTAGAACTAAATTTATTTTGAGAATAATCCCATTTATAGTTCAAATACATAGATTACTCGGTTCCTATTGGTTTTGATCTGAAAACGTTTGAGTTCATATGTCAAGAAGTTATGGATAAACCAGGTGTATTGATTATGGAAGTAAACGACATTATAAAAGTTGATGTTGTTGGTCTATGATGTGGTTTTAAAAGATAAATAATTAAATAATGAGTTTATAAAAAGTTGAAAGTTTTAATCTTTCCATAGACAAGGGGATTGATTTGAAAATAAGTATTGAAAATATGTAAGTAACAAAGTCTAAGTTTCGAGTATTCGATATTGGAAACATAACTCATGACGTTTATTGCAACTGTTTGTATTATATTTGATAAAACGTGGGAATATTGTGTAATCATTAAAATAACCAATCCATCTTTAAAGAACTCATTTATCAAGTAGTTTTTCACGAAAACCGCTGATAAAAATATGGTGTTTTAAGTAGAGAGTTCATACGTACGACATCTTGTGTTTGGATTAATTTATAGAAAGGAGGTGTGTAGAATTTCACTAGTGGTCATTTATACAAGTAAAATATATTAGGCCAATGAACTTAGGAAAAGTTGTGTAGTGAGTTCCGTTAAGTTTTGAAAGACGAATTTATGAATAACAACATTTTATGGTGGATTGGAAGTTGGATTAGAAGCTTGTGATTAGACGAGTAATTTAAACAACATTTAGGTATTGAGATCAAGTTGAGATACCTAGGAGGCAAACGTTCGATTCGTAGAATGCATTGACAAGATCAAAATAGTAATCCATTATGTGATTTCAGGAGTAATGAATTAAGTCTTTAATTTGGGATTCGATAATCGGATTGAGATTAGAAATATGTCTTAGATTTGGTATTTGGTATTTGTTTTGAAGTTCTGATAATTCGATTGAGGTTATTCAACATATCTTAGTTTTGATTTAGAACATTCGGGTCACGATGATATTAACGAGTCGTTCACATCTTGTTGTCATTTGACAAGATAAGATAGAAAAGAATTTTCATGAGATATGGATCAAAATTTAGGATAACATAAGTTGTGATAAGATTTTGATTAAATAGGATAGTAATAGTACTTAGAACATCATGGAATCCTTTAGAAAACATATCATGGAAAATCACTTAGAAACCTTAGAAACATTAGTAAATAATCTTGGAATAACAATTGAAATAATATCGAAATTCATAGAAACAATTAGAAATCATAGAAATAAAATCATGGAATCATTATGGAAATAGATAGATAGAACTTTAAAGGCTTAAGAGTGTGTCTTGGTTTTGGACACTTATGACTTATCAAAGTGTTAAGTTCGTTCTCAACGTATCTGAGAAAGGTGTGCTTTAGCCTATAGGTTCACACTCATCTCGTACATCCCCAGGTAAGCATACAGGTCTCTTAAAGAGATTTATACGAAATGCTTGCCTTAGACAGGATGTCCGTGATACAGGCGTTCCCCCTTCCAGATTGCACACGTTTCCCACGCTTTGAACTTACTTAAGACAATGACGAGATTCCACAAAGAGAAAAGATCCTAATCTTGCAGACGAGTCTCTTGTAGCTCCTTCGCGAAATCGAGTAAGAAATAAGATAAAGAAGAGGTATAGAAAAGTTCATAAAAAGAATAAGGAAATAAGTTCTAGAAGAGTTTTCTAAGCACAAACTATTTGTACTAAGGACTCTTAGGTTATAGTCTAGGTCGGTGTGTTTCTAATACCCTATCCTAGTTCCCTATAACCATGGCTCTGATACCAACTGTGACACCCCGCCCGGTGGCGGAAAACACCGGGCTGTCATAGAATTGAATATCCATAGTAAACAAAGCACATGGTGTTACTTTTATTAAAGTCTAATAATTATTATCATAAGTTGGGGAAACATAAGCCTTAAATGCAAAACACAATCCAAATAACAGTAAATGAAATAGTCATGATTAGTATTATTTCTAGGTCCAAGTCCCTATGTCTTGAATAGCAAAGAAACAAGCCAAAATCACGCGCCACCTGAAATACGCGAAAAATAAAGTTAGCTACACAAGCTAGTGAGTAAAACCCAAATTGAATAGTAATAGTATTGAAATCCGAGATCAACAAGATATGCTGCGCAATCCCACATGTATAGTAATTTCGTAATATCACCCTACCAGGACCCCTAGAATAGAATAGCACACCAACCACAATAGAAACCATAGTATCTCGTTTAGCCATTTGTCATGAGAACCACTCATGTAATAAATAATGATAACTTTTAATAACCGTCATTTACCGTCTCGATATATAAGTCATCATTTAGCAATTTAGGGACATGGCATAGTATAGCATCATAGCATAGCAACATAGTATAGCAACATAGCATCTCGACATAGTAAACATGGAATTAGAAAGGCTGGGTTTAAATCACCTATCGATGTTGTACAAGCAGGTGGGTTTGTCAAACCATTAGCGCTAACATTGTACCGGTGGGATTACAAAGCAATAAAACTACTTTTAACTAACACATAAGATTGCATCAAGCCGCGAACCAGATTAACATATTTGTATGATCTCTTTTAGAAAACGAATAGAAAACGCAATATAGTAAAAGACATATTTCAGCCCCAAAATAGTAAAATGGAAAAAGGGGAGTGAGTTTACTCACCTTGAAACTCGGGCACGAAACAAATAGTAAATAGTCTGAATTGGAACGAGGATCGTCAAAATATTAGAATCACCTAATTAAATGACAATCCTAACTTAGCAACAAATAGTATAGAAAACCAGAATGGAAAATAATAGATAAAACATTAGATAATTTCGGTTCTAGGTTTCGATTTGAGATTTGGGGTTTTCGGTAAAACGATTCGAAAATATATAATTTATTTATTCGTAACGTCGGGATCATTAATAATATTTCCGACAATAAGTATTTGCAATTCAAACAATATATATGTATATAAAACTACTTAATCGTATCGTCATGATATATAATGGAAATTCGAAATATAGATATTTCTAACAATAAATATTTTGATGTCCAAGGAATATATAAACTGGTAAAAATACGTTAATCATTCATCACAATTTTTAAAGTATAAAAATATATATAAAGTTTATTATTAAAAAGCTCCTACTTTGTAAAAAAAATATTTGTAACGTTTATGTTTTATAAAACTAAACCCGTCTAAAAAAAACATGGTTTTATAAGATTTAATCATTTTATAGAATACATATATAGTTTAGTCTTAGCTTTTAGGTTAATATTTTGATTAAAACCTTAAGTAGGAAAAGATGAAAAAAAATGTGATAAGGCCCTGGTTCGAACCCAGGACCTTCAACTTGAAATCAAACAACCTAACCAGCCGCGCCAGATTTCTTTCGTTGTTTAAAACAGCTTTTAAAACATTTTGACAGCTTTAAATCAAAAACCCCAATTCTCTTTAAAGCCCTAGAACGAAATTCACTCAAATTCGTGAGATTGAAAGATTGAATTCAGAAATTGATCGAAGATTACTAAACCACGCATGAAGAGGATCATTTCAATATAAAACACTTACTGGAACTTGGTCGAATTGAATCGAAATTGGTTGATGAACAAAAACGCGACGGTGATGAGTCAAACAGGGACTTAGAGGCTGTTATACTTCGATTCCACGTGCAGATTCTATCCTTGATGTGCAACAAACAAAAGCCCTAACACAATTTTGGATACCATTAACGATTTGGTGATGAACAGATGAAGAACAAGAACAAATAAAGTGAAGATCACTTACGGGTTTTCGGTGAATATTGCTTGAAATTGATTTGACAGGAAGAAAGAGTGTTAAAGGATGAATGACTGTGCCAATTTAATTTCGTTTTGGTGAACTGAAGGTTGTCGAATGAGTTTAAGGTTGCATACGGTTTAATTTGGATTAAAGGTGGATTAATTCGTTGATTAAAACTCAATTAATGGATATGGACGAATTCTAATCGTTGAGAGGACCGTTTTGATGCAACAAAGTATTGATTTGGTACGTTATTAGTCGAATTGATGAAGTGGGTTTTAAGTTACGGTTTTGAAACCGATTATGAGTTGAAATGGGTCGATTTGACAGTGATTAGAACATGGTACCGAGTTCGAAATTCAGTTAGGAATATTTTGGTACATTTTATTTGGTTGAAAATGGGTTAAAACCGGTTGTTGGGTGTCGCCGGAGGGTTGCCGGCGGTCGCCGGAACCTCACCGGAAACACGGGGGGGGGGGGGGGGGAAGACGGGGTGGGTTGGGTAAATTTTATAATTTACAGTTTCACCCCTTCTGCTTGCATTTATTTTCTGTTTTCGTTTTTAACTTCTATTAAGTTTCAGAATTGACGTTATTGACCCAAAGTTAAGTATATGTATATTTTAACTAACTAACTTAATCGAATGATGTTGTAACGTTTATAGAAGAGACGTTTTTACATCTTTAGCTCGTTTTTGACGTTGGAGGGTGATTTTGAGGCTTTGCTAATATTTATTTTCAATAATCTTTATAAAATTTCTTTTATAAAATACAATATATATATATAATGTATATACTTACTTTGAAGATTAAATAATTGTACTTAGTATTTAATTAGTAACCGTTGAATAAAATTTTGTTCGTTATACATTAAAGACGAGGATGACGTAAGGTTCAACTATTTATATGTATATTTTTTAATAACGAAACGTTACGTTTAAAGGGATAATTACGAGTACATTAAAGGTGGATAATCTCGGGTTCGAGTCGGGCATTCGGGTTCGGGTTCGGGCAGATGTCGCATCTTGAGCTAGAAAAGCATTCTCAACTGTATTAGAAGGATTCACCACAAACTTATACTGTGCATGAGAACCTGATCTGTCAGTGTTTCTTGAACTTTCATCAATTTCAACTTCTTCAATCTTAGCAATAAGAAGATCTAAGTCCATTGGAAACTTTTCTGTATGCTTCAGTAGAGTCACTGTCTGTTTCCATGAAGATGGAAGAGCACACAACCATCTATCATTCAGATCTTGAAGATTTGTCTTTGCACCAACATTTGTCATCTCAGTTGTTAGATGCACAAATCTGTTCATCATTTGGTGTACAGATTCTCCAGCAATATGTTCAAACAATTCCAATTGTCTCTTCAGTTTCTGCTTCTTGAGACTTCTCAACTGTTCACCTCTTTCACAAATTGATTTTAATGCTTTGAACAATGTGTAGCCAGTTTGATAAGTATCCAATCTTGACAGCACTTGAAGTGGCAGCCCTTTGCACATCAAAGAATAAGCCTTACTGTCATTCTTGACTTTTCGTAAGTCTTCACCTTGTAGATTATCTTTAGGATAAGGTTCAGTTGAATCTTTGGTGTAAGTGCTTGCACTGTCAGGAGCAGTCTGAGTAGGAATGTGAGGACCTTTATCAATCGACTTCCACACATCATTATTAATAGAGCATAGATGATGTTTCAATCTGATTGCCCAGTTCTTGAAATTTGCACGATTAAACAATCTTGGTACACGATTATCAGAATCATCATTAGGTGCCATTTTAAGATTTTAAAGAAAATATTTTTTTTGTGTTTTTGTTGATTTTTGAAAAGAAACAGTTAAAATTTGAAAAATAAATGGGACTAAGACAATAACAAAGTAAGATAATAAAGTTTGAAACAACTAAAACAAGTCACACGGCTGAACAGTGAACTTTTGTTCTTCATCCGGCTGAATAGTGAAATTTGTTCTTCACCCGGCTAAACAGTAGATTTTGTTCTTCACCCGGCTAAACAGTTAAATTCTTCTTCACCGGCTGAACAGTCACACGGCTTGATCAGTTACAAATCTTCAACACTTTATATCTTCACCCGACTGAATAGTCACACGTCTTGATGACACTCACACGGCTTGAACAAATATAACTTGACCCGGCAGAACTTGACACGGCAAAGAGAAATGATGATCACCCGGCTCAACAGCTATCAGACTTTCACCCGTCTACACTTTGACACGGCTAAAAAAGATAATGACCCGGCTGAACAGTAACAAGTTGATCCGGCTGTAAAGTTGATCACTCGGCAGAACAGTTGCTTCACCCGGCTGAAAACTTCTTCACCCGGCTAAATAGTAACTTCACCCGGCACAACAGTACACAACTTTTACTTGCAAAATCTTCACCCGTCTAGACAAATTTCCTTTACACGGCTGCACAGGACCTAATTGTTCACCAAACTAAGTCCAAAAATTTGTCTAAGTCAAATTTTATCACCCGGCTAGTTCATCTTCAACCAGTTCATCATGTTCATCAACATCTTCATACAGATTTTTCCAGAATTTTAACAAAACTTGTCCAATTTGTCCAAAAATCACACACAAGTAGTGTTTGATATCGATTATCAATCTCCTATATCAGTCAATCCAAAACATGATCAATTTTTGATGTTTTTGAGCAAAAATTCGATCGAACAGTAAACTTCAATTTCTTCTTAATTCCTCAGATCTTGATAGGTTCAATTGGATCGTGAATATCGCTCAATGATCAGAATAACATCAACACAAACACAGTTTAATCATTAACACAATTCATACTAATAATTCTCTTTGTATATTGATGATCAAAGCAGTATTGTGATACAAGGTGCAGGAGAAAATAAATCACACACACAAGTTCTCTCTCTTACGTGAATATTGTGATCTCGCCTCTCTCCTCACACTCTCTCACTACATGCTTTAAAGCAAACAAATACAAGGTTAAGGAATATAACAAAATAGACCCTAAACTATATACAAACATATAAACAAAATACAAAGTAAATCTTAACAAGGAAATAGCCCTAACAGTACTCCCCCTAAGATTTATCTTTGAATCTTCAGCAAAATCTTCAATCTTTTTCTTCTTGTTCAGCATCAATCTCTTTTACCATTCTTCCGGTTCATCTTTGACATTCAGCAGCTCTTTGCCTTTGTACTCTTCTTGTTCCTTCAGAGCTTCTTCGATACAGGACTTGAACTTTTCAGCAATTTTGGCTTAACGAGGCTTGGACTCATTTGTCAGAATTGGGCAGGCATTCATGCGTCGAAGTGAATCCAGATTTAAACATGCAAAGTCAATGTTAGCATAAAATTCGAATGGCATCTCCTGGCCTTTGACTTGCACCTCCAAGGTTCCTCTTCTAGATATCCTCATATACTCTATCTCTGGTAAATCAACCCTCACGAGATTAGAGTTCAGCAATGCCTTTCTCACTCGTATCTTTTCTGTTGCTGCAGCTATTACTTCAATCATCACAACAAACAACTTCCTATCAGCTTCAGCCAGTGCATCCTTACACTTGTCCATTCTGTAGCTTCTCAAAAAGTCGATATATGATGGATGTAGCAGCTTCAATTCAAATGTACTAAAAAGTGTAATCATGTCTTTGTCCCAATCATCCAAATTCCTAACCAGCTTCAACTCAAATGTTTCTTGATTGTAAAACACTCTAAGTATAGGCTTCGTCATTTGACTTCCATCAATCACTTTCAGTCCAGGATCTGTCACCTTGTCAAAGTATTCATCCGAAAATTCCTCTAAATACATATCTTCAGTAACAACAAGTCTCTTTTTCTTCCTTTCTTTCTTTGATTGCACATATGCTGAATCTTCTTGTTGGCCTCTAAAGTCAAGATACTTCGGTGGTCTAGCAATCCCGGCATCAAGAAGCATTACACATTTATCACCACGCTCAGCATGCGTGTGATTTATCAACCTTAGTTTGTGCAGCTCTTTCAAATCCTGAACCTCCAACTTAAAAATGCTCGAGAAGTAATGATATACATCACATAAACCATTCACTCTCTTAATCATAAACGCATCAAATACTTCATCGTATTTCCAAGCAATTATCTTCACTTTCTTATTCTTCTCAGGCACAATCATCGAATCAAGCAACTCAGCAATGGACTGACCTTTGCTCAGCAGTGACCTCACCACGTCACCTGCTGTGGCTGACTTATGCCATGATTCCCGAACCTCCATCGGTATGTTGTATGATTTAACTTTGCTAGGAAACATATCAATCAACTCGTGCCTTTTCTTATGAGCATTTTCAGGAAGAGCCATTACCGGAATCTCCTTCGGTCCAAGAACTTTGAATCTTTTTGTCAGCTCAAAATACTGAGGATTGTTGTAGTCTAAGTAAAACATACGATTGTACATTTTTTCAGTCTTCATAAAGCTAACAACAATTTTCCTCAAAGATTCAGACTTCAATCTCTTCAAAGTTTTATATGGGTAATTTCTTGAACTTAACCAACTGCGCATATCTGAAGTTGACATTTCTTCTGGATTTTGATGATAAAGTTCAGTCGGAGGCAAATCTTCTATATTCAAACTTTCTTGCATTGGAGTCCATTCACCCATCTCAGTAACAAACTCCTTTTTATCGGCTGCCGCTTTGTCTTGATGAATCATACACTTTTCGTATTCTTCGTTTATCTGGCTCACTGTCAACCCATTCAAAAATACAGCATTATACTTCATTTTCTCAAGGTATGCAAACCTTTGATCCAAATCATCCGGAATCTCTTCAACAACATTCGGTTCTGGTTCAGCTTCATCATCAGACTCAGTAAAGTCTATGTCGTCTAAATCATCCAATGCTTCAATCATAGGTGCATTGTCAGTTTGAACCGGCTCAAACTGACTTGCAACTTCAGCTACGGTTTCAGGCATATCCACAGCTTCAGATTGAATCGGCTCAATCTGAACTGTATCTTCAGAACCAACTTCTTTCTCACTATCTGTGACTGCAAATACTTCAGTTTCAGCTCCAGATTCTGTCACAGTTTTATCAATTTTCTCAGTCTCAACTACAGCTACAGATTGAATCGGCTCAATCTGCACTGTTTCATCAATCTTAGCCTTTTTCGAACTTCCTTCATCACCAAAAATCTCTGGAATAGCATCTAACTTCCTTTTTCCCTCAGCTTTGTCAGAGATGACAGTTTCAGCAACAGCTTCATCGGGAACAATGATTGGTGATTCCACCCTAATGCCAACATTCGTAGTACCTCGTGCTCTAGTCAAATAAACTTTCTGTACTTGAGGTTCAGTCACTTCCACAACTTCATCAGAAAAATCTTTATCTGATGATGAGCCAGATTTCTTTGGTTTTGTCTCCTCCAACCATTTTTCTAGCATTTCTTTCTCGGCATTCAGTGTATTACATTCAGCTTTCAGCTCAGTATGATCAAACTTCAGAGTTTCATACTCCTCTTTCAATTTTTCATAAGCATCCTTCAATTTCACATGTTCATCAACAAGCTTAACATGATCCTAATCCAACTTCTTGAAGGTTTTCAAATTTTGATTATGAATATCCCAATACTCATCAAATCTTTTCTTTTTCCGTTCGTTTGAAGCTTTTAATAATTCATTGGCTTCTAACAACTTTTCAACTATTTCCTCTAACTCAGCAATTCTTTTCTCTTTCTCATTCTCATCAACCTTTGACACAAAGTTTGGTGAAGACTCCAAACCTTGTTCAACGTTTTCAGCAAATTGGGATGATGTGGTGGGAATATCAACAGCAGTAGGATCAGCAACGCCAGCATCAGCTTCCTCAACTATCTGTGCCATAGTCTCAGCTTCGGCCATTGCCTCCTGAGCAATCTGAAGTACATCAATCTCTTCAGGCTCAACAATCACAGACTCTTTAACTTGTTTCGATCTCTTTCTTCTGACATACTGAACAGAGATGTCCTTTGAAACTTCAGCAACTGATTCTTCTATAGAAGCAACCTCAACAGGTTCTTCTAACACAACATTCTCAATCTCTACTTCCATAGGTTTGGTCATTTCAACAATCTCTACCTCCTCTGAATTAGATTCAGATTCAGCACCTTCATTACCACCATCATCATGTTCATCATCACTATCACTATCTTCATCATTATCACCATCACCATTCTCACCTTCTTCTTCATCTTCTGGATGACGAGCAAAGTACTCGTCATCATCTAACAAATTGTCAGGCACCTCATCCACTAGGTCCTGTGGATCAACAATCTCACCATGAGAAATGTGATAATACACACCTTCAACATCTTCTTCATTGTTGGCTATATCTCTCATATAGTCAAACAATTCTATGTTAGGCACATTCCCCATACTCATCTTTCGGTAAGATAGATCGATCATGTCCTCAGTGTATAGCATACCTCCAGCATAACCTTCGGATCTGATGATAGGATAGGCAATGTTGATCATCAGTTGTAAGAATCTCGGGTACATGAGAAACTTAAACCTCTTGCCCTTTACCAAATTAAAAATAAAGCCATTCATGATCCATCTCGACATATTAAATGGCTTATTCTCTGCTATGGCAACTATCGGTGATGCAATATCTGATGGGAAATTATCGAACCCTGCACTCCTCCTGGACATGCATTGTTGCACCACATAGCATAACAGCTTGTACTTCTTTCCCAATTTTGCCCTATAAAACTGTGATTTTGGAAATACAGGTGGATGACCCATATTAACAAAACACGATTTACATTCATCCATGGTCAGCTCATCATTCATCCCAACCTCATCTTCATCTATTCTCAGGGCATGTCTAATGGCTTCTTCAGAAACTGTCAGAACCATATCTCTAGTTATGTTGCCTCGAACAACAGTAACTCCATTTTCATCTCTAATGACTTCTGCTGTCCTCCAAAAGCTCTTAATCAGCCTTGCATATATGACCGGTTTGGCACACATAGCATATACATATTTGGTCCTCTTGATAAACTTGATCATATCTCTGTAACCTTCTGTTTCAGGGATAGATTCATCTAGAACTGCCACCAAATTATGTTTAGGCTCAAACTTGAGATTCTCCATCTGTTAAAACAAAAACAAACACAAAACAAGACAAATGTGTTAGATTCTTCATTAATATATATCAAAATTTTCATAAGTGTTTGAATAAAAGTTAGAAAGAAACATTTATATAATCATTTTAACCCTAAATTGATCTAACAAATTGATTTTCATCACTTTGATTAACACAACTTTGAATTTTAATGATTTATACAACATTTTTCATTTTAACAGTTAATCACTTAAGGCAAAATTTTGACATTTGTATGATGAAGTTCTTTAACATGTTTTAGTTCAGTTTTATCATGCATTTGTTACTTTTAACACACATTTCATCATTTTGAAGTGAAGCATTTAAGAACTTTCAAAGTTCATCAATGGCGATTTTAACTGTAGTGACAATTTAGGTTGATTCAGTTGATTTTAAGGTGTTTTGGTGCAAATGAGTGATTGAATATTGATGATCGACAGTTTTTAACCTTAAAGCAACATTCGATTTCGGTTTTAACACACAAAATCAAAGTGTCGATTCAATGCTCAAAACACTGTTCATCATCGTTTTTCTTTTTAACAGTTGATCTGCAGGTCTATCAAGGTCAAAAACACTTAATCACTACCTTATTCAATCGATCAACCTTGTTATAGAGCAAACGATTGAATATGATAACAAAGCGATTTAAGTTCAGAGGATTTGTGTGAAAGTGAATGTGAAAAATGATAAGTGTTTGTGAAGAGGCGGGTTTTTGTATCGTCAAAAATTTAGGTCAAACATTAAGTGTCGGGTCAACAAAAGGGACGGGTAAATATAAAAGGCCCAATAAGCTTTGACGGGTCAAGTACTGTAGTGACGGGTCATGTACTGTAGTGACGGGTCAAGTACATAAGACAAGTCGCAAACATGTGAAAAACACTTGACGGGTCAAACACTGTAGAGACGGGTAAGTCACTGTAGTGACGGGTAAAGGTTAGGAACAACTACACCTGATGGGTTTTATCAATCACCCGGCAGAATAGTAGTCTTCAACAATCACCCGGCAACCTTTCTTCATTACCCGGCAACACAGTTGCTTTCCTTCTTCATCCGGCTTGCTTTCTTCATCACCCGGCAACATAGTTGCTTTCCTTTCACACGGCATGATTTTTCTTCTTCACACGGCAACATAGTTGTATCACCCGGCATGCATTTTCTTCTTCACACGGCAACATAGTGACTCATTTACACGGCAAGATAAACGACTTTTACCCGGCTGTATAGTGAACACTTGTCACCCGGCTTGATATCTATGACCTTCACCCGGCTGTATTTGACATGATCATTGCCCGGCTGTACAGTGGTCACAACATCTTCACCTTTTCCTCAATCACCCGGCATGTATCAAACTTACACTATTACCCGGCTAAACAGTTCTTTACCCGGCAGAATAGTGTTATGATATTCTTTGCCCGGCTACAACCCTTGAACGATTTTCTTTACTTTTTCTCGTCTGTTGACTTTTTCAACAGCATTTATTGTACCTGCAAACATTCTCCGACATATTAATTAGACAAGATATCCTTAAAAAGAATGTTTGTCATATTAATTTATCAAACAACATTAAACAAGACAATAACATTTATTCCAATTAAATTCATTTTTCTTTTTCTTTTTCAAAAATGTTTTTGCACAACCAATTTTTCTATATCTCGAAGCAATTTCTTAAAAACAAATTACAAGACCTTGGGTTTGTTTTTCACACATCCAATACTTTTGCTTTTCATACCACATAATCTTGTTCATTCAAAACACACTTATTCACAATATTTTGGATTTTTGTAAATATTTTTCTTCTTCCATTTATTCTCCCCCTAAACTTGAAATTTCTTGAAATTTTTAAGTTTAACAAGGATGTCGATGTGTCAATAAAGATTCCATATGCCTGCACACACAAAGCACACACATTAAAGTAAAAACATATGCAATGCAATGAATCAAAATATCGCAGTGAGATCATACCACACATTATCTGAACATGTTTTGCAAGTTTTGAATAGACATTTGACTTATGCTTGATTGAGTGATGATATGAAAACATATCAATTAGCTCGAGTTGACACACTTACTTTTTCAGTATCATGATGATATTTAAGGTTCGATTAAAATGACTTATGTGACCCACATGTATACATATGTCAACATATTTCCTTATCAATCACTACTTGAATGCATATTGTACACAACTTGGTCACTTACAGTCATACACAGTGTGGAATCTGGGTTCTATTCGGATTTGGTCCACTTTGGGACTTCTTTTTAATTCCATCTTTGGGAATTTTTCTTTCCTATTGTTCCCCTTGGGAATCTTCTGAATTCCATTTTGGAATTTGTTTGGTGACGGTCCACATTTGGGACTCTTTTTGTTCCATTTTGGAATCTTTTGCTGCATCTTGAAGCTCAACAGAGACTTCGTGTGAGACTTCAGGTCTGTGGGTACCACAACAAAGAAGCTCACGATGCGGTTCATCACACTGAGTAGACTACATCGTTACCCGATCATGCACAACTATCATCACAAGCAATGTATCAAAAGATATATATCTAGACATGTATAACAATGGAACTTAACACAAAGATCATTAAGTTTATGTTTGTCAACAATCAACTTACTTTTTCAGTCTAATTGCCTGAGCTGTCTAGCACATCAATTAACATTCATCAGTCTTTATTAAAAAAGATGTAACAAATAATGTCTAGTGTAACTATCATCTCTCACTTTTTGCAATATAGATTCTTATGACATGATATTTTCTTTTCTTTTTGTTTTTATATTTTGTTTTTGCTTTTCTATTTTCTTTTTCATGCACACACATAATGCAATACATAAAATAAAAGACAACGGAATCAGTATATGACAACGACTTATTATATTTTTGGCTTTTATATTTTTCTGATTTTTGTTTAGTTTTTGAAAAATAGAATCAATCATGATTGATTAATCCTATGAATTGAATTAAGAATTCAAACCGGCCTGACAAAAAGGATTTTGTAAAAAGATCTGCCAGTTGTTTGTCGGTATGAACCTTAATCAAAATTATTAAACCTTTTTCAGAGTTGTCTCTTAAAAAGTGATATCGAATTTCGATATGTTTAGTTTTTGAGTGTTGAACAGGATTAGCAGTAATAAACATAGCAGCAGTATTGTCTATGTAAATAGGTGTTTTTAGAAAGTTAAACCCGTAGTCAAGCAACTGATTTTGTAACCATAAAACCTGAGAACATCCTGCAGATGCAGCGATATACTCTGCTTCGGCTGTGGATACAGAAACATTGGTCTGCTTCTTGCATTGCCAAGAGACAAGCCTAGGACCCAGAAATTGACACCCACCAGTAGTCGATTTCCTGTCAAGAGCACAACCACCAAAATCACTGTCAGAATAGCTATATAATTCAAAATTTCCTTCGTAAGGATACCATAACCCAAGATTTGGTTTCCCTTTAAGATATCTGAATATACGCTTCACAGCAACAAGATACGACTCTTTCGGATCAGACTGATATCTGGCGCATACACAAACAGCGTACATGATGTCTGGTCTTGATGCAGTAAGATACATCAGAGAACCGATCATTGATCTGTATAATGTTTGATCAACTGCTTTGCCCTTTGGATCCGGTTGAATCTTGCAATTCACATCAGATGGAGTTCGAATTGTTTGACAATCTTGCATCTTGAACTTCTTCAACAACTTCTCAACAAATTTTGATTGATTGATGAAAATTCCGTCAGCTGATTGTTTCACTTGTAATCCAAGAAAGAAGTTAATCTCCCCCATAGAACTCATCTGGAATCTAGACTTCATGATTTCTTCAAATTCTTTGCACATTGACGCACTGGTTGATCTGAAGATAATATCGTCCACATAAACTTGAACGCACAACAAATCATCATTCTCCCTCTTCATAAACAAAGTTGGATCAATCTGACCTCTTGTAAATCCATGTTCTAGTAAATGCTTCGATAATGTCTCATACCAGATTCTTGGAGCTTGGTGTAGACCATATAGAGCTTTACTCAACTTGTATACACGATGAGGATAGTCAGGATCTTCAAAACCCGGAGGTTGTCTGACATATACGTCATCTGTAATAGGTCCGTACAGAAAAGCACCTTTAACGTCCATTTGGAATACTTTAAACTTCATGAAGGAAGCATATGCAAGAAAAACGCGTATGGCTTCAAGTCTTGCGACCGGAGCGAACACTTCTTCATAATCAATGCCTTCTTCCTGAGTGTATCCCTGTGCAATGAGTCTCACTTTGTTTCTCACAACAATGCCACGTTCGTCTGGCTTGTTTTTGTACAACCATCTTGTACCTATTGCATTCTCTCCTTCAGGTAAATCCACTAACTTCCATACTTCCTGTTTGCGAAATTGAAGTAATTCCTCTTGCATAGCTTCAATCCAACTGTTATCTTTCAACGCCTCTGAAATGTTCTTTGGCACCACTTGAGATAGAAAACACGAATAAAGGCAGACATTTGCTTGCTCAGTCTGACTTCTTGTAGTTCTCTGATTCAACGGCCCAATAATCTGAGAGACAGGATGTTTCTTGTGAATTCGATGAATTGGTATGTCACCTCCTTGCACTTGACTCTCCAGATTAGAAGTATTCAGATTTGGTAGATCTTGTAGAATGGACGAAGTATGTGGAGTGAAATTAGGGACTTGATCCGGTGAATTGATGAAGTAATCAAAAGATTCTGGAATAACTTCAGCATTCGGATCTGATGATGGTTGATTCTGAACAGATCCACCATCATTAGGAGAAACTTGCGGATTCACATCTTCTTCAAGATTGTTAGACTTTTGATCTTCATGAGAACCAGAAGGACCCGGATCTTGACTGGATTTGACATGATCAGGATTGTGAAAAGACATGAATGGATATTCTGAGTTGAGATTTCCATCCTCGTCATTATCAGAATCGTCACTAAAGCATCCCAAGTCGCCTGATTCTTTGTTTGTTTTTCCTGAAAAATCAAATAAGTTAGAATTGAAAGATTTCGATAACGAATCTAAATCAAATAACCATTCGGGACCATGAGCCACTAAAGGAAACGAATTTTCTAAAAACTTGACGTTAATAGTTTCAATAACAGTATTTGTTTTGCTATTAAAAACTCGATAAGCTTTAGAAACAGACGAATAACCTAAGAAAAATCCATCGTCAGATTTTGACTCGAACTTCCCGAGATGATCATTCAAATTTAAAATCGAAACAGGACAACCAAATGCTTTCAAGTAAGAAATATTTGGTTTTCTTTCAAATAACAACTCATAAGAAGTTTTCTGTTTATCTTGAACCAGTAATGTTCTATTTTGTACAAAACACGCAGTAGCAATAGCTTCGTCCCAAAAAGTGATAGGGATTTTGGCATCTGCGAGCATGGATCTTGCTGCTTCAATTAGTGTCCGGTTTTTCTGTTCCGCAACCCCGTTTTGTTGAGGTGTTCTTGGAGCACTAAATTGTCTAGCAATCCCCTTTTCTGCACAAAATAAATCAACATTAACGTTCTTGAATTCAGTTCCATTATCAGTACTTAAAACTTTAACTTTGCATTCCAATTGATTTTCAACTTTGATGATAAAATCTTTTAATAATTCAGCTGTTTCAGATTTAGCATGCAAAAAATAAACCCAAGAAAATCTAGTGAAATCGTCAATAATGACAAAACAGTAAGACTTCTTTCCGATGCTTTGCACATTTGTCGGTCCAAAAAGATCCATATGTAGCATCTGCAAGGGTTTTGAAATGGAGTTTTCTTGCTTGGACTTAAAAGACATGCGATGCTGTTTTCCCTTCAAACACGCTGGACAGAGATCAGTTGTGGAGAATTTCTTCGATGGGATTCCCACAGCGTGATTTCCAGACACCAGACGGTTCATGTTTCTGAAATTTGAATGGCCCAACCGTCTATGCCAAAGCTGACTCTCATCATCTGAAGCATGGGCAATGAGACAGGTTGTTTCGGTTTCAGCATCAATCTGCGACATATCCAATTTGTATACATCACGATCTCTTGGAGCTTTAACCACTACCCACTCATTGTCAATCTTGAAACCTGGTTTAAGAATATAACAGAAAGAATCATCAAAAAGAGTTGAATAAGATTTATCACAGATTTGAGATACACTTAGTAAATTAAAGTTCAACTGTGCACAGTAGTTGACTTTATCAAAACTCATGACCCCATTCGAGACAGTTCCTTCTCCTGTGATTTTACCACCCGCATCACCTCCAAATGCAACGTGTGTACCATTTTTCAGCTTGAAATCCTGAAGCAAGGCATGGTTGCCTGTCATATGCCGGCTACACCCACTATCAACGAACCATGAGTTGATAGGTCTTCTTGGGCGTACCTGCATTTCAACAATCACTTAGTTAGTTTGGTCAACCCAGGCCCACACGGTCTTGGGTTTTCCGAATCTATCTACAATAGTAACTTGTTGATATTGAACGTTTTGAAAATTTGTTTCATTTAAGAGATTTTGATGCTGATAACTATTATTTCGCCCATTGGCGTTCATTGACTGCTTTCTTCTTAAAGCACTAAACCTTTCCTCTAGCTTAGGATCAAGGTTATTTTCAAACTTTTGATTTCTAACCATCAAAGCTCTTGGCTTAAAACTGTTAACCTGCACATTTCTTGATGAAAAGTTAGAAACAGAATTGTTTCGATTGAAATTTCTCAAAACTGGAGAATGACTTTGATTCATATTTTGAAAACCAAATGATTGATTTCTTTGAAAATTTGAAAACGGAGTCATTTCTCTTGTTGAGTTTGATCGAAAGAAACAATCCTTTGTGTCATGGTTTCTTCTTTCACAAATATCACAAAATTTGTTATAAAAACATTCTTCTAAAGAATGATTTCTTTTGTCACAGAAACTACAGTACCTGTTAAAGAAACATTCAGCAGTTGTATGGTTATAACGATCACATATCTCACAGTGTCTCTTGCTAATCCTAAAGAGCCGATTGTTAACTTTTGATGTTGAACTCATTCGAGATTCATTATCAGTTTTGTTCGGTTTTAGATTAACTTGATTCTTTTGTGGAGACATTGTTTGTGATTTTGCTTGCAAGGGACTTTGGTTCGATTTTAAACTGTTCTGTTTGGTTACCTTTTTGTTTTCAATTCTCTTATCATTGACAGCGGAAGACTTAGGACCTGAACCTGTTTTCAGACCAGAGTTAGATTTGATTTGAGCATTGATTTGGTTACCATAAGAACCGTTCATGTCGAAAGTACCTGCAGACACAAATTTGATTGTCTTACCTTTTGACACTTTCTTGACAGGTTTAACTTTGTCGGTTTTAACACTTTGAACTTTGGTGTTTTCAGTTGATTTTAAGACACTTTTGCCTTTTGATTCTTTTGTTTCAGATTGAGTGTTCATTACTTTCGATTTCTGCTTCTTTGCTGTTAAAACTTCATCCTTCTTTACTTCATTCTTCTTGAGCAGTTGAGCAGCAACTTTTGCCTTTTCTTCATTCTTCTTCCATTTGATATAATTAGGATCATTGAATCCTGAAAATTCACCTTCTTCCTTCACCGTTTGTTTTGGTTCGGGATTAAGCTTTGGATATTCAACCAGTTGAATAAGAACAGGCTCCGGTTTGTTCTCGGATTTGTTGCTTGCTTCATCATCTGCTTCAATTGTCACGTCATCTTCATCCTTCACGCTTTCAATCAACACCTCTGATCCTTCGGACTCGGATTTACTTCTTTGAATTTCTTTGAATTTACGTTCATTTTCAGGTGAATGATCAAATTCATTAAAGTTTTCCGGTAAGGTTTGAGTGATTGAATTTGGCATTGGTTCATGAGTAAAACCCAACCCGGTTTTATTTTTGTTACCTCTTTCATTAACAAGTTGTTCGACCATTGTTTTACAACTTTTAACTTTCTTTAATTCAACTTGAGTGACTGCATGTGCAACTTTTTCTTGTTCAAAGTTCTTTGTCATTTCTTCAAGTTGTTTGGTAACAAGTTCCAATTCTTTCAAAGTTTTGTTCCATGATTCGGTTAGTGACAAAATCTTCTCATCAGAAATTTTATGATCAATTTTAAGTTGTTCATGAAGTTGTTCATGTTTACTTAATTTATCACCAATTTTAAATGAATGAGTTCGATAATGTTCTACTTGTTGAATGCACTGTTCAGAACATAACCTTTCTTTTACATCTAGGGGCAATGGAACATAGTTAGGGGGTAAGTCATTACTAACCTTTGGTTGTTCGGTAGAAGATGAAGACTCACTGGATGTAGCCATTAACGCAACTTCAGCTTCAGTTTCTTCAGTAGGATCAGACTTTGCACTCCAGTCATAATCTTCAGAATCTTCACTCACATCATCAACCATCTTTCCATCCCCTTCTTCAGACCGGTCTTCTTCAATTTCACATACCAGAGCCAGACTTGATGTAAGATCAGACGTAAATTGTTCTGCATATGCGCTCCAATCATAACCATCTTTTACGCTGACTACCAGTGCCTTTGTTTGGTCTTCTGGTTTCTTTCCTTCGTCCTTCAATTCCGGCATGGGAAGACTTTGGTATTGTTTCTGGAAGAAACGTTGATTTCTGCCTTGATAGCTTGAAGACTGTTGAGAACTTTGACCTTGACCTTGATTGCTTGAACTAGCTTGGTCATTGAAATTCTTTGGAGCTTTGCATTCTCTTGAGAAATGACCATACTGGTTACAATTAAAACATCTGGCCTTTGATTTGTCAAATCCAACTGCCTTGTTAGCATGAGGTTTGTAACTTCGGTTAACATATGCATGCTTTTGTGTTCGATATGCAACCATAACCATTTGCCAATTAAGATCCATTTCCTCAACGTCAACTGGATCCATCTCAAATAAGTCTTGAAGGACCACGTCCATTTGACTTAAATGACTTCCTTGGTACGCTTGAAAACTTGCTATAAAAGCAGTAAAGGCAGTTTTAGTTTCGTCATCTTGCAACAGAATATTCATAACGTCTTTCACCTTAGCTTGAACATTTGAACTTTGATTTTCTGATTGATTCTTCAGATTCTGATTTTGAACTTGAGCTCTTGGTGGAGATTGAGGTTGCGAATAAGTTGGTGAATTTGGAAAGTATGCTGAATCAGTAAAGAAACTTGCACCAACAAATAAGTCACCCTCATCTTCAAACTTCGTTGCATCTTGTGCAAGAAAAGCATTATCCACAGTATTGGCAGGATTTACCACATACTTATACTGAGTTTGTGAGCTTGATCTATCAGTATTTCTTGATCCTTCATCAATCTCAACTTCTTCAATCTTTCCAATAAGCAAATCTAATTCCATTGGAAATTTCTCAGTATGTTTCAACAAAGTAACAGTTTGCTTCCATGATGATGGTAAAGCACATAACAAACGATCATTCAAGTCTTGAAGTTCAGTCTTCACTCCGAGGTTTGACATCTCAGTAGTTAAGTGAACAAACCTGTTCATCATCTGGTGCACTGTTTCTCCATTAATATGCTCGAACAACTCCAATTGCCTTTTCAACTTAGATTTCTTCAAACTTCTCAATTGTTCTCCTCCTTCACATATCGACTTTAATGCCTTGAAGCATGTATAACCAGTCTGATAGGCATCCAATCTAGACAGAACTTGAAGTGGTAACCCCTTGCACATTAAAGAATAGGCCTTGCTATCATTCTTTACCTTCCTTAGATCTTCTGCTGACAAATTATCCTCTGGATAAGGTGTAGTAGAATCTTTAGTATAGGTACTTGCACTATCTGGCGCTGTCTGAGTTGGAATGTGAGGACCCTTTTCAATTGACTTCCATAAGTCATTGTCAATAGAACACAAGTGATGTCTCAACCTGATGGTCCAGTTCTTGAAATCTGCACGATTCAAAAGTCTAGGAACACGGTTATCAGAATCATCATTAGGAGCCATTTTTAACAATTTTTAAAGAAAATATTTTTGTTTTTGTTAATTTTTGAAAAGAAATGATTAAAATACTAAAATAAAGACAAGTAATTAAAGACAAGATAAGAAAGAAGTATTGAAAAAACAACTAAAGTGAGTCACACGGCAAAACAGTGAAAATCCTTCTTCAACCGGCTACACAGTGTCTTTGTTCTTCATCCGGCAGGAAAAAGTCTTTACACGGCCAAACAGTTACCCGGCTCAACAGTTGAAATACTTTTGTTCTTCACCCGGATGAACAGTTACCCGGCAATAAGAAAAACCTCACACGGCAATAGATCTTGACCCGGCAGAATCTTGACACGGCAAAAGCTTTGTCCGGCTGAACAATTTTCGATCACACGGCAGTTGTTAATCACCCGGCTACACAGTTGATGATTACCCGGCTGTATTTTCTTAATCACCCGGCGTAACAGTGTATTACCCGGCACTACAGTGTTTGATCCGGCTGAACAGTAACACTTTTTCAAGTCAAATTCTTTACCCGACAAGCACAAAATCCTTTATACGGCAATACAGGACCTAATTTGTTCTTCAATCTAAGTCCAAGGAAAATGTCTAAGTCAAAATAATCACCCGGCAAGTTAATCTTCAACCAAAATCATACTGTTCATCATCTTCTCCATGAGAATTTTCTGGGTTTTGTCAAAATCTTGTCCAATTCGTTCAAAATTCACACACAAGCTGTGAAATGGTCCGATTATCAATCCCTAATCTCAATCAATTTGAAACATGTCCAATTTTTGTTGAATTTATGAAAAATTCGATCGAACAGTAGTTTCTTAATTTCTCAGATCTGATGATGATCTGATGAAATCTGCACAATCGTTGTGTATAGGAGTGATTATGATGATGAATCACAACTAAAAACACGAACAATTCATTCAGATCATGATTTTTGAGCAATATTGATGTGTTTTGCTTAAGAACAGCGAAGAACACAGTACCAACAGCTCTGATACCAATTGATAGGTTCAATTGGATCGTGAATATCGCTCAATGATCAGAATAACATCAACACAAACACAGTTTAATCATTAACACAATTCATACTAATAATTCTCTTTGTATATTGATGATCAAAGCAGTATTGTGATACAAGGTGCAGGAGAAAATAAATCACACACACAAGTTCTCTCTCTTACGTGAATATTGTGATCTCGCCTCTCTCCTCACACTCTCTCACTACATGCTTTAAAGCAAACAAATACAAGTTTAAGGAATATAACAAAATAGACCCTAAACTATATACAAACATATAAACAAAATACAAAGTAAATCTTAACAAGGAAATAGCCCTAACAGATCTGATGATAATCTGATGGAATTTGCATAATTGTTGTGAATTAGAAATGATTCCGATGATGAATCAGATCCAAAAACAGCAACAGATCATTCAGATCATGATTTGAGTAATATTGATGTGTTTTTGCTTGATGAGTAGCGAAGAACACACAGTACCAACAGCTCTGATACCAATTGATAGGTTCAATTGGATCGATACTGCTCGAAATCAGATTGAACAAGGTACAATTACAACAATTCAATCAGCAACACAATCCATTACTAAATAATTCTCTTGTATTGATGATCAAAGCAATAGTTTCAGTACAATGGTGCAGGAGAATACAATCACACACACAATTCTCTCTCTAACGTGTAATATGTGATCTAGACTCTCTCTCTAACATTCACTAGCATCATGCTTTATGCATCACAACTTTAGGGAAAATACAAAATTAACCCTACACTATACAAACTTGTATAATCTAAGAACAAAGTAAATCTTCTAATAGGAACGAGCCCTAACAGTGGTGGTGTGGTTGGTAGAAGACGATGATGCTGAAGGGAAATTAGGTCTTGTTAAAAGACGGTGGTGGTGGTGGTGCGTTTGGCAGAAGACGAAAACCACCACAATAGTGGTGGTGCGGTTGGCAGAAGACGATGGTTCTGATGGGAAATTAGGACTTGGCAGAAGACGGTGGTGGTTGTTGTGGTGCGGTTGCAGCAGCGTTGGCTAGATGGATAGTCGAGATGGGAAACTAGGGCTTGGTAGTGGGTAGATGATGGTGCTGATGGCGTGATGGTGAGGTGTGGTGGAGAAGATTATTACAGATTATAGCTATGGTTCAAAGTTGGGGGGATTATGGCTAGAAATTGGGTGTGTGGTGGTGATGGTGGTGTGGTGTTATGTGGTGGTTTAAGAACAAAAATGATTATTTAACAGAATATTGAAAAGGACTAAAAATGGCAGTTTAATAAAAAGTGTATTTTGATCTTTTAATACAAATTTAACGGAAAACGTTGACAAAATGACCAAAATGACAATTTTAACAAACCAAATACCAACGTGGCAAAAAAAACATAAGGACTAGATCAAAACGGTACAAACTCATGGACTATTTTGACAATTTACTCTTTTTTATTACCAATCTCATTGTTATCTAATGACACTATTATCCATTTAGATTTATTTTTAAATATAAAATTATTTAAAAATATAAAAGTATTTAAAAATTCAGTTACAAATTTTTATAAAAAGTTAAACAATTAAATAAAATAATTTTTCTTGGTTAGTTATGAGTTAGACTATTAATTAAGTTGGGTTAGTTGGGCTTATGTAACATTTGCCATGAACCAAACCCAATCCATATCCGACCCAAAACGTAACCGGAACCCGTTGGAATATCCATCAAATCTTTTTTTAATTTATTAACAAATAATAGTGTTTTTATATTCTTATTTTTTATGTATATAAATAAATTTTCTCATTTATACGTTATTAATGAGTTTATATTTTATAAAATAAATTTTAGATAATTGACAAAGATTTATAAAAGTTTATTGGTTAGTTTGGTTAGTTAAGTTAGTATTTAATTTACAAAACTAACTACAGGGGTCGAAAGCGTAACTAATGAAACTTAGTTTTAAGACCTTTAAGACTAAATTGTTAACAAGTTGTATTGCAGGGGCCAATTATGTAAAATCATTTAAACCAACCCCCCTTCCCGGCGAGCCCGTGTTTCCGGCGAAATCACCGGTAGAAGTTTCGGCAACGTTAAAACATCCGCATTTTCGATCTTAATCGCGATTGAACCGTCTTTATCATATATCAACAAGTTTTGAACCTTTTTCTAAGCTATATTGACGCTATACTTGTTCTTATCATAATCCAAATCAAAACCCATCGTCGTCGACGTCTTTAAAACCACATTCAACAAAATTATCTTAAAATTCAAATCAAATCAATCTGAAACACACCTCTAGTCGATTAAAAGGATATGAACGAGTTTATTTGATAAAATAGATAGTAAAACATTCGAATTATACTCATTTTAATCCGAAACCCACTCAAAGTCGTTACACCACTTTGACTCCAATACAACCTTATATAATCGGTTAAAATCATTCACTTGACTTCACACTACCTTTTTGCAAACTTAAATCCAACACAACACACACTGAATCATCAATCAATCTTCGTTTTCTTCATCCTCTGTTGCACAGTCGAACGGCACTACTGGGTTCTGGTTATAATCAATTACGGTGGGGCTTTTAACAATCTATCATCATCAGTTGTTTTTGAATCATCAATTGGATTATATCATCTCTTCTGGATCGTTGTTGATTTCTTCACAACCGTTTTTCTTACCTCCTTCTAATCCTAATCAAACCATCTTCGAAACAGGTAAATCAAATACATCAACATATTCGTTTTTGTATGCTAATCATGACAGAGATGTTCAGTTATCAATTTGGTTTCGAATTCATACTCAATTTTGAGGATTATGGTTTTAGGGTTTGAAAGGAATTGGGGTTTTAATGTGTGTTATTGTACTTAGATAATTCAATTCAGTTTTAATCAACAAAATCATCTTTGGTAGTGGTTGCTACTGATTTATTAATCCCATAGGTCATGGGTTCGATCTTGTGGACCTTATTATTATTTTTTCTCTTTTCGTTTTGTTGGTTTAATTAACACTTATTTAACTTCTTAACTATTATCTAGAGTATGTTATGTTATTTATTTAAATGCTTATTAAATCTCTTAAACAATAATCGTATATTTTAAAAGTTACAAACATTATTTTATAATAATTAGGTATCTTAGTAGTTTCAAATCTTATAAAACTTGTAAGAGTCTACTAACATAATCATATATTTTAAAAGTCATTAAGTTCATGAAATCCATATAAGTTGTCAAGTTAAATAGTTCTATATAACATTGCTAGTAAATAATATTAGAATAATTAAATTTTAAAGTTAATTATCTTAAATAATCTATTAGTTTTTACACCATTTATCAAACCTTTATTAATCTAGTAACTTAAAGTAATTATATATTACTTAATCATTATTTTACTCTAGTATCATTGGATTGTTATTTAAATCAACTATTTCATTAAAGCCCTAAGTATCATTTAGAACCATAGGCTCTCAAATCATCTTTTGTTAACATTCTAATTAAGACATCGTTCTTTAGGTAAACCTTAAGGGAATTCCTCGGCGTCGTATTTCGCAAGTAATCTAGTTAATCGTCATCATTTATTAATCAGGTGAGTATTCATAGCCTATTTTTCAGTTTTATGCTTTGGGGAGAAATCATGTGACCTATATCAATTTTTATTCTATTCATTCTTTTTAATCATTTTGTTAATTTTAATTCATTTGATTGATTATATTCAATTCAATTCATGTGTGTTATTACTTGCAATTATGTGTTTCATAGGTTGATAAACATTTATTCTAGCACAATCATTAATGTATCCAAACCAACAGTTATCAATAACAGTACTATTTGGCCTAATAACCCACCCCATATGGCTTTCGAGTGGTGATTGTAACCGACTTTGCTTTTGCTCATTATGGCTTAATCAGTGTGATTAAGTGGCTGCAGTCATTTAGGTTTGATTATGCACTCGATTTATCTAATGTGATACACTTTTTGCATGGTAGTTAGTTGGTAACATAACATGGAATTGAATTACTTTGTTCATTTTAATCATTTTAACTATTTTAATCATTATATATATATATATATATATATATGAAAACCTGTGTTTACACAACAGCTAATTCGTGACAAATACTATTTTCACATGTATTCGGGTGTTATAGCGTAGTTGATTATCTCAAGATGCTTCACACATATGATTCATGGACATAGTTTAACAAAGAGCTATTTATTATGTTTCGAGTAATTGTCTGTTTGATTTGTGTATTGGGTAATTGAATATTGAATTTAGTACTATTTAAACGTTGTTAAGTACCATGAGCTACGAGCAATCTATTTACTTACGTCCACCTCGATGCATCCGTCATCGGTCGGGGTGTGACAGCTGATAACGTGCAAAATATACATAAACCCCATGTTGTATTTATTTATGTTTCGTGTCGTTTCGGTTAAGTTTTTATATCATTTTCGACACAACTGATGTTTTTATGTTTCTTAGGTCCCATGTTGATAAAGAAATGGCAAGAGCACGGAAAATCGAATCCCTAGGCGAAAACGGGCGCGAAATGGAGTTACGAGCGAGCCGGTATGCGAAAACGAAATAAGTTTGGGCTTTTCTTGGCCTGGTTTGCTATATAAACACTCCTTATGAAACCCTAGCCTCCTAGAAACCCTAGGGGACGAATTGGAGAGGGAAAACAACAGCTCGGAGGCGTTTCTGGAGGTTACGAAGGCGAAACAACGTGTCAGAAGCTCGTGGGATTGAAGATTGCATCTTGGATCACTCGGGTTACTTCGTTCTTTCGTTTTTATTTGTTTTTATCATGTTTAATACTTTTGAAATTGCGTTCGTTGGTATGACTATGATTGGCTAAACCTTTTTAGACCCATCTAGGCGTAACGATGATTCGTTAACGTTATTTTAACTTATGTTGGATTGTTGGTTTATGGATTATGTTTAATTAAAGTTTGAATCTTTATAATTGTTCGATGCGTTATATATGTTTGAATTGATAGATTTAGTATTATTAATCCACGTGTTTTTGGTGATTGTCTATGTCACGGAATAGGGCTCGTTTAGTCATTAACTTGCGTTGTGATTATTATGGTTGATTTGCAATAAAACCATACGATTAATTATATTAGTGAAATCGATAATAACATGTAGCTAACCTAGATATCCGTGAGGTGATAGGTTATTAATAAGTCTCGGTTGCTTGATTTGCTAGGTTTAGGTTTTTGTGAAAATTCCCGCTTAGTATTAGTTACCAATCTTGCTTGTTAAATCGAATGATTTGGTTCAAATGGCTTTTAGGATTATATCGTGAGATAGATCTTTAGCGTGAGTCAATTAAGCGTAATATGATTAGGTAACTGTGAGGAAACTTAATCCCATAACCGGTGTGCTAATAACTTGATAGTAACCCTTTAGGTTTCTTCTCGAAAAGGGTCGAGGGTCTTAATTAGGGTTGCCTTTAAGTGAATACGTTAGATCTCGGTTCCATAACCATTAGTCCAACATGAGCGATAATTTAAGTTAACGATAATTCTAACCTAGGTGGTTTGTCTTCATTCTTCTGTTTTACATCCATCTTTAATCTCGTCAGTTTCTATTATTAGTAAATTACTATTTTTAGAAATTTTCCATTTTTAGAAAGTTTATTTTTTTAGTAAGTTTCTATTTTTAGCAATAAACCCCCTTCTAAATAATCTTTTATTTAAAGTTCGTGTCTAGTTACCGAGTCTTAATTTAGTTAATTAAACGTAATATATAGAGTTTGTGGGTCGACACCCGAATTACGTTTCACTATATTACATCCAACCGGTCCACTGCTGGTTGTGTGTGATTTAGTAGTTCGTCTAGGTTTTTATAAATTTAAAACTAGGTATTTTTAGGTGTTTATTTATATATATATATATATATATATATATATATATATATATATATATATATATTGCACGCATCAACAGCTTAACACCTTAACTTGTTAACCCACTATGGTAATTTCCAGGCCTAACCAATCCTAACTACTACCTAAAACACCCATAACGGTTTTTTATTATTTTTAATTGACATTTTATATTATCGTATGCTTTTATAATGACAATCTCTTTTGTTTCGTTATTCGATCCGACCTGACAGTTGACTGACCAGAAAAATAACAATAACTAGCAATCTAGGTTGTTGGTATCCACAAGGAAAAAACGACCCCATAAGAAAAAATTCATGATTCCGCCACTACACATTCCCTATTATTTCCTTGCATCTTTTCAATGATACATACCAACTTTTAACAACATTTCCCATGGCAACATGATACTTAGATTCATGAACATCAATCGGTTTAAACAATCACACATTTTCAAAACATTTAACAATTAGTTTTCAAACAATCAAACATAGCAACAGAAGTGATTTAAGACATGTATGTATTTCACAAAATAATTAAAAACAATAATCCCACGAAGATCCATATGTAGTAGATGAAACCTTATGAAACAACGATATGGTGTTGAGTATTAACCTTTGAAGCGAAGTGGTTGCCCTTTGAGAAGATAAGATCACTAGTATTCTTCACCAATGGTATGCATACCAAGCAATCTAGAATCCTTATGCTAAAACAACCACTATAACAATCACTCACTAACAAGCTCTCTTTTACTAGTGATTTTATATATTTTGCAATTATGAAACTAACAAGCCAAAGAACCAAAACAAACTACACGACAAGTAGTAGTTTGTAGTGTTTTTTTCTATGTTAGAGATCAAGATGTTAAAACCTTCTTGTCCTTTTCTCTTGTTAAAAAATCTGCAACTTTTCTTGTTCTTTTAAGTTCTCGGTCTCTCATTGATATGAAGACCATATCTCCTTTTTTATGCAAAAGCCTTAAGGGACATTAAAGAACATTAAACAAATCTAAGAGAGTTGTTGTGTAAGAAACAAAAGCATGAAGACCCATGCTTTCTTTCTTTTCCGTACAAAGGGAAGCAAAGAAGAAAAGTGGGTGTTCTTTGGTATTATAATAACATTACCATTTTCCAACACTAGTTTGGTTTTTCCCAAAGATTTTTTCATTCTTATACATCACATATGCTACAATAATGCTATCCATTTAAACATCTAATGTTTAAATGTTACAAGTTATTATAATGTAATATTAAAACTTTAGCTCCCTGAATACTTGCATTGAATCGCATTGATATAAATAAACATTTATACTTACATATTATTTACATTTTATGCAATGCCATAACACATAATAATATGTTATGATTCATGGAATTAAAATTTCACTTGCTAATAATTACCTAAACATAAACCGGGTGGTAAACGTTTAAAACTTAGTTTAAACATTAACTGGATTATTTGCTTGTTGCGTGACCTATTACAATCATATATCACTGGCAATGTTATTGTACGTAGTGTGATGACGTAGGTCATATAACCACATGGTTGGGCAGCCGGAAGCCAGCAGCCAGGAGCCTGGTACGTGAACAGTAGCGCTACAGTAGTCTGACACTTGCTTCCACAACAAGCATTCAAACATATCCCATAATATCTTCAAATGATATCATGGGAAAAGCAAACTGAACACAAATTAATGCAAGGGAAAAGCCCTTACACGAAAATGGCTAAAAACATATTCTACTATTCAAACCTGAGGTGCTGCAGGCTGCCAAGAATGGAAGGTGCACTGGTCGAGGGGCAACCTCGAGCCAGGAGCTCCTGAACATTTTAGATTTGATTCAGATTTGCTTGGGCAATACACAATATCTTGTGCATATATATTGCTGTAATCTGAAGACAAAGACACATTCATTCACATTGGCTCTTGCACTCCACTCTAACACACACACACACACACACACACACACACACACTCACTCCTCTTATCTCCTCTTTTCTCTTAAAATTTCTCTAACCTTAAACACTTAGAGTCATAATCGAATCATACCTTGAATTTAGGCACATCGTTAGTACCATCCTCTCCATAATCTTGTTGTAGCAACAAGAGGCGCCCACCGTGGGGCACCGCTGCTTAGAACAGATCTCTGCTAGATCTCGACGTTATTCCTAAGTATTTTTTCTTTATGGCTGAGGAAAACGATCATCCTGAGTTCAGATCATCTCCGACGTTTAATGTGTCAGCTTCCAGCCATACATCTTCTGAAAATGGCGGGACAAACCACTCAGACAATGGACGGACCTCAGGTCGAACCGTCACTCCAAGATTTGCAATCTTTTCACACTCCATCTCCTTCACGAGTGGGTTTGTCATCATCAAGAGATGATTTGTTTTTCCCTGTGGAAAAGGTAGATCTAACCCCTAAAGGAGTAAGGAGACATTTTTTGCAACTTAAAGAGTTAATGAACAGGTACGTTAGTGAAGAACGAGCAAAAGGGGTAAGGGTTAGACTTACATATGGTGATGAGCTGGAAATAACTCTCACTCCATCACCACCGCCTTTTGATTCAACAACCTCTCCCTGTACGTCTCGTTGGACTCCAAGAGAAGCTCCCAATAGACCGGTTGAAAGAGTAAACCAAGAGACTTCACAAACAATAGCTCCAAGAAACTTAGAGCTTACCATGGATCAAATGTTTCACCAAACTTCGGTATCACCTCCTACAGCCACATCTTTTGAAGAGGCTTTGAGGTCACTACCCTTGCTCCAACGTGTGGTCTCTCCCATACCGGTCCCTGCAAGTTGTTCAAGTCCTTCACCGTTCAGACCTCAAGGATTCGCATATCCTAACTACATGCATCCACAGATGGCAGCCTTCATGATGGCCCAGGCTGCTCAACAATGGGGAGGGGCTTACCCATGGCTGCTTCCGCCTACAGGCTCCCCCCTAACGGCTCCTCAGGCACCAAATATTCCCATCACTGGTCAACCCACTCCTAACCCTCATGTGACCTCTCAGCAAGTATCACATCAAGTGGTCACGCGCGAGGCAGGACCTTCCGGACAAACGACACCAAGTGAGCCCTCGAAGCCTTATAGGTCGAGCTCCTTGTCCTTTTTTTCCGAAGAAATTGCTAACTTTGAGTTCCATACTAAGATCAAGATGCCATCAAACGTGAAAACATACGATGGGACGGAAGATCCAGAGGACCATCTCCAAGTGTTCACCTTAGCAGCCTCCGTAGAACAATGGACTAATGCAGAATGTTGTCACATGTTCATGCGAACACTTGTTGGATCTGCACGACTTTGGTTCAGTAGCCTCCCAGAAGGGAGCATACACTCTTTTGATAACTTGCACAGAAGCTTCTTAACGAACTTCTTTTTTGGGTAAAGGGTTACCCCGGTGATTCTATTAAAAAGACAACCGTCATTAACGTACAAGTAGTGAGGATGAGTTCCACACTAGTTCATATATGGGACAAACCCCCACATATGTGAACAAAACAAAGACAACTAACCAAAACAAGCTAAACAAACTAGCCTACTACAAAAATCGACATAATATCCAAAACCTAACACGAAAAACCGATCCATCAGCCACCATCATCAAAGATGTAGTTGTCACCAATGGAAAGCCTCCAAAACAACTTGAATAATCGACTATCCATTGGAAGTCATTGAAAGGGAGGAACTCGCCCTTACTTTATCTTGAGTTATATCTCTTGTTTCATCATAAATAACTTCAACGTCTTCTTCATCCAAGTCTTTAATCATATCCCTATCCGATTTGCCCTTCCCTTTAATAGATTCCGAAGTCCCCCCATCGTTCACATTTTCGGAATTAAGAACACTAAAGGAGTTTTGAATCTGAATCTTTGAGGGATCTCTACTCTTTACTTTCGAAGTTGAAGGTTTAACTCCCACCATTTTCTTGTAATCCAAAGGTCTATATTCAAATTTTGGTTTATGGTCTTTAACCTGAAACCCACATTTCTTAGCCGTTTTCCTTCCCTTTACTTCAGAAAAACCATCCCCATCTACTTTAAGAGAATGTTTAGATGTAGTACAAACCTGTTTAGGGCAAGCATCAGTACCATGCCCAAAAACACAACAATGAGCACACCTCGGTGGTTTCCACTCATACTCCACATTCACAGTATCAGTAACATATTTGCCCCCGGCCAAATCCGGAATAGCCATAGATAAAAACTCTTTAAACTCATGCTCAGCTGAAATTTCAATAAGTGCCCTAGCATAGCTACTTCTTCCCCAGTTATCAGCGCACATAGATGTGGTGTAAGAATCAAGTAACTTAGGAGAGCCAATCTTTGAAGCAAGCATGCTTAAGCCGTCGTCGGTATAGGCTGCTAGAGGAACATCATGTAGTTTAACCCAAACCGCAACTTTCTTGATATCTTCTTTTTTAAGGGAACTAGTAGGAGACCATGTATTAAGAAAAATGGGTCTATTGCGAATCAGCCATGGTCCCCCTTCGAGAACATCAAGCATACCCTTATTATCAGCAAACTTGAAGAAAAAGAAGCCACTTGCATTCATCATTACTCTTTGAAGCCCATACTTCTGCCAATTCATTTTCACAAAATACTCAACAACAGGATAAGCAACTCTATCTCCTAGGAAGTACCCATATAGTGTGAAACCTAATTTTTCTTGAACAATTTTAACCGATTCCCTAGGAAGCACCACATCAACACCTTGTTGTTTATCCAAAGGCTCCAAAAAACGAAAATTAATTATATTTTTGGACGTACCGGTATGTAGAACAGCAGCATAAGAACCCACATCCGGACCAATAATCTGCACTTTTTCAGCCAACTCGTCTTGAGCTTCCATGATCGGATTAGCATTGATAAATTTTCCTCGACGAGGTAGAAGTGGGATTCCATCAATATTGACCACCTTACGAGCAATACCATTATGTTCGTTATCCTCATCATCTTGGACCTGAAAACTAACTCTACGAGCGCTTTTGGGTGTAGAATTCGTCTCCATAATCAGCCTCAACAAGAAACCTTATTCAGAATTCAGCAGCAAACCCTATTAAAAATCAGCCACAAACCCTAAATAATGCCTCGTAAAACAATGATCGATTGATACAAAGGCTGAAACGAGTGAGTTTAAGATCAAAATCAAAGAAAAACAACTCGAATCCAACATGCCAAAATGAATGACGAACAAAAAACGGCCAGAAACCCTAAATCGCCCAAATCACCATCTCCCCTTCCTGCTTCTTAACGAACTTCACACAGCAAAGAAGGTACACCAAAGACGCAGCGGTGCTTTATCAGATCCAACAAAGAGACAATGAAGATTTAAGAAGCTTCATGGAGAGGTACATAAAAGAAGGGCTGAGCTACAACGGAGCCACGGAAAAAATGCGAGTTTCCGGCTTCATGAACGCCATAAGGCCAAGAAACCTCCATGAAAACATCCCTCAAACGATGAAAAAAACCTTTGAGCGTGCTAAAGCCTACCTCCGCGGTGAGGAGGCACTTGATAATAGGGAGACCAGGAAGAGAGATCGACAACCCTAGAGGGGAAACTCATCCCCAAACAAGAAGCCACACTTTCAACCCTTCGTGGAACGACGATCTCACCGCCATTACGACCACAAAAGAAAGGATGACAGGCGAGAATCCCCGCGCTCAAGTAAAGATCAAGACAAAGAGAAACATGTGTTTACTGTGCTGACAAAAAACCTTTGGAGGTCTTCACAACTGAGGAGGCTAGATACAGCTTCAGACCTCCTAGACCTCTCACCAAGCCGGTCAGCAAGCGAGATTCAGGAAAGTTTTGTGTCTTTCACAACAAAGTTGGTCACCACACCAACGACTGCTTTCAGTTAAAAAAGAGAATCGAAGAAGCTGTTAAGTCAGGGGACCTGACCCACTTGGTGAAGGAGTTCAAAGACAAAAAAGAAAGCAAGAAGGGGGCAGAATGCAATATGGTACACACGGCAGCCAGGCTCTTCAGGAGGCCCCACTCAGAAGCCTAGACCCGACAGAGCATTGGCTTCCCCCCAACTGATCCCGAAACATTCATTACCACACCGATCATCATAGAAGCTGAACTTGATGGCTCCTTCATAGATCGGGTTTATAAGGATTGTGGGGCAGGAGCTGAAATCATGTATGAAAGTTGCTTTCTCCAGCTTAGTGAAGAGACAAAAGTGAGAGTACAACCGTCCGGGACACCATTGGTTGGATTCGCAGGGGAGAGGATCCACCCCTTAGGTGAAATAACTCTTGAAGTTTGCCTTAGGGATGGGGACCTCTCCAGGGTTGAAGAGCTGACGTTTGTTGTGGTACGACAACCTTCTCATTATAACATCATAATTGGGAGACCGGGTATAACTGCCTTCCAAGCCATAGTCTCGACAAGTCACAGGATGATGAAGTTTTTAACAGAAGGAGGGGTCGCCACCCTGAAGCCTACAGCAGAAGCTCATCTATAGCCTCTGCTGAGGAAGCTTCAAACTCTGAACAAACACAACTCATAGAAGTGAGCCTCAATGCTTCATATCCCGAACAGACAATCAAGGTTTATAGCAACCTTTCTAGTCACATTTTGAGAAGAATAATAAAGTTGTTTGTCACACCCTCAATTTTCCACAAACGGGGTATCCGTTAGGCGTGTGACATACCAGGATCTCAAGCCATTAGTTACAGTAACACTGACTCAATATTTTTAACAAAAGTTTTACTTAGACATTAACCCAAAACTCAGGGTTTAAAAATGTAAGTTTTCAAAGTTTAGCGGAAGCTTTCAAATAAACCCATTATTTAAATAAACTTGTGCTCAACAGTTTAGCACAAAATCCATAAAACGTGTGCTCAATAGTCTAGCACAAAACCGGCATTTATCCTCATTAAAACTAACAATGTGAATATCTATTTAAAATAACATAAAACGACTCATGCATGATATGTCCTACGTGCACAGCTCCTAGCCACCTGAGAAAAACATACTAAAACAGGTCAACAAATAATGTTGGTGAGTTCAATGAGTTTAAGTAACAAGAGTATATAAAAATACTAAAATCGTTTAACCGATAAACATCATTACTATTGCTGGTTAGCTAGACCACCTCGTTTACTACATGAGCACGTCGAGATTAAACTGAACGATACGATAAGGTTGCCTTGTTACCACCACGACGGGTGACCAAAAGTTAAAGGACAATTTGCACCACCTGGAAACTAATCCAGCATGATGGGGTCTGCCGAACCCGTAGTACTACTCAAATTTCCCTGTTATACCCACTGTATATTAATAATCTCGACAAAAAGAAAAGGACTTTAGAGTTGGGTGGAATCATGCTCAGTAAAATAAACAGTTAGACAATAGAACTTTGTTTTATCAAAACCGTTGCCCGAAGGCCCTGCCCGAAGGCGTAAACCTCAGCCCAAGGCTGTTTAAAATCCTGCCCGAAGGCCCTACCCGAAGGTATAAAACTCAGCCCAAGGCTGTTTAAAATCTTGCCCGAAGGCATTTATACTCTTACCGAAACCTGCCCGTAGGCATACCCGAAGGTATAAAATGTAGCCTTAGTTGGCCCCGCCCGAAGGCATAAAGTTTTGCCCAAAGGCCCTGCCCGAAGGCATAAAAATGCAGTCCGCCCGAAGGCGCTGAAAAAATAGTTACCCGAAGGTGTTGTAAAAACATTTGTATGTTTTCTCCCCGAAAAAGTATTTAAAAGCGGGAAAAGAACTCACCTTTGAAGCGCACAACAATTAACAGCAAAAATGCCACAAAAGGAACTAGACCACTCTACGACCTGCTTTCATGATTACATACTAATTATTCACTAGAAACTTGTATTTATATATATATATATTTAACACTCGCAAGGGTCTCATGCAATAATAGCCTAACACGCCAGATATCACACAGAGTACACACCACAATCATCTCAATCAAGGGCATTATCATGAATCTCATATGATTGTATTTCTATACAAATTGACCTTGTTACTTGGCATACCATACACATACATTCAACCTACTATTTCTGTTACACATTCATATCCTCATACACATATCGATCATATATACCTTTATAATGGCTCAGATGGTAGTGCTGCTTATGACCATTATACATATATACTACTCGTATCTTTATACCTACTGCTTATGTAACTACACACATACACATATATACATATTGCTTTCTCTATGCGCATACCAACATACTAATAAACTTGCAATCTATATTCACACATATACACATCCCGCATCCAATCCTTTGCTTCGCTACATAAACCACATTCATACATTCACGTGATCCACTTTATCAATCGGTGTACATACCATACATATATATATACGACATACACATTACAACAATACATACATGTACACAATAATATACATACTGTTACATACTAGCATACCACACATACATATACAATGCTACATACTAGCATATATCACATATATATAATAATATACATATAAACATACACACTGGCAACATACATCTTCACCATGATTATCTATCATACATACACTCATATCACATATGCATACATTTCTACATACTTATACATTCACATGGTGATTGAACCAAAAGCAATCGAAACCGTAAGAAACCGAAAACGAAACTAGGAACACATAATGAAACATCATAACACCATCCCCTGCTGCTGTACTATATTATACCCATATGCACGCAAATACTGATGTACAACCCATACATACAATTCACCGCACATATATATAAACATGCCTACTGTTTCCGTCTTTCGCTACCCCTATACATACAATATCTATGCAGGCAACATTCATATATAAAAACACATACTCCGGTCACACATACATACAATAATTGTCACATACATCGATCACGTATACATGTTTACGGGTCGCGAAGCTTACCGGAGATTAACGAAATAGGTGATCGGAGAACAGAAAGGATCAACGGTGCTGCCGGTGGCTCTCGGTCGCTGCTTCTTTGCTCCGACTGCCACACGATCACAACAGATGATGTCGAAAGAGTGAAGATGAGATTTAGTGTTGTTGGGTGGTGGTGTGCATCCAGTTCGGCCGGCAAAAGAAAAGAGATTAACGATGATGATGATGGCTAGATGAACGAAGACGATGATGATGTTGATTCAAAGTCACGAGGCGGCTGATTAGGGTTTTAGGATATGTGTGTGTGATCTGTTGTCAATGAAGAAGAAGAAGAGGGGGGCGGGCGGGTGGTTTGGTTTATAACTTTAAAATTTACATATGAGGCCCTTGCACAATAGGAGGTTATCAAGTTTAGTTTTTAAGTTAGTTAGATTCTTTTAATTATTTGCAATTGGACCCCAAAACATAATACAACTTAACGGATAGTTAAAGACTAGTTAACGGTATTAAATTAAATTAACGGGTTGTCACATTGTTGCAAGAAAGCCAAGACGTTTTTGCATGGTGTCCGGAACATATAAAAGGAGTCCCCAGGAACAATTCTGAACACTCACTGAACATCTACCCCGGTCACAAGCTGGTTGTTCAAAAGAAAAGAAGTCTGGCCCCTGAAAGAAGCTTAGCTGTAGATGAAGAGGTAGAGAAGCTTGTACAAGCAGGTACCTTCTAGCTTCCAGCTTCCACCTCCTGGCTGCTAGCTTCCACCTCATTACTTTAAGAAAAGTAATTAACATATCTTTTGATAACATAATATATGGTTATTGACTTTGTGAACAGGTATCTTGAGAGAAGTCAAGTATCACTCTTGAGTAGCAAACCCTGTGTTGGTCAAAAAGCCCAACGGATCATGGAGAATGTGCATAGATTTTAAAGATCTCAATAAAGCTTCCTCAAAGGATTGCTACCCCCTTCCCGAGATCGATAGAAAGGTCGACTCCCTTGCCAGCTTTCCATACCGGTGTTTTCTGGACGCTTACAAGGGATATCACCAAATTCATATGAAAAAGGAGGATGAAGAAAAAACTGCATTTTACACGGACAAAGGAATCTTTTGCTACACAAAGATGCCCTTTGGCCTAAAAAATACGGGGGCAACACACCAAAGGTTGATAGATCAAGCTTTTTCGGAGCAAATAGGGAAGAACATGGAAGCCTATGTCGATGACTTGGTAATTAAAAGCCAAACTGAAGATGTTATTGTGGGCGACATGGAAGAAACCTTTAAGAACCTAAGAAGAATCAACATGAAGCTCAATCCGGCTATATGCTCTTTTGGTTTCGAGGAATGTAAGTTCCTTGGACACATTGTAGATAAACATGGTATCAAAGCTAACCCTAGTCAAATACAAGTTGTGCTCGACATGAAGTCACCACAAAGCAAAAAACAAGTGCAAAGTCTCACAGGAAAAATTGCTGCACTTAAACGCTTTTTACCAAAATCGGTTGTAAAATCACTCCCTTTCTTCAAAACTCTTAAAAACCTGTGTTGACAAAAAAGATTTCAAGTGGACAATAGAGGCAGAAGCTGCCTTCCAAGTTCTCAAAAAACAAATAGCTTTCTTACCAACCATTACCGCCCCTGTGGCAAGGGAGCTTATCACTGTTTACCTCTCAGCAGGTACTTAAACAGACAAGCTAGAAACTAAGGTCAGGAGCCACAAGCTATAAGCTTACTGTCATGACCCGCCTAAACACAAATCAATTTTCTTGAATTCCGAAAGGTTCCGGACACATCTAAAGACATCAAGGGCTGCCCAGAAGACTCTGGATCAGCCTACAACTTTTGGGACGGACACGACACATTTAAGAGGTCTTATATCAGCCCCTAGAAGCCATGGAAGCTGCCGGAAAGGGCTGGAAAACGCTACACCAATGTGGACATCAAGTGCAGCCCCAGAACGTTCTAGAATGCTCAAGAATAGGGCTGCAGCATGGCTGGAAATTAGGCCCTTCAAGGACCTACGAAAATCACACAAAGAATTCTCTAGATCAGCCCTAGAAAGATCTTAAAGTGCCCATGATGGTTGGATATTTTAAAGGAATGATCTAGAGATAAGATCTAGATATTTCACCTAGAAATATCTAGATAACATATGTGTAGGATATTTTGGATGAAGGATCTAGACCAAGAATGATCTAGATCCATTGTAACTAGTATAAATAGGCATGGCAGGATCATTTGCAAAACATCAACACTTGAACACACTTCCAACACCAAGCACACTTACTTACACAAGTCTTGTAGCATTTGTACATTGTACGTGTAATCTTCTCTTGTAGCAATACAATATATATTTGGTTTACTTCCAACTTCCGCTCGGTAATGTCAAGAATCGTTACTATTGTCAGGTCAAAGTCTGAACTTAGAAGGATTCTAAGTGCCGCACGTGAGTCAAGAAGATAACTCCGTGACAAGTGGTATCAGAGCCAACGATTCAAGGAGATGGCGACCAATGCAAGCAAACTAAGTGCTACCGAAGAGAACCGTGGACAAGGTGACACTCGTAAAACAAAGAAGGAACGTGATTTATCCAAGGACAACACCATGGAAAAGCGACTTGGTGATTTGGAAACAGGTCTTGTCGGCATGGGAACTCAAGTCGACATGTGTATCCAACGGTTGGATGCTTTGGAAGCAGATTTCACAGACCTTCGAATAGGGTTGAAGGTTGTTGTTGAAGTGCTACGAGAAGACATGAAGATGTTGATCACAAACTCGATAAAAGATGCAATCAAGGTTGCTGACACCAAGCTGCGAAGGGATATAGACGAGCTGTCTAGGGACATGCAACGTAGCTTGCTTGGGCTGGAGTCCCGTGTCAACGATTGCAGCAAAGCCATTGTTACGACTGGGGGTAGTGTCGTAAACATTGGACCAAGAGTGGAGATTCACAAACCATCACCGTTCATGGGGAATCGAGAAGCACAGGCTGTTGATGACTTTATTTGGGGAATGGAGCAATACTTGGCGGGGGTCCAAGTACTCGATGACGCTACCAAGGTGAAGACAGCCATAATGTATCTGAAGGACATGGCTGCATTATGGTGGAGGTGTCGGAGTATGGGCATAGAGCGAGGTACGTGCACCATCAAAACTTGGGCTGAATTTGTTCAAGAGCTCAAAAAACAATTCTATCTGGTAAATGCTGAACACGAAGTGAGGAGTCGTCTTCGTAAACTTAAGCAAACTGGACCATCAAGGACTATGTTAAAGAGTTTACAACACTTATCCTTGAGATTCCGGAATTATCGGATAAAGACTCCCTCTTTTACTTCCTGGATGGTCTTCAACCATGGGCTAAGATTGAGTTGGAAAGAAGAAATGTTCAAGATCTTGCTTTAGCCATTGCAATAGCTGAAAGCCTGATCGATCATAAGGAAAAACGACCACCAAAGCCAATGAATGAAGATAGTGACGAGGAGTTTGGTGGGGGAGACAAGCCCAATCATGTACGAAAGGTGGAAACAAGGAAACCCCCAAGACATGATAATGATCGGGCTACACGGGGATATTTTATTTGTGATGGACCGCACAACGCTCGTTATTGCCCTAAGAAACAAAGTCTTCAAGCCATGGTGGCTCGAAGTGATGTTGATGCATCCCAAGATGACGAAGAGGCTCGTCTAGGGGCAATGCAACTTCAAGTACTAAATGTTTTAACGGTGAAGAAAGGGAGGCCGTTAAAAGTATCTAAACCATGCTCAAGTGTAAAGAGCAACATTACGAACTCGGAGACACGAGGACTTCGATTCGTAAACATAGAAATCAACGGGAGGCTTGCGAGGGCATTACTGGACACCGAAGCAAGTCATAATTTAATTACCAGGGACGAGGCCAAGAGGCTTAGCCTAAGGATTAGCACTTTGGACGGGGAACTAAAAGCCGCAAACGGTGATGCCAAACCGATTGAGGGAATGTCATGGGACGTCAAGACTAAGATCGGGACATGGCAAGGAAAGATCGATTTCTCAGTCGTGCCACTGGACGACTACAAAGTTGTGCTGGGGATGGAGTTCTTTCAGAGATCAAAAGCCATTCCAGTTACATATCTTAACACATTGTACATCATCAAGGGTGATGAAGTACACTATGCACCGATGGAGTCAAGGCATCGAGGCAGAACGCTATCCGTCTTGCAACTTAGGAGGGCAAGCCGAGGGTTATGCAAGCATGACGAGGACGTCATGGGTTTAGGTGGGGGAGAATGTACGACCCGCCTAAACACAATTCAATTTTCTTGAATTCAGGAAGGTTCCGGACACATCTAAAGACATCAAGGGCTGCCCGGAAGACTCCGGATCAGTCTACAACTTTCGGGACGGACATGACACATTTAAGAGGTCTTAAATCAGCCCCTAGAAGCCATGGAAGCTACCGGAAAGGGCTGGAAAATGCTACACCAATGTGGACATCAAGTGTAGCCCCAGAACGTTCTAGAATGCTCAAGAATAGGGCTGCAACATGGCTGGAAATTAGGCCCTTCAAGGACCTACGTAAATCACACAAAGAACTCTCTAGATCAGCCCTAGAAAGATCTTAAAGTGCCCATGATGGTTGGATATTTTAAAGGAATGATCTAGAGATAAGATCTAGATATTTCACCTAGAAATATCTAGATAACATATGTGTAGGATATTTTGGATGAAGGATCTAATGGTCTAGATCCATTGTAACTAGTACAAATAGGCATGGTAGGATCATTTGCAAGACATCAACACTTGCACACACACTTCCAACACCAAGCACACTTACTTACACAAGTCTTGTAGCACTTGTACATTGTACTTGTAATCTTCTCTTGTAGCAATACAATATATATTTGGTTTACTTGCAACTTCCGCTCGGTATTGTTAAGAATCGATACTATTGTCGGGTCAAAGGCTGAACTTAGAAGGATTCTAATTACCGCACGTGAGTCAAGAAGATAACTCCGTGACATTACGCTCGTTTACTTTCGTGCAGGTATGGAGGCTGTAAGTGCGGTACTTGTGGTAGAACGAGCCAAGGTCGAAATGCCAATCTATTTCATTAGCAGGGCCCTTAGGGACGCTGAGATCAACTACACCCCATGGAAAAGTTGGTGCTCGCCCTGGTACATACCTCAAAGCGTTTGAGAAGATACTTTCAGGCTCATCACATCAGAGTGTTGACTAACCAGCCAATCAAATCCATACTAGAAAAGCCAGAAAATTCAGGAAGATTAGCCAAATGGGCAGTGGGGTTAGGAGAACACAACATCGAATACTCCCCAAGAAAAGCCATCAAAGCTCAAATCTTGATTGATTTCCTATCAGAGATTCCAGAAAGAGTCAAAGAAGTAAATGAGGTGGCAGCTGAAGAAGATAAGAAGCTTAAGCCAAGATCAGCATGGACTCTATTCACCGATGGATCATCCAGTGTAGAAGGTTCCGGAGCTGGATTGATCCTAACTGATTGATCGATGTCTGAGTGACAATCAAATAAGATGTAAATTAAATATAGCTTATTCACCTTAACTAATTAGCTAGGGCAAGTAAGGATGTCGAACCACGTGGAATTAGTGGATGGTATGATTAACGTGATTATAAAATAAAACTTAATTAACTAATATTACTCTATTGCCTCTTGGCTGTGCAAAATAGTTTTGATTAAACAAGAGACTACTAAAGAAAACAATTGCAATTAATTAAAAAGGTTGTGATTATAATGGGAAAAATGGATCACCTCCGGGTTTAGATTTCGGAAAGATATGCAACTAGGGTTAACATGCTAGAATCTACATAGACATAGATAGTTGTGATCATAGGTTAAAGCGTGCTAATAACTAGACTCACGGGTAGTTAAATTAGATGATTCCACGACCAATTTTCATTGTGTTGGTCGGGTCCAAACCAATGCCGGACCTGGTGGTTTTCGTTCAGAAGGACAAGTTATAGCCATGTAGGAAAACGACTCGAATGTTGATTACTAGTTAGCTTGGCTAGTGAATGACATACAACTTTCTCAAACAAAATGTTATAACCATTAATTAACCTATTGATCACAAACTCACAAATGATCCAAACATTCAAACGCATTCAAGTACTAAATTCATAGAGAAATCAAATACCCAAATAACATTCAAACATTAAACTTGTGTCTAGCACATTAAAAACCTAATTACATACTATCTAACACTAACCATCTACCCGGAGATGATCACGGGTGGTTTAGCCGCTCATGACTTTGGATTGATCTTCAAAATTGATGTTGGATTGCATCTTGGATGATTAGATGGTGATGGAATAAAGAAGAATTGGTCCAAAATCGTCCAAAATCGTCTTTGGGGGCTGGAGAATGAGTTAGGGTTTCAACCCATGATTAAAACCCTAAAATAAGGAAAATTCCCGAAATAATTTAGTAAGGGGCGCAGGCTGCGCACCCCCCCTGCGCAGGCTGCGCACCCCATCAGACTTTCTTGAGAAAGTACTCTGTATTGCGAGGGAGGTTGCGTGGGTGTTTTGTCAGATGGGGCGCAGGTTGCGCAGGTCACCAGTAAGTCACCATTTTCCATTGTTTCTTGATCTCCATCAATCCACATGCCACCAATGATCATTAGAAGCTCAATTATCCCCATTTAAGCTTCCAAGGCCGACAAAACAAACTTAGCACAAAGTAAATGCGTTCGATAACATGATTAAGTTAAAAACGTAAAGTTAGCAACTTAAAACATATATAAATCATGAACGCATCACATTCCCACACTTATCATTTGCTTGCCCCCAAGCAAACTCACTTGTAACACTACCACCTTCTTAGACAAACACGATCATGTTATATTTTCACAAGTACTAGCTAAGGTTCAAAGTCATACCAAGTTCACTGTTTATAAAAGTTAATGTACTACAACCTTGCAATCAAAATTGACAAACAATGAATTGAGAACCGTCTACCCGAGCCTAACAAGCTTTCATATCTTCCATATACATGCTTTCACACCCCTCACAATGAACTCTCTTCTCAGTTGTATATGAACTAGTAAAAGATGTACTAGTTTATAAAACCTAACACTCAAACCATAAATGAAACATCATTACCATAAGCTTGTATAAAAAACGAAGTTCCACCAACTTACACAAAACATGTACACAAATCATAAGGTCTTTAAATGGGTTGTAATGTTGGGCAAGGGTTAAGGTGTGGAAAATGCATTTAAAGTGGCTAAGGTGATGAAATCTAAATAAGTATGTGTTAGAATTTGATAAATAATTAAACTACGGAACAGAAAACTTGGGTAACACTGATCCATATTCACCGATATATTATCACTAGACTACCACTATGATCATTTTGATCATTTATTTCACATTCTTCATTACTTTTTCTTTTCTTTTCTTTTTTTTTCTTTTTTTTTTTCATATTCTCTTTTTTTTCTTTCATAGGAGCGATAGAATAACAAAAAAATTCAACTACTACTAACAATAAATACTACACCAAAAATTCAAACATAACTTACTGGATTTCATCACACGGGTTAAAATCAAATAGGCTTAAAAAGAGGTATGAGGGTTAAAATGAGGGTTTAGAAATAGAAAAGGTTAGGCTCAGAGGGGCATCTAGGGGATAATGTTGGGTATGAATAAGAAAATGAATGGTTAACAAATGAAGGGTTAATCCTACTGCCTTAATCATATTTGTGTACAAATTTGTCTGGTCTCGCAATGCATTGTTATGCAAGTTCTAGAATGAATGCAACATAATGGTATCACACAAGAGAAGAAATTGAGCAATTAATTCTAAACATATGTCCTAATGCTCATAACAAGGGCTCAGATTCTCACACTAAAATTGAAGGGAAAAGGTTGCCGACATGAAAGCATGCATAAAGTTGACTATCTAGTATGTTACTCCCGGTCAGACACTTCTACCAATTCACATTTTTTCTATCATTTTTTATGTGAACCAACCATGATTAAGAACCTGTACTTATGCACAAGTTACTTTAACAATCTCGATTTACATTGAAAATTTCCGGTTTTCATGTACAAGTGAGGCTTTAGGGGCATTTTTAACTTTTTATCAATTTTTTTTCTTTTAACCCCCACATCCCCACACTTAAACCTTACATTGTCCCCAATGTAACTTTTCATTTTAAATGCAAGGTTTTTCCAACTTTTACAATCAAACCAACCTTATGAACGACTGCTATCCAAACAGACTCAACCATAGACATAACTCAATCATAACACATAACACTATCACACCACCAAAACACAAAACAACGCCAAATAAGCGAAACGGTAAGATAAGGAAATACTACATGCACCTGATTGCAGACAGTCAAAGAGTGTTTCACCAATAGGACATCCAGGTGTATCCCCACACTTGAGTCTTTGTATCTGATGGTTAGAACTAAAAAACAATAAAAGAAAACAAAGAACATGAAAAATAGAAGAAACTACTAAAACACACTTTCGTAGGAATCACGGTTGCATTTAGCACATGCAAGAAGCCTTTTAAACCCCTCAGTAAACCCGAGTGGACGAGTGAAGTATCGTGAGGGTTTCTAGGGAACACACCCACAAAGTTCTCAAAACAAGGTAAAAGGAAATAACAAAAATAAATAAATAGATAATACTAAAAAAACACATTGGGCTGCCTCCCACCAAGCGCTAAGTTTTAGGTCTTCAGCCAGACCGTACCTACGCCCAATCAAGGTGGTCGAATCGATTGCTTTCCTTCATGTTTCCCTTTAAAGAACTGCTTCTTACGTTTTGAAAGATCCTCTTGTTCATTCAAACTTGTTCCAAACATCACTTCTTTGGATCTTGATTGCATAATATCAGGTGGATCGCCCATCTTATCATTTGGTTTCAGTTTATCCTTCTTTCTTGACTCTTTCTTCATTGTTTCCTCATTTTTCATCTTCTCGAACTCAAACCTGTCAGACTCAAAACCAATCTCAGTAGTGATATCCTCATTTACATGTTGATTGTAAAGAGGAACACACTTGTTAATAGCATCTATTAAAGAACAATCATTATTAGCATAATAAGTGATTGATTTTGAGAACACACTAAAGCATAACTTACGATTTTCATAGCTCATGTCGATGGTTCCATCTCGACAATTGATTTGTGCATTGGCTATTGCTAAGAACGGTCGACCCAAAATGACCTTTGGTTGCTCACTTGTACTCATTGGTGTATAATCAAGAACCATTAAATCCACATGGTAAAAGAATTCTCCTAGTTTGATTACCACATTCTTTACCATCCCCGAGGACGCTTGCAGGTAGAATCGGCTAACACCACGGTGGTGTCAACTTCATGTAATGGTCCAAACTCATATTGATCATATATCATACCTGGCAAGATGCTCACATCTGCTCCATAATCCAGGAGTGCACTTTTTATCTTGAATTTCTCCACTTTGATTGGAATGATGGGTGCCCACAAATTGCTCTCTTGTACTTCATTAACTTTCACTCTTGTACCTATAGAAACTAGAGGAGGAGAAATAGGTTCATCATTAAAAAATTCAAATTTAGGAAGGGTACTAACCGAATTGATGTGAACATTTCTTGTATTCGTAGGATTTGAGTTCTGATGTGCTGGATTCACCTTTGTGTCACTTGGCAAGATCCATGCATTTCTTTCACTCTTCAACACGGACTGTTCTGTTGCTAGTTGTCCCACTTGTGTAACCAGAGATGCGATGGTTTTTCTGTCCATGGTTTGTTCTTGCTTCATTGCAACCATCATGCTCATCATCTCAGCCACTTGAGCCGATAATGTCTCTATTCCTGTCGCTCCTGTCTGTGTAGTTCCTTGAGTTTGGTTCTGAGGTTGGTAGTTCTGCTAAGCTCTTTGTTGACTATGTTTTCCATCTTGACCAAAAGAGCTTCTTTGAAAACCATTTTGGTTGGAGCCACTCTGTTGGCGGTATTGTGATGATTGTCCTCCTGGATTTGGTACCTGGAAATTTGGATTCAATTGGTTAGAAGAGTTACTATAAGAAAAATTAGGATTGTTCCTCAAACCTTGATGATATGTGTTTGAATTCATATCGTATTTCCTATTTTCATACACTTGGTTAACCTCTTCTTCACCACTTCCCATATGCATTTGGCAATTACTGTTGTTGTGTCCTATCTCTTTACATTCCTCACATACCTCAATTCCTACAACATTCACATCCCTACTACCTGAATGACCTATCTTAGCAAATTGCCTTTCCAAACTTGCTAGTCTTTCTTTCATTTCCATATCGACTGAAGAATGTCTTGAGGCTTGTCCCTTGCTCTTTCTTTTTGCTGAAGCTTGCGATTTGGAGTCTTTAGCCATCCTTTCTAAGAATTCCCATTCATAATTTACATCACGAATCAAGAATGTACCTCCACTGGTTGATCTTAAGAACTTGCTTTCATCATCTGTAAGCCCATCAGAGAATACTTTTATCAATTCCCATTTCTTCAACTCATGATGTGGACATAATCTGATCAACCCTTTGAATCTACCCTATGCATCATGAAGTTGCTCTCCCACTTGTTGTTGAAACAACCTTATGTTCTCCCTAGCATCACTTGTCTTCCCCATCGGGTAATATTCATCAAGAAATTCCTGTTGCATTTGGTTCCAGGTGAAGATGCTGTTGTTTGGGAGTGTGTTGAACCATTGTTTTGCTTTTTCAATAAGAGAGAATTGGAACAACCCCAACTTCACTTCATCTTGTGTGAAGTGAGGTCCACCCATGGTTCCACAAACTGCTTGGAACACATCCAAATGAAAGTAGGGTTCCTCTGTAGCATTTCCTGTAAACTTAGGAAGGATGGTCAAGTAATTAGGGCGTATTTCAAATGCCCTTCCCTCTCGAAATGGTATAGCTATTGGACCCGAATTATCATTCACAGCAGGGCGGAAATGACTATCCACACCTCCTTTATCCTGATCATTATACCCCCCGTATCTACCTCCTCTATTGTACCTCGGTGGATCTCTTCTATTATTGTCAACTCTGTTGTAACCATCATCATACCCATCATTACAGCCATATCCTTGACTGTAATGAGGTGGATTTCTTTGGTTAGGACGGTTGACATTGATGTACCTGTTTTGTTGACCATTTCTACCGCCAACTTGCCCCATGTTGTTGTATGGCACCCCTTGATTCTGATTTTTAGTGTTGTATTGTTCACCAACATGTCGAGGCTGTAAATTCATGTCTTCACCATCATCATGTCCACCTTCATCAAAAAATTCATCATCAAAACCATTTCCCGAAGCATGCCTCTCCCGATGTTTTATTTCCTTCAACTCAAACATCTGTTGATCCATGTCACCTTCTTCATGGTTACCTTGACCAAACAGTTTCGGATTGCGATTGATTTGGTGATAATCATCACTAGTATAAATCCTGGTTCGGGTTTGGTCTTGAGTTTGGGTTTGTGGCATTTGGGTACTGGAGGATTGTTGGTTTTTGGAATTCTGGTATTGCGGTTGTGGAGGTGGTGGATTTTGTGTAGGCGGTAATGGTGGATCTGGGTGTATAAAACCGAGTTCATCGGTTTCATAAGTGGGTTCTTGGTGTGGATTTGGTGGTTGGCTTGGTTCCATTTCAGCAGATTCAGAGGAACTTGATTTTGAACTGGATATAGATTTTTCTGCTGCTTATGAGATTACTTTCTTTAGATTAGTTCGTTGAAGAAGACGATTATCCCTCGTAGATCTTTCTATCTCTGAATTGAATAGCAATGGTGATGTTTTACCCGAGTACCGAGTATGCATGCAACCTGTCACCTGCACACACAAACACAACCCGTGTAACACAAAAATAAAAACTTAATAAAAACAAAAATCAAATTAAATACCAAGCACACCGATTCCCCGACAACGGCGCCAAAATTTGATCGATGTCGGAGTGACGATCAAATAAGATGTAAATTAAATATAGCTTATTCACCTTAACTAATTAGCTAGGGCAAGTAAGGATGTCGAACCACGTGGAACTGGTGGATGGTATGATTAACTTGATTATAAAATAAAACTTAATTAACTAATATTACTCTATTGCCTCTTGGCTGTGCAAAATGGTTTTGATTAAACAAGAGACTACTAAAGAAAACAATTGCAATTAATTAAAAAGGTTGTGATTATAATGGGAAAAATGGATCACTTCCGGGTTTAGATTTCGGAAAGATATGCAACTAGGGTTAACATGCTAGAATCTACATAGACATAGATAGTTGTGATCATAGGTTAAAGCGTGCTAATAACTAGACTCACAGGTAGTTAAATTAGATGATTCCACGACCAATTTTCATTGTGTTGGTCGGGTCCAAACCAATGCCGGACCTGGTGGTTTTCATTCAGAAGGACAAGTTATAGCCATGTAGGAAAACGACTCGAATGTTGATTACTAGTTAGTTTGGCTAGTGAATGACATACAACTTTCTCAAACAAAATGTTATAACCATTAATTAACCTATTGATCATAAACTCACAAATTATCCAAACATTCAAACGTATTCAAGTACTAAATTCATAGACAAGTCAAATACCCAAATAACATTCAAACATTAAACTTGTGTCTAGCACATTAAAAACCTAATTACATATTATCTAACACTAACCATCTACCCGGAGATGATCATGGGTGGTTTAGCCGCTCATGACTTTGGATTGATCTTCAAAATTGATGTTGGATTGCATCTTGGATGATTAGATGGTGATGGAATAAAGAAGAATTGGTCCAAAATCGTCCAAAATCGTCTTTGGGGGCTGGAGAATGAGTTAGGGTTTCAACCCATGATTAAAACCCTAAAATAAGGAAAATTCCCAAAATAATTCAGTAAGGGGCGCAGGCTGCGCACCCCCCCCCCCCCCTGCGCAGGCTGCGCACCCCATCAGACTTTCTTGAGAAAGTACTCTGTATTGCGGGGGAGGTTGCGTGGGTGTTTTGTCAGATGGGGCGCAGGCTGCGCACCTACCCTGCGCAGGTTGCGCAGGTCACCAGTAAGTCACCATTTTCCATTGTTTCTTGATCTCCTTTAATCCACATGCCAACCAATGATCATTAGAAGCTCAATTATCCCCATTTAAGCTTCCAAGGCCTACAAAACAAACATAGCACAAAGTAAATGCGTTCGATAAGATAATTAAGTTAAAAACGTAAAGTTACAACTTAAAACATATATAAATCATGAACGCATCACTGATCCTTCCGGAATCGAATACACTTACGCGCTTCGCCTTGAGTTCCCATGCACCAACAATGAGGCTGAATATGAAGCGCTTCTAGCTGGTCTACGGATAGCTAGAAACATGTAGGTTGAAGAGCTAGAAGCCTTCGGTGACTCCCGGCTAGTAGCTAACCAAGTTAACGATGAGTACACAGCAAAAGAATCATCCATGATCAAGTATAAAGCCAAATTTAAAGACTTGATGAAAGAATTCAAAAGATGCACCCTCCAACAAGTTTCAAGATCAAAGAACAAACAAGCTAATGCTTTAAGCAAACTTGCTTCCTTAACCTTTACTCATTTAACCAAGAAGGTACTGGTCGAGGTTTAAAAATCTCCTTCTATCAGCGAGGTTGAGGTACAAGATATAATTAATGAAGATCAAGAGACATGGATGACACCCATTATCAATTTCCTCAAAGAAGGGAAGCTTCCTCCCGACGAAGCAGAAGCCTCCAGGCTCCCGGCCAAGGCAGAACATTACGTCATAGAAGATAATGTGCTATATAAAAAGTCATACCTCTCCCCCCTTTTGAGGTGCGTAGGTCCATAACAAAGCAATTATCTTAACCGAGAATTTCATGAAGGAATATGTGGTGCACACGCTGGACCTCGCTCAGTCGTAACAAGGCTAATGAATTTGGGTTATTATTAGCCCACAATGCACAAAGATGCATATGAGGAAATTAGCAAGTGTGAAGGTTGCCAGCTACATGCTCCTGTCAAAGCAAACCCAAAGCACGACTTAGTTCCGGTCATGGCTGCCTGGCCATTTATAAATGGGGTATGGATATCGTGGGTCCCTTCCCAGAAGTTGCTGGAAGGGTCAAGTTCTTGCTCGTGGCCATCGATTACTTCACCAAATGGCCTGAGGTCAAACCACTTGCATCCATTACCGGTAAACAAGTCATTAACTTTGTTTGGAGAATATAATTTGTAGGTTTGGACTCCCAGGGGAAATTGTTACGGATAACGGTCGTCAATTTGCAGAAAAACCCTTCAGCTCATGGTGTAAGGAATTTAAAATCAATAAAGTGTTCAGCTCCGTAGCTTACCCTCAATCAAATGGCCAAGTCGAACGAATGAACCGAAGTATTGTTGAAGGTATCAAGGCCAGGTTGGGAAGGTACGGAAGAAATTGGCTGGAAGAGTTCCCAAGCGTAATTGGGCCATAAGAACCACCGAGAAAACAAGTCATCTTAAAACACCATATAGCTTGGTATACGGTTCTAAGGCTGTCATCCCAGCTGAGATTGGTGTCAACACAAGACGCAGCAGGAATAGAAACAGGGATGACAACGATAGGGAGATCCTATTAAACCTAGACCTCCTGGAAGAAGCTGAAGACTATGCACTGATCCGAGAAGCCAGGTACAAGCAGAAGCTAGAAGCTTACTACAACTCAAGGGTCAAGAAGGAAAGGTTCAAACCAGGAGATCTAGTGCTTCGAAATAATGAAGCCAGCAAACAAGAAGGCCTCAGGAAGCTCGGGCCTAAATGGGAAGGACCCTACATCGTCAAAGAAGCCCACAAGAGAGGGTCCTACAAGCTAACAGATCAAGAAGGAAAGATGATCCCTCGTCACTGGAATGGAAAGCACTTAAAACACTTCTACGTTTAAGTGATGAAACATTGTAAAAGGCTATGATTGATGTAATCGTGTGATGAAATCGAAATGAATCTTTTATTTCAAAAAACTCTCTCTACATTATCCTATCAAAGATTGAGTCCCTCATGAAAAAAGGATGAGCTCCTAGGCCATATCGCTCAACAGGAAACAAGGCGCTATACCTTCCTGTATAAAGGGTGAATTCCTAAAACAATTAAATTCCATGGATTTGAAACTGTTGTAACAGGGTCAATCTATGAAAAAGGGTGAGCCCCTTACATCAAAACAGCTCCATAAGTACACAAAGAAAAGAATAACTTATGAAAACAAAGTCCATAAACATAAAAAGATATTGTGGCGTCTAATAGATAGGATAAGTTGGTTAAAACTCTTTCTCGCTTATGTAAGATTTGGTGTCTGCAGCATCACGTCTCAACATAACATTAAGAAAACTGTGACACCCCGCCCGGCGGCGGAAACACCGGGCTGTCAAGCGAATTAGATATCAATAGTACAAAGCACATGGCACACTAAAAAGAATATTTTAATATTATTAAAGCATAACTGTCATGACATAAATGAGAAATAAAAAGTCATAAAGCGGAAATAAAAGTCAACAATAATAGTAATTTATTATTCATTTATTCTAGGTCCAAAAGCATCCTATATGTCTCGAAGCTTAAACGTCTCAAAGTCCACCTGAAATACGTGTAAAATAAGTTAGCTAAAGAATTAGCTACTGAGTAAAAACACAGTTAATAGTACATAATATGTGTTGGTCCATAATGATCGTGATTTCAGTGCTTTTTTGACTTGTTTAACCCAAATATGTCAAATACTTGAAGAACAAAGTGTAAAAAGTCCAAACAACCCAATAACAAGATCCAACACACAATCGAGGTAAATAAGCTACAATGATAAGTAAAATAAGCTCCTAGCACCTCAATAGAACGATTACACAACACAAATCAGTGAGAAATAGTCTTGGTAAAAGATGTGCAAAAGTTGTATAAATGTGAAGATAAGGTTACAATATATAGTGGTGTTAGGTTCGCTGATAGATTCGCTCTAGCGAATCTATCCAGCGAACCAACACAGGTTCGCTGGGCACATAGGTTCGCCCAGTCGACACCTAAATACAAAATACATGATGACCTGCGGGCGAATCTATAGATTAGCCCGAAGGTTCGCTAGTACAAATAACATTACAAGTCAAACAATTACAAACAAAAGTAACACCGACAAGCCGGTGAGTCCAACCTATACATAGTAACTATCAATACTCCCCCTAGGTTGGACCTCACCTGGGGAAGTCTTCTGATTAGCTCCGTCTTGATGGCTTCAAAGTTGTTCGATAAAAGCTCCTGCCCTTTCTTTGATCCCGGCCATTGGATTTGTAAAGTCTTCAGTTCCGGCCTCATCTTCACTCAGGTTCAGCATTGAGTCCACAAACTCTGTATCAGCGACCTCTGTGTCAGGCTCAAGTTGAACTGTCGTTTCCGCCTGTTTCTCTGCAGTTGGCTCCTCGCTTAGTACCTCCAAATCAATCACTTCAACTGGTTTTTCAAACCTCTGCTCTATAGATCGATCAAGCTGTCTTGTCAGGTCATCCATTTCCAAGTTCTGATCATCAGTTTTCCTCAACCTTTCATTCACAGCCTTAAGTTCAGCACGAATCCCCCGGGCTTTATTTGCAACCTTCACAAACAGGTTTGCTTCAGCAGCAACTCCAGCCCCTTGCTTTATTCTGTTCTCGCACAGCACCTTCAGATCCTCGTCACAGAAGGAGAAGACCTCCATAGGATCAAACAAACGAATTTCAGGACGGTCTTCCCCTTGAAGACGGATAACAGCTTCACCCGTACTGTTATCATAAAACCATTTAAGAAACTCATGCAGTCGGGGTGGCTGTGTGTCTGGGACCCTGACCCTTGTCATCACTTTCGGTGCAGCAATCTTCAAAACAATTTTGCCCTTCCACGATACCCAATGTTTATCCACCTTCTGCCTCATCCTCCTAGGCTTTTGGTATCCAAAATTAACAAAATCTGACTTTGCAGCCTCCTGAATTGTAGCTTCAAACGCACAAGCTCTCCCGCTATCCTCTTTCCCTAATAGTGGTAGCTCTGCAAGCCTACGCAAGTCCCAGCGAGGAAAGGTGGCAAAGTGTTTTCGGTTCTTGACGTACGTGATGTCCCCACCCCTTCGTTTAATCATGTAAGCGTCCACCAAACAGTTATATTTCCATGCTATAACTTGCCTATCAAGCTGTTTGGTGTTGGGTTCATCTAAGTGTTGGAATATCGGCACTTCAGGTACAGCTTCTTCTTCTTTTCTGAACCATTCAGATTTGTCTAATTCAGCATGCTCGAACTGATAGCTCATCCCTTTTTCCTCAACTTTGTATATTTCCGGCTCGTCATCCAAATATTCCTCACTTTCTGCATCAATATCAGTATCAGGTTCATCTACCAAAGTATAATCCACACCAGATCCTCCTACCACTTCATCCCCTTCAAATGTATCCAAATCAATTCCCATCTCTTCATCAAACTCTTCCTCCACGGCTTTTCCCTTACTTTTGTCACCAAAGTCAACATCCATTAACGGATATTTTGCAATATCCGTTAAGGAGATCAGTTCCGCTTCAGACATAGCCGGTTCAGTCCCAGCATTCTCCTTCAAACTATTTAACTCTTTGAAGATCCTAACCAACAAACACTGCTGATCTTTCATCATTCTTCCCATCTCGTATATGACAGTGGATTTCTCAGCATCTTGCTTTTCCAACTCTTCGTGCTTACTTTTCAGCTCAAACAGATCAGCCTTCAATTTCTCAATCTCATCCTTCAACTCAGTTCCAGACCCAGCAGATGTACCCCCCATATCGTGCTTAGCTTTCTTTGACCCTTCAGCGTTTGTATCAGACCTCTTCTTTGTTCTCAGTTCTCTGCCAGCATCAATCTCGGCCTGAATTTCATCCACTTCCCGTTCAAATGAATAATCTTTATCCTTTGCATACGCCTTTCTTTTTCTAATCTTCTTCTCAACCTCCTCAATATTTTCACCGCCCCGTTTCCTTTCAGTCTCAATCAACCTCTGTATATACACCCACCTTTCAGCCGGATACATATTCTCCCACAAATACGTAGTCCTTCCTACACAATCCGGCCTCGCCGATTTACAATCTTTGAAGATCCTTGAATGCATATCCCAGATTTTCAATTCTGCACCCTCCACCGGCAGATTTGGTAGTTTATCATTCAGAATCATCTGAATGAATCTGGGATACATTAACCATTTGGCCCCCTTGCTGGCATGGATGTTCTCGAGCATGTAGTTGAAAATCAGTTTCGCAAGATTTGCTTTTTGCCCCCGGCAAAATAGCATCATAACTCTAGCCCAGTCCAAGTTCAGCCCGTCCGTACCCCCTTTCCGGTGATCCAGGCACATAATGAACACATGTGCAATGTACCTCCACTCCTGGATCAAGTACGACTTCACAAACTCCATTTTCTTCTCTCCGGGCATCGGACCCTCATACCCCGCTGTCCGGAATGCCCCATAAACTTCTTCAGCCGTCATATGGACCTCCTCACCCACATCATCCTCAAGCCTCAAAATTCTAGCCAGATCGGCTTCAGTAAACGCCAAGTCGTGGCCACAGACATTGGCACAGATACGTGACGGCTTTACCGACACGTTCATGACCGCAGTTCGCCAGAAATCCCGAACGTGCGTCTCGTATATAGTTGGTGAGTGAGAGATGGCATAGTGTATATGTGACGACTTTAGCCATTTGATTGCGTCTCTATAGCTCCCGGCTTTTTCATGGTTTTCGTCGAGTAAAGCACACATGTTGTGCTTCTTCTCGAAGAATAATGTCGACATTTTGCCTGAAAAATGAACGGAGATTGATCAGAAATGAAGATTTGAAAAACAGTTAATAGATTCGCTGGAAATTAGGTTCGCTAGTATAGCGAACCTGAGATTTTGGCACCAGAACCTATAGATTCGCTGACATGAAAAATCAGTCATTGTTGTCGAGCGAATGTATAGGTTCCACGAAAAATCAGTGAAAAATCAGTCATTGTTCGCTAGACAAACAACAAAAAATATTTTTGGATTTTCTTAAAAAATTTAAAGACTTTGTAAATCCGTGAAAACGTCCCACGATATCAACGCTCCAAAAAAAAAAACATAAACACATATAATCCTAAGATTTAAAAAATAAAATGAAGTAAAATGAAATAAAATAAAATAAAATTAGAATAACAGGAGACGGTTTTAAACGCTAGAAAGGATATATATTCTTCATGATGTTTTGAGTAGAATCCGGAGAATCATCGATTGGCGGGATTGCAGATATGTTTGTCCATTTAAACCCATGCCTTAGTCCTTTCAACAAGAGATCAGCAGCTTCTTTTATCATGTTTTCGGTTTGATTGAAGAAACTCAGACAACTCGGTCCCCACAGACATCTAGGTAAAAAGAACAAGTTCTGTCATCAGGGTATATCTGAGCAATACGATTGACTTTGCTTGAATTTCAATGATCAACTTTTGAATGTTGACCGATGCATTAGCTTCTTTTGACACTTGTGCAATTTTTTTGCATCTTTTCTTTGTGAGTGGAGCTTGTCAGCAATTGATTCTTTTGAACACAATGCGACTTATTATTTGGGAAACTCAAATAGTCTAGAGCTCCAGGTCTATACTGACGTATAACAGAGGAGATAAACATTTGAGCATGCTCGGTGAATCTTCAGGTCAATACTTCCGTATAGCAGAGAAGATCCACCAACTCCAGGTCAATACTTTCGTATAGCAGAGGAGTTAAGCACTTGACTCAATACGTTCTGAGGAGTTAACGAGTAACTCACTCAGAGGCTTTTCCGAAGAGCATCACTAGCAGCTTTTTATTTTATTTGTTTTGCATACTAGAAACTCGATTCGGGGATAGGGCGAGGGTGATTTGGGATTTTTAGGGAAATCAAGACAAAGATTTGACGCTCTCAACCCATTTTTGACAGAACCATTATCTTTGTGCAATCCAATCACGTCAAGGAGATAATCCTTGTTGTCGAGATCTTGAGCGTTATGTTTGGCTGCACAATCACTGTTTACTTTGTTTTCGGGCTGAGCCTATCTGACATATCCCAAACGCAATGCTTCTGACCTCCTTCAACGACTCTTCAACATCAATCAAAACGGAGATCCTGAAATAGCAAAATTTGAAAAACTATAAATAGTTTATCTTTTATATCTCCCCCAAAATTTCTATATAAAAGCCGTCTAATAAGAAATTTTTGTTTTTCAGATTTTCTAAATATATATATATACAGAATTTAAAAGAAAAATAAAAGAAGATGAAATAAAATAAAGTAACGGAGCAAAGAATCGAGTGACCCACGGATTTTTCAAAGAAGATAAAGACCAGATTATTTACAAAGACCAGATTATTTACATATTTACAAAAGGATTCTCACAGAAAAAGGTTTTCAAAAGGATATAAGTCCAAGCATGGAGATCAGTTCATAAAAATGTGGTTTATCAAAAGTTTTCGTGAAAAGATCAGCTTTTTGCTTTCTAGTTTCGATAGGAATAATATCAATAAACCCCTTTTCCTGTGCATCCCGGATTGCATGAATTCTTGTTTCAATGTGCTTGGTTCGAGTGTGATGAATGGGATTCTTGGCGATTCCAACAGCAGCTTCATTGTCACAAAAGAGTGGCGTGTGAAGAAAGTTGATGCCATAATCCATCATCTGATGTTGAATCCACAGCACTTGGCAACAGCAACTTGAAGCAGCAATGTATTCTGCTTCTCCTGTGGACAGAGAGACTGTTGTTTGCTTCTTGCTTTGCCAGGAAACAAGACATTCTCCAAGGTATTGACATCCACCGGTGACTGATTTCCTGTTAATCCTGCAACCAGCATGATCACTATCAGAAAAGGCATGTAAATCAAAGTTCCCACCTTTTGGGTACCAAAGTCCCAAACGAGAGGAACCCTTAAGGTATCGGAAAATTCGTTTAACAGCTTTTTCATGCGATTCTTTTGGATTGGCTTGGAAACGAGCACAGTAACACACGGCAAATGTAATATCTGGACGACTTGCAGTCAGATACATGAGAGATCCGATCATCGAGCGGTACCGATGAGCATCCACAGGATTCCCATTATCATCGGAAGTAAGGCATGTTTGAGCAGTAAAAGGAATTAGTTCAGTAGAAGAGTCATCCATGCCAAACTTCGTGAGGATTTCTTTGATATATTTCTCTTGGTGGATTAGAATCCCATCAGGCTTTTGCTCCACTTGCAGCCCCAAGAAGAAACACATCTCCCCCATTATAGTCATCTCAAAACGATCCATCATCACCTTCTCAAATTCTCTACACAACCCTTCATTAGTCGAACCAAAAATGATATCATCAACATACACTTGAACGATCAGCAGCTCGCCATCCACCTCCTTCTTGAATAATGTCATATCTATACTCCCACGTGAGAAACCCTTACTGAGGAGATACTGTGTCAGAGTTTCATACCAGATCCTTGGAGCTTGATGCAACCCATACAACGATTTATCAAGCTTGTAAACCTTTGACGGGAAATCAGGATCCTCGAAGCCTGGTGGTTGACATACGTAGATCTCCTCATCAATGTCTCCGTATAGAAATGCACATTTCACATCCATCTGATAAACTTTAAAGTTTTTGTTCGCAGCATGAGCAAGAAAGATTCTGATGGCTTCAAGACGAGCGACTGGAGCAAAAACTTCGGTGTAGTCAATCCCCTCCTCTTGAGCAAATCCCTGAACAACCAGTCTCGCTTTATTTCTAATTACTACACCACGATCATCTGGCTTGTTCCGAAAAACCCATTTAGTGCCGATTGGACACTTGTTAGGAGGAAGATCAACCAGTTCCCAAACTTTGAGCTTCCTGAATTGCTGCAGCTCCATTTGCATGGCATCCACCCAACTCGGATCTTCAAGTGCCTGTTTATAATTCTTTGGAACAACTTGTGACAGAAAGGCAGCATAAAGACATTCATTAATCAAACCGCTCTGACTCCGGGTTCGCACACCATCAGTAATAGATCCAATGATATAATCGTGAGGGTGGTTTTTCAGGGTTTTGAAGTCAGTGTTGAGTAGTAAAGGATTTTGGTCGGTTGAGAGTGTTTGATTTGATGGTTGTGGTGGTATAGGTGTAGGTGATGGAATGGTGTTGGATGTGGATGGAATATCTGATGGGGAAGTTTGAGCAGCTTGAGGTGGTGGAGGTGATGGAATGTCAAATGAAGTGGGTGGTAGTTGTGTAGCTGATGTGGAAGGTTGTGATTGTGCTGGTGTAGGTGTATGATTGAAAATAGAAACCGATGTGTGTGGAATGATGTCATCATCGTCAGAGTCAGGAAGATTAAATGATTTGAAAATGGTGGTGGCATCATAAAACCAAGCCGGTTCACTGCCAATACTTGTAGTGTTTGATTCCTGCCAATCAACATAGTAGGACTCTTGCACAATCCGCGTTCGCTTGTTGTAAACGCGATACGCTTTTTGAGTGTTAGAGTATCCCACAAAGAAGCATTCATCAGAGACAGCCCCAAACTTCGTCTTCTGATCTTGAGTATTCAGAAGAGTGCAAGAACATCCAAAGGGGCGTAGAAAATCAATCAGCGGCTTAATCCCTCGAAACAGTTGGTATGAAGTCTTCATCTTTTCCTTGACAATCAGTACCCTGTTAAGAACATAAGCTGCACAATTAACCGCTTCAGCCCAGAAAATAATTGGAAGTTTTGACTCGATCAGCATAGTTCTAGCGGCCTCAACAAGGGTTCGATTCTTTCTTTCAGCAACACCATTTTGTTGTGGTGTTCGAGCAGCGCTAAACTGTCTGAGAATACCCCGTTGTTCACAGAAGGAGTTGAAGATGTGGTTTCTGAATTCAGTTCCGTTATCGCTTCTGATGGCTTGAACCTTCTTCTTTCCAAGAACCTCTATTAGAGGAATTAGCTTCATCAATTCTTCTGCAGTCTCACTCTTGTTCGCCATGAATCTCACCCAGGTGTACCTAGAGTAATCATCTGTGACAACCAAGCAATAAGACTTTTTAGCAATAGATTTGACACTTATTGGACCGAATAAATCAGTATGTAACAATTCGAGGGGTTCTGAGATAGTATTTGTAATTTTGAGTTTATGTGGCTTTTTGTGCTGTTTTCCTCTAGCACAAGCCATGCATTTCTCGACCACAGAAAAGTCCTTTTGTGGTAAACCCCTAACCAAATTGTTCTTAACCAATTTATTCAGAATTTTAAAATTAATGTGCCCTAAACGTTTATGCCACAAAAATGATTCAAAGGATGATGCTTTAGACAGAAGACATGTCACGGTGGAGTTTGATTCTTGTGATCCCATATTCAGCATATAGGTATCATTTCGTCTCGGAGCTCGCATGATCACCATATCTTCAGGAATAGTAAACTCTGGCTTCAAGAACAGGCATTCATTTGGAAGAAACATCACAGGAATATTTTTATCACAAATTTGTGATACACTCAGAAGATTGAATGCCAGCTCTGGAACATAGTTGACGTCTTCCAAAGTAAGTGAGCCATTTGAGACTTCTCCTTGACCAATCATCTTTCCACCTTTCTTATCTCCCGCAAAAGCAACATAACCTCCATTTATGATCCTATAGTTAGTAAGAAGATCCTTCAATCCTGTCATATGTCTGGAACATCCGCTGTCAATATGCCAATGACTATTTACAACGGCATTTGAATGTTCCTGACATTTATTAAAAGAAAAGAAAAGTTAGACCTTTGCAATAGGCACCCAAGTCTTTGTGTACCTGGGTGGTGAAGCAGATGCAGTATTACAAAAGAAATTATTTACAAAAGAGTTTAATCTTTTTCTGATAGATTTTTGCTTTGGACTATTTTGGATTAATTTGGAGCATTGCTTGACAGTGTGACCAGTATTTCCGCATTTAAAGCAGTGAGATTTAAAACCAGCTTTGGGAACTCTGTTAACAGGAATTTTATCCATTTCAATCTCCTCATCACATTCAGACAGTTGTGAGTTGCAGTCACTGTAAGTGTCATAGAGTTCTTTTAACTTACCTGTTGTGACTTTAACTGTATCAGATTCAGGTTTTGGTTTAAGAATGTATGAAAAAGATGATTCCTTCTCTTTTGGTTTTGAAATTCTCACAGGTGTGAATGTTGGAATTTGGTGAGTGAAAAACTTTTGAAAGCAGTTTGTTTTGGTTTGACTTTCAGAGACTTGACCTGAAAGTTTGTCTTTGTCATTCACACACACATTATTAATCAAATCAGCATCATTCAACACATTAGGGTTTGAAGTGGAGCACCCTAAATTACTATTAAACATGAAATTGTCTGAATATGACACATTACTACAAACAGGATTATCTAAACAAATGTCTTCAAAAGACTTCTTGGAATCAGAACTACTGCAATCACTACTGCCAGAACAACCAAGCCCAACACTCCCACCATACGCGTACTCCTCTCTAACTTCCTTAAGGTTTACTTCACTCAAACCTGCAATGGAACTGTCAGTATCGTTCTGCATAATCTCTTGAATTAACTCATTTGAGGGATGAGGAATAGGTGTAGGAGAATAACAGAAAGTACTGGGTGGAGGATATGCATATGTTTCATTTTTACTAAAACCCAAACCTGTCTTGACCCTGGCCCCCCTTTGATTCTTGCACAGTTCCTCCCTTTTCATACCAGATATGGTCCACTGCTGCAATTTGTTTTTAAGTTTTCTTGCTTCAAATTCAGCAAGTGTAACTTGCTCAGTCAAGTAGTTAATTTCACAGTTCTTTTCTAAAAGAGTTCTTTTTAAGTGTTCATTTTCCTTTAAAGCTTCTCTTAACTTAACAAAATATTTTGATTCACTTAATTTAAGTTCTTTGATGGTTCTTTTTAATTCGTTTTCGTTTGACATTAACAATTTATTTGCTTTGTATATGCCAATTAAACGAATTTTGCAAGCAGATGAGCACATATCTTCAATAACATCGTAAGGAAGACCGATTACCAGTTTTTCGGCGGCCAGAGCGCGATCACATTGACAGTAGGGAGTGCTTCTTTTGAATTCATCAACTGCATCCAGCCTTGCTTTTTCAATCATTTCTTCCAAGCTAGCCTTAGACTCCTCCTCATGCTTCACTTCATTAACGGCGGCTTCACAAACTAACCCTGAATTATTCAGATGTCCTTGAGCAATAGCATCTGATTGAACTTTATCAGCATTCTCCGCTTTCTCTTCCTCTTCATTTCCAAAAAATTCTTTGAACGGATCAAAGAGATTTATATCATTGTCATCAAACTCAGTAATTTCAGCAACAAGGGCATGGTTGATCTCCTCCTTGGTTTCTTCGATTTCTGCACTCCAGTCAAAGTTGGTGAGAAGTGCAGTTTCATTCTTTGACTTTGCTTCCTCAACCTTTTCTTGAATTGGAGCAGATCTTGGATTTGCGGAGTTAACTGGCTCAGTAACGATTGGTAATGGGCATTCTCTCTTGAAGTGGCCCAGTTGTTTGCAGTTATAGCATCGTAACTTTCCCTTGTCATAACCCAGCTTAGCATTCTGTCCTTGATTTCCAAAGTTTCTTCTGCCAGTTCTTTCCATGAATCGTCTGGCACGAAGAGTGAGCATAGCCATCTGCCATTGAATATCTGTTTCCTCCAAATCATCAGGGTCCACCTGATACATATCTTCTACAGTCATACCTTTCCCTTTTAACTCACCTGCAACAAGAGCTTCATAACTGTGGACAAACATCCCAAATAAAGCCATAGTATCTGACGGAATCTGTGTGGTGACAGATGCACTTGAGCTTGAACCAGCGTTTGTAGATGCACCAGTAGATTTAGCAGACACATGTCCTGATGATCCTCTAGATGCTGCACTATAAACATAAGAGTTTGCAGCGGATGAGATAAGTGCAGCATTTTGAGAGGGAATGTTTGGAACCATCATTGACTGATTATATTCTCTTCTTTTTACATCAAGGTCGAAAGACTTCAGCTTGTTGATGACGTCCATCAGTTTGTAGTCAGGAAAGTTCCTCTCTTGTTTCAGCAGCTTGATTTGTAGGCTCCATTGAGGAGGAAGAGAGTCTAACAATTTTGCTACCTGTTCGTGATTGCCCAGCTTTTCATCATATTTCTTCAGATTACTTGACACAGATAGGAATCTATTTGTAATATCAGTCAAGTTCTCTTGTGAATATCCCACAAAAGAGTTGAATTCCTTTTCAGCCTGAGCTTTTCTATCCAGTTTCAGATCCTCATTCCCATCATAAAATTCACACAATGCATCATACAGACTTTTTGCAGTTGTGTGTTCTGCAAACCGGTTGAAGATGTCCTGATGTAAGCAAAGTATCAGTGCCCCTAATGCCTTCTTGTCACGATCCAGTAACTTGATATCTGTTTCAGTAAAAGTAGTTGGGTCTGTGTTTACTGAGGTGACGGTTCCTTCAACAGTTGTTGGCACGTGCGGGCCATTTACTATAGATTCCCATTGGTTGTAGTCTGTGTAGTAGAAGAAGGCTTTCAGACATCTTTTCCAGTCTTCAAAGTTTTCACCACTAACAAGCCTCGGTGGCCTGTTAGGTTGAACGCTGTCCAGATCATTCATATTAAGTGTTGATGAAGTCATAACTTTGAACAGATAATAGTTTCGCTGAGGACAAACAGTTTCGCTGGCTAGATTCGCTCGAATAACACAGCAGATTCGCTGGCAGATTCGCTGGTGACAGATTCGCTAGACAGTCAAACAGTTTCGCTGACGAGCAAGCACAGATTCGCTGGCCTGATTTTGGCAGCAGTTTCGCTTGCACAGTCAGTCAAAAAGGTGAACTTTCGTTCGATGAAATCTCAGATTCGCTGGCCACAACACACCCCAAACAGGACAGAAATTTGAATTAGGTTCACTGGATGAACAGACAGGTTCGCTGGTTGAACAGATAGTTTCGCTGGTAGCTCAACCACCCTGAAACAGTACGGAAACAACTCGAAAACCTTCAAAACTTGACCATTTGCATACACGTTTGTTTTAAAAGCTTCCTATGACCAAATACCACAATCTTTGAGCAAAATACAACACCAAAAACACAAGAAACAAGCTGAGAACAGAATCAAAAGTGTTTCGACCCAAAAACTTCAAAAACAACACAAAAATCACTTGAATCAAACAATCAAGAGCACTAAGGCTCTGATACCATATTGTTGGTCCATAATGATCGTGATTTCAGTGCTTTGTTGACTTGTTTAACCCAAATATGTCAAATACTTGAAGAACAAAGTGTAAAAAGTCCAAACAACCCAATAACAAGATCCAACACACAATCGAGGTAAATAAGCTACAATGATAAGTAAAATAAGCTCCTAGCACCTCAATAGAACGATTACACAACACAAATCAGTGAGAAATAGTCTTGGTAAAAGATGTGCAAAAGTTGTATAAATGTGAAGATAAGGTTACAATATATAGTGGTGTTAGGTTCGCTGATAGATTCGCTCTAGCGAATCTATCCAGCGAACCAACACAGGTTCGCTGGGCACATAGGTTCGCCCAGTCGACACCTAAATACAAAAGACATGATGACCTGCGGGCGAATCTATAGATTCGCCCGAAGGTTCGCTAGTACAAATAACATTACAAGTCAAACAATTACAAACAAAAGTAACACCGACAAGCCGGTGAGTCCAACCTATACATAGTAACTATCAATATGAAATCCGAGATCATTAAAAATATGTTTCGCAATCTTATGTGTATATCAATTGCATTATATATCTCAACCGTGACCATAGAAACACATAGAAACAAGTATCATAGACCCCGCAAGGTAACCTTTATCAACAAGTCATGAGGAACCACTCATGTTACAAATACTGATAATTATCGTTTAACCGTCATTTAACCGTCTCGATATATAAATTATCAATAAATGTTTAAGAATCGAAAGGGACATAGCATCGTAGCAACAAGCATCACAAATAGTAACTAGTAACCAACACATAGAATCAACCATAGAATCGCCGGGTCTAATCACCTATCATGCCATTAGTGTAGGTGGGCTTATCAGGCCATTAGCGCTAATATCATACTGGTCGAAATTACAAGAATATATAAGTACTATTGACTATCACATAATTTTGCATCCTGTCGCGAGTCAAGACTAACATATTTAATGATCTCATTTGAAAATAGAAACAAAAGAAACCGTAGTATCATAGAAACACGTATTTCAGCCCCAAAAACGTAAACAGTAAAAATGGGAGTGAGTTTACTCACCTTAACAAGCAAAGATAACCGGAAAAAGAAACGTCGCCATAACGAACCGAGAGTCTCCCAAATATTGGTACCACCTAATTAGTTGGGAAAAACCCGAACTTAGAAACGCACAAATAGAAACAAAATTCACAAATCCGAGATCTAGGGTTTCGGATTTGGGATTTAGGGTTTTAGATTATAAATTGGGAATTTGGGGTTTTGAATCATAATTTAGGAATTAGGGTTTTGAATTACGAATTCTGATTGTATTTTTTTGTATTTAAATACATATATATATATATAAATATTTATCTTTTTGGTATTTTACTTTAATATTTGTATAAGTCAAAATAAAGGTATAATGTTATTTGAATCTAGAATTTACGTTTTATAAACATAAAAATGTATTTAATATAATTAATATTATTTATTTGTTTATTATAATTAAAATTTAATGTTAAGTAATATGTAAAAGAACTTAAATATAAAAATAAATCAAATTGTAGGCAAGGGTACTCGAACCCAAGTCCTCACGTCCGCAGACCAACACCTCAACCATTGCACCAGAATTGTTTTTCTTAATGAATTCGATCATTAATTGTTTTAACACTTAATAACCAATAAAACTCACTTCACATACGATTGCGAAATAATGCAATTTGGTAACCATGACCGGAGAACGGGATTTTGCTGGCCGGAAAAGTGTATAGCAATGGTTGAGATATATAATGCAATTGGTCATGGTTAACAGGTTCAAAAGAATTTGGATTTTGTTGTAACAGGTTCAAAAGAATTATGTGTATAGCAATAGCAATGGCGTGATTTTGGTTGAGTAAATTTGGTAACAGCGCGTGAATAAACACTCACCAGAGAACGGGATTTTGCTGGCCGGAAAAGTGCTGCTCGCCGGAAACGCGTGAAGGGGGGGGATTTATAATTTTTTTTTACATCTTGACCCCTTGTGGTTTTGTTTTGTTAATTTTTGTATTATAAAGTTTAATTTAAGTTTTGAGACTTGACAGGTTTGACACAAAGTTAGTTTTGAAGGAAAAGTTAACTAATTAATTCATCCAAATAAGTTGTAGCGTTCATAGAAGTGACGTTTTTATAGTTTTAGTTTGTTTTAGTCATTAAGTGACTATTTTTAGACATAGAAACGTTTTTGTTTAACGTTTTCACTAGTTTTCTTTTACGAACTATACATATTTTGAGATTCATTATTACAAATAATAAATAATTGACACACGTAAATATTTTGCGATGTAAATACAATTATTTAATTGAGACGGGAATAACGTAGAATCCAATGCGTTAATTCATAATAATAATAATGAACGTTGCATTCTCAGAAGATAAATACGAATACAATATAAAAGATAAACAGTCTCGGGTTCGAGTCGGGCAGTCGGGTTCGGGGCAGATGTCACAGTCTCCCCTCATAGGAATTTCGTCCCGAAATTTGCTCAAACCGAAGTGGAAGAAGATGAAGCAAAAAGATGCGGATACTTGGCTTTCATTTGATCTTCACGTTCCCAAGTAAACTCAGGGCCGCGCTTTGATTACCAACGAAGTTTGACTATCGGTATCCGGCTACGCTTGAGTTGTTTGACTTCACGGTCCATAATCCCCAATGGCCTTTCAAGAAAATTGCATAGATTCATAAATTTAGATATCACCGAGAGGCACAGTGCGATTTTCATCGGATAAACACTTCTTTAAATTAAAAACAAGAAACACAGGATGAACACTACCCAATTCCGTGGGGAGTTTCATCTCGCAAGAAACTGTACTATATGAGAATTCGATCAACGGAAGGATGAGCATTTTGATTGAGATGAGATTAAGAAATTATTTATTCTTAATTTGTTTTGACTCACTGAGAGTTGTTTATTTAACTCTTTTCACTTATAAGAGTTTGGGTGAACTAATTGTATGGAGATTCGAATGAGTATTAACTGTTACTAAGTATAGGAATAGAATAGGATACCAACTTGCGAATTAAATGTTTTAAGTATATGGATTTAGAAATATTTAAATGATCATCGAGAATAACCATGATTAATAGAATGGATGAAACGGATAAAGTAACTTTATACATGGTTAAGTAAAAATAAAATGATTAAATGTGGCCCAACTATGCAAGTTGTCCATAGTATTGTACCTTTCCATCGTAACTGTACTTGCGTTATTTAGCAACTATGGTTTGAACCAGAATATGTTAGTCTCGATGAGTTGAATTAGAATATGACAACTTAAGAATTGGACGATGATAATGACAAGGGGTAATTGCGAAATCAATTGTCAGATTTTGATTTCTATAAGATAAGAATTAGTTTCTGATTTCTGCATCGGTTCAAATGGTAATTGTTTATTATTTTAGGTCAACGTAGAACGTAGTTTATCTTACTCAACGAGATACGATAGGCATTGTTATATGAATATAATACTTAGGACAATACAAAAATTCACGGATCTAACCAACGCTTTAGTTAACAGTATGACAGAAACATTTATATATAGGATGTACCAGCGGCGTATCCACCATGCTCTTGTCACACCACATTTGTCGCATTGCCCTTAAACACAAGACAAAACTTACTATGGTTTCCATGCACCAACTTTCATAATTCCGTGTGCACCCGTAATTATTTTAGTTTTTGCATGGACCACCACAGTTTATTTGATCATGTGCGAGTCAAAAGTACACAAAATTTTAGGTTAAAGTGACGATACGCTTAGGTTCCGATATCATACTCGATAGAAATATTACTAGGGAGAATCAGTTTAAGATGATAAGTAAGTTGATGATTCAGAAGAACTTTTCACAACCCCAACGCGGCGGGCGGTCCCAGGTGCCCGAGGGTTTACACGCGTGTGACGAATGGATATCAGGAGCAACGCAGCAGAATCAACAACATACATACACACAGCTTAAAACATAAAGTTGTTCATACATTAAACTTCAAACTACAATTACATAGTTCTCAAAATGACAAATGATTATTTGATACAAACAACTAAAGCTATCAACTATTCTAGGTCCAGAGCGTCTATCTTCTAAGCCCGCAAGCCCTCTACCTGCTCTAGCCTCAACAGTGCTTTCCTGCATCACCCGACACCTAGGATGTATGCCAAAAAGTTTTAAAAGAAAGGGTCAGCTTACGCTGGTGAGTTCATAATAAAACATTTTACAAAACATTTCAAAATTCAACCAAATACTTGTAAAAACCTTGATCAACGAGTTACCAAGCTCCATTGATCAAAGAGTTACCACTAACTCCATCACTTACAAGCATTTCATAAACATACTAGCATCATCAGATAAATATACACAGACAATACGATAAACCCCTCAACAACTCCGTCAGGCACGTCTGCGCTGGAGCAGAATATATGCATATACCCTTCACCGAGTTTACCGCCCGTCACCCAATAACAGAAGTGGTATTGCCCGATATTTACCGTAGAATGCTAGCCAACCGTTCGAAAACAACAGTTTAAGAACACAACCAATCCAAAAGAGTTTATACAAAAACTCACAATCATTTCCAACCAAAACAGGTTTAAGCAACACATCCAGTTTTGTAAAAACATACAATCATTTCAAAACCAAAACAGTTACACAAAAGTTTGGGTGTATGAACTCACCTCAACAAGATCACAACAAGCTCACAACTAGCTTCTGTCCTTGATCTAATCCCAACAATCAATCCAAATGGATATCTTCAAAATCAACACAAATAGCTATATCGACAATCAACCTTAATAGCTATAATCTACCTATAACGCTATATCACAACGTTATAAATAACGATTCCTAAGACTATGTAAGTCCTAGGGCATAACTAGCGAAGCATACGACTAGACACGAATCGTTGCCACCTACGCTTACCAAATCCTAAACCTCGGGAATCCAAACGAATCCCACAGAGATATGTTACCCGTTCACAACGGATATCATACCCCTAGGGTACGGATATTCAACCCGCACCCTCCCCGGGTAACATACTCGTTAGTTGCGGGTGTTTAATCCCGTAACTATTTCCCCTAGCACGTCCCTCGTGCTATGCGAGTATCTTCACCCCGCATTCCCATCGGGTTCCCAACCCGATTCCCGTCTTAAACTAATCGAGAATGAAAGACCATTTACCTCGTCGATCAACGATCTTCAATCGCGCAACGCCTTGATGATCATCGTTCTTCACTCGGGCAGAACCTCAACGCATGCAAGCGACAAACACGCGTCCGGCACTCGAAGGAACGCTCCGACGCAGGGTACCGCACTCGAGGCGCGATTCCGCAACAAAAACTAAGCCTTTCTCTCTCTAAAAACGTCTAGAGTGAGAAAGGGGTGTGAGCACAAGTGAAGGGGGTTGCACCCCTTTAAATAGGCTGTCTAGGTTGTTCCAGGCGATACGCGCAGCCCACATGCACCATCTGCGCGTATCGCGTAGATGGTGAGTGGTTGCCAGCTGTTTTCCACCAGACAGGCACTAGGCGATACGCGCAGGGGTATACCCATGATGCGCGGACCGCGTAACCCACATTTTCAGATTCCTCTCGTCGAAACACGTGGAATTCATATATTATGGGCTCCGTAACTCTTTTTCTAAGTCAAGATATGCTCGAAAGAAGTTTTCGGGCTCTCCTCGGGTGTTTTCGCATTTCCCGCTTCGTTATAACTCCGATTCGAGTTCTGTTTTTGCACACGTTCTTCATTTTCAGTCCTCTATCACCCTAGGGTTTATTTCTATAAATTAGGACAATTTATTCAACGTGCTATTTACATGAACACCCGCCCATTATCGACATATACATTCATCGAAATTTAGGGTTTTACAGAACTAAAGTTCATTAGGTAGACATTGCTCATATAAATAGTTTTGTTCATATATATAGATAGTCAAGTTCGAGTACTAGAATAGTAACACTCAAGTTTGGGAAAATCGACTCTATGTGTGTAAGATGAAATTATCTAAGTTTTCTGATATCGACCAGTTCATAAGCATTAGTCGATGGTGTACATGTAATAATATAGTTTATTGGGATCTTTAGAAAAATTAGTTTCATGAAAATATGATAATATGGATAATCCAATTTATAGTTTGATTGAATAGATCACTTAGTTTCAATTGGATTCAAAAAAAAATTTTAGATGTTTGAATTTATATGACCAACGACTTTATGTAAACCAGATGTATTGAATATGGAGGTAGATAAGTTTATAAGAGATGATGTTTTTTTTTGTTTTTTTATCATGTAGTTTTAAAAGCCAAGTAAAAAGTTGAGAGTTTTAATCTTTACTATCGATAAAAGATTTGAAAATAAACGACACAACTTAAGTTGTAAGTACTTGGTATTGGAAAACAGCAGACAAGGTGTTTGTTGCAAGTCTTTGTGTCATATTTAAGAAAACGGGAAAATCTTGTGTAAACGTTAGAATAACCAATCTTTTTTTAAAGGAGTTATTTATCATGAAATGTATATATTTTATATATAGGAGCATTTACATATATCCCCTTCCTAAATTCATTTATTACATATTTATCCAATCCTTAAAATCAATAACATATTTCCCCATCTTAAACCATGCATATTACATATATCCCCATTTCATTAAAATCACATTTATTAGATTACTATTTTACCCTTTATAAACTCATTTAATAATTATTTACTATTATGAGTTATCCTTTTATGAGTTATCATCTTTTTAATACTGTCAATTATATAAGAAATAATTATATACATCTTTGACTTTTTATTTCCCCAATAATGTTCCAACTATTTGGATTTTTTACCATCGATATTTTTTCTTTCGATCGTGTCACTCTTACGAACCTCAAAGAGTAAAATAATCATGAGGTAATGGAAAATATTAAATTAGGTGTTGCATGAACTTTCATTGGTTTGAATCACCAAGTGGGAAGAAAAACGAATAATAAGACTTGTATCTCAAACTATTATATGTAATTGAGTTGTCGTCCATATATTGCCTTCCATTTGAATCACATATTATATGTAACTGATTTTAGGGAAACTAATTAGAGAAGGGTAAATGGGTATTTTTCTAACAAAAAGGGAGATATGTAATTAATATTTAAGCTTGGGTATATATGTAACTAAACCTCTTAATAAGGGGATATATGTAAAAATCCCTAGATTTAATTAGTTGAATTAAGTTTTGGGCTATTATTATCAAACTTGAAACTCAATTAAAAGTTTTGGTATGAAATAATAACAATAATAAACTTCAGGGGGAAAACTGTAAGTTAGTTAAACCCAATACTCCCCCTTCTTCCCCTGTTTTTCAGGCAAAATATTCGGCTAGCTCCGACAAGGCCCAAACACCAAAATAGCTCATTTTGAACTCACATTAACTGGTCATGTTTTTTTACTTAGAGCTTTCGACATCAAATCTCTATATTAATTGAATTTTCGAAGCTTTGTCATCAAAATATATCCATTCCGGTGAACTCGGCGATTTGAAAACCAAATTCAGTAGATTTGCAAGTAAAGATCAAATTAAACTAATCTAATCCCTTCCTCAAGCAATTAGAATCTGCTTCATCAACATAATTCAACCAAAATCTCCACAAATTCGGTTAAATTGTTCCTCTTTACGGTCGTAAACAACTCGAACCCGTTTGCATCTTTGTTCATTGATTTAACCTATAAATATTTTGTATCTGAAATATTAATTAAGATGCTCGACCTTATAGTTATAAATAAACAATTGGTATATATACGTGACAATCATATTTCAAATATTGTCAAACGAATAAGAAACAGTGGCGTACCCAGAATTTTTTTTCATGGGGGTCGAAAATTTATTAGAAATTTTTTGAGTATCGATATATAACATTTTTTCAATCCGGTTCGACTCGGTTCGGGTTAAACCGGGTCGGGTTAAAGTAAAAAATGCCAAAAAACTAAATTTGAGGGGTTGAAATTGTTTTTTTTTTCATTTTCCCTCCACTTGTATATAAAATTGAAAATTTTTAATTTTCCTCTACATAACTAACTTCTTTAATGTCAAACCCTAATTTTTATCTATAAATACTAACAAAAAATCTTTCTAATCATCTTTATCACACTAAAGCTTTTCTTAAACTCCCTCTAATCACCTTTATCACTCTAAACTCTTTTCTCAAACTCTCTCCATCTATCTAAGAACAAATTTTCAATACCAACTTGTAAGTTTTTTTCCTTTTTTTCATCTTTTTCTTTTTTCATTCATTTTTTGTCATTATTTTTCTTCCTAAATAGTTGAAACATCCTCTAGGAATTTACCATATATTTACCAAGATAAATAAAGTTTGGTAAACCACCAAATTGAGATTCGAGTTAAGATTGTTTTTCTTAAACCTTATAAAATGAATTTTTTATTTTGCTTCTTAAAACTCATATGTCTACATTCTACATGTTTCTTAAGCTATTAGTTAATATACAAATAAAAAGTGAATGAAACCAAACCATGTTTCCAAACAAGACTATGTTGGAGGACTTGTGTTATGGTATAAAAATAGTGATGTTGAGAACATTGGTTTACAACTAAACTTTCCACCATTTCTCACTTTTCACTTGATTTCTAAAATAGTTACTTTATTTATGTATTCCTTTCTTGTACTTATGACCATCCGAATCATCAACCATGTCGATGGTTTTGTGCAATGGTGAAACACTTGAGGTTATAATACCCAATGCTTGACAATACATGACAATATAAATAAATATATATTCCTATTCTTCTAACCATAATTTAACCAAATACTTGGTTAAATATTATGTGTCTCAAATGGGCTGTGAATTGGGTATCAATTACTGAGTTTTCAAGACTGGACGGGAGGTCGAGGCTTAAAATTTACAGGGGTCGATTGAGAATTTAACATATAAAAAAAAATTCACAGGGGGAGCGAGCGCCCCCACCCCACCGTAGTAGGTCCGCCCCTGATAAGAAATGGATTAGATGACTTTTAGAAATATGAGATGTTTAAAGGAACAATTATTATTCTAGGAGACCGTCATATAATAATATTATATTATATTTAAACTTTCTCCATTTTTAATGAAACTTAGGTCGATGCGTAAAGAATGATGAGCTCGTCCTAGTCGTATATTTATAAGAGTAAACTACTATTTTGGTCCATGAGGTTTGGTAAAAATCACGGTTTTAATTCAATAGTTTGTTTTCTACTCTTTTAGTCCATTAGTTTCATACAAACTTGCTGTTTTAGTCCACACCACTAACGGTCATCCATTTTTCCAGTTAAATTGTGTGAAAAGACATTAATACCCTTGGACCAAAATAGTAATTTTGGTTAAACCACAAGGACCAAAACAGTAAGTTACCCTTATTATTATTGCTATTATTATTTTGAATATTATTATTGTTATTATTATTATTATTATTATTGTTGTTGTTGTTATTATTATTATTTATTATTGAGTAAACTACTATTATGGTCCCTGAGGTTTGATGAAAATCACGGTTTTAGTTCAATAGTTTGTTTTCCACTCTTTTAGTCAATAAGTTTCATACAAACTTGCTGTTTTAGTCCAGACCACTAACGGCCATCCATTTTTCCAGTTAAATTTGTGTGAAAAGACATTAATACCCTTGGACCAAAATAGTAATTTTGGCCAAACCATAATGACCAAAACAGTATGTTACCCTTATTATTATTGCTATTATTATTTTCAATATTATTATTGTTATTATTATTATTATTGTTATTATTTATTATTTATATACCTTCTAGTTTTAAAGATCGGTGGTCACTGTTGACTAGTCACGTGTCACCACTCGACTAATCTAACTTAGATAAATTTATCCAACCTATGAATTTGACCCTTTGACTTTAACTTAATTGTAATTTTTACATGCTATATCATGTTGATCTTCTTTGACGTATTCATATTTTTACCTCATCTTTTGATATATATACTTTTAACCACCATTTGTTAATCGTCGTAATGCAACGCGCATGTCAAAGTCGAAAACGTTGTTAATACATGTAACGAAGTGAAAAAAAACTATGTCGGCCAACACAACACGTGTGCTACATTAATTTGAGCCGACATAGTTTTTTTTCACTTCGTTACACGTATTAACAACGTTTTCGAATTCAACATACGCGTTTCATTACGACGATTAACAGCTGTTGGTTAAAAGTATATATTTCAAAAGATGGGGTAAAAATATGAATATGTCAAATAAGATCAACATGATACAGAATGTAAAAATTACAATTAAGTCAAAGTCGGGGGGTCAAATTCATAGGATAAATTTATTGGTTAGTCGAGTGCTGACACGTGACCGGTCAACAGTGACCACCGACCTTTAAAACTAGATGGTATATAAATAATAAATAATAACAATAATAATAATAATAACAATAATAATATTAAAAATAATAATAGCAATAATAATAATAAGGGTAACTTACTGTTTTGGTTCTTGTGGTTTAGCCAAAATTACTATTTTGGTCCAAGGGTATTAATGTCTTTTCATACAAACTTAACTAGAAAAATGGATGGCCGTTAGTGGTGTGGACTAAAACAGCAACTTTGTATGAAACTAATGGACTAAAAGAGTAGAAAACAAACTATTGGACTAAAACCGTAATTTTTACTAAACCTCAGGGACCAAAATAGTAGTTTACTCTTTATAATTTTATAAAATGTTATATTTTAAAAGTTATAAGAGAAAAATAAAATTAAAGCAAAAGTAAATATAATAATATATAATATAAGTTTAAAGAAAACGTACAAATGTGTAGATATCTTATATGTAATTCATTTAACAAGTTGAATAAGCAATAGTGCAATACGTGTAAATATATATGGATGGTACGTGTGATTGAGTTTAACTACTGTATTTACAACTGAGTCATCTTTATAAGATCTTAGAGTTAGCCGACATATTTATCTATAAATAGAAAGTTCTCAACTCAAGTAAATATGTCATATTTCTACTCTCTTGTACACGTTACAAAGCAAGTTCTGTAATTATTTTAGTAACACTCTATAAGACCCAGTTTTGTATCTCACTAGGTCGTCAGTATAGTAAGTATATAAGAATAATGCTCTGAAATTTTGAAGGGTTAGAGACTAAGAAGAAGTGTTGTCCAAACAAACCTTTCAAATGATAAGAATTAAAGGCAATTATTTTGTCCATATTAAGGTGAATATCTTTGTTTTACAATTGAATGCATTTGTATTTTAAATTCTTTTGTAAAATCGTTGCTATTTCGAAACCAGCATGAAAAGTAGTTAATTTATTAATGCATGCTGGTAAAATACGAGACAGACACTTGGCACGTACGGTCTGATCAGAAATGGTATACACGTGTTTAGGTAGAACTCATACGGTGATTTCTGTAACTAAGCGTGGCTGGTACAGTTTGTGTGCCCAAAGGAGTGAGATTCCCCAGGCACCAGAGTTATAATGAAATAACTCACAGCCAACAAACTGTTATTAGTGTGCAACATGGTGTGTATTTTATCCATGTTCCTAGTATGGTTAATCTAAATTAATGCTTTCATGCTTATAAATGATTTGGGTCTACAAATGGTATTCACAAGCATTATCTCTGATTTTTTATTTTTAAAACCTTTTACAGGTAATGAATAAAAAGGATGGAATCGCTAAGTGACATGTTGTACATATAAAGTTTTACATGTGCACGTTAGCTAATTAAGCACAAGATATATCAAGGAAGAATGGACGCATTCGATGAAGGAATCTTATGGCTTTAAATATTATAGTAATATGAAATTACTATGTTTTGTAAAATAACGGGTAGTTAAGCCAAATTATATGAAAATAATGTTTCTTTGTAAATATTGCGAAATATTATGAAATGGAACCAAGTTTTGAGAGAAAACTATTCCGCTGTATTGAACTATGTGTTTTCAGAATAAAATAATCAAAACAGGTACCAATCGGGTCACATGTCTGGGCATGCCAAACACAGGGTGTGACAGGTTGGTATCAGAGCCACAGGTTTCAGCGAATTAGATACTTGTCTAGTATCTAGGCTTTAACCAAATTAGGAAAAAGTAGGTAGATGCCTGCAATTAATTGCTTTATAGCATATTAGAAGACATTAAATTGTTTTCTATTTGTATTAAGTAATAATTGTGATTCCTTTTCTTTAGAATGTCTAAATGAATAAGTGGATCTTCCAATAATACTTGAGGAAGAAAGAAAAATGCCATTGAAATTAACAATTTGGATGATGAAACTATCAAAAGAGATGATGTGCAGTATATGATTAGTCAAGCTATTGTAAATGCTATACCAATATTTCTAGAAGCTCTAGAAAAGAATCACGAAAGCTATAAAGAAAAAGAACATTTTGGTAGTGAGAGGAAAACTACTGAAACTCATAATAGTTCTAACAATAGTAAAGATGAGGTTAACAAACCCAAGAAAAGAATAAGGGCTTAGCATGAAGGCTGTAGCTATAAAACATTCCAGGCATGTAAACCCGTGGAGTTTGCTGGAACTGAAGGAGCTATTGCTGCATTACGATGGCTAGAGAAAACAGAAGCAGTCCTGGCAATAAGCAAATGTTCCGAGGAAGACAAAGTTCTTTATGCCACAAACTCTCTGAAAGATAATGCAATGGAATGGTGGAACAATAAGATTCAAAGAAAAGGGAGAACTGCAACATATGAAATGAGTTGGGAAGAATTTTCCAAAGCTATGCTAAAGAGGTTCTGTCCCAGAACTGAGAAGGAACAGATTGAAAGGAAATTCTTAGACCTTTCAATGATTGGCACCAATCTTAAGGATTATAACACTAAGTTCTTTGAATACTCTCGATTCGTGCCTCACCTGGTAACCTCAAAGGAAAATATGATAAATCGGTATATACGGAGTCTCATGAGTGAGATCCGTGATACAGTGAAGGTAGCAATGCCTTCAACGATTGATTCCGCAGTCGAGCTTGCAGGGATGATGACAGATGGAATGATTCGCACCCGGGAAGAGAACAAGAAGAAGTAAGTTGTTCAGAAGGGTGAACAAGAAGTTAGGAAATCTACGAGGGATATTGGGAGGAAGAATAATAATGGCATATGTTTAAAGCCAGAATGTCGTGTTTGTAAGAAAAGGCATTCTGGAAGATGCAGATTTGAAACGCTGACATTTTGTTACTACTGTAAAATGGCGGGACACACCATTGAAAATTGCAGGAAGAAAAATGGTGGGTGTTTTAATTGTGGAGAGAAAGGACATTTCTGACCGGATTTTCCTAAGCTGAAAACGGGTGTTTTAGGGAATGCTGGAAACACGAATGATAACAACGGAAAGAAGAATGTGAGGGCATTTGTGATGAATGCAAAAGAAGCAACTCAACTACCGGACGCCATTACCGGTACGTTTCTTGCTAATAATTCTTATGCTAGGATATTAGTTGATACTGGTACAAACCAAAGCTTTGTAGACGATAAGTTTTGTGCATTGCTTAATATACCCTTAGCTAAGTTATCAAGAACGTTTGAAGTTGAAACGGCTAGTGGGGAGATAACTCGAATTTCCAACTCTCTCGATAACTGTCACATAACTCTCTCTGGACAAATAATACATGTCACACTCCGACCGATGGCAGAACCCTCGGGGCAGACGATAGCGAACAGATTGTTCGTAGCTCATGGAACTAAAATGATTTAATAACATTAAATTTCAAATTACAAATCATTGAATGTCAAGTAAATACACTATACAACACATTAAATGAATATTTATATTAATCTAGGTCCATGAATCCTAGATGTGAAGCATCTTGAATAATCCAACTAAACTGCTTAACCTGAAAACATGTGAAAATAATATTTGTTCAGCTAACGAATTAGCTGGTGAGTAAACACAGGTTTGCATACATATGGCTACTGATTAAAATGATTGAAATGATTAAACTGAGTAAAAAAGATTCAATTCCATGTTATGCTAATACATCATGTAAAAGTGTATCACATCAATAAAGCGTGTGCACAATCAAACCTAGATGACTGGAGCCACTTAATCACACAGATTAAGCAGTAATGAGGTGGGCTTTTCAGGCTAAATAGTACTATTATTGATGACCGTTGGTTTGAATAAATTAATGATTGTGCTAGAATAAATGTTTATCAACCTATGAAACACGTAATTGCAAGTAATAACACACATGAATTGAATTGAATTGAATATAATGAATAAAAATGAATAAAAATGATAAAGCATGATTTAATAGGACACATGATTTCACCCCAATGAATAAACCGAGAAAAGGGGCTATGAATACCCACTTGGATTAATAGCAAAGAAAGTGTGAAATCTAATCTTGATTAGAGCACCCAGAAGATTCCTTGAGATTTAACCTAAGGAATTAAGGTGTGTTAGATCTAGGAAATAAAATTTGGTTTCTAAGGTGATTTGAGGATCTAGGGTTTCAAATTTGGATTTTAGGGTTTTGAATGCATATTAATAATTACAAATAAATAAATGATTAAGACATATATTGGTTTGATAGTAAATTATCCAAGGTAAATATATTAAGAATTGTTTATATGATTAGTTGATGAGTGGTGTTTGGAATGATGTTTTGTGTGTTTACATGTTTTATATGATTAAATCACTTAGAATAGTTTAACTATGTTTAAATATGATTTTGTAGGGCAAACAAGTAATTTGGGGGTCTTAGGTGCCAAGTTTCAAGTCAGAAGGGCCAAAAGTGAAGAAAAACAAGAATATGAATTTTGCCTCTCCAGTAGGCTACGGGGTTTCAGGAGGTTTGCAGTAGGCTACGAAACTGAGGCGCAAGATGGAGTTAATATACGAAATTTAGGTCAAACTTATGACTATCTTTTGCATCCAAGCCTAGGATGAACGTAAAGACGATTTTTGGGCATTCTCAACATCAAAGTTCAAGATTTCAAGCCATTCAATCATCATTCCATCACCTGTTAGGGTTATTTCCTAGTTAAGATTTACTTTGTATTTTGTTTATATGTTTGTATATACTTTAGGGTCTATTTTGATATATTCCTTAAACTTGTATTTTGTTGCTTTAAGCATGTAGTGAGAGAGTGTGAGGGGAGAGGCTAGATCACTATTACACGTTAGAGAGAGAATTAACTGTGTGTGATTTATTTCTCCTGCACTTGTACTACAGATTTGCTTTGATCATCAATATACAAAGAGAATTATTAGTATGAATTGTGTTTGTGATTGAACTGTTTGTTTGTGCGAATTATTCTGATCATTGTGAGTAATATTAACGATCCAATTGAACCTATCAATTGGTATCAGAGCCATTGGTATTGTGTTCTTCGCTGTTCTTAAGCAAAACACATCAATATTGCTCAAATATCATGATCTGAATGAATTGTTGCTGTTTTTTTAGTTGTGATTCATCAGCATAATCACTTCTAATTCACAACAATTGTGCAAATTCCATCAGATTATCATCAGATCTGAGGAATTAAGAAGATTGAAAAAGTTACCGTTCGATCAAATTTTGCTCAAATTCATCGAAAATTTGATCATGTTTTGGATTGATTGAGATTAGGGATTGATAATCGGACTATTTCACAGCTTGTGTGTGAATTTTGAACGAATTGGACAAGTTTTTGACAAAACCCAGAAAATTCTCATGGAGAAGATGATGAACAGTATGAATTTGGTTGAAGATTAACTTGCCGGGTGATTAATTTGACTTAGACAATTTTCCTTGGACTTAGATTGAAGAACAATTAGGTCCTGTGCAGCCGTGTAAGGGAATTTGTGCTAGACGGGTAAAGAATTTGACGTGAAAAAGTGTTACTGTTCAGCCGGATCAACAACTGTTGTGCCGGGTGATACACTGTTACGCCGGGTGATTAAGAGATTTCAGCCGGGTAATCATCAACTGTGTAGCCGGGTGATTAACAACTACCGTGTGATCGAGTACTGTTCAGCCGGGCAAACCTTTTTGCCGTGTCAAGTTTATCTGCCGTGTGAAGTTTTTCTTGTTGCCGGGTAACTGTTCAGCCGGGTCAAGAACAAAATTTTTTTTACAACTGTTGAGCCATGTAACTGTTTAGCCGTGTAAAGACTTTTTCTCTGCCGAGTGAAGAACAAAGACACTGTTTAGCCGGGTGAAGAAGGATTTTCACTGTTCAGCCGTGTGACTCAATTTTTAGTTGTTTTAATTCTTGTTTTCTTATCTTGTCATTAATTACTTGTCTTTATTCTAGTATTTTAATCATTTCTTTTCAAAAATTAACAAAAACCAAAAACATTTTCTTTAAAAAATTGTTAAAAAAAAAATGGCTCCTAATGATGATTCTGATAACCGTGTTCCTAGACTTGTTAATCGTGCAGATTTCAAGAATTGGACAATCAGACTGAGACATCACTTATGCTCCATTGACAATGACTTATGGAAGTCAATTGAAAAGGGTCCTCATATTCCAACTCAGACTGCTCCAGACAGTGCAAGTACCTACACCAAAGACTCTACTGAACCTTATCGAGAAGATAATTTGTCAGCAGAAGATCTGAGAAAAGTAAAGAATGATAGCAAGGCTTATTCTTTAATGTGCAAGGGACTGCCACTACAAGTTCTGTCAAGATTGGATGCATATCAGACTGGTTATACATGTTTCAAGGCATTAAAGTCGATATGTGAAGGAGGAGAACAATTAAGAAGTTTGAAGAAATCTAAGTTGAAAAGGCAATTGGAGTTGTTCGAGCATATTAATGGAGAAACAGTGCATCAAATGATGAACAGGTTTGTTCATTTAACTACTGAGATGTCAAACCTCGGAGTTAAGACTGAACTTCAAGACTTGAATGATCGTTTGTTATGTGCTTTGCCATCATCATGGAAGCAGACTGTTACTTTGTTGAAACATACTGAGAAATTTCCAATGGAATTAGATTTGCTTATTGGAAAGATTGAAGAAGTTGAGATTGACGAAGGATCAAGAAATACTGATAGATCAAGCTCACAAACTCAGTATAAGTATGTGGTAAATCCTGCCAATACTGTGGAGAATGCATTTCTTGCACAAGATGCAATGAAGTTTGAAGAAGATGGTGATTTATTCGTTGGTGCGAGTTTTTATACTGATTCAGCATACTTTCCAAATTCACCAACTTATTCTCAACCTCAATCTCCACCAAGAAATCAAGTTCAAAGTCAGAATTTGAAGAATCAATCAGAAAATCAAAGTTCAAATGTTCAAGCTAAGGTGAAAGATGTAATGAACATTCTGTTGCAAGATGATGAGACCAAAACTGCTTTTACAGCGTTTATGGCAAGCTTTCAAGCATACCAAGGAAGTCACTTAAGTCAAATGGACGTGGTTCTTCAAGACTTATTTGAGATGGATCCAGTTGACGTTGAGGAAATGGATTTAAACTGGCAAATGGTAATGGTTGCATATAGAACGCAGAAGCATGCATATGTTAACCGAAGCTACAAGCCTCATGCAAACAAGACGGTTGGTTTTGACAAATCAAAGGCCAGATGCTTCAACTGTAATCAGTATGGTCATTTCTCAAGAGAATGCAAAGCTCCCAAGAATCAGAATTTCAATGACCAAGCTAGTTCAAGTAATCAAGGTTAAGGTGAAAGCTCACAACAGTCTTCAAGCTACCAAAGCAGAAATCAACGTTACTTTCAGAAACCATACCAAAGTCTTCCCATGCCGGAATTGAAGGACGAAGGAAAGAAACCAGAAGACCAAACAAAGGCACTGGTGGTCAGCGTAAAAGATGGTTATGATTGGAGCGCATATGCAGAACAATTTATGTCTGATCTTACATCAAGTCTGGCTCTGGTATGTGAAATTGAAGAAGACTGGTCTGAAGAAGGGGATGGAAAAATAATTGAAGATATCAATGAAGATTCTGAAGATTATGACTGGAGTGCAAAGTCTGATCCTACTAAAGAAACTGAATCTAAAGTTGCGTTAATGGCTACATCCAGTGAGTCTTCATCTTCTACTGAACAACCAAAGGTTAGTAATGACTTACCCCCTAACTATGTTCCATTGCCCCTAGATGTGAAAGAAAGGTTATGTTCTGAACAATGCATTCAACAAGTAGAACATTATCGAACTCATTCATTTAAAATTGGTGATAAATTAAGTAAACATGAAAAACTTCATGAACAACTTAAAATTGATCATAAAATTTCTGATGAGAAGATTTTGTCACTTAAAGAATCATGGAACAAAACTTTAAAAGAACTGGAACTTGTTACCAAACAACTGGAAGAAATGACAAAGAACTTTGAACAAGAAAAAGTTGCTCATGCTGTCACGCAAGTGGAACTAACCAAAGTTAAAAGTTGTAAGAACATGGTTAAACAACTTATGAGTAAAAGAGGTAACAAAACCAAAACCGGGTTGGGTTTTACTCATGAACCAATGCCAAATTCAATCACACAAACCTTACCGGAAAACTTTAATGAATTTGATCATTCACCTGAAAATGAAAGAAAATTCAAAGAAATTCAAAGAAGTAAATCCGAGTCTGAAGGTGCTGAAGTGTTGATGGAAAGTTTTGAAGAAGAAGATGATGTGTCAACTGAAGCTGACGATGAATCTAGCAACAAATATGACAACAAATCAGAGCCTGTTCTGATTCAACTTGTTGAGTATCCGGAACTGAATCCGAAGCCAGAAACAGTGAAGGATGAAGGTGAATTTTCAGGATACAATGATCCTGAATACATCAAGTGGAAGAAAGAACAAAAGGCGCAAGTTGCTGACCAGTTAATCAAGAAGCAAGAAGTGAAGAAGGCTGAAGTTTCAACTACAAAGAAGCAGAAATCGAAAGTAATAACCAATCAATCTGAAACGAAACAGTCAAAAGGCAAAAGTGTCTTAAAATCAAATGACAACACCAAAGCTCAAAGTGTTAAAACTGACAAAGTTAAACCTGTCAAGAAAGTGTCAAAATGTAAAACAATCAAGTTTGTGTCTGCAGGAACTTTCGACATGAACGGTTCTTATGGTAACCAAATCAATGCTCAAATCAAATCTAACTCTGGTCTGAAAACAGGTTCAGGTCCTAAGTCTTCCGCTGTCAATGATAAGAGAATTGAAAACAAAAAGGTGACCAAACAGAACAGTTTAAAATCGAACCAAAGTCCCATGCAATCAAAATCACAAACAAAGACTCCACAGAAAAACGTTAATCTAAAACCGAACAACCATGATAATGAATCACGTTTTGGTTCAAAATCAAGAGTTAACAATCGGCTCTTTAGGATTAGCAAGAAATATTGTGAGATTTGTGATAGATATAATCATGCTACTGCTGAATGTTTCTTTAACAGGTACTGCAGTTTCTGTAACAAAAGAAACCATTCTTTAGAAGAATGTTTTTATAACAAATTTTGTGAAATTTGTGAGAGGAGAAACCATGACACAAAGGATTGTTTCTTTCGATCAAACTCAACAAGAGAAATGACTCCGTTTTCAGATTTTAAAAGAAACAAATCATTTGGTTTTCAAAATATGAATCAAAGTCATTCTCCGGTTTTGAGAAATTTCAATCGAAACAATTCTGTTTCTAACTTTTCATCAAGAAATGTGCAGGTTAACGGTTTTAAGCCAAGAGCCTTGATGGTTAGAAATCAAAAGTTTGAAAATAACCTTGATCCTAAGTTAGAGGAAAGGTTTAGTGCTTTGAGGAGAAAGCAGTCAATGAATGCCAATGGGCGAAACAATAGTTATCAGCATCAAAATCTCTTAAATGAAACAAATTTTCAAAATGTTCAATATCAACAAGTTACTATTGCAGATAGATTCGGAAAACCCAAGACCGTGTGGGCCTGGGTTGACCAAACTAACTAAGTGATTGTTAAATTGCAGGTACGCCCAAGAAGACCTATCAACTCATGGTTCGTTGATAGTGGGTGTAGCCGACACATGACAGGCAACCATGCCTTGCTTCAGGATTTCAAGCTGAAAAATGGTACACACGTCGCATTTGGAGGTGATGCGGGTGGTAAAATCACAGGAGAAGGAACTGTTTCGAATGGGGTCATTAGTTTTGATAAAGTCAACTACTGTGCACAGTTGAACTTTAACTTACTAAGTGTATCTCAAATCTGTGATAAATCTTATTCAACTCTTTTTGATGATTCTTTCTGTTATATTCTTAAACCAGGTTTCAAGATTGACAATGAGTGGGTAGTGGTTAAAGCTCCAAGAGATCGTGATGTATACAAATTGGATATGTCGCAGATTGATGCCGAAATCGAAACAACCTGTCTCATTGCACATGCTTCAAATGATGAGAGTCAGCTTTGGCATAGACGGCTGGGCCATTCAAACTTCAGAAACATGAACCGTTTGGTAACTAGAAATCATGCTGTGGGAATCCCATCGAAGAAATTCTCCACAACTGATCTCTGTCCAGCGTGTTTGAAGGGAAAACAGCATAGGATGTCTTTTAAGTCCAAGCAAGAAAACTCCATTTCAAAACCCTTGCAGATGCTACATATGGATCTTTTCGGACCAACAAATGTGCAAAGCATCGGAAAGAAGTCTTACTGTTTTGTCATTATTGACGATTTCACTAGATTTTCGTGGGTTTATTTTTTGCATGCTAAATCTGAAACAGCTGAATTATTAAAAGAATTTATCATCAAAGTTGAAAATCAATTGGAATGCAAAGTTAAAGTTTTAAGAAGTGATAATGGAACTGAATTTAAGAATGCTAATGTTGATTTATTTTGTGCAGAAAAGGGGATTGCTAGACAATTTAGTGCGCCAAGAACACCTCAACAAAACGGGGTCGCGGAACGGAAAAACCGGACACTAATTGAAGCAACAAGATCCATGCTCGCAGATGCCAAAATCCCTATCACTTTTTGGGACGAAGCTATTGCTACTGCGTGTTTTGTGCAAAATAGAACATTATTGGTTCAAGATAAACAGAAAACTTCTTATGAGTTGTTATTTGGAAGAAAACCAAATATTTCTTACTTGAAAGCATTTGGTTGTCCGGTATCGATTTTAAATTTGAATGATCATCTCGGGAAGTTTGAGTCAAAATCTGACGATGGATTTTTCCTAGGCTATTCGTCTGTTTCTAAAGCTTATCGGGTTTTTAATAGCAAAACAAATACTGTTATTGAAACTATTAACGTCAAGTTTTTAGAAAATTCGTTTCCGTTAGTGGCTCATGGTCCCGAATGGTTATTTGATTTAGATTCGTTATCGAAATCTTTCAATTCTAACTTATTTGATTTTTCAGGAAAAACAAACAAAGAATCAGGTGACTTGGGATGCTTTAGTGACGATTCTGATAATGACAAGGATGGAAATCTCAACTCAGAATATCCGTTCATGTCATTTCACAATTCTGATCATGTCAAATCCAGTCAAGATCCGGGTCCTTCTGGTTCTCATAAAGATCAAGAATCGAACAATCTTGAAGAAGATGTGAATCCGCAAGTTTCTCCTAATGATGGTGGATCTGTTCAGAATCAACCATCATCCGATCCGAATGTTGAAGTTGTTCCAGAATCTTTTGATTACTTCATAAATTCACCGGATCAAGTCCCGAATTTCACACCGCATACTTCGACCATACTACAAGATCTACCAAATCTGAATACTTCTAATCTGGAGAGTCAAGTGCAAGGAGGTGACATACCAATTCATCGAATTCACAAGAAACATTCTGTCTCTCAGATTATTGGGCCGTTGAATCAGAGAACTACAAGAAGTCAGACTGAGCAAGCAAATGTCTGTCTTTATTCGTGTTTTCTATCTCAAGTGGTGCCAAAGAACATTTCAGAGGCGCTGCAAGATAACAGTTGGATTGAAGCCATGCAAGAGGAATTACTTCAGTTTCGCAAACAGGAAGTTTGGAAATTAGTGGACTTACCTGAAGGAGAGAATGCTATTGGTACAAGATGGTTGTACAAAAACAAGCCAGACGAACGTGGCATTGTAGTGAGAAACAAAGCGAGACTCATTGCACAGGGATACACTCAGGAAGAAGGCATTGATTATGAAGAGGTGTTTGCTCCGGTCGCAAGACTTGAAGCCATACGCGTTTTTCTTGCATATGCTTCCTTCATGAAGTTTAAAGTATTCCAAATGGACGTTAAAGATGCTTTCCTGTATGGACCTATTACAGATGATGTTTATGTCAGACAGCCTCCGGGTTTTGAAGATCCTGACTATCCTCATCGTGTATACAAGTTGAGTAAAGCTCTATATGGTCTACACCAAGCTCCAAGAATCTGGTATGAGACATTATCCAAGCATTTACTAGAACATGGATTTACAAGAGGTCAGATTGATCCAACTTTGTTTATGAAGAGGGAGAATGACGATTTGTTGTGCGTTCAAGTATATGTGGACGATATTATCTTCGGATCAACCAGTGCGTCAATGTGCAAAGAATTTGAAGAAATCATGAAGTCTAGATTTCAGATGAGTTCAATGGGGGAGATTAATTTCTTTCTTGGATTACAAGTGAAACAATCAGCTGACGGAATTTTCATCAATCAATCAAAATTTGTTGAGAAGTTTTTGAAGAAGTTCAAGATGCAAGATTGTCAGACAATTCGAACTCCATCTGATGTGAACTGCAAGATTCAACCTGATCCAAAGGGCAAAGCAGTTGATCAAACACTATACAGATCAATGATCGGTTCTCTGATGTACCTTACTGCATCAAGACCAGACATCATGTACGCTGTGTGTGTATGCGCCAGATACCAGTCTGTCCGAAAGAGTCGCACCTTGTTGCTGTGAAGCGTATATTCAGATATCTTAAAGGGAAACCAAATCTTGGGTTATGGTATCCTTACGAAGGAAATTTTGAATTATATAGCTATTCTGACAGTGATTTTGGTGGTTGTGCTCTTGACAGGAAATCGACTACTGGTGGATGTCAATTTCTGGGTCCTAGGCTTGTCTCTTGGCAATGCAAGAAGCAGACCAATGTTTCTGTATCCACAGCTGAAGCAGAGTATATCGCTGCATCTGCAGGATGTTCTCAGGTTTTGTGGTTACAAAATCAGTTGCTTGACTACGGGTTTAACTTTCTAAAAACTCCTATTTACATAGACAATACTGCTGCTATGTTTATTACTGCTAATCCTGTTCAACACTCAAAAACCAAACATATCGAAATTCGATATCACTTTTTAAGAGACAACTCTGAAAAGGGTTTAATAATTTTGATTAAGGTTCATACCGACAAACAACTGGCAAATCTTTTCACAAAATCTTTTTTGTCAGGCCGGTTTGAATTCTTAATTCAATCCATAGGATTAATCAATCATGATTGATTCTATTTTTCGTAAAAACAAACAAAAATCAGAAAAATATAAAAGCCAAAAATATAATAAGTTGATGTCATATATTGTTTCCGTTGTCTTTTATTTTATGTTTTGCATTGTGTGTGTGCATGAAAAAGAAAAGCAAAAACAAAATATAAAAGCAAAAAGAAAAGAAAATATCATGTCATAATAATCTATATTGCAAAAAGTGAGAAATGATAGTTACACTAGACATTATTTGTTACATCATTTTTAAATAAAGACTGATGAATGTTAATTGATGTGCTAGACAGCTCAGGCAATTAGACTGAAAAAGTAAGTTGATTGTTGACAAACATAAACTTAATGATCTTTGTGTTAAGTTCCATTGTTATACATGTCTAGATATATATCGTTTGATACATTGCTTGTGATGATAGTTGTGCATGATCGGGTAACGATGTAGTCTATTCAGTGTGATGAACCGCATCGTGAGCTTCTTTGTTGTGGTACCCACAGACCTGAAGTCTCACATGAAGTCTCTTTTGAGCTTCAAGATGCAGCAAAAGATTCCAAAATGGAACAAAAAGAGTCCCAAATGTGGACCAACACCAAACAAAATTCCAAAAAGGAATTCAGAAGATTCCCAAGGGGAACAATAGGAAAGAAAAATTCTCAATAATGGAATTAAAAAGAAGTCCCAAAGTGGACCAAATTCGAATAGAACCCAGATTCCACACTGTGTATGACTGTAAGTGACCAGGTTGTGTACAATATGCATTCAGGTAGTGATTGATAAGGAAATATGTTGACATATCTATACATGTGGGTCACATAAGTCATTCTAATCGAACCTTAAATATCATCATGATACTGAAAAAGTAAGTGTGTCAATTCGAGCTAATTGGTATGTTCTCATATCATCACTCAATCAAGCATAAGTCAAATGTCTATTCAAAACTTGCAAAACATGTTCAGATAATGTGTGGTATGATCTCACTGCGATATTTTGATTCATTGCATTGCATATGTCTTTAATTTAATGTGTGTGCTTTGTGTATGCAGGCATATGGAATCTTTATTGACACATCAACATCGTTGTTAAACTTAAAAATTTTCAAGAAATTTCAAGTTTAGGGGGAGAATAAATTGAAGAAAAATATCTATACAAAAATCCAAAAATATTGCTGAATAAGTGTGTTTTGAATGAACAAGATTATGTAGTATGAAAAGCAAAGGTATTGGATATGTGTTAAAAACAAACCCAAGGTCTTGTGAATTGTTTTTAAGAAATTGCTTCGGGATATAGAAAAATTGGTTGTGCAAAAACATTTTTGAAAAAGAAAAAGGAAAATGAATTTAAATTGTGTTAAATTTGTTGCCCTAAAAATGTTGATTGATAATTATTGTGACAAATTCTTTTTAAAGATATCTTGTCTAATTAATGTGTCAAGAATGTTTGTAGGTGCAATAAATGCTGTTGAAAAAGTCAACAGACGAGAAAAGTGAAGAAAAATCGCAAAGTGTTATAGCCGGGCAAAGATATCAGATACAACTGTTCTGCCGGGTAATGAACATACTGTTCAGCCGGGTAATGTTGTGAGGTTGATACAAGCCGGGTGATTGAGAATAAGGCGAAGATATTATGACCACTGTACAGCCGGGCAAAGATCATGTCAAATACTGCCGGGTGAAGGTCATAGATATCTGCCGGGTGATAAGTGTTTACTATACAACCGGGTAAAAGAGAAATCTTCTTGCCGTGTAAAGTGTATGACACTGTGTTGCCGGGTAATGAAGAAAAAGCATGCCGGGTGATGTAGAAGACAACTGTGTTGCCGTGTGAAGAAGAAAGCATGCCGGGTGAAAGTTAAAGCAACTGTGTTGCTGGGTGATGAAGAAAGCAAGCCGGATGAAAGAAAAGCAACTGTGTTGCCGGGTGATGAAGAAAGGTTGCCGAGTGATGTTTTGAAGACTACTAGTCTGCCGGGTGATGAATAAAACCCATCAGGTGTAGTTGTTCCTAACTTTTACCCGTCACTACAGTGACTTACCCGTCTCTACAGTGTTTGACCCGTCAAGTATGTTTCACATGTTGTGACTTGTCCAAACAGTACATGACCCGTCACAACAGTGCATGACACGGATCAACAGCGCTTGACCCGGCAAAGCTTATTGGGCCTTTTTATGTTTACCCGTCCCTTTTGTTGACCCGGCACCTCAAGTTTGACCTAAATTTTTTAACGATACAAAAACCCGCCTCTTCACAAACACTTATCATTTTTCACATTCACATTCAAGCAAACACTCTGTACACTCAAATCCTTTGTTATCATATTCAATCGTTTTGCTCTGTAACAAGGTTGATCGATTGAATAAGGTAGTGATTATGTGTTTTGACCTTGATAAACCTGCAAATCGACCGATAAAATGAAAAACGATGATGAACAGTGTTTTTGATCATTGAATCGACACTTTGATTGTGTGTGTTAAAACCAAAATCGAATGTTGTTTTAAGTATAAAATCTGTCGATCATCAACAATCAATCACTCATTTGCACTAAAACATCTTAAAATCAACTGAATCAGTCAAAATTGTTCACAACTGTTAAAACCGCCATTGATGAACTTTGAAGCTCTTAAATGTTAAACATCAAAATGATGAAATGTGTGTTAAAAGTGACAAATTCATGTTAAAACTGAACTAAAACATGTTAAATAACTTCACTCTAAAACTTTCAAATTTTGTGGTATTAAGTGTTAAACTGTTAAAACTGATGAATGTTGTAGAATCATTAAAATTCAAAGTTGTTTTGATCAAAATGATGAAAATCAGTTTGTTAGATCAATTTAGGGTTAAAATGACTATATGAATGTTTTTCTACTTAACTTTTGTTCATACACTTATAAAAATTTGATATGTTTTTTGATGAAGAATCTAACACATTTGTCTTGTTTATGTTTTATGTTTGTTTTGACAGATGGAGAATCTAAAGTTTGAACCTAAACACAATTTGGTGGCATGTCTAGATGAATCTATCCCTGAAACAGATGGTTACAGAGATATGATCAAGTTTATCAAGAGGACCAAATATGTGTATGCTATGTGTGCCAAACCGGTCATATATGCAAGGTTGATTAAAAGCTTTTGGAGGACAGCAGAGGTCATTAGAGAAGAGAATGGTGTTACTGTTGTTCGAGGCAATATTACCAGAGATATGGTTTTGACTGTCTCTGAAGAAGCAATCAGAAATGCCCTGAGAATAGATGAAGATGAGATTGGTATGAATGATGAATTGACAATGGCAGAGTGTCAAACGTGTTTTGTTAATATGGGTCATCCACCTGTATTCCCAAAGTCACAATTCTATCGGGCAAAATTGGGAAAGAAGTTCAAGTTGCTATGTTATGTTATACAACAGTGCATGTCTAGGAGGAGTGCAGGTTTTGATAACTTCCCATCTGACATAGCTTCACCGATAGTTGCCATTGCAGAGAACAAACCATTCAACATGTCGAGATGGATTATGAATGGATTTGTGTTTAACTTGGTGAAAGGCAAGAGGTTTAAGTTTCTCATGTACCCGAGATTCTTACAACTGATGATTAATGTTGCCTATCCTATCATCAGAACTGAAGGTTATGCTGGAGGCATGTTATATACTGAGGACATGAACGATCTATCTTACAGAAAGATGAGTATCGGGAATGTGCCTAATGTGGAGCTGTTTGACTATATGAGAGATATAGCCAACAATGAAGAAGATGTTGAGGGTGTGTATCATCATATTTCTCATGGTGAAATTGTTAATCCTCAGGATCTAGTGGATGAGGTGCCTGATGATTTGTTAGATGATGATGAGTATTTTGCTCGTCATCCAGAAGATGAAGAGAATGAATCTGAGGACGATGGTAATGATGATAGTGATGATGTTCAAGATGATGAGAATAGTGATAGTGAAGATGGTAATGATGATGGTGGTGAAGAAGTAGTTGCTGAAATCCCAAAGGAGGTTGCTGTTCAGTATGTCAGAAGAAAAAGATCAAAACCAGTAATAGAGCCTGTAATTGTAGAGCCTGAAGAGATTGATGTAATTCAGATTGCTCAGGAAGTAATTGCCGAAGCTGAAACTATTGCACAGATAGTTGAGGAAGCTGATGCTGGCGTTACTGATCCTATCTCTGTTGATATACCCACCACATCATCCCCCGCTGCACAAAACATTGAACAAGGTTTGGAGTCTTCACCAAATTTTGTGTCAATTGTTGAAGAAAATGAAAATGTGAAAAAGATTGCTGAGTTAGAGGATATGGTGGCAAAGCTGATAGAAGCAAATAACTTGTTGAAAGCTTCTAATAAAAGGAAAAAGAAAAGACTTGAAGAATTTTGGGACATTCACAATCAGAACCTGAAAACTTTCAAAGAGTTGGATGCAGATCATCTTAAACTGAAGATTGAACATGACAAATTGAAAGATGAGTATGAAAGTTTGAAGGAGGAGCATGAGAATCTGAAATATGATTACAAGGAACTGAAAGCTGAATGCAATACGTTGGAGGATGAGAAAGAAATGTTGGAAAAATGGTTGGAAGAATCAAAACCGAAGAAATCTGGTTCAACTTCGGATAAAGACTTTTCAAATGAAGTAGTTGAAATGACTGAAGCTCAAGTACCAAAAGTTTATTTGACTAGAGCACGAGGCACTACAAACGTTGGTATAAGGGTGGAATCTCCAATCATCATTCCCGATGAAGCTGTTGCTGAAACTGTCAATACAGACAAAGCTGAGGGAAAAAGGAAGCTAGATGCAGTTCCAGAGATTATGGGTGATGAAAGCAGTTCGAAAAAGGCCAAAGTGGATGAAACAGTGCAGATTGAGCCGATTCAATCTGTAGCTGTAGTTGAAACTGTGATAGCTGAGATAGCTGAGACTGTTGATGAGATTGTGACCGAAGCTGAGATTGCTAAACCAGTTCAGATTGAGCCGATTCAATCTGAAGCTGCTGTTGTTGAAAAATTGCCTGAAACTGCCAAAGTTGTAGAAAACGAGCCTGAAATTGTTGCTGAAGTTGCAAGTCAGTTTGAGCCGGTTCAAACTGACAATGCACCTATGATTGAAGCCTTGGATGATTTGGACGATATAGATTTCACTGAGTCTGAGCCAGAAGCTGAACCAGAAACTAATGTTGTTGAAGAAATTCCTGATGATTTAGACCAAAGATTTGCATATCTTGAAAAGATGAAGTACAATGCAGTTTTTCTAAATGGATTGACGGTGAGCCAAATTAATGAAGAGTATGAGAAATGTTTGATTGCCCAAGACAAAGCTTCTGCCGATGAAAAAGAGTTTGTCATTGAGATGGGTGAATGGACACCGATGCAAGAAAGTTTGAATATCGAAGACTTGCCTCCAACTGAATTATATCACCAAAATCCGGAAGAAATGTCAAGTACTGATATGCGAAGTTGGTTGAGCTCGAGAAATTATCCGTACAGAACTTTGAAGAGGTTGAAATCTGAGTCACTGAGGAAGATTGTTACTAGTTTTATGAAGACGGAGAAAATGTACAACCGGATGTTTTATTTGGACTACAACAATCCTCAGTATTTCGAGCTGACAAAGAGATATAAAGTTCTTGGACCTAAAGAACTTCCGGTGATGGCTTTACCTGAAAATGCTCATAAGAAAAGGCATGAGTTGATTGATATGTTTCCCAGTGAAGTTAAATCTTATAACATACCGATGGATGTTCGGGAATCATGGCATAAGTCAGCCACAGCAGGTGATGTGGTGAGATCACTGCTGAGTAAAGGTCAGTCAATCGCTGAATTACTTGATTCGATGATTGTGCCAGAGAAGAATAAGAAGGTGAAGATAATTGCATGGAAATACGATGAAGTGTTTGATGCTTTTATGATAAAGAGAGTTAATGGATTATGTGACGTATATCATTATTACTCGAGCATTTTCAAACTAGAAGTTCAAGATTTGAAGGAGCTGCACAAACTCAGGTTAATAAATCACACGCATGCTGAGCGTGGTGATAAATGTGCAATGCTTCTTGATGCCGGGATTGCTAGACCACCGAAGTATCTTGATTTCAGAGGCCAACAAGAAGATACTGCTTATGTGCAAGCCAAGAAAGAAAGAAAGAAGAAACGATTGGTTGTGACTGAAGATATGTATCTTGAAGAATTTTCGGATGAATATTTTGACAAGGTGACAAATCCTGGATTGAAGGTGATAGATGGTTCGCAAATGACAAAGCCTATACTTAGAGTTTTCTATAATCAAGAAACCTTTGAGTTGAAGCTTGTTCGGAATTTGGATGATTGGGACAAAGACATGATTACACTGTTTAGTACTTTTGAGTTGAAGCTGCTACATCCGTCATACATAGACTTTTTGAGAAGCTACAGAATGGAGAAGTGTAAAGATGCATTTGCTGAAGCTGATAGGAAGTTGTTTGTTGTGATGATTGAAGTAATAGCTGCGGCAACTGAAAAGATACGAGTAAGAAAGGCATTGCTGAACTCTAATCTTGTGAGGGTTGATTTACCAGAGATAGAGTATATGAGAATATCTAGAAGAGGAACTTTGGAGGTGCAAGTCAAAGGACAAGAGATGCCGTTTGAATTTTATGCTAATATTGACTTTGCAGGTTTAAATCTGGATTCACTTAGACGCATGAATGCCTGCCCAATTTTGACAAATGAGTCCAAGCCGAGACAAGCCAAAATTGCTGAAAAATTCAAGTCCTGTATAGAAGAAGCATTAAAGGAACAAGAAGAGTTCAAAGGAAAAGAGCTGTTGAAAATCAAAGATGAACCGGAAGATTGGTAGAAAGAGATTGATGCTGAACAAAGAAGAAAAAGATAGAAGATTTTGCTGAAGATTCAAAGATAAATCTTAGGGGGAGTACTGTTAGGGTTATTTCCTAGTTAAGATTTACTTTGTATTTTGTTTATATGTTTGTATATAGTTTAGGGTCTATTTTGATATATTCCTTAAACTTGTATTTTGTTGCTTTAAGCATGTAGTGAGAGAGTGTGAGGGGAGAGGCTAGATCACTATTACACGTTAGAGAGAGAATTAACTGTGTGTGATTTATTTCTCTTGTACTTGTACTACAGATTTGCTTTGATCATCAATATACAAAGAGAATTATTAGTATGAATTGTGTTTGTGATTGAACTGTTTGTTTGTGCGAATTATTCTGATCATTGTGAGTAATATTAACGATCCAATTGAACCTATCATCACCAATCATGTCTTCCAACATCGATCGAATCTAGAGACCAATTCACAAGCATGAATGGCTAATTCCATTGTGATTATTTCTGGGTGAAGGATTCTTCTAAGACATTTTTTTGGTTCTATGCTTAGGTTTGTTTTCTATCAGTAGTTTTAAGATGAACGATGTGATTTATTGATTGCTACAATAACTATTAAACTAATTGATTGGTTTTCGGTTTTCAACATTTTCGTTGTCTACTCATAAAGATTAGGATTGATAGCTGTTTGATAATTAATTGATCATCATATAGAAATCATATTTTCATGATCAAAACCTAATTGGATGAACTTAACATTATCTTTGAATCCGAATCCCGGGAATGACTACATTTTTAATTCATAGTTAATTCATAGTTTAAAGTTATTTGCTTTCAAATTCAAATCAATCAAAACCCAAGGTTTACATTTATGCAATTGTTTAGTTTATTTCTTTCAAGTCAATAATCGATTAGTTGTTAGAATTAGTCTGCCTAAGACACATATTATAATTGAGGTGGCTAGTACGTTATGATCCAAGTCGGGTCATACCCAATGACAAGCTAGACAAACACCGGGATATTTATTTTATGACATGATCTAAAATAAATAACAACACTTAGAATATTTAGAAATTGGGTTTCTGGATATTTGCACTTGTGTTAAAAATAAATTATATGGATGATTTATGTTATGAGAGAAAGAATCTTCTACAATGTTGTTTAAGTTGTTTAAATAACATTTACAAGATATATTTTGCTACACCTTGTTTTAAATAAATAAAGAGAGAAAGAAACTAAACAAAAAAATTTGTTTTTCTCATGGTGGGACCCTCATGGCCGCCCCCCTCCCACCTCTCTCTCTTCTCTTCCATTTTTGGTATTTCAAGGAATGCAAGGTGGAGTGTAGGACACACCATATTATCCTTTTATCTTCGGAAGACAATACACCTTCTCTCACACACACACAAGAGCAAATAATAGAAAAACTCTCCTCTCTTTCTTTCCTTCTTCAATTCTCGGCCAAAGAAAAAGAGCAAGAAGAAAGGAGTTTTTCAAGTGTTAAATCCTAGCAAAAGTGGTGCTTTGTTGGAGGCTTGAGGGTATACAAGCTTGAGGATCTTCTACTTTGGAGATTAGCCATTCAAACCAACACATTCTCCTTCATATTCCTCTTGAAAGGTATAAACATTTTTACATGTTGTTGGTTTTAGTTTTGATTGCATGCATGTTGTTTTTGGATCCGGGTTTGGGTTCTGATATTAAAAGAATTTAATATGGTAACAAACAAGTTTGAATATTTCATCCGCTGCGTTTTTATATAAATATGGATTTATATACACTTTGATAACTTGTTAAAACCCAACAATGGTATCAGAGTCGCTTAAACGAGTGCATGCATCATAAAATCTAAAAATTTCGGTTTTCTTGGTGTGTTACACCTCAAGGCCGAAAATTTTAGGGCAAATGGGTTCCCTTGGATTTTCAAGATAATACTTACATGCATGTGATTATCTTGAAAGTTTAAAGTCATTAAAATGGTTAGTTGCTTTGTTTGGACAAAACCCGAAATTTTCGGTTTTATATGTTTTAGGCCGAAAATTTCAAAGGTTCAAAGGGAACCATTTTAAACTTATGTTACTACATATTTGGATATGCTTTTGAATAGTTCATAACCTAGCCATAGACCTTGTGCATGTATGATTTTGTGTTGTGGTTTGAAATATTCAATATGGTTGTAATATTAGTTAATATTTTATTTGGGTTTGTAATTTATTTATTTATTTCATTGATTTGTAATAATAAATAGATTAGGTGTAATTCCATTACTAGAAAATGTATTAGGACATATTTTGTAATTGGAAGAACACATATGGACTTGATTTTGGCTTTGGGCCTTAAAGGGCCTTATAGCCCAATATGGGATTCTAACCCAATGACCCAAACCCAAGATTTGTAAGCCCAAAAGGGACTGATTTGAAGGTCCAAAAGGAAGCCCAAATAAATGAAGAAATACAACACAAAAGATGGATACTTGAAGCATTCGGATGCGGGATCAAGTGGGAGTTCATCATTTCATGCCTTGTGTCATGTTGTCCCTTAAGAAAGACCTTTTTGGCACACTTGTTTCGGTTAGCAAGTGTAGCTAAAATTAGTTGGCTATGGTTATGGACTTATATATGGTTGTTTATGCATGTTTGGTTATTATGATATTGTTTGTTATGATATTAGGATATTGATAGCTAACAACTATAACCGACAAACTTGCATCATTTTGATTCCTTAGAAATCATTAAGTAATAAAATTAATTTTATCAAAAAGTTGATGATTTCATAATAAAATGGGTTTATTAAAAGGAATTTTGAAATTTGATTTTCAACTAAGTACCATACATTTGAATGCATGCAAATGAAAGATACACACTTTGTTTTCCCATCTAGAATTTAGAAAACAAACAAAAATCCCTTTTGAATTTTTTGGAACAAGTCTAACACCATCCTTTTATACAACACTCGAAACGCTTGGGAACTCTATGTGGGATAAAGGTCACCTAACCACATTTAGGAAACTTGTGTATTTGAGGTGGGTTTACAATATTTGTGGGATAAAGGTCACCTAACCATTTGTATGTGTAAACTCACATGTATGTATAAGTAGGACGACTTGAAATTGGAAACCATGTGAATAGGGTCACCGAAGCATGGTGTTCAATGGTGTTGATGGGATTAAACATGCCAACTAAACTTATGACGTTTAAATGATCCCATAAAACTAGAAGTTACAAAGGGTTGTAATCGTCAAACATTGACTACCTTGTTAATTCAATAGTAGGATAAAGGTCACCTAACTACTATATGAATGAAACGTTGGATTCTAGATTTAATTATTAATTGTTTTAAAACACAAAAGGGTATTAATGATTAAAATAGATTAATGATATCCATGAATACTAAAATTGAGCTTGGTTTTATATAAATAGATGGCCGGAATCAACAATCCACCTAACGCAATTATCCCACCCGTCCATAACCTGTCACTAAGAACTCTTCTTGAAAAGGATCGTCTCAACTACAAAAATTTCATGGATTGGTTCCGAAAATTGAGAATTGTTCTCAAGCAAGAAAAGTGATAGGTTCAATTGGATCGATATCGCTCAATGATCAGAATGAAACAAGTACACAAACACAATCAATCAGCAACACAATTCATTACTTAATAATTCTCTTTGTATTGATGATCAAAGCAAATTGTAGTACAAAAGTGCAGGAGAATGTAAATCACACACAGTTAACTCTCCCTCTAACGTGTAATTGTGATCTAGACTCCCTCACTAACATTCTCTTACTACATGCTTTATGCAACAATACATTAGGGAAAATACAAAATTAACCCTAAACTATACAAAATGTATAAACAAAGTACAAAGTAAATCTTAAACAGAAATAAGCCCTAACAGTACTCCCCCTAAGATTTATCTTTGGACTTCAAAAATCTTCAACAGTTTTCAACTTTTGCTTTCAGCATCAATCTCTCACCAATCTTCAGGTTCATCTTTAACATCCAGCAACTGCTTCCCTTTATATTCTTCTTGTTCTTTTAAAGCCTCCTCAATACAAGATTTGAACTTCTCAGCAATCTTGGCTTGTCTTGGCTTAGATTCATTTGTCAAAATGTCACAATCCTTCATTCTTTTCAGCGTGTCGAAAGAAATACCTGCAAAGTCAATGTTAGCATAAAACACGTGCGGTTTCTTCCTTCCTTTGATCTTCACTTCCAATGTACCCTTGGACGTCACCCTCATGTACTCGATCTCCGGCATATCAATCTTCACAAGGTTAGCATTAAGCAATGCCTTCCTTAATCTGATTTTCTCAGTAGCAGTCCCAATCACCTCAATCATGATAACAAATAATCTTCTATCTTCTTCCGCAACAGGATCTTTCAACTTTTCCATCTTGTAGCTTCGGAGATAGTCAATGTAAGATGGATGTAGTAGTTTAAGTTCAAACGTACTAAACAATGTAATCATGCCCTGATCCCAATCATCCAAATTACGAACCAGTTTCAGCTCAAAAGTCTCTTGATTGTAAAACACCTTCAAAATGGGCTTAGTTGCCTGAGAACCATCGATCACCTTCAATCCCGGATCTGTGACTTTATCAAAATATTCGTCTGAGAACTCTTCCAAATACATGTCTCGCACAATCAACTTCTTTGCCTTTCTCGTTTTCTTCATTTTTACGTATTCACTATCTTCTTGTTGTCCTCTAAACTCCAAAAATGTCGGCAAACGGCTCATCCCAGCATCTAACAGCATTGCACATTTATCACCACACTCAGCATGCGTGTGATTGATCAATCTTAGTTTATGTAGCTCCTTCAGATCTTGTACTTGCAACTTGAAAATGCTCGAATAATAATGATAGACATCGCACAAACCATTAACTCTCTTAATCAGAAAAGCGTCAAAAACTTCATCATATTTCCAGGCAATAATCTTCACATTCTTGGACTTTGCCGGCACGATCATCGAGTCCAGTAACTCAGCAACAGATTGGCCCTTACTCAGCAGTGATCTGACGACATCACTTGCTGTGGCAAACTTATGTGCATCCACTGGAATGTTATAAGATTTCATTTCGCTTGGAAACATGTCTATTAGCTCTTTCCTTTTCTTATGTGCATCAACTGGTAAAGCCATCAAAGGGATTTCTTTGGGTTCAAGCACTCTGTATTTCTTAGTCAACTCATAGTACTGCGGATTGTTGTAGTCTAAGAAAAACATGCGATTATGCATCTTTTCAGTCTTCATGAAACTTACCACAATTTTCTTTAATGATTCTCGTTTCAATCTCTTCAGAGTCTTGTATGGATAGTTCCTCGAACTAAGCCATTCACGCATATTTCTGGTTGACATCTCCTCTGGATCTTGATGATAAAGTTCTTCAGGAGGGAGATCATCAATATTCAGACTTTCTTGTAACGGCGTCCATTCACCCATTTCTACAACAAATTCTTTTTCATCAGCAGTCACCTTATCTTGCGCATTCAGACACTTCTCATACTCTTCATTGATTTGACTGACAGTAAGTCCATTCAAATACACTGGATTATATTTCATCTTCTCTAAATAAGCAAATCGTTCTGGAAGATCAGCAGGTATCTCATCGTCAGGATTAGCTTCAGGCTCAGAATCAGTGAAGTCTATATCATCCAAATCATCAAGTGCCTCAATCATCGGTGCAGTTTCAGTTTGAACCGGCTCAAACTGAAATGCTTCTTCAGTAACAACTTGCACATTCTCAGCTACCTCAATCACCTCTGGCACTTCACTTGCCACTACAGACTCAGATTGAATCGGCTCAATCTGAACTGTTTTATCAGTTTCAATTTCCTTCACAGTCTCATCCACCTTTGCTACCTTAGATACTTTAGTTTCAATTACAGACTCAGATTGAATTGGCTCAATCTGAACTGTTTCTTCCATTCTGGCTTTCTTAGCAACTTCATCTTCTTTGACTATTTCAGGCACATCATTCAGTTTGCGTTTTCCCTCAGTTTTGTCAAGATTGACAGGATCAGCAGCTTCATCGGGAATTGGAATTGGTGTATGAATCCTTTCACCCACATTTTTCGTTCCACGAGCTCTAGTGTAATAAACTTTAACTTCTTGTCTAGGATCAGCCACTTCCATCACATTGTCTGAAAAATCTTTATCCGATGTAGAACTAGACTTCTTTGGTTTGGTTTCTTCTAACCACTTTTCTAGCATCTCCGTTTCAGCATTCAGCGTATTGCACTCTGCCTGCAACTCTTTGTAATCTTCTTTTAACTTTTCATGATCATCCTTCAACTTCTCATAATCAGCATCTAATTCTTTGAAAGTTTCCAGATTCTTTTGATGAATAGCCCAAAACTCTTCCAGTCTCTTTTTCTTCCTTTCGTTAGAAGCTTTCAACAATTCATTAGCATCTAAGAGTTTGGCTACCATCTTTTCCAACTCAACAATTTTCACTTTTTATTCATTCACATTTGAACCAACTTTTGGTGAAGGCTCCAAAGGTTGTTCGATTTGTATAGTTGCTGGAGATGATGTGGTGGGTATATCTACTGGAACAGAAGCAGTAACGCCAGCATCAGTGTCATCAACTACCTGTGCAGTAGTCTCCACTTCGGCCATTACCTCCTGTGCAATCTGAACAATGTCAATCTGTTCAGATGCAATCACATCTTCAAACACACTCGGCTCCTCAACTAACATAGGCTCAAACACAGTTTTAGATCTTCGTGATCTAGTACATTGAACAGTGATATCCCTAGGAGCATACATAACAGACTCTACTACTGCTTTTTCAACCTCAACAGGCTCATTCACTTCAACATTTTCTGTCTCCATCTCAATTGGTTCATCAATCTCAACAATCTCTGCCTCTTCTTGTATTTCCTCCTCTGAAACTGATTTAGTAACATCATCATTTCCATCATTACCACTATCATCATCACTACCATCATCACTTTCACTATCATCCTTACCACTTTCAGATTCATTCTCATCCTCATCTTCTGGATGACGAGCAAAGTACTCATCATCGTCTAGTAAATTATCCGGCATCTCATCAACTAGATCCGATGGATTCACAACCTCACCATGTGATATATGATGATATACCACTTCAATATCCTCAACATTGTTTGCTATATCCCGCATATAGTCAAATATATCAACACTTTCTATTCCTCCTATACTCATCTTTCTATATGATAAATCATTCATATCCTTAGTGTATAATATCCCTCCTGCAAAACCTTCTTCTCTGATGATAGGATAAGCAACATTGATCATGAGTTGCAAGAATCTCGGATACATGAGAAACTTGAACCTCTTCCCTTTCACAAGATTGAATACAAACCCTTTCATGATCCATTTCGACATATTGAAAGGTTTGTTCTCAGCTATAGCAACTATAGGGGATGCGATGTCAGAAGGAAAGTTATCAAAACCAGCACTCCTTCTAGACATGCATTGTTGTATCACAAACAGAGTAACTTCCATTTCTTCCCAAGTCTGGCTCTAACAAACTGCTGTTTTGGAAATATGGGAGGATGACCCATATTAATGAAACATGCCTGGCACTCAGCAGTTGTCAGCTCATCAGTTGCATCAACCTCATCATCATCAATCCTTAATGCTGTTCTGATAGACTCCTCAGATACAGTCAATTGCAACTCTCTGGTGATATTTCCTCTTACCACAGTCACACCATCTTCATTTGTAACCACCTTAGCCGTTCTCCAGAAACTCTTGATGAGTCTTGCATATATGACAGGCTTTGCACACATAGCATAAACATACTTGGTTCTTCTAATGAATCTGATCATGTCTCTATACCCCTCTGTTTCTGGTATAGATTCATCCAAACATGCAACCAGATTGTGCTTAGGCTCAAACTTGAGATTCTCCATCTGTTTTGACAAAGACAAGACATATGAGTTAGATTTTTCATTCATAAATAACAAATTTGCATAAGTGTTTAAACAAAAAGTTACAATGTAAAATAATCACACAATCATTTTAACACCTAAGTTGATCTAACAATTTGATTTTCATCATTTTGTTTAATAAAAACCTTTGTGAATCAATGATCATACAATAGTTTACACTTAACAGTTTAATCACTCAAAAACACAAATCTGAAATTTGTATAATGAACTTGTTTAGCATGTTTTAGTTCAGTTTTAGCATAGATTTGTCACATAATAACAGCTGATTCATCAGTTTGATGTCAAAACTTAAGAACATTCAAAATTCATCAATGGTGGTTCGACTGTATTATGAAATTTTCAGTTGATTAGGTTGATTTTGAGCTGTTTGATGTAAATTAATGGATGAAAGTTGATAATCGACAATAAATACACCTATTACAACATTCGATTTCAGTTTTAACATACAAAATCAAAGTGTCGATTCATTGGTCTAAGTACTGTTCATCATCACTTTTCGTTTTAACGATCAATTAGCAGGTTTATCAAGGTCGAATCATGATAAGTATACCTTATTCAATCAATATAACTTGTTACAGAACAATCGATTGAATATGATAATGGACGATTTGAGGTACAGGGGATTTTGCTTGAAAAACTTGGTGAAAAATGATAAGTGTTATGAAGAGGCGGGTATTTATATGATTGAAAAATTAGGTCAAACAAATTGGGACGGGTCAACAATTTGGGACGGGTAAGCATTTAAGCCCAAAAAGCCTGGACGGGTCATGCACTGTTGAGCCGCGTCAGGTACTGTTGGGACGGGTCACAGTCATGGGACGGGTCACAACATTGGGATGGGTCAACATAAAACATGTAAAACACTTGGACGGGTCAATCACTGTAGAGACAGGTAAAGCACTGTAGAGACGGGTAAAGGTTAGGAACAACTACACCTGTTTTGATTTTATTCATCACCCGGCTGCATAGTAGTCTTCTTCCATCACCCGGCTTGCACAATGACTTCTTCTTCATTACCCGGCTGCATAGTGATCTTCTTCATCACCCGGCTTTCAATGATAATTTCATCACCCGGCTATATAGAGAAAACTTCTCTTCATCACCCGGCTACACAATTGTTGTACTTTACCCGGCTGCACAGTGTTCTTCACTTACAAGGCTACATAGAATCTTCATTCTATTACCCGGCTGTACAGTGTCAACACTTCTTCACCCGGCTGTATAGTAACATACAACTTGTCACCCGGCTTCATTTGTTCTTTCACCCGGCTACCTTCTTTCACACAATCACCCGGCTGATATCAAACACACTTCCTTACCCGGCTAAATAGTGACTTCATTACCCGGCTAAATAGTGTCTTCTGATATCTTCACCCGGCGAACAACACTTTGACAATTTTTCATTTTTCTCCGTCTGTTGACTTTTCAACTGTATTTATTGCACCTGCAAACATTCTCGACATATTAATTAGACAAGACATCCTTATTAAGGTTTGTCACATTAATTATTAAAAATATAAACTATGCAACAAATTAAATTCTCATAAAATCCCCTTTTCTTTTTCTTTGATTTTTCTCACAAAAATGTTTTTGCACAACCAAATTTTCTATATTCCGAAGCAATTTCTTAAAAACACATCACAAGACCTTGAGTTTGTTTTTAACACATTCAATACTTTTTGCTTTTCATACCACATAATCTTGTTCATTCAAAATACACTTATTCAAAGATATTTTTGGATTTTGTAAATATTTTTCTTCTTCACTTATTCTCCCCCTAAACTTGAAATTTCTTGAAATTTTTAAGTTTAACAAGGATGTCGATGTGTCAATAAAGATTCCATATGCCTGCACACACAAAGCACACACATTAAATAAAGACATATGCAATGCAATGAATCAAAATATCGCAGTAAGATCATACCACACATTATCTGAACATGTTTTGCAAGTTTTGAATAGACATTTGACTTATGTTAGATTGAGTGATGATATGAAAACATACCAATTAGCTCTAATTGACACACTTACTTTTTCAGTATCATGATGAGATTAAGGTTCAATTAAAATGACTTATGTGACCCACATGTATACATATGTCAACATATTTCCTTATCAACCACTACTTGAATGCATATTGCACAAAAACCTGGTCACTTACAATCATAAACAGTGTGGAATCTGGGTTCTATTCGGATTTGGTCAACTTTGGGACTTCTTTTGATTCCATTTTGGAATTTTTCATTTCCTATCGTTCCCCTTGGGAATCTTCTGAATTCCTTTTTGGAATTTTGTTTGGTGATGGTCCACATTTGGGACTCTTTTTGTTCCAACTTTGGGAATCTTTTGCTGCACCTTGAAGCTCAAAAGAGACTTCGTGTGAGACTTCAGGTCTGTGGGTACCACAACAAAGAAGCTCACGATGCGGTTCATCACACTGAATAGACTGCATCGTTACCCGATCATGCACACTATCATCACAAGCAATGCATCAAAAGATATATATCTAGACATGTATAACAAAGGAACTTAACACAAAGATCATCGAGTTTAGATTTGTCAACAATGAACTTACTTTTCCAGTCTAATTGCCTGAGCTGTCTCGCACATCAATTAACATTCATCAGTCTTTATTAAAAATGATGAAACAAATAATGTCTAGTGTACTATCATTTCTCACCTTTTGCAATATAGATTCTTATGACATGATATTTTCTTTCTTTTTGTGTTAGGGTTATTTCCTAGTTAAGATTTACTTTGTATTTTGTTTATATGTTTGTAAATAGTTTAGGGTCTATTTTGTTATATTCCTTAAACTTGTAATTGTTTGCTTTAATGCATGTAGTGAGAGAGTGTGAGGAGAGAGGCTAGATCACAAATTCACGTAAGAGAGAGAACTTATGTGTGTGATTTATTTTCTCCTGCACCTTGTATCACAATACTGCTTTGATCATCAATATACAAAGAGAATTATTAGTATGAATTGTGTTAATGATTAAACTGTGTTTGTGTTGATGTTATTCTGATCATTGAGCGATATTCACGATCCAATTGAACCTATCAATTGGTATCAGAGCTGTTGGTACTGTGTTCTTCGCTGTTCTTAAGCAAAACACATCAATATTGCTCAAAAAAAATCATGATCTGAATGAATTGTTCGTGTTTTCAGTTGTGATTCATCATCATAATCACTCCTATACACAACGATTGTGCAGATTTCATCAGATCATCATCAGATCTGAGAAATTAAGAAACTACTGTTCGATCGAATTTTTCATAAATTCATCAAAAATTGGACATGATTCAGACTGATTGAGATTAGGGATTGATAATCGGACCATTTCACAGCTTGTGTGTGAATTTTGAACGAATTGGACAAGATTTTGACAAAACCCAGAAAATTCTCATGGAGAAGATGATGAACAGTATGAACTTGGTTGAAGATTAACTTGCCGGGTGATTATTTTGACTTAGACATTTTCCTTTGGACTTAGATTGAAGAACAATTAGGTCCTGTGCAGCCGTGTAAGGGAATTTGTTCTAGCCGGGTAAAGAATTTGACGAGAAAAAGTGTTACTGTTCAGCCGGATCAAACACTGTAGTGTCGGGTGATACACTGTTACGCCGGGTGATTAAGAAAATTCAGCCGGGTAATCATCAACTGTGTAGCCGGGTGATTAACAACTGCCGTGTGATCGAGAACTGTTCAGCCGGGTAAAGACTTTTGCCGTGTCAAGATTCTGCCGGGTCAAGTTATTGCCGTGTGAAGTTGTTTCTTCTTCCCGGGTAACTGTTCATCCGGGTGAAGAACAAAAGTATTTCAACTGTTGAGCCGGGTAACTGTTTGGCCGTGTAAAGACCTTTTCCTGCCGGGTGAAGAACAAAAACACTGTTTAGCCGGTTGAAGAAGGATTTTCACTGTTTTGCCGTGTGACTCACTTTAGTTGTTTTTAATACTTGTTTCTTATCTTGTCTTTAATTACTTGTCTTTATTTTAGTATTTTAATCATTTCTTTTCAAAAATTAACAAAAACCAAAAATATTTTCTTTAAAATTTGCTAAAATGGCTCCTAATGATGATTCTGATAACCGTGTGCCTAGACTTTTGAATCGTGCAGATTTCAAGAACTGGACCATCAGGTTGAGACATCACTTGTGTTCTATTGACAATGACTTATGGAAGTCCATTGAAAAGGGTCCTCACATTCCAACTCAGACAGCGCCAGATAGTGCAAGTACCTATACTAAAGATTCTACTACACCTTATCCAGAGGATAATTTGTCAGCAGAAGATCTAAGAAAGGTAAAGAATGATAGCAAGGCCTATTCTTTAATGTGCAAGGGGTTGCCACTTCAAGTTCTGTCTAGATTGGATGCCTATCAGACTGGTTATACATGCTTCAAGGCATTAAAGTTGATATGTGAAGGAGGAGAACAATTGAGAAGTTTGAAGAAATCTAAGTTGAAAAGGCAATTGGAGTTGTTCGAGCATATTAATGGGGAAACAGTGCACCAGATGATGAACAGGTTTGTTCACTTAACTACTGAGATGTCAAACCTCGGAGTGAAGACTGAACTTCAAGACTTGAATGATCGTTTGTTATGTGCTTTACCATCATCATGGAAGCAAACTGTTACTTTGTTGAAACATACTGAGATATTTCCAATGGAATTAGATCTGCTTATTGGAAAGATTGAAGAAGTTGAGATTGATGAAGGATCAAGAAACACTGATAGATCAAGCTCACAAACTCAGTATAAGTATGTGGTAAATCCTGCCAATACTGTGGAGAATGCTTTTCTTGCACAAGATGCAATGAAGTTTGAAGAAGATGGTGACTTATTTGTTGGTGCAAGTTTTTATACTGATTCAGCATACTTTCCAAATCCACCAACTTATTCTCAACCTCAATCTCCACCAAGAGCTCAAGTTCAAAATCAGAATCAGAAGAATCAAGTAGAAAATCAAAGTTCAAATGTTCAAGCTAAGGTGAAAGACGTAATGAATATTCTGTTGCAAGATGATGAAACTAAAACTGCCTTTACTGCTTTTATGGCAAGTTTTCAAGCGTACCAAGAAAGTCATTTAAGTCAAATGGACGTGGTCCTTCAAGACTTATTTGAGATGGATCCAGTTGACGTTGAGGAAATGGATCTTAATTGGCAAATGGTTATGGTTGCATATCGAACACAAAAGCATGCATATGTTAACCGAAGTTACAAACCACATGCTAACAAGACAGTTGGATTTGACAAATCAAAGGCCAGATGTTTTAATTGTAACCAGTATGGTCATTTCTCAAGAGAATGCAAAGCTCCCAAGAATCAAAATTTTAATGACCAAGCTAGTTCAAGTAATCAAGGTCAAGGTCAAAGCTCGCAACAGTCTTCAAGCTATCAAGGCAGAAATCAACGTTTCTTTCAGAAACCATACCAAAGTCTTCCCATGCCGGAATTGAAGGACGAAGGAAAGAAACCAGAAGACCAAACAAAGGCACTGGTAGTCAGCGTAAAAGATGGTTATGATTGGAGCGCATATGCAGAACAATTTACGTCTGATCTTACATCAAGTCTGGCTCTGGTATGTGAAATTGAAGAAGACTGGTCTGAAGAAGGGGATGGAAAGATGGTTGATGATGTGAGTGAAGATTCTGAAGATTATGACTGGAGTGCAAAGTCTGATCCTACTGAAGAAACTGAAGCTGAAGTTGCGTTAATGGCTACATCCAGTGAGTCTTCATCTTCTACTGAACAACCAAAGGTTAGTAATGACTTACCCCCTAACTATGTTCCATTGCCCCTAGATGTGAAAGAAAGGTTATGTTCTGAACAATGCATTCAACAAGTAGAACATTATCGAACTCATTCATTTAAAATCGGTGACAAATTAAGCAAACATGAAAAGATTCATGAACAACTTAAAATTGATCACAAAATTTCTGATGAGAAGATTTTGTCACTAACCGAATCATGGAACAAAACTTTGAAAGAATTGGAACTTGTTACCAAACAACTTGAAGAAATGACAAAGAACTTTGAACAAGAAAAAGTTGCACATGCAGTCACTCAAGTTGAATTAAAGAAAGTTAAAAGTTGTAAAACAATGGTCGAACAACTTGTTAATGAAAGAGGTAACAAAAATAAAACCGGGTTGGGTTTTACTCATGAACCAATGCCAAATTCAATCACTCAAACCTTACCGGAAAACTTTAATGAATTTGATCATTCACCTGAAAATGAACGTAAATTCAAAGAAATTCAAAGAAGTAAATCCGAGTCCGAAGGATCAGAGGTGTTGATTGAAAGCTTGAAAGATGAAGATGACATGACAACTGAAGCAGATGATGAAGCAAGCAACAAATCCGAGAACAAATCGGAGCCTGTTCTTATTCAACTGGTTGAATATCCAAAGCTTAATCCCGAACCAAAACAAACGGTGAAGGAAGAAGGTGAATTTTCAGGATTCAATGATCCTAATTATATCAAATGGAAGAAGAATGAAGAAAAGGCAAAAGTTGCTGCTCAACTGCTCAAGAAGAATGAAGTAAAGAAGGATGAAGCTTCAAATGCAAAGAAGCAGAAATCGAAAGTAATGTCAAATCAATCTGAAACAAAAGAAGTGAAAGGCAAAAGTGTCTTAAAATCAAATGAAAACACCAAAGTTCAAAGTGTTAAATCTGAAAAAGTTAAACCTGTCAAGAAAGTGTCAAAAGGTAAGACAATCAAATTTGTGTCTGCAGGTACTTTCGACATGAACGGTTCTTATGGTAACCAAATCAATGCTCAAATCAAATCAAACTCTAGTTTGAAAACAGGTTCAGGTCCTAAGTCTTCCGCTGTCAATGATAAGAGAATTGAAAACAAAAAGGTAACCAAACAGAACAGTTTAAAATCGAACCAAAGTCCCATGCAAGCAAAATCACAAACAATGTCTCCACAAAAAAATCAAGTTAATCTAAAACCGAACAAATCTGATAATGAATCTCGAATGAGTTCAACATCAAAAGTTAACAATCTGCTCTTTAGGATTAGCAAGAGACATTGTGAGATATGTGATCGTTATAACCATACAACTGCTGAATGTTTTATTAACAGGTACTGCAGTTTCTGTGACAAAAGAAATCATTCTTCAGAAGAATGTTTTTATAACAAATTTTGTGATATTTGTGAAAGAAGAAACCATGACACAAAGGATTGTTTCTTTCGATCAAACTCAACAAGAGAAATGACTCCTTTTTCAAATTTTCAAAGAAATCAATCATTTAGTTTTCAAAATATGAATCAAAGTCATTCTCCAGTTTTGAGAAATTTCAATCGAAACAATTCTGTTTCTAACTTTTCATCAAGAAATGTGCAGGTTAACAGTTTTAAGCCAAGAGCTTTGATGGTTAGAAATCAAAAGTTTGAAAATAACCTTGATCCTAAGCTAGAGGAAAGGTTTAGTGCTTTAAGGAGAAAGCAGTCAATGAACACCAATGAGCGAAATAATAGTTATCAGCATCAAAATCTCTTAAATGAAACAAATTTTCAAAATGTTCAATATCAACAAGTTACTATTGTAGATAGATTCGGAAAACCCAAGACCGTGTGGGCCTGGGTTGACCAAACTAACTAAATGATTGTTGAATTGCAGGTACGCCCAAGAAGACCTATCAACTCATGGTTCGTTGATAGTGGGTGTAGCCGGCATATGACAGGCAACCATGCCTTGCTTCAGGATTTCAAGCTGAAAAATGGTACACACGTGGCTTTTGGAGGTGATGCTGGTGGTAAAATCACAGGAGAAGGAACTGTCTCGAATGGGGTCATTAGTTTTGATAAAGTCAACTACTGTGCACAGTTGAACTTTAATTTACTAAGTGTATCTCAAATCTGTGATAAATCTTATTCAACTCTTTTCGATGATTCTTTCTGTTATATTCTTAAACCAAGTTTCAAGATTGACAATGAGTGGGTAGTGGTTAAAGCTCCAAGAGATCGCGATGTATACAAATTGGATATGTCGCAGATTGATGCTGAAACCGAAACAACTTGTCTCATTGCACATGCTTCAAATGATGAGAGTCAGCTTTGGCATAGACGGCTGGGCCATTCAAATTTCAGAAACATGAACCGTCTGGTGTCTGGAAATCATGCTGTGGGAATCCCATCGAAGAAATTCTCCACAACTGATCTCTGTCCAGCGTGTTTGAAGGGAAAACAGCATCGCATGTCTTTTAAGTCCAAGCAAGAAAACTCCATTTCAAAACCCTTGCAGATGCTACATATGGATCTTTTCGGACCAACAAATGTGCAAAGCATCGGAAAGAAGTCTTACTGTTTTGTCATTATTGACGATTTCACTAGATTTTCTTGGGTTTATTTTTTGCATGCAAAATCTGAAACAGCTGAATTATTAAAAGAATTTATCATCAAAGTTGAAAATCAATTGGAATGCAAAGTTAAAGTTTTAAGAAGTGATAATGGAACTGAATTCAAGAACGCTAATGTTGATTTATTTTGTGCAGAAAAGGGGATTGCTAGACAATTTAGTGCTCCAAGAACACCTCAACAAAACGGGGTTGCGGAACGGAAAAACCGGACACTGATTGAAGCAGCAAGATCCATGCTCGCAGATGCCAAAATCCCTATCACTTTTTGGGACGAAGCTATTGCTACTGCGTGTTTTGTACAAAATAGAACATTATTGGTTCAAGATAAACAGAAAACTTCTTATGAGTTGTTATTTGAAAGAAAACCAAATATTTCTTACTTGAAAGCATTTGGTTGTCCTGTTTCGATTTTAATTTTGAATGATCATCTCGGGAAGTTTGAGTCAAAATCTGACGATGGATTTTTCTTAGGTTATTCGTCTGTTTCTAAAGCTTATCGAGTTTTTAATAGCAAAACAAATACTGTTATTGAAACTATTAACGTCAAGTTTTTAGAAAATTCGTTTCCCTTAGTGGCTCATGGTCCCGAATGGTTATTTGATTTAGATTCGTTATCGAAATCTTTCAATTCTAACTTATTTGATTTTTCAGGAAAAACAAACAAGGAATCAGGTGACTTGGGATGCTTTAGTGACGATTCTGATAATGACGAGGATGGAAATATCAACTCAGAATATCCGTTCATGTCATTTCACAATCCTGATCATGTCAAATCTAGTCAAGATCCGGGTCCTTCTGGTTCTCATGAAGATCAAGAGTCAAACAATCTTGAAGAAGATGTGAATCCGCAAGTTTCTCCTTATGATGGTGGATCTGTTCAGAATCAACCATCATCCGATCCGAATGGTGAAGTTATTCCAGAATCTTTTGATTACTTCATCAATTCACCGGATCAAGTCCCTAATTTCACTCCACATACTTCGTCCATTCTACAAGATCTACCAAATCTGAATACTTCTAATCTGGAGAGTCAAGTGCAAGGAGGTGACATACCAATTCATCGAATTCACAAGAAACATCCTGTCTCTCAGATTATTGGGCCGTTGAATCAGAGAACTACAAGAAGTCAGACTGAGCAAGCGAATGTCTGTCTTTATTCGTGTTTTCTATCTCAAGTGGTGCCAAAGAACATTTCAGAGGCGTTGAAAGATAATAGTTGGATTGAAGCTATGCAAGAGGAACTACTTCAGTTTCGCAAACAGGAAGTATGGAAGTTAGTGGATTTACCTGAAGGAGAGAATGCAATAGGTACAAGATGGTTGTACAAAAACAAGCCAGACGAACGTGGCATTGTTGTGAGAAACAAAGCGAGACTCATTGCACAGGGATACACTCAGGAAGAAGGCATTGATTATGAAGAAGTGTTCGCTCCGGTCGCAAGACTTGAAGCCATACGCGTTTTTCTTGCATATGCTTCCTTCATGAAGTTTAAAGTATTCCAAATGGACGTTAAAGGTGCTTTTCTGTATGGACCAATTACAGATGACGTCTATGTCAGACAATCTCCGGGTTTTGAAGATCCTGACTATCCTCATCGTGTATACAAGTTGAGTAAAGCTCTATATGGTCTACACCAAGCTCCAAGAATCTGGTATGAGACATTATCGAAGCATTTACTAGAACATGGATTTACAAGAGGTCAGATTGATCCAACTTTGTTTATGAAGAGGGAGTATGATGATTTGTTGTGCGTTCAAGTATATGTGGACGATATTATCTTCGGATCAACCAGTGCATCAATGTGCAAAGAATTTGAAGAAATCATGAAGTCTAGATTCCAGATGAGTTCTATGGGGGAGATTAACTTCTTTCTTGGATTACAAGTGAAACAATCAGCTGACGGAATTTTCATCAATCAATCAAAATTTGTTGAGAAGTTGTTGAAGAAGTTCAAGATGCAAGATTGTCAAACAATTCGAACTCCATCTGATGTGAATTGCAAGATTCAACCGGATCCAAAGGGCAAAGCAGTTGATCAAACACTATACAGATCAATGAACGGTTCTCTGATGTATCTTACTGCATCAAGACCAGACATCATGTACGCTGTTTGTGTATGCGCCAGATATCAGTCTGATCCGAAAGAGTCGCACCTTGTTGCTGTGAAGCGTATATTCAGATATCTTAAAGGGAAACCAAATCTTGGGTTATGGTATCCTTACGAAGGAAATTTTGAATTATATAGCTATTCTGACAGTGATTTTGGTGGTTGTGCTCTTGACAGGAAATCGACTACTGGTGGCTGTCAATTTCTGGGTCCTAGGCTTGTCTCTTGGCAATGCAAGAAGCAGACCAATGTTTCTGTATCCACAGCCGAAGCAGAGTATATCACTGCATCTGCAGGATGTTCTCAGGTTTTATGGTTACAAAATCAGTTGCTGGACTACGGGTTTAACTTTCTAAAAACACCTATTTACATAGACAATACTGTTGCTATGTTTATTACTGCTAATCCTGTTCAACACTCAAAAACCAAACATATCGAAATTCGATATCACTTTTTAAGAGACAACTCTGAAAAGGGTTTAATAATTTTGATTAAGGTTCATACCGACAAACAACTGGCAGATCTTTTTACAAAATCCTTTTTGTCAGGCCGGTTTGAATTCTTAATTCAATCCATAGGATTAATCAATCATGATTGATTCTATTTTTCAAAAACTAAACAAAAATCAGCAAAATATAAAAGCCAAAAATATAATAAGTTGATGTTAAGTATTGATTCCGTTGTCTTTTATTTTATGTTTTGCATTGTGTGTGTGCATGAAAAAGAAAATAGAAAAGCAAAAACAAAATATAAAAGCAAAAAGAAAAGAAAATATCATGTCATAAGAATCTATATTGCACAAAGTGAGAGATGATAGTTACACTAGACATTATTTGTTACATCATTTTTAATAAAGACTGATGAATGTTAATTGATGTGCTAGACAGCTCAGGCAATTAGACTGAAAAAGTAAGTTGATTGTTGACAAATATAAACTTAATGATCTTTGTGTTAAGTTCCATTGTTATACATGTCTAGATATATATCTTTTAATGCATTGCTTGTGATGATAGTTGTGCATGATCGGGTAACGATGTAGTCTATTCAGTGTGATGAACCGCATCGTGAGCTTCTTTGTTGTGGTACCCACAGACCTGAAGTCTCACACGAAGTCTCTTTTGAGCTTCAAGATGCAGCAAAAGATTCCAAAATGGAACAAAAAGAGTCCCAAATGTGGACCAACACCAAACAAAAATTCCAAAAAGGAATTCAGAAGATTCCCAAGGGGAACAATAGGAAAGAATATTCCCAAAGATGGAATTAAAAAGAAGTCCCAAAGTGGACCAAATCCGAATAGAACCCAGATTCCACACTGTGTATGACTGTAAGTGACCAAGTTGTGTACAATATGCATTCAGGTAGTGATTGATAAGGAAATATGTTGACATATGTATACATGTGGGTCACATAAGTCATTTTAATCGAACCTTAAATATCATCATGATACTGAAAAAGTAAGTGTGTCAACTCGAGCTAATTGATATGTTTTCATATCATCACTCAATCAAGCATAAGTCAAATGTCTATTCAAAACTTGCAAAACATGTTCAGATAATGTGTGGTATGATCTCACTGCGATATTTTGATTCATTGCATTGCATATGTCTTTATTTTAATGTGTGTGCTTTGTGTGTGCAGGCATTTGGAATCATTATTGACACATCGACATCCTTGTTAAACTTAAAAATTCCTAGAAATTTCAAGTTTAGGGGGAGAATAAATGGAAGAAGAAAAATATTTACAAAAATCCAAAAATATTGTGAATAAGTGTGTTTTGAATGTACAAGATTATGTAGTATGAAAAGCAAAAGTATTGGATGTGTGAAAAACAAACCCAAGGTTTTGTAATTTGTTTTTAAGAAATTGCTTCGGGATATAGAAAAATTGGTTGTGCAAAAACATTTTTTGAAAAAGAAAAAGAAAAATGAATTTAATTTGTGTTAATTTTGTTGCCCTAAAAATATTGATTGATAATTAATGTGACAAATTCTTTTTAAGGGTATCTTGTCTAATTAATGTGTCGAGAATGTTTGCAGGTGCAATAAATGCCGTTGAAAAAAGTCAACAGACGAGAAAATATGAAGAAAATCGTTCAAGGGTTGTAGCCGGGCAAAGAATATCATAACACTATTTAGCCGGGTAATGGACTGTTTAGCCGGGTAATGTTGTGTGTTTTGATATGAGCCGGGTGATTGAGAAAAAGAAATGAAGGCGTGTTAAGATATTATGACTACTGTACAGCCGGGCAAAGATCATGTCAAATACAGCCGGGTGAAGAAGTCAGATATCAGCCGGGTGACAAGTGTTCACTATACAGCCGGGTAAAAGTCTTTTATCTTGCCGTGTAAATGAGTCACTATGTTGCCGTGTGAAGAAGAAAATGCATGCCGGGTGATACAATTGTGTTGCCGTGTGATGAAGAAAGCATGCCGTGTGAAGAAGGAAAGCAACTATGTTGCCGGGTGATAAAGAAAGCAAGCCGGATGAAGAAGGAAAGCAACTGTGTTGCCGGGTAATGAAGAAAGGTTGTCGGGTGATTGTTGAAGACTACTATTCTGCCGGGTGATTGATAAAACCCATCAGGTGTAGTTGTTCCTAACCTTTACCCGTCACTACAGTGACTTACCCGTCTCTACAGTGTTTGACCCGTCAAGTGTTTTTCACATGTTTGTGACTTGTATTATGTACTTGACCCGTCACTACAGTACATGACCCGTCACTACAGTACTTGACCCGTCAAAGCTTATTGGGCCTTTTATGTTTACCCGTCCCTTTTGTTGACCCGGCACTTAAAGTTTGACCTAAATTTTTGACGATACAAAAACCCGCTTCTTCACAAACACTTATCATTTTTCACATTCACTTTCACACAAATCCTCTGAACTTAAATCGCTTTGTTATCATATTCAATCGTTTGCTCTGTAACAAGGTTGATCGATTGGATAAGGTAGTGATTTAGTGTTTTTGACCTTGATAGACCTGCAAATCAACTGTTAAAAGGAAAAACGATGATGAACAGTGTTTTGAGCATTGAATCGACACTTTGATTTTGTGTGTTAAAACCTAAATCGAATGTTGTTCTATGTACAAAATTTGTCGATCATCAACATTCAATCACTCATTTGCACCAAAACACCTTAAAATCAACTGAATCACTCAAAATGCTCACAACTGATAAAATCGTCATTGATGAACTTTGAAGCTCTTAAAAGTTAAACATCAAAATGATGAAATATCTGTTTAAAAGTAATCAATACTTGTTAAAACTGAACCAAAACATCATAAACAATTTCATCATAAAATTGTCAAAATTATGTCTTAAGTGATTAACTGTTAAAATTGAAACATTAAGTATAATCTTTAAGATTCAAAGTTGTTTGATTAAAATGATGAAAATCAGGTTATTAGAACAATTTAGAATTTAAAATGATTATGTGAATGTTTTGCTTTCTAACTTTTATTCAAACACTTATGAAAATTTTGATATGACTTAATGAAGAATCTAACACATTTGTCTTGTTTGTGATTGTTTGTGTTTAACAGATGGAGAATCTCAAGTTTGAGCCTAAACACAATTTGGTAGCATGTTTGGATGAATCAATTCCTGAAACAGATGGTTACAGGGATATGATCAAGTTTATCAAAAGGACCAAATATGTGTATGCTATATGTGCCAAACCGGTCATATATGCAAGGCTGATTAAGAGTTTTTGGAGGACAGCAGAGGTTGTTAGAGATGAGAATGGTGTTGCTGTTGTAAGAGGGAATATTACCAGAGAGATGGTTCTGACAGTTTCTGAAGAAGCTATCAGAAATGCCCTGAGGATAGATGAAGATGAGGTTGGAATGAATGATGAGCTGACCATGGATGAATGTAAATCGTGTTTTGTTAATATGGGTCATCCACCTATATTTCCAAAATCACAGTTTTATAGGGCGAAGTTGGGAAAGAAGTATAAGTTGCTGTGTTATGTTGTACAACAGTGCATGTCCAGGAGGAGTGCAGGTTTCGACAATTTCCCATCAGACATTGCATCACCAATTGTGGCCATAGCAGAGAATAAGCCATTTAATATGTCGAGATAGATCATGAATGGCTTTGTTTTTAACTTGGTGAAGGGCAAGAGGTTTAAGTTTCTTATGTACCCAAGATTCTTACAACTTATGATCAATATTGCCTACCCTATCATCAGATCCGAAGGTTATGCTGGAGGTATTTTATACACTGAGGACATGAACGATCTATCTTACAGGAAGATGAGTATCGGGAATGTGCCTAATGTAGAGTTGTTTGACTATATGAGAGATATAGCCAACAATGAAGAGGATGTTGAAGTTGTGTATCATCATATTTCAAATGGAGAGATTGTGAATCCTGTGGATATTGTTGATAGAGAGATTGATGAAGATAATGATGATAGTAGTAATGGTGATGATGAACATGATGATGGTGGTAATGAAGGTGCTGAATCTGAATCTGATTCAGAAGAGGCAGAGATTGTTGAAAAGGCCGAACCAATGAATTTGGATGTAGAGAATGTTGAAGTTATCGAACCTATGGTAATAGAAGAACCTGTTGAGGTTGCTTCTGGTGAAAAAGAAGAAGTTGCTGAAGTTCCAAAGGACATCTCTGTTCAGTATGTCAGAAGAAAGAGATCGAAACAAGTTAAAGAGCATGTGATTGTTGAGCCTGAAGAGATAGATGTACTTCAGATTGCTCAGGAGGCAATGGCCGAAGCTGAAACTATGGCACAGATAGTTGAAGAAGCTGATGCTGGCGTTGCTGATCCTACTATTGTTGATATTCCCACCACATCATCCCAATTTGCTGAAAACGTTGAACAAGGTTTGGAGTCTTCACCAAACTTTGTGTCAAAGGTTGATGAAAATGAGAATGAAAAGGAGAAAAGAATTTCTGAGTTAGAGGAAATGGTTGAAAAGTTGTTAGAAGCTAATGAATTGTTGAAAGCTTCAAATGAACGGAAAAAGAAAAGATTTGATGAGTATTGGGATATTCATAATCAAAATTTGAAAACCTTCAAGAAGTTGGATGAGGATCATGTTAAGCTTGTTGATGAACATGTGAAATTGAAGGATGATTATGAAAAATTGAAAGAGGAGTATGAAACTCTGAAGTTTGATCATACTGAGCTGAAAGCTGAATGTAACACACTGGATGCCGAGAAAGAAATGCTAGAAAAATGGTTGGAGGAGACGAAACCGAAGAAAGCTGGCTCATCATCAGATAAAGATTTTTCTGATGAAGTTGTGGAAGTGACTGAACCTCAAGTACCGAAAGTTTATTTGACTAGAGCAAGAGGTACTACGAATGTTGGCATTAGGGTGGAATCTCCAATCATTATTCCCGATGAAGCTGTTGCTGAAACTGTCATTTCTGACAAAGCTGAGGGAAAAAGGAAGCTAGATGCGATACCTGAGATTATGGGAGATGAAGGTAGTTCAAAAAGGGCAAAAGTTGATGAGATTGTGGCTGGTGCGAAAGATGACATAACAGTTCAGATTGAGCCGATTCAATCTGAATCTGTAGCTGAGACTGAAGTGTTTGAGGCCACAGAGAGTGAGAAAGAAGCTGGTTCTGAAGAAACAGTTCAGGTTGAGCCGATTCAATCTGAAGCTGTTGAAGTTGAAAGTGTGCCTGAAAATGTAGCTGAAGTTGCAAGTCAGTTTGAGCCGGTTCAAACTGACAATGCACCTATGATTGAAGCGTTGGATGATTTGGACGAGATAGATTTTACTGAATCTGAAGATGAAGCTGAGCCACAAACCAATGTTGTTGAAGAGATTCCGGATGATTTAGATCAGAGATTTGCATACCTTGAAAACATGAAGTACAATGCTGTGTTTTTGAATGGTTTGACTGTGAGCCAGATAAACGAAGAATATGAAAAGTGTATGATTCATCAAGACAAAGCTGCAGCCGATGAAAAAGAGTTTGTTACTGAAATGGGTGAATGGACTCCAATGCAAGAAAGTTTGAATATAGAAGACTTGCCTCCAACAGAACTGTATCACCAAAACCCAGAAGAAATGTCAGCTTCAGATATGCGTAGTTGGTTAAGTTCGAGAAACTATCCGTACAAGACTTTGAAGAGGTTGAAGTCTAAGTCACTGAGGAAGATTGTGGTCAGTTTTATGAAGACGGAGAAAATGTACAACAGAATGTTTTATTTGGACTATAACAATCCACAGTACTTCGAGCTGACAAAAAGATTCAAAGTCCTTGGACCGAAGGATATTCCGGTGATGGCCCTACCTGAAGATGCTCACAAGAAACGACATGAATTAATGGATATGTTTCCAAGTGAAGTTAAATCTTACAACATACCAGTGGAGGTGCGTGAGTCTTGGCATAAATCAGCAACAGCAGGTGATGTTGTTAGGTCACTGCTGAGTAAAGGGCAGTCGATTGTTGAATTACTTGACTCGATGATTGTGCCAGAGAAGAATAAGAAGGTGAAGATAATAGCATGGAAATACGATGAAGTCTTTGATGCGTTTATGATAAAGAGAGTAAATGGTTTATGTGACGTATATCATTACTACTCGAGTATTTTCAAACTGGAAGTTCAGGACTTAAAGGAGTTGCACAAACTCAGGTTGATAAATCACACGCATGCTGAGCGTGGTGATAAATGTGTTATGCTGTTAGATGCCGGTATTGCTAGACCACCAAAGTATCTTGACTTTAGAGGCCAACAGGAAGATACTGCGTATGTGCAAGCTAAGAAAGAAAGAAAGAAGAAGCGTTTGGTTGTAACTGAAGATATGTATTTGGAAGAGTTTTCGGATGAGTACTTTGACAAAGTGACAAATCCTGGATTGAAGGTGATAGATGGTTCGCAAATGACAAAGCCTATACTCAGAGTGTTTTATAATCAAGAAACTTTTGAATTGAAGCTTGTTCGAAACTTGGAAGATTGGGACAAAGACATGATTACGCTTTTTAGTACTTTTGAGTTGAAGCTGCTACATCCGTCATACATAGACTTTTTGAGAAGCTATAGAATGGAGAAGTGTAAAGATGCACTTGCTGAAGCTGATAGGAAGTTGTTTGTTGTTATGATTGAAGTAATAGCTGCGGCAACTGAAAAGATACGAGTAAGAAAGGCATTGCTGAACTCTAATCTCGTGAGGGTTGATTTGCCAGAGATAGAGTATATGAGGATTAGCAGGAAGGGTACTTTGGAGGTGAAAGTCAAAGGACAAGAGATGCCATTTGAATTTTATGCTAATATTGACTTTGCAGGTTTAAATCTGGATTCACTTCGACGCATGAATGCCTGCCCATTTCTGACAAATGAGTCCAAGCCTCGTCAAGCCAAGATTGCAGAGAAATTTAAGTCGTGTATTGAAGAAGCATTGAAGGAACAAGAAGAGTACAAAGGCAAAGAGCTGTTGAATGTCAAAGATGAACCGGAAGAATGGTAAAAGAGATTGATGCTGAACGAAGAAAAAGATAGAAGATTTTGCTGAAGATTCAAAGATAAATCTTAGGGGGAGTACTGTTAGGGTTATTTCCTAGTTAAGATTTACTTTGTATTTTGTTTATATGTTTGTAAATAGTTTAGGGTCTATTTTGTTATATTCCTTAAACTTGTAATTGTTTGCTTTAAAGCATGTAGTGAGAGAGTGTGAGGAGAGAGGCTAGATCACAAATTCACGTAAGAGAGAGAACTTGTGTGTGTGATTTATTTTCTCCTGCACCTTGTATCACAATACTGCTTTGATCATCAATATACAAAGAGAATTATTAGTATGAATTGTGTTAATGATTAAACTGTGTTTGTGTTGATGTTATTCTGATCATTGAGCGATATTCACGATCCAATTGAACCTATCATTTTGCTTTTATATTCTTTTTGTTTGCTTTTCTTTTTCATGCACACACACAATGCAAAACAATAAAATAAAAAGACAAAGGAATCAATACTTGACATCGACTTATTATATTTTTGACTTTTATATTTTCTGATTTTTATATTTTCTGATTTTTGTTGATTTTTCAAAATTAGAATTAATCATGGTTGATTAACCCTATGGATTGAATTAAGAATTCAAACCGCCCTGACAAGAAAGATTTTGTGAAAAGATCTGCCAGTTGTTTGTCGGTATGAACTTTAATCAAAATTATTAAACCTTTTTCAGAGTTGTCTTTGAGAAAGTGATATCGAATTTCGATATGTTTGGTTTTTGAGTGTTGAACAGGATTAGCAGTAATGAACATAGCAGCAGTATTGTCTATGTAAATAGGAGTTTTGAGAAAGTTAAACCCGTAGTCAAGCAATTGATTTTGTAACCACAAAACTTGAGAACATCCCGCAGATGCAGCGATATACTCTATTTCAGCTATGGATACAGAAACGTTGGTATGCTTTTTGCATTGCCAAGAAACAAGTCTAGGACCCAGAAATTGAAATCCACCCGTAGTCGATTTCCTGTCAAGAGCACACCCACCAAAGTCACTATCAGAATAACTATATAATTCAAAATTGCCTTCATAAGGATACCATAACCCGAGATTCGGTTTCCCTTTAAGGTATCTGAAAATACGTTTAACAGCAACCAGGTGCGACTCTTTTGGATCAGACTGATATCTTGCACACACACATACAGCATACATAATGTCTGGCCTTGATGCAGTAAGATACATCAGTGAACCAATCATCGATCTGTACAGTGTTTGATCAATGGATTTGCCTTTTGGATCCGGCTGTATCTTGCAATTCACATCAGATGGCGTTCGAATAGTCTGACAATCTTGCATCTTGAACTTTTTCAGCAACTTTTCAACATACTTTGATTGGTTGATAAAAATTCCGTCTGCTGACTGTTTTACTTGCAATCCGAGAAAGAAATTAATCTCCCCCATCGAACTCATCTGAAATCTTGACTTCATGATTTCTTCAAACTCTTTGCACATGGACGAACTTGTTGATCCAAAGATGATATCATCCACATACACTTGAACACATAAAAGATCTTCATTTTCCCGCTTCATATATAAAGTTGGATCAATCTGACCTCTTGTAAAACCATGTTCTAGCAAATGTTTAGATAACGTCTCGTACCAAATCCTTGGAGCTTGATGTAGACCATACAAAGCTTTGCTCAATTTGTATACACGATGTGGATACTCAGGATCTTCAAAACCTGGAGGTTGTCTGACGTATACATCATCGGTAATTGGTCCATACAGAAAAGCGCCTTTAACGTCCATTTGAAACACTTTGAACTTCATAAAAGAGGCATACGCTAGAAAAACGCGAATAACTTCAAGTCGAGCGACCAGAGCAAACACTTCTTCATAGTCAACACCTTCTTCTTGAGTGTAACCTTGTGCAATAAGTCTGGCTTTATTTCTGACCACAATGCCACATTCATCTGGCTTGTTCTTGTACAACCATCTTGTACCAATTGCATTTTCTCCTTCAGTTAAGTCCACTAATTTCCAAACCTCTTGTTTGCGAAATTGAAGTAACTCCTCTTGCATGGCTTCAATCCAACTGTTATCTTGTAACGCTTCTGAAATATTCTTCGGTACCACTTGAGAAAGAAAACATGAATAAAGACAAACGTTTGCATGTTCAGTCTGACTTCTCATAGTTCTCTGATTCAAAGGTCCAATAATCTGAGATAAAGGATGATTCCTGTGTACTCGATGAGTTGGAATTGAATCTCCTTGAACTTCCGTCTCCAGATTAGACTGATTCAGATTCGGTAAATCTTGCAAAATTGTAGACACATGCGGAGTGAAATTAGGAACTTGTTCTGGTGAATTGATGAAGTAGTCAAAAGATTCTGGAATAACTTCAACATTCGGATCTGATGATGGTTGATTTTGAACAGATCCACCATCATTAGGAGAATTTTGCGTATTCATATCATCATCAAAATTGTTTGAATCTTGATCTTCTTGAGAACCAGAAGGACCAGGAGCTTGACTGGATACACCATGATCAGGATTATGAAACGACATGAGCGGATACTCAGAATTGAGATTGCTATCATCGTCATTATCAGAATCATCACTGAAACATCCCAAGTCTCCTGATTCTTTTCTCGATTTTCCTGAAAAATCAAACAAGTTAGAATTGAAAGATTTCGATAACGAATCTAAATCAAATAACCATTCGGGACCATGAGCCACTGACGGAAACGAATTTTCTAAAAACTTTACGTTAATAGTTTCAATAACAGTGTTTGTTTTGCTATTAAAAACCCGATAAGCTTTAGAAACAGACGAATAACCAAGGAAAAATCCATCGTCAGATTTTGACTCAAATTTACCAAGATGATCACTTAAATTTAGAATCGATACAGGACAACCAAATGCTTTCAAGTAAGAAATATTCGGTTTTCTTCCAAATAATAACTCATAAGATGTTTTATTTTTATCCTGAACCAATAATGTCCTGTTTTGTACAAAACACGCAGTAGCAATAGCTTCGTCCCAGAATGTGAAAGGGATTTTGGCATCTGCGAGCATGGATCTTGCTGCTTCAATTAGTGTCCGATTTTTCCTTTCTGCAACTCCGTTCTGTTGTGGAGTTCTTGGAGACTAAATTGTCTAGCAATTCCTTTTTCTGCACAAAACAAATCAACATTAGCGTTCTTAAACTCTGTTCCATTATCACTTCTTAAGATTTTTATTTTACAATCCAACTGATTTTCAACTTTGACAATAAATTCTTTTAACAACTCAGCAGTTTCAGATTTAACATGCAAGAAATAAACCCAAGAAAATCTAGTAAAATCATCAATGATGAAAAAACAATAAGACTTCTTTCCGATGCTTTGAACATTTGTTGGTCCGAAAAGATCCATATGTAGCAACTGCAAGGGTTTTGAAATGGAGTGTTCTTGCTTGGACTTAAAAGATATTCGGTGTTGTTTTCCTTTCAAACATGCTGGACAGAGATCAGTTGTAGAGAACTTCTTCGATGGTATTCCTACAGCATGATTTCCAGTCACTAAACGATTCATGTTTCTGAAGTTTGAATGGCCCAGCCGTCTATGCCAAAGCTGACTCTCATCATTTGAAGCATGCGCAATGAGACAAGTAGTTTCGGTTTCAGCATCAATCTGCGACATATCAAGCTTGTATACATCACAATCTCTTGGAGCTTTAACCACCACCCATTCATTGTCAATCTTGAAACCTGGTTTGAGTATATAACAGAAAGAATCATCAAATAAAGTTGAATAAGATTTGTCACAAATTTGAGATACACTTAGCAAATTAAAGTTCAACTGTGCACAGTAGTTGACTTTATCAAAGCTAATGACCCCATTTGACACAGTTCCTTCTCAAGTTATTTTACCACCAGCATCTCCTCCAAATGCAACATGTGTACCATTCTTCAGTTTAAAGTCTTGAAGCAAGGCATGGTTGCCTATCATATGCCGGCTACACCCACTATCAACAAACCATGAGTTAATAGGTCTTCTAGGGCGTACCTGCATTTCAACAATCACTTAGTTAGTTTGGTCAACCCAGGCCCACATGGTCTTGGGTTTTCCGAATCTATCTGTAACAGTAACTTGTTGATAATGAAGATTTTGAAAATTTGTTTCATTTGAGAGATTTGGTTGAAAACTGTTTCGCCCATTGGCTTGATTCGATTGCTTTCTTCTCAAAGCAATAAACCTTTCCTCTAACTTAGGATCAAGGTTATTTTCAAATTTCTGGTTTCTTACCATCAAAGCTCTCGGTTTAAAACTGTTAACCTGCACATTTCTTGATGAAAAGTTATTAGATACAGAATTGTTTCGATTGAAATTTCTCAAAACAGGAGAATGACTTTGATTAACATTTTGAAAACCAAATGATTGATTTCTTTGAAAATTTGGAAACGGAGTCATTTCTCTTGTTGAGGTCTTTCGAAAGAAACAATCCTTTGTGTCATGGTTTCTTCTTTCACAAATATCACAAAATTTGTTATAAAAACATTTCTCTGAAGAATGATTTCTTTTGTCAAAGTAACTGCAGTACCTGTTAAAGAAACATTCAGCAGTAACATGATTATAACGATCACATATCTCACAGTGTTTCTTGCTAATTCTAAAGAGCCGATTGTTAACTTTTGATGTTGAACCAACTCGTGATTCATTATCAGTTTTATTCGGTTTTTGATTAAATTGATTCTTTTGTGGAGATTTTGATTGTGATTTTGCTTGCTTGGGAACTTGGTTCGATTTTAACACATCTTGTTTGGTTACCTTTGTTTGTTCAATTCTTTTATCATTGACAGCGGAAGACTTAGGACCTGAACCTGTTTTCAGAACAGAGTTAGATTTGATTGCAGAATTGATTGGTTTACCATTAGATCCATTCAAATCAAAAGTTCCTGCAGACACAAACTTAATTGTTTTACCTTTTGACACTTTCTGCTTGACTGGTTTTACTTTGTCAGTTTTAACAATTTGAGCTTTGGTGTTGTCATTCGATTTTATGACACTTTTTCGTTTTGACTGTTTCGTTTCAGATTGATTGACTTTTGATTTTAATTTATGCATTTTTGCATTCGAAACTTCAGTCTTTTTCACTTCCACTTGATGTATTCAGGATCATTGTATCCCGAAAATTCACCTTCTTCCTTCACTTCCTGCTTGGGATTCAGTTCAGGATATTCAACAAGTTGAATCAGAACAGGCTGTGATTTGTTGCTAGCTTCATCATCAGCTTCAGTTGTCACGACATCATCTTCTTTCAAACTTTCAATCAACACTTCAGATCCTTCGGATTTGGATTTACTTCTTTGAATTTCTTTGAATTTTCGTTCATTTTCAGGTGAATGATCAAATTCATTGAAGTTTTCAGGTAAAGTTTGTGTGATTGAATTAGGCATTGGTTCATGAGTGAAACCCAACCCTGTTTTGGTTTGTTACCTCTTTCACTTATAAGTTGTTTAACCATTGTTTTACAACTTTTCACCTTTGTTAATTCCACTTGTGTGACAGCATGAGCAACTTTTTCTTGTTAAAAGTTCTTTGTCATTTCTTCAAGTTGTTTTGTTACAAGTTCCAATTCCTTTAAGGTTTTGTTCCATGATTCTTTAAGTGACAAAATCTTCTCATCAGCAATTTTGTGATCAATTTTAAGTTGTTCATGAATTTTCTCATGTTTACTTAATTTATCACCAATTTTAAATGAATGAGTACTATAATGTTCTACTTGTTGAATGCATTGTTCAGAACACAACCTACCTCTAACATCATCAGGCAAAGGAACATAGTTAGGGGGTAAATCAGTACTAACCTTTGGTTGTTCGGTGGATGATGAAGACTCACTGGATGTAGCCATCAGCGCAATTTCTGATTCAGATTCTTCAACAGGATCTGACTTTGCACTCCAGTCATATTCCTCAGAATCTTCACTCACAGTATCAATCACCTTGATATCTCCTTCTTCAGACCAATCTTCCTCAATTTCACAAACTAATGCCAGACTGGATGTAAGATCAGATGTAAACTGTTCTGCATACGCACTCCAATCGTATCCGTCTTTTACACTCACTACCAGTGCTTTAGTCTGATCTTCTGGCTTCTTTCCCTCATCTTCCAGTTTTGGCATGGGAAGACTTTGATATGACTTGTGTAAGAAACGTTGATTTCTGCTTTGATAGCTTGAAGACTGTTGCGAACTTTGACCTTGACCTTGATTCTGTCCACTTGAACTTGATTGATCATTGTAGTTCTGATTCTTAGGAGCTTTGCATTCCCTTGAAAAATGACCATAACAGTTACAGTTGAAACATCTGACCTTAGATTTGTCAAAACTAACTGTCTTGTTTGCATGTGGCTTGAAGCTTCGGTTAACATATGCATGCTTTTGTGTTCGATTTGCAACCATTACCATTTGCCAATTCAAATCCATTTCCTCAACATCATCAGGATCCATTTCAAAAAGATCTTGAAGTACAACATCCATTTGAGACAAATGACTTCCTTGATACGCTTGAAAACTTGCCATGAACGCAGTAAAAGCAGTCTTCGTCTCGTCATCTTGTAACAAGATGTTCATCACATCTTTTACTTTTGTTTGAACATTCGAACTTTGATTTTCTACTTGATTCTTCAGATTCTGACTTTGAACTTGAGCTCTTGGTGGAGATTGAGGTTGAGAATAAGTTGGTGAATTCGGAATGTATGACGAATCAGTGTAAAAAATTGCACCAACAAATAAATCACCCTCATCTTCAAATTTAGTTGCATCTTGTGCAAGAAAGGCATTCTCCACAGTATTAGCAGGACTCACAATATACTTGTATTGTGCATGTGAACCAGTTCTATCAGTGTTTCTAGAACTTTCATCAATCTCTACCTCTTCAATCTTTGCAATGAGCAGATCCAGATCCATCGGAAACTTTTCAGTATGTTTCAGTAGTGTCACAGTTTGTTTCCATGATGATGGAAGTGCACATAATAATCTGTCATTCAGGTCTTGGAGATCTGTCTTCGCACCCACATTAGTCATTTCAGTAGTCAGATGAACAAACCTATTCATCATCTGGTGCACAGACTCTCCAGCAATGTGTTCAAATAACTCCAACTGTCTCTTCAGCTTTTGTTTCTTGAGACTTCTGAGTTGTTCACCTCCTTCACATATCGACTTTAAGGCTTTGAACAGTGTATAACCTGTTTTATAAGTGTCCAACCTTGACAGTACTTGTAGTGGAAATCCCTTACACATCAAAGAATAAGCTTTGCTATCATTCTTCACTTTCCTTAAATCTTCTGCTGACAAATTATCCTCTGGATAAGGTTCAGTAGAGTCCTTGGTGTAGGTACTGGCACTATCTGGAGCTGTCTGTGTAGGTATGTGAGGACCCTTGTCAATTGACTTCCAAAGATCATTGTCTATTGAGCAAAGATGGTGCTTCAGTCTAATCGTCCAATTCTTGAAATCTGCACGATTGACAAGTCTAGGAACACGGTTATCAGAAGCATCATTAGGTGCCATTTTAACAATTTTTAAAGAAAATATTTTTGTGTTTTTAAAGATTTTTGAAAAGAGATAATTAAACTACTAAAATAAAGACAAGTAATTAATGACAAGATAAGAAAACAGGAATTAAAACAACTAAAAATGAGTCACACGGCTGAACAGTGAAAAATTCTTCTTCACCCAGCTGAACAGTAGCTTTTGTTCTTCACCCGGCTGAGAAAAGTCTTCACACGGCTAAACAGTTGAACCGGCTTAACAGTTGTAAGTCTTGTATTCTTTACCCGGCAGAACAGTTACCCGACAGACAAGTATTAACTTCACACGGCAATAACTTGACCCGACTTGGAATCTTGACACGGCAGAAAAGCTTTACCCGGCTGAACAGTTGATCACCCACAGAGTAAATGTTTACCCGGCTACACAGTTGTTGATCACCCGGCTGAATTTGTTAATCACCCGGCGTAACAGTGTATCACCCGGCACAACAGTACTTGATCCGGCTGAACAGTACAACCCTTTTCTCGTCAAATTCTTTACCCGTCTAGCACAAAATCCTTTACACGGCTGCACAGGACCTAATTTGTTCTCAAATCTAAGTCCAAAGGAATTTGTCTAAGTCAATTTTATCACCCGGCTAGTTAATCTTCAACCAGTTCATACTGTTCATCATCTTCATCATGAGAATTTTTTTGGGTTTGTCAAAAACTTGTCCAATTCTTTCAAAATTCACACACAAGCAGTGAAATAGTCCGATTATCAATCCCTAATCTCAATCAATCCAAAACATGATCAAATTTTGGTGAATTTGAGCAAAATTCGATCGAACAGTAACTTTTTCTATCTTCTTAATTCCTTAGATCTGATGATAATCTGATGGAATTTGCACAATCGTTGTGAATTAGGAGTGATTGCGATGATAAATCACAACTAAAAACAGCAACAATTCATTCAGATCATGATTTTTGAGCAATATTGTAGTGTTTTGCTTGATGAATAGCGAAGAACACAATACCAACAGCTCTGATACCAATTGATAGGTTCAATTGGATCGATATTGCACAAATGATCAGAATGACGAGTACAAACAAACAGTTCAATCAGCAACACAATTCATTACTAAATAATTCTCTTTTGTATTGATTGATCAAAGCAAGGTTGTAGTACAAATGCAGGAGAAAGAAATCACACAGGTTCAATTGGATCGATATTGCACAAATGATCAGAATGACGAGTACAAACAAACAGTTCAATCAGCAACACAATTCATTACTAAATAATTCTCTTTTGTATTGATTGATCAAAGCAAGGTTGTAGTACAAATGCAGGAGAAAGAAATCACACACACTAAGTTCTCTCTCTTACGTGAAAATGTGATCTGGCCTCCCTCCTCACACTCTCTAACTACATGCTTTATGCAACAAATACATTTTAGGGAAAATAACAAAATAAACCCTAAACTATACAAAATGTATAAAAACAAGTACAAAGTAAATCTTAAACTGGAAATAACCCTAACACAACTTTGATAATAAATTCTTTTAACAACTCAGTAGTTTCAGATTTAATATGCAAGAAATAAACCCAAGAAAATCTAGTGAAATCGTCAATGATGACAAAACAATAAGACTTCTTTCCGATGCTTTGCACATTTGTTGGTCCGAAAAGATCCATATGTAGCATCTGTAAGGGTTTTGAAATGGAGTTTTCTGGCTTGGACATAAAAGACATTCGATGCTGTTTTCCTTTCAAACACGCTGGACAGAGATCAGTTGTAGAGAACTTCTTTGACGGTATTCCCACAGCATGATTTCCAGTCACCAGTCGATTCATGTTTCTGAAGTTTGAATGGCCCAGCCGTCTATGCCAAAGCTGACTCTCATCATTTGAAGCATGCGCAATGAGACAAGTAGTTTCGGTTTCAGCATCAATCTGTGACATATCAAGCTTGTATACATCACGATCTCTTGGAGCTTAACCACCACCCATTCATTATCAATCTTGAAACCTGGTTTGAGTATGTAACAGAAAGAATCATCAAATAAAGTTGAATAAGATTTGTCACAAATTTGAGATACACTTAGCAAATTAAAGTTCAACTGTGCACAGTAGTTGACTTTATCAAAGCTAATGACCCCATTTGACACGGTTCCTTCTCCAGTAATTTTACCACCAGCATCTCCTCCAAATGCAACATGTGTACCATTCTTCAGCTTAAAATCTTGAAGCAAGGCATGGTTGCCTGTCATATGCCGGCTACACCCACTATCAACAAACCATGAGTTGATAGGTCTTCGAGGGCGTACCTGCATTTCAACAATCACCTAGTTAGTTTGGTCAACCCAGGCCCACATGGTCTTGGGTTTTCCGAATCTATCTGTAACAGTAACTTGTTGATAATGAAGATTTTGAAAATTTGTTTCATTCGAGAGATTTGGTTGAAAACTGTTTCGCCCAACGGCTTGATTTGATTGCTTTCTTCTTAAAGCAATGAACCTTTCCTCTAATTTAGGATCAAGGTTATTTTCAAATTTCTGATTTCTCACCATCGAAGCTCTCGGCTTAAAACTGTTAACCTGCACATTTCTTGATGAAAAGTCATTAAAACCGGAATTGTTTCGTTTGAAAGTTCTCAAATCAGGAGAATGACTTTGGTTAAATTTTTGAAAACCAAAAGATTGATTTGTTTGAAAATTTGGAAACGGAGTCATTTCTCTTGATGAGTTTTTCCGAAAGAAACAATCTTTTGTGTCATGATTTCTCCTTTCACAAATATCACAGAATTTGTTATAAAAACATTCCTCTGAAGAATGATTTCTTTTGTCACAGTAACTGCAGTACCTGTTAAAGAAACATTCAGCAGTGACATGATTATAACGATCACAAATCTCACAATGTTTCTTGCTAATCCTAAAGAGCCGATTGTTAACTTTTGATGTTGAACCCACTCGTGATTCATTATCAGTTTTGTTCGGTTTTAAGTTAACTTGATTCTTTTGTGGAGATTTTGATTGTGACTGTTTGAGATCAAGTTTTGATTTCTTGGGAACTTGGTTTGATTTTAAACCATCTTGTTTGGTTACCTTCTTTGATTCAATTCTTTTATCATTGACAGCGGAAGACTTAGGACCTGAACCTGTTTTCAGACTAGAGTTAGATTTGATTGAAGAATTGATTTGGTTACCATAAGATCTGTTCATATCGAAAGTTCCTGCAGATACAAACTTGATTGTTTTACCTTTTGACACTTTCTTCTTGACAGGTTTGACATTTTCAGTTTTAACAGTTTGAACTTTGATGTTGTCATTTGATTTTATGACACTTTTACCTTTTGATTGTTTAGTTTCAGATTGATTGACTGTTAACTTCGATTTCTGCACCTTTCCTTTTGAAACTTCAGCCTGTTTCACTTCTTTCTTCTTGATCAGTTGATCAGCAACTTTCGCCTTCTGTTCAGTCTTCCGCTTGATGTATTCAGGATCATTGTATCCTGAAAATTCAGCTTCATCCTTCACCTTTTCTTCTGGCTTGGGATTCAGTTCAGGATATTCAATAAGTTGAATTAGAACAGGCTCTGATTTGTTGCTAGCTTCATCATCAGCTTCAGTCGTCACAGCATCATCTTCTTTCAAACTTTCAATCAACACTTCAGATCCTTCGGATTCGGATTTACTTCTTTGAATTTCTTTGAATTTTCGTTCGTTTCACTACAACAAAAATGGCTTTTTAGGACCTTTTGTGTGGGACATTTGTAAAAGATGGTCCTAAAAAACTCTTCAATAGGACGAATGAAATCTTGGGGTCCGTTTATAATATACTCTACTAAATCGGTGTCCTAAAAAGTTATTTAATAGGATGGATGACTTTTTGGGGTCCTATTATCATATAACTTAATAGGACACATAGAATGTAGATCCTAATAATGTAATTTATAGGACATTAAGTTCTTGGTGTCCCATTATGTGGTAATGTAATAGGACACCGGATGAAAGGATGTCCTATTATAACATTACTTGATAGGACACTTTGTAGTTGAGTCTTAAGTGTTCAGTGCTATAGGACCCTTTCTAGTTGAAGTCATATTAGAACACGAGTTAATAGGACACTTGGCATTTGAGTATTATAACTTTAACCTTTATAGGACGCTTAATCATTATGGTTTTATAATAACACATCGTAATAGGACACTCGATATTTGAGTCATAAAACATCAGTTTTATAGGATGCTTATTTGCTAGAGTTTTAATATAACATAGCTTAATAGGACACTTGACACTTGGGTTTTATAACTTAAACATTTGTAAAACACTTATTCATTGTAGCGTTATTATAATACATCATGATAAAAAAAGAAATAAACAAGCTAATAAAGTTCGGGGTTAGTTTAGTTATTAAGGAAAAATTTATTTCATTAAACTTTATACAAGAAATAAACAAGCTAATAACTATAAGGGCCATTATGTAAATTATGAAATTTGTGACACACGGCAGATAACTCCGTCAACACAACTCTGTTAAATTACATTATCTCAACCATGTAGTTTTTTTAATAGCCTTAAAGGCCCAATACTGGCCCAATATATTAAACAATACAAGCACAATATGATAAACAAGACCCATTAAAGACCTAATACACCATAACGAACATTCATATCATATTTAAATATTGAAATAATATGACACTGAGCGTGAAATATATTATGACAAAAGAGTTTGGGGACTTGACGGGAACGAGTATCCACTTGAATACCAATCAACATCAAGAATGTACATAGTAAGTATATTTTATATACCTTACATCGGGTGTTTGTTTTTATAATAGAATTATTAGACGATATAAATCCCGATAGAGACTCGTATAGACACGCGCTCCGACAAAAGACAGTATAATACTAGCAAAACACCCTTCTTCCAAAGCCTAACTATATAAACCCTCCTTTATCTTCATTTTATCAATTTAAAACCCTAAAAACAAAAAAAAACCTCTAGCCGCCACCCTCCTCCCCCAACTTCTTTCCGGCCAATTTCCGGCCAACTCCGGCGTCCCCACGAGGCGTATTATATGTCAAAATCTTCGTCTCGACGAGAGGAATCCAACGGTAGTGTCCGTTCCCTATGAATCGCATCAGGTAAAAAGTTATATGCTTTGAAAGGTTGCGGCAGCAATGGTTCTTCTTCTTCTTATTCGTTTTCCGGCATGTCTAGTAGGGTTTTGTTAAGTGCAGGCTTTGTATTCACGAGGGGCTGCTATGGTTCGGTAGTGTAGTGAGGCTGAGGTTGTGGTTTCGAGTGGTAGAAGGTTGCTGTGATGGTGGTGTCGAGTGGTACAACAGCAGCAACATCGATTAACAGCAATGGTGTGAGGTGGATGATGACTTAAAGGTTGTGGTTGGTGGTGGCTGTGACTGGTTCGAAGGCAGCAGCAGTAGCGGCGAGGGAAACATGCTCCATAATCTATTTTCGTGTTTCTCCAGTGAATTCCTTTAGGTATAAATGTTGTTTTTGGATTGTTAGTTGCTGCACTAGGTGTCAATGGTGATGGTGTTATGGTGTGGTGCTACTGTGATGTTCTGGTGGTTGCTAATGGTTCTTCATGGTTGATGTACATAGCAATGATGGCGGGTCTTGGTGATTGTTGTGACTTACTTTGTGGTGGTGATTCATTGGGTACGAGTTAATAGTTGTTATTGGGATGATTCATGTAAATAGTACATTATCGTAAAATTGTGTTTATATATTTGAAATATAATATGATTTTATTTGTTTCATTAGTTGATTTTATGTATACAATAACTATCGGGGTTTTATTATTGATGGTTATTTTATTGTTTAATTTGATGTCCATAACCATATCGTAAAATTGTGTGTGTGGATGTTTAAGAAAGTGTTGTAACATATGACTTGTTTGGACCATTTTCTTAGTACTAAAGTACCTATACTGTTACATTATAAGGGTCCTATAAATTAATTTTTAAGGACGCTCGTACGTGTATCATAAGATTAAAAGTAAGTAGACATATATTGTAACATTGTAAAAGTGTCCTTATATATTTTTATTAGGACGCTTTTTGAATTGTTCATAGACATATTATGCGACTATAAAATTGGTTTCATAATCTTATTTGGGATATTAGGACCCTTTTCTTAGTACTAAAGTATCTATACTGTTACATTATAATGGTCCTATAAAGTAATTTTTAAGGACGTTTGTACGTGTATCATAAGATTAAAAGTAAGTAGTCACATATTGTAACATTATAAAAGTGTCCTTATATGTTTTTATTAGGACGCTTTTTAAGTTGTTCATAGACATATTATGCGACCATAAAATTGGTTTCATAATCTTATTTGCGATATTAGGACGCTTTTTAAGTTTCGGGACTTATTACAACCCCTTTACATGAAACGCTTTTACTATTGGTCCTATTAAATAAAAGGTCCTATAAAGTAACATTATATGACACTTTTGGGCGTACTAAAAACCCAATTTTGTTGTAGTGTTTTCAGGTGAATGATCAAATTCATTGAAGTTTTCAGGTAAAGTTTGTGTGATTGATTTAGGCATTGGTTCATGAGTGAAACCTAATCCTAGTTTGCTTTTGTTTCCTCTTTCACTCACAAGTTGTTGTACCATTGTTTTACAACTTTTCACCTTTGTTAATTCAACTTGAGTGACTGCATGAGCAACCTTTTCTTGTTCGAAATTCTTTGTCATTTCTTCAAGTTGTTTGGTCACAAGTTCCAATTCTTTCAAGGTTTTGTTCTATGATTCTTTAAGTGACAATATCTTCTCATCAGAAATTTTGTGATCAATTTTAAGTTGTTCATGAATTTTTTCATGTTTGCTTAATTTGTCACCAATTTTAAAAGAATGAGTTTGATAATGTTCCACTTGTTTAATGCATTGTTCAGAACATAACCTACCTTTAACATCATCAGGTAATGGAACATAGTTATGGGGTAATTCAGTACTAACCTTTGGTTGTTCAGCAGATGATGAAGACTCATTGGATGTAGCCATAAGCGCAACTTCTGCTTCAGATTCTTCAACAGGATCTGCCTTTGCACTCCAGTCATACTCTTTAGAATCTTCACTCACAGCTTCAATCAGTTGAACATCCCCTTCTTCAGACCAATCTTCTTCAATTTCACATACCAGTGCTAGGCTTGATGTAAGATCAGATGTAAACTGTTCCGCATAAGCACTCCAATCATATCCGTCTTTCACACTAACTACCAGTGCTTTGGTCTGATCTTCTGGCTTCTTACCTTCGTCTTTCAGTTCTGGCATGGGAAGACTTTGATATGGTTTCTGCATAAAACGTTGATTCATGTTCTTATAGCTTGAAGACTGTTGCGAGCTTTGACCTTGACCTTGATTCTGTCCACTAGAACCAACTTGATCATTATAGTTCTGATTCTTAGGAGCATTGCATTCCCTAGAAAAATGACCATAGCAGTTACAGTTGAAACATCTAGCCTTTGATTTATCAAAACCAACTGTCTTGTTTGCATGTGGCTTGAAGCTTCGGTTAACATATGCATGTTTCTGAGTTCGATATGCAACCATAACCATTTTTGCCAATTTAAGTCCATTTCCTCAACGTCATCAAGATCCATTTCATAAAGATCTTGAAGCACAACATCCATTTGATTCAAATGATTTCCTTGATAAGCTTGAAAGCTTGCCATGAATGCAGTAAAAGCATTTTTAGTTTCATCATCTTGTAACAAGATGTTTATCACATCTTTTACTTTAGCTTGAACAATAGAACTTTGGCTTTCAGACTGAGATTTCACATTCTGATTTTGAACTTGAGTTCTTGGTGGAGATTGAGGTTGAGAATAAGTTGGTGAGTTTGAAATGTATGACGAATCAGTATAAAAGCTTGCACCAACAAATAAATCACCCTCATCATCAGTTTTAACAGTATCTTGAACCAAGAAGGCATTCTCAACTATATTACTTGGATTTACCACAAATTTGTATTGAGCATGAGAAGCAGATCTGTCAGTGTTCCTTGAACTTTCATCAATTTCCACTTCTTCAATCTTTGCAATGAGCAAATCTAAATCCATGGGAAATTTCTCAGTTTGCTTTAAAAGAGTGACAGTTTGTTTCCATGATGATGGCAAAGCACATAACAATCGATCATTCAAGTCTTGAAGTTCAGTCTTAACTCCGATGTTTGACATCTCAGTAGTTAAGTGAACAAACCTGTTCATCATTTGATGTACTGTTTCTCCATTAATGTGCTCAAATAACTCCAATTGCCTCTTTAACTTTTGTTTCTTCAAACTCCTTATCTGTTCTCCTCCTTCACAGATAGCTTTCAAAGCTTTAAACAATGTGTAGCCAGTTTGATAAGCATCCAACCTCGACAACACTTGAAGTGGCAATCCATTACACATCAAAGAGTTAGCCTTACTATCATTCTTGACCTTTCGTAAGTCTTCAGCTGATAAATTATCTTCTGGATAAGGTTCAGTAGAGTCTTTGGTGTAGGTGCTTGCACTATCAGGAGCAGTTTGAGTAGGAATGTGAGGACCTTTATCAATTGACTTCCAGAGATCATTGTCAATAGAGCATAGATGATGCTTCAGTCTGATTGTCCAGTTCTTGAAATCTGCACGATTAACCAATCTAGGAACACGATTATCAGAATCATCAATAGGTGCCATTTTAAATTTTAAAGAAAATATTTTTGTGTTTTTGATGATTTTTGAAAAGAAATAGTTAAAATACTAAAAATAAAGGCAAGTAAATAATGACAAGATAAGATAACAAGGTTTGAAACAACTAAAAATGAGTCACACGGCTGAACAGTGAAAATTTCTTCTTCACCCGGCTGAACAGTAGCTTTTCTTCTTCACCCGGCTGAGAATAGTCTTTACCCGTCTAAACAGTGATCCGGCTTAACAGTTGTAAATCTTCAACACTTGTAATCTTCACCCGGCAGGTATGTTACCCGGCTGAACAATTACATGGCTGAAAAATAACACTTCACACAGCTGAAAAACTTGACCCGGCTAGAACTTGACACGGCAAAAAGGCTTTACACGGCTGAACAGTAGTCAGATATATCACCCGGCTGACTTGAGACGGCTGATGTATGATGACCCGGCTGAACAGTTGTGAGACACCCGGCTAGAATGTTAGTCACCCGGCTGAACAGTTGATCACCCGGCACAACAGTTCTTGATCCGGCTGAACAGTACAACCCTTTTTCTTGCAAATTCTTCACCCGTCTAGACAAAATTGCCTTCACACGGCTGCACAGGACCTAATTGTTCATAAATCTAAGTCCAAAATTTTTGTCTAAGTCAAATTTTATCACCCGGCTAGTTAATCTTCAACCTATTCATCCTGTTCATTATCTTCTTCAATCGAACTTTCTGGGGTTTATCAAAAACTTGTCCAATTACTTCAAAAATCACACCCAATCAGTGAAATATACCGATTATCAACCTTCAATCTCAATCAATCCAAAACATGATCAAATTTTGATGAATTTGAGCAAAATTTTGATCGAACAGTAAATTTCTCTTCTTTCTTAATTCCTCAGATCTGATGATAATCTGATGGAATTTGCACAATTGTTGTGAATTAGAAGTGATTGCGATGATGAATCACAACTAAAAACAGCAACAGATCATGATTTTGAGCAATATTGATGTGTTTTGCTTGATGAATAGCGAAGAACACAATACCAACAGCTCTGATACCAATTGATAGGTTCAATTGGATCGATATCGCTCAATGATCGGAATGAACAAGTACACAAACACAATCAATCAGCAACACAATTCATTACTTAATAATTCTCTTTGTATTGATGATCAAAGCAAATTATAGTACAAAAGTGCAGGAGAATGTAAATCACACACACTTAACTCTCTCTCTAACGTGTAATTGTGATCTAGACTCCCTCACTAACATTCTCTTACTACATGCTTTATGCAACAATACATTAGGGAAAATACAAAATTAACCCTAAACTATACAAAATGTATAAACAAAGTACAAAGTAAATCTTAAACAGAAATAAGCCCTAACAAAAAGAAATCGTATGTGTTGGATGATCCTATTCCCGATGAGCCCAACATTGATGATGTTGATGCCTATGCGGATTGGATAAAACACACCGAAGATTCGGTGCAAGTTTCTTGCCTCATGTTGGGAACTATGATTCCCGAACTTCAAAAGGACTTTGAGCATCATGGGGCATATGACATGATTACCCAACTTAAGGAAATGTTCCTTCAAAAGGCTAGGGTGGAACGCTTCGAGACGGTTCAAGCACTTCATGCATGTCATATGGAAGAAACCCAATCCGTATCATCTTACGTGCTTAAGATGCAAAGTCACATTACTGGCCTTGAACGGCTAAATTGTCCCGTCTCAAAAGAGTAGGCCACGGATTTGATCCTAAATGGCCTAACCAAGAAATTTGAGACTTTTGTCTTGAATTATAATATGAATGGATGGGACAAGAGCTTTCCCGAGCTTCACGGAATGCTCAAAACAGCCGAAGCCGGAATGGGTAAGAAGGTTTTACCGGTTCTCCAAATCAATGAAGGCGGAAGTAAGAAAAGGCATCACCCGGTGTTGGGGTTATTTGAAGATGTCACTTTCCAAATGTAAGCGAGTGAAGATATCGAGCATCATCACGAGCAAGCACGGGTGAAGACGTTCATAATTTGTATTTGTCTTAGAATATTTGTGTAATCGTTTCGTGCTTAAATGCGCGTTTGTGTTTAACTGCACGTGGTTAGGTTACATTGTAAGGTGAATGGTCTGAACTATAAATACCATCACCTAGGTCATTTATTATAGTGAGTTGCATACATTTCATTGAATATCCCTTGTAACCTCTCTATTTGATCTAATACAATTCTCCTATTCATATTATCATCAATCTTCATCATACTTTGCATTGATCTTCATGAACATCAATACGTGATCAGTGAGTTTCCGCATCACTGATTACAAACAACATCCCCAAACAATCTCAGATCTAGATCCAAGCTCGCTCCCTCTAGAACTATCAATTGGTATCAGAGCTGTTAGGTGATCTTTGATTGTTGTTGTTATTGATGGAATTTTAGCTACCATTAGCTTTGATTCATGTTTGTGTAAAGAACTGCAAAGTTTGAGATCAATTGGTGAAGATTTGACTGAGTTTTTGAAGAAATTGTTCATATTCGTCATATTCACTGCTCAAAATTGAAATCTGGAAATTGTTGATGATATTGAAAAATTGATGATTGAGATGTGTTAGAAATCACTATCCTAAGCTTCGTTCATAACCAAACATCACTGATTTGTTGATTTCGATCCATATTTTGTCATTTTTGTCAAAACCCACTTGTTGTGTTCTTCATCAAAAATCCAGATCTGAATGAGATTTAGCTTGATTCAAGGTAGAAAAACTTTGAAGGAGTGTTAGAAACATCATTCCTCAGCTAATACAAGTGTTGAATTGAACAAAAACATCAAAAATTGAAGAATTGATCTTGTGTTCATCACAATTTTGACTTTGAAAAGTCAATCTGATATGAAGATTTGAAGAAGTTTTCAGCTGGGTGATACACTATTCAGCCGTGTCAAGTGTTAGTCGGGTGAAGTTTGACACTGTTCATCCGGGTGAAGATACTATTCAGCCGTGTGAAGAAGTGAAAAACACTGTTCAGCCGTGTGAACACTGTTCAGCCGGGTGAAGAAGAAGAAAAACACTGTTCAGCCGGGTGAAACACTGTTCAGCCGGGTGAAGCACTGTTCAGCCGGGTGAAGCACTGTTCAGCCGGGTAAAGAACTGTTCAGCTGGGTGAAGAACTGTTCAGCCGGGTGAAGCACTGTTTAGCCGTCCCAAGTTGTTGACCCGTCTCTAAAAAAAAAAAAAACAAAAAAAAAGAAAAATTTCAACGGGCATGTTTACCGTGATCCGAGAAGAAAATAAAAGAGAAGATATCAATGAATTTATTACAGAATTCAATCACATGTTTGAAACAACTTATCTTCAAGTTGCCAAAGCTTGTGATCAAAAGAGAAGAGACTTTCATGAACGCACAAAACTCGCTCTTGTGAGTCAAACAAATTCTCATGACAATCAGGAAGATGAAGAAGAATATGATTGGAGTGAAAACAATGATGTTGTTTCCATTCAAGAGATTGAAAAGAAAGATAAAGAAATTAGCAACTTGTCAGAAATCATTGCAAAGCAAGATGAGACAACTGCTCAATTGAAATCAGAAATGGAGAAATTGATGTCTGAAAAGGAATCCGAGAAAGATGTTCAGAGTTCATTTGTTGAAATGCCTGTCAATGTAAGAGAAAAGATGTGCACCAAAGAATGTTTTCAACAATGTGAACACTACAGAACATATTCTTACAGGATTTGGGATAAATTCCAGGATGAAGAGAAAAGGCACAAGAATCTCCAAGAACAACACAAGACATCTGAACAAAGAATCACATCTCTCGAAGACTCACTCAAGAAAAGTGAAAGAGAAGCAATGAATGTCAAGAATGAAGCTGCAAAATCAAATGAACACTCATCCAGTGTGATCAAAGATTTGCAAGAAGAGATTCAAAAGTTGAAGAAGTTGTCTGAGATGTTTAATTCAGAGAACAACATTCTGAAAACCAAACTGCAAGAAGAACAAGAGAAGCATGCAAGTCTACAGAAAGATCACCAATTGTGTGAAGATTGATAGGTTCAATTGGATCGTTAATATCACTCAAATGATCAGAATAACACGCACAAACAAACAGTTCAATCACAAACACAATCCATACTAATAATTCTCTTTGTATATTGATGATCAAAGCAATTCGTAGTACAAGGTGCAGGAGAAACAAAATCACACACAGTTAATTCTCTCTCTAACAGTGTAAAAGTGATCTAGCCTCTCTCCTCACACACACACACTACATGCTTATAACAACAAATACAAGTTTAAGGAATATAACAAAATAGACCCTAAACTATTTACAAACATATAAACAATAAACAAAATACAAAGTAAATCTTAACAAGGAAATAACCCTAACAGTACTCCCCCTAAGATTTATCTTTGGATCTTCAGCAAAGTCTTCAATCTTTTTCATCTTTGATCAGCATCAATCTCTTTTACCATTCTTCTGGTTCGTCTTTGACATTCAGCAACTCTCGTCCTTTATACTCTTCTTGTTCCTTCAAAGCTTCTTCAATACAGGACTTGAACTTTTCAGCAATCTTGGCTTGTCGAGGCTTGGATTCATTCGTCAGAATTGGTAAAGCATTCATGCGTCTGAGCGAATCTAGATTCAAACCTGCAAAGTCAATATTAGCATAAAATTCAAACGGCATCTCTTGACCTTGAACTTTCACCTCCAAGGTTCCTTTCCTTAATATCCTCATGTACTCTATCTCTGGTAGATCAACCCTCACGAGATTCGAGTTCAGCAAAGCCTTTCTCACACGTATCTTTTCAGTTGCAGCAGCTATTACTTCAATCATTACCACAAATAACTTTCTGTCAGCTTCAGCTAGTTTATCCTTACACTTCTCCATTCTGCAGCTCCTAAAAAAGTCTATATAGGATGGATGTAACAGCTTCAACTCAAAAGTACTGAAAAGAGTAATCATATCCTTGTCCCAATCCTCCAAATTCCGAACAAGCTTCAGTTCAAAAGTTTCTTGATTATAAAACACTCTGAGTATTGTCTTCGTCATCTGACTTCCATCAATCACTTTTATTCCAGGATCCGTCACTTTGTCAAAGTATTCGTCTGAAAACTCTTCCAAATACATATCTTCAGTAACGACCAGTCTCTTTTTCTTCCTTTGTTTCTTTGATTCCACATATGCAGTATCTTCCAAATACATATCTTCAGTAACTTTGGTGATCTACCAATTCCGGCATCTAACAGCATGGCACATTTATCACCACGCTCAGCACGCGTGTGATTTATCAACCTTAATTTGTGTAACTCCTTTAAATCCTGAACTTCCAGTTTAAAAATGCTTGAGTAGTAATGATATACGTCACATAAACCATTTACTCTTTTTATCATAAATGCATCAAAGACTTCATCATATTTCCATGCGATTATCTTCACCTTCTTATTTTTCTCTGGCACAATCATAGAGTCAAGCAACTCAGCAATCGACTGACCTTTACTTAGCAGTGACCTCACCACGTCACCTGCTGTTGCTGATTTATGCCAAGTCTCACGCACCTCCATTGGTATGTTGTAAGATTTAACTTCGCTTGGAAACATATCAATCAATTCATGTCGTTTCTTGTGAGCATTTTCAGGAAGCGCCATCACAGGAATCTCCTTTGGTCCAAGCACTTTGAATCTCTTTGTCAGCTCGAAGTACTGAGGATTGTTATAGTCCAAGTAAAACATCCTGTTGTACAGTTTCTCTGTTTTCATAAAACTGACCACAATCTTTCTCAGTGACTCAGCCTTCAACTTCTGCAAAGTCTTGTACGGATAATTTCTCGAACTCAACCAACTCCGCATATCAGAAGCAGTCATTTCATCTGGATTTTGATGATAAAGTTCAGTCGGAGGTAAGTCTTCGATATTCAAGCTCTCTTGCATCGGAGTCCATTCACCCATCTCTATTACAAACTCTTTCTGATCAGCTTCGGCTTTATCTTGAGCAATAATGCACTTCTCATACTCTTCATTTATCTGACTCACCGTCAAACCATTCAAAAACACAGAGTTGTACTTCATTTTCTCAAGGTATGCAAACCTTTGATCCAAATCATCTGGTAACTCTTCAACAACATTCTGTACTGGCTCAGCTTCATCTTCAGACTCAGTCCAATTTATGTCATCTAAATCATCCAACGCTTCAATCACAGGTGCATCGTCAGTTTGAACCGGCTCAAACTGACTTGCCACTTCAGATACAGTTTCAGTCATATCCACAGCTTCAGATTGAATCGGCTCAATCTGAACTGTTTCCTCAGAGCCAACTTCTTTCTCACTTTCTGTGACCTCAAAAACTTCAGTCTTAGCTACAGAATCAGATTGAATCGGCTCAATCTGACCTGATTTAGCAGTCTCAGCTTCAGTCACACTCTCAGTCTCAACCACAGCTACAGATTGAATCGGCTCAATCTGTACTGATTCATCAATCTTCGCCCTTTTTGAACTTCCTTCATGACCAAATATCTCAGGTATAGCATCTATCTTCCTTTTTCCCTCAGCTTTGTCCATATTGACAGTTTCAGCAGCAGCTTCATCGGGAATGATGATTGGTGATTCCACCAAAATACCAGCATTCGAAGTACCTCGAGCTCTAGTCAAATAAACTTTAGGCACATGCGATTCAGTCACTTCCATTACTTCATCAGAAAAATCTTTGTCTGATGATGAGCCAGCCTTCTTCGGTTTCATTTCCTCTAACTCTTTTTCTAACATTTCTTTCTCTGCATCCAAAGTATTACACTCAGCCTTCAGATCAGTATAATCATACTTTAGATTTTCATATTCCTCCTTCAGTTTATCATAATCATCCTTCAGCTTCACATGTTCATCCACCAGCTTGACATGATCTTCATCCAATTTCTTGAAGATTTTCAGATTCTGATTATGAATATCCCAATACTCATCAAGTCTTTTCCTTTTTCTTTCATTCGAAGCCTTCATCAGTTCATTTGCTTCTAACAGCTTTTGTACCATTTCCTCTAACTCTCCAATACGTTTCTCTTTTTCATTCTCATCATTCTTTGACACAACGTTTGGTGAAGACTCCAAACCTTGTTCAACATTTTCAGCAATTTGTGGTGATGTGGTGGGTATATCAACAGTAATAAGATCAGTAGCGCCAACATCAGCTTCCTCAACTATCTGTGCCATAGTTTCAGCTTCGGCCACTACCTCTTGTGCAATCTGAAGTACATCAATCTCTTCAGTTTCTACCACTGGTTTTGATCTCTTTCGTCTAACATACTGAACATTGATCTCCTTTGGAATATCAGCCACTACTTCTTTTTCAACCAAAGCAACCTCAACAGGTTCTTCTACCATACTAGGCTCAATAACCTCAACATTCTCAGTTTCCTCTGTCTCAGTCTCCATTGGTTTAGCCTCCTCTGAATTAGATTCAGATTCAGCATCATCACCACCAACATCATGTTCATCATCACTATTGCTATCCTCATCATTATCACCATCATCATTACCATCATCTTCTTCATCTTCTGGATGACGAGCAAAGTACTCGTCATCATCCAACAGATTGTCAGGCACCTCATCCACTAGGTCCTGTGGATCAACAATCTCACCATGAGATATATGATAATATACACCTTCTACATCTTCTTCATTGTTGGCTATATCTCTCATATAGTCAAACAATTCAACTTCAGGCACATTCCCGATACTCATCTTTCGGTAAGATAGATCGTTCATGTCCTCTGTGTATAATATTCCTCCAGAATATCCTTCATTTCTGATGACAGGATAGGCAATGTTAATCATAAGTTGTAAGAATCTCGGGTACATGAGAAACTTAAACCTTTTGCCCTTCACCAAATTGAACACAAACCCATTCATTATCCATCTTGACATGTTGAATGGTTTGTTTTCTGCAATAGCAACTATCGGGGATGCAATGTCAGATGGGAAATTGTCGAATCCTGCACTCCTTCTTGACATACATTGTTGCACAACATAACACAACAATTTGTACTTCTTTCCCAACTTAGCCCGATAAAATTGTGATTTTGGAAATATAGGTGGATGTCCCATATTAACAAAACACGATTTACATTCCTCCATGGTCAACTCATCCATCATTCCAACTTCATCTTCATCAATCCTCAGGGCCTGTCTAATAACCTCTTCTGAAACAGTCAACACCCTTTCTCCAGTTATGTTGCCTCGAACAACAGTAACTCCATTCTCATCTCTAACAACCTCTGCTGTTCTCCAAAAGCTCTTAATCAGCCTTGCATATATGACCGGTTTGGCACACATAGCATACACATATTTGGTTCTCTTGAGAAACTTGATCATATCCCTATAACCATCTGTCTCAGGAAGTGATTCATCCAAACATGCTACCAAATTGTGTTTAGGCTCGAACTTGAGATTCTCCATCTGTTAAAACATAAACAAACACAAAACAAGACAAATGTGTTAGATTCTTCATTAAAACATATCAAAATTTCATAAGTGTTTGAATAAAAGTTAGAAAACAAAAACATTCATACAATCATTTTAACCCTAAATTGATCTAACAAATTGATTTTCATCACTTTGATTAACACAACTTTGAATTTCAATGATTTATAGAATATTCTTCATTTTAACAGTTAATCACTTAAGGCAAAATTTTGACATTTGTATGATGAAGTTGTTTAACATGTTTTAGTTCAGATTTATCATGCATTTGTCACTTTTAAAACAGATATTTCATCCTTTTGATGTTTATCTTTTAAAAGCTTCAAAGTTCATCAATGGCGATTTTAACAGTTGTCATAATTTTCATTGATTCAGTTGATTTTAAGGTGTTTTGATGCAAATGAGTGATTGAATGATGATAATCGAGAGTTTTTACACCTAAATCAACATTCGATTTTGGTTTTAACACACAAAATCAAAGTGTCGATTCAATGCCCAAAAACACTGTTCATCATCGTTTTTCCTTTTAACAGTAGATTTGCAGGTCTATCAAGGTCAACAACACTAAATCACTACCTTATTCAATCGATTAACCTTGTTACAGAACAAAACGATTGAATATGATAACAATGGCGATTCAAGTACAGAGTGTTTGTGTGAAAGTGAAAGTGTGAAATGATAAGTGTTTGTGAAGAGACGGGTTTTTGTATCGTCAAAAATTTAGGTCAAAATTTTAAGTGCCGGGTCAACAAAAGGGACGGGTAAGCACAAAAGGCCCAATAAGCTTTGCCGGGTCAAGTACTGTAGTGACGGGTCATGTACTGTAGTTACGGGTCAAGTACATAAGACAAGTCACCAATATGTGAAACACACTTGACGGGTCAAGCACTGTAGAGACGGGTAAGTCACTGTAGTGACGAGTAAAGGTTAGGAACAACTACACCTGATGGGTTTTTATTCATCACCCGGCAGAATAGTTATCTTCAACATCACCCGGCAATATTTCTTCATCACCCGGCAACACAGTTGCTTTCCTTCTTCATCCGGCTTGCTTTCTTTATTACACGACAACCTTCTTCTTCACACGGCAACCTTCTTCACACGGCAACCTTCTTCACACGGCAACCTTCTTCATTACCCGGCAACACAGTGTCATACCTTCACACGGCAGGAAGATTTCTCTTTTACCCGGCTGTATAGTTTACACTTGTCACCTGGCAAGATATCTATGACCTTCACCCGGCTGTATTTGACATGATCATTGCCCGGCTGTACAGTGGTCACAATATCTTCACCTTTTCCTCAATCACCCGGCTATATCAACACACAACATTACCCGGCTAAACAGTTCTTTACCCGGCAGAATAGTTGCATCTGATATCTTTGCCCGGCAATAACACTTGAGCAATTTTTCTTCATTTTTCTCGTCTGTTGACTTTTTCAACGGCATTTATTGTACCTGCAAACATTCTCCGACATATTAATTAGACAAGATATCCTTAAAAAGAATGTTTGTCATATTAATTATCAAACAACATTAAACAAGACAATAACATTTATTCCAATTAAATTCATTTTTCTTTTTCTTTTTCAAAAATGTTTTTGCACAACCAATTTTTCTATATCTCGAAGCAATTTCTTAAAAACAAATTACAAGACCTTGGGTTTGTTTTTCACACATCCAATACTTTTGCTTTTCATACCACATAATCTTGTTCATTCAAAACACACTTATTCACAATATTTTTTGGATTTTTGTAGATATTTTTCTTCTTCCATTTATTCTCCCCCTAAACTTGATATTTCTAGGAATTTTTAAGTTTAACAAGGATGTCGATGTGTCAATAATGATTCCAAATGCCTGTACACACAAAGCACACACATTAAAATAAAGACATATGCAATGCAATGAATCAAAATATCGCAGTGAGATCATACCATACATTATCTGAACATGTTTTGCAAGTTTTGAATAGACATTTGACTTATGCTTGATTGAGTGATGATATGAAAACATACCAATTAGCTCGAGTTGACACACTTACTTTTTCAGTATCATGATGATATTTAAGGTTCGATTAGAATGACTTATGTGACCCACATGTATACATATGTCAACATATTTCCTTATCTATCACTACCTGAATGCATATTGTACACAACTTGGTCACTTACAGTCATACACAGTGTGGAATCTGGGTTCTATTCGGATTTGGTCCACTTTGGGACTTCTTTTTAATTCCATCTTTGGGAATTTTTCTTTCCTATCGTTCCCCTTGGGAATCTTCTGAATTCCATTTTGGAATTTTTGTTTGGTGTTGGTCCACATTTGGGACTCTTTTTGTTCCATTTTGGAATCTTTTGCTGCACCTTGAAGCTCAAAAGAGACTTCGTGTGAGACTTCAGGTCTGTGGGTACCACAACAAAGAAGCTCACGATGCGGTTCATCACACTGAATAGACTACATCGTTACCCGATCATGCACAACTATCATCACAAGCAATGTATCAAAAGATATATATCTAGACATGTATAACAATGGAACTTAACACAAAGATCATTAAGTTTATGTTTGTCAACAATCAACTTACTTGTTCAGTCTAATTGTCTGAGCTGTCTAGCACATCAATTAACATTCATCAGTCTTTATTTAAAAATGATGTAACAAATAATGTCTAGTGTAACTATCATTTCTCACTTTTTGCAATATAGATTCTTATGACATGATATTTTCTTTTCTTTTTGCTTTTATATTTTGTTTTTGCTTTTCTATTTTCTTTTTCACGCAAGCACACACAATGCAAAAAATAAAATAAAAGACAAAGGAATCAAAATATAACATCAACTTATTATATTTTTGGGTTTTATATTTTTTTTGATTTTTGTTTTGTTTTTTCGAAAAATAGAATCAAACATGATTGATTAATCCTATGGATTGAATTAAGAATTCAAACCGGCCTGACAAAAAAGATTTTGTGAAAAGATCTGCCAGTTGTTTGTCGGTATGAACCTTAATCAAAATTATTAAACCCTTTTCAGAGTTGTCTCTTAGAAAATGATATCTAATTTCGATGTGTTTGGTTTTAGAATGTTGAACAGGATTAGCAGTTATGAACATAGCAGCAGTATTGTCTATGTAAATAGGTGTTTTTAGAAAGTTAAACCCGTAGTCAAGCAACTGATTTTGTAACCATAAAACCTGAGAACATCCTGCAGATGCAGCGATATACTCTGCTTCGGCTGTGGATACAGAAACATTGGTCTGCTTCTTGCATTGCCAAGAGACAAGCCTTGGACCCAAAAATTGACATCCACCAGTTGTCGATTTCCTGTCAAGAGCACAACCACCAAAATCACTGTCAGAATAGCTATATAATTCAAAATTTCCTTCGTAAGGATACCATAACCCAAGATTTGGTTTCCCTTTGAGATATCTGAATATACGCTTCACAGCAACAAGATGCGACTCTTTCGGATCAGACTGGTATCTGGCGCATACACACACAGCGTACATGATGTCTGGTCTTGATGCAGTAAGATACATCAGAGAACCGATCATTGATCTGTATAGTGTTTGATCAACTGCTTTGCCCTTTGGATCCGGTTGAATCTTGCAATTCACATCAGATGGAGTTCGAATTGTTTGACAATCTTGCATCTTGAATTTCTTCAATAACTTCTCAACAAATTTAGATTGATTGATGAAAATTCCGCCAGCTGATTGTTTCACTTGTAATCCAAGAAAGAAGTTAATCTCCCCCATTGAACTCATCTGGAATCTAGACTTCATGATTTCTTCAAATTCTTTGCACATTGACGCACTGGTTGAACCGAAGATAATATCGTCCACATAAACTTGAACACACAACAAATCGTCATTCTCCCTCTTCATAAACAAAGTTGGATCAATCTGACCTCTTGTAAATCCATGTTCTAGTAAATGCTTTGATAATGTCTCATACCAGATTCTTGGAGCTTGGTGTAGACCATATAGAGCTTTACTCAACTTGTATACACGATGAGGATAGTCAGGATCTTCAAAACCCGGAGGTTGTCTGACATATACGTCATCTGTAATTGGTCCATACAAGAAAGCACCTTTGACGTCCATTTGGAATACTTTAAACTTCATGAAGGAAGCATATGCAAGAAAAACGCGTATGGCTTCAAGTCTTGCGACCGGAGCAAACACCTCTTCATAATCAATGCCTTCTTCCTGAGTGTATCCCTGTGCAATGAGTCTTGCTTTGTTCCTCACTACAATGCCACGTTCGTCTGGCTTGTTTTTGTACAACCATCTTGTACCAATTGCGTTCTCTCCTTCAGGTAAGTCCACAAGTTTCCAAACTTCCTGTTTGCGAAACTGAAGTAATTCCTCTTGCATGGCTTCAATCCAACTGTTATCTTACAGCGCCTCTGAAATGTTCTTTGGCACCACTTGAGATAGAAAACACGAATAAAGACAGACATTTGCTTGCTCAGTCTGACTTCTTGTAGTTCTCTGATTCAACGGCCCAATAATCTGAGAGACAGGATGTTTCTTGTGAATTCGATGAATTGGTATGTCACCTCCTTGCACTTGACTCTCCAGATTGGAAGTATTCAGATTTGGTAGATCTTGTAGTATGGACGAAGTATGCGGTGTGAAATTCGGGACTTGATCCGGTGAATTGATGAAGTAATCAAATGATTCTGGAACAGCTTCACCATTCGTATCTGATGATGGTTGATTCTGAACAGATCCACCATCATTAGGAGATACTTGCGGATTCACATCTTCTTCATGATTGTTCGATTCTTGATCTTCATGAGAACCAGAAGGACCCGGATCTTGACTGGATTTGACATGATCAGGATTGTGAAAAGACATGAATGGATATTCTGAGTTGAGGTTTCCATCCTCGTCATTATCAGAATCGTCACTAAAGCATCCTAAGTCGCCTGATTCCTTCCTTGCGTTTCCTGAAAAATCAAATAAGTTAGAATTGAAGGATTTCGATAATGAATCTAAATCAAATAACCATTCGGGACCATGAGCCACTAAGGGAAACGAATTTTCTAAAAACTTGACGTTGATAGTTTCAATAACAGTATTTGTTTTGCTATTAAAAACCCGATAAGCTTTAGAAACAGACGAATAACCTAAGAAAAATCCATCGTCAGATTTTGACTCAAACTTCCCGAGATGATCATTCAAATTTAAAATCGAAACAGGACAACCAAATGCTTTCAAGTAAGAAATATTTGGTTTCCTTCCAAACAACAACTCATAAGAAGTTTTCTGTTTATCTTGAACTAATAATGTTCTATTTTGTACAAAACACGCAGTAGCAATAGCTTCGTCCCAAAAAGTGATAGGGATTTTGGCATCTGCGAGCATGGATCTTGCTGCTTCAATTAGTGTCCGGTTTTTCCGTTCCGCAACCCCATTCTGTTGAGGCGTTCTTGGCGCACTAAATTGTCTAGCAATCCCCTTTTCTGCACAAAATAAATCAACATTAGCATTCTTAAATTCAGTTCCATTATCACTTCTTAAAATTTTAACTTTGCATTCCAATTGATTTTCATCTTTGATGATAAATTCTTTTAATAATTCAGCTGTTTCAGATTTTGCATGCAAAAAATAAACCCAAGAAAATCTAGTGAAATCGTCAATAATGACAAAACAGTAAGACTTCTTTCCGATGCTTTGCACGTTTGTTGGTCCGAAAAGATCCATATGTAGCATCTGCAAGGGTTTTGAAATGGAGTTTTCTTGCTTGGACTTAAAAGACATCCGATGCTGTTTTCCCTTCAAACACGCTGGACAAAGATCAGTTGTGGAAAATTTCTTCGATGGGATTCCCACAGCGTGATTTCCAGTTACCAAACGGTTCATGTTTCTGAAGTTGGAATGTCCCAGCCGTCTATGCCAAAGCTGACTCTCATCATTTGAAGCATGGGCAATGAGACAGGTTGTTTCGGTTTCAGCATCAATCTGCGACATATCCAATTTGTATACATCACGATCTCTTGGCGCTTTAACCACTACCCACTCATTGTCAATCTTGAAACCTGGTTTAAGAATATAACAGAAAGAATCATCAAAAAGAGTTGAATAAGATTTATCACAAATTTGCGAGACACTTAGTAAGTTAAAGTTCAACTGTGCACAGTAGTTGACTTTATCAAAACTAATAACTCCATTCGAGACAGTTCCTTCTCCTGTGATTTTACCACCAGCATCACCTCCAAAAGCCACGTGAGTACCATTTTTCAGCTTGAAATCCTGAAGCAAGGCATGGTTGCCTGTCATGTGCCGGCTACACCCACTATCAACGAACCATGAGTTGATAGGTCTTCTTGGGCGTACCTGCAATTCAACAATCAATTAGTTAGTTTGGTCAACCCAGGCCCACACGGTCTTGGGTTTTCCGAATCTATCTACAATAGTAACTTGTTGATATTGGATATTTTGAAAATTTGTTTCATTCGTGAGATTTTGATGCTGATAACTATTGTTTCGCCCATTGGCGTTCACTAATTGCTTTCTCCTCAAAGCACTAAACCTTTCCTCTAGCTTAGGATCAAGGTTATTTTCAAACTTTTGATTTCTCACCATTAAAGCTCTTGGTTTAAAACTATTAACCTGCACATTTCTTGAAAAGTTAGAAACAGAATTATTTCGATTAAAAATGATGTAACAAATAATGTCTAGTGTAACTATCATTTCTCACTTTTTGCAATATAGATTCTTATGACATGATATTTTCTTTTCTTTTTGCTTTTATATTTTGTTTTTGCTTTTCTATTTTCTTTTTCACGCAAGCACACACAATGCAAAAAATAAAATAAAAGACAAAGGAATCAAAATATAACATCAACTTATTATATTTTTGGGTTTTATATTTTTTTTTATTTTTGTTTTGTTTTTTCGAAAAATAGAATCAAACATGATTGATTAATCCTATGGATTGAATTAAGAATTCAAACCGGCCTGACAAAAAAGATTTTGTGAAAAGATCTGCCAGTTGTTTGTCGGTATGAACCTTAATCAAAATTATTAAACCCTTTTCAGAGTTGTCTCTTAGAAAATGATATCTAATTTCGATGTGTTTGGTTTTAGAATGTTGAACAGGATTAGCAGTTATGAACATAGCAGCAGTATTGTCTATGTAAATAGGTGTTTTTAGAAAGTTAAACCCGTAGTCAAGCAACTGATTTTGTAACCATAAAACCTGAGAACATCCTGCAGATGCAGCGATATACTCTGCTTCGGCTGTGGATACAGAAACATTGGTCTGCTTCTTGCATTGCCAAGAGACAAGCCTTGGACCCAAAAATTGACATCCACCAGTTGTCGATTTCCTGTCAAGAGCACAACCACCAAAATCACTGTCAGAATAGCTATATAATTCAAAATTTCCTTCGTAAGGATACCATAACCCAAGATTTGGTTTCCCTTTGAGATATCTGAATATACGCTTCACAGCAACAAGATGCGACTCTTTCGGATCAGACTGGTATCTGGCGCATACACACACAGCGTACATGATGTCTGGTCTTGATGCAGTAAGATACATCAGAGAACCGATCATTGATCTGTATAGTGTTTGATCAACTGCTTTGCCCTTTGGATCCGGTTGAATCTTGCAATTCACATCAGATGGAGTTCGAATTGTTTGACAATCTTGCATCTTGAATTTCTTCAATAACTTCTCAACAAATTTAGATTGATTGATGAAAATTCCGCCAGCTGATTGTTTCACTTGTAATCCAAGAAAGAAGTTAATCTCCCCCATTGAACTCATCTGGAATCTAGACTTCATGATTTCTTCAAATTCTTTGCACATTGACGCACTGGTTGAACCGAAGATAATATCGTCCACATAAACTTGAACACACAACAAATCGTCATTCTCCCTCTTCATAAACAAAGTTGGATCAATCTGACCTCTTGTAAATCCATGTTCTAGTAAATGCTTTGATAATGTCTCATACCAGATTCTTGGAGCTTGGTGTAGACCATATAGAGCTTTACTCAACTTGTATACACGATGAGGATAGTCAGGATCTTCAAAACCCGGAGGTTGTCTGACATATACGTCATCTGTAATTGGTCCATACAAGAAAGCACCTTTGACGTCCATTTGGAATACTTTAAACTTCATGAAGGAAGCATATGCAAGAAAAACGCGTATGGCTTCAAGTCTTGCGACCGGAGCAAACACCTCTTCATAATCAATGCCTTCTTCCTGAGTGTATCCCTGTGCAATGAGTCTTGCTTTGTTCCTCACTACAATGCCACGTTCGTCTGGCTTGTTTTTGTACAACCATCTTGTACCAATTGCGTTCTCTCCTTCAGGTAAGTCCACAAGTTTCCAAACTTCCTGTTTGCGAAACTGAAGTAATTCCTCTTGCATGGCTTCAATCCAACTGTTATCTTACAGCGCCTCTGAAATGTTCTTTGGCACCACTTGAGATAGAAAACACGAATAAAGACAGACATTTGCTTGCTCAGTCTGACTTCTTGTAGTTCTCTGATTCAACGGCCCAATAATCTGAGAGACAGGATGTTTCTTGTGAATTCGATGAATTGGTATGTCACCTCCTTGCACTTGACTCTCCAGATTGGAAGTATTCAGATTTGGTAGATCTTGTAGTATGGACGAAGTATGCGGTGTGAAATTCGGGACTTGATCCGGTGAATTGATGAAGTAATCAAATGATTCTGGAACAGCTTCACCATTCGTATCTGATGATGGTTGATTCTGAACAGATCCACCATCATTAGGAGATACTTGCGGATTCACATCTTCTTCATGATTGTTCGATTCTTGATCTTCATGAGAACCAGAAGGACCCGGATCTTGACTGGATTTGACATGATCAGGATTGTGAAAAGACATGAATGGATATTCTGAGTTGAGGTTTCCATCCTCGTCATTATCAGAATCGTCACTAAAGCATCCTAAGTCGCCTGATTCCTTCCTTGCGTTTCCTGAAAAATCAAATAAGTTAGAATTGAAGGATTTCGATAATGAATCTAAATCAAATAACCATTCGGGACCATGAGCCACTAAGGGAAACGAATTTTCTAAAAACTTGACGTTGATAGTTTCAATAACAGTATTTGTTTTGCTATTAAAAACCCGATAAGCTTTAGAAACAGACGAATAACCTAAGAAAAATCCATCGTCAGATTTTGACTCAAACTTCCCGAGATGATCATTCAAATTTAAAATCGAAACAGGACAACCAAATGCTTTCAAGTAAGAAATATTTGGTTTCCTTCCAAACAACAACTCATAAGAAGTTTTCTGTTTATCTTGAACTAATAATGTTCTATTTTGTACAAAACACGCAGTAGCAATAGCTTCGTCCCAAAAAGTGATAGGGATTTTGGCATCTGCGAGCATGGATCTTGCTGCTTCAATTAGTGTCCGGTTTTTCCGTTCCGCAACCCCATTCTGTTGAGGCGTTCTTGGCGCACTAAATTGTCTAGCAATCCCCTTTTCTGCACAAAATAAATCAACATTAGCATTCTTAAATTCAGTTCCATTATCACTTCTTAAAATTTTAACTTTGCATTCCAATTGATTTTCATCTTTGATGATAAATTCTTTTAATAATTCAGCTGTTTCAGATTTTGCATGCAAAAAATAAACCCAAGAAAATCTAGTGAAATCGTCAATAATGACAAAACAGTAAGACTTCTTTCCGATGCTTTGCACGTTTGTTGGTCCGAAAAGATCCATATGTAGCATCTGCAAGGGTTTTGAAATGGAGTTTTCTTGCTTGGACTTAAAAGACATCCGATGCTGTTTTCCCTTCAAACACGCTGGACAAAGATCAGTTGTGGAAAATTTCTTCGATGGGATTCCCACAGCGTGATTTCCAGTTACCAAACGGTTCATGTTTCTGAAGTTGGAATGTCCCAGCCGTCTATGCCAAAGCTGACTCTCATCATTTGAAGCATGGGCAATGAGACAGGTTGTTTCGGTTTCAGCATCAATCTGCGACATATCCAATTTGTATACATCACGATCTCTTGGCGCTTTAACCACTACCCACTCATTGTCAATCTTGAAACCTGGTTTAAGAATATAACAGAAAGAATCATCAAAAAGAGTTGAATAAGATTTATCACAAATTTGCGAGACACTTAGTAAGTTAAAGTTCAACTGTGCACAGTAGTTGACTTTATCAAAACTAATAACTCCATTCGAGACAGTTCCTTCTCCTGTGATTTTACCACCAGCATCACCTCCAAAAGCCACGTGAGTACCATTTTTCAGCTTGAAATCCTGAAGCAAGGCATGGTTGCCTGTCATGTGCCGGCTACACCCACTATCAACGAACCATGAGTTGATAGGTCTTCTTGGGCGTACCTGCAATTCAACAATCAATTAGTTAGTTTGGTCAACCCAGGCCCACACGGTCTTGGGTTTTCCGAATCTATCTACAATAGTAACTTGTTGATATTGGATATTTTGAAAATTTGTTTCATTCGTGAGATTTTGATGCTGATAACTATTGTTTCGCCCATTGGCGTTCACTAATTGCTTTCTCCTCAAAGCACTAAACCTTTCCTCTAGCTTAGGATCAAGGTTATTTTCAAACTTTTGATTTCTCACCATTAAAGCTCTTGGTTTAAAACTATTAACCTGCACATTTCTTGAAAAGTTAGAAACAGAATTATTTCGATTGAAATTTCTCAAAACCGGAGAATGACTTTGACTCATATTTTGAAAACCAAATGATTGATTTCTTTGAAAATTTGAAAACGGAGTCATTTCTCTTGTTGAGTTTGATCGAAAGAAACAATCCTTTGTGTCATGGTTTCTTCTCTCACAAATTTCGCAAAATTTGTTAAAATAACATTCTTCTGAAGAATGATTTCTTTTGTTACAGAAACTGCAGTACCTGTTAAAGAAACATTCAGCAGTTGCATGATTATATCTATCACAAATTTCACAATGTTTCTTGCTAATCCTAAAGAGCCGATTGTTAACTTTTGATGTTGAACCAAAACGTGATTCATTATCTTGGTTATTCGGTTTTAGATTAACATTCTTTTGTGGAGTCTTTGTTTGTGACGTTGATTGCATGGGACTTTGGTTCGATTTTAACCTGTTCTGTTTGGTCACCTTTTTGTTTTCAATTCTCTTATCATTGACAGCGGAAGACTTAGGACCTGAACCTGTTTTCAGACCAGAGTTAGATTTGATTTGAGCATTGATTTGGTTACCATAAGAACCGTTCATGTCGAAAGTACCTGCAGACACAAATTTGATTGTCTTACCTTTTGACACTTTCTTGACAGGTTTAACTTTGTCAGATTTAACACTTTGAGCTTTGGTGTTATCATTCGATTTTATGACACTTTTACCTTTCAATTCTTTTGTTTCAGATTGATTTGACATTAATTTCGATTTCTGCTTCTTTGCAGTTGAAACTTCGACTTTCTTCACTTCTTGCTTCTTGATCAACTGATCAGCAACTTGCGCCTTTTTTGTTCTTTCTTCCACCTGATATATTCAGGATCATTGTATCCTGAAAATTCACCTTCTTCCTTCACCGTTGTTTCTGGTTCGGGATTAAGCTTTGGATATTCAACGAGTTGAATAAGAACAGGCTCCGATTTGTTCTCGGATTTGTTACTTGCTTCATCATCTGCTTCAGTTGTCATTCCATCTTCTTCTCTCAAACTTTCAATCAACACCTCAGATCCTTCGGACTCGGATTTACTTCTTTGAATTTCTTTGAATTTACGTTCATTTTCAGGTGAATGATCAAATTCATTAAAGTTTTCCGGTAAGGTTTGAGTGATTGAATTTGGCATCGGTTCATGAGTAAAACCCAACCCGGTTTTGTTTTTGTTACCTCTTTCATTAATGAGTTGTTCAACCATTGTTTTACAACTTTTAACTTTCTTTAATTCAACTTGTGTGACAGCATGTTCAACTTTTTCTTGTTCAAAGTTCTTTGTCATTTCTTCAAGTTGTTTGGTAACAAGTTCCAATTCTTTCAAAGTTTTGTTCCATGATTCGGTTAGTGACAAAATCTTCTCATCAGAAATTTTATGATCAATTTTAAGTTGTTCATGAAGTTTTTCATGTTTACTTAATTTATCACCAATTTTAAATGAATGAGTTCGATGATGTTCTACCTGTTGAATGCATTGTTCAGAACATAACCTTTCTTTCACATCTAGGGGCAATGGAACATAGTTAGGGGGTAAGTCATTAACCTTTGGTTGTTCGGTAGCAGATGAAGACTCACTGGATGTAGCCATTAACGCAATTTCAGCTTCATTTTCTTCAGTAGGATCATACTTTGCACTCCAGTCATAATCTTCAGAATCTTCACTCACATCATCAACCATCTTTCCATCCCCTTCTTCAGACCAGTCTTCTTCAATTTCACATACCAGAGCCAGACTTGATGTTAGATTAGACGTAAATTGTTCTGCATAAGCGCTCCAATCATACCCATCTTTTACGCTGACTACCAGTGCCTTTGTTTGGTCTTCTGGCTTCTTTCCTTCGTCTTTCAATTCCGCCATGGGAAGACTTTGGTATGGTTTCTGAAAGAAACGTTGATTTCTGCCCTGATAACTCGAAGACTGTTGAGAACTTTGACCTTGACCTTGATTGCTTGAACTAGCTTGGTCATTGAAATTCTTTGGAGCTTTGCATTCTCTTGAGAAATGACCATACTGGTTACAATTAAAACATCTGGCCTTCGATTTGTCAAATCCAACTGTCTTGTTAGCATGAGGTTTGTAACTTCGGTTAACATATGCATGCTTTTGTGTTCGATATGCAACCATAACCATTTGCCAATTAAGATCCATTTCTTCAACATCAACTGGATCCATTTCAAATAAGTCTTGAAGGACCACGTCCATTTGACTTAAATGACTTCCTTGATACGCTTGAAAACTTGCCATAAACGCAGTAAAGGCAGTTTTAGTTTCGTCATCTTGAAGCAGAATATTCATTACGTCTTTCACCTTAGCTTGAACATTTGAACTCTGATTTTCTGATTGACTTTGAACTTGGGCTCTTGGTGGAGATTGAGGTTGCGAATAAGTTGGTGAATTTGGAAAGTATGCTGAATCAGTAAAGAAACTTGCACCAACAAATAAGTCACCCTCATCTTCAAACTTTGTTGCATCTTGTGCAAGAAAAGCATTCTCCACAGTATTGGCATGATTTACCACATACTTATACTGAGTTTGTGAGCTTGATCTATCAGTATTTCTTGATCCTTCATCAATCTCAACTTCTTCTATCTTTCCAATAAGCAAATCAAGTTCCATTGGAAATTTCTCAGTATGTTTCAATAGAGTAACAGTTTGCTTCCATGATGATGGTAAAGCACTCAACAATCGATCATTCAAGTCTTGAAGTTCAGTCTTCACTCCGAGGTTTGACATCTCAGTAGTTAAGTGAACAAACCTGTTCATCATCTGGTGCACTGTCTCTCCATTAATGTGTTCAAATAATTCCAGTTGTCTTTTCAATTTCGACTTCTTCAAACTCCTCAATTGTTCTCCTCCTTCACATATCGACTTCAAAGCTTTGAAACATGTATAACCAGTCTGATATGCATCCAATCTAGACAGAACTTGTAGTGGCAACCCCTTGCACATTAAAGAATAGGCTTTGCTATCATTCTTTACTTTCCTCAGATCTTCTGCTGACAAATTATCTTCTGGATAAGGTTCAGTAGAGTCTTTGGTGTAGGTACTTGCACTGTCTGGTGCTGTCTGAGTTGGAATGTGAGGACCCTTTTCAATGGACTTCCATAAGTCATTGTCAATAGAACACAAGTGATGTCTCAACCTGATGGTCCAATTCTTGAAATCTGCACGATTCAAAAGTCTAGGAACACGGTTATCAGAATCATCATTAGGAGCCATTTTTAACAAATTTAAAAGAAAATATTTTTGGTTTTTGTTAATTTTTGAAAAGAAGTGATTAAAATACTAAAATAAAGACAAGTAATTAAAGACAAGATAAGAAACAAGTATTAAAAACAACTAAAATGAGTCACACGGCAAAACAGTGAAAATTCTTCTTCAACCGGCTAAACAGTGTCTTTGTTCTTCACCCGGCAGGAAAAAGTCTTTACACGGCAGAACAGTTACCCGGCTCAACAGTTGTAATAATTTTTGTTCTTCACCCGGATGAACAGTTACCCGGCAGCAAGAATAAACTTTGACACGGCAATATTCTTTGACCCGGCAGAATCTTGACACGGTAAAAAGCTTCCCCGGCTGAACAGTACTCGATCACACGGCAAGATAGTTTACCCGGCAACACAATTAATGATTACCCGGCTGACTCTTTGTTCTTCACCCGGCGTAACAGTGTTTTACCCGGCACAACAGTGTATCACACGACTGAACAGTAGCACTTTTTCAAGTCAAAATCTTCACCCGTCTAGAACAAATTCCCTTACACGGCAGTACAGGACCTAATTTCTTCTCAAATCTAAGTCCAAGGAAATTGTCTAAGTCAAAATATTCACCCGGCAAGTTAATCTTCAACCAAAATCATACTGTTCATCATCTTCTCCATGAGAATTTTCTGGGTTTTGTCAAAAACTTGTCCAATTAGTCCAAAATTCACACACAAGCTGTGAAATAGTCCGATTATCAATCCCTTATATCAATCAATCCAAAACATGATCAAATTTGAGCAAAATTTGATTGAACAGTAAATTTTTTCTTTCTTCTAAAATCCTCAGATCTGATGATAATCTGAAGGAATCTGCACAATCGTTGTGTATAGGAGTGATTGCGATGATAAATCACAACTAAAAACAGCAACAATTCATTCAGATCATGATTTTTGAGCAATATTGATGTGTTTTGCTTAAGAACAGTGAAGAACACGATACCGAAAGCTCTGATACCAATTGATAGGTTCAATTGGATCGTTAATATCACTCAAATGATCAGAATAACACGCACAAACAAACAGTTCAATCACAAACACAATCCATACTAATAATTCTCTTTGTATATTGATGATCAAAGCAATTCGTAGTACAAGGTGCAGGAGAAACAAAATCACACATAGTTAATTCTCTCTCTAACAGTGTAAAAGTGATCTAGCCTCTCTCCTCACACACACACACTACATGCTTATAACAACAAATACAAGTTTAAGGAATATAACAAAATAGACCCTAAACTATTTACAAACATATAAACAATAAACAAAATACAAAGTAAATCTTAACAAGGAAATAACCCTAACAAAGATAGACTCAAATCTCTTACACAGAATGTTGATTCAATGCTTACCGAAAAGCATAATCTGAATGTACAACTTATGGAGCTTACTGACAAACTGAACAGATCACAATCTGATCTTGTGCTTATCAAAGAAGAAGTCGAAAAAGAAAAGTCTGTTGAAAAGAAAGATGAGAGATTAGTGCCAACCGGAATCGTTGGATCACTATCTTCTCAAGAAGAAGAAGAAAAGACACAAGAGTTTCAGTCGAAGAAGAAGAAGAAGGTTAGAAGAAAGAAGAGCAAAGCCAAGAAGAACAAGACAAAGGGCGCTTCATCTAATTCTACACCACAGACTCCTTCTACTTCAAAGTCTCAAGATTCCGAATCCCCTAGTGATTCAAACTGTGACGTATACTGTTTAATTTGTGACTCTGAAACTCATCATATCTCAGATTGTATTTACAGTCAAGGTGTCTTTCCTTTTGGGTCAAAAGGGGACAAGTTCAAGACTACAGCTCCTTCAAGAAAGATTCAACAAGATTCAGAGGTCAAAGCTTCTCAGAAACAACAATCTTCAACAGCAAAGACTTCTCAGAAGAAAGGAAAGAAGTCTCCCTTCAAGGCTCATCAGAAGTATTGTGAGATATGTGAGATGTACAATCACATGACAACGGAATGCTACTACAGCAAGTACTGCAACAACTGTCAGATGTACAACCATGACACAATGGAATGTTACTACAACAAGTACTGTTCCTTCTGTGACATGGTAAATCACAACACATCCGAGTGCTACTACAAGCCGAGAAGGTCAGTCCAAAGAAGTTCATCATGTGCATACCCTTCTAGGTATTTTTCTAACTTTAAAAGATCTAATCATAGACATTCGTTTGATGAAAATCAACATGTCAATAATTCATGGACACCAAAGTTTGTCAAAAACAAAAAGGGAAATCATGATTTAAATGATAAAATGATTCCAATTGTGAATCAATCTTTGAATAAGAAATATAGTCAACAAAACCTGTTTTTAAATGAAATTAACAATTTGTTTGAAAATGACTATAATTACTCTTTTGACAAACAATCCATGAAAGAAGATGAAGGTACAAATTACATTGTATCATCAGAACCACCACCTGAAGGTATTCCTTGCACTTATGAGAATATCTCTTATGTTGATGAATTTGGACGACCCAAAACCGAAATGGTTTGGGTCATTACCTCTAACTGATTTGTTAGTGTGTTAGGGACAGTTATGGAGGCCGGTCAAACAAAGAAAAGAAGACCGTGGCTGATCCCTTATCATGACAAGATACCGAATCTTGTTCATGATGCCTTCGATGCAACTGACACCAAATGGAGTTGGAAACAAAAAGGAACCATTGCAGGAATTTAAAAAAAAAAAACATTTTCAAAAATCAAACAATGATGGCAGTGCAAGAAACAACCAATGTTTCATTTCGTCTGTTTAGATTAAGTATATTGCATGCACTATTCTTACGTTGATAACATATCTGCCATTTTCTTTTCATTAAACTTTCAATTTTCGTAGAAATTTAAAAGTTTAGGGGGAGAAATCATTATTAAAAAAAAAATTAGAAAATTAGAAAAATCCAAAAATATGTTGAATCTACTTGCACTTACATGAGAAATGATAGATACACTAGAGTTATTCGACACATCATTTTTAAACAATAAAGACTGAAGCGTGAAAATTGATGTGCGAGATGGCTCAGACAATTATACTGAACAAGTATATTCTTTGATGATTTAACTAAATTCCAATGAGTTTTTGTGGTTGAAACGTCTTAGTGCATGTGAAACGTTTATACAAATCAAATAGATATCTCGTGAAGCATCTAAATTACATCGGGTAACGATGCAATCTATTCAGTGTGATGAACCGCATCGTGAGCTTCTTTGTTGTGGTATCCACAGACCTGAAGTCTCACATGAAGTCTCTTTTGAGCTTCAAGGTGCAGCAAAAGATTCCCAAAGATGGAACAAAAAGAGTCCCAAATGTGGACCGTCACCAATCAAATTCCAAAATGGAATTCAGAAGATTCCCAAGGGGAACAATAGGAAAAAGAAAAATTCCAAAAAAGGAATTCAAAAGAAGTCCCAAAGTGGACCAAATCCAAATAGAACCCAAATTCCACACTGTTTATGATTGTAAGTGACCTGACGTGTTGAGATGTTCTCAGGATATTTAGATGAGGTGTATAACTTTCTAATGTGCAAGGTATGGGTTACTCAAAACTTATTCCTAATCAACCTAATTGATCATCAAGAATAGAAAAAGTAAGTGTGTCACTTCGAGCTAATTGATTTGTTCAACAATTCATCACTCAATTACTTCACAATTCAAATGTCTATTCTCCAAAATTGCAAAACATGTGTTGGATAAATTGCTAGTATGATCTCATTGCAGGTTAAAGATTCAGAATGTAAAGAGAAAATTCCAAAAATATCAAAAACATTGAAAAAATTCAAAAACACCAAAAGATTGTCATTTTAATATTTTTCTTTTGTGTTGGCAGTTAAACATATGTTATTGATGTTGGAGTTGTTCATCAAGCAATATCTCATCCGATTGAGAACTTAATCTTTACATTGATGATAAATGCACATTATTGCCTGAGTTTTAATGTTTTTCTTTGAGTTGCAGGAACTGTCTCCATTGCAGAACAAGCTTCCACGCGACTTGAAGATGTTCCTGTTCAAGCCTGATTCCAGTCCAAAGATCTCCAAGTCAGATTGTTGAGTGTTAAGAATCCTCCTCTTAATATCTCATACACAGATCCCATTAACCTCTAAAGCAAAAGTTGAGGGGGAGTATTCTAAGTCAAAGAAGTCTTCGCATTCTACTTCAACCGTTGAAGAAGATCCCGTTGCTGATATATAGATTCATCGGAACCTACTCTCTGCTTATTTCTTTCCATAGCCTCTGATGTTACTCAAAAGGGAGAGAAGGATGCAGATTGCTTGTTGAAAGACAGAGTTTTGGCAGCATCATCTTAGGGGGAGTACTGTTGGGTCCTCTTGAAGATAATGCATACCAAAACTTTAAGTTGCTCTCTATGCTCGTCACATGAAGATTTAAGCTGATATGTCGGATTTGTAAAGTGTCATCTTAGGGGGAGTACTGTTGGGGTTATTTGAAGATGTCACTTTCCAAATGTAAGCGAGTGAAGATATCGAGCATCATCACGAGCAAGCACGGGTGAAGACGTTCATAATTTGTATTTGTCTTAGAATATTTGTGTAATCGTTTCGTGCTTAAATGCGCGTTTGTGTTTAACTGCACGTGGTTAGGTTACATTGTAAGGTGAATGGTCTGAACTATAAATACCATCACCTAGGTCATTTATTATAGTGAGTTGCATACATTTCATTGAATATCCCTTGTAACCTCTCTATTTGATCTAATACAATTCTCCTATTCATATTATCATCAATCTTCATCATACTTTGCATTGATCTTCATGAACATCAATACGTGATCAGTGAGTTTCCGCATCACTGATTACAAACAACATCCCCAAACAATCTCAGATCTAGATCCAAGCTCGCTCCCTCTAGAACTATCACCCGGAACCTAAAGCAAAGGTTGCTAAGGGCAAGGGGCACGTCAATGTGAAGGGTAAAGGGAAGGGAAAGGCAAAAGCGGAACCATCAAAACCAAAAGAAAAGAAGCAAAAGAATGATCCATGTTTTCATTGTGGTGAGGTAGGACATTGGTTAAGGAATTGTCGAACCTATCTCAAAGAGTTGAAAGAAAAGAGGGATGCCGGACAAGCATCAGGTACAACCTTCATGATCCATATTGATCTTAATATTACTTCTCATAACACATGGGTATTAGATACCGGATGTGGAACTCATATTTGCAATTTATTGCAGGGGTTCAAAAGAAGTAAGAACTTGAAGAAGGGAGACATTAGTCTCTACATGGGCAATGGAGCTCAAGTTCAAGTTAAAGCAAAAGGAGATTTTGTTTTGAAACTTCCAAGTGGTTTGGAAGTTATTTTGCATGATATTTTGTATGCTCCTAGTTTAACTAGGAACATTATCTCTGTTTCATTGTTAAGACAATTTGGTTATGATTTTAATTTTGTGGACAATGCTATTAATGTATCTTTGAATGGTATCTTTTATTTTAAAGCTTTACCTTATAATGGCATTTATGAATTGGTTCATGATAACACATCCTTTGATAAAAGGTTGTACCAATCATACACCAAGAAACTCAAATTAGATTTGAGTAAAACTTTCATTTGGCATTGTCGCCTTGGTCACATAAGCAAAGGACGCATTAATACACTTCAAAAGAATGGTCTTTTGAAATCAAGTGATGATTCATTTGACAAATGTAAATCTTGTTTATTGGGAAAGATGACCAAGAAGCCCTTTAGTGGAACTAATGAAAGGGCGAAAGACTTATTAGGTATCATACATACGGATGTATGTGGTCCTTTTAAGACAATGACAAGGAATGGTGAAAGATACTTCATTACTTTTACCGACGATTATAGTCGCTATGGGTATGTGTTTCTCTTAAGGCACAAAGATGAAGCCTTTGAAGTATTCAAAGTCTTCCAAAATGAAGTACAAAATCAACTCAACAAAACAATCAAAGTGCTTCGATCCGATAGAGGAGGTGAATACCTTAATGATAAGTTTCTAGATCATCTTAGAAGTTGTGGGATTATCTCACAACTTACTCCACCCGGAACACCGCAACATAACGGTGTATCTGAAAGGAGGAATCGAACTCTACTAGATATGGTTCGATCAATGATGGCTAGAAGCACATTACCTTTATCATTTTGGGGTTTCGCGTTACTTTCTGCAGCCCGTATTCTGAATATGGTCCCTACCAAGAAAGTGGACAAGATACCTTTTGAAATATGGCATGGAAGGGTTCCATCATTAAACTATTTAAAGGTATGGAGTTGTGAAGCTTATGTTAAGCACAACAACCAAAACAAATTAGAAAGCCGATCTACCAAGTGTATCTTTGTAGGATATCCCAAAGATTCTATGGGATATTATTTCTACAACCCAGCCGAGCAAAAGGTCTTCATTGCTCTGAAGGCCGAGTTCTTGGAAACTAAGTTTCTTATGGAAGAAACTATAAGATCCGTGGAACTCGAGGAGGATCTAGAACCACAAATCGATACACGTTTGGTTGACACTAGCAATCAACAAGAGGTTGTTGAAGATGATCAAATGGTTGATCAAGAAACACAAAATGTTCGCAGATCTGGTAGAATTAGTCATCCACCCGAAAGATATGGGTTTTTCATGGATGGATGCTATGTGGTAGATTCCGATGAACCTATCACTTACCATGATGCAATGTCACGATCTGATTGTGACAAATGGCTTGAAGCCATGAACGTAGAGATGCAATCCATGCATGACAACCAAGTATGGGATTTGGTTGTACAACCACCTAACTCCAAACCAGTTGGAAGTAAGTGGGTTTTCAAGAAGAAAACAGATATGCATGGAAACTTGGATACTTATAAGGCTCGGCTTGTAGCAAAAGGTTTCACTCAAACTCAAGGGGTTGATTATGATGAGACCTTCTCGCCTGTTGCAATGCTAAAGTCGATTAGGATATTGTTTGCCATAGCTACACACTATAATTATGAGATTTGGCAAATGGACGTCAAAACCGCTTTTCTAAATGGACATCTTGAAGAGGATGTCTATATGGTTCAGCCTGAAGGTTTTGTCGATCCACAACATCCTAACAAAGTATGCAAGTTAAAGAAATCAATCTACAGATTGAAACAAGCATCTAGAAGTTGGAATCGCCGTTTTGATGAAGAAGTCAAGAAATTTGGATTCATCAAAAATGCTGATGAAGCTTGCGTGTATAAGAAAGCTAGTGGGAGCATCATCACTTTCTTAGTATTGTATGTCGATGACATACTGCTATTTGGAAATGACATTCCAACCATGGAAGGTATTAAAGCCTGCCTTGGGGGTTGTTTTTCCATTAAAGATCTTGGTGAAGCCACCTATATTCTGGGAATAAAGATCTATAGAGATAGATCAAGACGGTTGATAGGTTTAAACCAAAGTGCATACATTGATAAGATCTTGAAAAGGTTCAAGATGGAAAACTCTAAGAAAGGTTTGGTTCCTATTCCGAGAGGAACGATATTGAGTACATCTCAATGTCCAAGCTCAAAGGATGAGCAAGAAAGAATGAAAGGAGTGTCATATGCGTCAGCTATAGGATCCATCATGTATGCAATGATATGCATTAGACCGGACGTGTCATGCGCCTTAAGCATGACGAGTAGATACCAACAGAACCCTGGTGATAGTCATTGGATGGCTGTCAAGAATATATTGAAATACCTTAGACACACTAAAGATATGTTATTGATATATGGTTCTGGTGAAGATGAGCTCGTTGTAAAAGGTTACACGGATGCGAGTTTCCAAACCGATCGAGATGATTCTCGATCACAATCGGGATATGTTTTCGTTTTGAATGGTGGAGCCATCTCTTGGAAGAGCTCAAAACAAGATGTGGTAGCATTATCCACCACGGAATCTGAATACATCGCCGCCTCAATAGCAGCCCAAGAAGCTGCATGGATAAAGAAGTTCATTGCTGATCTAGGGGTAGTCCGTACCATTCAGGACCCCATAGAGATCTTTTGTGACAACAAAGGTGCGATTGCTCAAATCAAGGAACCTCGTGCACATCAAAAGACGAGGCATATTGAGCGGAGATTCAACTACATAAGGGATGAAGTTGAAAAAGGAAAGATATGTATTCGCAAAGTTCACACTGATCAAAACATTGCGGATCCACTCACGAAGCTCCTTGAAAGGCCAAAACATGAGACTCATACTTGTGCCTTAGGCCATTTTAGCATGTTTAAATCCATGAATAAATTAATTATTCTAAATGTCCGTAGTCGATCATATTTATGGGAACAAATATGAAAGTAAGACTATTATGAACTTGGTTTGGTGAACATTCATAAAGGATGGATATATAAAGCAAGGATTTGCTACCAAGGTTCATAAATATTTATGGGATATAAATATTGGACTGACCCGCCCTCAAACGTTACAACATGGAATCTTTGTGATTGATCATAAGTAAATTTGAGTAAAGGCGAATATCATAGTATCCTCTGACCTGAGATACATATTGGGTCTTGATATTCACCAAGTATTATACTTTGACTTAGTTCTTCGCTGCTCTGAAACATGACAATACATAAGGCTAAACTCAAGTGTAATGCAAGGTGTTTGTGAGAGACGTATGAAATCAAATGGGATTTGTCCCTCTTATTCGTTGAGAGTAAGATGTCTAAGGCCTGCAAAGTTAAATCAACAGAGAATGATCACTTTGTGTCTCTGGATTTGACATGACATCTGTGACAAAAGGATAAATGATTAATTCACCTAAATCATTTCAAGTAAGGAACTTGAAGGGGATGATGTTATTGAATGGCACTTCGTCATACGTATTAGGGGTAGTAAACCGTTGTTAGGCGGTATTGACTACTTGCATCAATGTTCTATGTATCTTGTGCAAGTGGGAGATTGTTAGAATTAGTCTGCCCAAGACACATATTATAATTGAGGTGGCTAGTACGTTATGATCCAAGTCGGGTCATACCCAATGACAAGCTAGACAAACACCGAGATATTTATTTTATGACATGATCTAAAATAAATATCAACACTTAGAATATTTAGAAATTGGGTTTCTGGATATTTGCACTTGTGTTAAAAATAAATAATATGGATGATTTATGTTATGAGAGAAAGAATCTTCTACAATGTTGTTTAAGTTGTTTAAATAACATTTACAAGATATATTTTGCTACACCTTGTTTTAAATAAATAAAGAGAGAAAGAAATTAAACAAAAAAAAATTGTTTTTCTCATGGTGGGACCCTCATGGCCGCCTCCCTCCCACCTCTCTCTCTTCTCTTCCATTTTTGGTATTTCAAGGCATGCAAGGTGGAGCGTAGGACACACCATATTATCCTTTTGTCTTTGGAAGACAATACACCTTCTCTCACACACACACAAGAGCAAATAATAGAAAAACTCTCCTCTCTTTCTTTCCTTCTTCAATTTTCGGCCAAAGAAAAAGAGCAAGAAGAAAGGAGTTTTTCAAGTGTTAAATCCTAGCAAAAGTGGTGCTTTGTTGGAGGCTTGAGGGTATACAAGCTTGAGGATCTTCTACTTTGGAGATTAGCCATTCAAACCAACACATTCTCCTTCATATTCCTCTTGAAAGGTATAAACATTTTTACATGTTGTTGGTTTTAGTTTTGATTGCATGCATGTTGTTTTTGGATCCGGGTTTTGGGTTTTGATATTAAAAGAATTTAATATGGTAACAAACAAGTTTGAATATTTCATCCGCTGCGTTTTTATATAAATATGGATTTATATACACTTTGATAACTTGTTAAAACCCAACATTAGTTACATTAAACATTGACCATAACTTCATCGTGGACTCGACACCCTACTTATCCTTACTATTAAGGGTGAATATGAACTCTATTTACTTTATTTTTGACCGACCAAACGACCTCGATCAAAATGGCGCCGCTACCGGGGAATTCGTGTGCTTAGTGTTTAGTTTAATCTAGTTGATAGTTTTCATAAAAAAAACCAAAAACATTTTTATTTTTATTTTTATTTTTATTTTTGTTCTTTTGTTTGTTAAGTCCGGTATTACGCGTGGTTTTCTTCGTTTGTGTTGTGCATGGAACTTCAAATTGCATGCATCAAAATGGAGGACGACCTCAATACAGAAAAGAAACCCATTGATCCCCCATCATTAGTGCAACCAGTGTCTGGAAAATCAGAACAAAGTACTCACTCAACCAGTTCAGGTTATTCTCAAGCTTCACCGCAACTCAAACATTCAACCAAGCACCATCAACCCCAATCTTCACACATGCATCACCTTATGTGAAGGTTTTGGACGATGACCTTCCACCTCAACAACAACCACAATCTAGTAACACATCCCACCAACAATCACCATCAAATTATAACCCATCATTTCAATTACCTGCAAAATTCCAAATGCTTTCTTCAGCAGTTCATTATGAGACATATACAAGAGATAATGAGCATTATTATGAGGGGTATGATGAACTAAAGGGAAACATATTTGACTATCGAGGTGGAAGACGGATAGATAAAGATGGTTATCATGCGGATCTGGTATATGGTGGGTATAGAAGAGAACCCGAAGGGGTAAGGTACACACAACAACAACCTGAACTGGTAACTCAGAGGTACCAAGCTCCAATTCCACCACAACAACAGCAGCAACCAATTGGGCCCAGACTAAGAGGACCCCCCTTAAATAGGGGTCCACAAGTGAACATTCCACAAGGAATACCAAGAAGGCACGATCAAGGTCCAGTACGGGGAATTGAACGTCACTTCAGACCAGTTCTTGCTATCAATCCGTCACCAATTGTTTTACCGATCTATCAAGGGAGATGATTTGAGGTTTGATCTCATTCCATTCAGAATTTGCCAAAGTATCATGGATTAGTAACTGAAGAACCATACCAACATATTGGGGCTATGATTCAAGGTGCAACACGATCGAGTGCCAAGGGTTTACTCCAGATGAGGTGAAGTTAGTATTGTTTCAGTTCACATTAGAGGACAAGGCACAACAATGGTTTCAATCTCTACCATCTACTTCAATCGCCACATTGGAAGACATGCAACAACAATTCTTGAATGAGTTCTACACTAATCAAAGAACTAGTGATGCAAGGAAAAATCTGAGAGGTTTTACCCAAGGAACGGGTGAGATGTTTCATGAAGCATTCACACGCTTTAAAATGATGATAAAGAATTGTCCTCATCATGGTTTAGATATGTGGGAGTTGCTCAACGCGGTCCTTGAAGGATTAGCACCAGAAGATATTCGTGACCTCAATTCCATCTCAAATTGAACATTTGGTACTAATGATGAAGATATGGACTGGGAGTATTTGGAAAGGATGTCAACAAATTCGAAGAGACAAGCTCAAGTTGGTAGAAGGGCAAGGCATCCGGTTGTGAAGTCCATTGCTAGTACCATCGTTAAAAATGAGAGGTTAACAAATTCGGAGCAACAAATGGCACGAATGAGTTCTAGGACATAAAAGAGTAATAAAATATATAACTTTTGTGCCAATTGCAATGAAATAGGGCATTCGGCTGAACAATGTCCGAGTCAGGATGAGAACTTTGAAGAGGTGAATCATTTGCAAGGAAGTGGTAGGAACTTTGATATGAACTCCAACACCTACCACTCGGGCCTCAGAAACCACCCAAACTTCAGGTATGGTAATCCTAATAATCAAGCTAATTCTAATTTTCAGGGAAGCAACCAAAGTAGTCGACAACAATACCAACCTCGTTTTCAGAATTATCATCAAAACAACTATCAAGGGGGGTCATCTGGATTTTCTAGTTCCACTGGTGGGAATGAAATGTTAGAGATTCTGAAGGCTATACAAGTAGATCAGAAGGCCATGCAACAAGATCTACAACAGAGAAATCCGAATGATGAAATTAGAGAGAAGACAATTCAATCTCTAATAACACAAGTGGGTCAACTGGCGACAAAGATGAATGATCTAAAGAATAATAGTAGGATATTACCTAGTGATACACATGTCAACCCCTCACATCAGAGTTCAAATCCAAAGTACATGAGGAATGTGAACATAAACTCAGTTAGTATCCCTTCTTGACTCTGAATGTATTGATATATGTTTAAACCCTTCTCCACAAGTACTTGCAGGTACGATAGAGGGAGTTGATGAAGCTGAAGAGAGTGACCCAAGAACACCTATCATTCCAATCAAAGTTGGAAAAATTAAGATAAAAAGGGCACTTTTAGATTACGGAGCGGGTGTGAGCATCTTGCCAGGCCTGTTGTATGATCAATATGAGTTTGGTTCTTTAGAAGAAGTTGACACCACTTATGGGGTTTAAAATATACATACTTTATAAGAATATTTCTTACACTTTTGGGTTACTTTGATTAATTTTTACTCTTAAACGGTTCATATTTAATTATTACTTTGATTATTTTAAGAGATCGCAAGTGAAAATAATTTATTTTGAAAAGCAAAAGAAAGTTAGAAGTTTAATAAACATGATGTATCAAATAAAACATAATGAAAATCATTATTATCTATTTATTTTGTTATTAACTTTTAGGTTTTTATTTGTTGAAATATTAAACAGGGCCATGCAAATGTGAATACAATAGTTTAAAAGCAATCTATGATTTTATGGGCTTTTACGTGGGCTTTGAAAGAAAAAATCAAGCACCTTAAATTATTTGTGGGCAAGGAGTATAAAGGAAGGGGGATATTATTTTTGTTGGGAGCAATCATTAAGAGGAAAAAAAAGTCAGCCGCAAGGAAGAAAAAAGAGCAAGTGGACGGCAGCAACATTATTATTTGGTTCTTTTTCTTACGCACGAAGCAAAACGCACGGAAGGAGTCAACGACAAAAGAGACAAAAGAGAGTTGAGATTGAAAAATATGGAGCCGACACCCCTGGCTGATGTGACCTTGTTTTTTTAGAAAAAAGAAGAGAAAAAAAACAGTCTATACCCGTAAGTTTCATCCATCAAATATTCACCCTAATATGACAATAATTTTTAACCAGGTTAAGTTCGTTAAGTTTCATCCATCAAATTTATATGATTTAAGGGGCTGATGTGACCTAAGGGGCTGTTTGTTTTTTAAAAAAAGGTCTCCCAGACCTCTTTTGTCTGCGCAGTGCAGACCACGTACAGACGTTTTGGTCTGCAGTGTGTTTGTTTTTCGGAAGACGTTTCACTTAAAAAGGTCTGCGCGTCCTCTTCTTGAGGCAGACAAGGACTAAAGTCTTCTGAACTCTTCTCACCTCTTCTCATTTCTCATTCACACTTGTTCTTGTTCTCTGGTCTCTCTCAAACCTTACATCCCCTCTCATTCTGTCATTCACGATGTCCAGCCACCGGCGCCGGCGCACCCCGTCCAGCCGATGTCCTCCCCCTCATCTTCATCTTCTTCTTCTTCACACAATGGAAAGAAGTGAGTGAATTGCAGAATACAAACCTTCAAAAAACCTTCATCAACGGTGAAATCTCTCATTTCATCTCCTTCATCTTTTATCGGCACACCTTTTCCGTCACAATCACGCCGTGAATCGAGTTGAGAGATTGATCTATACTTTAGCTGATGCGGCTGTTGTTGTTGATTCAGCTACTTCTGGTTCTGGAGATTCGGCTGCTACGACGGTGCAGAAGTCCGGCGAATGGTTCGGTTTTATATCTGATGCTATGGAAATGGTTTTGAAGGTAACTTGTTACAAATATGCAATCGATTCTATTGCTATTGCGTATTGGTATCGTGTTTGGATTCATGTTGTGATAGTTAGGTGTGATTAGACGAGAATATGATGTTTTAGATGTGATTATTTGGAACATAGAAGGTAGAGACTAGTGTTTTGATTGTGTTTTAATAATAAGTTAGTGATTAGATAATAGTTTGACAAATTTTGATTTGTGTTTGGATTTATGGTGTGTAACTTTTTTCTTCATTATCAAGCTAATTGCTGATATTAAAATTGTAAATGTGTAAATGCTGAAAGTAATTTGCTTGATTGATGATCATGAAGCTGTATTGGCACTTGTTTCATTAGGTAAATTATAATGTTGTTCACTTATGACTAAAATTGTAAAAGCAAATGCTTAAAAACATGATTTTGGAAACATGCTAGTTCATATTTGAGTAGCAATTGTTTTACACCAATAAGCATGATATGAAAATTGATATCTTTGTACCTGTCAAATTTTGTTCAACTTCCTGTTTCAACTCGAAGTATTCGATTATATTTATGTCGTATTTATAAAAAATATCATGAAAGATAATGAGTCAAATGGGTTGAATGGGAGAGAAACATATATAGGATGGGTGTGATTAATAGAAATGGGTTGAATGTCAAAAATATTATTTTATTTCAGCAGACTCCAAAAGATAAAAAAACAAACAGTCTTTTTCTTGCAGACTGCAGAGGTTTGGTCCACCTCTTCTTCTGCAGATGTTTGTAGATGTGGTCCGCAGACTGCAGACATTTTCCTGCAGAAAAAACAAACAACACCTTAACCTATGCCTTGTCAAGTAACCATGTAATCGGGCTAAACTGTGGCTTTCTAAATGTGAGACCCTGTAGATAGATTGATATCACTTGAACTAAAGCAGACACTAAAGGAAAACCGATTGGCTAGTGTTAGGGTTATACTAATTTTTACCTTGACTTATTGCTTGTTTGAAAAATGCTTATGTTATCTTTAAATGTTTGTTGGAAGCTATTGTTTCGATTATGATTCCATTGCCTGCTTTTTCAGGGACGAAAAATGTTTAAGTGTGAGGATATTTAATGTGGTTTAAAATATACATACTTTATAAGAATATTTCTTACACTTTTGGGTTACTTTGATTAATTTGTACTCTTAAATGGTTCATATTGTTGGTCCAGATAATCGTTAATCCGTGCTATTTTGATTTAGATCTGATCAAAACCTTTTGTTACCACTAGATCTAGCAACAAAATGGTTATGAATTTGATCAAAAAGTAAACAACCCATAAAAACCCATTAAGAAGTAGATTGAGAAGATGAAGTTGTCACACCCTCAAAATCCACTAACGGAGTTTTACCGTTAAGTGTGTGACAAACCAAGATCTCAGTCATTAGTTACACCAAACGACACTATATGAATTTAAAACATACGTGTCTCATTAAATGAGAAAATTTAATACATAGTTAACGTTTAAAAGTTTGCGGAAGCGTAATCGAAATGTAATGTCAAAATATTAAATAGAAACTAAATGCACAACACGCGCCAAACGTTAATCACATATTAAAAAAAACAATGAAATGTTATGATATCAAAATCATACAACCATGTCATACCATGCCCTAGCGTGATGTGTGCCATATAAACCTGAGAAAAAGATATACTAACAAGTGTCAACACGACGGTTGGTGAGTTCACATAATAGTTACATAATCAAGTAAGTTCGTTTGCAAGTAGAAATATAAATAAAGCATGTCGGTGTAGGTAGCTAGTTTATACTACATGTCCTTAGAGTCAAATGTATTTGACCGAAGCTGACGTGTGTACACATTACGTGTATAGTGTGCCTGTAGTACATCCCAGCAGGATGCACATGTAAGTATGTTAGGCCAATTCAACACATGTTCGACAAGTCCATCTGTCGTGCTAGCGCGACTAGCCCGGGTGGGGTTTGTCAAACCCAGTAGTACTACTTAAAATTCCCCAGCTATTTCCCAAATACTAACTGTCAACTAGGTATCCATGAGGACTTTCATGAACAATAAAAGTAACTCTAACCAGACATGCGACATACCATATTTCTAAATCTGTAAAAGTAATTATTCGTGTTTCCTTCCCATAAGGGTAAGAGCAGTAGAAAAAGGTTCAGTGAACTCACCTTTGAAGCGCACAACAATTAAACAGCACAACGCCACAAAAGATTCTAAACCTTCTTACGACCTGCTTAATAGTTAATTGTTTGTTATTTATATTTACACGAATACATATATACTTATATACACATACCCATCTAGCACATTTCATGCATCCTATCACTAGTTTGACCCGACTCATATTATCATCGCGTGACTCATATACTTTTCATATTTGTATCTTATGTCATGTATTCACACAAATAAACTACCTTTACATATCTAAACTTTTATATACTCCATACCTCACACACAATACATACCATACGCGCCACAACCTACCGTGCACACAATACTTACCTCACACATATACTACACGCTATTGATACAATACATATATAGGATTACCTTTATTACATGTTTTACATACACCACAAGCATGCTACTTTGTGTTGTATGTTTCGGTTACATACATATATGTATAACGTCCCATACAATTTACCTTTGATTCACATACATACATGCAAATTAGAACCGTAAATCACACACATATACATACATTTTTATTCCAACCCCATTATTATAGAATATACATGCTGTTATATCTCCTTACATATATATTTTCTTTCTTAGATCGCTAATATATAACAATCCATGGCTGCTACAAAACCAACATTTATGCACCTAGCTTTTACTGGTTCTACGCATGCAAGATTATATATATGTGTATTTGTGTGTTGCACAACTATGACTGATGCTACATACCAACGCAGCGCTATATATTCGGTTATATATGTATACAAGAACACATATATGAACAGTCGATGTATATACATACAAGAACATGAACCTTTGTCGCACATAAATAATACATACTTGCATCCATTTACTTACCGATTACACATATACACGGAATCGTATACATACTTATTGTTAGGGCTATTTCCTAGTTAAGATTTACTTTGTATTTTGTTTATATGTTTGTAAATAGTTTAGGGTCTATTTTGTTATATTCCTTAAACTTGTAATTGTTTGCTTTAAAGCATGTAGTGAGAGAGTGTGAGGAGGGAGGCTAGATCACTTTTACACGTTAGAGAGAGAATTAACTGTGTGTGATTTATTTCTCCTGCACTTGTACTACGAATTGCTTTGATCATCAATATACAAAGAGAATTATTAGTATGTTTTGTGTTTGTGATTGAACTGTTTGTTTGTGCGAATTATTCTGATCATTGTGAGTGATATTAACGATCCAATTGAACCTATCAATTGGTATCAGAGCTGTTGGTACTGTGTTCTTCGCTGTTCTTAAGCAAAACACATCAATATTGCTCAAAAATCATGATCTGAATGAATTGTTGCTGTTTTTAGTTGTGATTCATCATCATAATCACTCCTATACACAACGATTGTGCAGATTTCATTAGATCATCATCAGATCTGAGAAATTAAGAAACTACTGTTCGATCGAATTTTTCATAAATTCATCAAAAATTGGACATGTTTCAGATTGATTGATATAAGGGATTGATAATCGGACTATTTCACAGCTTGTGTGTGAATTTTGAACGAATTGGACAAGTTTTTGACAAAACCCAGAAAATTCTCATGGAGAAGATGATGAACAGTATGACTTTGGTTGAAGATTAACTTGCCGGGTGATTATTTTGACTTAGACAAATTCCTTGGACTTAGATTGAACAACAAATTAGGTCCTGTATTGCCGTATAAAGGATTTTGTGCTTGTCGGGTGAAGAATTTGACTTGAAAAAGTGTTACTGTTCAGCCGGATCAAACACTGTTGTGCCGGGTAAAACACTGTTACGCCGGGTGATAAACAAAATACAGCCGGGTAATCATCAACTGTGTTGCCGGGTAAACAACCTTGCCGTGTGATCGAGTACTGTTCAGCCGGGGAAGCTTTTTACCGTGTCAAGATTCTGCCGGGTCAAAGACTTATTGCCGTGTGAAGTTTATTCTTGTTGCCGGGTAACTGTTCATCCGGGTGAAGAACTAAAGTATTTCAACTGTTTAGCCGTGTAAAGACTTTTTCCTGCCGAGTGAAGAACAAAGACACTGTTTAGCCGGTTGAAGAAGGATTTTCACTGTTTTGCCGTGTGACTCATTTTAGTTGTTTTTAATACTTGTTTCTTATCTTGTCTTTAATTACTTGTTTTTATTTTAGTATTTTAATCACTTCTTTTCAAAAATTAACAAAAACCAAAAATATTTTCTTTAAAATTTGTTAAAATGGCTCCTAATGATGATTCTGATAACCGTGTTCCTAGACTTTTGAATCGTGCAGATTTCAAGAACTGGACCATCAGGTTGAGACATCACTTGTGTTCTATTGACAATGACTTATGGAAGTCCATTGAAAATGGTCCTCACATTCCAACTCAGACAGCACCAGATAGTGCAAGTACCTACACCAAAGACTCTACTGAACCTTATCCAGAAGATAATCTGTCAGCAGAAGATTTGAGAAAAGTAAAGAATGATAGCAAGGCTTATTCTTTAATGTGCAAGGGGTTGCCACTTCAAGTTCTGTCTAGATTGGATGCATATCAGACTGGTTATACATGTTTCAAAGCTTTGAAGTCGATATGTGAAGGAGGAGAACAATTGAGGAGTTTGAAGAAATCAAAGTTAAAGAGACAATTGGAATTATTTGAACATGTTAATGGAGAAACAGTGCACCAGATGATGAACAGATTTGTGCACTTAACTACTGAGATGTCAAACCTTGGAGTGAAGACTGAACTTCAAGACTTGAATGATCGTTTGTTATGTGCTTTACCATCATCTTGGAAGCAGACTGTTACTTTGTTGAAACATACTGAGAAATTTCCAATGGAACTAGATTTGCTTATTGGAAAAATTGAAGAAGTTGAGATTGATGAAGGATCAAGAAATACTGAAAGATCAACCTCACAAACTCAGTATAAGTATGTGGTAAATCCTGCCAATACTGTGGATAATGCTTTTCTTGCACAAGATGCAATGAAGATTGAAGATGAGGGTGACTTATTTGTTGGTGCAAGTTTCTTTACTGATTCAGCATACTTTCCAAATTCACCAACTTATTCGCAACCTCAATCTCCACCAAGAGCTCAAGTTCAAAATCAGAATCAGAAGAATCAGTCAGACAGTCAAAGTTCGAATGTTCAAGCCAAGGTGAAAGACGTTATGAATATTCTGTTGCAAGATGATGAAACTAAAACTGCCTTTACTGCTTTTATGGCAAGTTTTCAAGCGTACCAAGGAAGTCATTTAAGTCAAATGGACGTGGTCCTTCAAGACTTATTTGAGATGGATCCAGTTGATGTTGAGGAAATGGATCTTAATTGGCAAATGGTTATGGTTGCATATCGCACACAAAAGCATGCATATGTTAATCGAAGTTACAAACCTCATGCTAACAAGACAGTTGGATTTGACAAATCAAAGGCCAGATGTTTTAATTGTAACCAGTATGGTCATTTCTCAAGAGAATGCAAAGCTCCAAAGAATTTCAATGACCAAGCTAGTTCAAGCAATCAAGGTCAAGGTCAAAGTTCTCAACAGTCTTCAAGCTATCAAGGCAGAAATCAACGTTTCTTTCAGAAACCATACCAAAGTCTTCCCATGCCGGAACTGAAAGACGAAGGAAAGAAGCCAGAAGACCAAACAAAGGCACTGGTAGTCAGCGTAAAAGATGGTTATGATTGGAGCGCATATGCAGAACAATTTACGTCCGATCTTACATCAAGTCTGGCTCTGGTATGTGAAATTGAAGAAGACTGGTCTGAAGAAGGGGATGGAAAGATGGTTGAAGATGTTAGTGAAGATTCTGAAGATTATGACTGGAGTGCAAAGTCTGATCCTGTTGAAGAATCAGAGTCTGAAGTTGCGTTAATGGCTACATCCAGTGAGTCTTCATCTTCTACTGAACAACCAAAGGTTAGTAATGACTTACCCCCTAACTATGTTCCATTGCCCCTAGATGTGAAAGAAAGGTTATGTTCTGAACAATGCATTCAACAAGTAGAACATTATCGAACTCATTCATTTAAAATCGGTGACAAATTAAGCAAACATGAAAAGATTCATGAACAACTTAAAATTGATCACAAAATTTCTGATGAGAAGATTTTGTCACTAACCGAATCATGGAACAAAACTTTGAAAGAATTGGAACTTGTTACCAAACAACTTGAAGAAATGACAAAGAACTTTGAACAAGAAAAAGTTGCACATGCTGTCACTCAAGTTGAATTGAAAAAGGTTAAAAGTTGTAAAACAATGGTTGAACAACTTGTTAATGAAAGAGGTAACAAAAATAAAACCGGGTTGGGTTTTACTCATGAACCAATGCCAAATTCAATCACTCAAACCTTATCGGAAAACTTTAATGAATTTGATCATTCACCTGAAAATGAACGTAAATTCAAAGAAATTCAAAGAAGTAAATCTGAGTCCGAAGGATCTGAAGTGTTGATTGAAAGCTTGAAAGAAGAAGATGATGTGACAACTGAAGCAGATGATGAAGCAAGCAACAAATCAGAAAACAAACTGGAGCCTGTTCTGATTCAACTCGTTGAATATCCAAAGCTTAATCCCGAACCAGAACAAACGGTGAAGGAAGAAGGTGAATATTCAGGATTTAATGATCCAAATTACATCAAATGGAAGAAGACCGAAGAAAAGGCAAAAGTTGCTGCTCAACTGCTCAAGAAGCAAGAAGTGAAGAAAGCTGAAGTTTCAAATGCAAAGAAGCAGAAATCGAAATTAATGTCAAATCAATCTGAAACAAAAGAATCAAAAGGCAAAAGTGTCTTAAAATCGAATGATAACACCAAAGTTCAAAGTGTTAAAACTGACAAAGTTAAACCTGTCAAGAAAGTGTCAAAAGGTAAGACAATCAAATTTGTGTCTGCAGGTACTTTCGACATGAACGGTTCTTATGGTAACCAAATCAATGCTCAAATCAAATCTAACTCTGGTCTGAAAACAGGTTCAGGTCCTAAGTCTTCCGCTGTCAATGATAAGAGAATTGAAAACAAAAAGGTAATCAAACAGAACAGTTTAAAATCGAACCAAAGTCCCATGCAATCAAAATCACAAACAAAGACTCCACAGAAAAACGTTAATCTAAAACCGAACAACCATGATAATGAATCACGTTTTGGTTCAACATCAAGAGTTAACAATCGGCTCTTTAGGATTAGCAAGAAACATTGTGAAATTTGTGATAGATATAATCATGAAACTGCTGAATGTTTCTTTAACAGGTACTGCAGTTTCTGTGACAAAAGAAATCATTCTTCGGAAGAATGTTATTTTAACCAATTTTGTGATATTTGTGGGAGAAGAAACCATGACACAAAGGATTGTTTCTTTCGATCAAACTCAACAAGAGAAATGACTCCGTTTTCAAATTTTCAAAGAAATCAATCATTTGGTTTTCAAAATATGAGTCAAAGTCATTCTCCGGTTTTGAGAAATTTCAATCGAAATAATTCTGTTTCTAACTTTTCAAGAAATGTGCAGGTTAATAATTTTAAACCAAGAGCTTTAATGGTAAGAAATCAAAAGTTTGAAAATAACCTTGATCCTAAGCTAGAGGAAAGGTTTAGTGCTTTAAGGAGAAAGCAGTCAATGAACGCCAATGGGCGAAACAACAGTTTTCAGCATCAAAATCTCATGAATGAAACAAATTTTCAAAATATCCAATATCAACAAGTTACTATTGTAGATAGATTCGGAAAACCCAAGACCGTGTGGGCCTGGGTTGACCAAACTAACTAAGTGATTGTTGAAATGCAGGTACGCCCAAGAAGACCTATCAACTCATGGTTCGTTGATAGTGGGTGTAGCCGGCATATGACAGGCAACCATGCCTTGCTTCAGGACTTTAAGCTGAAAAATGGTACACACGTGGCATTTGGAGGTGATGCGGGTGGTAAAATCACAGGAGAAGGAACTGTTTCGAATGGAGTCATTAGTTTTGATAAAGTCAACTACTGTGCACAGTTGAACTTTAACTTACTAAGTGTCTCGCAAATCTGTGATAAATCTTATTCAACTCTTTTTGATGATTCTTTCTGTTATATTCTTAAACCAGGTTTCAAGATTGACAATGAGTGGGTAGTGGTGAAAGCTCCAAGAGATCGTGATGTATACAAATTGGATATGTCGCAGATTGATGCTGAAACCGAAACAACCTGTCTCATTGCCCATGCTTCAAATGATGAGAGTCAGCTTTGGCATAGACGGCTGGGACATTCCAACTTCAGAAACATGAACCGTTTGGTAACTGGAAATCACGCTGTGGGAATCCCATCGAAGAAATTCTCCACAACTGATCTCTGTCCAGCATGTTTGAAGGGAAAACAGCATAGGATGTCTTTTAAGTCCAAGCAAGAAAACTCCATTTCAAAACCCTTGCAGATGCTACATATGGATCTTTTCGGACCAACAAATGTGCAAAGCATCGGAAAGAAGTCTTACTGTTTTGTCATTATTGACGATTACACTAGATTTTCTTGGGTTTATTTTTTGCATGCTAAATCTGAAACAGCTGAATTATTAAAAGAATTTATCATCAAAGTTGAAAATCAATTGGAATGCAAAGTTAAAGTTTTAAGAAGTGATAATGGAACTGAATTTAAGAATGCTAATGTTGATTTATTTTGTGCAGAAAAGGGGATTGCTAGACAATTTAGTGCGCCAAGAACACCTCAACAGAATGGGGTTGCGGAACGGAAAAATCGGACACTAATTGAAGCAGCAAGATCCATGCTCGCAGATGCCAAAATCCCTATCACTTTTTGGGACGAAGCTATTGCTACTGCGTGTTTTGTACAAAATAGAACATTATTAGTTCAAGATAAACAGAAAACTTCTTATGAGTTGTTGTTTGGAAGGAAACCAAATATTTCTTACTTGAAAGCATTTGGTTGTCCGGTATCGATTTTAAATTTGAATGATCATCTCGGGAAGTTTGAGTCAAAATCTGACGATGGATTTTTCCTAGGTTATTCGTCTGTTTCTAAAGCTTATCGGGTTTTTAATAGCAAAACAAATATTGTTATTGAAACTATTAACGTCAAGTTTTTAGAAAATTCGTTTCCCTTAGTGGCTCACGGTCCCGAATGGTTATTTGATTTAGATTCATTATCGAAATCCTTCAATTCTAACCTATTTGATTTTTCAGGAAAAACAAACAAAGAATCAGGCGACTTAGGATGCTTTAGTGACGATTCTGATAATGACGAGGATGGAAATCTCAACTCAGAATATCCATTCATGTCTTTTCACAATCCTGATCATGTCAAATCCAGTCAAGATCCGGGTCCTTCTGATTCTCATGAAGATCAAGAATCGAACAATCTTGAAGAAGATGTGAATCCGCAAGTTTCTCCTAATGATGGTGGATCTGTTCAGAATCAACCATCATCCGATCCGAATGTTGAAGCTGTTCCAGAATCTTTTGATTACTTCATCAATTCACCGGATCAAGTCCCGAATTTCACTCCACATACTTCGTCCATACTACAAGATCTACCAAATCTGAATACTTCTAATCTGGAGAGTCAAGTGCAAGGAGGTGACATACCAATTCATCGAATTCACAAGAAACATCCTGTCTCTCAGATTATTGGGCCGTTAAATCAGAGAACTACAAGAAGTCAGACTGAGCAAGCAAATGTCTGTCTTTATTCGTGTTTTCTATCTCAAGTGGTGCCAAAGAACATTTCAGAGGCGCTGCAAGATAACAGTTGGATTGAAGCCATGCAAGAGGAATTACTTCAGTTTCGCAAACAGGAAGTTTGGAAACTTGTGGACTTACCTGAAGGAGAGAACGCAATTGGTACAAGATGGTTGTACAAAAACAAGCTAGACGAACGTGGCATTGTAGTGAGAAACAAAGCAAGACTCATTGCACAGGGATACACTCAGGAAGAAGGCATTGATTACGAAGAGGTGTTTGCTCCGGTCGCAAGACTTGAAGCCATACGCGTTTTTCTTGCATATGCTTCCTTCATGAAGTTTAAAGTATTCCAAATGGACGTTAAAGGTGCTTTCTTGTATGGACCAATTACGGATGACGTATATGTCAGACAACCTCCGGGTTTTGAAGATCCTGACTATCCTCATCGTGTATACAAGTTGAGTAAAGCTCTTTACGGTCTACATCAAGCTCCAAGAATCTGGTATGAGACATTATCAAAGCATTTACTAGAACATGGATTTACAAGAGGTCAGATTGATCCAACTTTGTTTATGAAGAGGGAGAATGACGATTTGTTGTGTGTTCAAGTTTATGTGGACGATATTATCTTCGGTTCAACCAGTGCGTCTATGTGCAAAGAATTTGAAGAAATCATGAAGTCTAGATTCCAGATGAGTTCAATGGGGGAGATTAATTTCTTTCTTGGATTACAAGTAAAACAATCAGCTGACGGAATTTTCATCAATCAATCTAAATTTGTTGAGAAGTTGTTGAAGAAATTCAAGATGCAAGATTGTCAAACAATTCGAACTCCATCTGATGTAAATTGCAAGATTCAACCGGATCCAAAGGGCAAAGCAGTTGATCAAACACTATACAGATCAATGATCGGTTCTCTGATGTATCTTACTGCATCAAGACCAGACATCATGTACGCTGTTTGTGTATGCGCCAGATATCAGTCTGATCCGAAAGAGTCGCATCTTGTTGCTGTGAAGCGTATATTCAGATATCTTAAAGGGAAACCAAATCTTGGGTTATGGTATCCTTACGAAGGAAATTTTGAATTATATAGCTATTCTGACAGTGATTTTGGTGGTTGTGCTCTTGACAGGAAATCGACTACTGGTGGCTGTCAATTTCTGGGTCCTAGGCTTGTCTCTTGGCAATGCAAGAAGCAGACCAATTTTTCTGTATCCACAGCCGAAGCAGAGTATATCGCTGCATCTGCAGGATGTTCTCAGGTTTTATGGTTACAAAATCAGTTGCTTGACTACGGGTTTAACTTTCTAAAAACACCTATTTACATAGACAATACTGCTGCCATGTTTATTACTGCTAATCCTGTTCAACACTCAAAAACCAAACATATCGAAATTCGATATCACTTTTTAAGAGACAACTCTGAAAAGGGTTTAATAATTTTGATTAAGGTTCATACCGACAAACAACTGGCAGATCTTTTCACAAAATCTTTTTTGTCAGGCCGGTTTGAATTCTTAATTCAATCTATAGGATTAATCAATCATGATTGATTCTATTTTTCAAAAACTAAACAAAAATCTGAAAAATATAAAAGCCAAAAATATAATAAGTTGATGTCATATATTGATTCCGTTGTCTTTTATTTTATGTCTTGCATTGTGTGTGTGCATGAAAAAGAAAATAGAAAAGCAATAACAAAATATAAAAGCAAAAAGAAAAGAAAAGAAAATATCATGTCATAAGAATCTATATTGCAAAAAGTGAGAGATGATAGTTACACTAGACATTATTTGTTACATCATTTTTAATAAAGACTGATGAATGTTAATTGACGTGCTAGACAGCTCAGGCAATTAGACTGAAAAAGTAAGTTGATTGTTGACAATCATAAACTTAATGATCTTTGTGTTAAAGTTTCATTGTTATACATGTCTAGATTTATCTCTTTTAATACATTGCTTGTGATGATAATTGTGCATGATCGGGTAACGATGTAGTCTACTCAGTGTGATGAACCGCATCGTGAGCTTCTTTGTTGTGGTACCCACAGACCTGAAGTCTCGCACGAAGTCTCTTTTGAGCTTCAAGGTGCAGCAAAAGATTCCAAAATGGAACAAAAAGAGTCCCAAATGTGGACCAACACCAAACAAAAATTCCAAAAAGGAATTCAGAAGATTCCCAAGGGGAACGATAGGAAAGAAAAATTCCCAAAGATGGAATTAAAAAGAAGTCCCAAAGTGGACCAAATCCGAATAGAACCCAGATTCCACACTGTGTATGACTGTAAGTGACCAGGTTTTATACAATATGCATTCTGGTAGTGATTGATAAGGAAATATGTTGACATATGTATACATGTGGGTCACATAAGTCATTCTAATCGAACCTTAAATATCATCATGATACTGAAAAAGTAAGTGTGTCAACTCGAGCTAATTGATATGTTTTCATATCATCACTCAATCCAGCATAAGTCAAATGTCTATTCAAAACTTGCAAAACATGTTCAGATAATGTGTGGTATGATCTCACTGCGATATTTTGATTCATTGCATTGCATATGTCTTTATTTTAATGTGTGTGCTTTGTGTGTGCAGGCATATGGAATCATTATTGACACATCGACATCCTTGTTAAACTTAAAAATTCCTAGAAATTTCAAGTTTAGGGGGAGAATAAATGGAAGAAGAAAAATATTTACAAAAATCCAAAAATATTGTGAATAAGTGTGTTTTGAATGAACAAGATTATGTGGTATGAAAAGCAAATGTATTGGATATGTGAAAAACAAACCCAAGGTCTTGTAATTTGTTTTTAAGAAAATGCTTCAGGATATAGAAAAATTGGTTGTGCAAAAACATTTTTGAAAAAGAAAAAGAAAAATGAATTTAAGTGGAATAAATGTTATTGTCTTGTTTGATATTTAATATGACAAACATTCTTTTTAAGGATATCTTGTCTAATTAATATGTCGGAGAATGTTTGCAGGTACAATAAATGACGTTGAAAAAGTCAACAGACGAGAAAAGTGAAGAAAAATCGCAAAGTGTTGTAGCCGGGCTAAGATATCAGATGCAACTATTCTGCCGGGTAAAGAACTGTTTAGCCGGGTAATAGTGTAAGTCTGATACATGCCGGGTGATTGAGGAAAAGGTGAAGATGTTGTGACCACTGTACAGCCGGGCAATGAACATGTCAAATACAGCCGGGTGAAGGTCATAGATATCAAGCCGGGTGACAAGTATGCACTATACAGCCGGGTAAAATTCTTTTATCTTGCCGTGTAAATGAATCACCATGTTGCCGTGTGAAGAAGAAAAAGCATGCCGGTGATACAACTGTGTTGCCGTGTAATGAAGAAAAGCATGCAGTGTGAAAGAGAAAGCAACTATGTTGCCGGGTGATGAAGAAAGCAAGCCGGATGAAGAAGGAAAGCAACTGTGTTGCCGGGTAATGAAGAAAGGTTGCCGGGTGATGTTTGAAGACTACTATTCTGCCGGGTGATTAATAAAACCCATCAGGTGTAGTTGTTCCTAACTTTTACCTGTCACTACAGTGACTTACCCGTCTCTACAGTGTTTGACTCGTCAAGTGTTTTCAACATGTTTGCGACTTGTCTTATGTACTTGACCCGTCACTACAGTACATGACCCGTCACTATAGTACTTGACCCGTCAAAGCTTATTGGGCCTTTTATGTTGACCCGTCCCTTTTGTTGACCCGGCACTTAAAATTTTGACCTAAATTTTTGACGATACAAAAACCCGTCTCTTCACAAACACTTATCATTTCACACATTCACTTTCACACAAACACTCTGTACTTGAATCGCCATTGTTATCATATTCAATCGTTTTGTTCTGTAACAAGGTTGATCGATTGGATAAGGTAGTGATTTAGGGTTTTTGACCTAAATAGACCTGCAAATCAACTGTTAAAAGGAAAAACGATGATGAACAGTGTTTTGAGCATTGAATCGACACTTTGATTTTGTGTGTTAAAACCTAAATCGAATGTTGTTCTATGTACAAAATCTGTCGATCATCAACATTCAATCACTCATTTGCACCAAAACACCTTAAAATCAACTGAATCACTCAAAATGCTTACAACTGATAAAATCGCCATTGATGAACTTTGAAGCTTTTAAAAGTTAAACATCAAAAGGATGAAATATCTGTTTAAAAGTGACAAATGCATGATAAATCTGAACTAAAACATGTTAAATAACTTCATCATACAAATGTCAAAATTTTGCCTTAAGTGATTAACTGTTAAAGTAAAAAAATGTTGTATAAATCATTGAAATTCAAAGTTGTGTTAATCAAAGTGATGAAAATCAATTTGTTAGATCAATTTAGGGTTAAAATGATTATATGAATGTTTTTGCTTTCTAACTTTTATTCAAACACTTATGAAATGTTGATATGTTTTAATGAAGAATCTAACACATTTGTCTTGTTTTTGTGTTTGTTTGTGTTTTAAACAGATGGAGAATCTTAAGTTCGAGCCTAAACACAATTTGGTAGCAGTTCTAGATGAATCTATCCCTGAAACAGAAGGATACAGAGATATGATTAAGTTTCTCAAAAGGACCAAATATGTGTATGCTATGTGTGCCAAACCGGTCATATATGCAAGGCTGATTAAGAATTTTTGGAGGACTGCAGAAGTCATTAGAGATGATAATGGGGTTGCTGTGGTCAGAGGGAATATTGCCAGAGAGATGGTACTGACTGTTTCTGAAGAAGCCATTAGACATGCCCTGAGGATTGATGAAGATGAAGTTGGTATGATGGATGAGTTGACTATGGATGAATGCAAAGCGTGTTTTGTTAATATGGGGCATCCACCTATATTTCCAAAATCTCAGTTTTATAGGGCGAAGTTGGGAAAGAAGTATAAGTTGCTGTGTTATGTTGTACAGCAGTGCATGTCCAGGAGGAGTGCAGGATTCGATAATTTCCCATCAGATATTGCTTCACCAATCGTTGCCATAGCAGAGAACAAGCCTTTCAACATGTCGAGATGGATTATGAATGGCTTTGTATTTAACTTGGTGAAAGGCAAGAGGTTTAAGTTTCTCATGTACCCGAGATTCTTACAACTAATGATCAACATTGCATATCCTATCATCAGAACCGAAGGTTATGCTGGAGGTATGCTATACACTGAGGACATGAACGATCTATCTTACCGAAAGATGAGTATCGGGAATGTGCCTGATGTTGAATTGTTTGACTATATGAGAGATATAGTCAACAATGAAGAAGATGTAGAAGGTGTTTACTATCATATTTCGAATGGTGAGATAGTTAATCCACAGGACCTAGTGGATGAGGTGCCTGATAACCTGTTGGATGATGACGAGTACTTTGCTCGTCATCCAGAAGATGAAGAAGATGATGGTAATGATGATGGTGATAATGATGAGGATAGCGATAGTGATGATGAACAAGATGATGGTGGTAATGAAGGTGCTGAATCTGAATCTAATTCAGAGGAGGCAGAGATTGTTGAAACATTTGAACCAATGGAAGTAGAGTTTGAGAATGTCGTGATAGAAGAACCTGTTGAGGTTGCTTCTGGTATTGAAGAAGTTGTTGCTGAAATTCCAAAGGATGTTAGTGTTCAATATGTCAGAAGAAAAAGATCGAAACAAGTTAAAGAGCCTGTGATTGTAGAGCCTGAAGAGATTGATGTTCTTCAGATTGCTCAGGAGGCAATGGCCGAAGCTGAGACTATGGCACAGATAGTTGAGGAAGCTGATGCTGGCGTTGCTGATCCTACTGCTGTTGATATTCCCACCACATCATCCCAATTTGTTGAAAATATTGAACAAGGTTTGGAGTCTTCACCAAACGTTGTGTCAAAGATTGATGAAATTGAGAATGAGAAAGAGAAACGGATTGCAGAGTTGGAGGATATGGTTGAAAAGTTGATAGAAGCTAATGCATTGTTGAAAGCTTCAAATGAACGGAAAGAGAAAAGATTTGATGAGTACTGGGATATACATAATCAGAATTTGAAAATCTTCAAGAAATTGGATGAGGATCATGTCAAACTTGTTGATGAACATGTGAAGTTGAAGAATGATTATGAAAAACTAAAGGAGGAGCATGAAAATCTGAAATTTGATTACAAAGAATTGCAAGCTGAATGTAATACTTTGGATGCCGAGAAAGAAATGCTAGAAAAAGAGTTGGAGGAGACTAAACCAAAGAAAGCTGGCTCATCATCAGATAAAGATTTTTCTGAAGAAATAGTTGAAGTGACTGAATCTGAAGTTCCTAAAGTTTATTTGACTAGAGCTCGAGGCACTACGAATGTTGGCATTAGAGTGGAATCACCAATCATTATTCCCGATGAAGCTGTTGCTGAAACTGTCAATACGGACAAAGCTGAGGGAAAAAGGAAGATAGATGCTATACCAGAGATTTTTGGTGATGAAGAAAGTTCGAAAAAGGCAAAGATAGACGAAACAGTGCAGATTGAGCCGATTCAATCTGTAGCTGAAGTTGAGACTGAGAAAACTGAATCTGTTGCTGACACTGAAATTGTTGAGTTGACAAATAGTGAGAAAGAAGTTGGGTCTGAAGAAACAGTTCAGGTTGAGCCGATTCAACCTGAAGCTGTTGAAGTTGAAAGTGTGCCTGAAACTGAAGCTGAAGTTGCAAGTCAGTTTGAGCCGGTTCAAACTGACAATGCACCTATGATTGAAGCATTGGATGATTTAGATGACATAGACTTTACTGAGTCTGATGATGAAGCTGAGCCAGAACCGAATGTTGTTGAGGAGATACCGGATGATTTGGATCAAAGGTTTGCATACCTTGAGAAAATGAAGTATAATGCTGTATTTTTGAATGGGTTGACTGTGAGTCAGATTAATGAAGAATATGAAAAGTGTTTGATTCATCAAGACAAAGCAGCAGCCGATGAAAAAGAGTTTGTTACTGAAATGGGAGAATGGACACCGATGCAAGAAAGCCTAAACATAGAAGATTTGCCTCCGACTGAATTGTATCACCAAAATCCAGATGAAATGACAGCTTCAGATATGCGTAGTTGGTTGAGCTCGAGAAACTATCCATTTAAGACTTTGAAGAGGTTGAAGTCTGAGTCACTGAGGAAGATTATGGTCAGTTTTATGAAAACGGAGAAGATGTATAACAGAATGTTTTATTTGGACTATCACAATCCTCAGTACTTCGAGCTGACAAAAAGATTCAAAGTCCTTGGACCGAAGGAGATTCCAGTGATGGCCTTACCTGAAAATGCTCACAAGAAACGACATGAATTGATGGATATGTTTCCAAGTGAAATGAAATCTTACAACATACCAATGGAGGTGCGTGAGTCTTGGCATAAGTCAGCAACAGCAGGTGACGTGGTTAGGTCACTGCTGAGTAAAGGGCAGTCGATTGCTGAATTACTTGACTCTATGATTGTGCCAGAGAAAAATAAGAAGGTGAAGATAATAGCATGGAAATACGATGAAGTATTTGATGCTTTTATGATTAAGAGAGTGAATGGTTTGTGTGATGTATACCATTACTACTCGAGCATTTTTAAACTGGAGGTTCAGGACTTGAAAGAATTGCACAAACTGAGATTGATAAATCACACGCATGCTGAGCGTGGTGATAAATGTGTTATGCTGCTAGATGCCGGGATTGCTAGACCACCAAAGTATCTTGATTTTAGAGGCCAACAGGAAGATACTGCGTATGTGCAAGCAAAGAAAGAAAGAAAGAAGAAGCGTTTGGTCGTTACTGAAGATATGTATTTGGAAGAGTTTTCAGATGAGTACTTTGACAAGGTGACTGATCCTGGATTGAAAGTGATAGATGGTTCACAAATGACAAAGCCTATACTCAGAGTGTTCTATAATCAAGAAACTTTTGAATTGAAGCTGGTTAGGAACTTGGAAGATTGGGACAAAGACATGATTACGCTTTTCAGTACATTTGAGTTGAAGCTGCTACATCCGTCATATATCGATTTTTTGAGAAGCTATAGAATGGAGAAGTGTAAAGATGCACTTGCTGAAGCTGACAGAAAATTGTTCGTGGTAATGATAGAGGTGATTGCTGCGGCAACTGAAAAGATCCGAGTGAGAAAGGCACTGCTGAACTCTAATCTCGTGAGGGTTGATTTACCAGAGATAGAGTATATGAGAATATCCAGAAGAGGAACTTTGGAGGTGAAAGTCAAAGACCAGGAGATGCCATTCGAATTTTATGCTAATATTGATTTTGCAGGTTTAAATCTGGACTCTCTTAGACGTATGAATGCCTGCCCAATTCTGACGAATGAATCCAAGCCTCGACAAGCCAAGATTGCCGAAAAGTTCAAATCTTGTATTGAAGAAGCTCTGAAGGAACAAGAAGAGTACAAAGGCAAAGAGCTGCTGAATGTGAAAGATGAACCGGAAGAATGGTAAAAGAGATTGATGCTGAACAAGAAGAAAAAGATAGAAGATTTTGCTGAAGATTCAAAGATAAATCTTAGGGGGAGTACTGTTAGGGCTATTTCCTAGTTAAGATTTACTTTGTATTTTGTTTATATGTTTGTAAATAGTTTAGGGTCTATTTTGTTATATTCCTTAAACTTGTAATTGTTTGCTTTAAAGCATGTAGTGAGAGAGTGTGAGGAGGGAGGCTAGATCACTTTTACACGTTAGAGAGAGAATTAACTGTGTGTGATTTATTTCTCCTGCACTTGTACTACGAATTGCTTTGATCATCAATATACAAAGAGAATTATTAGTATGTTTTGTGTTTGTGATTGAACTGTTTGTTTGTGCGAATTATTCTGATCATTGTGAGTGATATTAACGATCCAATTGAACCTATCACTTATATCAACTGTACACGTAAACACTCACATATATACAACAGATCATACGCACACACACATAATATACATATACATATCGATCACATACACACGTATTCGGGTCGCGAAACTCACCGGAAAATGACGAAGGAGATGATCGGAGACGAATGCAACAGAAACGATGATTGCTGATTCTCGCTTCTACTCGATCATCGACAACTAGCGTGCAGAAGAGATGAGGAAGAGAGTTGCTGCGTGAGTGTGTGTGTGTGTTTTGTTTTACTGCCGTCGATCGACAGGAGAAGAAAGAAGACGAAGACGGGGGATGGGTTTATTAGGGTTGGGTATTTAATTTAAAGTTTACATTTTGCAGCCCTTAACTATGTCACCTTATTAATTTCGATTCAACTGTTATTACATTTTTTTTATTAAATTACAAACTGGACCCTAAACTTCATATAATTAAATTCTCTAAACGAGAGAGCAATATTACTAAGAATTTTAACAGAAATGGCGAAACTGAGATAATAGTGTTACCTTGGAATTTACGGGTTGTCACAGAAGTAGAATAGATTAGATGCAACAATGATATAATCAAAATAAATCCTTGCAAATACTAATCAGAATCGAACTCAAGTCCAAAAGATCAAGTGTATTCCATAAGTTCCCAAGAGTTGTGTACAAAATAACCCTAAACAATTATTTATACAGCAACTAGTATCTTGCGAAACTACTTGCTCGCTAGACTATGACAAGCTGCATGCAATATTGAGTATCGCATGCAGTGTCGCAAAAGCACAAACCACAAAATACAAATAGAACAAGCTAAACTATTACAACGAAATTCAAATACGGCTAATCTATTACAAGTAAAATAAGCTACAATAAAGATAACGACATGGTGAAGTACCACCCTAGATGTGGTCATCACATATTTAATTATTATTTTGATTATTTTAAGAGATCGCAAGTGAAAATAATTTATTTTGAAAAGCAAACGAAAGTTAGAAGTTTAATAAACATGATGTATCAAATAAAACATAATGAAAATCATTATTATCTATTTATTTTGTTATTAACTCATAGGTTTTATTTGTTGAAATATTAAACAGGGTCATGCAAATGTGAATACAAGAGTTTAAAAGCAATCTATGAATTTATGGGCTTTTACTTGGGCTTTAAAAGTAAAAAACAAGCACCTTAAATTATTTGTGGGCAAGGAGTATAAAGGAATGGGGATATTATTTTGTAGGGAGCAATCATTGAGAGAAAAAAATAGTCATCCGTAAGGAAGAAAAAAAGAGCAAGTGGACGGCAGCAACATTATTATTTGGTTCTTTTTCTTATGCACGAAGCAAAACGCACGGCATGAGTCAACGACAAAAGAGACAAAAGAGAGTTGAGATTGAAAAATTTGAAGTGGACGTACGCGATTTATTGGAGAGCAACTAAAGCCAATTAATCAAGGTTGGAGCATAAATCGGTTAGCAATCATCCAGCTAGTTCTTAATTTGATTTTTTTTAACTTGATTAACTATGAGATCTATTGTCCTATTTGGTTTTTCAAACTTGTTGATCATGTTTGGCTAAATCTTTAGTACTATCTAGGCATGGATTGAATTTTGTTGATAAATTACTATTCAGTTTTGTTTGATCACACGTTTAATGCTATTGAAAGTTTTGTTGAATTATTGATTTAAGATGTGGATGAATACTAATTATGAGATGATTTTGCTTGTTTAACCCTCATGTTTTTCTATTTGGTTGATTTGGTATTACTCAAATAGGATTCCATGTTAGAGTCGTTTACTTTGTGTTTGGGGTTTTATTATGATTAAGCTAGGAATAGTTAATCATAGGATCAAACTTGTAGGTTGTCTAAATTAGTGTTTAACCATTCTTGAGACCGGGAGGTGATAGAATGTCGAGTCATCTAGTTTTTAGTTTCGGTTAGAATAAAACTGCACGGGAGTGAGTTTTACCATTTTGGCTTAAAATCTTGTGATATAGTGTCTTAGATCAAGATAACAAAATTATCCCTTTATCCTTAGGATTTGGTAATTCGAGTCTTAGGATATTGTATTGTTGAGACCGGAAGGTGATATAATAATTGGATACCTTAGCATTCCTTAAGTTGGTGAGACTGGAAGGAGAACCAAAACCTTACTCCGGTGTGCTTACACAACACTTAGGAGTCAGTTAGGCGAGTTAGTGAGTCTGGGAGGAGATCTATCAAGTTTGAGTGATTTTTTTAAGATAGTTATATTTTAGAGTCCGGTAACGTGTGATTAAATAAACCGAGAGTAGTCGAGTCATCAATAGGATTCCTAACCTAAGTAGTCATTTCTCCAAATTTGATTTTTTCATCTCTTGTTCCGTCGTTAGTTTCGTTCGTAACTTTTTGATTTAATTTAGTTTTTTTATTAAGTTTATATTTTTATTCTTAGAGTAGTTTCAAGGTAGTTAATATTAGTTAATTAAAAATCAACTTTCTTAAACCAGCTAAAACTCGACAACTGTTTATTACTAAGAGCCGTCTAACGTGTCCTTAGGTTCGATACTCGCATTTACCTGGCTATACTACGCACGACCAGTACACTTGCTGTTTGTGTGAAGTAAAGTTAGATATTTCTATTTTTAAAACCGAATTGTGAAAAGCGTTTTTATAACTAAAATAATATATATGTTTTCACATGTCAACCACTTGGTGTTAGCTGACTTAACCCCAAAACGTCCTCGTGGGATGGTAAAAGATGTGATAATTCAGTTGGGCGAGTTCTACTATCTAGTGGATTTTTTGGTGCTAGATTATGCACAGGTAAGGACAACTGATAAACAAAAGGTAATTCTGAGTCGACCATTCTTGGCAACAGCACAAGCTCAAATCAACTGTCAAGATGGAACAATCGACATGGCTTACAAAAATTGTAAGTTGTATTTTAATGTATTCTCAAAATCCATTACTTATGATGCTCTTAATGATTGCCATGCAACAAAGGCTACTAACTGGTGTGTTCCTCAATACACGTCACGTGTAAACAAGGACATCACCAATGAGAATGGTTTTGAGTCTTACAGGTCTAAGCTCGAGAATAGGCAACAAGAGGAGGTAGAGAAAGGGGATACAACAAGGAAAGAAAAGGTGAGAAGGGAGATCAAAGTGAACGATCCACCCGATGATGTAAAATAATGGATCAAGGTAGACAAGTTTGTCTCAAGCTGGAAAAACGTTGAATACCTACCAGATGATCATTGGAATCGGGTATATTCAAACAAACTTGGGGCAAGCGTCCTATTCGACCACCATGAATGAGGTTCTAAGTATCAAGTCTGGCTGAAGACTCTAAAGTTAGCGCTTTCGGGAGGCAACTCGAGGTTTGTTTTTATTTCTAATTTTTTTTAGTGTTAATTTTTATATATTTTGCATATTTCTTGGTGTTTGGTGAGTTTTGTAGTAGACCCGCAACAACACACAAGTGTGGGGATGTTCCATCGCTAGGTACATAATTTGCTATTAACCTTAAGAGTCGAGGATGACTCTATGGTTAAAGAAAGGGGTGTGGACGTTATTACGGTAACTTTTAAACTCACAAACTCTTTATTTGCTCTAAATGTTAGTTCTTTAATTTTATGGATAACTTTAATTTTAGGTTTTCAACTTGTATATATTAGTCATTTAGTTTATTAAAAAAAATATATTTGGTGCTACAGTGCCGTAGCCTACGGTACTGTAGCTAGGCTACGAAAATTTTTGAGCAGAAAGTTTAGAATGTGCAGAACCGTAACCTACGGCAACCACCATAGGCTACGGTGGTCCTGGTACACCTACGGCTGGGCTACGGGTTCGAGCAAACAGAAAGTTGGGGATGATGTACAGTAGCCTACGGTTATCATAGTAAGCTACGTTTTTTTTTGGAACGAGATAGGTTTACGTGTCAACATGGTCAATCAAATAACAATAATAATAACACCCCAACACCCACTTCATCCTTATTCACGTTATCTTTCATCCATCCTTCTTCTTCTTCACATGAACCCTAAACCTCATAACCATCTTCATCTTTTTTAATTCTTAACCAAATCGAGCGTTCTTATAGTGCATCTTGCTTAGTTTTTCGAGAGGAACAAAACCTGGTGTTGGTTTTCAACGAAATTCGTTTGTTTTTCACGAATCTGTGAAGAAAGAGACGAACCCTAGTTTCAAAATTTTAGGGGTTTTTGCAATTGGGTGTTCTTAAACACAAATTGAAGCATCTCTAAGCATCCTAAACAACAAAGGTACGTTTCCTTTAATGGTTTGCAAGATTATTGAAGGTGTGTTGTTATGAACTTAATACAATGAACTTGAGTGCTTGTAATTGTGAATGATGAGTTGGTTCTAGCATGTTTTGCTTGTGGTTTTATGCTAAAAACTGCACTTCGATGAAAGATTGTCACATGAATTGTTGAATGAGTGACAAATATGACTACTAGTTGGTTTACTAGGTTTGTTGAATGATGATGTTGAGTTTGTTAACTTTAAAAGAAAAAATCTAGGGAATTCATGAACTTTGGAATTCGATAACTTGTTTAGACATAAAACTTTTGTGTTTTAAGTTTAATTGGTTAATTTATATGGATTCAACAAACCAAGTAGTCATGGTTTTTAACAAGTGTGGGGAGGTTATTGAAAAATAAAACACGCTTGTTTAATTACTAAATTTGTTTTTGAACTTATTATGAATTGACTTGCTTGTTGGTTATTGCTTGTCATATGTGTAGGATGGGTAAGACAAAGTGTTTATGTGCGAGAATGATGTTTACTTAGAAGATGTCAAACATTTTGGTAGAAGTTCGAAGTACTAGAATGAAGAATTGGAGTTGCTTTTTGCTTCACAAGATTGAGTGACACTTTGACGTTCATCTATGGATCACCTTGGTCACATTATTATTGAGCACTCGCGGGTATTCGACTAATCAGGTCCATGTGTTCCCTTCTATCTTTTCTTTTTATTTCTATGTCTTTATGTGTGAAATTACTTTATTTGTGTTTATTTTTCCGTTGGTTTGTAATTTGGTGGTGTTTAATTTGCGTGCTAAGGAGTGGTGTTTTATTTTCTTTTGTATGGTTTGATTGTTATTTGTGGATTACCAATAATGAAATTAGTTGTTTGTGAGTTGTTGGAGTTGTGAAAAACGCACCTTTGAGCTAAAAACCCATACATTGGGGACAATGTATCTTGTTCTTTAAGTCCTTATTTTACATGAAAACTTAGTTGCAATGTAAATCGTGAATTTTAATTTACCTAGTGCACAAGTTGAGGTCCTTAGTCATGGTTAGCTTGAGTAATTGAAAAGAAATTTGTTTGAATTATTAGAAAAGTCTAGCCGGGGGTAATAAGCTAGATGGTGGACCTTTCATGCATGCTTTTATATCGACAACCCATTTCCACACAATTTCCTGGTGAGAATTTTGAGCCTTTCTATATGAGCATTATTAGGATTGATTGCTCAAATTCCTTTTATGTGTGAATTACCAGATTGATTCAGAATTCTAGAACATGCCTAACAGATGCATTTCGAGACCACAAACCAAGTTGTTGCGCAAAGATGATTAAGGCATTAGGATTAACCCTTTTTGTTTTGTTTAGCCTTTTTCTGTTTTTGTTCCATACTTCCATACCTTTACAGTTTCCCTTAGTAGCCCTGTTGAGCCCTAACATTTTCTTTTGTTAACCCACATGTTAAACCCGTTAAACCTGTTTAAACCCAGTTATTTTTCACCTGTGTAGTCGAATCCATTAGATATTGCTAAGTGTGTTTAGATTGGTTGCTTGTTATAAGAGTTATTATTGTGTTGAAAAAGAAAAAGAAAAAGAAATTGAAAAAAAAGAAAAGAAAAAGAGAAAATGACAAAAAGAAAAAAGGGTAAATTACTATTTTGGTCCCTGAGGTTTGGTTAAAATCATGATTTTAGTCCAATAGTTTGTTTTCTACTCTTTTAGTCCATTAGTTTCACACAAACTTGCTGTTTTAGTCCACATCACTAACGATCATTTAAATTTCTGTTAAAGTTATGTGAAAAGACAGTTTTATCCCTGGACCAAAATAGCAATTTACTGAAAACGTTCAATGGTATTTTTATTTGATATCCAAAACCTTGTACGATGTCCATATATATAACTATCTAAATACCATAACCAACTGCTAAACATATGGAAAAGATATGCATGAGAAAATTTAAACTAATATAAAGATAGACTAAATCTTCTCCTAATATTTACTAGTCTTATTAACCCAACCCCCCCCCACCCATATGGTTCTTTGACACCACCACCATTGTCAATCGGCCTTCACACCGTCAATGCTTGCAGGGGCGACCACACCACCGACACTCAACACCTACACCATCATTATTTATGAATTTGCCATCATAATAACTAGCTTTTTGAACACCGCCACCTCTTATCTTCTTCTACCATCGTCATCATCTACATCGACCACCACCACCATCGTCACTTCGGCACCGTAGCCACTTCATACAACCACAACTACCACCATCGCTCACCAATGTAACCACACCACCAAACCGATTCATGCCAAATCCCTAACCCGATTCAAATTCACAATCACCAAATCAAACAATAATCCAAATCAATTCAACCTGGGAACCTGAATGTCCAAGAAAAACCCCTTATCTTTTAATAGCGTAACCAGATTCAACATCTATTTGAGGGGTTCGACCCATAAGGTCGATTTGAAGCGAATCTTGGTGTTGATTTGAAGCCTGGTGTCAAGGATAGAGTGTGTTGACTAGAGGAAGGTAAGGGGGTAGGATTTTGATTACGGTTTCAGTGAGATGAGGATGGTGGTGGTGGTGGTGGCGTTTACCATAACAAAGGATGATGATGATGTTAGTGCCTAGTCAAGATGCTTGATGGTTATGAATGATAATATTAATTGTGGAAAGTAGTTGCAGACATATGTTGAGGAATGGTGGTGTGGTGGAAAAGGGTTAAGGGGTTGGGGAGAGTTTTATAATTTATATTAATTAATTAATAATTAGCAAAGGGGTAATATTGTCAATTCATATTTTCTTAACAGAAAGTTCTAACGGCGTTAATAGTGTGGACTGAAATAGCAAGTTTGTGTGAAACTAGTGGACTAAAAGAGTAGAAAACGAACTATTAGACTAATATCGTGATTTTGACCAAACCTCAGGGACCAAAATAGTAATTTACCCAAGAAAAAAAGAGTCAATGTTATCGTAGTGGGTTAAGTTACCCACAGTTGTGGATAGTTGAGTTGTTCAATAAAAAGAACTTCGGGTCACTTTTACCCGAAGTTTTTAAAGAGTCTAGTTTTTCCATTTCAGTATCTAGCATGTCTAATTGGAAAAACAAGAATATGAATTTTGCCTCTCTAGTAGGCTATGAGTTTTCAAGAGGTTTGCAGTAGGCTACGAAACTGGGGCGCAAGATAGAGTTAATATACGAAATTTAGGTCAAACTTATGACTATCTTTTGCCTCTAAGCCTAGGACGAACGTAAGGACGATTTTGGGCATTATCAACATCAAAGTTCAAGATTTCAAGCCATTCAATCATCATTCCATCACCAATCATGTCTTCCAACATCGAATCTAGAGACCAATTCACAAGCATGAGCGGCTAATTCCATTGTGGTTATTTCTGGGTGAAGGATTCTTCTAAGACATTTGTTTGGTTCTATGCTTAGGTTTGCTTTCTATCAGAAGATTTAAAATGAACGCTGTGATTTATTGATTGTTACAATAACTATTAAACTAATTGGTTGGTTTTCGGTTTTCAACATTTTCGTTGTCTACTCATAAAGATTAGGATTGATAATTGTTTGATAATTAATTGATCATCATATATAAATCATATTTTCATGATCAAAACCTAATTGGATGAACTTAACATTATCTTTGAATTTGAATCCCGGGAATGACTACATTTTTAATTCATAGTTAATTCATAGTTTAAAGTTATTTGCTTTCAAATTCAAATGAATCAAAACCCAAGGTTTACATTTATGCAATTGTTTAGCTTATTTCTTTCAAGTCAATAATCGATTAGTTACATTAAACATTGACCACAAATTCCTCGTGGATTCGACACCCTACTTTTCCTTACTATTAAGGGTGAATAGGAACTTTATTTACTTTATTTTTTACCGACCAAACGACCTTGATCATTAGTTAGATTTTGAACTAAACATTTCTTAAAGATGATGGTAGATTATTAGTTTTGAATAACAGTAATAAGAAAACAAATGCATAGACGCTTTCGTAAACCTTAAGTTCTTACAAGATCTTTCTTTTATGCGTCTCGTATTCATAAAAACAACACTTTTATTAAACTTTTGTACCTTTATCAAGCTTAAAAATATATTTTTCTTGTTCAAAGACATGTACTTAATTGAAGTTAATGAGTAATTATTAAGGACCAACATGCATTTTATAATTAATAACTACATCTTTTAAATAGAACTTGTTAAACTGAAAAACAAAACAAAGAAAACTATGCTGGTGCAGGGACTCGAAACCAAGTCTTTGTGTTCACAGTTACACCCTAGCCAACAGACCATAAATCATTTGTTGTTTTAATTTGGAACTAAAAAAAATCCCCTAGAATTCAAAATCCCTTAAAACGAATCTGTAAATCAAATTGAAGTTAGGGCTTTTCATCTATATGTAAAAACAAGTATAAAAGATGTTTCAATTACCTTGAACAAGGAGGATTTGTTATAGATAAGACCCGGATGAAAATGCGACTATGATGGTTCAAACACGATGTGATGACGATGATGTGATGCGAATTCACTACCCGGAAAGATTCGAGTATGTATAAGGAACAATAGCCCTCAATCGATTAACAATTAAATTGATTAGACATTAGCGAACGAGTAATGGGTTGTTATTTGTTTTATTTAGAACTTGATTTGCTGTTAAATAGTGATTTTTAGTTAAATTTACTTCTTGTTCACGTTTGATATTGTTAAAGGAATAATTTCGGATCAAGGAATTGATTTGATACGCGTATTTTGATCGAACGAGATTTAGTTACCGGAAATAGAGATGGGTGTTGATTGATTGCTGTAAATCCGTGAAATCTTTTATTTTTATGGTAGCATTGGGCTCGAATCTTGACTAAGGTGAAATCGGGTGATTTAATTGGGTTAAAACCGTGTAGAAAAATGACTTTTACTCCTTGTCGACCTTGCCGGAATGCTGCCAGATTTGCTCGCCGAAAAAACGGCGATGAAGGGGGAGGGCTGGGTTGGTTTAAAACGTATTTACACTTTAAGTCCCTCCTGTTTATTAATTAACTTTTTTTATCAAAAGGTTTTAGATCATAATTCATCATTTACACAAATAATCCCTTAAAGTTAGTTTTGTTAACATTTCACCAACTTAACTAACCAAACTAACAATATAGTTTTTAAAAACTTAATAAAACCTTATTATTTTTGTAAAAATTATTTATTATCCTATAATAAATGTATTAAATAACGAGTAATGACACGGCTAAGGATTTAATATAAAATTTAAAATCGAACATAAACGGTTAAATTCTTGTTTTGGTATTTAGGATATTTCAGAATAGTTTCTTGGTTATCATGTTCCGGTTTGGATATGAATGGGGTTCGGTTCGGGGCAATATTTATCATGCAAGTATTGATGGTAGTTGGGGTGATCATCTACCATTAATGGAGTTCTCATATAACAATAGTTATTATGAAAGTATTGATGCAGCGCTATTTGAAGCCTTGTATGGCAGAAAATGCAGAACCCACATATAGGTTACCCCTATATGTGGGTCTGGAATTGGTGAAAACCAGCTATCGGGATCGGAAGTTGTCCAGGAGAAAACTGATAAGGTTCTCCAAATCCGAGAGCGTTTGAAATTAGCTAGAGAATGACAAAAGAAATATGCTGATAAAAGAAGGAAGCCGTTAGTGTTTTCCAAAGATGATAAGGTGTTGTTAAAAGTTTTACCTTGGAAGGGTGTTGTCCGATTTGGAAAGAAAGGGAAACTTAGCCCACGTTTTGTAGGACCTTTTAAGATAATAAAAAGAGTAGGACCGGTGGCTTATCAGTTGCAGCTACCAGAACAAATGAGTGGAATACACGATGTGTTCTATGTATCGAATCTAAGAACATGTCTGGCAGACGAGACAATGAAAATGCCATTAAAAGATGTAGAGGTTAAGGAAAACTTGAAATTTAAGGAACAACCCTTGCAGATAGAAGACTGACAAGTTAAAAAGTTAAAGAAGAAAAGATTAACTCTTATTAAAGTAAGATGGAACTCCCGGCGTGCTTCAGAATAAACTTGGGAGTTAGAATCAGAAATGCAAAAGAAGTACTCTCACCTGTTCTAGTAAATCTCGAGGACGGGGTTTAAATAAAGGTAGGGAGGATGTAGCACCTATAAATATTTTGTATCTGAATTATTAGTTAAGATGCTCGACCTTATAGTTATAAATAAACAGTTGGTATACATATGACAATCATATTTAAAATATTGTCAAACGAATAAGAAACGGATTAGATGACTTTTAGAAATATGAGGTGTTTAGAGGAACAATTATTATTATAGGAGATCGTCTTATAATAATATTATATTATATTTAAACTTCCCATTTTTAACGAAACTTAGGTCGATGCGTAGAGAATGAGGAGCTCGTCCTAGCTGTATATTTATAATTTTATAGAACGTTGTATTTTAAAAGTTATAAGAGACAAATAAAATTAAAGCAAAAATAATTATAATAATATATAATATAAGTTTAAAGAAAACTAATGTGTACGTATCTTATATGTAATTCATTTAACAAGTTGAATAATCAATAGTGCAATACGTGTAAATATATATGGATGATACATGTGATTGAGTTTAACAACTGTATGTTTTACAACTGAGTCATCTTTATAAGATCTTAGAGTTAGCCGAGATATTTATCTATAAATAAAAAGTTCTCAACTCAAGTAAATATATCATATATCAACTCTCTTGTACACGTTACAAAGCAAGTTCTGTAATTACTTTAGTAACACTCTATAAGACCCAGTTTTGTATCTCACTAGGTCATCGGTATAGTAAGTATATAAGAATCATGCTCTGAAATTCAAAGGATTAGAGGCTAAGAAGAAGTGTTGTCCAAACAAGTGTTTCAAATGATAAGAATTAAAGGCAGTTATTTTGTCCATATTAAGGTGAATATTTTTGTTTTACAAGTGAATGCATTTGTATTTTAAATTCTTTTGTAAAATCTTTGCTATTTCGAAACCAGCATGAAAAGTAGTTAATTATTAATGCATGCTGGTAAAATACGAGACGGACACTTGGAACGTACGGTCTAATCAGAAATGGTATACACGTGTTTAGGCAGAACTCATACGGTGATTTCTGTAACTAAGCGTGGCTGGTACAGTTTGTGTGCCCAAAGGAGTGAGATTCTCTAGACACCAGAGTTATAATGAAATAACTCACAACCAACAAAATGTTATTAGTGTGCAACATGGTGTGTATTTTATCCATGTTCCTAGTATGGTTAATCTAAATTAATGTTTCATGCTTGTAAATGATTTGGGTCTACAAATGATATTCACCAGCACTATCGCTGATGTTTTATTTTTAAAACCTTTTTAAAACCTTTTACGTTAGCTAATTAAGCACAAGATACATCAAATCTTAACATTCGAGTTGAAAAGAAATGATCCGTTGTGAGCTCATGAAGATGTGACAAAAATTAATCATACTTCCTACACATCTCTTCGATAAGATCCATATTTTCCCACCACCAAGTATCATCCAGATCAAGCTTAGGGATTTCTGATTTTTCTTTGCCTTTACCTTTTACATCCTTTTGTTGTTGGATATTGACGGGGTTATCCTCATTAACTGTCACCTCATTCGTTGGAGCTGGAGCAACGTTGGTCACTGAAATTTCAATGTTTAGTTTGTTGACATAAGTTTTCAATAAACACATGTGTTATTTGTTGCTTAAATATAAAAAATACCTGGCACGTCATTCAAATTAAAATTAGTCTGCTCCATATTAGATTTTTGAACTCTGAAATAACAAAATGTAAAATAAGTTTGTAAGAACATTATAATAATAGTTTGAAAAAAATGCAAATATATCAAATGAAATATTCCTAAGTCACTAATCATATGAAAACATATTCCTAAGTTATATCACACATACATTTCACCTATCATGCAAAACCTCCCGATACACGACATTTTAGGTGTATACTCCATTTCGTTTGAAATCTCTTGCAGGGTGTACCAAAACCTTTGTATTCCCCCGTGATATTCCTCTTGATAACGCCACATAAAGCTGCCCGTGAGAAAAAACAGAATCCTGAAGATAAACTCCAACATGAGGGATTGTTTGACCTTGAGCTTTATTGATGGTCATTGAAAAGCTAAGTCGAGTGGGATCCTGGGCAAAAAAACTCGTTTCCCTGCATGTTGACCTACGGCTATCTCAGCATCAATAACATTGCGTTGGAAGGCTCTACATATCAATCGTGTGCCATTACATAGACCGTGTGAAGGATCGATATTCCGTAATAGTATAATGGGGCACCCAATCTTCAAGCAAAGCTTATGAGGCGGGAGTCCACTAACAGTTAATGCGTTCAAGAACTCGACAGGATAAAAGTTGTGGTGATCATCTTCTACCATATCAAAACTATAGTAAATTTTTTCCTCCCCTTGGAACACGTCAATCATTTGATCATTTATTTCATCAACCCTTTATTTTTTGTGGATAATATTGCTCTGTTGATTATGTAATCCGAAGAGCGTAAATTTTCTTGAATTGCGGGAAATACAACTTTGATCAAATCTTTTACCGATTCTTTTTTATCTATGCACAGAACCGTCATGTCGTCTTGTTTACGGATAAATGTACCTTCAATTGACTCTTCAGTTCCATCACCGACTCTCAGTAGGAAATCAGAAAACAACGGATCTGTACGCGCTCTCATGTTTATGGTCAGACGCATCTTTTTCGTCACAGACCACAAAGGTGACATCCGTAGACTGGCGTCCACAATCTGTGCGCGAGTGCCACGTTTGATGACTGGCAACACCTGCCTGAAGTCCCCTCCCATTACCATTATCTTTCCACCAAAGGGGAGACTAACGCCTATAACATCCTGCAATGTTCGATCTACGGCCTCTATCCCCTGACGCTTTGCCATTGATGCCTCGTCCCATAGGATTAATGTGGCCAGGCTAAGTATTTCAGCCGCACCGCTTTGTTTTTTTATCGGGCACATCGACTTTTTGTCAAGGGTAATTGGAATTTTGAACCTCGAGTGAGCCGTTCTACCTCCTGGCATATTATTCGCTGCAGCACCAGATGAGGCGGTAGCAAGAGCATTAAGACCGCACGAACGAACTTGAGCCAACAAAGCCTTATACAAAAAGATTTTCCCCGTCCCACCAGGTCCATCTACACAGAACACACCTGAACGATTATCATCCACATGCGACATGATCTCATCAAACACCCTTTTCTGATCTAAATTTAGATCATCTTTTGCACGTAGGTGTTCAGGATCCACAACTATCTCATACTCCTCCTGTACTTCACGGGAACTTGCGTGTTGTACGTTTTCTTGTGTTATATCAGGAAGATCGAAATCGCGAATATGTTTACCCAATAGATTGTAGAAAGACCCTAATGTCTGTAAGAACCATATTCTGTACTCGTTCCGCATTCTGGCAATGCAAACGATAATCTTCAGAAAGAGATTCGAAGTGTTCATTCCACAACGTACGAATATCACCAAGTTCGCAAAATACCATAATTGTAGCGAACAACCTTCTCAGTGAACCAGGGAAGTGAAACAAAGAGGCTTCCGTGAGACATTGCGATAAACTGTCATCGTTCTCTATTAACCCATGCTCTAGAGCCGCTCTTCGAAATGTTGGGTGCGTTACACCATTAATCGTGCGAAGATTTTCAAAAGAAGTAGGTCCTCTTACATTTAACAAAAGCAGTCGCAAGTAGTACCTTTCGCCTTCAGCGGGATTAGCAGCAATAATACGACCTCGTTGTCCCTGAGCTTTACATTCGTTCCATTTACGTGTGCTAGCATTCCATGTGAAGTGTTTAGGAAAATCCTTATAAATATATTGTCTTGCATTAGGATTCGACCTGTTTGTTTTAAAAAATGCAGTGAGCATGGAATCCTTGTCTGCCTCCCTATCAACAATATTTTCCAGTGTATCATTCTTTCTAAATCTAACCATCTGCATGTTCGGGAGATAAATGTCGCACCCCCAAAATCCACTAACGGAGTTTTACCGTTAAGTGTGTGACAAACCAGGATCTCAGTCATTAGTTACACCAAACGACACTATATTAATTTAAAACATACGTGTCTCATTAAATGAGAAAATTTAATACAGAGTTAACGTTTGTAAGTTTGCGGAAGCGTAATCGAAATCTAATGTCAAAATATTAAATAGAAACTAAATGCGCAGAACACGCGTCCAACACGAGATACATAGTCTAAATAGTCATTTAAACTCAAAACATCGTTTGTAATGCAAGAAAATGTTTAAATGAAAAGCCGTGACTCCATGCCATGTCCTAAGTGCGTGGTACCTCACTGACCTGTAAAGTGAAAGTCTAACAAGTGTCAACACGACGGTTGGTGAGTTCACATAGTAAGTATAAAAATCAAGTAAGTTCAGTTGCAAGCAGAAATATAAATTAAGTATGTCATTGTAGGTAGCTAGTCTACAGCACATGTCCTTAGAGGCGTATGTATCTGACCGAAGCTGACGTATGTACACATTAAGTGCATTTTGCCCGTTCACACATCCCAACAGGATGCACTGTAAGTATGTTAGGTCATTCAACACCCGTTCGACAGGTCCTTCTGTCGTGCTAGCGCGACTAGCCCGGGTGGGGTTTGTCAAACCCAGTAGTACTACTCAAAATTTCCCCGCTATTTCACAAATACTAACGGTCAACTAGGTATCCATGAGGTCTTTCATGAGCAAAATAAAAGTTGCTCTAATCTAGACATACGACATACAAAATTCGTAAATCCGTAAAAGTATTTGTCCGTGTTCAGCCCATAAAAGGGTATAATAGTAAAAGTGCGGTTCAATGAACTTACCTTCGGGTGCACAGCTACAAGCATCAGCAAGGTAAAAGCAAACTCATCATTCCTACTACAAGATAAGTCTATAAGTATGGATTTGTGCATGTATGTAAAACCCTAAGCATCCAAACATTTTCAATGTTTTAAGTGAATTTAGAAATGTTTGACTTTTGACCAACTTTGACTAAAGTTGACTTTTGTTGACCCAACAACCCGTGGGTGAGTTTTTAATTGTATACATGTTTGTTTTTGTTCATTTAGACAATGAGAGCAATCGAATTCTAACACATAATACATATGTTAAAGAATCAAACTTTGTTTTTAGTAAAGTTATTATTTCTAGGAAGTCACATCCGAGAGTACATTTTAAGTAAATCCAACTCTACTATAAGTAGCCATATAAACATCACATAACTCACATATAGTGTCTGTCATGCTCCTTATGGAAGTTCTCAACACTCATTTCAATAATCTACTAACTTTAACAAGTTTAGGTGATCACATTATCAAGCTGTCCACCTATGACTATGCATACTTGAAACATTCCTATTGCTTACTTATGAACTTAATAGCATGGAAGCATCATCATAAAGTCATCATATGTCTAATTGAAAAGTTACACACAAAACACAAGTGAAACACATTGCAAGTCCATTATTCAAAATTTTCAGCTTTGTTGACCATTTTTATTTTGTACATAAACCAACACAAGGTCAGAAAAAATATTTTCCCAAATTTTAAAATTTTGTACATAAACCATTTTTATTCAAACTAACCTGTACAAGTCCCAAATTTCAACTATAGATTAAATATTGTCTTAAGTTCATTTCTTATTTTATATACTTTACTTGAAACCCAAATCAACTATTTATTAAAAATACCTCTTTACATCAAGGTCAGAAAAACACCTGATTGCACACTAAAATGTTTTATAAACGTTGGGTGACCATACAGTGGAATAAAAATACAAATTTTACCAATATAAAAAGCTAAGACATTAAGGTTTAATTTGGTGTAAGAATCATTCACGAATACGTTGTATCTATAAAGTTATGACCTTTTGAAGTTGACCCTTTTTCTGTCCAGATTTTCAGATTTGACATCTGTTTTTGTAAAATCAAAATGTCTAACTTATTCTTCTCTAAAAATTTATTGGATTAGTTTTCTGAAAACTAGACTTCTTAAACTACAATCTAGGCTTAAGAATGACTCATTTTGGTTCGGTTTTCAACAAGTTTTAGTCCATGTAAAATCAGGTTACGAATCTGTCAAAATTATATCATCACCGGTTTTGTCAAAAACATGATTAAAGCAATATGATTAATATCCAAATTTCATTCTAATCATCATACAAGTGCATATCTAACTATATTCAATCATTATCATGCATAAAATTCCATGTTCTCATGCCTTCATAATACCCTAGTTTCACAAAACACAAACATGGATTCTATTGATTATCAATTTATCAAAACATCAAATGAACCCAAAATCAATAACCAATTTCACAACAAAATCATCAATTGACAAATTTGAATGAACTAGGGTTTCTTGCCATTCAATTTTCATACATATGTAGTTGTTTTAGGATTAAAACTTACTTGTACTGTGTTTACAACTCCAATTAGCAAGCAATAACACCACCAATTTGATCAAAATCACGAAAATCAAAGGACTAGGAGGTGGATGATTGAAGCAGTAAGTTTTGATGTGCATGAAGGCCTTGAGCCGTTTTTTTTTTGTAATTAGGATTAGGGTTTTTTTATTTTAATAAAATTGTTAAGTTGGGTTAAGATGGTGGGTTTTGGGCTATCCATGGATCACATGGATGATCCATGGGCTACGTTTTTACTTCGGTTTGTAAACACAATGAAAAGCTTTCACAAACGTAAATTTCTATTTTATAAAGGTTACTGAATTTCGCAAACGGTTAAAACCGGTAAAATACGTGATTACTCGAAAGTTCAACAATTAAGCACACATGCTACTTAAGATGTATATTTATTGTATTTGTATCCATTTAAATTCATCAATGTCCGTGTATTAACTCGTGTGGTCGTTTCGTGTGTACGATTGTGTAACAGTTTGTACATTTAATTCATCAAATTAAATGAATAGTATACTTGTGTTAACGTGATTAACATATTTTGGCTAACGAGGTTAACCTAAATTTGTCTGGTGTCACAATAAAGCTGTAAGGCCAACATCGAAGGATGGATTTTAGAACGGTCGAATGAAAAAATACGCCACATGGCCTCAGGAGGAGACATGTAACGCGCATCCTGATATGTTTTTATCTCATTAATAACACCTTGCCCGTCTTCATCGACGTGAATAACTTGCTTGTCGTGTCCTTTGTAAACATATTTGAACAGATACTTGACAGATTTTATGCTTGAACAAACCTCGACATTCATGTGGCAGTTAAACATCATCAAAAGCCTTGGGTTATAAGGGACCACCCATCTGTTATCAAGCTTTGAGCCTCGCACATCGACACTAATATTGTTGTTTCTCCTTCTGTATAAAGGATATGAATCCTCTCCTTGCGTCGTCTGTTCATTAAACCCTCTGGGATAATGAAACCGACACACCGGTGGATCACCCTGCATACAAGGACTGTTTTTTCGTAAAGCACCATAGGGACCATGCATCATGTGCTTAACAACAACTTCGTGGAGCTTCGGATGTCGTACCGGGTCAGGAATCTCAGCACACACAACCTTATCATAATGATCCGGGATTCCATTTTGTCTTCCGCGTGCATGATAAGGAGGAAATGCGCATGCGGCAAACCACTCTTCTAAAACTCGATGACGTAAACGTATGACTTAACATGACCGAGTATATGTTTCTTGAATAGATGATGCTTAAGCTCCTCTAATCGGGCACGAAACACCCTAGAAACAATATCTGGACGATCTTGTGCAGTTTCGCCCGGTTTTAAGTTATCACATATCTCAGGCCACTGAGGATTACAAGTCATCGTCAGGAAAAAATCGGGACGTCCGTCGTCTTGAACTAAAGTCATGGCATCTAAAAAACGGCGTCGCATATCGCGAGGCCCTCCAACGAAACTCGCAGGCAACACAATCCGTTGTCCGACTTTGTTTGGGTTTACCTCCCCAGCATGCACACAATCAACAATGCCTTGGTATAGATCAGCTCGTATCTCACCTTGGTGGTGTTCAACATACTGTAAACGGGATGTCTTAATCTTTATGTAAATATCGACGACAAACTGCTGCAGCAGCCGACAACCTAACAATACTAAGTTTTCGATCGGGCGAATCTGAAACTTGTAACAATAGTACTCTCGCATGGCTACTGTTGTCCTACCACTTTGTTGGTTAGCACCTGGATGCAGATAAAAGATCAAATTATTAGTACAAAATAAAACTCATCTTTAAAATCACAGAATAGTTTTCTGTACCTCTAGGCTCTTCATCGATGATATCCGATTGGTTATTAACATCACTTATTGGGACTCCTTTACGTGGTATATTAGGATGCCATCCCAACTCACCATTAGGAAAAAACAGAGGATAGCATAACGGATCGTAACATCCAAAGTAAGGCTGAATGGTTTGAGAACGCTCCGACCTTCCGTACACAACAATATTTCTTTTATATGTTGTAATATTGTCATTGCCTTCAACCCAGATACCGGCAACCTAAAGAATATGTGTTTTATGAGTATTAATCACCATAGGTGTAAAAGTAAATTTATGTTAATCATATACCTCGGATGTCATTGGTCGGTTGTAAACCCTCTGGTCAACCTCAACAAAGGCGTTAAGAGTGACTTTATAGTTGTCTAGAGGACCCAACTCGGAAAGTCTACGGAATGTCATTGCATAAGGATTTGTAGAAAGAACATGTGTCGACGTCTCAGTAATATTCCGATCAAGGTTTGGCCATTGGAGCCTATGTTCCAGCTCGGTTTCGGGGTCATAAAAGTACAGCTGTAAGTATCTGGGTGTTCCATCCCTAGAGACTAACTGGTCAATTCTATGATAGATTCCTTTGTGTGCACGAAAGGTATATACCCCGCCCCTCATATTGTTCAGTGTTTCATCTAACGTGACACCCATCGAGGCGAAGCTAAAATTGGTGTTATAAGCTCGTATGTTGGACCTAAACAATGTGCCAGTTTCATTTTGCAATGTGAAAAGCCGGTACAGTTCACCAGGGATCTCTAAATGTGCTAGTTCAGTCTGACCATTCATGCAACAAAAGGATGGGAATTCAAATTTAAATAGTTTTGCAAAACATTTCAAACATGAACTCCGATCCTGTAAGATGAGATACTCCGTTGGTACACCGGCATAAACAAAGTTATATGGATCATCTTCTAAGTTCATGTCTCCTACTGGTGGTTGATCGCCGACCGTAATCTGTGAAACCTCAGCATCATTTGAAATGCATTTTTCTCTCTCTTTACGTGCAACATAATATCGTCTATTACACTCTCTTCTTTGCTCAATCAAGCTACATGTCACTCTCACATTTGAATCTTGTAACGTGTTACTACTATTAGGTTGTAAGGCTCCTAGAGGTACTATTTCACACGACTGATTAGCGGAACGTGATATGAGAGGAGTGCGTTGAGAGACACCGGCGCTTGCGACATTTGCCGCTTTGTTGTTCTCTTTGTCTAAATAGCGTTATCTTTGATACTCTTTTCTCTTTAGGGTTCGTGAGGTAGATGGAGTTGAGGAGGAAACTTCATCATGATCCGTAGGTTGCCCGTTGGTCATATTAAATTTATGAATACATTATGTGACGAAAAACTACGTTGTAAGTATGATTAGGCATTTTATCTATCAATACAACATTTGTAAGCAATGTTAAAATAACTAATTTATATATGACATACATGGCAAGAACCTAAAGTAAAGGAAAGTCCTAACAATTTATGTATGACACATAATAACAAAAAGAAAATAAAAACTAAGCACATACAGTCAACACGGAAGTTACTTGTTTCGTTTTATTTAATTTATTGGAATTGTGGTTTTTTTTTGGCGATCTAAGTTGTATGGTGTATATTGATCCTTCTAGTTGCGTGATACTTATTTATTTATAACAGTTATATGTAACTTTGTATGAAAAAAAAACATAATGTTTATCGTATATAGTAATAAATGAATATTCTATATTATTATAGTCAGTAAATAAACCGATGTAAATGTGTAACAAATGTTGGTAACGAACTACATAAACTAAAAGAAGAACATCTTTTCTGAAATAGAACAAGCATCCGGCATGTTTGGTTCAACGACAACCCTAGTGAACTCAGTTGACCGTAAAATATTCCCTATAATCAAAACATGAGATGAGATGTGTAAGTTACAGAAAAATATGTCGATCCTAAAAATATATGTGAATTTTTTAAAAGATGAAAGGCTAGCATACCCTCTGGCAAACGAATCAACTTAACCCGAGATACAAAGACAATTGCTTTTTCTATCGTCGCACGAAAGGTGTTCACCATATGAATCTCCGGCGGGTCGTATAAAGATAATTGTATTAAGCCACCACTGCGAAATCTTTAATTATATTAAGAAAGAAATATATTGTATGATTAAGGGATTTAAAAGTATATTGTCAATGATATTAGTATACTTTAATGCCTTACGTATGATCTTTAAGAAACATACGACTCTCTCCACATAGCCGCACACCGTTGACAATCTTCTCAACAACATCTAAAACCAATAAATGCTCTTTATATTTGGTTAAAAAAATATGTAGCATGGAATCAAAAGTTGTATGTACCATAAAAATTATACGTACCGTAGATTATGTTATTAGTGCTTTTGTTCTCCAAAAGATATTTAATGTTTGGCACTAACGGAAACACACGTAACCCTTTTGGAAGATTAGTGGAGAACCGTACAAGTTTAGTATGCTCGTTAAAATCAACTTTGAAGTCACTCCAAACCAAGAGGTAGTTTTTGTGTCTGGGCCAGTCCTTAAATCGAATCTCTCCCTTCGGAAACGGTTTAGAACAAACTTGTTCCCTACCGGATCAATGTCTACGTACGTCGATATGAAAGCTTTCGGGATAAAACCAACAACCCTTTGTCTCTAAAAAAACAAATCTATTGATTTTAAAACCATGCACCTAATGTTATTTTGTAAACTTTATAAGAATTAAAGATAGGGTAACTTACGTGTTGGTCTATAAAAACTATCAACATGTTGTCCCCAGACGCACAAGGCAAAAGAAAGTCGACCCAAACAAAGCACACAGTATACCAAACGCACTCTCGTGTGACTGACGTAAAATCATCGACAACGATATGCGAATCCATAACCAATTATACCTTTAGCATTAACAAAAAACAAAAACTTAAACAATTTGTTCTTTAAAGAAACATGAATAGTGTGCTTATATTGGCTCAAAAGTAATACTTTGTCATCCAATTTACATAAGTTTATTATTTTTTTTATAACACGTTATATAAAAAAACCGTACAATATAAATAGTCCAAAAGAAGTCAAATATATTTTTTTTTATTGTTTAGTATAAATATTGGCAATGAGCGTTTATAATTTATCTATAATAGAAGACAAAGACATAAACATGAAATAAATTGTTGTTAAAAGTCAATACCATTAAATATCAAAACAAAATCAATAATTACATTCTATCCATACGAAAATAAACAATGCAAAAAGAACAATAATAATATTTAAACGGAAGGAATGGAGCTACAACCAAGGTGAAAGTACGGTATCCGTGTAAACAGCACCATGAATAACCCCATGAAAACCTGCACGCTCAAAATGATTATCCTCTAAAAGGTTCACATCGATTTCAAGAATTTGTCCCCAAACAGTGATGACAATTGTAGACCAATTTAGATTGTAATGAGTAAGGGTAGTCAAACGTGGAAATGGAAGACATACTCGATAACGATATACATCTATCATGTTCCAAATTCCGTTTTGAGGCTTCCATAATTCAAATGGCTTGTTAAAGTAACCGCAAGAATCATAAGCATATTGTTCCGAGCGCCAGCTAAACAAAGCACCGTTCAGACTCAAAGTCCCAGACCTCGGATATTCTAACACCGAAAATTTATGCGTGTTTACGTCAAACCGAATAACGCTCTTGATGCCATCTAGAAATTCAGATTGGGAAACCCTGAAGTATACAGCATCTCTAGAGAAGGTTGCTAAAGACCATTCGTAGCCATCAGTAGAGTAAGGTGTCTTCTTCAAGAATGGTACATGTTTCCACGATCCACGACTTAATGAAAACAAATACACAGAAAGAGTACCTCGCCTACGTTTTATGTGAATAATGTTGTAATCATAGGTTGCGTCAACATAGAAACCAACTGAATCACAGTTTGTCTTGAAGAAACCTTGCTTAACACGGTTGGACAACATTCTGTAAGCACCTGTTAGCGGATTCCAAACAAGCAAGTCACACGCGTGTTCTAGGGTAACACATAACATGCCATCCAAGCTCGCTAAGAATATAATACTTTTTGGTTGGATATTAGCTAGGGCCGTTACTTCATTACTCGCCAAATAGTTAGGGCTTTGACGATTCAACAGCCTTGAAAGGCATGTCGGTCTGACCCTAGTGGTGATAAGTTTCTGACTAATGAATCAGCAGCATATTTGGTGTGTGCCAATAGAAACTCCTTGCTTGATATGAAATCATACCATTCCTTGCATACGCACTTGCATTTGATTATAAGCAGCGGCGGTAGCCCCGCAATTATCTTGAACATCAAAAGCATTAAGAGTTGCGGATTCATAGCTGAGTGGATCTAGAATTGAATATAATATGAGAGAAAAAATCATGAACTTTTTGGTTAAATAGATCTTAAATAGTAACATATATGCGATCGAGCAAGGGTAATTAACGAACAACGCCATGGAAAACAATAGAATGGATTGCTTGTCTTACAGAAAAAACAAAACTTGTTAGGACAAATATTCTGGTTGTTCAAAATTAACGGGAAAGACAGACGATTCATCAATTCCGATAGAAAAAAACTTTTGATTATAGGATGTGGAGATGCGATGAAATGCATTAGAAGAAAATTTTGAGTAGATACAAAAGACAACCATAAATTAAAGTAGTTTGACGACCGTTGCCATTCATACATATTATTTTAGTTGATGGATGCATATTAAAGATATATAACTGGAATACAAAATGATCATGAGTTTAATAAAATTTGTAGTGATGATAAAAATAATCATCATATTATCTTTATAAATAATGGCCAAATAATAGTTCGTTTTATTAAAGTATGATGAAGATTATGATAATATGAATAGGTGAATTGTATTAGATCAATGGAGAGGTTACAAAGGATATGGAATGAAATGTAGGCAACTCACACTAACAAATGACCTAGGTGATGGTATTTATAGTCCATACCATTCACCTTACAATGTAACCTAAAGACGTGCATTTAAGCACAAAACGATTACACAAATATTCTAAGACAAATACAAATTATGAACGTCTTCACCCGTGCTTGCTCGTGATGATGCTCGATATCTTCACTCGCTTATATTTGGAAAGTGACATCTTCAAATAACCCCAACAGTACTCCCCCTAAGATGACACTTTACAAATCCGACATATCAGCTTAGATCTTCATGTGGCGAGCATAGAGAGCAACTTAAAGTTTTGGTATGCATTATCTTCAAGAAGACCCAACAGTACTCCCCCTAAGATGATGCTGCCAAAACTCTGTCTTTCAACAAGCAAACTGCATCCTTCTCTCCCTTTTGAGTAACATCAGAGGCTATGGAAAGGAATAAGCAGAGAGTAGATTCCGGTGAATCTATATATCAGCAACGGGATCTTCTTCATTGGTTGAAGTAGAATGCGAAGACTTCTTTGACTTAGAATACTCCCCCTCAACTTTTTGTATAGAGGTTAATGGGATCTGTGTATGAGATATTAAGAGGAGGATTCTTAACACTCAGCAATCTGAATTGGAGATCTTTGGACTGGAATCAGGCTTGAACAGGAACATCTTCAACCACAATAACTCATTAGAATTTAGTTAAATCATCAAAGAATATACTTGTTCAGCATAATTGTCTGAGCCGTCTCGCACATCAATTTTCACGCTTCAGTCTTTATTGTTTAAAATGATGCGTTGAATAACTCTAGTGTACTATCATTTCTCATGTACATGCAAGTAGATTCAACATATTTTTGGATTTTTTTTTTTTTTTTTTTTAATAATGATTTCTCCCCCTAAACTTTTAAATTTCTAGGAAAATTGAAAGTTTAATGAAAAGAAAATGGCAGATATGTTATCAACGTAAGAATAGTGCATGCAATATACTTAATCTAAACAGACGAAATGAAACATCGGTTGTTTCTTGCACTGCCATCATTGTTTGATTTTTTGAAAATGTTTTTAAAAATTCCTTCAATGATTCCTTTTTGTTTCCAACTCCATTTGATGTCAGTTGCATCGAAAACATCATGAACAAGATTCGGTATCTTGTCATGATAAGGGATCAGCCACGGTCTTCTTTTCTTTGTTTGACCGGCCTCCATAACTGTCCCTAACACACTAACAAATTAGTTAGAGTGTGAAATCCAAGCCATTGCGGTCTTGGATTGTCCGAAATCATCAATATATGTAACTTTTTGATAAATTGCATCTTCTGGTGGACCATCGATTGATGAAGCACGTTGGTCATCTTGATTCTTAACAAGTGTTTTTCTCCACAACTGTTTTTGTGTGGGACCAAAGGAATGCTTTGGTTTGGACACCCATCTAGAATCATTCATGGAAGATCTGTCATAGTCATTTCTAAACCTATTTTTCAAAAATTGGTTTTGTTGACTATTTTGCTTATGCAAAAATGGATTTGTTTGATTTTGTTTTCTTACAGATCTTGGTTTCCATGAATCACTTGAATGATCACCATCAGAGAATTTAAAATTAGAAACATACCTGGCAGAATTTGCAGATGATGAATTTCTTTGGACATACCTTCTCGGCTTCATCGTTGAGCTTTTGTTGTAGAAACAATCCTGAGTGTTGTGATTGACCATGTCACAAATGAAGCAATACTTGTTGTAGTAACATTCCATTGTGTCGTGGTTGTACATCTGACAGTTGATGCAGTACTTGTTGTAGTAGCATTCGGATGTCATGTGATTGTACATATCACATATCTCACAATACTTCTGATGAGCCTTGAAGGGAGACTTCTTTCTTTTCTTCTGAGAAGTCTTTGCAGTTGAATCTTTTTCTTGATGATGAGCTTTGACCTCAGAATCTTGTTGAAGCTTGATTGAAGAAGCTGGAGTCTTGAACTTGTCACCTTTTGACCCATAAGGAAAGACACCTTGACTGTAAATACAATCTGAGATATGATGAGTTTCATAGTCACAGATTAAACAGTATACGTCACTGTTTGAATCACTCGGGGATTTAGAATCTTGAGACTTTGGAGTTGAAGAAAGCTGTGGTGTAGAATCAGATGAAGCGGCCTTTGTCTTATTCTTCTTGGCTTTGCTCTTCTTTCTTCTAACCTTCTTCTTCTTCTTTAACTGAACCTCTTGTGTCTTTTCTTCTTCTTCTTGAGAAGATAGTGATCCAACAATTCCGTTTGGCACTAATCCCTCTTTTTCTTGTTCGGATGACTTTGCTTTTTCAGCTTCTTCTTTGATAAGCACCAGATCAGATTGTGATCTGTTTAGTTTGTTAGTAAGCTCCATGAGTTGAACATTCAGATTATGCTTTTCAATAAGCATTGAATCAACATTCTGTGTAAGAGATTTGAATCTGTGTTCACACAGTTTGTGATCTTCTTGAAGAATTTTGAATTTCTCTTGTTCTTCTTGAAGCTTGGTTTTCAGACTGTTGTTTTCTGAATTAACCATTTCAGAGAGTTTCTTCAACGTTGTAATCTCTTCTTGCAAATCTTTGATCACACCGGATGAGTGTGCATTTGATTTTGCAGCTTCATTCTTTGCATTCATTGCTTCTCTTTCACTTTTCTTGAGTGACTCTTGAAGAGATGTGATTCTTTGCTCTGATGTCTTGTGTTGTTCTTGGAGATTCTTGTGCCTTTTCTCTTCATCCTGGAATTTATCCCAAATCCTGTAAGAATATGTTCTGTAGTGTTCACATTGTTGAAAACATTCTTTGGTGCACATCTTTTCTCTTACATTGACAGGCATTTCAACAAATGAACTCTGAACATCTTTCTCGGATTCCTTTTCAGACATCAATTTCTCCATTTCTGATTTCAATTGAGCAATTGTCTTATCTTGCTTTGCAATGATTTCTGACAAGTTGCTAATTTCTTTATCTTTCTTTTCAATCTCTTGAATGGAAACAACATCATTGTTTTCACTCCAATCATATTCTTCTTCATCTTCCTGATTGTCATGAGAATTTGCTTCACTCACAAGAGCAAGTTTTGTGTGTTCATTAAAGTCTCTTCTCTTTTGATCACAAGCTTTGGCAACTTGAAGGTAAGTTGTTTCAAATATGTGATTGAATTCTGTAATAAATTCATTGATATCTTCTCTTTTATTTTCTTCTCGGATCACGGTAAACATGCCCGTTGATATTTTTCTTGAATTTTCAGTCATTTTGATGATTTTTCTGGGAAGTCATGGTGGCTAAAAATGACGGGTCACTGTTGGGACGGGTAAACAACTTGGATTTTCAAAGTCATTCTGTAATGGATTTTTTTTTTTTTTAGAGACGGGTCACTGTTGGGACGGGTAAACAACTTGGGACAGCTGAACAGTGCTTCACCCGGCAGAACAACGCCATGGAAAACATATATGCGATCGAGCAAGGGTAATTAACGAACAACGCCATGGAAAACAATAAAATGGATTGCTTGTCTTACAGAAAAAACAAAACTTGTTAGGACAAACATTCTGGTTGTTCAAAATTAACAGGAAAGACAGACGATTCATCAATTCCGATAGAAAAAAACTTTTGATTATAGGATGTGGAGATGCGATGAAATGCATTAGAAGAAAATTTTGAGTAGATACAAAAGACAACCATAAATTAAAGTAGTTTGACGACCGTTGCCATTCATACATATTATTTTAGTTGATGGATGCATATTAAAGATATATAACTGGAATACAAAATGATCATGAGTTTAATAAAATTTGTAGTGATGATAAAAATAATCATCATATTATCTTTATAAATAATGGCCAAATAATAGTTCGTTTTATTAAAGTATGATGAAGATTATGATAATATGAATAGGTGAATTGTATTAGATCAATGGAGAGGTTACAAAGGATATGGAATGAAATGTAGGCAACTCACACTAACAAATGACCTAGGTGATGGTATTTATAGTCCATACCATTCACCTTACAATGTAACCTAAAGACGTGCATTTAAGCACAAAACGATTACACAAATATTCTAAGACAAATACAAATTATGAACGTCTTCACCCGTGCTTGCTCGTGATGATGCTCGATATCTTCACTCGCTTATATTTGGAAAGTGACATCTTTAAAGTGTTATTGGGTCGGGTTATTATAATTAGGGTTTAAAGAGATATGTCTGGTGCTATATAAGGACATCTTACACAAACACTAGATTTACGACATCTTGCACAAACCCTACCCAGCCGCTCATTCAAACACACAAAATTCACCTTCAGTTTAGCAGATCGTCGACTGTGTTAGGGTTAGGTTGTAGCAGATCGTTCGTTGCTATGAATCTATTCGGGGGTTTTGAATATATTCGATGATATGTAGCAGATCGTTCAGCTGTGTTAGGGTTAGGTTGTTTTGGTTTAGGGGTTTCGTACGGGTTATAATGGTGTTGTTGTACGGGTTAAGATCGATTAGGGTTAAGTTCATTGATAATGGTTTTGCTGTGCGGGTTAATGGTGTTGTTGTACATGTTAAGATCGATGAGGGTTAAGTTCGTTGATAATGGTTTTGCTGTTAGGGTTAATGGTGTTGCTGCATGGGTTAAGATCTGATAGGTTCAATTGGATCGATATCGCTCAAATGATCAGAATGATTAATACAAACAAACAGTTCAATCAGCAACACAATTCATTACTAAATAATTCACTTGTATTGATGATCAAAGCAAGGTTGTAGTACAAATGCAGGAGAATGAAATCACACACACTTAGTTCTCTCTCTAACGTGAATATGTGATCTAGCCTCCCTAAACATTCTCTCACTACATGCTTTATGCAACAATACATTTTAGGGAAAATAACAAAATAAACCCTAAACTATACAAAAATGTATAAAAACAAAGTACAAAGTAAATCTTAAACTGGAAATACCCCTAACAGTACTCCCCCTAAGATTTATCTTTGGACTTCAAAATTCTTCAACAGTTTTCATCTTTTGCTTTTTCAGTTCCAATCTCTCACCAATCTTCAGATTCTTCTTTAACATCCAGCAACTCTTTTCCTTTGTATTCTTCTTGTTCTTTTAACGCTTCCTTGATGCATGACTTGAACTTCTCCGCGATCTTGGCTTGTCTTGGCTTTGACTCGTTTGTAGGGATGGCACAGTCATTCATGCGTCTCAGAGAATCAAGAGTTAAACCTGCAAAATCAATATTAGCATAAAATTCATATGGCAATTCTCGCCCTTTGACTTGCACTTCTAGTGTACCCTTCGCAGTCACACGCATAAACTCTATCTCTGGAATATCCACCTTCACAAGGTTAGCATTGAGTAATGCCTTCCTTAGTCGAATTTTCTCTGACGCAGCTGCAATTACCTCAATCATCACCATAAACAAATTTCGATCAGCTTCAGCAACTTTATCTTTACACTTCTCCATTCTGTAACTTCTCAGATGATCGATGTAAGATGGATGTAGCAGCTTCAGCTCGAACGTGCTAAATAAGGTGATCATATCCTTATCCCAGTCATCCAAATTACGTACCAATTTTAGTTCAAAAGTTTCCTGATTGTAGAAAAACTTAAGAATTGGCTTTGTCGCTTGAGTACCATCTATCACTTTCAACCCCGGATCAGTCACTTTATCAAAATATTCATCAGAAAACTCTTCTAAATACATGTCACGCACCACCAACTTCTTTTGTTTCCTTGTTTTCTTTGACTGAACATAAGTGCTATCTTCTTGTTGTCCTCTAAACTCCAAATATTTTGGTAAACGGCTTATTCCAGCATCAAGAAGCATCGCACATTTGTCACCACGCTCAGCATGCGCGTGATTGATCAATCTCAGTTTGTGCAACTCCTTTGATCAAGAAAGCATTAACTCTTTTGATCAAGAAAGCATCAAAAACTTCGTCATATTTCCATGCAATGATTTTCACCTTCTTGGACTTTTCCGGTACGATCATCGAATCAAGCAGTTCAGCAACGGACTGTCCTTTGCTCAGCAGAGATCTAACCACATCTCCTGCTGTGGCAGATTTATGCCATGATTCTCGTACGTCCATAGGAATATTGTATGACTTGACTTCACTTGGAAACATATCGACCAACTCTTTTCTAGTTTTGTGCGCATCCTCTAGTAAAGCCATAACCGTTATTTCTTTGGGTTCGAGCACTTTATATCTCTTAGTCAGCTCATAATATTGCGGGTTGTTGTAATCCAGATAGAACATCCGATTGTACATCTTCTCAGTCTTCATAAAACTTACAACAATTTTCTTCAGCGATTCATGTTTCAATTTCTTCAAAGTTCTATATGGATAGTTCCTCGAACTCAACCATTCACGCATGTTTCTGCTAGACATTTCTTCTTGATTTTGATGATATAACTCTGTTGGAGGTAAATTATCGATATTCATGCTTTCTTGTAAAGGTGTCCACTCACCCATTTCAACAACGAACTCCTTTTCATCAGCAGTTGCTTTATCTTGTGCAGTCAAACACTTCTCATATTCTTCATTGATTTGACTCACTGTCAGCCCATTCAGATATACTGGATTGTACTTCATCTTTTCTAGATAAGCAAAACGTTCAGGCAAATCAGCAGGTATCTCATCTTCAGGATTAGCTTCAGGCTCAACCTCAGGTTCAGACTCTGTGAAATCTATATCATCCAGATCATCGAGTGCCTCAATCATTGGTGCAGTTTCAGTTTGAACCGGCTCAAACTGAAATGCTTCTTCAGTCACATTTTCTGGCGCATTTTCAACCACTTCAACCACTTCAGGTACTTCATTTTCCACTACAGATTCAGATTGAATCGGCTCAATCTGAACTGTTTTATCAGTTTCAGCTTCTTTCATTCCAGCTTCATCCACCTTTGCCATTTCAGCCACCTCAGTTTCAGTTTCAGATTCTGATTGAATCGGCTCAATCTGAATTTCTTCTATTCTTGCCTTTTTAGTACAACCTTCTTCACCAGTAATCTCAGGCACAGCATCTAACTTTCTTTTTCCCTCAGCTTTTTCAGGATTGACAGAATCAGCAGCTTCATCGGGAATAGTAATTGGTGACTCAATCCTTATGCCCACATTCTTCGTACCACGTGCTCTAGTATAATAAACTTTGGCTTCTTGAGTAGGCTCAGTCACTTCCATTACATCATCCGAAAAATCTTTATCTGATGTAGAACCAGACTTCTTTGATCTGGTTTCTTCTAACCATTTTTCTAACATCTCCTTCTCAGCATCAAGAGTATTGCATTCTGCCTTTAACTCTTTATAATCATCTTTCAAATTTTCATGCTCTTCCTTCAAATTTTCATAATCAGCTTTCAACTTCACATAATCCGCATCTAATGCTTTGAATGTTTCAAGATTATGATTATGAGTGGCCCAAAACTCTTCTAATCTCTTCTTCTTTCTTTCATTTGATGCTTTCAACTGTTCATTAGCATTCAAGAGTTTTGCTACCATTTCTTATAACTCAGCAATTTTCACTTTATCTTCATTCACCTTAACACTTGAATCAACTTTTGGTGAAGACTCCAAAGGTTGTTCAATGTTTTCAGTTGCTGGAAATGATGTGGTGGGTATATCAACTGGAACAGAAACAGTAATGCCAGCATCAGTATCATCAACTACCTGTGCAGTAGTCTCTACTTCGGCCATTACTTCCTTAGCAATCTGAACAATGTCCACTATCTGTTCAGACACATCTACACTGGGCTCCTCAATCAACATAGGCTCAATTACAGTTTTTGATCTTCGAGATCTAGTATATTGAACTGTAACATTCCTAGGAGCTTCAACAACAACTTCTTTTGCAACATCACCAACCTCAACAGGTTCTTCAATCACCAGTGGTTCAGTTTCAACAATTTCGGCCTCCTCAGGAACTGATTCAGTACTTTCTTCTTCCAGAATATCCTCAACACCGTCATTCCCACTATCATCATCATTGTCACCATCATTACCATCATCACCATTATCATCTTCTTCTTCATTCTCATCATTCTCAGACTCATCTTCCTCATCTGGATGTCGAGCAAAATACTCATCATCATCCAATAAGTTATCAGTCACCTCAGCAACTAGGTCCTGTGGATTTACTATATCTCTCCATGTGATATGTGATGGTAAACTGTCTCAATATCCTCCTCATTATTTGCTATATCCCGCATATAGTCAAATAACTCAACACTAGGAACATTTCCTATACTCATCTTTCGATATGATAGATCACTCATATCCTCAGTATATAATATCCCACCAGCAAATCCTTCTTCTCAGATAATAGGATAAGCCACATTAATCATCAATTGCAAAAATCTCGGATACATGAGAAACTTGAATCTTTTTCCTTTTACAAGATTGAACACAAACCCATTCATAATCCATTTCGACATATTGAATGGTTTGTTCTCTGCAATAGCAACAATTGGAGATGCGATGTCAGAAGGAAAATTGTCAAAACCAACACTCCTTCTTGACATGCATTGTTGAATCACATAGCACAATAACTTCCACTTCTTCCCCAATCTTGCTCTAACAAACTGTGACTTTGGAAATACAGGTGGATGACCCATATTAACAAAACACGCTTGACATTCAGCATTTGTCAACTCATCATTGGCTCTTATCTCATCATCATCAATTCTCAATGCTGTTCTGATAGCTTCCTCAGACACAGTCAACTGTAACTCTCTTGTGATGTTTCCTCTAACAACAGTCACCCCAGCCTCATTAGTCAAAACCTCAGCTGTTCTCCAAAAACTTTTGATCAGTCTTGCATATATGACAGGCTTAGCACACATAGCATAGACATACTTGGTTCTCTTGATAAATCTCATCATATCTCTATAACCCTCTGTTTCTGGAATAGACTCATCCAAACAAGCAACAAGATTGTGCTTAGGCTCAAACTTCAAATTCTCCATCTGTTTAAAACAAAAACAAGACAAATGTGTTAAATTCTTCATTAATAAATTTCAAATTTGCATAAGTGTTTGAACAAAAAGTTATAAAAGTAAAACATTCACATAATCATTTTAACTCCTAAATTGATCTAACAATCTGATTTTCATCATTTTGATCAAAACAACTTTGGATTTTAATGATCATACAACATTTCACAATTAAACAGTTTAACACTTAAGAACACAAATTTGACATTTTTATGATGAAGTTGTTTAACATGTTAAGCTCAGTTTTAACAATGATTTGTCAATGTTTAACACACATTTTATCATTTTGAAGTTAACATTTAAGAATTTTCAACAGGTCATCAATGGCGGTTGACAGTTATGTGCAAATTTTGGTTGATTCTGTTGTTTTAAAGCAATTTGATGCAAATTAATGATTAATTGTTGATAATCGACAGTTTTTACTCATAAAACAACATTCGATTTCAGTTTAAACACACAAAATCAAAGTGTCGATTCAGTGATCAAAGTACTGTTCATCATCATTTTTCGTTTTAACGATCGATTTGCAGGTTTATCAAGGTCGAATCACAGAAAATATACCTTATTCAATCAATCAGACTTGTTACAGAACAATCGATTGAACAAAAGTATGAACGATTTGAGGTACAGGGGATTTGCTTGGAAAACTTTGTGAAAAATGATAAGTGTTGTGAAGAGGCGGGTTTTATATATGATTGAAAAATTAGGTCAAACTTAAAGAGTCGGGTCAACAATTTGGGACGGGTAAGCGTAAAAGCCCAATAAGCCTTGACTGGTCATGCACTGTTGAGCCGCGTCAGTCACTGTTGGGACGGGTCAAGTACTTGGGACGGGTCACAACATGGGATGGGTCAACATAAAACCTGTAAAAACACTTGGACGGGTCAATCACTATAGAGACGGGTAAGGCACTGTAGAGACGGGTAAATGTTAGGAACAACTACACCTGTTTTGATTTTACTCATCACCCGGCTGTATAGTAGTCTTCTTTATCACCCGGCTTGCACAATGACCTTGTGTTCATTACCCGGCTTCATAGTGATCTTCTTCATCACCCGGCATGCTTTTCTTCATCACCCGGCAACACAGTTATCTTTTTCATCACCCGGCATGTCTTTCTTCATTACCCGGCAGCATAGTTGTTGTACTTTACCCGGCTACACAGTGTTCATCACTTACACTGCAAGATAAAGACTTCTTTCTTTTACCCGGCTGTACAGTGTCAACACTTCATTGCCCGGCTGTATAGTAACACAACTTGTCACCCGGCAGATATCAGACTCCTTCACCCGGCTGTACAATGACTTGTTCATTACCCGGCCATACAGTAGTCATAATATCTTCACCCGGCTGTCTTCTTTCACACAGTCACCCGGCTTATATCAGACACAACAACTTTACCCGGCTAAATAGTATCTTCGTTACCCAGCTAAACAGTGTTCTGATATCTTTGCCCAGCGAACAAACACTTTGACAATTTTCTTCTTTTTCCGTCTGTTGACTTTTCAACTGCATTTATTGCACCTGCAAACATTCTCGACATATTAATTAGACAAGACATCCTTATTAGGGTTTGTCACATTAAATATCAAAATTCTAATACAAGTCAACAAATATTAATTCTCATTAAATCCCCTTTTCTTTTTCTTTGATTTTTCTCACAAAAATGTTTTTGTACAACCAAAATTTCCATATCCCGAAGCATTTTCTTAAAAAAATATCACAAGACCTTGGGTTTGTTATTAACACATCCAATACTTTAGTTTTTCATACCACATAACCTTATTCATTCAAAACACACTTATTCAAAATATTTTTGGATTTTTGCAAATATTTTTCTTCTTCAATTTATTCTCCCCCTAAACTTGAAATTTCTTGAAATTTTTAAGTTTAACAAGGATGTCAATGTGTCAATAATGATTCCAAATGCCTGCACACACAAAGCACACACATTAAAATAAAGACATATGCAATGCAATGAATCAAAATATTGCAGTGAGATCATACCACACATTATCTGAACATGTTTTGCAAGTTTTGAATAGACATTGACTTATGTTTGATTGAGTGATGATATGAAAACATACCAATTAGCTCGAGTAGACACACTTACTTTTTCAGTATCATGATGAGATTAAGGTTCGATTAAAATGACTTATGTGACTCACATGTATACATATGTCAACATATTTCCTTATCAGCTACTACCTGAATGCATATTGCACAAACACCTGGTCACTTACAATCATAAACAGTGTGGAATCTGGGTTCTATTCGGATTTGGTCCACTTTGGGACTTCTTCTGATTCCATTTTGGAATTTAATTTCCTATCGTTCCCCTTGGGAATCTTCTGAATTCCTTTTTGGATTTTTTGTTTGGTGATGGTCCACATTTGGGACTCTTTTTGTTCCAACTTTGGGAATCTTTTGCTGCACCTTGAAGCTCAAAAGAGACTTCGTGTGAGACTTCAGGTTTGTGGGTACCGCAACAAAGAAGCTCACGATGCGGTTCATCACACTGAATAGACTGCATCGTTACCCGATCATGCACAACTATCATCACAAGCAATGCATCAAAAGATATATATCTAGACATGTATAGCAATGGGACTTAACACAAAGATCATTGAATTAAGATTTGTCAACAATGAACTTACTTTTTCAGTCTAATTGCCTGAGCTGTCTAGCACATCAATTAGCATTCATCAGTCTTAAGTAAAAATGATGTAACAAATAATGTCTAGTGTACTATCATTTCTCACTTTTTGCAATATAGATTCTTATGACATGATATTTTCTTTTCTTTTTGCTTTTATATTTTGTTTTTGCTTTTCTTTTTCATGCACACACACAATACAAAACAATAAAATAAAAGACAAAGGAATCAATACTTGACATCGACTTATTATATTTTTGACTTTTATATTTTCTGATTTTTTTTTTTCAAAAATTAGAATTAATCATGGTTGCTTAATCCTATGGATTGAATTAAGAATTCAAACCGTCCTGACAAAAAGGATTTTGTGAAAAGATCTGTCAGTTTTTTGTCGGTATGAACTTTAATCAAAATTATTAAACCTTTTTCAGAGTTGTCTCTGAGAAAGTGATATCGAATTTCGATATGTTTGGTTTTTGAGTGTTGAACAGGATTAGCAGTAATGAACATAGCAGCAGTATTGTCTATGTAAATAGGAGTTTTGAGAAAGTTAAACCCGTAGTCAAGCAATTGGTTTTGTAACCACAAAACTTGAGAACATCCTGCAGATGCAGCGATATACTCTGCTTCAGCTGTTGATACAGAAACATTGGTCTGCTTTTTGCATTGCCAAGAAACAAGTCTAGGACCCAGAAATTGACATCCACCCGTAGTCGATTTCCTGTCAAGAGCACACCCACCAAAGTCACTATCAGAATAACTATATAATTCAAAATTGCCTTCATAAGGATACCATAACCCGAGATTCGGTTTCCCTTTAAGGTATCTGAAAATACGTTTAACAGCAACCAGGTGCGACACTTTTGGATCAGACTGATATCTGGCGCACACACACATACAACATACATAATGTCTGGCCTTGATGCAGTAAGATACATCAGTGAAACAATCATTGATCTGTATAGTGTTTGATCAACAGATTTGCCTTTTGGATCCGGCTGTATCTTGCAATTCACATCAGATGGCGTTCGAATAGTCTGACAATCCTGCATCTTGAACTTTTTCAGCAACTTCTCAACAAACTTTGATTGGTTGATAAAAATTCCATCCGCTGATTGTTTTACTTGCAATCCAAGAAAGAAATTAATCTCCCCCATCGAATTCATCTGAAATCTGAACTTCACGATTTCTTCAAACTCTTTACACATGAACGCACTTGTTGATCCAAAGATGATATCATCCACATATACTTGAACACATAAAAGATCTTCATTTTCCCGCTTCATAAACAAAGTTGGATCAATCTGACCTCTTGTAAACCCATGTTCTAGCAAATGTTTAGATAACTTCTCGTACCAAATCCTTGGAGCTTGATGTAGACCATATAAAGCTTTGCTCAATTTGTATACACGATGTGGATAATCAGGATCTTTAAAACCCAGAGGTTGTCTGACATATACATCATCGGTAATTGGTCCATACAGAAAAGCGCCTTTAACGTCCATTTGGAACACTTTAAACTTCATAAAAGAGGCATAAGCTAGAAAAACGCGTATAGCTTCAAGTCGAGCGACCGGAGCAAACACTTCTTCATAGTCAATACCTTCTTCTTGAGTGTAACCTTGTGCAATAAGTCTCGCTTTGTTTCTCACAACAATACCACGTTCATCTGGCTTGTTCTTGTACAACCATCTTGTACCAATCGCATTTTCTCCTTCAGGTAAGTCCATGATAGTCATGTGTAGGTTGGACTCACCGGCATGTCGGTGTTACTATGTTTATGTTATGTATTAGTTCTAGCGAACCTACGGGCGAATCTATAGATTCGCCCGGGGGTCTAGATTAGTGTTGTCACAGAGATAAGTTTTTGTCGCCGGGCGAACCTAATTGTGCCCAGCGAAGCTATATGGTTCGCTGGATAGATTCGCTGACAGCGAATCTATCAGCGAACCTACTGCTGATATATATTGTAACCTTATCTCTTGGCAAAAGGGACTTTTGGAAAATCTTATCCAAAGTCCCTGAATAGTTTGTGTGTAAACAGGAGGTGCTAGGAGCATAATTTATCTATCTTTGTAGTGTATTTACCTCCGGTTGTGTGGTTTTAATCTCGTTATAGGTTGCTTGGGTTATATTGCACTTTGTTTGTTTGAGGCAAGTGTGTTTTGTTGTTAAACAAGTCATTATAGCACTGAAATCACGATCTTTTATGGACCAACAATATGGTATCAAAGCCTTAGTGCTCTTGATTGTTTTATTCTAGTGATTTTTGTGTTGATTTTGGGGTTTTTTTTTGTGTCAAAACACTACTTGACTCTTTTCTGGACTGGTTTGTGTGTTTTGGTGTTGTATTTTGCTCAAATGTTGTTATATTTGGTCATAGAAAGCTTCTGAAACAAACGGGTCTACAAATGGTTGTGTTTTGAAGTTGTTCTAGTCATTTTTGAACTGAAACTGGTTTGTTCGTAACCCAGCGAACCTATCTGTTCTTCCAGCGAAACTGCGTGTTCTTCCAGCGAATCTGGTTGTTCATCCAGCGAATCTGTTTATCTGTCAAGCGAATCTGCGAGCGAATCTATTTGTTGATGTGGATAGGGGGAGACGAGGAGCATACAGAAAAATATTCAGGGGAAACGAATGTTATTGATATGCCTGATACTGATGTCGCCGAAGCAGAGTTTGTAGAGTCGGTGCTGGTATTTAGTCAAGACGAAGAGGCCGGATCTGAAGACGTGACAAATCCGTTGAAACTGGATTGAAGAAAAGGGCAGGAGCGTACATTGAGAATCTTTGAAGCCAAACAAGACGGAGCTTAAACAGAAGACTTCCCCAGGTGAGGTCCAACCTAGGGGGAGTATTGATAGTCATGTGTAGGTTGGACTCACCGGCATGTCGGTGTTACTATGTTTATGTTATGTATTAGTTCTAGTGAACCTACGGGCGAATCTATAGATTCGCCCGGGGGTCTAGATTAGTGTTGTCACAGAGATAAGTTTTTGTCGCCGGGCGAACCTAATTGTGCCCAGCGAAGCTATATGGTTCGCTGGATAGATTCGCTGACAGCGAATCTATCAGCGAACCTACTACTGATATATATTGTAACCTTATCTCTTGGCAAAAGGGACTTTTGGAAAAGCTTATCCAAAGTCCCTGAATAGTTTGTGTGTAAACAGGAGGTGCTAGGAGCATAATTTATCTATCTTTGTAGCGTATTTACCTCCGGTTGTGTGGTTTTAATCTCGTTATAGGTTGCTTGGGTTATATTGCACTTTGTTTGTTTGAGGCAAGTGTGTTTTGTTGTTAAACAAGTCATTATAGCACTGAAATCACGATCTTTTATGGACCAACAGTCCACTAATTTCCAAACTTCTTGTTTGCGAAATTGAAGTAACTCCTCTTGCATGGCTTCAATCCAACTATTATCTTGTAACGCTTCTGAAATGTTCTTTGGCACCACTTGAGAAAGAAAACATGAATAAAGACAAACGTTTGCTTGCTCAGTTTGGCTTCTTGTAGTTCTCTGATTCAACGGCCCAATAATCTAAGAGACAGGATGTTTCTTATGAATTCGGTGAGTTGGTATGACATCACCTTGCACTTGACTGTCCAGATTAGACTGATTCAGATTCGGTAGATCTTGCAAAATTGTAGACACATGCGGAGTGAAATTAGGAACTTGATCCGGTGAATTGATGAAGTAGTCAAACGATTCTGGAATAACTTCAACATTCGGATCTGATGATGGTTGATTTTGAACAGATCCACCATCATTAGGAGAACTTTGCAGATTATCATCATTATCAAGAATATTTGATTCTTGATCTTCTTGAGAACCAGAAGGACCCGGAGCTTGACTGGATACTCCATGATCAGGATTATGAAAAGACATGAACGGATACTCAGAATTGAGGTTGCCATCATCGTCATTGTCAGAATCATCACTGAAACATCCCAAATCTCCTGATTCCTTTCTCGAGTTTCCTGAAAAATCAAACAAGTTAGAATTGAAAGATTTTGATAACGAATCTAAATCAAACAACCATTCGGGACCATGCGCCACTGACGGAAACGAATTTTCTAAAAACTTAACGTTAATAGTTTCAATAACAGTATTTGTTTTGTTGTTAAAAACCCGATAAGCTTTAGATACAGACGAGTAACCAAGGAAAAATCCATCGTCAGATTTTGACTCAAATTTCCCGAGATGTTCATTTAAATTTAGAATCGATACAGGACAACCAAATGCTTTTAAGTAAGAAATATTTGGTTTTCTTCCAAACAACAACTCATAAGGTGTTTTATTTTTATCCTGAACCAAAATTGTTCTGTTTTGTACAAAACACGCAGTAGCAATAGCTTCGTCCCAGAATGTGATAGGGATTTTGGCATCTGCGAGCATGGATCTTGCTGCTTCAATCAGTGTCTGATTTTTCCGTTCCGCAACCCCGTTTTGTTGAGGCGTTCTTGGAACACTAAATTGTCTAGCAATTCCTTTTTCTGCACAAAACAAATCAACATTAGCGTTCTTAAACTCTGTTCCATTATCACTTCTCAAGATTTTTACTTTACAATCCAACTGATTTTCAACTTTGATAATAAATTCTTTTAACAACTCAACAGTTTCAGATTTAACATGCAAGAAATAAACCCAAGAAAATGTAGTAAAATCATCAATGATGACAAAACAATAAGACTTCTTTCCGATGCTTTGAACATTTGTTGGTCCGAAAAGATCCATATGTAGCATCTGCAAGGGTTTTGAAATGGAGTGTTCTTGCTTGGACTTAAAAGACATTCGGTGCTGTTTTCCTTTCAAACATGCTGGACAGAGATCAGTTGTAGAGAACTTCTTCGATGGTATTCCTACAGCATGATTTCCAGTCACTAAACGATTCATGTTTCTGAAGTTTGAATGGCCCAGCCATCTATGCCAAAGCTGACTCTCATCATTTGAAGCATGCGCAATGAGACAAGTAGTTTCGGTTTCAGCATCAATCTGCGACATATCAAGCTTGTATACATCACAATCTCTTGGAGCTTTAACCACCACCCATTCATTGTCAATCTTGAAACCTGGTTTGAGTATATAACAGAAAGAATCATCAAATAAAGTTGAATAAGATTTGTCACAAATTTGAGATACACTTAGCAAATTAAAGTTCAACTGTGCACAGTAGTTGACTTTATCAAAGCTAATGACCCCATTTGACACAGTTCCTTCTCCAGTTATTTTACCACCAGCATCTCCTCCAAATGCAACATGTGTATCATTCTTCAGCTTAAAGTCTTGAAGCAAGGCATGGTTGCCTATCATATGCCGGCTACACCCACTATCAACAAACCATGTGTTGATAGGTCTTCGAGGGCGTACCAGCATTTCAACAATCACTTAGTTAGTTTGGTCAACCCAGGCCCACATGGTCTTGGGTTTTCCGAATCTATCTGTAATAGTAACTTGTTGATAATGAAGATTTTGAAAACTTGTTTCATTTGAGAGATTTGGTTAAAAACTGTTTCGCCCATTGGCTTGAATTGATTGCTTTCTTCTCAAAGCAATAAACCTTTCCTCTAACTTAGGATCAAGGTTATTTTCAAATTTCTGATTTCCTACCATCAAAGCTCTTGGTTTAAAACTGTTAACCTGCACATTCCTTGATGAAAAGTTATTAGAAACAGAATTGTTTCGATTGAAATTTCTCAAAACAGGAGAATGACTTTGATTAACATTTTGAAAACCAAATGATTGATTTCTTTGAAAATTTGGAAACGGAGTCATTTCTCTTGTTGAGGTTTTTCGAAAGAAACAATCCTTTGTGTCATGATTTCTTCTTTCACAGATATCACAAAATTTGTTATAAAAACATTCCTCTGATGAATGATTTCTTTTGTCACAGTAACTACAATACCTGTTAAAGAAACATTCAGCAGTAGCATGATTATAACGATCACAAATCTCACAATGTTTCTTGCTAATCCTAAAGAGCCGATTGTTAACTTTTGATGTTGAACCAATTCGTGATTCATTATCAGTTTTGTTCGGTTTTAGATTAAATTGATTCTTTTGTGGAGATTTTGATTGTGATTTTGCTTGCTTGGGAACTTGGTTCGATTTTAACACATCTTGTTTGGTTACCTTCTTTGGTTCAATTTTTTGATCATTGACAGCGGAAGACTTAGGACCTGAACCTGTTTTCAGACTAGAGTTAGATTTGATTGGAGAATTGATTGGTTTACCATAAGATCCGTTCAAATCAAAAGTTCCTGCAGACACAAACTTAATTGTTTTTCCTTTTGACACTTTCTTTTTGACAGGTTTGACTTTGTCAGTTTTAACAATTTGAGCTTTGGTGTTGTCATTCGATTTTATGACACATTTACCTTTTGACTGTTTCGTTTCAGATTGATTGACTGTTAATTTCGATTTCTGCACTTTTCCTTTTGAAATTTCAGCCTGCTTCACCTCTTGCTTCTTGATCAGTTGATCAGCAACTTGCGCCTTCTGTTCATTCTTCCACCTGATGTATTCAGGATCATTGTATCCTGAAAATTCAGCTTCATCCTTCACTTTTTCTTCCTGCTTGGGATTCAGTTCAGGATATTCAACCAGTTGAATCAAAACAGGCTCTGATTTGTTGCTAGCTTCATCATCAGCTTCAGTCGTCACACCATCTTCTTCTTTTAAACTTTCAATCAACACTTCAGATCCTTCGGATTCGGATTTACTTCTTTGAATTTCTTTGAATTTTCGTTCATTTTCAGGTGAATGATCAAATTCATTGAAGTTTTCAGGTAAAGTTTGTGTGATTGAATTAGGCATTGGTTCATGAGTGAAACCCAACCCTGTTTTGCTTTTGTTACCTCTTTCACTTATAAGTTGTTTAACCATTGTTTTACAACTTTTCACTTTTGTTAATTCAACTTGTGTGACAGCATGAGCAACTTTTTCTTGTTCAAAGTTCTTTGTCATTTCTTCAAGTTGTTTTGTTACCAGTTCCAAATCCTTTAAGGTTTTGTTCCATGATTCTTTAAGTGACAATATCTTCTCATCAGCAATTTTGTGATCAATTTTAAGTTTTCATGAATTTTCTCATGTTTTCTTAATTTATCACCAATTTTAAATGAATGAGTACGATAATGTTCTACTTGTTGAATGCATTGTTCAGAACACAACCTACCTCTAACATCATCAGGCAAAGGAACATAGTTAGGGGGTAAATCAGTACTAACCTTTGGTTGTTCGGTGGATGATGAAGACTCACTGGATGTAGCCATCATCGCAATTTCTTATTCAAATTCTTCAACAGGATCTGACTTTGCACTCCAGTCGTATTCCTCAGAATCTTCACTCACAGTATCAATCAGTTTACCATCCCCTTCTTTAGACCAATCTTCCTCAATTTCACACACTAGTGCCAGACTGGATGTAAGATCAGATGTAAACTGTTCTGCATAAGCACTCCAATCATATCCATCTTTCACACTCACTACCAGTGCTTTGGTCTGATCTTCTGGCTTCTTGCCTTCATCTTCCAGTTTTGGCATGGGATGAAACGTTGATTCCTCTGTTGATAGCTTGAAGACTGTTGCGAGCTTTGACCTTGACCTTGATTCTGTCCACTTGAATTCGATTGATCATTGTAATTCTGATTCTTAGGAGCTTTGCATTCCCTTGAAAAATGACCATAGCAGTTACAGTTGAAACATCTGGCCTTCGATTTGTCAATACCAACCGTCTTGTTTGCATGTGGCTTGAAGCTTCGGTTAACATATGCATGCTTCTGTGTTCGATATGCAACCATAACCATTTGCCAATTCAAATCCATTTCCTCAACGTCATCAGGATCCATTTCAAAAAGATCTTGAAGAACAACATCCATCTGAGACAAATGACTTCCTTGATAAGCTTGAAAGCTTGCCATGAAAGCAGTAAAAGCAGTCTTCGTCTCGTCATCTTGTAGCAAGATGTTCATCACATCTTTTACTTTTGCTTGAACATTTGAACTTTGATTTTCTGCTTGATTTTTCAGATTCTGACTTTGAACTTGAGTTCTTGGTGGAGATTGAGGTTGAGAATAAGTTGGTGAACTTGGAATGTATGACGAATCAGTATAAAAACTTGCACCAACAAATAAATCACCCTCATCTTCAAACTTAGTTGCATCTTGTGCAAGAAATGCATTCTCCACAGTATTAGCAGGATTCAAAATATATTTGTATTGTGCATGTGAACCAGTTCTATCAGTGTTTCTAGAACTTTCATCAATCTCTACTTCCTCTATCTTTGCAATGAGCAGATCCAAATCCATCGGAAACTTTTCAGTATGTTTCAGTAGTGTCACAGTCTGTTTCCACGATGATGGAAGAGCACATAGCAATCTGTCATTCAAGTCTTGAAGATCTGTTTTCGCACCAACATTGGTCATTTCAGTAGTCAGATGAACAAACCGATTCATCATCTGGTGTACAGATTCTCCAGCAATGTGTTCAAATAACTCCAATTGTCTCTTCAGCTTTTGTTTCTTGAGACTCCTGAGTTGTTCACCTCCTTCACATATTGACTTCAAGGCTTTGAACAATGTATAACCCGTCTGATAAGTATCCAACCTCGACAATACTTGTAGTGGAAATCCTTTACACATCAAAGAATAGGCTTTGCTATCATTCTTCACTTTCCTTAAATCTTCAGCTGATAAATTATCTTCTGGATAAGGTTCAGTAGAGTCTTTGGTGTAGGTACTTGCACTATTTGGAGCAGTCTGTGTAGGTATGTGAGGACCCTTATCAATTGACTTCCAAAGATCATTGTCTATTGAGCAAAGATGATGCTTCAGTCTAATAGTCCAATTCTTGAAATCTGCACGATTAACAAGTCTAGGAACACGGTTATCAGAATCATCATTAGGTGCCATTTTTAACAACTTTTAAAGAAAATATTTTTGTGTTTTTAAAGATTTTGAAAAGAAGTAATTAAAATACTAAAATAAAAATAAGTAATTAATGACAAGATAAGAAAACAAGAATTAAAATAACTAAAAATGAGTCACACGGCTGAACAGTGAAAATTCTTCTTCACCCGGCTGAACAGTAGCTTTTGTTCTTTACCCGGCAGAAAAAGTCTTCACCCGTCTAAACAGTCACACGGCTCAACAGTTGTAACCTTGATAATCTTGAAAACTTCACCCGGCAAGAACGTTACCCGGTTGAACAGTTACACGGCTAACAGAAATAACTTGACACGGCAAACAACTTGACCCGGCAAGAAGAAAATATTCACCCGGCTGAACAGTTATCGACACTTCACCCGGCAGACCTTGACACGGCTTGAAAGTGTTAATCACCCGGCTAAATAATAACAAGTTGATCCGGCTGTTATGTTGATCACCCGGCTGAACAGCACTTTACCCGTCTGAACAGTACTTCACACGGCTAAACAGTATATCACCCGGCACAACAGTACACAGAATTTTACTTGCAATTCTTCACCCGTCTAGCACAAATTCCTTTACACGGCTGCACAGGACTTAATTTTGTTCACAAATCTAAGTCCAAGGAAATTTGTCTAAGTCAATTTGTTACCCGGCTAGTTAATCTTCAACCTGTTCATACTGTTCATCATCTTCATCATGAGAAATTTTCTGGGTTTATAAAAAACTTGTCCAATTCTTTCAAAAATCACACACAAGCAGTGAAATACACCGATTATCAATCCCTAATCTCAATCAATCCAAAACATGATCAAATTTTGATGAATTTGAGCAAAATTCGATCGAACAGTAACTTTTTCTATCTTCTTAATTCCTCAGATCTGATGATAATCTGATGGAATTTGCACAATCGTTGTGAATTAGGAGTGATTGCGATGATAAATCACAACTAAAAACAGCAACAATTCATTCAGATCATGATTTTTTAGCAATATTGTAGTGTTTTGCTTGATGAATAGCGAAGAACACAGAGGCTATGGAAAGAAATAAGCAGAGAGTAGATTCCGGTGAATCTATATATCAGCAACGGGATCTTCTTCAACGGTTGAAGTAGAATGCGAAGACTTCTTTGACCTAGAATACTCCCCCTCAACTTTTGATTTAGAGGTTAACGGGATCTGTGTATGAGATATTAAGAGGAGGATTCTTAACACTCAGCAATCTGACTTGGAGATCTTTGGACTGGAATCAGGCTTGAACAGGAACATCTTCAAGTCGCGTGGAAGCTTGTTCAGCAATGGAAACTGTTCCTGCAACTCAAAGAAAAACATTAAAACTCAGGCAATAATGTGCATTTATCATCAATGTAAATATTAAGTCCTCAATCGGATGAGATATTGCTTGATGAACAACTCCTACATCAATAACACATGTTAAACTGCCAACACAAAAGAAAAATATTAAAATGACAATCTATTTGGTGTTTTTGAATTTTTCAATGTTTTTGATATTTTTGGAATTTTCTCTTTACATTCTGAATCTTTAACCTGCAATGAGATCATACCAGCAATTAATCAAACACATGTTTTGCAGTTTTTAAAATAGACATTTGAATTGTGAAGTAATTGAGTAATGAATTGTTGAACAAATCAATTAGCTCGAAGTGACACACTTACTTTTTCTATTCTTGATGATCAATTAGGTTAATTAGGAATAAGTTTTGAGTGACCCATACCTTGCACATTAGAAAGTTATACACCTCATCTAAATATCCTGAGAACAACTCAACACGTCAGGTCACTTACAATCATAAACAGTGTGGAATTTGGGTTCTATTTGGATTTGGTCCACTTTGGGACTTCTTTTGAATTCCTTTTTAGAATTTTTCATTTCCTGTTGTTCCCCTTGGGAATCTTCTGAATTCCTTTTTGTAATTTGTTTGGTGACGATCCACATTTGGGACTCTTTTTGTTCCATTTTGGAATCTTTTGCTGCATCTTGAAGCTCAAAAGAGACTTCGTGTGAGACTTCAGGTCTGTGGGTACCACAACAAAGAAGCTCACGATGCGGTTCATCACACTGAATAGATTGCATCATTACCCGATGTATATCGTTGCGTCACAAGATATCTATTTGATTTGTATAAACTTTTCACATGCACTAAGACGTTTCAACCACAAAAACTCATTGGAATTTAGTTAAATCATCATAGAATGTACTTGTTCAGTATACTTGTCTGAGCTGTCTCGCACATCAATTTTCACGCTTCAGTCTTTATTGTTTAAAATGATGCGTTGAATAACTCTAGTGTACTATCATTTCTCATGTACGTGCAAGTAGATTCAACATATTTTTGGATTTTTCTGATTTTATCATTTTTTTTTATTTTTTTATTTCAATGCTTTTCTCCCCCTAAACTTTAAATTTCTACGAAAATTGAAAGTTTAATAAAAAGAAAATGGCAGATATGTTATCAACGTATGAAGAGTGCATGCAATATACTTAATCTAAACAGACGAAATGAAATATCGGTTGTTTCTTGCACTGCCATCATTGTTTGATTTATGAAAAGTTTTTTTTTTTAAATTCCTGCAATGATTCCTTTTTGTTTCCAACTCCATTTGGTGTCAGTTGCATCGAAGACATCATGAACAAGATTCGGTATCTTGTCATGATTTGGGATCAGCCACGGTCTTCTTTTCTTTGTTTGACCGGCCTCCATAACTGTCCCTAACACACTAACAAATTAGTTAGAGGTAATGACCCAAACCATTTCGGTTTTGGGTCGTCCAAATTCATGAACATAAAGAGATATTCTCATAAGTGCAAGGAATACCTTCAGGTGGTGGTTCTGATGATACAATGTAATTTGTACCTTCATCTTCTTTCATGGATTGTTTGTCAAAAGAGAAATTATAGTCATTTTCAAACAGATTATGAATGTCTTTTAAAAACAGGTTTTGTTGACTAAATTTCTTATTCAAAGATTGATTCACTATTGGAATCATTTTATCATTTAAATGATTATTTCCCTTTTTGTTTTTGACAAACTTTGGTTTCCATGAATCATTGACATGTTGATTTTCATCAAACGAATGTTTGAGATTAGATCTTTTAAAGTTAGAAAAATACCTGGAAGGGTATGCACATGATGAACTTCTTTGGACAGACCTTCTCGGCTTGTAGTAGCACTCGGATGTGTTGTGATTTACCATGTCACAGAAGGAACAATACTTGTTGTAGTAACATTCTATTGTGTCATGGTTGTACATCTGACAGTTGGTGCAGTACTTGTTGTAGTAGCATTCCGTTGTCGTGTGATTGTACATTTCACATATCTCACAATACTTCTGATGAGCCTTGAAGTGAGACTTCTTTCCTTTCTTGTGAGAAGTCTTTGCTGTTGAAGATTGTTGTTTCTGAGAAGCTCTGACCTCTGAATCTTGTTGAATCTTTCTTGAAGGAGCTGGAGTCTTGAACTTGTCACCTTTTGACCCAAAAGGAAAGACACCTTGACTGTAAATACAATCTGAGATATGATGAGTTTCAGAGTCACAGATTAAACAGTATACGTCACTGTTTGAATCACTCGGGGATTCGGAATCTTGAGACTTTGGAGTTGAAGAAAGCTGTGGTGTAGAATCAGATGAAGCGGCCTTTATCTTGTTCTTCTTGGCTTTGCTCTTCTTTCTTCTAACCTTCTTCTTCTGCTTCTTCGACTGAAGCTCTTGTGTCTTTTCTTCTTCTTCTTGAGAAGATAGTGATCCAACAATTTCGGTTGGCACTAATCTCTCATCTTTCTTTTCAACAGACTTTTCTTTTTCGACTTCTTCTTTGATAAGCACAAGATCAGATTGTGATCTGTTGAGTTTATCAGTGAGCTCCATGAGTTGAACATTCAGATTATGCTTTTCGGTAAGCATTGAATCAACATTCTGTGTAAGAGATTTGAGTCTATCTTCACACAGTTGGTGATCTTCTTGAAGACTTTTGAATTTCTCTTGTTCTTCTTGAAGCTTGGTTTTCAGACTGCTGTTTTCTGAATTAACCATTTCAGAGAGTTTCTTCAACGTTGTAATCTCTTCTTGCAAATCTTTGATCACACTGGATGAGTGTGCATTTGATTTTGCAGCTTCATTCTTGACATTCATTGCTTCTCTTTCACTTTTCTTGAGTGACTCTTCGAGAGATGTGATTCTTTGATCAGATATTTCGTGTTGTTCTTTCAGATTCTTGTGCATTTGCTCTTCCTTCTTGAGTTTATCACAAATCTTGAAAGAGTATATTCTGTAGTGTTCAACTTGTTGAAAACATTCTTTGGTGCACATCTTTTCTCTGACTTCAATTGGCATTTCAACATAAGAACTATTCTCATCTTTCTTGATTTCCTTTTCTGACATCAATTTCTCCATTTCTGATTTCAATTGAGCAATTGTCTCATCTTGCTTTGCAATGATTTCTGACAAGTTGCTAATTTCTTTATCTTTCTTTTCAATCTCTTGAATGGAAACAACATCATTGTTTTCACTCCAATCATACTCTTCTTCTTCATGTTGATTTTCATGAGAATTTGCTTGACTCACAAGAGCAAGTTTTGTGTGTTCATGAAAGTCTCTTCTCTTTTGATCACAAGCTTTGGCTACTTGAAGATATGTTGTTTCAAACATATGATTGAATTCTGTAATAAATTTATTGATATCTTCTCTTTTATTTTCTTCTCGGATCACTGTTAACATGCCCGTTGACATTTTTCTTGAATTTTCAAAGTCATCTTGATAATTTTTCTGGGAAGTCATGGTGACTAAAAATGACTAATATGAAATTTTGGAAAAATGAATTTTTCGATTTTCCAGACTTTTTTTTTTTACTGTAGAGTCGGGTGACTGTTGAGACGGGTCACAAAGTTGGGACGGCTGAACAGTTGAGACGGGTGACAATTGAGACGGGTCACTGTTTGGTCGTGTCAACAACTTGGGACGGCTAAACAGTGCTTCACCTGGCTGAACAGTGCTTCACCCAGCTGATCAGTGCTTCACCCGGCTGAACAGTGCTTCACCCGGCTGAACAGTGCTTCACCCAGCTAATCAGTGCTTCACCCGGCTGAACAGTGCTTCACCCGGCTGAACAGTGTTTTTCTTCTTCTTCACCCGGCTGAACAGTGATTTCTTCTACTTCACTCGGCTGAACAGTGATTTCCTTCACCCGGCTGAACACTTCACGCGGCTAAACAGTACTTCACCCAGCTGAACAGTGCCTTCACCTGGCTGAACAGTGTTTTTACTCAGCTGAACAGTTTTCACCCGGCTGAACAGTGATATCACCCGACTGAATAGTATCAAACTTCACCCGACTAAAACTCAACACTTAGGAAAATTTCCTTGAATCAATCACACAATTCTTCAATTCTTCTTCTGATTATGATAAGTTTCTGGGCAAATATCAATCAAATCTTCAAATCTTCATATCAGATTAACATTTTAAAGTCAAAATTGTGATGAACACAAGATCAATTCTTCAATATTTGTTGTTTTTGTTCAATTCAATGCTTGTATTAGCTGAGGAATGATGTTTCTAACACTCCTTCAAAGTATTATACCTTGAAACAAGCTAAATCTCATTCAGATCTGGATTTTTGATGAAGAACACAACAAGTGGGTTTTGAGACAAATTGGCAAAATATGGATTGAAATCAACAAATCAGTGATGTTTGATCATGAACGAAGCTTAGGATAGTGATTTCTAACATATCTCAATCATCAATTTCTCAATATCATCAACAAATTCCAGATCACAAAATTGAGCAGTGAATATGACGAACATGAACAATTTCTTCAAAAACACAGTCAAATCTTCACCAATTGATCTCAAACTTTGCAGTTCTTTACACAAACATGAATCAAAGCTAATGGTAGCTAAAATTCCATCAATAACAACAACAATCAAAGATCACCCAACAGCTCTGATACCAATTGATAGGTTCAATTGGATCGATATCGCTTAAATGATCAGAATGATTAATACAAACAAACAGTTCAATCAGCAACACAATTCATTACTAAATAATTCACTTGTATTGATGATCAAAGCAAGGTTGTAGTACAAATGCAGGAGAATGAAATCACACACACTTAGTTCTCTCTCTAACGTGAATATGTGAACTAGCCTCTCTAAACATTCTCTCACTACATGCTTTATGCAACAATACATTTTAGTGAAAATAACAAAATAAACCCTAAACTATACAAAAATATATAAAAACAAAGTACAAAGTAAATCTTAAACTGGAAATAGCCCTAACAAGATCGATTAGGGTTAAGTTGGTTGATAATGGTTTTGCTGTTAGTGTTAAGATTGATTAGGGTTTGTTTGCTGTTTTGGTTATGATGTGGATTCGTTTTTATCGTTCGTTGCTATGAATCTAAAGTTGAAGAGGTTATTTTCTTCTATTTCAAACCCTAGATCTGTTTATCTTATAATACGAATCTATTTATTTTTCTTCTATATTATATGTGTATAATGGTTTCTTTAGTCAACCTGCTGCTCCTTGAATGTTTAGTTATGAATATCTTTCCAATTGGCCTTTTGAAACATGCTTATGTTCTCTTTTTTTTTCTCCTTGAATGTTTAGTTGTGAATATCTTTCCAATTGGCCTTTTGATACATGCTTATGTTCTCTGTTTTTTCTAGATATAAGAACATGTTAATTTCTATTCTGTCAGTTTAGTGTGGTATGTCTACTTTGTGTGGTTGTTTGCTTGTGATTAATTATAGTAGTTGGTTGTGAATGTAGCTGTTGTTTGTGTTCTAATAGATTTTGTGTTCTATTCCTTCTTTTTATGATGTTGTGTGCTTAAAAATGCTTGATTGTATATGTGTATAGTGGTTTCTTTTAGTAGTTTTAATTGTAATCTAATAGTTGTTCTAATACAGGCTTTTGTGACATGAAAATATATTTGTACCATATCCATTGCTCTCTTTATGGTTTCACCAGCGAACCACCCGTGTCCAACATAAAAATCAAGATTGGCAACAATTGAAAGGTTAGGTGTGGTGTTTGTACCCGTTGATGTGCATTTATCATTTTAGTTAGCTTATTTTAATTGAATTATGTATTCATTAACTTGCATCTGTTGATTTTTGAATTATTGAATAGGTTTGCTTCATTTTTAAGTTCATCACAATGCCTTCATTTCCATGTTCATTAAGATTCAAGAAGGTAATTTGTCAGTGGTTATTTTTTAAACTAAAGCACTTTTCCTTAAAATATCAGAGTAGTGTTACTTGAAAATGAGAATGATAATCAGTGTTATGTGTTTCGATGTGTAGATAAGTTTGTGTTGCAACTGTTATGTATACAACTATTCAGTTTAGTTGGATTATAAGTTTATTAATAATGTGCTACTATAAACGATAATTATATAACTGCTTAGGTTTTATTTGATTTAAAGCTATTGTAGCAAGTATTGTTTAGAAAATATGTAGTATTTGTGTAGTAATATGATGGAATATTGAATTAAGTAGGATATTACATCAATAGTAGTTTTAATTGTCAAAGTGTTATGTTTTAAGGGAGTCTTAGATTTGTTTGTAGTTGATGTACACATGTTGGCATTGCTAAAAACTACCATGATACAAAGCTTGATTTACAAATTTATTTTTTAATCTAAGTAGTTCAGATCTCTGTTTTAACATTAAAATTTGTGATAATAATATATGTATGACTAAACATGGTTGCACATGTGTTTTAGATTTGTTGTTTGGGTAAATGTTTTAGGTACCTTTTAAAAGATGTTATTAGTGAAACTTTGTTTTGATTTGTAACAGTTTCTTTATGTTTGTTTGATAAGGATCAATGAAATTGTATGGCTTTGTTTTTGGTTAACTAATTGTATGTAAGTGGTTTTGTTTTAAACAAATTTTCCATTATATGATTAGTCTTTGAAACTTCTGTAGTTGTGTGCTTTTTAGTTGAAGATTTTATCTGGTCATTAGCAAGTGCAATTAACTGTTTTAGAATATATATAGACTTTTATTAATCTGTAACATTATTTATGCTTTATAGCTTTGAAATTTTTAGTTGTTATAGATTTAATCAATTATGGTTGGTTTGTAAACATTTCTTAATTGTACAAAATCCTTTATAGCTTTTAAGATTTTAGGTTTTATAGGATGTTGTTGGATTAAATGAGATTACTTACCAGCTTTATACAATAGGTAGGTTTAGTATATGACAATTTAGTTTTACATTTTTATTAAATGAAGATATGTAAATACTAAATCATGTGTTTTATGTTTTATGCAACTTTTTTATGGATTTGATTCAACATACCAACGATGTTCAAAACATGTTGATGGTTAAACAACCAAGGGTATGTAATAAACTGTTTACTAAACTTGTCTACATATCAACCAACTAAAGGTTTGTTTTGTGTGAAATAATGTAGGTCTCTTAACTAGGGAGGCATGAATTGTAAGACCAGAATAAACTTGCCACTGCTATAAAAGACCGGAATAAACTGCGAAGTTTGTGTAAGGCATTAAACCTTTTGAAACAGCACTGTAAGTCTTCTAAAAACCCCGACCGGTAGCAAGTACCTTCACCAGTGAGTTTCCGAATGGATTCGGGAATCAACTGCCCACTGATGTTAAAACTTGGACTATGGGCAAGGTTCTTTTAGCTATTATACTTCATTTTTTATTTTCATTTTGTTTGTTTTACATGAAGATTGACTATTTGTCTTAAATACATTATTTTTTTTACATAAAACTTGTTATGCAATTTATGAAAATAAAGTGGCACCTGAAAAGCTTGTAACTTTGTTATCTCCTTTATAAAACTATAAGATATGGTTGAATATGTTGTTTTTAGGTAAGGTTGTTGATGTTTAAAAAATGATCAAATTTTTTTTCTCTGTATTTTATTTGAAACTGATGATGTGCAGTTGGAGTTGATGCTGAATATGATAAAATTGTGTTAGATTCGGTTCCATCGGGCTGTAGTGGTGTTTTAGTTTCTGCCTCAGTTGGTGATGTAAGTTTTTCGATTAGTTTGAATGTGATAGTTTAAAGTTTGTTTTGGTTGCTAAATCATTAAAAAGTTAAAAGTTTGGTTTGATTTCGTGCGGTTGTCCACATCTAATAGGTAGGCAATGTGATTTATTTTATGATAAATGTTTATAACACATGTTCGTAGGTAATTGGGAAATTAAATTAAGCTAATGTAGACTCTGTTCTTAATGCATAGGCGAGAGTCAATGCATAGTGTTTTTTAGTATGTCGTTTGTTTAACTTATATTTGAAATAGTTGTTTTAATCTGTTTTTGTACCGCTTATAACATTTTTATTCTGAAAATTAGTAAGGCATATTTAGTATGATGTGATGCATAGGCAGATTATTTAAAAATTTAAAATAGGCAGATTTTCCTTAACTTGGTTTTTTTAACATCTGTTTGATATAATATATTCAACATGTAAGCATCAAGATTGACGTAAAGCAGTTAAAGTTTTGAATTTTTTTGTGAAAATCTTATTGTTTTTAGATTTATAAGCTGCTAGATGCATATGGATTACTTGCTAAGGTGTTGTTAGCTTTGTAGGGGCTAATGTTTTACAATATTCAAAATATAAGATTTATGTTTTGTAGCTTTCGCTTAGTTTGAATGTCATTGTATTCCATTTTTCTTGATTCGTTTATTGACTTAGTTAATTATATTTTGATTTGATATAAACACCTTTGTAGTCGTTATAGTTGTATAAAACTATAACATATGCTTGAATATAATGTTTTTAGCTAAGGTTGTTGATGTTTATTTTGTGATTGTTTTTAACTACATAAACTTGTATGTAAGATATGAGCTTAATTTTTCATTTCATTTACATTTGCCATAGGGAGGCTCCTTCTATGCAGCTGATGGGGATTCGTGTGGCTATTGTTGGGATGTGGTATGTATATCCTGAAGGTAATTATATAATCAAATACTGTAATTTTTTATTTTTCCCTCTCTGCATTAATGGACTTCCATTTTGTGCAATGCGTGCTGAGGAGAAATCTAAATTCAAAATGACTTCTAAAGGGCATGCTGGTTATCTACATTCTGTTGTTGCCCGGAATTCTTGTAATCAGGTACTATGTTGATCCTTTCTCTTATTAATTGCACTTAAGATTTTTTTCAGTTCATGCATTCAGTTGGTTTGATTGGTTTAGCTATGTAATTTGCTTAAAATGGTTGCTGCAGTATGTATAATTTTTTTAAAAAACCATGTAGGTATAATGTTATATGTTTGGTACATGTTGTATGCTTAATGGAGTGTTTGAATGTCTTCTTTTAAACCAATGGCATTAGAATGCCACTTGTTAAAGTTATATTTAAAAATAACTTTTAAACTGTTTTTGTACCACTTATAACATTTTTAATCTGAAAAATTAGTAAGGCATAGTAAATATGATGCATATGCAGGATTTTTGAACACTTAAAATGGTCAGATTATTTAAAACTTGGTTCTTTAACAATTGTTTGTTAGTATGTTATTTGTAAAAGATATAGGTTTTGTAGTTTTATGTTTAAATCAAAGTGTTTTGAAACATAACAACAATCATATTCATAAGAGTACATAAAATATCAAACACCACACATGTAAAAGCAAATAAAAATAACCATATAAGCAAAATAATACAACATTATGCAATTTATCAAAATAAAGTGGCACCTGAAAAGCTTGTAACTTTGTTATCTTCTTTATAAAACTATAAGATATGGTTGAATATGTTGTTTTTAGCTAAGGTTGTTGATGTTTAAAAAATGATCAAATTTTTTTTTGTCTGTATTTTATTTGAAACTGATGATGTGCAATTGGAGCTGATGCTGAATATGATAAAATTGTGTTAGATTCGGTTCCATCGGGCTGTAGTGGTATTTATTAAGTTGGGTGTTTGTTGTTTTGAATAAGTCTTAAGAATGATCTTTTATTGTCCTAATATTTTCATATATTTGTGTAGACCTACATCAGTGAGTAACCAAATTATGTAATGTTGTAGGACCATTAACCAGTGAGGTTTTGATTGGAGATGGGAGTCAACTGCCCACTGGAGAGAATTAATATAAGATGGGAGTCAGTATATTGTTATGGTGGATATTAAAAAGATCAGTGTAAGTACTCTAAACACTTCGACCGGTAGCAAGTACCTTCATCAGTGAGTTTCCGACTGGATTCGGGAATCAACTGCCCACTGATGTTATAACTTGGACTATAGGCGAGGTTCTTGTAGATATTATACTTCATTCTTAACTTTCATTTTGTTTGTTTTACATGAAGCTTCACTGTTTGTCTTAAATACATTATTTTTGTTTTACATGAACCTTGTTTTTATGGATTTTTGTAATTGAAATCAATCATACGAAGTGTCTAACTCCCTAGATGTGCTTGTCCAACCTTCAGTAGAGAGGTTTTGGAATCTGACCTCCATCTAGGCTTCGTTAACATTAACTGTGATTGAAATAGATTATTGTAGGATTTTCTATTTGCCGGTTTTTATGCTGATTTTGAGTTTTAAAGCTTTTTGGAAGTGATATATTAGAGATTGTTACTGTTATATAATATATAAGTTTGTTTGCAAGTGTTATATATACAACTATTCAGTTTAATTGTATTATAAGTTTATTAAAAACATGTTACTACAAAAGAATAATTATATAACTGCTTAGGTTTTATTTGATTTAAAGCTATTGTAGTAGGTATTATTTATATAAAATGTAGTATTCGTGTGCATATTTTTTTCGTAAGAGATGTTATAAAAGTTTGATTAATTTAATAATGTTATAAAAGTTTGACTAATATGTGTGTTTTTTTATTGACCCTGCATTTTCATATAATAGATTAAAGTGAAAAAAGGTAGGGCTTGATAAAACATGATACATATACGTATTATTCAAATTTTAAATATTAAGTTTTTATTTTGATGTACAACCAAAATATATAAAGTTTTTATTTTGGTAAAACATGATACATATAGGTTTGTTTTGATGTAAATAACCATTTTGGTCCTTAAACATGGGTTGATTCAATATTACATACGTATCATTTTATTTTGATCTCGTTTGTTTTAGAGCAGCCGAATTTTTTTAAGAGATAAACATCAACTAATAATATTGATGTTTATCTATACTTAAAGTGCAAATAAATCTTCAAAACAAACCGGATTCATAGCTATACTATATATAAAAACTAAGTAAACCATAATAACTTATTTTATCAGTTTTACAGATAGCAGATTGATAACAGATTAACAGGCCATAAATTATAAACCAACACATACAATAACACATAAATAACAATAAATGTATACGTACCTGTATGAAGAGCTGAAACTCAAAGTGGGTCGAACAATAACTAAACGATGAACAACTAACAGGTTATATATGAACTAAAATACAAGAAGAAAAAACGAACACCATTAACAAAACTTAATTACATACCTGTTTGAAAAGCTACGGAGATGGGATTAAAAAACTGCATATTTAGGAAACGTATACAGATTAGGAACTGCATATATATATATATATATATATATATATATATATATATATATACTATTTAGAAAAATATGTAAAAGATATTCAAACCTCTGATTTTGTGTATGGTGAAATGTGAATTATGTTGTGTTTCAGTGTATATTTATACTACAAATCTGGTACGTTATAAATTTTGTTATAAGAGATAATTACCAACTTTAATTTTTTATGTTTATATCTGAAAATATGGAACCAAATCCGAGATTTTTCAAGAGTTTGATGTTTATCTTTAAACCAAATAAAAAATTAATGTTTGTAAAAACGTTTTTTAAACCTGGGCTCGAAACTGAAAAGTAAAAATGTTTTTTTAAACCAAAATATAAAAATTAATGTTTGTATAAGGATCGAATTAATTAGTATACTATATATCAATTAGAAATATAATTTTAATCATTCAGAAAACAAACTAAAAAAAAGAAAAAAAAACTACATATATTCAATTTAATTGTTGGGGTTATTTGAAGATGTCACTTTCCAAATATAAGCGAGTGAAGATATCGAGCATCATCACGAGCAAGCACGGGTGAAGACGTTAATAATTTGTATTTGTCTTAGAATATTTGTGTAATCGTTTTGTGCTTAATTGCACGTCTTTTAGGTTACTTTGTAAGGTGAATGGTATGGACTATAAATACCATCACCTAGGTCATTTGTTAAGGGAGTTGCCTATTCTTGTTAGTCATATTCTCTTGTAACATCCTTTGATCTAATACAATTCACCTATTCTAATTATCATAATCTTCATCATACTTTGCATTGATCTTCATGAACATTCAAGCATCAATACGTGATTAGTGAGTTTCCGCATCACTGATTGCAAACAACATCCCCAAACAATCTCAGATCTAGATCCAAGCTCGCTCCCTCTCGAACTATCAATTGGTATCAGAGTTGTTGGGTGATCTTTGATTGTTGTTGTTATTGATGGAATTTTAGCTACCATTAGCTTTGATTCATGTTTGTGTAAAGAACTGCAAAGTTTGAGATCAATTGGTGAAGATTTGATTGAGTTTTTGAAGAAATTGTTCATATTCGTCATATTCACTGCTCAAAATTGAAATCTGGAAATTGTTGATGATATTGAGAAATTGATGATTGAGATGTGTTAGAAATCACTATCCTAAGCTTCGTTCATAACCAAACATCACTGATTTGTTGATTTCGATCCATATTTTGTCAATTTTGTCAAAAACCCACTTATTGTGTTCTTCATCAAAAATCCAGATCTGAATGAGATTTAGCTTGATTCAAGGTAGAAAAACTTTGAAGGATTGTTAGAAACATCATTCCTCAGCTAATACAAGTGTTGAATTGAACAAAAACATCAAAAATTGAAGAATTGATCTTGTGTTCATCACAATTTTGACTTTGAAAAGTCAATCTGATATGAAGATTTGAAGAAGTTGTCAGCCGGGTGATACACTATTCAGCCGTGTAAAGAAGAAAAATTCACTATTCAGCCGGGTGAAGTAGAAGAAATCACTGTTCAGCCGGGTGAAAAAGGAAGAAAAACACTGTTCAGCCGGGTGAAGGACTGTTCAGCTGGGTGAAGCACTGTTCAGCCGGGTAAAGTACTGTTCAGCCGGGTGAAGTACTGTTCAGCCGGGTGAAGAAGAAAATTCATTGTTCAGCCGGGTGAAAACACTGTTCAGCTGGGTGAAGCACTATTTAGCCGGGTAAAGCACTGTTTAGCCGTCCCAAGTTGTTGACACGTCCAAATAGTTACCCGTCCCAAGGTTGACCCGTATCTACAGTAAAAAAAAAAAAAAAAAAAAAAAAAGTATCAAAAAAATGTCAAAATGACTTTGAAAATTCAGCCACCATGACTTCCCAGAAAAAGTATCAAAATGACTTTGAAAATTCAGAAAAAATGTCAACGGGCATGTTTACCGTGGTCCGAGAAGAAAATAAAAGAGAAGATATCAATGAATTTATTACAGAATTCAATCACATGTTTGAAACAACTTATCTTCAAGTTGCCAAAGACTGTGATCAAAAGAAGAGAGACTTTCATGAACACACAAAACTTGTTCTTGTGAGTCAAGCAGATTCTCATGAAAATCATGATGAAGAAGAAGAATATGATTGGAGTGAAAACAATGATGTTGTTTCCATTCAAGAGATTGAAAAGAAAGATAAAGAAATCAGCAACTTGTCAGAAACCATTGCAAAGCAAGATGAGACACTTGCTCAACTGAATTCAGAAATAAAGAGATTGATGTCAGAAACAGAAAACGAGAAAGATGTTCAGAGTTCTTATGTTGAAATGCCAATTGAAGTCAGAGAAAAGATGTGCACCAAAGAATGTTTTCAACAAGTTGAACACTACAGAATATACTCTTTCAAGATTTGTGATAAACTAAAGAAAGAAGAAACCATGCACAAGAATCTGAAAGAACAGCACGAAAAATCTGATCAAAGAATCATATCTCTTGAAGTTTCACTCAAGCAAAAAGAAAAAGAAGCAATGAACAACAGAAACGAAGCTGCAAAATCAAATGAACACTCTTCCAGTGTGATCAAAGATTTGGAAGAAGAGATTCTAAAGTTGAAGAAGTTGTCTGAGATGTTCAATTCAGAGAACAACACTCTGAAAAACAAATTGCAAGAAGAACAAGAGAAGCATGCAAGTCTACAAAAAGATCACCAATTGTGTGAAGATAGACTCAAATCTCTTACACAGAATGTTGATTCAATGCTTACCGAAAAGCATAATCTGAATCTTCAACTCATGGAGCTCACTGATAAACTCAACAGATCACAATCTGATCTTGTGTTTATCAAAGAAGAAGTCGAAAAAGAAAAGTCTGTTGAAAAGAAAGATGAGAGATTAGTGCCAACCGGAATTGTTGGATCACTATCTTCTCAAGAAGAAGAAGAAAAGACACAAGAGTTTCAGTCAAAGAATAAGAAGAAGAAGGTTAGAAGAAAGAAAAGCAAAGCCAAGAAGAACAAGACAAAGGCCACTTCATCTGATTCTACACCACAGACTCCTTCTACTTCAAAGTCTCAAGATTTCGAATCCCCGAGTGATTCAAACAGTGACGTCTACTGTTTAATCTGTGACTCTGAAACTCATCATATCTCTGATTGTATCTACAGTCAAGGTGTCTTTCCTTTTGGGTCAAAAGGTGACAAGTTCAAGACTCCAGCTCCTTTAAGAAAGATTCAACAAGATGCAGAGGTCAAAGCTTCTCAGAAACAACAATCTTCAACAGCAAAGACTTCTCAGAAGAAAGGAAAGAAGTCTCCCTTCAAGGCTCATCAGAAGTATTGCGAGATATGTGAGATGTACAATCACATGACATCAGAATGCTACTACAACAAGTACTGCATCAACTGTCAGATGTACAACCACGACACAATGGAATGTTACTACAACAAGTACTGTTCATTTTGTGACATGGTAAATCACAACACATCCGAGTGCTACTACAAGCCGAGAAGGTCAGTCCAAAGAAGTTCATCATGTGCATACCCTTCCAGGTATTTTTCTAACTTTAAAAGATCTAATCATAGACATTCGTTTGATGAAAATCAACATGTCAATGATTCATGGACACCAAAGTTTGTCAAAAACAAAAAGGAAAATCATGATTTAAATGATAAAATGATTCCAATAGTGAATCAATCTTTGAATAAGAAATATAGTCAACAAAACCTGTTCTTAAATGAAATTCACAATTTGTTTGAAAATGACTATAATTACTCTTTTGACAAACAATCCATGAAAGAAGATGAAGGTACAAATTACATTGTATCATCAAAACCACCACCTGAAGGTACTCCTTGCACTTATGAGAATATCTCATATGTTGATGAATTTGGACGACCCAAAACCGAAATGGTTTGGGTCATTACCTCTAACTGATTTGTTAGTGTGTTAGGGACAGTTATGGAGGCCGGTCAAACAAAGAAAAGAAGACCGTGGCTGATCCCTTATCATGACAAGATACCGAATCTTGTTCATGATGCTTTCGATGCAACTGACATCAAATGGAGTTGGAAACAAAAAGGAATCATTGCAGGAATTTTTAAAAAACATTTTCAAAAATCAAACAATGATGGCAGTGCAAGAAACAACCGATGTTTCATTTCGTCTGTTTAGATTAAGTATATTGCATGCGCTCTTCATACGTTGATAACATATCTGCCATTTTCTTTTCTTTAAACTTTCAATTTTCCAAGAAATTTAAAAGTTTAGGGGGAGAAATCATTATTAAAAAAAAAAAAAACATGATAAAATCAGAAAAATCCAAAAATATGTTGAATCTACTTGCACGTACATGAGAAATGATAGTACACTAGAGTTATTCAACGCATCATTTTAAACAATAAAGACTGAAGCGTGAAAATTGATGTGCGAGACAGCTCAGACAATTATACTGAACAAGTATATTCTTTGATGATTTAACTAAATTCTAATAAGATTTTGTGGTTGAAACGTCTTAGTGCATGTGAAACGTTTATACAAATCAAATAAATATCTTGTGACGCAACGATATACATCGGGTAATGATGCATTCTATTCAGTGTGATGAACCGCATCGTGAGCTTCTTTGTTGTGGTATCCACAGACCTGAAGTCTCACACGAAGTCTCTTTTGAGCTTCAAGATGCAGCAAAAGATTCCAAATGGAACAAAAAGAGTCTCAAATGTGGACCGTCACCAAACAAATTCCAAAATGGAATTCAGAAGATTCCCAAGGGGAACAATAGGAAAAAGAAAAATTCCAAAAAGGAATTCAAAAGAAGTCCCAAAGTGGACCAAATCCAAATAGAACCCAAATTCCACACTGTTTATGATTGTAAGTGACCTGACGTGTTGAGTTGTTCTCAGGATATTTAGATGAGGTGTATAACTTTCTAATGTGCAAAGTATGGGTCACTCAAAACTTATTCTTAATCAACCTAATTGATCATCAAGAATAGAAAAAGTAAGTGTGTCACTTCGAGCTAATTGATTTGTTCAACAATTCATCACTCAATTACTTCACAATTCAAATGTCTATTCTCAAAATCTGCAAAACATGTGTTGGATAAATTGCTAGTATGATCTCATTGCAGGTTAAAGATTCAGAATGTAAAAAGAAAATTCCAAAAATATCAAAAACATTGAAAAATTCAAAAACACCAAAAAGATTGTCTTTTTAATCTTTTTCTTCTGTTTTGGCAGTTTAATATGTGTTATTGATGTAGGAGTTGTTCATCAAGCAATATCTCATCCGATTGAGAACTTAATCTTTACATTGATGATAAATGCACATTATTGCCTGAGTTCTAATGTTTTTCTTTGAGTTGCAGGAACAAGTTTCCATTTGCAGAACAAGTTTCCACAAGACTTAAAGATGTTCCTGTTCAAGCCTGATTCCAGTCCAAAGATCTCCAAGTCAGATTGTTGAGTGTTAAGAATCCTCCTCTTAATATCTCATACACAGATCCCGTTAACCTCTAAAGAAAAAGTTGAGGGGGAGTATTCTAAGTCAAAGAAGTCTTCTCATTCTACTTCAACCGTTGAAGAAGATCTCGTTGCTGATATATAGATTCACCGGAATCTACTCTCTGCCTATTTCTTTCCATAGCCTCTGATGATACTCAAAAGGAAGAGAAGGATGCAGATTGCTTGTTGAAAGACAGAGTTTCGATAGCATCATCTTAGGGGGAGTACTGTTGGGTCCTCTTGAAGATAGTGCATACCAAAACTTTAAGTTGCTCTCTATGCTCGCCACATGAAGATTTAAGCTGATATGTCGGATTTGTAAAGTGTCATCTTAGGGGGAGTACTGTTGGGGTTATTTGAAGATGTCACTTTCCAAATATAAGCGAGTGAAGATATCGAGCATCATCACGAGCAAGCACGGGTGAAGACGTTAATAATTTGTATTTGTCTTAGAATATTTGTGTAATCGTTTTGTGCTTAATTGCACGTCTTTTAGGTTACTTTGTAAGGTGAATGGTATGGACTATAAATACCATCACCTAGGTCATTTGTTAAGGGAGTTGCCTATTCTTGTTAGTCATATTCTCTTGTAACATCCTTTGATCTAATACAATTCACATATTCTAATTATCATAATCTTCATCATACTTTGCATTGATCTTCATGAACATTCAAGCATCAATACGTGATTAGTGAGTTTCCGCATCACTGATTGCAAACAACATCCCCAAACAATCTCAGATCTAGATCCAAGCTCGCTCCCTCTCGAACTATCATTAATTATAATGATTATAGTTGAAATATTTTATAAAATGATGAACATAAAAAGTTAAATAGTCAATATATTTTCTGTATACAAGTGTACATGTTCTTTCCTTATCATGTAATTTACATATCATGATAATTAGTAATTAAGATGAAGATGTGCATAACTTGTAGTAGTTTTATAATTGAAAACACATCCTTATTTCCCATTGCAGTATATTGTTCATTTCCCAACATTCATAAATAAATAAAAAATTTTGCTTTGTATTTTGAAGTAAGTATTTAAACAAACTATTAACAGTCTTTAGAACTGTTAAAAGACTACAAATGCTAGAAACTACAAACTCACTATATTGTTAAGCAAAAACAACTTATTTTATTAATTCACTGAAATCAAAAGGAAATAGGGAAGATTACATATACGAAATAAAACATTAAAAAACTGTTGACCTAGAAAACAAGTCTAAAAACACTTTTGAAGATCTAACATCAAACTAAATGAGGTCTGGTTCGTTTTTTAATTGAAACTTTCGGGATCTTCAGCGGACTCTTTTTGTTATCAGAATTTGTATAAATCTTAAAAAGATTTTTTTTCTTCTTCATCTGAACCGTCAAGCTCTATAACTTCACTCCAGTTCCATTCCTCATTAAGCCTTTTGACCCTTTTAATTCTGTTTTCATATACCTTATCCTGTTGTTCAAAAATCCGATCCTGCCATGTATTATGTTAACTTTTCAGTAAGTATCAACAGAAATATATATATATTTAATTTGTAATTATAGTCTTACCTCTTCACTCCATTCTCGTTCAAGATCGGACTTGTATGGACTGAACATCAACCCATGGTTGATAATCTCCACACTGCTGTCAGAATCAGCCTGCATAAATAAGGTTGCATTAAATAATAACAAAATATAAAAAAATAATATCATAACCTTAAACCAGACCACAATTAACTGATTAGCATCAAAAGCATCTTTATTTAAAATTTAGAATATATGTCATAGTGGTCAAACATACAAACCTTTGAAAACTAATATGTATTTAAATGGAAATGAACTTGTAAACATTGAATATATAAACCTTTGAATCATCGAATTTTGGTGAGTTCAAATCACATGATCCAATGTGTATTTATGTTTTCATAGCATTCTACAAAATAAAAACATCTCATTAAAAACACTTATAAAGGCAAATAAGAAAACACAAGCACACACCTTTTCTGCAAAATAACCATCCTTATTTGCCTCCTTTAAGTCCCAATCAACCTTAAAGTACTCATCCTGCAAAAATAATCAATTTTATTTATACTGCTTTTGGTTTACATCTGTTGTTGCTGAAATATAAATATGTGTTGTAAACATGACACCTCTGTTGCATTAACTTTTAATGGTATAAATTCAAAAGAACTATTGTTCAAATCGTTCTGTAGAGAAAAAGTAGATTATCATACATGAGACAAAATTATCAATACTATATGTAAAGTTAATAAAACCGGCTAACCTTGACTGATTTGTCTTTCAAACTTTTAGCAATCTGCTCCATAGGTCAAGTTTATTGGAAATGAATTGTTTTAAGCTAATCAACCCGTCTATATATAGTAGTTGTATGTATGGTTTGAAATTTGTAATTTGTTTATTTTCCTGCTTGTTTGTTTGATATGAAGTTTAACCAGCCTTTTAAGTAGGCAAGTTGGTTTTTCGGAATTAAAAGGTTTAATATTAATTAGATATTGCAGTGTTATATTTTAAGCTTACAAATAAGTAGGAGATTGTTGTTCATCATATAATTATCAGAAATTGTCTTAATACATTGAGTATTATCTATACTACACATATATAAAGGTCACGATTTTGACCAAGTCATGCATTGCTTGAATAGTCTACATTATTTAAAAAACACAGCACATACATCATAAATTTATGCATCCAATCTGTGTTTGCTGGATTGAGTTTAATGAAATAATTTTATGTTGTAACATGTTTGGAAATTTGATGAAAATGTTTGGAACTTTTGCTCAGTTTCGGGGGCAAAACGTTGCGGTCAGATTGCTGCTCAATGGCCATATCATGAACGTTACCAGCAGATGCACAAAACTCCATAGTGGCCAAAGTCGAGCAGCATCAAATTTGTAGCAGCAACAAGCTACCATAACCTAAAATATAATGGTAAGTATCAATATTTTTGAAATTTATATTGGTCAAATAGTGTGACATCTGCCCCAAACCCGACCCCGAAAGCCCTGCTCGAACCCAAAGTTATTTAACTTTTGTTTTATTCGTATTTAATTTCTGAAAATGTAACGTTCGTTATTATGTTTATTAATAAATATATCGGATTCTATGATATTTCCGTCTTAATTAATAGATCGTATTTAAGTCACAAAATACCTACGTGTATCAAATAACTACTATTGGTTCAAGACATAAAAGAAATTTATTGAAAACGTTCAAGAAAAACGCTTCTAAGTCTAAATATAATCCTCCAACGACATAAACGAGCAAAAATATAAAAACGTTACTTATATAAACTTCGCATCTCGACTCGGTTAAATTAGTTAGTTAATATAACATGTAAAACTAACTTTGAGCCAAAACTGCAACATTTGAAACTTGAATTAAAAGGTTTTAACCTCAATTACCAAACAACCAAAACCTCAGGGGCTGAATGTGTAAGATTTATTTTAACCAAGCCTAAAACCCCCCCCTTCGACTTTCCTGTCTTTCCGGCTGTTACGCCGGCGGCTTCTCCGGTGACTCCGGCGAGACTTGTTTACGCATTCTAAACCTTTCCTAATCGACCGAAATCATTCCTAAGTTATCTTTGCCATTTACGAACCTCCCTTAATGACAAAAACGCGGTTTTACAGCGCGATTTACGCGGATTGATTGTGTGATCAATTCGAAATCGTCCCTTTCGTAATTAAGCACCTAATCAGCAATTACACCATACCATTTCTTTCATTTACAGCCGACTAACTTATCCCCATCACCAAATCATCTTCATTTTTCTCCGAAATTAACAAAATGATAGTGCGAGATGGAGCGAGCTTGGATCTAGATCTGAGATTGTTTGGTGATGTTGTTTGCAATCAGTGATGCGGAATCTCACTGATCACGTATTGATGTTCATGAAGATCAATGCAAAGTATGATGAAGATTGATGATAATATGAATAGGAGAATTGTATTAGATCAATAGAGAGGTTACAATGGATATTCAATGAAATGTATGCAACTCTCTAACAAATGACCTAGGTGATGGTATTTATAGTTCATACCATTCACCTTACAATGTAACCTAAAAACGTGCAATTAAGCACAAAACGATTACACAAATATTCTAAGACAAATACAAATTATGAACGTCTTCACCCGTGCTTGCTCGTGATGATGCTCGATATCTTCACTCGCTTATATTTGGAAAGTGACATCTTCAAATAACCCCAACAGTACTCCCCCTAAGATGACACTTTACAAATCTGACATATCAGCTTAAATCTTCATGTGGCGAGTATAGAGAACAACTTAAAGTTTTGGTATGCATTATCTTCAAGAGGACCCAACAGTACTCCCCCTAAGATGATGCTGTCAAAACTTTGTCTTTCAACAAGCAATCTGCATCCTTCTCTCCCTTTTGAGTAACATCAGAGACTATGGAAAGAAATACGCAGAGAGTAGATTCCGGTGAATCTATATATCAGCAACGGGATCTTCTTCAACGGTTGAAGTAGAATGAGAAGACTTCTTTGACTTAGAATACTCCCCCTCAACTTTTGCTTTAGAGGTTAACAAGATCTGTGTATGAGATATTAAGAGGAGGAATCTTAACACTCAGCAATCTGACTTGGAGATCTTTGGACTGGAATCAGACTTGAACAGGAACATCTTCAAGTCGCGTGGAAGCTTGTTCTGCAATGGAAACAGTTCCTGCAACTCAAAGAAAAACATTAAAACTCAGGCAATAATGTGCATTTATCATCAATGTAAAGATTAAGTTCTCAACCGGATGAGATATTGCTCGATCAACAACTCCTATATCAATAACACATGTTAAACTGCCAACACAAAAGAAAAATATTAAAATGACAATCTTTTTGGTGTTTTTGAATTTTTCAATGTTTTTGATATTTTTGGAATTTTCTCTTTACATTCTGAATCTTTAACCTGCAATGAGATCATACCAGCAATTAATCCAACACATGTTTTGCAGTTTTTAAAATACACATTTGAATTGTGAAGTAATTGAGTGATGAATTGTTGAACAAATCAATTAGCTCGAAGTGACACACTTACTTTTTCTATTCTTGATGATCAATTAGGTTGATTAAGAATAAGTTTTGAGTGACCCATACTTTGCACATTAGAAAGTTATACACCTCATCTAAATATCCTGAGAACAACTCAACCCGTCAGGTCACTTACAATCATAAACAGTGTGGAATTTGGGTTCTATTTGGATTTGGTCCACTTTGGGACTTCTTTTGAATTCCTTTTTGGAATTTTTCTTTTTCCTATTGTTCCCCTTGGGAATCTTCTGAATTCCTTTTTGGAATTTTGTTGGTGACGGTCCACATTTGGGACTCTTTTTGTTCCATTTTGGAATCTTTTGCTGCATCTTGAAGCTCAAAAGAGACTTCGTGTGAGACTTCAGGTCTGTGGGTACCACAACAAAGAAGCTCACGATGCGGTTCATCACACTGAATAGATTGCATCATTACCCGATGTATATCGTTGCATCACAAGATATCTATTTGATTTGTATAAACGTTTCACATGCACTAAGACGTTTCAACCACAAAAACTCATTAGAATTTAGTTAAATCATCAAAGAATATACTTGTTCAGTATAATTGTCTGAGCCGTCTCGCACATCAATTTTCACGCTTCAGTCTTTATTGTTTAAAAATGATGTGTCGAATAACTCTAGTGTACTATCATTTCTCATGTACGTGCAAGTAGGTTCAACATATTTTGGGATTTTTCTGATTTTATCAAGTTTTTTTTTTTTTTTAATAATGATTTCTCCCCCTAAACTTTTAAATTTCTAAGAAAATTGAAAGTTTAATGAAAAGAAAATGGCAGATATGTTATCAACGTATGAAGAGTGCATGCAATATACTTAATCTAAACAGATGAAATGAAACATCGGTTGTTTCTTGCACTGCCATCATTGTTTGATTTTTGAAAATGTTTTTTTAAAAAATTCCTGCAATGGTTCCTTTTTGTTTCCAACTCCATTTGGTGTCAGTTGCATCGAAGACATCATGAACAAGATTCGGTATCTTGTCATGATAAGAGATCAGCCACGGTCTTCTTTTGTTTGCTTGACCGGCCTCCATAACTGTCCCTAACACACTAACAAATCAGTTAGAGGTAATGACCCAAACCATTTCGGTTTTGGGTCGTCCAAATTCATCAACATAAGAGATATTCTCATAAGTGCAAGGAATACCTTCAGGTGGTGGTTCTGATGATACAATGTAATTTGTACCTTCATCTTCTTTCATGGATTGTTTGTCAAAAGAGTAATTATAGTCATTTTCAAACAAATTGTTAATTTCATTTAAAAACAGGTTTTGTTGACTATATTTCTTATTCAAAGATTGATTCACTATTGGAATCATTTTATCATTTAAATCATGATTTCTCTTTTTGTTTTTGACAAACTTTGGTGTCCATGAATCATTGACATGTTGATTTTCATCAAACGAATGTCTATGATTAGATCTTTTAAAGTTAGAAAAATACCTGGAAGGGTATGCACATGATGAACTTCTTTGGACTGACCTTCTCGGCTTGTAGTAGCACTCGGATGTGTTGTGATTGAGCATGTCACAAATAGAGCAATACTTGTTGTAACATTCCATTGTGTCGTGGTTGTACATCTGACAGTTGGTGCAGTACTTGTTGTAGTAGCACTCTGACGTCTTGTGATTGTACATCTCACAAATCTCGCAGTAGCACTCTGACGCCTTGAAGGGAGACTTCTTTCCTTTCTTCTGAGAAGTCTTTGTTGTTGAAGATTGTTGTTTCTGAGAAGCTTTGACCTCTGAATCTTGTTGAATCTTTCTTGAAGGACCTGGAGTCTTGAACTTGTCACCTTTTGACCCATAAGGAAAGACACCTTGACTGTAAATACAATCTGAGATATGATGAGTTTCAGAGTCACAGATTAAACAGTATACGTCACTGTTTGAATCACTCGGGGATTCGGAATCTTGAGACTTTGGAGTAGAAGGAGTCTGTGGTGTAGAATCAGATGAAGCGCCATTTGTCTTGTTCTTCTTGGCTTTGCTCTTCTTTCTTCTAACCTTCTTCTTCTTCTTCGACTGAAACTCTTGTGTCTTTTCTTCTTCTTCTTGAGAAGATAGTGATCCAACAATTCCGGTTGGCACTAATCCTTCATCTTCCTTTTCAACAGACTTTCCTTTTTCGACTTCTTCTTTGATAAACACAAGATCAGATTGTGATCTGTTGAGTTTATCAGTGAGCTCCATGAGCTGAACATTCAGATTATGCTTTTCGGTAAGCATTGAATCAACATTCTGTGTAAGAGATTTGAGTCTATCTTCAGACAGTTGGTGATTTTCTTGAAGACTTTTGAATTTCTCTTGTTCTTCTTGAAGCTTGGTTTTCAGACTGCTGTTTTCTGAATTAACCATTTCAGAGAGTTTCTTCAATGTTGTAATCTCTTCTTGCAAATCTTTGATCACATTGGATGAGTGTTCATTTGATTTTGCAGCTTCATTCTTGACATTCATTGCTTCTCTTTCATTTTTCTTGAGTGACTCTTCGAGAGATGTGATTCTTTGCTCTGATGTCTTGTGTTGTTCTTGGAGATTCTTGTGCCTTTTCTCTTCATCCTGGAATTTATCCCAAATCCTGTAAGAATATGTTCTGTAGTGTTCGCATTGTTGAAAACATTCTTTGGTGCACATCTTTTCTCTTACATTGACAGGCATTTCAACAAATGAACTCTGAACATCTTTCTCGGATTCCTTTTCAGACATCAATTTATCCATTTCTGATTTCAATTGAGCAATTGTCTCATCTTGCTTTGCAATAGTTTCTGACAAGTTGCTAATTTCTTTATCTTTCTTTTCAATTTCTTGAATGGAAACAACATCATTGTTTTCACTCCAATCATATTCTTCTTCATCTTCCTGATTGTCATGAGAATTTGCTTCACTCACAAGAGCAAGTTTTGTGTGTTCATTAAAGTCTCTTCTCTTTTGATCACAAGCTTTGGCAACTTGAAGATAAGTTGTTTCAAACATGTGATTGAATTCTGTAATAAATTCATTGATATCTTCTCTTTTATTTTCTTCTCGGATCACGGTAAACATGCCCGTTGAAATTTTTCTTGAATTTTCAAAGTCATTTTCATGATTTTTCTGGGAAGTCATGGTGGCTAAAAATGACTAATTTGAAATTTTGAAAAAATGAAATTTTCGATTTTCCAGACTTTTTTTTTTTTTTTTTTTTTTTTTTAGAAACGGGTCACAGTTGTGACGGGTAACTGTTTGGACGGGTCAACAAGGTTGGGACGGCTGAACAGTGCTTCACCCGGCTAAACAGTGCTTCACCCGGCTGAACTGTTTCTTCACCCGGCTGAACAATGTCTTCACCCAGCTGAACAGTGTTTCACCCGGCTGAACAGTGTCTTTACCCTGCTGAACAGTGTCTTCACCCGGCTGAACAGTGTTTCACCCGGCTGAACAGTGATTTCTTCTACTTCACCCGGCTGAACAGTGTTCACACGGCTGAACAGTGTTTTTCACTTCTTCACACGGCTGAATAGTATCTTCACCCGGCTGAACAGTGTCAAACTTCACCCGACTAACACTTGACACGACTGAATAGTGTATCACCCGGCTGACAAATTCTTCAAATCTTCATATCAGATTGACTTTTCAAAGTCAAAATTGTGATGAACACAAGATCAATTCTTCAATTTTTGATGTTTTTGTTCAATTTAACACTTGTATTAGCTAAGGAAAGATGTTTCTAACAATCCTTCAAAGTTTTTCTACCTTGATTCTAGCTAAATCTCATTCAGATCTGGATTTTTGATGAAGAACACAACAAGTGGGTTTTGACAAAATTGACAAAATATGGATTGAAATCAACAAATCAATGATGTTTGATTATGAACGAAGCTTAGGATAGTGATTTCTAACACATCTCAATCATCAATTTCTCAATATCATCAACAATTTCCAGACCATAAAATTGAGCAGTGAAATGACGAACATGAACAATTTCTTCAAAAACTCAGTCAAATCTTCACCAAATGATCTCAAACTTTGCAGTTTTTTACACAAACATGAATCAAAGCTAATGGTAGCTAAAATTCCATCAATAACAACAACAATCAAAGATCACCCAACAGCTCTGATACCAATTGATAGGTTCAATTGGATCGTGAAAATCGCTCAATGATCAGAATAACATAAACACAAAACACAGTTTAATCATTAACACAATTCATACTAATAATTCTCTTTGTATATTGATGATCAAAGCAGTATTGTGATACAAGGTGCAGGAGAAAATAAATCACACACACAAGTTCTCTCTCTTACGTGAATATTGTGATCTAGCCTATCTCCTCACACTCTCTCACTACATGCTTATAGCAACAAAATACAAGTTTAAGGAATATAACAAAATAGACCCTAAACTATATACAAACATATAAACAAAATACAAAGTAAATCTTAACTAGGAAATAACCCTAACAGTACTCCCCCTAAGATTTATCTTTGAATCTTCAGCAAAATCTTCTATCTTTTTCTTCTTGTTCAGCATCAATCTCTTTTACCACTCTTCCGGTTCATCTTTGACATTCAGCAGCTCTTTGCCTTTGTACTCTTCTTGTTCCTTCAATGCTTCTTCAATACACGACTTAAATTTCTCTGCAATCTTGGCTTGACGAGGCTTGGACTCATTTGTCAGAATTGGGCAGGCATTCATGCGTCTAAGTGAATCCAGATTTAAACCTGCAAAGTCAATATTAGCATAAAATTCAAATGGCATCTCCTGTCCTTTGACTTGCACCTCCAAAGTACCCTTCCTACTAATCCTCATATATTCTATCTCTGGTATATCAACCCTCACGAGATTAGAATTGAGCAGTGCTTTTCTCACACGAATCTTCTCTGAAGCAGCAGCAATCACTTCTATCATCACAACGAACAACTTTCTATCAGCTTCAGCAAGTTTATCTTTACATTTTTCCATCTTGTAACTTCGCAAAAACTCGATATATGAAGGATGCAGCAGTTTCAACTCAAAGGTACTAAACAGAGTAATCATGTCTTTGTCCCAATCTTCCAAATTTCTAACTAGCTTCAACTCAAATGTTTCTTGATTGTAAAACACTCTAAGTATTGGCTTCGTCATATGAGTTCCATCAATCACTTTCAGTCCAGGATCTGTCACCTTATCAAAGTATTCATCCGAAAATTCCTCTAAATACATATCTTCACTAACAAAACAAGTCTCTTTTTCTTCCTTTCTTTCTTCGCTTGCACATATGCTGTATCTTCTTGTTGGCCTCTAAAATCAAGATACTTCGGTGGTCTGGCTATTCCGGCATCAAGCAGCATTACACATTTATCACCACGCTCAGCATGCGTGTGATTTATCAACCTAAGTTTGTGCAGCTCCTTCAAATCCTGAACTTCCAACTTAAAAATGCTCGAGAAGTAATGGTATACGTCACATAAACCATTCACTCTCTTAATCATGAAAGCATCAAACACTTCATCGTATTTCCATGCTATGATCTTCACTTTCTTGTTCTTCTCTGGCACAATCATCGAGTCAAGCAACTCAGCAATAGACTGACCTTTACTCAACAGTGACCTCACCACGTCACCTGCTGTAGCTGACTTATGCCAAGATTCCCGAACATCCATTGGTATGTTGTACGATTTAACTTCGCTTGGAAACATATCCATTAATTCATGTCTTTTCTTGTGAGCATTTTCAGGTAGAGCCATCACCGGAATCTCCTTCGGTCCAAGAACTTTGAATCTTTTTGTCAGCTCGAAGTACTGAGGATTGTTGTAGTCCAAGTAAAACATACGATTGTACATTTTTTCAGTCTTCATAAAGCTAACAACAATTTTCCTCAAAGACTCAGATTTCAACCTCTTCAAAGTCTTATATGGATAATTTCTCGAACTCAGCCAACTTAGCATATCTGAAGCTGACATTTCTTCTGGATTTTGGTGATACAGTTCAGTTGGAGGCAATTCTTCTATATTTAGACTTTCTTGCATTGGTGTCCATTCTCCCATCTCAATAACAAACTCTTTCTTGTCTGCATCAGCTTTGTCTTGAGCAATCATACATTTCTCATACTCTTCATTTATCTGGCTCACAGTCAATCCATTCAAAAACACTGAATTATATTTCATCCTTTCAAAATACGCAAATCTTTGATCCAAATCATCCGATATCTCTTCAACAACATTAGTTTCTGGCCCAGCTTCATCTTCAGATTCAGTGAAGTCTATGTCATCCAAATCATCCAACGCTTCAATCATAGGTGCATCATCAGTTTGAACCGGCTCAAACTGACTTGCAATTTCAGCTACAGTTTCAGGCATATCAACAGCTTCAGATTGAATCGGCTCAACCTGAACTGTTTCTTCAGAACCAACTTCTTTCTCACTATCTGTGGCTGCAAATACTTCAGTTTCAGCTACAGATTCAGATTGAATCGGCTCAATCTGAACTGATTTAGCAATTTCAGCTTCAGTCACATTCTCATCAGTTTTCTCAGTCTCAACTACAGCTACAGATTGAATCGGCTCAATCTGCACTGTCTCATCTATCTTTGCCTTTTTAGAACTGTTTTCATCTCCAAAAATCTCAGGTATAGCATCTAACTTCCTTTTTCCCTCAGCTTTGTCCATATTGACAGTTTCAGCAACAGCTTCATCGGGAACAATGATTGGTGATTCCACCCTTATGCCAATATTCGTAGTACCTCGTGCTCTAGTCAAATAAACTTTCGGTACTTGAGGTTCAGTCACTTCCACTACTTCATCTGAAAAATCTTTATCAGATGATGAGCCAGCTTTCTTCGGTTTCGTTTCCTCCAGCCATTTTTCTAACATTTCTTTCTCAGCCTCCAACGTATTGCATTCAGCTTTCAGTTCCTTGTAATCATATTTCAGATTCTCATGCTCCTCCTTCAGTTTTTCATAATCGTCCTTCAATTTCACATGTTCATCAACAAGCTTGACATGATCCTCATCCAACTTTTTGAAGATTTTCAAATTCTGATTATGAATATCCCAGTACTCATCAAATCTTTTCTTTTTCCTTTCATTAGAAGCTTTCAATAAGTCATTTGCTTCTATCAACTTTGCAACCATCTCCTCTAACTCTGCAATTCTTTTCTCCTTCTCATTTTCTTCAACACTTGACACAAAATTTGGTGAAGACTCCAAACCTTGTTCAATGTTTTCAGCAATTTGGGATGATGTGGTGGGTAAATCAACAAGTGTAGGATCAGTAATGCCAGCATCAGCTTCCTCAACTATCTGTGCAATAGTTTCAGCTTCGGCCATTACCTCCTGAGCGATCTGAAGTACATCTATCTCCTCAGGCTCTACAATCACAGGCTCTTTAACTGGTTTCGACCTCTTTCTTCTAACATACTGAATAGAGATATCCTTTGAAATTTCAGCAACTTCTTCTTCTTCAACAGAAGCAACCTCAACAGGTTCTTCTATTACCATAGGCTCAAAAACTTCAACATTCTCTACATCCAAATTCATTGGTTCGGCCTTTTCAACAATCTCTGCCTCCTCTGAATTAGATTCAGATTCAGCACCATCATTACCACCATCATCATGTTCATCATCACCATCACTATCTTCATCATTATCATCATTATCATTATCATCTTTTTCTTCATCTTCTGGATGACGAGCAAAGTACTCGTCATCATCTAACAGGTTATCAGGCACCTCATCCACTAGGTCCTGTGGATTAACTATCTCACCATTAGAAATATGATAATACACTCCTTCAACATCTTCTTCATTGTTGGCTATATCTCTCATATAGTCAAACAACTCTACATTAGGCACATTCCCGATACTCATCTTTCTGTAAGATAGATCGTTCATGTCCTCAGTGTATAACATACCTCCAGCATAACCTTCGGATCTGATGATAGGGTAGGCAATGTTGATCATCAGTTGTAAGAATCTCGGGTACATGAGAAACTTAAACCTCTTTCCTTTAACCAAGTTAAACACAAAGCCATTCATGATCCATCTCGACATATTAAATGGCTTATTCTCTGCTATGGCAACAATCGGTGATGCAATGTCTGATGGGAAATTATCAAAGCCTGCACTCCTCCTGGACATGCACTGTTGCACAACATAGCATAACAGCTTATACTTCTTTCCCAATTTTGCCCTATAAAACTGTGATTTTGGAAATATAGGTGGGTGACCCATATTAACAAAACATGATTTGCACTCGTCCATTGTCAACTCATCATTCATCCCAATCTCATCTTCATCTATTCTCAGGGCATTTCTGATAGCTTCTTCAGAAACTGTCAGTACCATATCTCTAGTTATGTTGCCTCGAACAACAGTAACACCATTCTCTTCTCTAATGACCTCTGCTGTCCTCCAAAAACTTTTAATCAACCTTGCATATATGACCGGTTTGGCACACATAGCATACACATATTTGGTCCTTTTGATAAACTTGATCATATCTCTGTAACCTTCTGTTTCAGGGATAGATTCATCTAAAACTGCCACCAAATTGTGTTTAGGCTCAAACTTGAGATTCTCCATCTGTTAAAACACAAACAAACACAAAACAAGACAAATGTGTTAAATTCTTCATTAAAACATATCAAAATTTTCATAAGTGTTTGAATAAAAGTTAGAAAGCAAAACATTCACATAATCATTTTAAATTCTAAATTGTTCTAATAACCTGATTTTCATCATTTTAATCAAACAACTTTGAATTTTAATGATTATACAACATTTTTCATTTTAACAGTTAGTCACTTAAGGCATAATTTTGACAATCATAAGATGAAGTTGTTTAACATGTTTTAGTTCAGTTTTATCATGGATTTGTCACTTTTAACACACATTTCATCATTTTGAAGTGTAACATTTAAGACCTTTCACAGTCCATCAATGGCGATTTTAACAATTGTGACAATTTGTTTGATTCAGTTGGTTTTAAGGTGTTTTGGTGCAAATGAGTGATTGATTGTTGATGATCGACAGATTTTATACATAAAACAACATTCGATTTAGGTTTTAACACACACAATCAAAGTGTCGATTCAATGGTCAAAACACTGTTCATCATCGTTTTTCATTTTATCGGTCAATTTGCAGGTTTATCAAGATCAAAAACACATAATCACTACCTTATTCAATCGATCAATCTTGTTACAGAGCAAAACGATTGAATATGATAACAAGGATTTGAGTGTACAGAGTGTTTGCTTGAAAGTGAATGTGAAAAATGATTAGTGTTTGTGAAGAGGCGGGTTTATGTATCGTTAAAAATTTAGGTCAAACTTGAGGTGTCGGGTCAACAAAAGGGACGGGTAAACAAAATAGGCCCAATAAGCCTTGACGGGTCAAGTACTGTAGTGACGGGTCATGTACTGTAGTGACGGGTCAAGTACATAAGACAAGTCACAAACATGTGAAAAACACTTGACGAGTCAAGCACTATAGAGACGGGTAAGTCACTGTAGTGACGGGTAAAGGTTAGGAACAACTACACCTGATGGGTTTTATCAATCACCCGGCAGAATAGTAGTCTTCAAACATCACCCGGCAACCTTTCTTCATTACCCGGCAACACAGTTGCTTTCCTTCTTCATCCGGCTTGCTTTCTTCATTACCCGGCAACATAGTTGCTTTCCTTTCACACGGCATGATTTCCTTCTTCATTACCCGGCAACACAGTTGCTTTTACTATTACCCGGCAACACAGTGTTATACATTTACACGGCAAGATAAGATTTCTTTTACCCGGCTGTATAATGACAACATATCTTCACCCGGCTATATAGTAACACAACTTGTCACCCGGTTGATATTAATGACCTTCACCCGGCTGTATTTGACATGATCTTTGCCAGGCTGTACAGTGGTCATAACATCTTCCTTTTTCTCAATCACCCGGCTGTATCAACATACAACATTACCCGGCTAAACAGTTCATTACCCGGCAGAATAGTTGCATCTGATATCTTTGCCCGGCTACAACCCTTGAACGATTTTCTTTACTTTTTCTCCTCTGTTGACTTTTTCAACAGCATTTATTGCACCTGCAAACATTCTCGACACATTAATTGGACAAGATATCCTTAAAAAGAATTTGTCACATTAATTATCAACAATATTAAAACAAGTCAATAATATCAATTCCAATTAACTTCATTTTTCTTTTTCTTTTTCAAAAATGTTTTTGCACAACCAATTTTTCTATATCCCGAAGCATTTTCTTAAAAACATATTACCAGACCTTGGGTTTGTTTTTACCATATCCAATACCTTTGCTTTTCATACCACATAATCTTGTTCATTCAAAACACGCTTATTCAAAAATATTTTTGGATTTTTTGTAGATATTTTTCTTCTTCAATTTATTCTCCCCCTAAACTTGAAATTTCTTGAAATTTTTAAGTTTATCAAGGATGTTGATGTATCAATAATGATTCCATATGCCTGCACACACAAAGCACACACATTAAAATAAAGACATATGCAATGCAATGAATCAAAATATCGCAGTGAGATCATACCACACATTATCTGAACATGTTTTGCAAGTTTTGAATAGACATTTGACTTATGCTTGATTGAGTGATGATATGAAAACATACCAATTAGCTCGAGTTGACACACTTACTTTTTCAGTATCATGATGATATTTAAGGTTCGATTAGAATGACTTATGTGACCCACATGTATACATATGTCAACATATTTCCTTATCAATCACTACCTGAATGCATATTGCACAAAACCTGGTCACTTAAATCTTCATTATCTTCATATCAGCTTAAATCTTCATGTGGCGAGTATAGAGAACAACTTAAAGTTTTGGTATGCATTATCTTCAAGAGGACCCAACAGAAAACAATCGAACAAAGTATTTTCCGGCGAGTGAGGCGTTGCCTACCTTCAAGGCATCTTTTCTGGTAATGTTTATACTCGTTTTAATCCTCTTTCTCAGCTATATTCTCTCAACTCATCAATTGCATCGTTTCCATTACAGTTTTTGTCTGATTTGCTCAAGAACAGACGACTTCTATTTCCCATTCAAATCCATATCAAACCTTCGAAATCAAGTACGTATATTAAATCAAAATGATCGTGATTTTATGTAGAATAAAAGCCCTATGTTTGTTTGGGACGAGATCAACAGGGTGAATCGAATTGGATGGATTTTTGTTCTAGGGCTTGTAATTGGAAATGGGTGTTGTTGGTTATTAAAGGTTAAAAGAATTTAAAAACGAGTTTAATAACAAAAAGTGCTTTTGGTCCCGTGGATTGTGTGTGTGTGTTGGGAACCTGCAGATCCCGGGTTCTAGTCCCTCTACCCCTGTTTCCTTCAATTTTAATATTTTAAACATAACTCTACATTTTCTAAATAACCTAAATTATATATTTTAAGTTAAAAATATTTTTAAAGCTTAAAACATATAAGTATTAATACATAAAGATGATTATGTTACATATTTACAAGCATTTTAATTTGATACAATATTTAAAGAAAAATACTCAAATGGATTCGTATAAAATATATTTAATACGAAAATACTATTACGTTTTGTACCAAAAATCCCATTTCGTACTTTAAAACCCTAGGTTTCAGATTTTGTTTCTAATTGTTATTGTTTTGTTTCTAAGTTAGGGTTTTTTCTAATTAATTAGGTGATACTAATATTTGGGCAACCCTCGGTGTTTTATAGCTGCGTTTCTAACGTTACGATTATATTTACTTTTCAAGGTGAGTAACTCACTCCCCTTTTTACTGTTTTGCTTTTGGGGTTGAAATATGTGTTTCGATATTATACTACGTTTTTTCGTTTCGTTGTCTCTATTTCAAAATGAGATCATAAAATGTGTTAATCTTGTCGGCCGCTTAATGCAAAATTATGTGATAGTCAATAGTAGTTGTATTATTTGTGATTTCCGCCGATACGATATTAGCGCTAATGGTCTGACAAACTCACCTACATGTATTTCAAAATAGGTGATTTGACCCGGTGATTCTTTGGTTGATTCGTTAGGATAGTTACTGTTGCTATACTGTGATACTTGTTGCTACGTTGCTATGTCCCTTAGATGCTTAAAAAATTATTGATAACTTGTATATCGAGACGGTTAAATGACGGTTAAACGATAGTTATCAACATTTGTAACATGAGTGGTTCTCATGACTTGTTGCGAAGGTTACCCTACGGGGTTCAAGGTTCTTGGATTCGTTGTATGTTTCGTTGGTCATGGTTGAGTAATATAATGAAGTTGCTATGCACATAAGCTTGCGAAACATATTTATAGTGATCTCGGATTTCTTACTATGTACTATCAACTGTGTTTTTACTCACTAGCTAATTCTTTACCTAACTTATTTTACACATATTTCAGGTGGTGTTTTGAGACGTTTATGCTTTCGAGACATTTAGGATGCTTAGTGGACCTAGAATAAATGAGAATTAAACGTTATTATTTTTGGTTTTTATTACTGTTTTGAGACTATTTATTTGTCTTTTATGCCACGACATTGATGCTTAAATGATATTAAAATATGTCTTTTAGTGTACCATGTGCTTTGTACTATTGATATCCAATCCACTTGACAAGCCCGGTGTTTCCGCCGCCGGGCGGGGTGTCACAGTTTGGTATCAGAGCCATGGTTATAGGGAACTAGGATAGGGTATTAGAAACACACCGACCTAGACTATAACCTAAGAGTCCTTAGTGCAAATAGTTGTACTTAGGAATTCTTTTGAACTTATTTGTTTTTTCCTTCTACGAACCTTTCTATGTTTTTCTTAATCTCATTTCTTATCCGATTTCGCGAAGGAGTTACAAGAGACTCGTCTATATGATTGGGATCTTCTCTTTGTGGAATCTCGTCATCGTCTTAAGTAAGTTTGAAAACGTGGGAACGCGTGCAATCCGGAAGGGGGAACGCCTGTATCACGGACATCCTGTCTAAGGCAAAGCATTTCGTATAAATCTCTTTAAGAGACCTGTATGCTTACCTGGGGATGTACGAGATGAGTGTGAACTTATAGGCTAAAGCATGCTTTCTCAAATATGTTGAAAACGAACTTAACACTTTGATAAGTCATTAGTGTCCAAAACCAAGACACACTCTTAAACCTTTAAATTTTCATTTTCTTTATGATTCTCTGATTTTCATTCCCACGATTTATAATTATTTCTATGAATTTCTATAGTTATTCAAATAATATTCCAAGTTTATTTACTAATATTTCTAAAGTTTCTAAGTAATTTTCTATGTTATGTTTCAAAGGATTCAATGATGTTCTAAGTACTACTACTATTTCATTTAATAAAAAAATTGCTAAAGTTTCTAAGTGATTTTCTATGGCATGTTTCAAAGATTCTATGGTATTCTAAGTGGAACGAGGTGCTATTATTACATCGGACGTTTCTGTCGGTCAAAGATTTTGCTACAAAACCGTGTTATTCTACTTTTCATCATTCAATTTGTTTCTAAGCTACAATAATAGTTATGCGATATACTCACTAGCTTATCCATATAACTCAAATACAGCGTTGTAAACCAAACATTTCAAACCAAAACTAAGATATATCTCAACTGAACTATCTAAAACTTCAAATCATATATCAATTACCAAATCTAGGGCATACTTCTAATCCCAAATCGATTATCGACTCTCCAATCAAAGGTTTGTCATGATTTCTGAATTTTGATCAAAGCTAAATTCCATAACGAAATAAATGATAACGAAATAAATGAATTTTGCTATTCTTATATATAAAATATATATATATGATGTGCGTGAAAGTATATAAATAGATAAAAAAAAGATTTTAATTAAAATAACTTTTTGTTTTAGTATGTGATGTGCGTGAAAGTATATATATTTTTAATAAATACTTTTCACACAAATTTAGTTTCAAAAAGGGTTTTCACCAAAAAAATACTAAATCACACACAATAGGCAAGTGTACCTATCGATTAGTAATATAGTAAAAAGGTAAGAACCGGATATCAATCCGTGGACACGATGGCTCTCGATACTAAACGTTTGTTGATGTTCAACCGATAAAATAAGAAGTTGAATTTGTTAAACTAAACTAGTATGCAAACACTAAATATTAAACTAAGGAAATAAAACAAGTGAAATGAGATATTATCTACACTAGGAATCCACTTAACTAAAATAATGAAGAACACTAATGATGAAGTCAATTTCTTAAAAGTATAACTAGACTCCGGTTACAGATATCTAACTAAAATGATTCTTCGGAAAACTAGAATGATAAACACATCCTAATCACCTAAAATCATGCACTTAAGCTCAATTGATTTCTTTTCATGTCAAGAACTAAAGATAAACTAGTCATCCGTTATGACATCCTAATTTCATAATGTAAGGAAAACTAGAACGATAAACACATACTAATCACCCTAAATTACGTAAAGTAGACAAAATTATGAAATGTTCCAATTTACAATTCTTAGAACTATGTCATGTAAATCTAGTTATTGTGGCCACAATTCCAAATCTACAATCCTAATGTGTTCAAGAAATTATAACATCACAATTATCTTTTCAAACATCTTGTGAAGGAAAGCATATTTGTCTAATTTCATGTCATCTAACATTCCAATCATCATTTCTAATATCATGGCGTAAATCCTACAAAATTCATTTATAAGATTTACAAACAAATATCAAGAAGATGGGTTTTTCAACATGTCAACTTCCTAATATTCATCAACATCACATGACAATAAAATTTAGACAAACATACAACATCATTGAAACATCACCATAACTTCATCATTGAACTTGACATAAAAACATCACCAAATATTCATATGTAATTCATCATCAAAGCATAAGTTTTATCCTAATCTAGATAATATAAGTGTTTAACCCATGAGGCTTACAAAAGCTACAACAAAGATGACAAAATTAACTAAAAACATAATTAAAAACTACTAATATACAAACCACTAGCAAACAAGGAGAAGGATAGATGATTCTTGAATCTTCTATGGCTTCCAAGGGCTCCAAAAATAATTAAAAATGGTTGGTTTTGAGTGAAAATAGCTCCCCACTCTCCACAACACGAAATGGATGAAAATGAGGCTTTTTATACAATTCTGCAGATGTGCACTACCTGGTGCACGACCGTGCTCCAGGTAGTGCTCGTAGCTACAGTACTAACTTTCTTGCCCAGACACACTACAGTTTCCTTTTTTAGCTAAATCTCGATTCCCGTCTCGAGGTTGGAAGAGCACGGTCGTGCTTAGACCAAGCACGATAATGCTTGGGTCAAAATGTGCAGCACTACCTGGTGCACTACCTGGTTTGGTCTGAGCACTGCCTATGCTTGGTCTGAGCACAACCGTGCTCAGACCAAAATGTGCAGCACTACCTGTGCTTCCGGGCTCGAAGATCTGAGCACGACCGTGCTTGGTCTGAGCATGACCGTGCTTGGTCTGAGCACTACCAGTGCTTGGTCTGAGCATGACCATGCTCAGACCAAAATGTGTAGCACTACCTTGTGCACTGCCTGTGCTTGGTCTGAGCATGACCATGCTCAAATCTGAACTTTGTCAGTTTTTGCACCGAAACTCGTTTTTTCTTCATTCTTTTCATCGGTAGGTTACCTTGGCTGTAAAATCACAAAAACCACAAATAAGTACTTATACTAATGAATTTACAACTGATTAATAACCTTTTTTGGGTTAAATGTGAAGAAGAAATATGTATATTTTTCTACATATCAAACATCCTCACACTTGAACTTTGCTTGTCCTCAAGCAAACTCAAATGAACAAGATCTCCGATGGCAACAATAAACAAATTAACTATAAGCAAAATAACTTCAAAAGGTGTAAAAACAATTAGTCGAAATCAAAGAAGCAATTGATAAAAAGTGTAATGGTAACTAATAAGCCATGTTTCGCCTCTTGAATCTCTAACATGCACAACCTTATCCTCTCACAATATTCGCACGCACTCGGTTGATTTATGGACATACATATAAGGAGTATGTTTAGAACACTCAATGCCAAGTCAATGAATCATACATTATCATAAGCTTGTGCAAAAATCAAATCTCCATCAACTAATATAAAACAATTGCATAAATCAAGAGGACTTGGTTTGGGTTTGGTTAGGTGGTGGTTAGGGTGTGGAATTTGGAATGGAAAAAATGGCTAAAAGATGTTAAAAACTCGACGGTTATGTAACTAAATAGTTCCTATAAAACTAATAATAAAACCGTTATGGTTTTTCCGAATGAAGAGGAGGTTAATTCCATCTTAAAGCACACAAAACTTTCTCTTCCTTGGTACCTTTTCACCTTAATTGTGGTGAAAACTTTTTTTTTCGATTTCTTTTTCTTCTTCTTTTTTTTCTTTTCTTTTCTTTTCTCTTTATTTTTTTTCTTTTTTTTCACTTTTTTTCTCACTTTTTTTTCTTTTCAAAGATATATACTTGACTAATATATGGGCATGCTTAAAAAAAAACTAATTGAGCTAACTAAACAAATGAGAAGATAATATAAGAACCGACCGAGTTTTAACAAAAGATGATGAAAAATAAAAGGTTTAGGTGTGGTGAAGTGTATATTTATACAAATGGTTGGGTAAAAATATGAAAGCACAAGTGGGGTTCAACAAGGTTGTCTAGTGGCTAGGTTTGGGTAGGTGAAACAAATGAAAAAGGTCGAAGAAGGTGGGTATCCTAATGCCTCAATCATTTTTATGTAATGTTTTAATTTGTGATCTTGAAATGTATATAAAGCACAAGTTCTAAAATGTATAAAACATCCGGCACACTCAATCCACAAAAACAAGAGCTAAGATGTGCTATAAAGCTAAAATGGCTCAAAAACTCACTCATGAAAATGGAAGGAGGTGGGGTGTGTAAGGCATGACATGTAGTTCATCAATTAGTTCACACGCTTTATGGTTACCACAAAAAAAAGTTTGACTTTGGCTCATTCGCTTCTCTTATCGACTATTTCTTTTGCAAAAACACCTTTTTAATTATCTTGCTTAATTGGTTGATTTGTCAAAAATAATTTAGCCACAAAAATTAGTGTTAGAGATTCTTGCAAAAAATTAAGGACAAGAAAAGTTCACATTCATGTATATCCCTCCCCACACTTGAATTGCACATTGTCCCCAATGTGCAACAAAAAATGCATAGTAAAATGATGACATAAAAATGCATGGATGTGAGAAAGAATAATACTCCCCTGCCAAAGTCCGGACAAGTGTGTGATCACAATCTTCAAATCGAAAGAAACAAACCATGTGCACATCCTCCCATCAACTCAGCCCCAAGCTCGGTCACCCCAGATGGAACAATATAGCTCGTAGTTTCCAAAAAATAGGCTCCTTCGTAATGATCCAAGAGAGAAACTGCAAAAGATACTCAAACAAAAAGAGTAATAACAATAATATAAAAATATAATAAAATAAATAGTAATAAAATAAAAAATAAAAATAAAAATAAAAATAAAAACAAAATAAAATAAAATAAATGAAAATAAATAAAAATAAAAATAAAAGTAAAAGTAAAAGTAAAAGTAAAAATAAAAATAAAAATAAAATAAAAATAAAAATAAAAATAAAAATAAAAATAAAAATAAAAATAAAAATAAAAATAAAAATAAAAATAAAAACAAAAGTAAAAATAAAAGTAAAAGTAAAAGTAAAGTAAAAGTAAAAGTAAAAATAAAAATAAAAGTCAAAGTAAGGTAAAAATAAAAATACTAATATTAATACTAATAAAAATAGAAATAAACAAAATAAATGAAAAATAAACTAAGTAAAATAAAATAATCAAAATAATAACTAAAAACAAAATAGAATAAAAATAAGAAACACAACAAAAATTTACAAACAAAGATAACAAGTATATACAAAATATCAACAAATGGTTAAATCACCAACTCCAATCGTTCTCGAAATCACCGTATCCCCGGCAACGGCGCCAAAAACTTGATGTGCGTGAAAGTATATATATTTTTAATAAATATTTTTCACACAAATTTAGTTTCAAAAAGGGTCTTCACCAAAAAATACTAAATCACACACAATAGGCAAGTGTGCATATCGATTAGTAATATAGTAAAAAGGTAAGAACCGGATATCAATCCGTGGACACGATGGCTCTCGATACTAAACGTTTGTTGATGTTCAACCGATAAAATAAGAAGTTGAATTTGTTAAACTAAACTAGCATGCAAACACTAAATATTAAACTAAGGAAATAAAACAAGTGAAATGAGATATTATCTACACTAGGAATCCACTTAACTAAAATAATGAAGAACACTAATGATGAAGTAAATTTCTTAAAAGTATAACTAGACTCCGGTTACAGATATCTAACTAAAATGATTCTTCGGAAAACTAGAATGATAAACACATCCTAATCACCTAAAATCATGCAGTTAAGCTCAATTGATTTCTTTTCATGTCAAGAACTAAAGATAAACTAGTCATCCGTTAAGACATCCTAATTTCATAATATAAGGAAAACTAGAACGATAAACACATACTAATCACCCTAAATTACGTAAAGTAGACAAAGTTATGAAATGTTCCAACTTACAATTCTTAGAACTAAGTCATGTAAATCTAGTTATTGTGGCCACAATTCCAAATCTACAATCCTAATGTGTTCAAGAAATTATAACATCACAATTATCTTTTCAAACATCTTGTAAAGGAAAGCATATTTGTCTAATTTCATGTCATCTAACATTCCAATCATCATTTCTAATATCATGGCCAAAATTCTACAAAATTCATTTATAAGATTTACAAACAAATATCAAGAAGATGGGTTTTTCAACATGTCAACTTCCTAATATTCATCAACATCACATGACAATAAAATTTAGACAAACATACAACATCATTGAAACATCACCATAACTTCATCATTGAACTTGTCATAAAAACATCACCAAATATTCATATGCAATTCATCATCAAAGCATAAGTTTAATCCTAATTTAGATAATATAAGTGTTTAACCTATGAGGCTTACAAAAGCTACAACAAAGATGACAAAATTACCTAAAAACATAATTAAAAACTACTAATATATAAACCACTAGCAAGCAAGGAGAAGGATAGATGATTCTTGAATCTTCTATGGCTTCCAAGGGCTCCAAAAATACTTAAAAATGGTTGGTTTTGAGTGAAAATGGCTCCCCACTCTCCACAACACGAAATGGATGAAAATGAGGCTTTTTATACAATTCTGCAGATGTGCACTACCTGGTGCACGACCGTGCTCCAGGTAGTGCTCGTAGCTACAGTACTAACTTTCTTGCCCAGACACTTTATAGTTTCTTTTTTTAGCTAAATCTCGATTCCCGTCTCGAGGTTGGAAGAGCACGGTCGTGCTTAGACCAAGCACGGTAGTGCTTGGGTCAAAATGTGCAGCACTACCTGGTGCACTACCTGGTTTGGTCTGAGCACTGCCTGTGTTTGGTCTAAGCACGACCGTGCTCAGACCAAAATGTGCAGCACTACCTGGTGCACTGCCTGTGCTTCCGGGCTCGAAGATCTGAGCACGATCGTGCTTGGTCTGAGCATGACCGTGCTTGGTCTGAGCACTGCCAGTGCTTGGTCTAAGCATGACCATGCTCAGACCAAAATGTGTAGCACTACCTTATGCACTGCCTGTGCTTGGTCTGAGCATGACCATGCTCAAATCTGAACTTTGTCAGTTTTTGCACCGAAACTCATTTTTTCTTCATTCTTTTCATCGGTAGGTTACCTTGGCTGTAAAATCACAAAAACCACAAATAAGTACTTATACTAATGAATTTATAACCGATTTATAACCTTTTTTTGGGTTAAATGTGAAGAACAAATATGTGTATTTTTCTACATATAAGTATGTTATAAGATAAAACATATATACAATATATAAAAATATATATATATATATATATATATGCATATCGTGATAAATAATTTCCTTAAAAAGGGATTGGTCATTCTAACGCTAGTTAAATATTTACACAACATTTTCTCGTTTTCTCAAATATGACACAAGGACTTGCACAAAGACCTTGTCTGCTGTTTTTCAATACCAAGTACTTACAACTTAAGTTGTGTCGTTTATTTTCAAATCTCTTATCTATAGTAAAGATTAAAACTCTCAACTTTTTACTTAGCTTTTAAAATTGCAAGATAGAAAAACAACATCATCTCTTATAAATCTATCTACCTCCATATTCAACACATATGGTTTACATAGATCCCTTGGTCATATAATTTCCAACATCTTAAAAATGGAATCCAATTGGAACTAAGTGATCTATTCGTTCAAACTATAAATTGGACTATCAACATTATCAATTTTTCATGAAACTAATTTTTTTTAGGATCCGAATAAACTATATTATTACATTTACACCACCAACTAATGCTTATGAACTGGTCAATATCAGAAAACTTAGATAAATTCATCTTACACACATAAAGTCGATTTTCAAAAACGTAAGTGTTACTATTCTATTTCTCGAACTTGACTACTTTAGTTTTCTTTTGAATCATCAATCTACCTATCATCTTAAACTGATTTTCCCAAGTACTATTCCTATCGGGTATGATCTCAACACCTATGCGTATCATTACTTCAACTTAGATATTTTTGTGTACTTCTGACTCGCACGTGATCGAATGAACTGTGGAGTCCATGCAAAAACTAAAGTAATAACGGGTGCACACGGAATTATGAAAGTTGGTGCATGGAAACCATAGTAAGTTTTGTCTTGTGTAGTTGGGCCATACTTAATCATTATATTTTCACTTGACTTATTTTACTAATTGCGTCTCATTCGTTTAACTACACGTAAAGTTATTTTATTTGTTTCATCTGTTCAATTAATCATGATGATTTCCGATCTTCATTTAAATCATTCTAAATAAATTTACTTAAAACATTCTATTGGCACGTGGAGAACTCATTGAGTAGCAAATGATCATTAGTCAAAATCTCCATAACAGTTAAATCACTTGAACTCTCATCATTCTAACAGAGTTAAATAAATGACTCTCAAGAGTCCAAGCCAAATTAAGAATAAATAACTTCTTAATCTAGTTTAATTACATACAGTTCACCAAACGACCATCAGAAATCCTGGACGTGAAGTTAAGTAACTCAAGCGTAATCTAATACCGATCGTTAAAGTTCGTTGAAACTCAAAACGTGAACCTGAACTTCGTATCAAATAAAAGCTGAGTATCTGCATCTTTCGCTTCATCTTCAGTTACAGTTTGAGCAAATTTCGGGACGAAATTTCTATAAGGAGGAGAGACTGTGACATCTGCCCCAAACCCGACCCCGAAAGCCCGGCTCGAACCCAAAGTTATTTAACTTTGTTTTATTCGTATTTAATTTCTGAAAATGTAACGTTCGTTATTATGTTTATTAATAAATATATCGGATTCTACGATATTTCCGTCTTAATTAATAGATCGTATTTAAGTCACAAAATACCTACGTGTATCAAATAAATACTATTGGTTCAAGACATAAAAGAAATTTATTGAAAACGTTCAAGAAAAACGCTTCTAAGTCTAAATATAATCCTCCAACGACATAAACGAGCAAAAATATAAAAACGTTACTTATATAAACTTCGCGTCTCGACTCGGTTAAATTAGTTAGTTAATATAACATGTAAAACTAACTTTGAGCCAAAACTGCAACATTTGTAACATGAGTGGTTCTCATGACTTGTTGTGAAGGTTACCCTACGGGGTTCAAGGTTCTTGGATTCGTTGTATGTTTCGTTGGTCATGGTTGAGTAATATAATGAAGTTGCTATGCACATAAGCTTGCGAAACATATTTATAGTGATCTCGGATTTCTTACTATGTACTATCAACTGTGTTTTTACTCACTAGCTAATTCTTTAGCTAACTTATTTTACACATATTTCAGGTGGTGTTTTGAGACGTTTATGCTTTCGAGACATTTAGGATGCTTAATGGACCTAGAATAAATGAGAATTAAACGTTATTATTGTTGGTTTTTATTACTGTTTTGAGTCTATTTATTTGTCTTTTATGCCACGACATTGATGCTTAAATGATATTAAAATATGTCTTTTAGTGTACCATGTGCTTTGTACTATTGATATCCAATCCACTTGACAAGCCCGGTGTTTCCGCCGCCGGGCGGGGTGTCACAAATAGGTTAACCTTGTATGATGAAAATTTGTGTGTTGACATTTAAACTGAAAGTATTTTATTTTATATAAAACGGGATCGAGTTTAATGTCATAATTTTATGTTGTAACATGTTTGGAACTTGATTAAAATGTATTGAACTTTTGTTCGATTGGGGGCTCAAAGTTGCGGACAGATTGCTGCTCAATGGCCACATCAAGAACGTTACCAGCAGATGCACAAAACTCCATAGTGGCCGAAGTCGAGCAGAGTCAAATTTGTAGCAGCAACAAGCTAGCATAACCTAAAATATAATGGTAATTACCACTATTTTCTAAAATAAAACAGATGTTTGTAACTTTGTTAGTTAGTAATGGTGTACATATGTGGTTTTTGAGTTTAATGCCTGCTGTGAACTTAATAAAAGGGAATGGGCGGCAACGGTGGTGGCCCAGTGGCTAATAACTAAAGCTTTAAATTGAATCAGCTTAGTATTGGGTTCTTGACATACCAATTTATGTTGACACTATACAAACCTTTTATTTAATAGCTCTGTTTTTTATCCCGACTAATTGAAATCTTTGTTAATTGTTGGAATTAGATTAGAAAAAAATCCAACTTTTGTGAATGGCGTGGACATGTTAGCGAGCAACATTAGATGTTGAGCAGCAGCAGTAGCAAGATTAAGCTGGAACCGCAGGTATGGTTTTGTTGTTTGTGACCTAAAACTTTAGATAACCAACAATATATGCTTATGAAATAAGTAATTTGTAGCAACAACGGGCCATGCACCACTTCTATTGTAATTTGGATTGTTTTAGAGGGTTGAATGTATGAATTCATAGAATTGACTTATGGCTATATTTATTAACATTTGCTACTAATTTGGTTAAGGTCGAACACGTGAACGAATTGTTAAAAGCCGTTAGAATTATCAACTACTACAAAGGATCAAACCGGTTTGTAAGTTTTTTAACCTACTGTCATGTTAATTGTAGTTTGCATTATTATATAAACTGGAATGTATTTTATTATTATTTGCATACTTGTGTTTGCTTGAAAAAAACGGAATGAATATTTCCAAATGAAATTTTGACCTTATCCAACCTGCAATACGTAAACAGTCTGCTGTACATTTCAGTAACGCATGAACAGGTTTAGTTTGAAGGTAAACATAGAAAAAAAATGGTTTTGGGGTACAAGGGTGAAAACGCGTCAGTTTCCTGATTTGTTGTATAGCAGTGACATTATTTTTTTGTATTTAGTCTTAAAAGTTAATTTTGTTTTGAAGCATATGGTTAGCTAAATTTTAGCCTGGTTTTGTAAAATAGATTTGTCGAGCATCACATTATATCTACCAGCAGCTACAGGTAAATAGCAATTACAGGCAGCAACAAGATTTTTTTGGTTTTTAATTTGTAATATGAACTGTAGTCCAAAACTATATTGTACAAAACGGGACTGTATTATTCTTATTATGACTGTACGAACACTGGACTGTTATTAAAATGTATTTGCGAATGCTGTTTTTGAAAAAGTATGTTGATTTGACCAACGATAACTCATTTTTGACTGGGTCAATACAACAACACGTTAATAGGTTTTTAAAATTTGCAGCTCAAGAAATTCCTAAAAATGTTGTTGTACTTCATGCATCCCTTGTTTGTACATTGAGATTTATAGAGCGGGTTGGTTCAAATTTTACACTAAAGCGTTCGTAAAATCATACCAGTTAAAATGAAGATTTCTGAAGTTTTAAAAAACTTATATTTCAAAAGAAACAACTCCAAGATACAAAAAAGTTGTTTTCCTGATTTATTGGGTCGTTTTGCAGTACCTAACTATACATTTTGAAAATTAAGGGTGTTTAATGTAATTAGTTTTGAGGGTTAAAATGAAAATAGTGTCAAAAAGACCTAACTACCCCTAAAATTGCTTGTACACTGTGCATTAAATAGCAGTACCTGGTCAACAAATTGGATATCTTAATATGTCCCTCCAATCTGCTTTATTAATAGTATAGATAAATAAATAAATAATTTATGAATCTTATGAGTACCTATTAAACATCTGGTAATTATAAAATATTTTCTTAAACTCTTTACTATAAATTTTATAAAGTTTATAAGTGTTAAAGTACATGCTTATAACCTTTAGTTTATAGCTTCTTACTTAAAAATATCTAACGAATTTGGTTTTATAGTAATATATATAATCCTTGAAATTAAATAGTAGTATAAAAATGTAATTTAAAAAGAATAAGAAATCTCTAGAGCTGGGACTAGAACCCAAGTTCGCAGCCTCACAGGCGTAGATGTCTACCAGTGAGCTAAATGGTACTCCTTACGTCCCATTTTAAATGTTCAAATTTCCTTTTTTTGTTGTCCCAGTTTAAATGTCCATTCCAAAAATAAAAATATAATTTCCAATTTTACCCCTAATTATTTAACATAAAATCTACTTTATGACTAAAAGACAAAATACTTTAATGACATTTTTGTCATTTTATAGGTTAAAATAATACAATAATCCATTTTTTTCTTAATCTTTGTGTTGTGGGTCTCATGACACTTAAATTGGGACGGATGAAGTATTTGTTTGTTAAGATTCTGAAATAAACTGAATAAATCTGTTTACACCACAAAACCCCCAAATTCCTATAAGCCCTAAATCCTAAGTATACCAAATTGAACACGAACACAAATCAGATAGCAAAATTAAACTTACAGCTTTTGCTCAATGAATGAAAACGAGTATATAGGATTAATCAATTACCTTAAACGTTTGTGAAATGATGGAGATTAAGAGGAAGGGAAGGATGCGGCTATGGGATTCGAAACCGGGCGATTTGTGAAGATAATGATAAATTGATCATATCCAGAGTTTCTCGGACATATGAGATGTAAAACCTCCAACTGAATTTCAAAAATTCGTAATGATATTGCAATGAACTAGTGTTGAGCAGACCCGAATAAGAATGATGATTAACGATCTGTGACTTTGTGTTTTATATAAAAATTGATGTGGTGTAGTGGTAAGAGGCTTGGATTCTTCAAAAGAGACTCAAGTTTTAACTTCAAGGGTATTTTGGTCTTTTTACTTCTCTAGGGACCAGAATGATAATGTTGTTATTATTATTATTATTATTATTATTATTATTATTATTATTATTATTATTATTATTATTATAAATAATGATTTTAATAATTTAATATAACCTTATCCTCCAAAATCTTTCTCTTCTGTAACAACTCTTTTCTTTTTTTCTCCATCAACGATTCAACAACCAACTCCTAACTTTTTCCTTCTTTTCTTTCTTCTTCAACATCGACAGCATACCACATCACCCATCACCATTTCTCCAATGACAACAACCACCGTCTCAGCTGCACGGCTTCACCTCCGGCCACCCACCTTCGAGCACCCATCACCGATAAAAACCTCTAATTTTTCCCTAACATCACATCTTTTCACACACTCACCACCACCGCTCTGATTGTTATTCACCATCATCGCACTGTCTTTAACCACCACCGCACTGCTAATCTAGTTACACAACGTTTCCGGTGGTGGTAGATGGGTTTTCAGCCATGGATGGAGATTTGGAGGATGATTATGAAATCATTTGAATTAGAACAAGATCTGGTGCACAATGGTGGTGGCTTCAAGATACCAACGGGAGGGAGGCGGAAGGGAGAGATGTGAATATGGGTTTTAGCTTAATGTTTCTGAATTTGGTTAGGTAGTGTTTTTGTTGAAGTGGTGGTGGTGATGAAGATGGGGTAGGATGACGATGGTGGTGTGGTGATGAAGATATGCCATAAAGTCAAGAACAGATACCGGGTTGTTATCAATTTTATTTATTTATTTTTTAATTAATAAACGAGGGCATTTTAGTCATTTTACATTAAACTAACAGAAAACGTTAACAGAAAGATTAAAATGACAGTTTTTTACAAAACCAAACACCAAAATGGCAAAAAAAAATAACATAAGGACCAAAGTGATCGAATCGGTACAAACCCAGGGACTATTTTGGCAATTTACTCTTTATTATTATTTGGTTATGTTTGATTTGATTATAGGTCTAATATGATGGTTTTTAAGTTGTTAAAAGAGAATGTTTTTTAAAACTATTTGTTTTGTAAACAATGTTTGGAGATGGTAAAAGCTTTTTCGGATTATGTGATTTTAGTAGTTAAATTTGGTAAATATGGGTTTTGTGAATCTAGAGATGTTAGAACGATTTGGTTTAAATATCGCGTGCGTATTCATATAGTACGAATACCTCTCGCGCAACGCACGAGAGACTGTAAATATCTAATTTTCTTCATAAGAGAATTAACAAAATAAGACACCATTTTGATATACGAACCGAAATCACATCACGGCACCATATCTTATTTCTTTTTCATCAACCACCATCCACCGTCAATTAAATATTTTAATGGAGGTCATACACTCTATCAATAGTTGGCATATTGTACCACAACGTTAAAATTCATATCTCTATGCCTTTAAACGAGCAAAGTGTTTCATAAGCTACTAGTAATTGGTTTGATAAATGCATGTTATATTTGTAACATGATTATAACCATACAAATATTAGGTTACATGAGATGACTTTGTTTTGTTTTACGGTGTCATCATATTTTGATATCCAAGTTTAAGACTTTTATTTTGATATCTAACGTTGTTTTTTCACAAACATAAATCAACACATCACCGACCGTTTACAAACATAAACATATAAACAAAACGTATGTTCATGTTCGTTCATTTAACTTAGCGAATACAATTTCTTATCCATGCTCGTTTATTTATTAAACTAATAAAATATATTGGTTTTTACCGGTCATAACTTCACCTTTTGGTTTCCACCGCTCCCAACTATTTAGTTGGCTGGTAACGTCCCAACTTCTATTATTTTGGCAACCAACAATCCGTCGTTAAATTTTTTTAGCGCTGTTAAGTTTTTCTTTCGAATTCAATACCGATGTTTTAGACATTTTAATCGAAAAAATAATACGAGTCGGTTGACGTAAAAGTTACCTTGAAATAACACTTCGAACGATAATTTTTTTTGCATCCGGTTGAAGAACCGTTAGGTTTAAACACCCGATTAAAGCACTGTTTCGTAGATCGGAGCATTGTTTCGAGGTACTTTTACATCAATCGATTAAAAAAAATTAACAACATTAAAAAAATTAACGATCAAATGTTAGTTGCAAAAGTGATAAAAGTTAGAACCAGTACCAACCAACTCGATAATTAAAACCAGTTGAAACCAAAAAATAATAGCTAAAACTGATAGAAACCAATATCCAACCAATAAACACAAACAATTGATTCGTTTACAACCCTTAGTGAATGTTAGAAAAAGTTGAAAGTTAGTAAAAAGATTGGGGACTAACTTTATAAATGAGTTAAGATGATAACGGCGTTAGGGTTTTGAGTGTCTCCCCTGCCCACCCTGTTTTATAAATACCACCATATTTCCACCATTTAAACAAATCAAATCTAAATCATCTTCATACTCATACATACGATGCCGGCGGCTCTTAAAGCTTAGAAAAACGTCATCGTCCGGTTGTTTTGTCTCCGATGTATGACGTTTTCTAGGTTTTAGAATCGCCTATCCTCGTAACATGTTGGTCAAAATCCCTCACACTTTCTACTTTTTGATTCAAATATACGTTTTGTTTTGTTTCGTTTTGTTGTTCATTCATTCATATCAATAATAAGTTTCTCAGATGCGATACTTTGTTTATTTTTTTTAGCCATTTGTCGTAGATGAACAGGGTTTTTTTGTTTTGAAATTGTGAAGTGAGATCTGTAACAGATCTTTTAATTTTGGATCATAAAGTTATAAGGTTTTATCTTTTTTATGTAAATAGGTTAAAAAATTTAGTATTTGGTTTTCAAAATCATAGATCCATGGGATTTGATACGAGCATATACGGGATCTGTGTCTGAAAGTTTCTTTTACTTAACTTAGGTTGTGTATGGTGGAAACCTTGTATTTTGTAGATAATGTGTTTGATGCTTCTTTGCAAAATGCTTAGTTTGAGTCTAGACTTTAGTTAAACAGTACGACAATACGTACATTTTCTTAGCAAATGATGATGATATTGAGGTTTTTTGACATTAGATTTTATAATGTGGCATTAAATTTGAGTCAAGTTGAAGCTTGTTGTGGTTTGTTACTTTGTAGATAAATTTTGACATTTAATTGATGCTGATTGATAGATAGCATAGATGCTTTTTATGCTTTGGTGCTTTTTTGATAGTCGAGGCTAGATTTTAAGACCTGTTTATAATTTAGTTAAAGTTTTATTGTTTTTTTGATGACGTTTGGCATTATATTTCCTGTTTCCAAATTATTCAAAAACTTTTTATATCTTAAAATTGTTCATGATAGAAAGTGGTAAAACGGTTGTGATGGTATTGATGCATGGTGTTTACCTATTAACGTTAGAGATAAAATGTGTTTTTGATAATCTATTAATGACATGACACCTATTAAGAACATCAATGAAACTTGTTAATTTTAAATCGCATTGTGTTATTGTGTTTGGGTAGAAATTGTCAGCCCTAGTGGTCGTAGTGGTTGGTGATGGTGTGGGTGATTGAATCTTTTCTTTATGAATTTGTGTAGCAAATTGGGAGATTGCAGTGGAGATGATGGTGGTCCATGATTGGTGGTTATTCGTGTGGTGGATTAAAGCTTTTCTTTATGAGTTTTTTTTGGAACAATAGTTGTCCCATCAGCTAACCGGTGGCTCAGGGGATATGAAAATTGTTTAAGTGTTTGAGGGATCAATAGAGTAATATGTGTTAGAGAGGCTTGATAATGACTGAATGAATGGTTGTGGGGTGCTTGGTTAAATAGTTAAGGCTTTTAGGTTTGCTTGTTTATTTCTAGGTACATATTTTTTGATAAAGCAAAGAAAATTAATAGTAATTAGGATTATTCGTCACCTCGCACGTTACACGAGCTTTTTTTCTCTCTTTACATGTGATTTTGTGTTTGTGCTTGCTATGTTAATTAAAGTTTCTTGATATTTATCGGCTCAGATCATAAACCCGAATCATCATTATGGTACCACACGTTGCAACTAGGGAGTTAGCTACTTACAAGTACAACTTAGAAGCCGGTTTTTAACAATGTCATCTTAGCCTCATTTCATGTTAATCAAAATCTCCGAAACTCAACTACTTTTTAGAGCAATCTGTAAGCTCTTTTTACGATATAAGCATTATCATTTCTATCTAGTTCAATCCCTAAAACACACCCACCTTCATTTTTAACCAAAAAATCACTTACTTTTAATAATCCAACATAACCCACAATCAACGTTATATGCCAAAAGCAATTCTAAACAACATCAAACATTCTTTTAATCCAAAATTCACAATATAGACTTTCAATTAACCCATCGTAACCCATACATCAATATTATATGTCAAAATCATTTTCAAACAACACCAAAAATTATGTTCATGCAAAAAACACCAAACAACATACATCAAAGGTTTGAAACCAAAAACGAACACCAAAACAATCCACACTCAATATTATGTGCCAAAACCAATGCCAAACAACAACAAATATCAAAGATTTTAAACCAAAAACAAACACAAAAACAATAGTAGACACAAAACAGGCTCAAGGGATGATAAACAACATCATTATGGTGGCGATAAACACCACACCATGGAGACAATGACACCTCATAATCATCATTGCCTTTTTCAACGGATACCCACAACTGAAACATTTGAATGATAATCAGATTCATCACAACTATCAATAATCAAAGTAGAAAGCGTGAAATACCCGAAAATTCCTTCACAATCCATACGTGAAATACCAAGGTCCATGGTATTGTTCGGTTATAGATCTAAGTGTTTAAGATTAGAGAAATGTTAAGAGAAAAGAGGAGATAAGAGGAGCGAGGGTGTGTGTTTTTAGAGTGCAGTGCAAGAGCTAATGTGAATGAATGTGTCTTTGTCTTCAGATTGCAGCAATATATATACACAAGATATTGTGTATTGCCCAAGCAAATCTGAATCAAATCTGAAAGGTTCAGGAGCTCCTGACTCGAGGCTGCCCCTCGACCAGTGCACCTTCCATTCTTGGCAGCCTGCAGCACCTCAGGTTTGAATAGTAGAATATGTTTTAGCCATTTTCGTGTAAAGGCTTTTCCCTTGCATTAATTGTGTTCAGTTTGCTTTTCCCATGATATCTTTTGAAGATATTATGGGATATGTTTGAATGCTTGTTGTGGAAGCAAGTGTCAGACTACTGTAGTGTTACTGTTCACGTACCAGGCTCCTGGCTGCTGGCTTCCGGCTGCCCAACCATGTGGTCATATGACCTACGTCATCAGCCCCCCAGTCATAAGCGCTTGTGATGTTTATCATAAGTGGTTATGACTTAGAGTTTTTTGTCGTTTTTATTTTTCGTGAGCTTCCAGCTTCTGGTTGCCTGGTCCCTCGTTATTACTCAGCAGACGAAGTGATGTGGTCTGGCTGATGGGACGTGACAAGACCTTGTAGGTCTGCTGCGCCTGATGGGATGGGCTCCTAGCTCCCATCTGACCGTCCGTTTTTACTTCCCCTTTTTTAGGGATTTGAGATAACTTCTCTTTTTTACTTTCATAACTTCCCTTCCTCTTCACTTACAATTTTTTAATTTATTTTCTCTTTTACCTTCATCACCGATTTCTTCCGAACACCACTGCTACTTTCATTGTTGCTTCAACCATGGCTAAAAATGATATAAATTCTCAATTCTCTCGATTATCAGAAAAAGAAGTCGACGAGTTTTGCACCCAGTTTGGCATTCCTTTTTCGCTTAATCCCATAATTCCTCCTCCCAGATCGCCGATCAGTAAAATAGTTTTCGGAAAAGTGATACTTTACACTCGTCACTTTGAACATTCTAACTTGAGATACCCTTTTTCCAAGTTTTTTCTGAATGTCATCGAATATTACCGTTTATCTATCTGCCAATTGGCTTTGGTTGGAATTGCACGCATTATGCATTTCGAGATCACTTATCGTGCCCTGGGTCATGAACCAGATCTGCTGGTTTTTCGTCGATTCTTTCAACTGGCGAAAAATGGTAATTGGTTTACCATCGAGAAGACACAAGTGGAAAATACGTTGGTGTCGTCTCAAATCGGTCTTTCAGCGTCTTGGAAAGATAGGTTTTTTTCTTGTTTCAGACGAGATTGTTCCCTTTGTCATGCCATGGAGAAAACCCGAGGATCCCTTGAATGAGAAGGTTCCATCAGTTGGTGAAGTCAATGATGTCTTGCTAGGTAAACTGCGATCTTCTGCTTCTCGCCTAAGGACTTTTCCAAAGGAGTTTTTGGTAAAACTCGGTTTGAGCGATAGATGGTCTGATCCACACACAGAACCATCTATGTTTGTTGATGGTGAAGGTATGTTTCTGTAGATGTTTCTTTTGTTACTTGTTCTTTTTGCTTTGTTTTCCACTTATTTTGCCTTTTTGCGTATTCTTTGTAGTTGTTCGGGTGTTTGACTGTATGCTTTTTGAGGATTTTTCAGTTTTGAAGTTTAAGCCTTCGATTGTTCCACCCGGTGTTAATGGTGTTGTTTTGCGCACAAAGGCGTATAGGCATTATTTGGGGGATGCTTATGAAAGTGTTTTTGTGTTGGGTTTTAACAAGATTATCAAAGTTCATATAAACCAATTTATAGGAAAACGCAACGGATTATTAGTTTAAAATCTTGTTAATATGTTGATTATTAAACCCGTTTAATAAGCAAAACCCAAGCCCGGATCCATATACAAAATACATACTATCAAACACAACCATATGGTGTTTAGAATACTACCTTTCAAGATGAAGAAGATGATATTCTTGAATGAAAAATCTTCAAATGAGAAGACCTCAAGCTAGTATACCCCAAGCTTTCCAACAAACACCTTGATTATGCTAGGATTTCTACACTTGTGAACTCACTTGAAAAATCTCTTGTTCAACCTCCTATGGCCGAAAATTTGGAAGATGTATATGGAGTTCTTGCACTTGAAAATTAACTTACTTGCATGTATGTTGAAAGTATCACACATTTATATAGGAGAGAGAACCATCAAATCTAAGCATATCTCTTACATGATCTTGTGTGAGAATCTTAAGATATATTGCATGGAGGTTGATTGGTGGAAGACTTTGGGAAGTCCCATTTCCAACCATTGGCCCATAATTCCACCCAACCTCTTTTTTTTGTTATTTATAATTCTTGTATTTATATTTTATAACCTTTTATAAAATATAACATGACACAATATTTCATGCAACATATCATTATATTTTATAATGTTATTTAACCCATTAAATAACAATAATAAAATTTCTCAAAATAAATTATCCAAATAATTTATTAGTTTATCAAGTGCAATTATTTAGAAAACCAACTTCTAAATATTTCTAAGTGTTAATATTTATTTGATTGATCATATCATAAATAAACATTGTGTGTGTTTGTCTAGCTTGTTATTGGGTATGACCCGACTTGGATCATAACGTACTAGCCACATCAATTTTAATATGTCTCTTGGGCATACCGATTCCAACAATCTTCCACTTGCACAAGGTGCATAGAAAATTGATGCAAGCAGCAAATACCGCCTAACAACGGTTTGCTACCCCTAATACGTATGACTAAGTGCCATTCAATAACATCATCTCCTTCAAGTCCATTGCTTGAAATGATTTAGGTGAATTAATCATACATCCTTTTGTCACAGATGTCATGTCAAATCCAGAGACATAGAGCGATCATTCTCTGTTGATTTAACGTTGCAGGCCTTAGACATCTCACTCTTAACGAATAAGAGGGAAAAATTCCATCTTGATTACATACGTCTCTCACATCCACCTAGAATTATACCTGAGCTTAGTCTTATGTGTTGTCATGTTTCAGAACAACGAAGAGTTAAGTCAAAGCATAACACTCAGTGAATATCAAGACCCAATATGTATCTCAGGTCAGAGGATACTATGATATTCTCCTTTACTCAAATTTTACTTATGATCAGTCACAAAGACTCCATGTAGTAATATTTGAGAGCGGGTTAGTCCAATATTTATATCCCATAAATATTTATGAACCTTGGCAGCAACCCCTTTGCTCTATATTCATGCCTTATGAATATCCACCAATCCGAGTTCATAGTAGTCTTACTTTCATATTTGTTCCCACAAATACAACCGACTACGGACATTTAGAATAATTAACTTATGCATGGATTTAAACATGCTAAAAGGAACATAACTCAAAAGGTCACAATCATAAACCATAGTCATATGAATGAGTCAAAATAACAATTGTTCCGATATCCAAATACAAAATAGATCAAATCCAATCACTAGAATATCGAAGTCCTAAGGCACAAGTATGAGTCTCATGTTTTGACCTTTCAAGGAGCTTCGTGAGTGGATCCGCAATGTTTTGATCAGTGTGAACTTTACCGATACATATTTTTCCCTTTTCAACTTCATCCCTTATGTAGTTGAATCTCCGCTCAATGTGCCTCGTCTTTTGATGTGCACGAGGTTCCTTGATTTGAGCAATCACACCCTCGCTATCACAAAAGATCTCTAGGGAGTCCTGAATGGTACGGACCACCCCTAGTTCGGCAATGAACTTCTTTATCCACGCAACTTCTTGTGCTGCCAATGAGGCGGCTATGTATTCCGATTCTGTGGTGGATAAGGCCACCACATCTTGTTTTGAGCTCTTCCAAGAGACTGCCCCACCATTCATAACGAAAACGTATCCCGATTGTGATCGAGAATCATCTCGATCAGTTTGGAAACTCGCATCCGTGTAACCTTTTACAACGAGTTCTTCCTCACCAGAACCGTATATTAGAAACATATCTTTAGTCCTTCTAAGATATTTCAATATACTTTTAACCGCCATCCAATGGCTACTACCCGGATTTTGTTGGTATCTACTTGTCATGCTCAAAGCGCATGACACGTCCGGTCTGGTGCAGATCATTGCATACATGATGGATCCTATAGCAGATGCGTATGGGACTCCTTTCATTTTCTCTTGCTCATCCTTTGAGCTTGGACATTGAGATGCACTCAATATTGTTCCTTTTGGAATTTGTACAAACCCTTTCTTAGAGTTTTCCATCTTGAACCTTTTCAAGATTTTATCAATGTATGCACTTTGGTTCAAACCTATCAATCGCCTTGATCTATCCCTATAGATCTTTATTCCCAAAATATAGGCGGCTTCACCAAGATCCTTAATTGAAAACCGACTTCCAAGCCAAGTTTTAACACTTTGCATGGTTGGAATGTCGTTTCCAAATAGTAGTATGTCATCGACATACACTACTAAGAAAGTGATGATGCTCCCACTAACTTTCTTATACACACAAGCCTCATCAACGTTCTTGATGAATCCAAAGGTTTTAATCTCTTCATCAAAACGGTGATTCCAACTTCTAGATGCTTGTTTCAATCCATAGATTGATTTCTTTAACTTTCAAACTTTATTAGGATATTGTGGATTGGCAAAACCTTCGGGCTGAATCATATAGACATCTTCTTCAAGATGGCCATTTAGGAAAGTGGTTTTGACATCCATTTGCCAAATCTCATAGTCATAATATGCAGCTATGCAAATAATATCCTAATCGACTTTAGCATTGCCACGGGTGAGAAAGTCTCATCATAATCAACCCCTTGAGTTTGAGTGAAACCTTTTGCTACAAGTCTTGCTTTGTAAGTATCCAAGTTTCCATGCATATCGGTTTTCTTCTTGAAAACCCACTTACTTCCAACCGGTTTGGAGTTAAGCGGTGGTTCAACCAAGTCCCATACTTGGTTGTCATGCATGGATTGCATCTCAACGTTTATGGCTTCAAGCCATTTGTTACAATCGGATTGTGCCATTGCATCTCGATATGTGGTGGGTTCATCCGAATCTACCACATAGCATTCATCCATGAAAAATCCATATCTTTCGGGTGGATTACTATTTCTACCAGATCTATGAACGTTATGTGTGTCTTGATCACCCATTTGATCATTTTCAACAACCTCTTGTTGAATGCTAGTTTCAACCAAACGTGTATCGGCTTGTGGATCTCGATCCTCATCAAGTTACACCGTTCTACTAGTTCCTTCCGTAAGGAACTTAGTTTCCAAGAACTCAGCCTTTATAGCAATAAACACATTTTGCTAGGTTGCGTTGTAGAAATAATATCCCATAGAGTCTTTGGGATATCCTACAAAGATACACTTAGTGGATCGGCTTTCCAATTTGTTTTGGGTGTTGTTCTTGACATAAGCCTCACAACCCCATACCTTTAAATATGATAATGATGGAACTCTTCCATTCCATATTTCAAAAGGTGTCTTGTCCACTTTCTTGGTTGGGGCCATATTTAAAATACGGGCTGCAGAGAGCAATGCGAAACCCCAAAATGATAGAGGTAATGTGCTTCTAGCCATCATAGATCGAACCATATCCAATAAAGTTCGATTCTTCCTTTCGGACACACCATTATGTTGCAGTGTTCTAGGTGGAGTGAGTTGTGAGATTATTCCACAACTCCTAAGATGATCTTGAAAAGCATCATTAAGGTATTCACCTCCTCTATCCGAACGAAGTACTTTGATGGTCCTATTGAGTTGATTTTCAACTTCATTTTGGAAGACTTTGAACATTTTAAAAGCTTCATCTTTGTGTCTTAACAAGTACACATACCCATAACGACTATAATCATCGATAAAGGTAATGAAGTATCTTTCACCATTCCTTGTCATTGTCTTAAAAGGACCACATACATCCGAATGTATGATACCTAATAAGTCTTTTGCCCTTTGGTTAGTTCCATTAAAGGGATCCTTTGTCATCTTTCCTTGTAAACAAGATTCACTCTTGTCAAATGAATCATCTTCATTTGTTTTCAAAAGACCATTCTTTTGAAGTATATGTATGCGACCCTTGTTTATGTGACCAAGACGACAATCCCAAAGATAGGTCTTACTCAAATCCACTTTGAGTTTCTTGGTGCTAGATTGGTACAATGAGTTATCAAAGGATGTGTTGTCATGAACTAATTCATAAATGCCATTAGACGGCATTGCTTTAAAATAAAAGACGTCATTCATGAAAACACAAATACCATTGTCAATAAACTTAAAATCATAACCAAATTGTCTTAAACGAGAAACGGAGATAATGTTCCTAGTCAAACTAGGAGCATACAAAATATTGTTCAAAATTACTTCCAAACCACTTGGAAGTTTCAAAACATAGTCTCCTTGGGCTTCGACTTCAACTTTTGCTCCGTTGCCCATGTAGAGACTTGTATCTCCTTTCTTGTAAAGCTTATTTCTTTTGAACCCCTGCAACAAATTGCAAATGTGAGTTCCACATCCGGTATCCAATACCCATGTGTTAGAAGAAATAATATTAAGATCAATATGGATCATGAAAGTTGTACCCGAGGTTTGCTCCGCATCCCTCTTAGCTTTCAACTCCTTGAGATAGGTTGGACAATTCCTCTTCCAATGTCCTATCTCACCACAACCAAAGCACGGATCTTTCGAGCTAACCTTTAGCTTCTTCTCCTTAGGTTTGGGTTCGGCTTTCGCCTTTCCCTTGAACTTACCCTTGACTTGTCCCTTACCTTTGGCAACCTTTGCCTTAGGTTCCGGGTGATGCCTCTTCTTTCTTCCACCTTCATTGATCATGAGAACCGATAAAGCCTTTTTACCCATTCCCGCCTCGGCCGTTTTGAGCATTGCATGAAGCTCACCAATTCTCTTGTCCCATCCATTCATGTTGTAGTTGATGACAAAAGTCAAACTTCTTGGTTAGGCCATTAAGGATCAAATCCGTGGCTAACTCTTTTGAGACGGGATAATTTAGCCGTTCAAGCCGATCAATGTGGCTTTTCATCTTGAGCACATAAGATGATACGGATTGGGTTTCTTCCATACGACATGCATGAAGCGCTCGAACCGTTTCGAAGCGTTCCACCCTAGCTTGTGTAAGGAACATTTCCTTAAGTTGGGTGATCATGTCATACGCCCCATGATGTTCAAAATCCTTTTGAATCTCGGGAATCATAGTTCCCAACATGAGGCAAGAAACTTGCACCGAATCCTCGGTGTATTTAATCCATTCATTATAGGCATCTTCATCGTCAATACTAGGTTCATCGGGAATATGATCGTCTAAAATGTAGGATTTCCTTTCTTGCTTGAGAACAATTCTCAAGCTTCGATACCAATCCATGAAATTATTGTAATTGAGACGGTCCTTGTCGAGCATGGTTCTTAGTGATAGGTTATGCACGGGTGGGATAATTGCATTAGGTGGATTGTTGATTGCGGCCATCTACATAATTTAACAAAGTTCACATTAAGTATTTTTAATATCATTTAATTCATTTTGATCTTTAATACCATTTTATGTCATTTGGACAATTAATGATTAAAATCTAGAATCCAACGTTACATTCAAATAGTAGTTAGGTGACCTTTATCCTATTATTTGAATTAACAAGGTAGTCAACGTTTGACGATTGTAACCCTTTGCAACTTCTAGCTTTATGGGATCGGTTAAACATTTTATGTTTAGTTGGCATGTTTAATCCCATCAACACCATTGAACGCCATGCTTCGGTGACCCTAATCACATGGTTTCCAAATCAAGTCGTCCTACTTACACACACGTGTGAATTTGCACATACAAATGGTTAGGTGACCTTTATCCCATAAATATGGCAAACCCACCTCAAACTCATAAGTTTCCTCCAATGTGGTTAGGTGACCTTTATCCCACATCAAGTTCCAAAATGATTCGAGTGTTGTATAAAAGGATGGTGTTAGACTTGTTTTTCAAAAGGGATTTAAGTTTTCAAAATTCTAGTTTGGAAAACAATTTTCATACCTTGCATTTGCATGCATTCAAATGCATGGTACTTTGTTTGAAAACTTATTTTCAAAATTCCTTTTAATAACCCATTTTATTATGAAATCATTAACTTTTAGTAAAACCCATTTTATTACCTAATGATTTCTAAGGAACCAATTTTATGCGAGTTGTTGATTTCTAGTTGTTAACTATCCAATTCCATAATAAGATAAGATAAACGTAAATCAACCACACATGCATAATAAGACTATCACCAGTTCATAACCATAGCCAATGGATTTGGCAACACTTGTTGATCGAAACAAGTGTGCCAAAAGGTCTATCGTAATGGACAAACATGACACAAGGCATTTAGATGGTGTACTCCCACTTGATCCCGCATCCTAATGCTTCAAGTGTCCATTTTGTGTTGTCATCATTTTGCTTTATTTGGGCTTTCTTTTAGGCTCCAACTTCAGCTCCTAGCTTCCTTGGGCCTCCAAGTTTAGGCTTTGGTTATTGGGCTTAAATCCAATCTTGAGCTATGAGGCCCATTTGGGCCTAAAATGGCCCAAACCAAAACCCAAAGTTTTGTTCAACTTCTTTTACAAAATATATCCTAATACATTTTTCTAGTAAAAGAAATACAACTAATCTACTTATTATTACAAACCAATATAAAATAATAAAAGATTATGGGGAAGGTTACCGTACAAAATGGATTTTGCCTAAGAAGCGTAAGAAGTGATATTTAGACACATCAAAACCGGGTCAAACGAACTCCGATTGAACTCATTCTTGCGGTGTTAGAACCGTGTCGTCAAACCCCCGCCCCCACCACCCAAAAAACCTAAAATCCCCCACCCCCACCCCCCAAAAACCTAAATCACCCGACCCACACCTTCTAAAAACCTAAAAACCACCCACCCACCACCCAAAAAACCTAAAACCCCCACCCCTACCCCCAAAAAACCTAAACCCCACCCACTCACCCCCTAAAAACCTAAACCCCTCACCCCATCCATATAAAAGTCTAAAATCTAAAAACTAAACCTTAAAAGCTAAACCCCAATGCTAAACCCTAAGGCTAAACCTTAAGGTAAAAACTAAATTTTAAAGCTAAACCCTAAAAGTTAAACCCTAGAAGCTAAGATGATAAAGCTCAACGAGACGGTTCCAACGCCGCTTGAATGAGCTCAAACGGAGTTCGTTTGACCCAGTTTTGATGTGATTTAAGTCACTTCTCACACTTTTTAGGCAAAATCAATTTTGTATTTGATCTTTCCTCAAAAGATTATAAACCCAAATAAAAGAATATTACAACCCAATTGAATAATCTAACAATATCTCAACACAAACACACATCCAAGCACAAGGTCAAGGCTAGGTTATGAACAACCATATACACATCCAAATATGCAAGTATTTCAAGTCCAAAATGGTTCCCTTTTATCAACCCTAAAGTTTTCGGCCAAGGTTAAACAAACCAAAAACTTTTGGGTTTTTGTCCAAACAAAATAAGCAACCATCCAAATGATTTAGTTTTCAAAGATTACCACATGCATGTAAAGTGTAATCTTGAAAAACCAAGGGGTAACCAACACCCTAAAACTTTCGGCCATATGGTGAACCACACCATAAAACCCGAAAATTTGGGACCTATTGAAGCATGTATTCGTATAAGCGGCTCTTGATGCCATTGTTGGGTTTTAACAAGATTATCAAAGTTCATATAAACCAATTTATAGGAAAACACAGCGGATTATTAGTTTAAAATCTTGTTAATATGTTGATTATTAAACCCGATTAATAAGCAAAACCCAAGCCCGGATCCATATACGAAATACATACTATCAAACACAACCATAGGGTGTTTAGAATACTACCTTTCAAGATGAAAAAGATGATATTCTTGAATGAAAAATCTTCAAATGAGAATACCTCAAGCTAGTATACCCCAAGCTTTCCAACAAACACCTTGATTATGCTAGGATTTCTACACTTGTGAACTCACTTGAAAAATCTCTTGTTCAACCACCTATGGCCGAAAATTTGGAAGATGTATATGGAGTTCTTGCACTTGAAAATTAACTTACTTGCATGTATGTTGAAAGTATCACACATTTATATAAGAGAGAGAACTATCAAATCTAAGCATATCTCTTACATGATCTTGTGTGAGAATCTTAAGATATATTGCATGGAGGTTGATTGGTGGAAGACTTTGGGAAGTCCCATTTCCAACCATTGGCCCATAATTCCACCCAACCTCTTTTTTTGTTATTTATAATTCTTGTATTTATATTTTATAACCTTTTATAAAATATAACATGACACAATATTTCATGCAACATATCATTATATTTTATAATGTTATTTAACCCATTAAATAACAATAATAAAATTTCTCAAAATAAATTATCCAAATAATTTATTAGTTTATCTGGGCATGAGGAGGCTGAAGAGATGCCACAAGTTTCTGGTCTTCAGGGCCTTTCATCTTTTGACCATGTCGATGTTGATGACTATAACTTTGTGGCCTCTCTCATTGGCATTGATCCCTTGGTCAAGGTCGAGGGGGTTAAGGATGTGGACCTTAGTGTTGAGATGTACCCTTGCTTGAAATTCCAGGTTCTGTTGTCAAGGCTGCTGCTAAGGTTAGTGAGTTACCAAGCGTGAAGAAGGTCGGGCTGGTTCGTCCAAGAAGCCTTTGGGCAAAGGTAAGGGGAAGGATGTTGAAGATTCCTCCCCAGCCCCTGTTGACCAAGACCCTGATGTGGATGAACTCTATGTTCCCAATTGGCAGGTTGGTATTCATGATACATTTTCCATGGTCTCAGTTTGCCGCGAAGCTATTCATGGTTTTGCCCCTCATGCTGAGAGGGCACGAAATGATTGTTTGGAAAATGTTGAATTGTTGAAGAATTTTTTTTACCTATGGGGCACGGTTCATGGCTCTTGTGTCGGAGATAACTGACCGTTGGAGGGATACATATAAAGATTTCACAGAGTTGTCAGCAGCCAAGAGGGAAGTGGATAAGGTTTCTCGGGAGAGGACTGAATCTATCGGGAAGCTGACCCTGGAAAAGGAGGGTCTTACCTCTAAGCTTTCTGCTCTCCAATCCCAGGTAGCTTCCGATCGTGAGGAGATGGAAGCTGATAGGTCTAAGTTGGATCTTCAGGTTGAACAGTTGGAGTTAGGGAAGGCTGTAGTGGCTAAGGTAATGGAAGAGAACGAGCGTCTTGGGGAGACCAATAAATGGTTGATTGAGGAGGGCTTCAAGCAGGTTGTGACTTATTTGCTTAACAGTGTTGAGTTCAAGGGACCACTTTCGATGATCTACATGAAAGCCCTTGCCTATGGCCGCCATCAGGGATTGCTTTCCAGGTACGCCAACTGTCTGAAAGGCGTCCCTAAGGAGGCATGTAAGGAGTACAAGCTGGATGCTACGGGTGAATTTGCTAATTCTGGGAAAGTGTTGGAAACTACTCCTTAGCCGTTTTTGCAGGCGCTTTCTGGATGTTCTGGCCAACCCTTGTCTTTTCTCCAAAGCCTTGAACCAAAAGGTTTAAGCAAGGAGGTGGCTAATAGGGTTCTTGGCAAGAAGCGTCTGACTCCTTCCTTACTATCCCAAGATCAAGCAGATCTCCCCGCTGTTTCCCTGAAAAGGCTGAAGGTCGCAGAAAAGAATGTTGACGAGGTGCTGAAGGATCTTGGTACTCCTTTGAATCCGGCTGGTGACCTGGCTTCTGGAGACCTTACCCCAGTCAAAAGCTCAAGTGAAGCCGCTCCCTCTGATCTTGCAGATGACATAGATGCTGACTCTCCCAAAGACGCTGCTGCTCTTGGCTTCTCTGCTCTTGGTGAATCTCGTGACCCTCTCTGATTTCATGGTATGATGTTTTGTGGTTCATTTTAAAACAATGCTTTTTATTCGTATGTGGCTGTATGTTGGCCTTTAAACAATTTACATTTGGTTTGTGTGGTCGTGTGCTGACCTGAAGACAATAGGTTTCTTGTGTTGATAGCCCTTCATGGGTTTGTATGGCTATGTTTTATGTCAACCTACTGGTTTGGTTGACGTTGTTATCTATGACTTTCGTGCTATGATTATCGTGCGTATTGTTATTTTTGTTGACTGTTTTTGTGACATCTGCCCCGAACCCGAACCCGACTGCCCGACTCGAACCCGAAATTGTTTATCTTTTATATTGTATTCGTATTTATCTTCTGAGAATGCAACGTTCATTATTATTATTAAGAATAAACGCATTGGATTCTACGTTATTCCCGTCTTAATTAAATAACTGTATTTACATCGCAAAATATTTACGTGTGTCAAATAATTATTATTTGTAATAATGAATCTCAAAATATGTATAGTTCGTAAAAGAAAACTAGTGAAAACGTTAAACAAAAACGTTTCTATGTCTAAAAAGAGTCACTTAATGACTAAAACGAACTAAAACTATAAAAACGTCACTTCTATGAACGCTACAACTTATTTGGTTGAATTAGTTAGTTAACTTTTCCTTAAAAACTAACTTTGTGCCAAACCTGTCAAGTCTCAAAACTTAAATTAAACTTTATAATACAAAAAGCAACAAAACAAAACCACAAGGGGTCAATATGTAAAAAAAAAATTATAAACCCCCCTTCACGCGTTTCCGGCGAGCAGCCCTTTTCAGGCCAGCAACATCCCGTTCTCCGGCGAGTGTTTATTCACGCGCTGTTACCAAATTTACTCAACCAAAATCACGCCATTTTCCCCCTTAGCAAGTTTCGAACTTTCCTTTTTGCTCAAGTTGCATAATTACAACCAATTGATCCGTTTTGATTTTGTGATTACAAACCCAAAATCTCATTCCCATAATTAAGTCGGTAATCGACGAGTAATCTATTCCTAAACCTTCTAAAACAGTCGACAAACATAAATCGTTCACCAAAAAGCTTTCAATTCTCTCTACCATTTCCACATCAACACTTCAAACCATAATTCCGGCGACCGTGGTCGTTTACCACCTTCACGTCATCTTTTCAGGTAAATCTTGGTTCGTTTCAACTCTTCCATCAAACCGTCGTGTTCTTCATCCCATTCGAACCCGTATCAAACGTTCACCATCAAGTAAGTTTATTATATCAAAACGTTCGTGAGATCATGGGGATCAAAAGCCCTATGATCGAATTGGTCATGGTTAACAGGTTCAAAAGAATTTGGTGATTCTTTGATCTAGGGCTTGTATGTGAAGTGTGTTTTATTGGTTATTAAGTGTTAAAACAATTAATGATCGAATTCATTAACAAAAACAATTCTGTTGCAATGGTTGAGGTGTTGGTCTGTGGACGTTAGGACCTGGGTTCAAGTCCCTTTGCCTACAATTTGATTTATTTTTATAGTTAAGTTCTTTTACATATTACTTAACATTAAATTTTAATTATAATAAACAAATAAATAATATTAATTATATTAAATACATTTTTATGTTTATAAAACTTAAATTCTAGATTCAAATAACATTATACCTTTTTATAAGTATTTTGACTTATACAAATATTAAAGTAAAATACCAAAAGGAGAAATATATATATATATATATATATATATATACATATATATATATATATATATATATATATATATATATATATATATATATATATATATATATATATATATATATATATATAGGAGAGTTATCCTATATAGGGTTGAAAATCTAAGAAGGCTAAGAAGGATTTATGACCTTTAGATCTCTCTTTTAATGGTTGAGATCAATTTGTAGGGAAAAAAATGGTGGAATGGTACATTAGTCATAGCAACTTTTGTTGACTTTCTCTCTCCACATGCAAGGCACATGTCAATTTCCCCACTTTTTTTAAAACGTTCATAACTTTTGGATACGATATTATTTTTTTAAAAAAATTACACCAAAAAAACAAGCGTTTTGTTATCTTTAAAAGGCGTATAATATTGATATATAAAAAATAAAAAAAAATCGGCACTTGTCTAGTCCTTGTGTATTATCATGTGATTGTGTTATATTATAACTAGTGAAATATCACTTTTATCGGTTCATTCTTAAGTCATTATTAGGGGTGTAAATGAGTCAAGACAGCTCGAGAATTACTCGAGATCGACTCGGTAAAAAGCTCGAACGAGTCGAGCCTAAACGAGCTCGAGCCCGAGTTCAAGCCTGAAATTTGACTCGTTTAGTTATCGAGCTCGAGCTCGAGCCTTACTTTCATACATCGTTTAGGCTCGCGAGCCCTTAACGAGCCCGGTACAATTGTTATTATATTTTATATATTTAACATATTATATAATTTATCACTTTTTAAATATACATTTTTAACATATAAATCCTTTGAGCCCCTAAATCAATCAACTTGTTTTTCTTCACCATTGCTTTCGTCCCCACCGTTCATCCTCGCCAACACAAATCAGTTCATTCCAATTTGAAATTGTTAGTTAAAGGTTGTAATGCTCGCCAATCAAGTAATCATCATCATCAAATGCTTACCGCTACAATCGTCGCCAATCATTGTCATCAAGCATCGATTTAAGCTTTAAAACAAGTTGTTAAGTGAAACAGGGATGCGTTGAATAGCTTTTGCTCGTTCATGGTTTAAGCTTTTTAAATTTAATCGAGCTTTATCGAACCGAGTTCGAGCTTTATTTTCACTTTACGAGCCGAGCTCGATCCAAATGTCATAGGCTCGACCGAGCTCGAGCTCGAGCTTCAGAATATTCCAGCGAGCCAAGCTCGATAAAGGTCAAGCTCGGGCTCGGCTCGGCTCATTTACACCCCTAGTCATTATGTAATATCATCTTATTTTAAATATTTGTTGTGTCATCTTATGTGTTTAGAAATTATCACCGTGTCACAAATTGTTAATATGTGTATGAGAAATGTTCAAAGACAAAGTCATTTTTTGTTACAAAGTGTGAGAATGACACAATGGTAAACGAAGACACAATGACACTTTTAAAAAAATTCTAACTCACAATATAAATCAAATTTTAAAAAAGTGGTTCGGAGACCTTGTTCCCCATGTATTCCTCTTTCAAAAAATAAATAAACGAAAAATTAAAAAAATTACCGTTTTTTTTTATTTTTTAAATTAGACACAATGAAAAAAGACACAATGAGAAAATAGTTGTTTTTTAAGTTTTGTTTATTTATTTTTGAAGGAGGATGTTGTGAGAGCAAGATCTTTGAAATACTTTTTGTGTTATTGTGTAATTATTATTAGATCATTGTGTAATACTTGTCAAATAAGATTACACAATGACCCGATGAATGACACAACAACCTTACGGATGACACAATCACACAATGACCAGACGATAGACACAATGACCTGACGGAAGACACAATGACCTGACGTAGACACAATGAGCTGAAAAAATGTGAAAAAAAAGTTCGTTATTTATATATCAATATTATACGCGTTTTAAAGTGAAAAAAATGCTCGTTTTTATGGTGTAATTTGTTTAAAAAAATAATGTCGTATGTGAAAGTTATAAACGTTTAAAAAAAGTGGGGGAATTAACATGTGACTTGCATTTGGAGAGAGAATATTTAAAAAAGTAGGCATGACTAAAATACCCCATCTCCTAATTTTTCTAGATGCCACATGTCAATTTCTTATTGCTTCTTAGCCTTCTTAGATTTCTAATACTATGTAGGTGAACCTCACTCTATATATATATATATAGGGGAGGGATTTTCTAAAAAGGGCAAAAACTCTAAAAAGGGTAAGAAGGATTATGGGGCGTCGGATCTGGGTGTCAACGGCCAAGATTAACGCGGTGGCGTTTTTGTAAATATTATGAAGTTTTGCTGACGCGCGTGATGGAACTAGGGGTAGATTTGTCATTGCGCGTTTCCAACACCATGTATATATAAAAAACACCACGCTTAACACTGACTCTGTAAAATAACACCACGCATATGAAAATAATAATTAATAAAAAACGCCGTAGCTACCTGCTACAATGTAACACCGGAAATCGAATTGAAAACGTCATAACAATGATTAACACTATCATCGCTGTAGAATGAAAAAACGCCATAATTTACCTGCAACAAAGTAGCATCGGAGTCGATATGAAAACGTCATAACAATAATTAACAGATCGATCATGGTGAATCATGGTGTTTTTAACATTCGAACTGATCACTAAAAACACCATGACTCAGAATGTTAAAACCACAAACGTCATAACAATGATTAACACTATCATCACTGTAGAATGAAAAAACGCCATAATTTACCTGCAACAAAGTAGCATCGGAGTCGATATGAAAACGTCATAACAATAATTAACAGATCGATCATAGTGAATCATGGTGTTTTTAACATTCGAACTGATCAATAAAAACACCATGACTCAGAATGTTAAAACCACAGTGATTCAAAAGAACAGATGATTGATCGTACGTTCGTAATTAGTAAACGAAAACGTAAAAAACAAACAAAAAACATCATCGCTTTCAGTATTCGTCATAGAAGAATGATTATTGATTCAAAATTAATAAACGTCAAAAAAACACCATAACTAAACATCGAGAGTGATAACCAGGTAGTGCTAAAAAACACCATGAGAACAGATCTCGTATTGCAGCTTCAACGCGTAAAATGACGATAACGCCCCTCCGTGTTTTTCCCCCTCATGGACACGTGTTTGTTTGTGAATGCTTCCTACACTTCTTAGAGTTTTGAGCCTTTTTAGAAAATCCCCAATCTATATATATATATATATATATATATATATATATATATATATATATATATATATATATATATATAGAGGAGAGTTATCCTACATAGTGATGGAAATCTAAGAAGGCTAAGAAGGATTTATGACCTTTAGATCTCTTTTTTAATGGTTGAGATCAATTTGTAGGAAAAGAAATTGGTGGAAGGGTACATTAGTCATAGCCACTTTTGTTGACTTTCTCTCTCCACATGCAAGGCACATGCCAATTCCCCCACTTTTTTTAAAACTTTCATAACTTTTGGATACGATATTATTTTTTTAAAAAAATTACACCAAAAAAACAAGCGTTTTGTTATCTTTAAAACGCGTATAATATTGATATATAAAAAATAAAAAAAATTTCGGCACTTGTCTAGTCCTTGTGTAATATCATGTGATTGTGTTATATTATAACTAGTGAAATATCACTTTTATCGGTTCATTCTTAAGTCATTATATAATATCATCTTATTATAAATATTTGTTGTGTCATATTATGTGTTTAGAAATTATCACCGTGTCACAAATTGTTAATGTGTTTGAGAAATGTTCAAAGACAATGTCATTTTTTGTTACAAAGTGTGAGAATGGCACAATGGTAAACAAAGAGACAATGGTAAACAAAGACACAATGACACTTTTAAAAAAATTATAACTCACAATATAAATCAAATTTGAAAAAAGTGGTTCGGAGACCTTGTTCCCCATGTATTCCTCTTTCAGTAAATAAATAAACGAAAAATTAAAAAAAAATTAAAAAAATTACCGTTTTTTTTTATTTTTAAAATTAGACACAATGAAAAAAGACACAATGAGAAAATAGTAGTTTTTTTAAGTTTTGTTTATTTATTTTTTAAGGAGGATGATGTGAGAGCAAGATCTTTGAAATACTTTTTGTGTTATTGTGTAATTATTATTAGATCATTGTGTAATACTTGTCAAATAAGATTACACAATGACCCGATGAATGACACAACAATCTTACGGATGACACAATCACACAATGACATGATGAAAGACACAATGACCTGACGGAAGACACAATGACCTGACGTTAGACACAATGAGCTGAAAAATTGTGAAAAAAAGTTCGTTTTTTATATATCAATATTATACGCGTTTTAAAGAGAAAAAAATTCTCGTTTTTATGGTGTAATTTTTTTTAAAAAATAATGTCGTATGTAAAAGTTATAAACGTTTTAAAAAAGTGGGGGAATTGACATGTGACTTGCATGTGGAGAGAGAATATTTAAAAAAGTGGGCATAACTAAAATACCCCCTCTCTTAATTTTCCTAGATGCCACATGTCAATCTCTTATTGCTTCTTAGCCTTCTTAGATTTATAACACTATGTAGGTGAACCTCACTCTATATATATATATATATATATATATATATATATATATATATAGGGATCCATTCAAATGAGAACACTTTTAACTTGAGAACAACTTAGGAACCGCTTTAAATGTTGTATTTATTATAATATAAATTGACCAAAATGCTTATAATTAACCTAATTTTAACATCTATTTAAAAAATATAAGATTTTTGAAGTCGTTTGTTAAAATGCATATATGCACCCACATTACTTGTACACAAACACACATTTTGGGTGCATATATGCATTCTAACAAACGACATCATGAATCATATTTTTTTGAATTAGATGTTAAAATTAGTTAAATTATAAGCATTTTGGTCAATTTATATTACAAAAAATTCAACAGTTTGACTCCATATATGATTCGTTAAAGTTGTACTTTTTGTACTCAATTTAAGATGTGTTCTCATTTGAGTGTGCCTCTATATATATATATATATGTATATATATATATGTATGTATATATATATATGTATGTATGTATTCAAATACAAAAAAATACAATCACAATTCGTAATTCAAAACCCTAATTCCTAAATTATGATTCAAAACCCCAAATTCCCAATTTATAACCTAAAACCCTAAATCTCAAATCCGAAACCCTAGATCTCGGATTTGTGATTTTTGTTTCTATTCGTTCGTTTCTAAGTTCGGGTTTTTCCCAACTAATTAGGTGGTACAAATATTTGGGACACTCTCGGTTCGTTATGGCGACGTTTCTTTTTCCGGTTATCTTTGCTTGTTAAGGTGAGTAAACTCACTCCCCTTTTTACTGTTTACGTTTTTGGGGCTGAAATACGTGTTTCTATGATACTACGGTTTCTTTTCTTTTGTTTCTATTTTCAAATGAGATCATTAAATGTGTTAGTCTTGACTCGCGACAGGATGCAAAATTATGTGATAGTCAATAGTACTTATATATTCTTGTAATTTTCACCGGTATGATATAAGCGCTAATGGTCTGATAAGCCCACCTACACTAATAGCCTGATAGGTGATTAGACCCGGCGATTCTATGGTTGATTCTATGTGTTGGTTACTAGTTACTATTTGTGATGCTTGTTGCTACGACGCTATGTCCCTTTCGATGCTTAAACATTTATTGATAATTTATATATCGAGACGGTTAAATGACGGTTAAACGATAATTATCAGTATTTGTAACATGAATGGTTCCTTATGACTTGTTACTAAAGGTTACCCTGCGGGGTCTATGATACTTGTTTCAATTCTCTCTACCATTTCCACATCAAAACATAAGATTGCGAAACATATTTATAATGATCTCGGATTTGATATTATGTACTATTAACTGTGTTTTTACTCACTAGCTAATTCTTTAGCTAACTTATTTTACACGTATTTCAGGTGGACTTTGAGACGTTTAAGCTTCGAGACATATATGATGCTTTTGGACCTAGAATAAATGAATAATAAATTACGATTATTGTTGACTTTTATTTACGCTTTATGACTTTTTATTTCTCATTTATGTCACGACAGTTATGCTTTAATAATATTAAAATATGCTTTTTAGTGTGCCATGTGTTTTGTACTATTGATATCTAATTCGCTTGACAGCACGGTGTTTCCGCCGCCGGGCGGGGTGTCATAGTTTGGTATCAGAGCCATGGTTATAGGGAACTAGGATATGGTATTAGAAACACACCGACCTAGACTATAACCTAAGAGTCCTTAGTGCAAATAGATATACTTAGGAATTCTTTTGAACTTATTTGTTTTTCCTTCTACGGACCTTTCTATGCTTTTCTTAATCTCATTTCTTATCCGATTTCGCAAAGGAGTTACAAGAGACTCGTCTGCATGATGGGGATCTTCTCTTTGTGAAATCTCGTCATCGTCTTAAGTAAGTTTGAAAACGTGGGAACGTGTGCAATCCGGAAGGGGAACGCCTGTATCACGGACATCCTGTCTAAGGCAAAGCATTAATTTCGTATAAATCTCTTTAAGAGACCTGTATGCTTACCTGGGGATGTACGAGATGAGTGTGAACCTATAGGCTAAAGCACGCTTTCTCGAATATGTTGAAAACGAACTTAACACTTTGATAAGTCATTAGTGTCCAAAACCAAGACACATTCTTAAGCTTTCAAAATTTCGTTTTCTTGATGATTCTATGATTTTCTTTCCTACGATTTATAATTATTTCTATGAATTTCTATAGTGATTCAAATAATATTCCAAATTTATTTACTAATATTTCTAAAGTTTCTAAGTAATTTTCTATGTTATGTTTCAAAGGATTCTATGATGTTATAAGTACTACTACTATTTCATTTAATCAAAATTTCTAAAGTTTCTAAAGCTTCTAAGTGATTCTCTATGGTATGTTTCAAAACATTCTATGATATTATAAATGGAACGGGGTGCTATTATTACATCGGATGTTTCTATCGGTCAAAGATTTTGCTACAAAACCGTGTTATTCTACGTTTCATCATTCCGTTTGTTTCTAAGCTACAATAATACTTATGCGATATACTCGCTAGCTTATCCTTATAACACAATTACACCGTTGTAAACCAAATATTTCAAATTAAAACTAAGACATATCGACTAAACCTCAATCAAATTAGCCAAAATTTCAAACCATATATTAGATACGAAATCTAAGGCATATACTCCTAATCCCAAATCAATCATCGACTCTCCAATCAAAGGTTTGTCATGACTTCTGAATTCTAGTCAAGGCTAAATTCCATATCTAAATAAAAGTTAACGGATTTTGCTATTCTTATACGCTAACGTACTCGAATCGAACGTTTACCCTCAAAATATTCCAACTTCACTTCTATACTCAAATAGTTTCAAAACTACTCATTTAACTATAAGATTCTAATCCAATTTCTAATTCATCATTAAAACTATAAATCTACTATCAAAATTATGAACTAACCATCAAAACATGTACTCGTTAATCAACTACGCGATGTTATCCATAAATTCGTCATCCAAAACCTAATGAGAACTCGCTACACAACTATTCTCGAACCCATTGGACTAAATGCTTCATCTATACATATGACCACTAATGAAATTCTACGCCACTAGTTTTCATAAACTAATCCAAACTCAATGCATTTCATTTATAAACTTGTTACTCTAACGCAATGTGTAATCAACGAACTTTGTAAACCTATCGAAATTCAATTCTATTAAAATAATTGCCTTAATTTTTCAAATAAAAAAATATATATATTTTAAAATAAATTTTTTTTTTAAAAAGATAACCTTTTGGTTTTACTATTTTGTAAGATAACATATGTAGGGCATTTACATATATCCCCTTCTTAAGATCATTTATTACGTATTTACCCACTCCTTAAATTCAATTACATATTTCCCTTTCCTAAACCATATATATTACATATTTACCCAATTTCTTTAAAATAGCATTTTGATTTACTATTTTACCCTTAATGATCTTCATAAATATATTTTTATATTTTCTTATGGTTTGTGTAAAAGAAGGGGTAAATGAGTAATTTATTATGTGAAAGGGGATATATGTAATTAAACTTTAGGCTTGGGTAAATATGTAATTGATGGACTTAGGAAGGGGAAATATGTAGAAAAACCAAAAAAATAAGAGTGAATAAAGAGAGGGGCACATTTTGGCTTATATTTCAGTTTTCTTAAGTTTTATTAATAGATCAATTTTGTTATTTTGGTTTCGTACTCAATTTATAAAACTAAAGTATTTAAAAAATTTTGTTTATTTAAAAAGTATAGAAGATGAATATATATTTTTTATTACTAAATTATTGTTAGTTACTCATTGATGTGTAATTTAGAAAATCATTTATAATTACTTTAATATGTTCTAATTATTAAAATATTTATTGTATTATATCAACTCGTGTGTATACAGGGGTATTAAACCTAGTCTATCTAATAAATCAAGGTTTTATGAGTGATAATTTTTTTGGGGGGAAAATATTTGTTCTATTATAGGAACTTTGGGAGGGAAAAACTGAGTGAAGTTTTTCACCATGCATGAGTTGATTAAGCAAAATCCTTAAATGTAAAATAGTTACAAATCCTTAAACATAATGGTTATAATTTATTTATAAATATTATTATTTAACCTGTGTGTAACACACGGGTATTAAATCTAGTTTGTTAATATTATAGGATTCACTTCATTAGTTACAAACTTATTATTGTTAGAATTAATCATCATAAAGATTTGGTAATTATATTTAAATAATAACGCGAGAATAACAAACCCAATTATTTCGTTATAGACTTGAATATGGCTAGTCCGAATGGATTGGGTTTGGTTTCGAGATTTGAGTCGGGTTTAAATCAGGGCAAATGCTACAGTTTTTGTACATGTCACCAATAATTAGTTGAAAATCTTTATCTTATGGGTTGTATCTATGTATGTATATATTATTTACGTGCCTGCTTCCAACAAACAATGGAAAATCATCATTACAAATTATCTCTTTATCTTAGATTTTTTTATGCGACTGCGTTGCTCGCTTTTCTTTTTAGTGTCATCTTTATCAGCCTCATTTCTTTGTTGTTGTTTTTTTAGATGGACGCTCGCAAGTATCTTTTTGTACCTTAGGTGGGATGATGGTTAGTCATACTTGGATTCACCATGGCTACTAACTTCAAGATCATACTCCTTATCACTGGCGGTGGTTGTAATTTTAGATTTTGTGTGATTTTATCCATCTCCTCATGAAGGTAACTCTCGTCTTTCCGGTCCATCTTCTCATGAAGGTAACTCTCGCCTTTCTGATCCATCTCCTCGTGAAGGTTATTCTCGTCTTTCTAGTTTTTTTCTGGTGGTACAATTATTCTTGTTCAAAAGACGTCTATGTCAACAAGTGAGATTTTATTACCTATACTCAAAATTTATAACTAAAAGGTAGGGGAACTGTTAATTATTTAAAGATTAATAATTGGTGATAAGATGTATTTATTACATGTCCTTAGGTACCAGTTCAAACGACAAGCACATGGCAACCCACAACTCGTGAAAAGCTGGTGACCACAAGTTCCATTTACCCTCCACAAGTCATCTAACTTTTTTAACTGGATAACCAACAAGTCTAGAGTCTTATGAGAAATCTTACGATGTAGGTAATCAAACAATGGTATTTTGTGGCCTCCCATTGGCATGAACAAGTTGTTTCAAAGGTCGTTTCATCAAAATCCTCCTTGTCGTCCTCAGATTTCTCGAAATCGTTTTCATCTTACACGAAATTTTTAACACCTTCCTCACTCTCGTTGTCACCAGCTTCCTCGGAATCGTTATCTTCTCCCCCCGAAATGTTTAACACCTTCCTCGTACTAGTTCTTGCATTTTACTTCCGCATGTGAATGGCAAGTTACATATTGATACCACGGATAGTTTTCAGATTCTTCTACGTACTCTTGGTTCAAATGTGACACATGAAAACCCGTCACTACAACGAACAACGGATGCAACCTCGTACTCCACTTGTTCAACACCAACTTTGATTTTACTTTCCAAGACATATGATTCGTTCGGGTTTGACCGGTTTGAATAAGTGGCAAAAAATAATTGATGTCAAAAACGACATCATGATACGTATTTTTTTTTATAGAAAACCCCTTTTGTGGGTTTTGTTTGAAAAAACTCAATAGGAATCCTATTGTTTGAAAAAAAAAACAATACATATATATTTTTTATATGAGACATCTAGAAAAACTGGAACCATATTGGGCAATAGGAATCATATTGTGTTAATGATTCACCAATCATAACCCAATAGGACTTGTATTGTCTAATACGGTTCCAATTGGGACTTTTTCGTCACTTTTACAGACTTGAACTCCCTGCATGTCAGGAATAATTAAAACACCGTACCAATGGAAACCGTGTTGCCCAATATGGTTCCAATTGTGAGCAAGAGAATCGTTATTGCCCAATATTGTTCCAATTGTTGTTTGCATTTAATACATTTAACCATATAAGAACCGTATAAGACAATACGGTTATATAAGAACCGTATAAGACAGAATCCTATTGAGATGTGCAAAAGTTTTTGAAAATGTATAGATAGTACGACCCTAAATGAACGACCCTAAATGAACGAGACATAACTTACAATACTCCTAATTCCTAAAGCTGCTGGACATTTTTTTGCCCTCAGAAGCATATGTAGCTACTGGACTTTTTTTCATTCCTATCTATGTATGGGGTTCAATTCATAGTAGTGCAAGTGAATATGCAAGAGATGAGGTGTGTGATGACAGATACTAATTATCCTTGCCCATAACGTTAGTCGAAGAGATGAACAATAGTCTAACATTATATTATATTATACGTATACCAAAAGATAGGTCTAGTGGTCCAAGGGGAAGGTATAAGGCTTTACCTCTCTTGGAAGTTTTGACTTCAAATTCAGACATTAACATTTATTTACTCCGCCACTGATAAAAATCCAAAATGATGGATTCAGACGTGAGCGATCGATTACCTGGTTCTCAATTGTTGTTACAAAAATTAAATAAAATACTACTATTTAATATAGTATGGTTATATGGTACAAGTGACAATTGTACTCCCTTTGCCCAATGTTGTGTTTATCACCCTGCACATTCCTTTTTCCCACGAACTCATCTTCTTGCTTGTCTCTCTCTTTCACCAATTTTAACGCCTCCGTTGCCGACACCAAATGACATTTGGCGGTCTTTTAATGCCAGCCACAATCGGAACACCGTAGTCGGTTTCTAAGTTGGGATCGAACGACTTGCGACGTTTGTTTTTGCCTATCGAAACCCCTTGGCAGTAGAGGTTTGCTTGTGGCAGACGTGTGGTTGAGGTAGTGACCTGAGAGTGACAGTCGTTTTCTGGCATTTGATTTTATTATGTTTTAGTTAAAACTTTAGAGCATTTCATTGATTAACTATCACTATCATTAGAGAGAAGTTAAAACTAGTCAAGGCATGCATAACAGTCATACCAACCTGTTCATAAATAACCAGGTGCATCAACTATTAGCACTTGCCAATGGGGTTAGTGGCCCATTGGTAACACAATTGTGTTAGGAGCACTAGGTCAGGGGTTCTAGTCCTGCTGACCACAGGTGGTGGTGTATTTCTCCTTGAAAATCAAGGTGTTGCTGTTAAAAAAAAAAAACTATTAGCACTTTCAACAAAGCTGACTCTTTTACTAATTCAAACTTGGTAAAATTAATTCAATAATGATAAATGACACTTTTCAGCAAAATAAAGGATATGATCAGAGGATTATAGTAAATCCACATCACATCATATACTTCAGAATTGAAAAAGAATATTACACATCCAAGTTCAAGGAAAACTATAAATGGTGAACATTCAATTATCACCCTAGCTAGTTCTAACACTTAGACTTCATCACATGCATTGATAAATTAGTTTTATGTCTCGGACGTTACGGTATAAAGACGTAACGTGTCACATATTAAAAGACAGAGAAATAAACAAATTTAGAGACCAAAATGATTACTAAGTCAAAGTAGAATAAGGGGATCAAAGTTGTAGATCGGCCAAGTCATCAAGGATCAATGATAATAAGTCAAAGTTGTAACACCCCAACCCAAAAAGGCTGACGTGTCACTATCACAGTAGTCAGAAACAATAACAAGATTCTATTACTACTAAATAAATAATTGTTTTACAAAGAATAGTTTCAAGGTCCTAACTTTTTATCATAAATTCTATTTCTCTAGATTTCTAAATTCTCTACTGTTCTCTTGCACTCTTCACACATCCCAAAGATCCTCTTGAATACCAGCCATATAACAAAGAAAAACACCAAAAAGAAAATACGGCTGAGCCAAAAGTTGCTCAGTAACGGAAAGAACAATAGTAATAATATGACTAATGGGTAAAGATTATCAGAGTAACAAAGGTCAGCGGAAGCAGCAGATACAAATACATATGAAGCATAACGAATCCAGAACAAAATCCATACGGTTAACAAATAAAACTTCTCTGAAACAAATACTAAGTCACATATACCGTATGGCCAGAAATACCCATCGAGCACAAAACAAATCAAATAGTGTAAACAAACCCGTCGGCTTGAGTACTGAGAGCTATATGTGGGCAAACACCATCACTCACCAAAACTGAACAAAACAAAAGTCTAGGATCGATCCATACGCCTCCCCAAATATCACTCATCGAGTGCCAGAAATATGGAGACGCCGTGAACCAGTCACACCGTCACGGAAAGTGCTACGTCATCGAATGCCCCAATGACGCACCGGCAGAATCCCTACCGGAGGCTAATTGCTCGGGTATCAGAGTCAAACAAATAACTTTTACAACAAAGTCTAAACAAATGGTCTAATGCAAATATATATAATGGAGCATGCGATAATGAGTACAATATAATAAGTACCACATGCGTGTCAAAGGTCAAAGTCAAAATCTCTAATAACATATCGAACGCCCAAAGGCCAAATACTTCAACGGATCTAAGTAATGGACACTACGAGTAAGGGTCAAAATTCATACTATAAAGAAACGACATATGAGGAATAGAAACAAATCAAATACTGTGAAGAAATGAAACAAAATCCGCACTACAAAGTAACGGAAACAACATATATATACTATGATGAAAGGGACACGGAATCCGTACTACAAAATAACGGAGACAAAATATATATATATACTATGATGAAAGGGACACAGAATCCGTACTACAAAGTAACGAAAACGACATATATATACTATGATGAAAGGGACACGGAATCCGTACCTTAATCGCTTAGCTTAAACCTTAATCGTTTAGCTTAAACTCAAATAACCCCTATAATCTTTCTTGTCTCTTGAATACCATCATAACTAAGTAACTTTGTCGAAGCCAACAGCCGCCTCATTTATGACCAAAGGAGATGGTTTTATATAATTCTTATAATATATACATGATGTCGTTTAAAAAAAAAAAGATGGAATCAAAATCATCTAACTCTTATCACTTACATTTGAATACAAGAATTATTCATAACTTATATTTTATTTAATAATTAACATATTTGCGTTTTGTTTTAGATTGATAAAACAATCTCACGTTTGAAATTCAACTAACATCTCATCTAACTAAATAGTAATTAACTTGTTAAATGTTTTATTTAGTTCACGTATCACAAATTAAACTTAACAACAAAAAAAAACAATCATATTCATGTTAACTATTTATATTATTATTATTTTAAAATGTCAAATTTACGGTATTACAAAAGTCATAGTCAAATTTATAACTTCAGGGGTGAAGTAGAATTAGGAAAGTCGAGTGACCTTCCTAAATAGTATTATAACTAGCTACGTAACCGGGTCGCGCGATGCGACAACCGGGTCTTAGTTGTCACATTTTGACTTAGATAAATAGTGTGCATTGTGACAACAGAGACGGTGACGTCTCACGTTGACAACCTAGCCACACACGTTGATAAACAATTTTTTTGTTTGAAAAGTAAACATCCAAAGTTTGAGGTCAAAACCATATATAAGAAAACATTCGAGATGAAAGTTGTAAATATGTAAGTATTAGTAGAGGGACCAAAAATGTAAATAATTGAAAATAAAATTAGAAGGAATGATAACAAAAGTTGAAGATGAAGGACAAAGTCTAAAACAAACTAAATAACAAATTATAGGGAGGAGGGGGGGGGGGTTTAGTAGTTAGAGGAATACTGGAATATAAATAAATAAATGATGCACCAAAAGTTGAAGTAATATATCTTCAAGATGTTATCATACCATCAAAAAAAGTAGTTAACTATTCATACATGTTTTTGGCTAGAAAATGCCCCCTTCCCAACCAAAAATCCATCAAAAAGAAACCAAAAAGTGTACAAACCTGAATATAGTCCCGAACATGTTCCATGTTCTACAATATGCTAGATCGTGTATCCCAAAAGCCATCCCGATTACTTAGTGTTTTAGCAGCATTTACAAGCATGTCTAGCCCTTCGCGTTCATTCATCACTTCTTCATGTTCTTCCTTCTCTGATCCATCCTCTATTTTCACCTTCTTTTGCATACTCTCATATATCCGTCTCATTGTTCTAATTCGCTTCAGTTCCCTGTCACATTTCTTACAAAACCAACTTCCTTTTGGAATGGAATGAAGTTGTGGTGATGCACAGTAGATATGATACGCTTCATCACAACAGTCACAAAGAACAATCTGGTCATCATCTCTGTCCACGAGGCAACGTCTACATAGACAAGACGGGCAGTACCAGCAAGGACCACACACACCCAACTGCTTCTGTGATAAGCATTTGTAGTGATAGTACTTGTGAGCGCATAAAGAATGCCCACATGTTCTAAAATCGTCTCCAACCTTTACCTCGGATTTGCAAATAAAACAGATATTTGAACTTTGGCTTTTATTAGTTACATCATGCAGATGTTTGTCTGAGCTGTTTGGTACATGTTGTGATTGGTGGGTTGTTGGAACCCCGTTAGCGGCTTTTAGCTTTTTGCAGACTACACAATCATCATGAGGTGATCCTAGTCCATTTGAAAGACAGTTTGTACAATACCAACTTGAAGGAGGGATTTCTGTACCAACAAGCTCTGTACAAGAAAGATGGTATATATCTTCACACGAATCACAAACTAAACAGTTTCGGAGTTCGGCTATTTCTCCACATCCCTGGCAGCCACGAGGTTCTGCTGCCCTTGGTAACTGCGGAAGTGTTAGAAATAAAGAACATGCTGGTGTTTGAATATGTAAGTTTGTTTTGATGTACCTGTTCGCAATAAGCCCTAGATTTATCAGATAGACTCTGCGCAAGTGTAACCATCTCACTGCCAACTTGTTGAAGCTTTGTCCATACCTATATACATTGGTCAAGTAGACGAAATCAGTGAACATGGTAAACCTTACTCCCCTTCAAATAACGATAGTCCCCAAGGGGACATCCTAGTGCCCACAACCAAAAGGTTGTGGGTTTATATCCTGTATGGTGCAACTTGAGGTATACTTATCCCACAAAATCTAAGAATTGCTGCTCAAAAAGAAAATAACAATAATAACGATATTATTTGTTGTTACAAAATACGTATGTGAAGCAAATATCAGTATGGATCTACAGCAGACTGATTTTGTGCCTATGTTTCGTTTATAAATAATTACATGTTCTTGAAGGCGCAAAACATCACATGAAATTGAGATAACTTTGTTGAGAAATGCAATCAAAATGGCCACGAAAGTGACTTTCCACGTTCATAGGGGGAAACAGAGCATCAAACCAGTAGTCGTATCTTGGGGATATGGTTGACTTGAATTATAATCACCCACCCTAAAAATTAATGCTAACAGTTCCAGGACTGAGAAGTAGCAAGATCATGATAGCTATCATGCCTTCCATTAATCACCCTTAAGTAGTTAAGTTTCTGTGAAAATTATGTCAGTACAAACGTAAAAGTGTTACAAAAGCAACTAACTTGAATGAAAAGCAAACACTAGAGTAAGAAAAGAAATATGTGAGACCATTAATAATCACTATCTTAAAGCCATCTGCCTTTTGACGACAGTATGCTATTAACTAGTGCTTTGTTGTTTATGTATACTAATAAGTAAACTACACAGCATATGATCATTTTTAAAAGTTCCATCGTCAGCTTTACAGCTAAAACTATGGCTTTCCTACCATTTAATGACCAACAAAACCAATCTTTATGAGCAGTATTGTTTTCCTTATGAATAATATGCTCAAATAAACGAATGAGTTCAATACACAGCATTCCACCAGTTTTGCAGAAGTTTGTGTATGCAGCTGAGTTCAATACACCGCATCCTCACTAAAACCCTAACCACTCATCACAATCAACATTGGTTGTTTTTAAGTTCGTCTCTTGCCATTAGAAAAATGGATAACAAAGTTGAAACTTATTAAGAAATTCATTTGATTAATCTTATCTTATTTATTTTCAGGAATAGGTGCACCAAGTATAGTATAACACTTGGAACAAACTTGTTTATTGAATCATTTAGTTCATTTTTGCAAAGAAAAGTACGACTGTACAAGGTCAGTTTTGACACTTCACTTCATGCATGTGAAAAATCTGCACCATGACTCATGCTGTTATTACTTATAAGTTAAGATAACTAGTAACTAGTAAGGATCCTAGTGACAACCATCATTGGTATAAACATTGGCTCTGTAACTTGATGACAATTAGACTATAGCAGCTAGGACTTTTAGTAATGTTAGTATTTTATATTGTTAGATAAAGTGTAAGACCTTCAATATGTGTGGAAACAGTTGCATTGAAAAAATTTACCACCGACAAATATCACATATACCTATATAAGCTACGGGCAATAAAGTAAATCAAATATTTGAATAACATGAGTCTAACTTTGAATTAAGAAAAATACCTGTTGGATATCTTTAAGGTAAAGCATTGGTGAGGTTTCATAAGCTCCATTTTGCATCTTAGAGCTTATAGCATCAATGTTCAAAACTTGATTAATATTGACAACACCAAAATTCTTGAGAAGTAGACCACATAATTCAGAGAATGTGTCTGAGTTTAGAATGTCAGATAGTGCATCCCGACACAACTCAGAGCTTGTAGATCGTTCTGATTCTTTCAACAATCGACAAGACATTACTTCAGAGAGTTTGGGAGCGGAACCATTACTTTGATTGTCATTTCTTTCAATATTATCAAAAGATTTCTGCAAACGAAAGAACTTACATGAATGTAAACAAAAAAACAACATTTTTACAAAAAATAACAAAAGTTCATTGGGTAGAAATCACACCTCATAAATTTAGATAATACAAAAATCTTAAAAAGAAAATACCTTAATCACTGGCATACAACTACTTTCTTGATAGGTCACATAAGTGTTTTGCGTGCATCCATCAAGACGTTCTTCATGCCCATTAAATGACGGGTGCATCCCCTGTAAGACGGTACTGGTACTACGGTGCCTAAAAGAACATTCACCTGGCCCATCAGTAAACTCATCAAAACTCAACAAATGCTTATCTTGGGCAGAAGCACTCTCATCAGCAGCCTTTATCTGCAAAAAGCCAGTTTCATTGATTCACAATTCATTTAAACAATAGGAACAACAAACATATAAGAGATTACCCGAAGCATAAGCGGACTAACAACTGCTTTGAAACTTACAAAATACAAGAAATTTGACAAATGGGACTAGCACCGACACTCACAACACTAATCGAAACTAGAAAGGTGTCCTCCAATAATCAGTTAAAGAGCTTTTCAATACCAGTTCGATCATTTTAAGTTTCTCTTATTTTAGGCTTTCAGTGCTAAATAATTCTACTAACTTGGGAGCCATCACAGTGAGACATCTTCTGAGACTCAAATGAGGCATCATACTAGTCCTTGTAAACAAAAACTGTTAGACCAATCACCAATAAACAAAAGCAAGACATGTCCCAAGTCATAACCATCATGTAACGCTAAAAAGTCTCCTATCCAATTGCTTTAAATGCTCAAGTTCTACCTCGCTGTTGAAGTATTTCTATTCCTCGTAAGCTAATAAGACATGCGACCCCCTTCTCCAAACTGCCAAACTTAAAGCACCAACTTCCATGATCACCCTAACTTCAAAATTAATACCTAAAATACGTTATTCTAATGCATACAGTTACATTTAGTCAAAACCATAAAGAAAAAACACGTCTTGAGTACGACATTCTTTTTTTCTAAAGTCTAACAGAACGATAGAGGTTTCAAACTCCAAATAGTTGCACTTTCATCTATTGAACAGAGAAAAAAAAAGCTAAACAAGCCTCAAACATTGCAGTGTCCTTATCAATACAATGCATGTGATTATTTAACAAGTCCAAAATTTTCTTTCAACAAACAAAAGATGTACATGCACACCCAAAAGATTGTTTGTAGCTCGCGTCATGAGAGACATACATGCAACCCAAAAGCTACTTAAATCCTAAATCATTGCAAGTATCAAATATATTCTAAAATTCTAATGCCAGCCAGCATGTATTAACTAATTGTCTCTAGTACTTGATATGATACATTCAGTTAGGTTAACTTCTAAAAACTAAACTAATTAGCAAATTAAACTAATTAGTTTAGCCATCAAAGCCACAAACAGATGCAACCTATCTCAAACACCTTCAAAGAAACAAAATAAAAAAGAAGAACAAAACCAATTAAGTACCTTATCATCTGAATTAAAATTACTCATCTTTCTGCGTTTTTTCCTCTTGTACATTCTTAACCCATCTGTATCACTGTATTCTGCTTCAGTTTTGATGTTCATACTGCAATTCAAATCAAAAGCATGAGCGTTTGTTGTATCCTTATCATCGACCATCATTACTTGTTTCGAAATTTAGTAGCAACTAGCAAGAGATGATAACAGAAACCCTAATAGGTTATGAAAGTAAGTTTGTTGGTTTGAATGTAAAAAAGGCAAATAAACAAGGTAAAGAGATAACAAGTGTTGGTGCATATGACCTAGAGAATTTGGAAGGAAAATTGAGAAAAGGGGCTTTTTGAAAATTTGAAACAATTTAAAGAGACGGAGTTGAAGACTTTAAAGTCTTAAACAAGTCATGACTTTGATAGTTCTTCACAAGTCAATCACATATCTATCTTTTTATCAACTCAAAGTCTAACTTTTGTTTTTCTTAGCCTATTAGATTACTTGCAATGGGCGTTATAGTGTCGGTTTTTTAGCCTTCTCAGGTTGGCACACTGTCTTTTAAGTTTGATAGTGTGTGTTTTAGTCTTTTATGTTATAGTGATCACAGATGGTTGAACAAAAATGAGTAATTGAGCATTAAAAATGATCCGTTGGATAATTAAAAAAAATAGCCATTGACATTTTAATTAAAATATTTTTTTTCCTTTTTAAAGAAATCAAAGTAACACTATAAACATTTGCGAAGGTATGTAGAGACAAAAGGGGGTCTAGGCCCTCTCATTTTTTTCGGTCACAAGCGTTAATTTTTTGGTCGGTAGTTAATTTTTGTTATATATATAAGATTTGGCCCCCCTTGAAAATATTATATATACTAAATTTGGCCCTCTTGATTGTTAAAATTTTCAACTTAAATTTAATAGACTTTTTTTGTTTAATTATTCCATATAATAAACAACAAGACTAAACTCATAATGTAAAAGTCCACAACTTGAGTTTATTTTTCAATTTAACCGGTTAACCCACAATCCCACTAAAAATTTCAATCTGGTGTTTACTTCTGCTCACTCTGAATTTGTTGCCTCCCATAAGACCACCACACATTCGCTCTATCCACCAACACCAAATTGCATCCAATCTTGCCTCCACCACCAAGTAGGTTTTTAGTTCAGTTAGGGTTTTATTTCTTTCAATTGTAGATATTCAGTTTTCTGATTGAGTTGTAATTATTCTTCCAGGTACTCTGTACTTGTATTTTTTGGCATTATTATAAATATTTTAAGTTTTTTTTTTGTTAAGCTACCTAGTTTTATTTTTGTGTAAAAAAGGTTTACTATTTGACCCGATCCGGACCGAATCGCCTACCTGAATATATAACCTAAAACATAACGTTAGAAAAAAAATTTATAGGTCTCGTAAGTCCGGCCCCCTTATATAAAATTGCTGGCTTCGCCACTGACTATAAATTTACACCAAATTCAACTAATTTTATTACCAAAACTATCTAATTCTTCTACAAGCACTCTTTTACAACTTTCTAGTTCTTTTACATTTAGAGGCTGTTTGTTTCACATCTTAATGTTTCAGTTCAGTTAATCATTCAGATTCAGCATTCAGAGCGTTTGTTTCACACAAAAAAGAGTCTCTGAATGGTTCAGTTAAGTGCTGAATGGTTAAGAGATTAAAAGATGCTGAATGGAACTGAATGAAGCATGTATCAAACTTATCATCATCTGACGTTTTACCCTAACATCTCTTCCATTTATAGAGACTCTTAATGGTTCAGACCTCTTAACTATTCAACACTTAATGATTCAGATGTTGCCAAACAGCTCCTTACTCTTCTATAATCACCTACAGTAAACAATACAATAATCCAAAATTCCAAACAATAATCGCTACAATCAACCAAATAACACATACAATAACCCAAATAACTCATACATTCAAAACTACTCATGTCCAAACCATCCCTACCAAGTACCAAGCCAACATGATGAACAACGATGTTTTTTAGAATTATTACCGGCCACATATCCAATCTCAATCATCTGGGCACATGGATGGTTTTGCAAATTATAACTAATAATCGTCCGATTTTAGTAATTGGAACCCATAACATGAGGTTGTTGTTAAGCTTGATTTTTTGCCCGAAAAACAACTTGATCCCCAAGAAACCACACCACCACCGATGAGGAAACACAAAAAAAATGGTCGCATAAAAAAAACAGTCACGACGAGTGGTGACGTTGAAAGGCCCTCCACTCAAAGAGTCAAACGGACAATGTTTCCAATCTTTATAATTTGGTGACGCTAGCAAACACGTGGATTGGGGTTTACGATGACTCCAAAGTCAGTAAGAACTATTTTAAAATTTCGTGTTTAAGTATATTTTTGCAATTTTTATAATAATAACTTATATATTATTTTTTAATAGGCGATGCTCAAGCACACAACGACTACTGGAAACGAGTTAGCGACCATTTTCACGCGGCACTTCGTAGAGTTAACCCGAATCTTCCACAACGGAATCTGCAAAAACTTACTAGCAAATGACGAAATCTACAAACCAAAGCTTCTAAGTTTGCCGGCTTGCCGCCATTTTTGTAAGGATAATCCGAGTGATTACAACGTGCAAATGAAGGATATAGTTGTGACTTGTGAGCGTGTGTGTATGTGCTGTGTGCAACATCTCAAAGAAAAAGAAAATAAGATGACTTAGCATAAATGTTATTTTTAAGCCAGGTGAAACCGAGCACATCACTTTCTTGAGACAAGGTGAAAACCAAACACAAAATACTCACTTAAGATGGGGGTCAAATCGAACATAAACAATCCTTCCACTGATACAAATGAACACATAGCATTCCCTCAAGGCGGATTAGCTAAACCATGTTGTTACGCCTAGAGCCGCAAGAGTTAATTGGGTCTCATTTAGTAAATACTACAGATTTGTCAATGTTCAAACTCTTCCTTGAAATGCAAGTACAGAGGTGATGACACTTGACAGCCATAACTAGTTACTAAAACCCATAAAATATTCACTCAAAAACTTGAAAACATACCAATACAAGCGACTCTACGGGTCTTCAAAATAGCCTACACATCTCGTAGAATAGGCCACCCTTTTCTTATAATTTCGTTGACCTTTCCATCGATCCGGCTTTGAATTCTTGGTGGACACAACTCGCCTGCATACCCGTTCAGCTTTGCTGCCAAACTCGATTTTTCCAATTCTTCTTCTGCCAAGTTGCCAATCAACTGAAGAAGGAATGGGTTTCGTTTTAGCTCAAACTTCTGCATGTTTCAAAGCATTTAGTTCAAGTCAGTGCATTGCCTTGAGGCCTCAATGCTATTTCAATACCCTTGGGGGAATCTTATATGAGGAAATAAAGATGCATATACACTATTTATAGAATAAAAACAAATACTTAAAAAGATTTAGTCTTCTTGTGTGATTTATATGATACCAGACCTATCAAAGTGTTTATCAAACTAAATGACTGAACATGTGACTTATTGACCAGCCACAACATGTGTGCTCCCCCCATTTAGCCGATTCGTCTTCCTTTGGATCAGTAATAGATTTGTGCCACTTTCTATTCTGTAAATCAGGTCTGACACTTTTTAATGGATATTGATAAGAGTTTTGTGGCGAATTAAGGTAATATTTGTTTTCTATGTGTACTACTCCTTGAAAAAAAAATTAATTTTCAAAGTAGCTAATTGTTGATTGGAATAGAATTTTGGAATATGCTTCTTGGTGAAAGAAAGATGGTAGCCTAGCTGTTCCAGTTAAAAGTTTTGGAATATGCTATGTTTTTTTACTGTATCGTGATTTAAGTTTGAAGTGCCCGATGAATCGTTCGAGTGGTGATAATTCTGTATCTTGGATTCATTTGTTCCCTACCATTATGCTCCTATCCGTTCAACGTTCAAAATAACTAGTGGCAAATCATTTATTTAACCATGTGTAATCCGTTGACATCTCTGAATCTCCAGCTATATGGATTTGCAACAACATTGACAGAAATGGTTGCCAATGTGTATGTATTATATCATCAGGAGAGTTGATTTATGTTGTGCAGAACCTATAAATAATTATTGATGCTTAAGGATCTATGATGCAATGATGCATGTATGCATAAAGTGTTGATTCATCCACCAGATATGAAGTTGGAAATATCTACCTGAGTTCTAGCAAGAACTGGCATGGTATTATTGGTTGTAAGATGAATGAATATTACCATAGTATGTCTCTACTTTTGCTTGAGATAATAAAATTTTCATTCTCTTCACCATGACTTAGCCATAATCAATCATTTTAGGACCAGATGTTCATGTATTTTTATAACAAGTATATGTGCTTGATGGTAAGGAAACAAATGAATCAAGCTTTTGTTGAGTTTGAGTACAAAAAAAATCATATCAGTTAATTAATTCGATGTTTCTCTGTCACGATTAGTTATTATCTGATAGATATCCAACTGACCCAGCAGGTGAAAGCCACCCGTTTCCTACTGACGTCCCAGTCAAATGACCCAGTTAATTGCAGTTATAACTCAGTCAAATGGTCCATTTATTGCAGTTATAATCAGCTCTAATCAAGGGGGAAACTGATGTAGTGGGAGGATATGTTAATGGGCTGTTATTTAAGATTTTGTCTCTTCAAATAAGTTGTTTAAGGAGGAGAATAGGGAGAGTCAAGCATTATTTTTTGGTTTTCTATAACTGGAGACTAGCCACGAATTGGTAATCCTGGTGTTACAAGTTTCAACTTCAGTAATTTCAATCTTTCAACTTTTAGTATCTATCATTATCACACTTTGCTGTTCAGAATTTACTTGTTCTAAAAATGATGCGATTATACATCACTTATGCTATATCATATATTTTATATTAAGTAACTCCTAAATTGATAGCTTTTTGTTATATAACAGTCACACTTTATTCATTCACCAATTACTGCATTCAACACTTCACTTATAGTTGTCAAAAGCACAAGGTGCATTCAAGGTGCAAAGAGTGAGCTTTAGGCCTAGGCGTAAGGTGCCTAAAAGTGAGGGACTTTCTAAGCGAGACACATAGTATAAAAATACCATTTGTAGTGGTTTTAGAGTTTAGACATGTTTTAGATGTCTTTTGAGCATAGTTGTCAATAGCAATAACAATATTCGCTATAGCGCGCTGTGTAGCGATGCAGGCATGTGTCGTAATTTGTTAATATTGACCAAATAGCGACATATAGCGATTTTGTTTTTTTTATTAACATAATCTGCAGCTTAGTCAAACAATTGTCCAAAATATGTAAGATTTCACTAGTAGAAGTAGATATGCCTCCATTAAAGGTAAAAACATCTCAAAATGGTTGGGTATATAGCATAATTTGCTTATTTATTAAGGGTCGCTAAACACAAAAGTACGAGCGCTATCTATCTCTATTTGCTACATAGCATATAGGTGGCTTGTCACTATTTATCCCTATTCACTACTGACAACTATGCTTTTGAGCTAGTTCAGTCTGTTTTAGGTTCATTACAGGTTTGCATAGGGCTGGTGTAATTGCTACAGACCTGTTCAAACAGCTTTTTTCCTAAATTTAGCTTGAAAATGAGGCTTTTTAAGCGAGGCGACATATCTGCTCTGGATTGTGCCTAAGGGCCTAGAGATGCCCTTTGTGAGCTTTTGACAACAGAGACATGACTTAACAAGACAAATGTAGCATTGGATGTGTAGAAAAGCGGATGAAATAGGAAAGACATAATATATTAATATATAGCCCTGTTAATATCCTATAGGCCGCAATTCTAGTTCTTTGAACAAATTGGTTGCAGATCATGTGTATTCCAACCATATTCATGTTATAACGTGCTAAAGAAATTTTTTACAAACAATGAATAGAGGTCCATGATAAAAATCCCATGTTATGAGCAGCTCTCCCATGTTATTATTTACAAACAATGAACGTGCTATAGTAAATCAGTAATCAATCTAAGGGAAATCTACAGATAGCCCATAGTTGTTAAAAGTCATCGCTTCAGTGCCAAGGTCATGAATCTGGGCGATGCCCATTGACTGGGCTTATAGTCCAGGTAAATAAAAGCCCAGGCCATGCGCAATTGAAGGCATTTAATTTTGTTTTATTTTATCCTGATCCTAATTTAAACAATTTCTGTAATATATAAAGGACTCAATACAAATTATTCCTAACTCAAGTTGTAAACTTGTTTTTTTTAGGTTTATTAATTGTGAATATAACTTCTTTTACTATAGATGTAGCTTATGTGATTGCATATAAATATTAAAAAAACCCTTAAATAGTCCTATAGAAGTTTATCACATGTTTAAAATCCCTAAAAATAATATGTTTATGATATGCTCCTTTTTTTCTCAGGCCAACGCTTATTTTGCGCCTCTCGCCTTAACTGCACTTCACGCCTTTGATAACTACGAGATAGCCCCAAAGGATATGAGTAACAACAGACTGACTGGTGATTGGTGGCTAAGCATCCAAATTTATATGGGCTATTAACTAAGAATTTAACCAAAACCATCTTCAGCTGGTTGGTGGTTAAAAAAATTCGTGTGGTTGTGGTCTAATATTCATATATATGTTATTTAACAAAAACTCGGTTGTTAGCCATAGCCCAAAGGACTAGGGTTAGTGTTTCCGAAATTTAGTTATTCTGCTACATGATAAAATACAAATCAATAACCTTACATGTGTGTGCATATCTCTTTTCAAAGTGCTAGTGATTTTGCATTTGTATATTTATCTTAGTTTACACTTTTTGGTCTATGATAATGACATCTCTATTAGACGATAGAAGACAATAGGGAGGAACATGGCTATGCTTAGGTTGTTCTTGAAATCAGAGTAAATGACATTATGTGTTTCTTTAAGAACCCTTGGTAGAACTTAAGTGCAAGTTATAAATCAATAGACACTTGGTATTGAATTTCCTAGACAATTGGATCAAGAAAAAACAAACCTGGTGTTCAGGCTCTGCCGGGTAAAAGGATCCGAGCTGTTGAATTTGGGTTGTTACAATGCTACTCCTTGACTTAGTTTGCTCTCTTTCTTTGCTCACGGTAGCCAATCTAGACTCCTCGGTTCCATTGACAAAAATGATAGACCTGTTGAACCAAAACATACATGCAGTAAATTTAGAATTTAAGTGTCCAACAGATGGAAATAAAAACAAGAAACATATAAAGAAATATCAAAGACAATGTGCCACCTGTATTGGTTGCCGACATCAGGACCTTGACCAAATACTTGCCTAGAGTCATGGCTAGACCAGAAGATTTCCAAAAGTTGCCTGAAATTAATCAGCCGAGGATCATATTCAATCTGCAGAGAGTTCATGGACAATCATGATGCATATTCTCTTGAAAATTATTGATAAACTGTCTATGATTACAATCTTGAAAAAAGAGGATAAATTGAAATATAGCTTCTACACCAAAACTAGGCGCAAAGAACCAACCAGACTGACCTAGTGGATAAATCAAGAATACCGAAACAAAAACGGGAATTGGACCAAAGAATGCGACTACAAAATACAAAAATAAGATTTGAACTTGTAACATATAAACACCCTTATTATACCATCTCAGTCATCGTTGCATTATTGGTAGTTCACTAGAATTACTTAATGTCCGATTTATCCCTACCACACTGGCATGCTATATTTTTTATATGCTTCTATGCATGTCTTTTAAGAGCCGAGGGTCTCATAAACGCAACCTCGCTATCCCTAGGCATGGTTTGGTTACATATCACCCTCCTCAGATCTTTGCCAATAGCTCTACTATAGGCAGGATCATGTATGTTGTATTTCAAAAAGGAAAGAAACACCTATACAATATAATGTCACATGTTTAAGTTTTATAAATCAACTGATACTAGTTTTTCAATTCTGTATAGAAATTAAACCACATAATAACTCTGATCTAGACTCATCAATTGGCTCATATCTCTCAGATCCAAATCACATAACTGTTTTCCTAACAAATTGAAAACAAAACACGCAATGCAAAGATCCAGATACAAAAACACAATGAAAAGAAGCATACTTGTACAGCTTCAGCGTGATCACCCAAACTTCGATACTCAGGATTTGATTTGGATCCACCGGAGTAACCAACAGTGGTTCTCACAACTCCATCTAAGCAACCGAACACCGATTCAGCCCTCCAGAAGCTTCCTAAAGAGAAGACGGCGGTTTTGAGAAACTGATCTCCGGTGACCTGAGAGATCGGATTTGGAAACCTAATTCCGAGAGTTACATCTGATGAGACTATAATGATGAAGATGAAATAGGATAGGATTTGATTACAGAACTTCATTTAGGGTTTCACGTGGTTTCGCCGGTGAATCACAGAAAAGGCCACCGGAATTAATCTCCGATCGATTAAACGGAGAATAATATTATTATGTGTTTTAACGAGGGTTGCAACTTATAAACCATTATGTGAATAACGGTTTTGAGTTTTAATAACCATAGCTTTTTAACTATATCATCCTAACTAATATCAATCCTAACTAATAATTTGCAGATAACTATCGCTAATTCCTCTTTATATTGATAAAGGGTCGGATGTTATTGCAAATTGAACAGTGTAGTACAGTGGTGTACAAGTGTGTCATGCATTATGATACAACTAGGACTATTTGGTCTTTTTATGTATTAATGGCTATATAAAGCTTTCTCCCTTCACTTGTCTTTTTGGTTTTTCGGTCACCCACCTTTTGCTCTTCACAGTCACTGTTTCCGGCCACCTCCGTCGCCCTCACCTTCATCTTCGTTTTCTATGATTTCCATCCTTCGGATGATGTTCAGTGTTTATTACGTGGGATGATGGTGTTGTTGGTGCGAGATGTGTGGTAGGTGTTTGACGGTGCTTTTTGTTGCATGTCGGGAGGTTGGACGGTGGTTTTTCTGGTGCTATGCCTCCATGTTATGGGGGTGGATGGTGGTTTCTTTGTTGATATGTGTTTGGTTTTGGATTTCAGATTCGGTGTTTGTTCGGTTACGGATATTAGATCTATAATTTTGTGATGTTGTTGTTTGATTACGGAGGTCCGATCTTCGATCTGGTGTTTTGCTTGGTTACAGATGTTAGATTTGTGGTTTGGATTGGATTTGGTGATGTGGTTGTTGTCATCGATAGCCTCTTGGTCATTTGAAACCCTTCATCACTTCCATTTTAGGGTTTTGGTTAATTACCAGTTGGAAAATGAGTAGTGTTGCATTGTGGTGTACAAGTGTGTTATGCATGATTGTACAACTGGGGATATTTGGTCTCTTGGGCATCTGAAAGTATGATGTTTGTGTGAAGCAGGTCTGTGAGATTTGTGATGTTTCCAGTTGTATATTTTTTTCTTCCAGATATTGATATTGATATTAGTGTTTGGAAATGATGATGAAGGTGCTATTATTTTTTTTTTGCATTTGAGTATCATATTTGGGGTTTGGTTATGGGCTATGATGAGGTCATGTTTGTCTAACAATGATGTTCCGTTGGCGTGGCAAATTTGTGGTTTGTTGGTCTATATCTGCAACCACACTGCAGCCACGGTGTGGTCGTTTAATACTCTGAGCCCCTTATAAACTTTATTATTTTGCTATATTTTGATTTGTTTCGGTTTATTTATTATTTAGCTATGAGGAATAACTTTGAGTTTCCTTGGTGCATTTGTTGATTTTGAGCTGTTTAATTGTTTTTGAAGTTGCTAAATAAAACGCTCGCGCAACGCGCGAGCGAGAGAATTTAACTAGTTTTGTTTATTTTGTATGACACGACATGTAATGCTTTGGATTTATTCAAGCTAGTGTCTATAAAGGACTAATTTTTAAAGTTATTTAACCATGGTGCGTGTTTTTTTTATAGTTGTCAAAGATTTATAGCTATGTGGCATGACGCGTATAATGAAGATGTTCGGGTGAACCTTTCCAATGGTCTGCTAAGTATTGAAGACAGAGGGAGGAAGAATAGCAGATGTAGTGGGAACCTTTCGAGTGGTCTGCTAAGTATTGAAGACAGAGGGACTCCAACTTAAGTGGTTTGTTCGAATTGCAAGCAAGTCGAACACTTTAGAAGTCATTGTCATGAATTCTAGTGCATCGTTTCATGTTACCCACAACAGTGAAATTTTAAACAATTTGAAAGTTGGTGATTTTGGAAAGGGACGATTTACGAACAATGAAGTTCTTGATGTTATGAGCATGAGTGACATTGATATAAAAACTCCAGTTGAGATCACATGGACTTTAAAAGATCTCGGGCTTGTTTCTAGCCTGAAAAGAGGTTAATCTCAGTGGGGAAATTGGACGACTAGGGGCATGATGTCAAGTAGGGCTGACAATTTCTGACACAGAAACGTTAACACGACACGTAATTAACAGGTTTCGTGTTTGACCTTAACAAGTGTCGTGTCACTAATAGGTTAGCACGATAAAGACACGTTAATTATCGTGTCTTAACATGTTAAAGATCTGCTAACACGATAGATCACATGTTAATAATTATTTAAATGAAAAGATAGTAGAGAATGGAGGTGGAGATGAACTTTGATGGAGATGAGTAGAAAGATCAAAGACTCATATCGACTTTGATGGACTTCTAATCTTTTTTACAAATTCGTTTATCAAGTATTATTATGGTGAAATACTATTTTTATGGACTTTGTTGTTTTGTGGCTTAAAAATTATCATGTTAAGTCATATTTAATATTTAAGACTTATGAATTTTTTTTAAATTTATTTTATTTAACATATAGGTTTTTATCATGTCATATTGTGTAACCTGCTTTTTATCGTGTTCATGTTTAGAATAAATGACATAATTATCGTGTTGTGTTGGTGTTTGACCTTATCGTGTTCGTGTCTTATCATGTCATGTCTGACACGATATGCCGACCTTAATGTCAAGTTTGGTGGTGGACAGGAAAATAGTCAAAGGAAATCTGTTCATTGTTTGAGGCAAGAAGAAAGGTTCATTGTATATGTTCAGGGCACTATCTGAGGGAATGATTGTCTAACTTCAGAAGAAAAACAAAGTCTGGTTAATAGAATCTCGTGGCAAAATTTTTGCTTTGTAGATAAGAACCCTAGAGCCGCATGTCAAATTCAGTCTAAACATCGATGGAAAGATTTAGAAAAGCCAGTAAAAGGCGTTTGTGACAGTGGAGCTTAGGTATTTTGCAAGTTAAAGCTTCATCAATATATGCCGGTCGACAATGGGTTAAGAAAATCAGTGTTCTAGCAAATACAATCTCTCCAAGTCATCAACTTAATATGGAAAGTGTTGTGTGATGTTGTTCTTATGCTTTCCGAGTGGTTAGTAGTTCGTAGTGTCTTCAGACTGACTACAACTAGTGAAAAAAGAAAATCACAAAATACAAGTAGGGTAAGATCTACATGATGTTACTAGTGCATTTTAAAGACGATCAAAGCGTAGTTTGAAAATGTCAAAGGCTCCAAGTAAAAGACTTGTTAGGTATAATAATGTGGAAGCCTTGTCATTTTAAGCAAGTCCGCAATCATTAGATAATGCCCATATATATTAATGTATGGTTTATGTAGATAAGTTTATAGAAAGAAGATATATTCATTTAGTTTGAGTGTTGGCATTTACTTTTGTTATTCTTCTCAGCCAATTTATGTGTTCTTTTGGCATGACTTGTGTGTGGATCAACCTAATTATGTGTTTGGCTTATCAAGAAATTTTGCAACAAATTTGAGAGTAATCTCAATTATTCCGTGCTTCTTTTGTTTTCTAGAAAATACAAAGAACACCAAAATGCCTAGTGCTCTCTGGTCTGAGTTAGGGATGTGTTTAATAAGACTCTAGCCATAGCCTGAGCTACAACTTAAATTTTTGTGTTTAGTATAATATTTAAATTTTTTTCTTGTTTTATCTTTAGGATACCATTACGTAATTAAAAGGATACATCTGAGGCAACGATTTCAAGAAACTGATGGTATAACTTCGGATATTGTTAAAAAAATTGATAGTTAATATCCGTAGTTAGAGTATGTAGTACAAAAAAAAAATTTATTATTGTATAAATGTACAACAAAAAAATTTCATTATATTGCATTGAATATAAGGTTATTTTTTTGATACCTTTGGTTTTTATAGCTCTGTCATTGTTGTGTATGCCATCTTAGACACTACATATGATTGATCTTATTGTTGTGCCCATGGAATTAAACAAATGCATTTGTGTGTGAGTGCCATCTTCGTTACACTACACAGTGTTCCGGTTGTTGTAATTTGGGGGAAAAAACATTTGTCCAAAAGGAGGCACACAATCAGTTTTAATGATCCTTCTTGAACATGAATTCTCAACCACCACTAGCGAAGTAGTTCGTTCGTTTTACAGCTAGAGACTACTCGTTGAAGTAGGGGCGGATCTATGGTTTAGCGAGGGGTAGCATAGGTCTTCTGGATATGACTTAGATTTTGTTGAGTAATGGAAATTTCGTGTATATTTTTCTTGTTTTATATATAGGATACCATTGAGCAATATAAAAGATAGCCTTGAGTAATTCAGATGAGTAATTCCGGTTGACTGACGTTAGTTGCATGTGTTTTACTAATGAAGAGACGAAGATGAAGTATTTTAGTTTTCTGTTTTTACTTTAGTTAACATCTTTACCAATAAGATTATAGGAACAATATTGATAATGCGACCATGTCTTGTCAAGTTTTAAAAAGTAACATTGAGTTAAGTTTCAATTTACTTTTTATTTTCACATTTAAACAATATATATTTGCTAAATCACACGAGAACTTATTCCTTGAAAATGTAAAAAGATTTGAAAATGTAAAAAGATTTGAAAATGTAAACAGATTAAAGTACGTTTTAGTTTTCATATAACTAAACTCATGTAATGTATAAAAAAACATTTTGATGGTGCTATATAAACTTACTAGGTTAGTGATCCGTGGGCTCCACGGTTTAAAAACATATAAAAAATGTTATATTTAAAAGACTACATGGGTTGAATATTCTATACGTACGTATTAGAATTAGTTTATGTTAATTTGATGTTATGCACAACTATACTAAGTGACATACTTAAAAAAAATAAAATAAGATCTTCGTATTACGTAAGTAAATCACATATAATAGTGAATGAAAAATCAAAGCAATTATTTATAAACGATAAACTTTTATAAAAAATTAACACTTTCAAGTCATCTCTAAATTTACACCGGATGATACAACATATATTTGACCATGTCTAAACAATATATATTTGCTAAATCACATGAGAATTTCTTCTTTGAAAATTTAAAAAGATTAAAGTACTTTTTAGTTTTCACGTAACTACACACTCATGTGTATATAAATGTTTTGATGGAGCTATATAAAATTATTTTACAATGGTATTAATATCAAAAGTTATAACCACCATTAAGGATTGTTTTTAAACTTGCATATTAACTGGTAAAAAAGATTGGCCATTATGGTTATGGAAAACGTAAAAGTTTCTATTACGACCTTTAAAGTGAAAAGTTTTAGTTCCATTACTAATTTTAATATAATCTATCTAATAAATTAAAGTTTTTAGGGGGTAATTTTTTGAGGGGAAAACATAATTTATTTTATAAATGAAAGGTTGAGAGGGAAAATTGAGTATGAGAGTTTATAAAGACAAAATTTTGTGATTAATAATAATTTATAAAATTATTTATAAATTTTTAAATATAATAGTTATAATTTTTTAAAAATATTTTTATTCAACCAGTGTGAAATACACTGGTGTTAAACCTGGTCTATCTAATCATTCTCACTTTTGGGGGGCCACAAGACCCCAATTGGGCGGCAATTTTTTGAGGGGGGAAAAGAGTTTGAGCGGCAATAAGGAATTTGGGCGGCATTTTGATGTGAGTAGGTTTTGGGTGCCGATTATATGGTCTCATTTTTGGAAAATATCAATCGGTTTCTAATTGATTTAATCTCACAGTTTCAATTTCACTATTTCTTTATATAGATTCATCTCACAGTTTCAATTTTATATAATGAATATCTCATTCATTTTCTTAACCCAGATCCACCTTCCTTTAATTAGAAGAAAGTCGATCAATTCCAACGATTTACTTGATGATCGAAATCTTCCAGAATCACTATAAGGTAACCGTATTTCAATCAAAATTAGGGCTCATTCTTCTTTTATTTGATTGCTTTATATATTTACGCCATATTGATCCTTCACTCACATCTACTTCACTCTTATCTGTAAATCGTACGGTAATTTGTTTCCGATTTCTAGGTTTCGATGTATGCTATCTTTTGATGTTGTTTCAGTTCGTGATTCTAAAGGCTTTGTGTATAGATGTTGTTTTGTGATTTAAGTTCGTATAGATGTTGTTTCAGTTCGTGATTCTAAAGCCTGTTTAAGAACATGTTTGTGTTTATGTATGTATAAAGTTGTTGTTTCCTGTTTAAGAACATGTTTGTGATTTAAGATCGATTTATATTGTTGTGGGTCAAGTCAACCCGAGCCAGTTATGTAGCAAATAGGACCCTCATTTCATACCACTTCTTGCAAGCACCTTATTTAAAACCTTTTTGTCTATACACATGTATATTGTTCTAAACATGCTTTAAGTTGTATGTTACTGTTTTTGTAATTTGTCAAGTATCCATTTGTTGTCTATAACATATGAAATTATGAATACTTAACTACATTGTTTGTAGTTTACTCATAGAAAATGTGTTCAAAGATGATGTTTTTGTTTTTGCCTGTTTGTTATGTAATAAGACAACATATGTTTACTCAATATGCAACAACATTATATGCACCAACATTATTTACAGTCTATTGATCCTTTAAATACGGGTTCAAAGTCACAGAGAACAACATTCAATCTTTCACGATAATCAAGTACTATGATGTTTAAATTCGGCCTTTTAGATTCAGTTCTTGATCTGTTTCAGTTAATCGACATTTACATTAGCAGGTTTTGATCAATAGGTATATATATTGTCTGTTGATATTGTTTGCATTTGCATCTCTTGATTGTAATTCTCAAAGTTTCATTAGCATATCAAGATCAGTGATTTTAAATCAAAAGTTGTGACCCACAGGATGAGTTTTAATATGGATTTAAAGGCCGGGTACTTTGGTTTTAATTTTGGTTGTGGATATTTTATTAGGTGAAATCATATGATTAATTGATAGTTGGGTTTCTTGAAATTGTCCGAAGTTTAACATAAACTGTTTTGAGGTGCTTGGATTGGTTAATTGTAAGTATTGTTAAGAACCATTTTAAATCTAATGCCATTTTGCTGCAAAGTTATAAAAAAAACTTTAAACCTTGATGCATATTTTGAATCTACAATGATTTTAAACCTTAATGCAAAGTTATAAATCTACAATGATTTTAAATCTAATGCCATTTTAAATCTGTAAAGTTTATCATAAGTTTTACTTCAACATTCTAATTAATGCCATTATGCTGCAAAGTTATAAAAACTTTAAACCTTAATGCATATTTTGATTAAATACTTTCATTCGGCTCACTTGGAATTTTGATTAAAGACTTTATTAAAAAAATTTATAATTGTATTCTTCATTGTTTTAAAATGGACAAAGAGGTGGTTGTGGGTCAACTCAAAATGTTGTGAAGTATCCATCAGTTGTAGGTTTCTGTTTTTGTTATTTGTCAAGTATCCATTTGTTGTCTATAACATATGAAATTATGAATATTGAACTACATTATTTGTAGTTTGCTCATAGGAAATGTGTTCAAAGATGATCTTTTTGTGTTTGCCTGTTTGTTATGTAATTAAACAACATATGTTATAAAGTCTAACATATATTAATAAAGTCTATATGTAGCAACAGGTTATGCAAACCATATTTACTTGCTAATAAGTTTGGTAGATAATCTACTGTTTGAATAGTAGAAGGATGAGCTTGTAGATGGTGTGAATCTTGGAAAGTTTTGTATTAGCTAATTTACTGTTTCTTTTCTTTGCCTGTCGATGATACATGCTATAGTTCTGTAAATTTACATCTTTTCTTTGCCTGTCGATGATAGATGTATGCAATAGCTTACTTTGTTACCTTAATTGAATGCATGTGACATTTTTAATATTCTTTCTCATTTAGCTTTAACTTTATATATAAACTATTTAATAAATATTTTCATATAGATATAGAGTTATTACTGCAAAGGTACATGATGAATGTATGAAAATCAGGGTTGTGGTCCATCAAGTATTCAAGTGTATTTAAAAGTTGGTTAAAGAACTAAATTTTGACAGTAAATAAGATAATCCTACTAACTATAAGGCAACCACTATGTTAGAGGTATTTTTAAGTGATTATATTCATCAGCATGATATGAGTTTTGTTAGTAAACAACCATCACTTTAAGTGTATTTAGATAGTTACTACCATCAGCTCCTTCATTCTGTTTAGAAACCTCATTTAGCTTTAACTTTATATATAAACTATTTAATAAATATTTTCATTCTTTTACTCATTTAGCTTTAACTTTATATATAAACTACTTAATAAATATTTTCATATAGATATAGAGTTATTACTACAAAGGTACATGATGAATGTATGAAAATCAGGGTTGTGGTCCATCAAGTATTCAAGTGTATTTAAAAGTTGGTTAAAGAACTAAATTTTGACAGTGAATAAGATAATCCTACTAACTATAAGGCAACCACTATGTTAGAGGTATTTTTAAGCGATTATATTCATCAGCATGATATGAGTTTTGTTAGTAAACAACCATCACTTTAAATGTATTTACATAGTTACCACCATCAGCTCCTTCATTCTGTTTAGAAACATCATTAGGTGTTTTAGGTGTATGCACATTTTCACGATTATAATATCAACTCTATTTCTATTAATAGGTAAAACATTGTCATCTTTATTCTAACTTAATTATTTTTACTAAGATGTATTTGGTATAGAACATTAACTTAATTTCAATCATGTTATGTGTGATCAGATAACAGTAAACAGTTTTGTTATGTTAATTGTTTAGCAGCCTTATATGAATTTGGGCACTCATTTAATCGTGTTCTCTTTACAATCCTCTTTTATATATAGACTTCAATGCTCTTTTAGTCAAGGTTCTTTACATATATGGTATTTTATTTCTAATGATGTGTATTTCATTTGTATTGATAACAGCAGTAATGGAGCATAATAACATTACCCTCATTAAGAATATCCATTTAACAAATGATGATCTTACACTGAAACTTCGAATTGTCCGTCTATGGAAGTTACCCGATCACATCAATAAGAAAGAAGTTTATTCAATTGAGATGATTCTCATGGATGAAGAGGTATTTTATAACTTTGTAAGATCATATAAATTACAAATTTATTTTAACATCACTAACATAACATCTTATTCTTATTGCATAGGGGACTAAAATAACTGGCACTGTTAGTAAAAGGTTTCTCTCAAAGTTTACTCGTCTGCTTAATGAAAATATCAATATCTTTGTAATCAAGCCAAACTTCGGTTCTGTGAGGTCTTCGTATAAGTATGTAGACAACACGAATAAAGTCGTTTTTGGTTCAAGTACTAAAGTTGAACGTTGCAATGTTTTTAACGGGCCCCGGTTTGGCTTCTCTTTTACTTCCTTCAAAGCAATTTCGGAACATACTCTTCGTGAAGTCTTAGCATTGGTTAGTAGACTTATATAATAATCTTTACTTAACTTTATATACTCATTTTAACACTTATATTTTATATTTACAGATGTCATAGGTGAGGTACATGATTTACAACCCATTAGGACATTCTTGAATGGTGAAGGGATTCCCACGAAACAAGCTACATTTAAGATTCAAGATTTAGAGTAAAGTTTCTTATATATGAAGTAAACTATAATATTTACATAAATAATTTTTTATGTTTATTAAAGTTTTATTTTAACAGAGGCCAAGTAATGTCCGTAACCTTATTTGCAGATTATGCTGAAAAATTTATTGAGTATCTTCAGAAAAATCCAGAGGAGGTTCGTTACAAAGTTATTCTTCAATTTGGAAGGATAAAGTGGTTCCAAGGTTTGTTGTTATCTTAGTGGATTATATGTTCATTCATATTGTATTACATTTCCTATTTTGTTCTAATATATCTAATAATAACAAGAAATCCAGCTGTTAATACTTCTTACAATGTGACAAAGTTATTTATCAATGACGATATCGAGGAGATCATTACTTTTAAAAAGAGGTAACTGTATTTTTCTATTCTTTTCCCTTAATGAACCTAATTCACCCATACTACTATTAAACTTCTTTTTCAAACAGTATAACCACCAATGATAAGTGCACCAGTTTGTCAACTAATCTGAGCAAAGGGTCTTTCATATCGATAGCTACAGATGATGAGTTGTTTTTAAAGACTGAATTCATCAATATTGAAGAAGTTAGTGAGATAAAAGAGGTGAGAATCTAACTTTTAAATTTAAAGATTATTATGTAATTTAAGTAAGATTAACTAACTTTTCTTCTTATCAATTTAAAAGGAAAAGCATGTTGTTATACTGGCAACTATCATTAGTTTCATCGAGGATAAACCATGGGGCTATTTTGGATGCACTAAATGTTACAAAAAGGTGGAACCCGTTATTCTTATTGATGATAAGCCAAAGTCTCATGCTGAAGTTGATGAACCAACTATTTATCATTGTACCAAGTGTTTGATAGATGTTAGAATTCCAATTCCAAGGTTGGTCAATCGTTATGATTTAAATAAACATTGTTTAAAATTATAATTCAACAACTCATATTATCATATTTTATATAAAAACATTAGGTTTCGGATCGAAATTCGCGTACAAGACCATACTCGTGTTCTATCTTTAACCCTATTTGATCGAGAAGCCAAAAAGATACTCAAAGTTTCTGCAAAGGATTTGATTGGTTCTCAATCCAAACAAGTGATAGAAAGTAATCAAGAGGTATACTTCTTTATTTATATACTGCATTATAACTTTTGATATTGTATTTTGAGTTTTCTTGCAAATAGTTCTAATGTTTTTTTATTTTGTAGGTTTCTGATTTTTATGCTTATCCACCTTTGTTGACTACACTTCTTCAGAGGAAATTTGCATTTAAGATAGAAATCTCTAAATTTGTTTTTGATCACAGTTTATCTGTTTATGGAATCAACAAAATAAGTGCAGACGATAGCATGATTAGTCAACTTAACCAAAAGGTTGACCGTGAACAGGTTCAAATTTTATTTTACACAAGTTATAAGTTTAATCATACATACTTTTGCTAACATGATTTTCTATGTAAATTCACTTATAACTATATTATGTAGAATGAATGAATGAAGGAACTGTATATTAATATGGTAACAAGATAAGCATATATGTCATCATATTTTTATTAAAATATCATTTTTCTTTACATTTAGTTTTAGACTTTGAAGAGTATGGAAATTACTTGGTATATATAGGTAAATCATTTAGAGATGAATGAGAATTGGAATTACAAAGTACATCTTTCATAATAGAATTTTCTTTGTAACAACATGCTTTAGGTAAAACTGTAAGATGGTTTTCATTTGTTGCTCATGATACCATGTTTTCAAGAGAGTCAATCTATATGTTACTGCATCTGTGTTTCTCTGTTTTCCATTTTTCAGTTTGTTCAGATTGTTACTGTAATTAGCTTGCATGTAGCCTACTGTTCTTTTTGTTGCAAGACTTCAATGCAGGAAATATAATGTTGTTTTGGTTTACTCTTTATTCTTTATAACTAATAGATTATAATTATATTTTCAGCCTGCTGAATCTGATTCTCAACGTGTGACATACATGTTCGTTGCATCACAAGATACTACTACTATGAAGGTATAATCTCTATCTAATTTTGAATGAACATTTTATACGTACAATCACAAAAGAACTGAAATAACTAATTCTGGTAATTTTGTTGAAACAGGATGTTGTTTCTACTACAGATGATAATGTAACTCCTGCTTCTCACACTGAAAAAAGCACTGCAACAAGTCCATTGGTTCGTGCTAAAAACTCTGCAGTTTCTTCTACAAGTTCTGATTTAAAGCACAACCTCTCTGATGCTTACGATGTTAATCCTCCTACAGCAAATTTAACAACTAAAAAAGACCGCAGTTCTGTGTCGTCAGGGCAAGCAGATCAAGTTAAGCTTTTGGTACCTAAAGTGGAGAAGTAAGTTTCATTTTCAGTGGATAATGGTGTTGATTGGTTTTACCACAACTATTGGTTGGTTTATTTTTGTTTGTTTGCGAATGGGTCATAAACATACTTTTCGGTAATGTGTTTCAAATTGCTTTGGTTAATTAGGTTCATTAAGGAAAAACAAGTCATATATTTTCATCAATGTGGTGTTGATTGGTTTACCATCAATTAGGTTTTTTTTGCTTGATTGTCTAATGGTGTTGATTAGTTTGTTATAAACATCATATCATAAATTTATCTTTCGTCATGTTTGGTTTAAAACAGAGGCTTTGGTTATCTTTTACATATCACAAATCTCTTACACAGAATGTTGATTCAATGCTTATCGAAAAGCATAATCTGAATGTACAACTCATGGAGCTCACTGATAAACTCAACAATGTGAAAGATGTTCAGAGTTCATTTGTTGAAATGCCAATCGATGTAAGAGAAAAGATGTGCACCAAAGAATGCTTTCAACAATGTGAACACTACAGAACATATTCTTTCAGGATTTGGGATAAATTCAAGGATGAAGAGAAAAGGCACAAGAATCTGCAAGAACAACACAAATCATCTGATCAAAGAATCGCATGTCTCCAAGAATCAATCAAGAAAAGTGAAAGAGAAGCAATGTATATCAAGAATGAAGCTGCAAAATCAAATGCACACTCATCTAGTGTGATCAAAAATTTGCAAGAAGAGATTACAATGTTGAAGAAACTATCTGAGTTGGTTAATTCAGAAACTATAGTCTGAAAACCAAACTTCAAGAAAAACAAGAGAAATTCACAAGTCTTCAAGAAGATCACAAATTGTGTGAAGATAGACTCAAATCTCTTACACAGAATGTTGATTCAATGCTTATCGAAAAGCATAATCTGAATGTACAACTCATGGAGCTCACTGATAAACTCAACAGATCACAATTTGATCTTGTTCAAAGAAGAAGTCGAAAAAGGAAAGTCTGTTGAAAAGAAAGATGAGAGATTAGTGCCAACCGGAATTGTTGGATCACTATCTTCTCAAGAAGAAGAAGAAGAAAAGACACAAGAGTTTCAGTCAAAGAAGAAGAAGAAGAAGAAGGTTAGAAGAAAGAAGAGCAAAGCCAAGAAGAACAAGACAAAGGCCGCTTCATCTGATTCTACACAACAGTTTCCTTCAACTCCAAAGTCTCAAGATTCCGAATCCCCGAGTGACTCAAACAGTGACGTATACTGTTTAGTCTGTGACTCTGAAACTCATCATATTTCAGACTGTATCTACAGTCAAGGTGTCTTCCCTTATGGTTCAAAAGGTGACAAGTTCAAGACTTCAGCTCCTTCAAGCAAGCTTCAACAAGACTCAAATGCCAAAGCTTCTCAGAAACAACAATCTTCAACAGCAAAGACTTCTTAAAAGCAAAGAAAGAAGTCTCCCTTCAAAGCTCATCAGAAGTATTGCGAGATATGTGAGATGTACAATCACACGACAACGGAATGCTGCTACAACAAGTACTGCACCAACTGTCAGATGTACAACCACGACACAATGGAATGTTACTACAACAAGTATTGCTCTATTTGTGACATGTTCAATCACAACACATCTGAGTGCTTCTACAAGCCGAGAAGGTCAGTCCAAAGAAATTCATCACGTGCATACCCTTCCAGTTATTTTTCTAACTTTAAAAGATCTCATCATAGACATTCTTTTGATGAAAATCAAAATGTCAATGATTCATGGGCACCAAAGTTTGTCAAAAACAAAAAGAGAAATCACAATTTAAATGATAAAATGATTCCAATAGTGAATCAATCTTTGAATATGAAATATAGTCAACAAAACCTGTTTTTAAAAGAAATTCATAATCTATTTGAAAATGACTATGATTACTCTTTTGACAAACAATCCATGAAAGAAGATGAAGATACAAATTATACTGTATCATCAAAACCACCACCTGAAGGTATTCCTTGCACTTATGAGAATATCACTTATGTTGATGAATTTGGACGACCCAAAACCGAAATGGCTTGGGTCATTACCTCTAACTAATTTGTTAGCGTGTTAGGGACAGTTATGGAGGCCGGTCAAACAAAGAAAAGAAGACCGTGGCTGATCCCTTATCATGACAAGATACCGAATCTTTTTCATGATGCTTTCGATGCAACTGACATCAAATGGAGTTGGAAAGAAAAAGGAATCATTGCAGGAATTTTAAAAATATTTTCAAAAATCAAACAATAATGGCAGTGCAAGAAACAACCGATGTTTCATTTCGTCTGTTTAGATTAATTTATTGCATGCACTCTTCATACATTAGATAACATATCTGCCATTTTCTTTTCATTAAACTTTCAATTTTCTTAGAAATTTAAAAGATTAGGGGGAGAAATCATTATTAAAAAAATGATAAAATCAGAAAAATCCAAAAATATGTTGAATCTACTTACACGTACATGAGAAATGATAGTACACTAGAGTTATTCAACGCATCATTTTAAATAATAAAGACTGAAGCGTGAAAATTGATGTGCGAGACGGCTCAGAAAATTATACTAAACAAGTATATTCTTTGATGATTTAACTAAATTCTAATGAGTTTTTGTGGTTGAAACATATCAAGTGCACATGTATTGTCTATACAAATCAAATAAATATCTAGTGAAGCATCCAATTTACATTGGGTAACGATGCAATCTATTCAGTGTGATGAACCGCATCGTGAGCTTCTTTGTTGTGGTATCCACAGACCTGAAGTCTCACACGAAGTCTCTTTTGAGCTTCAAGATGCAGCAAAAGATTCCCAAGGTTGGAACAAAAAGAGTCCCAAATGTGGACAGTCACCAAACAAATTCCAAAAAAAGAATTCAGAAGATTCCCAAGGGGAACAATAGGAAATGAAAAATTCCAAAATAGAATTCAAAAGAAGTCCCAAAGTGGACCAAATCCAAATAGAACCCAAATTCCACACTGTTTATGATTGTAAGTGACCTGACGTGTTGAGTTGTTCTCGGGTTATTTAGATGAAGTGTATAACTTTCTAATGTGCAAGGTATGGGTCACTCAAAACTTATTCCTAATCAACATAATTGATCATCAAGAATAGAAAAAGTAAGTGTGTCACTTCGAGCTAATTGATTTGTTCAACAATTCATCACTCAGTTACTTCACATTTCAAATGTCTATTCTCAAAAACTGCAAAACATGTGTTGGATAAATTGCTAGTATGATCTCATTGCAGGTTAAAGATTCATAAATGTAAAGAGAAAACTCCAATAATATCAAAAACATTGAAATATTTAAAACACCAAAAAGATTGTCATTTTAATCTTTTTCTTTTGTGTTGGCAGTTTATCATGTGTTATTAATGTAGGAGTTGTTCATCAAGCAATATCTCATCCGATTGAGAACTTAATCTTTACATTGATGATAAATGCACATTATTGCATGAGTTTTAATGCTTTTCTTTGAGTTGCAGGAACTGTTTCCATTGCAGAACAAGCTTCCACGCGACTTGAAGACGTTCCTGTTTAAGCCTGATTCTAGTCCAAAGATCTCCAAGTCAGATTGCTGAGTGTTAAGAATCCTCCTCTTAATATCTCATACACAGATCCCATTTACCTCTAAAGCAAAAGTTGAGGGGGAGTATTCTAGTTCAAAGAAGTCTTCGCATTCTACTTCAACCGTTGAAGAAGATCCTGTTGCTGATATATAGATTCACCGGAATCTACTCTCTGCTTATTCTTTTCATAACATTTGATGTTACACAAATGGGAGAGAAGAATGCAGATTGCTTGTTGAAAGACAGAGTTTTGATAGCATCATCTTAGGGGGAGTACTATGCATACCAAAACTTTAAGTTGCTCTCTATACTCGTCACATGAAGATTTAAGCTGATATGTCGGATTTGTAAAGTGTCATCTTAGGGGGAGTACTGTTGGGGTTATTTGAAGATGTCACTTTCAAAATATAAGCGAGTGAAGATATCGAGCATCATCACGAGCAAGCACGGGTGAAGACGTTCATAATTTGTATTTGTCTTAGAATATTTGTATAATCGTTTCGTGCTTAAATGCGCGTTTGTGCTTAACTGCACGTGGTTAGGTTGAAATGTAAGGTGAATGGTATGGACTATAAATATCATCACCTAGGTCATTTGTTTAAAAGGTGGCCTACATTTCATTCCATATCCTTGGTAACCTCTCCATTGATCTAATACAACTCACCTATTCATATTTATCATCATCTTCATCATACCTTGCATTGATCTTCATGAGCATTCAAGCATCAATACGTGATTAGTGAGATTCCGCATCACTGATCGCAAACAACATCACCAAACAATCTCAGATTTAGATCCAAGCTCGGTTCGTCTAGAACTATCATATTGTTTAAGCCTAATGGGATGACATTGTGATTGACTAATTAAATTGATTGTCAAAATCATGTTTTAGTAATAACAAGACAAGTTTAATTTGTAGATTGTAAAATAAGTATTCATGTACTATATTAAAGATTATACCATTCACTTAGTTTTAATATGTGAACCATTTGCATACATTGATATAGTCTCCTAAAAACATTTATATCCGAATTTAATTTACATTATACTTATCAAAGATTATATTTTGTATCATAACATTTTTTACTAATGAATTTTATTTATTTGTCAGTTATCTATAATTCATAGAATAATTCAACATCGTCATCTTTCTATACCACACAACACTTTGTGCTTTAGTGATGCAACAACAAATTCTACATGATGGATCATATAAACTACTGCTTTGAGGACTTTAAGAGACTATAGTACATGATGAACAAAATTTGGAACACAATCTTTCCCGACATGAAGAAAGGTACACACCTCATATATCTTTAAATCTATTATTTTGAGAACACAAAATGACAGTCAACTTGAAAATAAAATGTTAAAATGGCCAAAATACATGTTTGGAAATGATCGTTGAAACCAATTAATTCACTTTAGGAAATGATTGAGGGGATTACATAATTGAACTTCATAAAAATAATTGAATGTTATATTTTGGTATGATTTAGTTGATTTTACATATTACATAATTTTAAAAACAATATTTAGTTTGTTATAAAAAAAGAAGATTTAATTACTTAATTAGTTGACATCTACATAAGGAAAATCATAAGTACAAAACACAAACATATAACATCTTCTTTCTCTCAGCGTTGTTATCCGCCAGAAACATGAATCAGTAAAATCCCCTCTACGTAGCCAAGCATCTTAATCAATTTCCGGTTACTTTTCAGAGTAGATGTAACTAATACGTGGGTGTGTTTGTGTACTAATGGTCTCTTTGTATATATATCGTGTGAATGTAACTACATATATATAATGTTCATTGCTATTATCAAACAATAAGTGTGTATGTGAGTAGACAATTGTAGTTTTTAGGTTATACATAAAATCATCATCATTAGGAAATCGAGTTTATATATGTATGATATTACATCAGCGTCGTCCATGTATGTATTAGATGTATGGATGTAAGTGTAGAAGTATATTAGCATGTATAATTGAATCATTATGTATGTGTGTAAAATCAATTGGCGAGTATAATGGTATTTAGTTGTTTTTTTCTATATTATTTGCTCTAAATTATAGTTTGTTAATTTTTTTTCTTTTCTTTGCCTGTCGATGATACATGTTGTAGTTCTGGGAATAAATTTACATTTTTTGCCTCTCAAGTAGCAACATTGTAAATTATGTTTCATGTATGCAATAGCTTACATTTTATAGTGTATACATTTCTATCCACTAGGCTCTTATACTCATTGATTCTGTAAATTTGACAATAACCTGGGGATTATGCTATTTAGCTGTTTTTTTAATGCCATTTTGATTGAAAGTGAAACTTGACTTTAAAACTTAATGCATATTTTGCTTAACGAGATTCATTCAGCTGTGTTGGAATTTTTATCTAGACTTTATGCCATTTTTATGTAAACTTCATTACCCGTTTTTTATAAATTACTTTTAATGGAGTATGATGATGTTTATTCTATTGATTTGAATGTAAATTTCTCCTCTGTGGTTACAAAGAAAGTACGCATCTTTTAAATGATTTTTGATTGCATATTGCCTTATGGGTAGTCAGTAGTCTTACAACAATTGCTTAAATTCATCATCATGATCTCATTTTGGTTTGTGAAAAAACATCAATGTAATTACAATATATTGATCCTTTAAATACAGGTTGATATTCCCATAGACGAACATTCAATCTTGAACTATAATCAGTAACCACATCCGTATTGTCTGTTGATGTTATATGAATCTTCATCTAGCATGCTTACATTCAAATATATATTAGTGTTAATGGATCTTTATCTATATATTTATAGTGTTTTAATTATGGTTTGAATGTAAAACTTTATACGTATGTATATGTAGTAAAAAATCAGCATCACCAATGATCCAGTATATGTATGTTTATGGATATTTATCTAAAGATTATACATATAAAGGTTGTGTTAACTGTTTGTTATAAGTATTTAAATTTTTTTTTTCTATTTGCTTATTTGTATTAATTAAACCGTAATTGAAATAATTTTATATAAGATAAACAAATTATAAAGATCAAGTAACTAAACAACAGTGTAGTAACTAGAGTAACTGTATTTGCTCTAAATTATAGTTAGTTAAAAAAAACATTTCCACGGCTAGGTACTTAACAACCATTTGTGATCAATACAATATTTTGTTTTATCTATTAACTAGGTTTAATACCCGTGTATACACACGGATTTGAATTAAAGTTTTTCAATAACCTTATAATTAAAGAATCATATAACTATTAATTTTTATTTAACTTATTAATCATTTTACGTATAAGTAACAAATGAATAAACAAAATTTACATAATCACATTACATATAATCAACAAATGATATAATAAATGATTTATTGAATAAAAGTACATGATAGGTTCAATTGGATCGTGAATATCGCTCAATGATCAGAATAACATAAACACAAACACAGTTTAATCATTAACACAATTCATACTAATAATTCTCTTTGTATATTGATGATCAAAGCAGTATTGTGATACAAGGTGCAGGAGAAAATAAATCACACACACAAGTTCTCTCTCTTACGTGAAAAATGTGATCTAGCCTCTCTCCTCACACTCTCTCACTACATGCTTTATAGCAAACAAATACAAGTTTAAGGAATATAACAAAATAGACCCTAAACTATATACAAACATATAAACAAAATACAAAGTAAATCTTAATCTAGGAAATAACCCTAACAGTACTCCTCCTAAGATTTATCTTTGAATCTTCAGCAAAATCTTCAAATCTTTTTCATCTTTGTTCAGCATCAATCTCTTTCTACCAATCTTCTGGTTCGTCTTTGACATTCAGCAGCTCTTTTCCTTTAAATTCTTCTTGTTCCTTCAGTGCTTCTTCAATGCAAGACTTGAACTTTTCAGCTATCTTTGCTTGTCTTGGTTTTGATTCGTTGGTAAGGATTGGGCAGGCATTCATGCGTCTTAGAGAATCCAGATTTAAACCTGCAAAGTCAATGTTAGCATAATATTCAAACGGCATCTCCTGACCTTTGACTTTCACCTCCAAAGTACCCTTTGCACTAATTCTCATAAATTCTATCTCTGGTATGTCAACCCTCACGAGATTAGAGTTCAGCAATGCCTTTCGTACACGAATCTTTTCAGTTGCAGCAGCTATCACTTCTATCATCACTACGAACAACTTCCTATCAGCTTCAGCAAGTTTATCTTTACACTTCTCCATTCTGCAACTTCTTAGATAATCAATATAGGATGGATGAAGCATCTTCAACTCAAAAGTACTAAATAGAGTAATCATGTCTTTATCCCAATCTTCCAAATTCCGAACAAGCTTCAACTCAAAGGTTTCTTGATTATAGAAGACTCTAAGTATAGGCTTTGTCAATTGCGAACCATCAATCACTTTCAATCCTGGATTCGTCACCTTATCAAAGTACTCGTCTGAAAACTCCTCCAGATACATATCTTCACTGACAACCAATCTCTTCTTCTTTCTTTCTTTCTTCGCTTGCACATACGCACTGTCTTCTTGTTGTCCTCTGAAGTCAAGATATTTCGGTGGTCTGGCTATCCCGGCATCAAGTAGCATTGCACATTTATCACCACGCTCAGCATGCGTGTGATTTATCAGCCTGAGTTTGTGCAGCTCTTTCAAGTCTTGAACTTCCAGTTTGAAAATGCTCGAGTAATAATGATATACGTCACATAAACCATTAACTCTTTTTATCATAAAAGCATCAAACACTTCATCGTATTTCCATGCAATTATCTTCACCTTCTTGTTCTTCTCCGGCACAATCATTGAATCAAGTAATTCAGCGATTGACTGACCTTTACTCAGCAGTGACCTCACCACATCACCTGCTGTGGCTGATTTATGCCATGATTCACGAACATCTATCGGTATGTTATAAGATTTGACTTCACTTGGAAACATATCCATCAATTCGTGCCTTTTCTTGTGAGCATTTTTAGGTAAAGCCATCACTGGTATCTCCTTCGGTCCAAGAACTTTATATCTCTTTGTCAGCTCGAAGTATTGAGGATTGTTATAGTCCAAATAAAACATACGATTGTACATTTTTTCGGTCTTCATAAAGCTAATAACAATCTTCCTCAGTGACTCAGATTTCAACCTCTTCAGAGTCCTATACGGATAATTTCTTGAGCTCAGCCAACTACGCATATCTGTACTTGACATTTCTTCCGGATTTTGGTGATACAATTCAGTTGGAGGCAAGTCTTCAATATTCAAACTTTCTTGCAATGGAGTCCATTCACCCATCTCAACAATAAATTCCTTTTTATCAGCTTCGGTTTTGTCTTGGGCAATCAAACACTTTTCATATTCTTCATTTATCTGGCTCACAGTCAACCCATTCAAAAACACAGAATTATACTTCATCCTCTCAAGATAAGCAAATCTTTGATCTAAATCATCTGGAATCTCTTCAACAACATTAGTTTCTGGCTCAGCTTCATTTTCAGATTCAGTAAAGTCTATATCATCCAAATCATCCAAAGCTTCAATCATAGGTGCATTGTCAGTTTGAATCGGCTCAAACTGACTTGCGTCTTCTGGTACAGTTTCAGGCATATCAACAGCTTCAGATTGAATCGGCTCAATCTGAACTGTTTCTTCAGAACCAACTTCCTTCTCACTATCTGTTACCTCAAATACTTCAGTTTAAGCTACAGATTCAGATTGAATCGGCTCAATCTAAACTGTTTCTTCAATTCGTGCCCTTTTTGAACTACCTTCATCACCTGTAATTTCTGGAACTGCATCTAACTTTCGTTTTCCCTCAGCCTTGTCAGTATTGACAGTTTCAGCAACAGCTTCATCGGGAATAATGATTGGAGATTCCACCCTTATACCAACATTTGTAGTGCCTCGTGCTCTAGTCAGATACACTTTTGGTACTTGAGCCGCTTCATTCATTTCAACTACTTCATCTGAAAAATCTTTATCAGATGTTGAACCAGATTTCTTCGGTTGAGCTTCTTCCAGCCATTTCTCCAACATCTCTTTTTCTGCATCCAATGTATTGCATTCAGCCTTCAATTCCGTATAATCGAATTTCAGATTCTCATGTTCCTCCTTCAATTTTTCATACTCATCCTTCAACTTATCATGATCAATCTTCAACTTAAGATGATCTGCATCCAACTCTTTGAAAGTTTTCAGGTTTTGATTATGAATATCCCAATACTCATCAAACCTTTTCCTTTTCCTCTCATTCGACGCTTTCAACAGTTCATTTGCCTCTACCAACTTTTGTACCATCTCCTCTAACTCAGCAATCCTTTTCTCATTCTTATTTTCTTCAACACTTGACACAAAATTTGGTGAAGACTCCAAACTTTGTTCAATGTTTTGCGCAATAGGTGATGATGTAGTGGGTATATCAACAGAAATAGGATCAGTAACGCCAGCATCAGCTTCTTCAACTATTTGTGCAATAGTTTCAGCTTCGGCCATTACCTCCTGAGCTATCTGAACTACATCTATCAGTTCAGGCTCTATCACATTCGGTTCCTCTACAATCACAGGCTTTATTACTGGTTTCGATCTTTTTCTTCTAACATACTGAACAGTAATATCCTTTGGAGCTTCAGAGACTACTTCTTCTTCAACAGAAACAACCTCAACAGGTTCTTCTATCACAATAGGCTCAATGACTTCTACATTTTCAGTCTCTAAGTTCATTGGTTCAGCTGTTTCAACACGTTCTGCCTCCTCTGAATCAGATTCAGCATTATCACCACCATCATTACCATCATCACTATCACTATCTTCTTCATCTCTATCATCATCATCATCAGGTTCATCCTCTTCATCTCCTGCATGACGAGCATCATACTCATCATCATCAAGTAGATTATCAGGCACCTCATCAATAAGGTCCTGTGGATTCACAATCTCACCATGAGAAATGTGATGATAGACTACATCAACTTCTTCTTCATTATTTGCTATATCTCTCATATAGGCAAATAGATCCACATTAGGCACATTCCCGATACTCATCTTTCTGTAAGATAGATCGTTCATGTCCTCAGTATATAATATACCTCCAGAATAACCTTCGGCTCTGATGATAGGATATGCAACATTGATCATCAGTTGTAAGAATCTCGGGTACATGAGAAACTTAAACCTCTTGCCCTTTACCAAATTAAATACAAACCCATTCATGATCCATCTTGACATGTTGAATGGTTTGTTCTCTGCTATGGCAACAATCGGGGATGCTATATCTGATGGAAAGTTGTCAAAACCTGCACTCCTCCTGGACATGCATTGTTGAACAACATAGCATAACAGCTTAAATTTCTTCCCCAAATTTGCCCTATAAAACTGTGACTTTGGAAACACAGGTGGATGACCCATATTAACAAAGCACGATTGGCACTCAGCCATGGTCAACTCATCATTCATTCCCACTTCATCTTCATCAATCCTTAAGGCATTTCTGATTGCTTCTTCAGAAACTGTCAATACCATATCTCCAGTAATATTCCCTCTGACAACAGCAACACCATTATCATCTCTGATCACTTTTGCTGTTCTCCAAAAACTCTTAATCAGCCTTGCATATATGACCGGTTTGGCACACATAGCATATACATATTTTGTCCTCTTAATAAACTTGATCATATCTCTGTAACCATCAGTTTCAGGGATAAATTCATCCAAACATGCCACCAAATTGTGTTTGGGCTCAAACTTCAAACTCTCCATCTGTCAAAACAAACATAAAAACACAAACAAGACACATGTGTTAGATTTTTCATCAATAAACTTCAAATTTTCATAAGTATTTTGAATAACAGTTAACATGTAAAACATTCACATAATCATTTTTAAATCCTAAATTGTTCTAATAACCTGATTTTCATCATTTTGTTCAAACAACTTTGAATTTTAATGATTATACAACATGTTTCAATTTAACAGTTTAACACTTAAGGATCACAAATTTGAAAGTTATAAGATGAAGTTGTTTAACATGTTTTAGTTCAGATTTAACATGGATTTGTCACTTTTAGCACACATTTCATCATTTTGAAGTTTAACATTTAAGAGCTTTCAAAGTTCATCAATGGCGATTTTGACTGTTATGACAATTTTGATTGATTCAGTTGGTTTTAAGGTGTTTTGGTGCAAATGAGTGATTGATTGTTAATGATCGACAGGTTTTACACTTAAAACAACATTCGATTTTGGTTTTAACACACACAATCAAAGTGTCGATTCAGTGATCAAAAACACTGTTCATCATCGTTTTTCATTTTATCGGTCGATTCGCAGGTTTATCAAGAACAAATCACAAGGACAATACCTTATTCAGTCGATTACACTTGTTACAGAACAATGACTGAATATGATAATCAAAACGATTTAGGTACAGAGGATTTGCTTGAAAGTGAATGTGAAAAATGATAAGTGTTTGTGAAGAGGCGGGTTGTTATATCGTCAAAAATTAGGTCAAACATGAGGTGCCGGGTCAACAAAATGGGACGGGCAAGCTTAAAAAGCCCAATAAGCCTTGCCGGGTCAAGCACTGTTGATCCGTGTCATGCACTGTTGTGACGGGTCATGTACTATTGGGACAAGTCACAACATGTGAAACACACTTGACGGGTCAAACACTGTAGAGACGGGTAAGTCACTGTAGTGACGGGTAAAGGTTAGGAACAACTACACCTGATGGGTTTTATTCATCACCCGGCAGAATAGTAGTCTTCATAACATCACCCGGCAACCTTTCTTCATCACCCGGCAACACAGTTGCTTTTCTTTCATCCGGCTTGCTTTCTTCATCACCCGGCATGCCTTCTTCACACGGCAGCATTGTTCTTTACACGGCAACATAGTTGTCTTCTATATCACCCGACATGCTTTTCTTCATTACCCGGCAACATAGTTGTCTTCTATATCACCCGGCATGCTTTTCTTCATTACCCGGCAACACAGTGTTATACTCTTACACGGCAAGAAGATTTCTCTTTTACCCGGCTGTATAGTGAACACTTGTCACCCGGCAGATATCTATGACCTTCACCCGACTATATTTGACATGATCATTACCCGGCTGTACAGTAGTCATAATATCTTCACCTTTTTCTCAATCACCCGGCTTGTATCAAACTCACAACATTACCCGGCTGAACAGTATGTTCATTACCCGGCAGAACAGTTGTATCTGATATCTTTGCCCGGCTACAACCTTTGAACGATTTTCTTCACTTTTTCTCGTCTGTTGACTTTTTCAACAGCATTTATTGCACCTGCAAACATTCTCGACACATTAATTAGACAAGATATCCTTAAAAAGAATTTGTCACATTAATTATCAACAACATTAAACAAGTCAATAACTTCAATTCTAATTAAAATCATTTTTCTTTTTCTTTTTCAAAAATGTTTTTGCACAACCAATTTTTCTATATCCCGAAGCAATTTCTTAAAAACAATTCACAAGACCTTGGGTTTGTTTTTAACACATCCAATACTTTTGCTTTTCATACCACATAATCTTGTTCATTCAAAACACACTTATTCACAATATTTTTGGATTTTTGTAAATATTTTTCTTCTTCAATTTATTCTCCCCCTAAACTTGAAATTTCTTAAAATTTTTAAGTTTAACAAGGATGTCGATGTGTCAATAAAGATTCCATATGCCTGCACACACAAAGCACACACATTAAAATAAAGACATATGCAATGCAATGAATCAAAATATCGCAGTGAGATCATACCACACATTATCTGAACATGTTTTGCAAGTTTTGAATAGACATTTGACTTATGTTTGATTGAGTGATGATATGAAAACATACCAATTAGCTAGAGTTGACACACTTACTTTTTCAGTATCATGATGATATTTAAGGTTCGATTAGAATGACTTATGTGACCCACATGTATACATATGTCAACATAGTTCCTTATCAAACACTACCAGAATGCATATTGCACAAAATATGGTCACTTACAGTCATACACAGTGTGGAAACTGGGTTCTATTCGGATTTGGTCCACTTTGGGACTTCTTTTTAGTTCCATCTTTGGGAATTTTTTCTTTCCTATTGTTCCCCTTGGGAATCTTCTGAATTCCTTTTTGGAATTTTTGTTTGGTGTTGGTCCACATTTGGGACTCTTTTTGTTCCATTTTGGAATCTTTTGCTGCATCTTGAAGCTCAAAAGAGACTTCGTGTGAGACTTCAGGTCTGTGGATACCACAACAAAGAAGCTCACGATGCGGTTCATCACACTGAATAGACTGCATCGTTACCCGATCATGCACAACTATCATCACAAGCAATGCATCAAAAGAGATATATCTTGACATGTATAACAATGGAACTTAACACAAAGATCATTAAGTTTATATTTGTCAACAATCAACTTACTTGTTCAGTCTAATTGCCTGAGCTGTCTAGCACTTCAATTAACATTCATCAGTCTTTATTTAAAAATGATGTAACAAATAATGTCTAGTGTAACTATCATTTCTCACTTTTTGCAATATAGATTCTTATGACATGATATTTTCTTTTCTTTTTGCTTTTATATTTTGTTTTTTCTTTTCTATTTTCTTTTTCATGCACACACACAATGCAAGACATAAAATAAAAGACAAAGGAATCAATATATAACATCAACTTATTATATTTTTGGCTTTTATATTTTTCTGATTTTTCTTTTGTTTTTATGAAAAATAGAATCAATCATGATTGATTAATCCTATGGATTGAACTAAGAATTCAAACCGTCCTGACAAAAAAGATTTTGTGAAAAGATCTGCCAGTTGTTTGTCGGTATGAACCTTAATCAAAATTATTAAACCCTTTTCAGAGTTGTCTCTTAAAAAGTGATATCGAATTTCGATATGTTTGGTTTTTGAGTGTTGAACAGGATTAGCAGTAATAAACATAGCAGCAGTATTGTCTATGTAAATAGGTGTTTTTAGAAAGTTAAACCCGTAGTCAGGCAACTGATTTTGTAACCATAAAACCTGAGAACATCCTGCAGATGCAGCGATATACTCTGCTTCAGCTGTGGATACAGAAACATTGGTCTGCTTCTTGCATTGCCAAGAGACAAGCCTAGGACCCAGAAATTGACAGCCACCAGTAGTCGATTTCCTGTCAAGAGCACAACCACCAAAATCACTGTCAAAATAACTATATAATTCAAAATTTCCTTCATAAGGATACCATAACCCAAGATTCGGTTTCCCTTTAAGGTATCTGAATATACGTTTCACAGCAACAAGATGCGACTCTTTCGGATCAGACTGATATCTGGCGCACACACAAACAGCGTACATGATGTCTGGTCTTGATGCAGTAAGATACATCAGAGAACCGATCATTGATCTGTATAGTGTTTGATCAACTGCTTTGCCCTTTGGATCCGGTTGAATCTTGCAGTTCACATCAGATGGAGTTCGGATAGTCTGGCAATCTTGCATCTTGAACTTTTTCAGCAACTTCTCAACGAACTTTGATTGGTTGATAAAAATTCCGTCAGCTGATTGTTTTACTTGCAATCCAAGAAAGAAATTAATCTCCCCCATCGAACTCATCTGGAATCTAGACTTCACGATTTCTTCAAATTCTTTGCACATTGACGCACTGGTTGATCCGAAGATAATATCGTCCACATATACTTGAACGCACAACAAATCATCATTCTCCCTCTTCATAAACAAAGTTGGATCAATCTGACCTCTTGTAAATCCATGTTCTAGTAAATGCTTGGATAATGTCTCATACCAGATTCTTGGAGCTTGGTGTAGACCATATAGAGCTTTACTCAACTTGTATACACGATGAGGATAGTCAGGATCTTCAAAACCCGGAGGTTGTCTGACATATACGTCATCTGTAATTGGTCCATACAGGAAAGCACCTTTAACGTCCATTTGGAATACTTTAAACTTCATGAAGGAAGCATATGCAAGAAAAACGCGTATGGCTTCAAGTCTTGCGACCGGAGCGAACACTTCTTCATAATCAATGCCTTCTTCCTGAGTATATCCCTGTGCAATGAGTCTCGCTTTGTTTCTCACAACAATGCCACGTTCGTCTGGCTTGTTTTTGTACAACCATCTTGTACCTATCGCATTCTCTCCTTCAGGTAAGTCCACTAACTTCCATACTTCTTGTTTGCGAAACTGAAGTAGTTCCTCTTGCATAGCTTCAATCCAACTGTTATCTTGCAGCGCCTCTGAAATGTTCTTTGGCACCACTTGAGATAGAAAACACGAATAAAGACAGACATTTGCTTGCTCAGTCTGACTTCTTGTAGTTCTCTGATTCAACGGCCCAATAATCTGAGAGACGGGATGTTTCTTGTGAATTCGATGAATTTGTATGTCACCTCCTTGCACTTGACTCTCCAGATTAGAAGTATTCAGATTTGGTAGATCTTGTAGAATGGACGAAGTATGTGGAGTGAAATTAGGAACTTGATCCGGTGAATTGATGAAGTAATCAAATGATTCTGGAATAACTTCAGCATTCGGATCTGATGATGGTTGATTCTGAACAGATCCACCATCATTAGGAGAAACTTGCGGATTGACATCTTCTTCAAGATTGTTCGATTCTTGATCTTCTTGAGAACCAGAAGGACCCGGATCTTGACTGGATTTGACATGATCAGGATTGTGAAAAGACATGAATGGATATTCAGCACTGAGATTTCCATCATCGTCATTATCAGAATCGTCACTAAAGCATCCCAAGTCACCTGATTCTTTGTTTGTTTTTCCTGAAAAATCAAATAAGTTAGAATTGAAAGAATTCGATAACGAATCTAAATCAAATAACCATTCGGGACCATGAGCCACTAACGGAAACGAATTTTCTAAAAACTTGACGTTAATAGTTTCAATAACAATATTTGTTTTGCTATTAAAAACCCGATAAGCTTTAGAAACAGACGAATAACCTAGGAAAAATCCATCGTCCGATTTTGACTCAAACTTCCCAAGATGATCACTCAAATTTAAAATCGAAACAGGACAACCAAATGCTTTCAAGTAAGAAATATTTGGTTTTCTTTCAAATAACAACTCATAAGAAGTTTTCTGTTTATCTTGAACCAATAATGTTCTATTTTGTACAAAACACGCAGTAGCAATAGCTTCGTCCCAAAAGGTGATAGGGATTTTGGCATCTGCGAGCATGGATCTTGCTGCTTCAATCAGTGTCCGGTTTTTCCGTTCCGCAACCCCGTTTTGTTGAGGTGTTCTTGGAGCACTAAATTGTCTAGCAATCCCCTTTTCTGCACAAAATAAATCAACATTAGCGTTCTTAAATTCAGTTCCATTATCACTTCTTAAAACTTTAACTTTGCATTCCAATTGATTTTCAACTTTGATGATAAATTCTTTTAATAATTCAGCTATTTCAGATTTAGCATGCAAAAAATAAACCTAAGAAAATCTAGTGAAATCGTCAATAATGACAAAACAGTAAGACTTCTTTCCGATGCTTTGCACATTTGTTGGTCCGAAAAGATCCATATGTAGCATCTGCAAGGGTTTTGAAATGGAGTTTTCTTGCTTGGACTTAAAAGACATGCGATGCTGTTTTCCCTTCAAACACGCTGGACAGAGATCAGTTGTGGAGAATTTCTTTGACGGTATTCCCACAGCATGATTTCCGGTAACCAGACGGTTCATGTTTCTGAAATTTGAATGGCCCAGCCGTCTATGCCAAAGCTGACTCTCATCATTTGAAGCATGAGCAATGAGACAGGTGGTTTCAGTTTCAGCATCAATCTGCGACATATCCAACTTGTATACATCACGATCTCTTGGAGCTTTAACCACTACCCACTCATTGTCAATCTTGAAACCTGGTTTAAGAATATAACAGAAAGAATCATCAAAAAGAGTTGAATAAGATTTATCACAGATTTGAGATACACTTAGTAAATTAAAGTTCAACTGTGCACAGTAGTTGACTTTATCAAAACTAATGACCCCATTCGAAACAGTTCCTTCTCCTGTGATTTTACCACCAGCATCACCTCCAAATGCCACGTGTGTACCATTTTTCAGCTTAAATTCTTGAAGCAAGGCATGGTTGCCTGTCATATGCCGGCTACACCCACTATCAACGAACCATGAGTTGATAGGTCTTCTTGGGCGTACCTGCATTTCAACAATCACTTAGTTAGTTTGGTCAACCCAGGCCCACACGGTCTTGGGTTTTCCGAATCTATCTACAATAGTAACTTGTTGATATTGAATATTTTGAAAATTTGTTTCATTCAAGAGATTTTGATGCTGAAAACTGTTATTTCGCCCATTGGCGTGCATTGATTGCTTTATCCTTAAAGCACTAAACCTTTCCTCTAACTTAGGATCAAGGTTATTTTCAAACTTTTGATTTCTAACCATCAAAGCTCTTGGCTTAAAACTGTTAACCTGCACATTTCTTGATGAAAAGTTAGAAACAGAATTGTTTCGATTGAAATTTCTCAAAACCGGAGAATGACTTTGATTCATATTTTGAAAACCAAATGATTGATTTCTTTGAAAGTTTGAAAAAAGAGTCATTTCTCTTGTTGAGTTTGATCGAAAGAAACAATCCTTTGTGTCATGGTTTCTCCTCTCATAAATTTCGCAAAATTTGTTATAAAAACATTCTTCTGAAGAATGGTTTCTTTTGTTACAGAAACTGCAGTACCTGTTAAAGAAACATTCAGCAGTTGCATGATTATATCTATCACAAATTTCACAATGTTTCTTGCTAATCCTAAAGAGCCGATTGTTAACTCTTGATGTTGAACCAAATCGTGATTCATTATCATGGTTGTTCGGTTTTAGATTAACGCTTTTCTGTGGAGACTTTGTTTGTGCTTTTGATTGCATGGGACTTTGGTTCGATTTTAAACTGTTCTGTTTGGTTACCTTTTTAGATTCAATTCTCTTATCATTGACAGCGGAAGACTTAGGGGACCTGAACCTGTTTTCAGACCAGAGTTAGATTTGATTGGAGAATTGATTGGTTTACCATAAGATCCATTTAAATCAAACGTTCCTGCAGACACAAACTTGATTGTTTTACCTTTTGTCACTTTCTTCTTGACAGGTTTAACATTTTCAGATTTAACACTTTGAGCTTTGGTGTTGTCATTTGATTTTATGACACTTTTACCTTTCGATTCTTTTGTTTCAGATTGATTGGTCATTACTTTCGATTTCTGCTTCTTTGCAGTTGAAACTTCAGCCTTCTTCACTTCTTGTTTCTTGATCAACTGATCAGCAACTTGCGCCTTTTGTTCTTTCTTCCACTTGATGTAGGCAGGATCATTGTATCCTGAAAATTCACCTTCTTCCTTCACTGTCTCTGACTTCGGATTCAGTTCCGGATACTCAACAAGTTGAATTAGAACAGGCTCTAATTTGTTATCAGATTCGTTGCTTGCTTCATCGTCAGCTTCAGTTGTCACACCATCTTCTTCTTTCAAACTTTCCATCAACACTTCAGAACCTTCAGACTCAGATTTACTTCTTTGAATTTCTTTGAATTTTCGTTCATTTTCAGGTAAATGATCAAATTCATTAAAGTTTTCTGGTAAGGTTTGTGTGATTGAATTTGGCATTGGCTCATGAGTAAAACCCAACCCGGTTTTGGTTTTGTTACCTCTTTCACTAACAAGTTGTTTTACCATTGTTTTACAACTTTTAACCTTTGTTAGTTCAACTTGCGTGACAGCATGAGCAACTTTTTCTTGTTCAAAGTTCTTTGTCATTTCTTCAAGTTGTTTTGTTACCAGTTCCAGTTCTTTTAAGGTTTTGTTCCATGATTCTTTAAGTGACAAAATCTTCTCATCAGAAATTTTGTGATCAATTTTAAGTTGTTCATGAATTTTCTCATGTTTGCTTAATTTATCACCAATTTTAAATGAATGAGTTCAATAATGTTCTACCTGTTGAATGCATTGTTCTGAACATAACCTTTCTTTCACATCAATAGGCAAAGGAACATAGTTAGGGGGTAAGTCATTACTAACCTTTGGTTGTTCAGTAGAAGATGAAGACTCACTGGCAGTAGCCATCAGTGCAATTTCAGATTCAGATTCTTCAGTAGGATCAGACTTTGCACTCCAGTCATAATCTTCAGAATCTTCACTAACATCCTCAATCATTTTTCCATCCCCTTCTTCAGACCAGTCTTCTTCGATTTCACATACCAGCGCCAAACTTGACGTAAGATCAGAAGTAAATTGTTCGGCATAAGCGCTCCAACCATAACCGTCTTTTACACTGACCACCAGTGCCTTAGTTTGATCTTCTGGTTTCTTTCCTTCATCCTTCAGTTCCGGCATGGGAAGACTTTGGTATGGTTTCTGAAAGAAACGTTGATTTCTGCTTTGGTAGCTCGAAGACTGTTGTGAGCTTTGACCTTGACCTTGATTGCTTGAACTTGCTTGATCGTTGAAATTCTTAGGAGCTTTGCATTCCCTTGAAAAATGACCATACTGGTTACAATTAAAGCATCTGGCCTTTGATTTGTCAAAACCAACCGTCTTGTTTGCATGTGGCTTGTAACTTCGGTTAACATATGCATGCTTCTGTGTTCTATATGCAACCATTACCATTTGCCAGTTTAAATCCATCTCCTCAACGTCAACTGGATCCATCTCAAATAAATCTTGAAGGACAACGTCCATTTGACTTAAGTGACTTCCTTGATATGCCTGGAAACTTGCCATAAAAGCTGTGAAGGCAGTTTTGGTCTCGTCATCTTGTAGTAAGATGTTCATCACATCTTTTACCTTGGCTTGAACATTTGAACTTTGATTTTCTGACTGATTCTTCAGATTCTGACTTTGAACTTGAGCTCTTGGTGGAGATTGAGGTTGAGAATAAGTTGGTGAATTTGGAAAGTATGCTGAATCAGTATAGAAACTTGCACCAACAAATAAATCACCCTCATCTTCAAACTTCATTGCATCTTGTGCAAGAAAGGCATTCTCTACAGTATTGGCAGGATTTACCACATACTTGTATTGAGTTTGTGAGCTTGATCTATCAGTGTTTCTCGATCCTTCGTCAATCTCAACTTCTTCAATCTTTCCAATAAGCAGATCTAATTCCATTGGAAATTTCTCAGTATGCTTCAAAAGAGTAACAGTTTGCTTCCATGATGATGGTAAAGCACATAACAATCGATCATTCAAGTCTTGAAGTTCAGTTTTAACTGCGAGGTTTGACATCTCAGTAGTTAAATGAACAAACCTGTTCATCATCTGGTGTACTGTTTCTCCATTAATATGCTCAAACAACTCCAATTGCCTTTTTAACTTTGATTTCTTCAGACTTCTCAATTGTTCTCCTCCTTCACATATCGACTTTAATGCCTTGAAACATGTATAACCAGTCTGATATGCATCCAATCTCGACAGAACTTGAAGTGGAAATCCCTTGCACATTAAAGAATAAGCCTTGCTATCATTCTTTACTTTCCTCAAATCTTCTGCTGACAAATTATCTTCTGGATAAGGTTCAGTAGAGTCTTTGGTGTAGGTACTTGCACTGTCTGGAGCAGTCTGAGTTGGAATATGAGGACCTTTTTCAATGGACTTCCATAAATCATTGTCAATAGAACACAAATGATGTCTCAATCTGATTGTTCAGTTCTTGAAATCTGCACGATTGACAAGTCTAGGAACACGGTTATCAGAATCATCAGTAGGAGCCATTTTTAACAATTTTTAAAGAAAATATTTTTGGTTTTTGTTAATTTTGAAAAGAAATAGTTAAACTATTAAAACAAAGACAAGTAATTAATGACAAGATAAGAAAACAAAGATTAAAACAACTAAAAATGAGTCACACGGCTGAATAGTGAAAATCCTTCTTCACCCGGCTAAACAGTAGCTTTGTTCTTCACCCGGCAGAGAAAAAGTCTTTACACGGCTAAACAGTTACACGACTCAACAGTTGTAAAACTTTTGTTCTTGACCCGGCTGAACAGTTATCGATCACACGGCAATGTTGTTTACCCGGCTACACAGTTTGATGATCACCCGGCTGAAATCTCTTAATCACCCGGCAGAACAGTGTATTACCCGGCACAACAGTTGTTGATCCGGCTGAACAGTAACACTTTTCCTCGTCAAATTCTTTACCCGTCTAGCACAAAATTCCTTACACGGCTGCACATGACCTAATTGTTCACAAATCTAAGTCCAAAGGAAATTGTCTAAGTCAAATTTAATCACCCGGCAAGTTAATCTTCAACCAAGTTCATACTGTTCATCATCTTCTCCATGAGAATTTTTCAGGGTTTTGTCAAAACTTGTCCAATTCGTTCAAAATTCACACACAAGCTGTGAAATGGTCCGATTATCAATCCCTAATATCAATCAATCCAAAACATGATCAAATTTGAGCAAAATTTGATTGAACAGTAAATTTTTCTTTCTTCTTAATTCCTCAGATATGATGATAATCTGATGGAATCTGCACAATCGTTGTGAATTAGAAGTGATTGCGATGATAAATCACAACTAAAAACAGCAACAATTCATTCAGATCATGATTTTTGAGCAATATTGATGTGTTTTGCTTGATGAATAGCGAAGAACACAGTACCAACAGCTCTGATACCAATTGATAGGTTCAATTGGATCGTGAATATCGCTCAATGATCAGAATAACATAAACACAAACACAGTTTAATCATTAACACAATTCATACTAATAATTCTCTTTGTATATTGATGATCAAAGCAGTATTGTGATACAAGGTGCAGGAGAAAATAAATCACACACACAAGTTCTCTCTCTTACGTGAAAAATGTGATCTAGCCTCTCTCCTCACACTCTCTCACTACATGCTTTAAAGCAAACAAATACAAGTTTAAGGAATATAACAAAATAGACCCTAAACTATATACAAACATATAAACAAAATACAAAGTAAATCTTAATCTAGGAAATAACCCTAACAGTACGCTGTTGGTCCCAAAACGCTATTGAATCAGTAACTTGTGAAGATTTTGGATCAAAATGGTAAAATAATGATGAACTTGGATAAACACTTGAAGAACACTCAATAAACTCAGATTTGATCTATTTGGAATTGCATAAAATGTTGTTTACATGGAAACCCCAATTCACTAGCTCATTCAAGCCTTGCCCCAAAACCCTAATCAAACTAATCTATATATAGTGAATGTTCAATCCACTTAATTACATATTAACCCCCTAGACTTAGTTTAATTAGAAAATAACAAGTTAAAAGGCTAAAACATGTCTAAAGCTAGATTAAATATATTTTGTTGACACAAAATATATTTATTACATTAACGATCCTAGACATAAAACAACTTCAACGTCTTGACTCGGTTCTTCGTCTCTAACGCGCCATTTGACTTTTTACGTGGACTTTGACCGGACGTTGACTTTTGTTGACTTTGACTGTGTTGATAATATTAGACTACAATTCAGGTCCAACAATACTCCCCCATAGTCTATTATTATCAACGTCTTGCATCGTGTTTAGCACCGATAAGTCAATACAGTTGAATCTTCAATTTGGTGAGCATCAGTCTTAATTTCAGATCCAACAAAACTCCCCCAAGACTTATGCTTGCCAAATTATGTTGCTGAAGATCTTTATCTCACAATCTCCCCCATTTTGTATGCTCCCCCATTTTTTGTGCTTCCTTTCGTAAAATCTGGAACGGCTATCCAACAATCTTTTTTTTGAGTGCTTCAGAAGATGTAGGAGGAGGATTCCTAGCTCGGTATCTTCTACAAACTTTGAGGAATAGGTTCTCTGGTCATGTGCTTTGCTCAACTGATGATCGGCCATCATTTGCAGCAAATATCTGTAACACAACAATCACAGACAAAATCTCCAGATTTCTCATTAGATCATTTCATTAAACAAAATAAACCCGTGTTTATTTGTGTATGAAAACAAGCGAACCCGTGTTCGTTTGTGTGTGCAATTTCCCGTGAAATGCATGTGAAAAAGATAACATTTTAATAGCATAATATGGAAGACTTAAAAAAAATTGAAATTAAAAAACTTTTTGGATTTTTTTTTTTGTTTTTTTTAAAATTAAAAATTCGGAAATGAGAGGACGAGTCCGACAAGATCACAAATATTTTTGACAAAGAGAACACATCCCATAAGGTACACACGACCAACAAGTCTCAAGAATCCAAACATAAAATAAAATAAAAACTTCACGAAAGGATATCAGATAATGCGTTTCGAGCAACCATCCAGAGAAACATAGACTCGGTGAGATTGTCAATATTATTGTCCATTTAAACCCATGCCTTGTTCCTTTCAACAAACAACCTGTGACGATCTTATCATGTTTTGGTTCGATTTGAAGAAACTCGGGCGACTTGGTTTCCACAGACATTCAGCAAAGTAACTTGTTCTAACATCAGGTTTATCGAGCAATATGATTGACTTTGCTTGAAATTCATGAATCAAATTTTTAATATTGATCAATTTATGAGCCACTTTTGACATTCTGCAATTTTTGCATGTTTGGGAGTGGAGCTTGTCAACAATGATTCTTTTGAACACATTGCGACTTATTATTTGGGAAACTCAAATGGTTAGAGCTCCAGGTCTATACTGACGTATAACAGAGGAGATAAACATTTGAGCATGCTCGGTGAATCTTCAGATCAATACTTCCGTATAGCAGAGAAGATCCACCAACTCCAGGTCAATACTTTCGTATAGCAGAGGAGTTAAGCACTTTTGACTCAATACATTCTGAGGAGTTAACAAGTAACTCACTCAGAGGTTTTTCTGAAGAGCAACACTAGCAGCTTTTTATTTTGTTTTGCTAACTAGAAACTCAATTCAGGGCTAGGGTGAGGGTGATTTGGGATATTTGGGGAAATCAAGGCAAAGATTTGACGCTCTCAACCCATTTTTGTCAAAACTTATTACTTTGTGCATGCCAAATGTCTGTGAAAGTACTCCTCATCACCGAGCTCTTTTTGAATTTAGTTTGGCCACAGAATTGCTGTCTAATTGTATTCGGGCTGAGCCTATTGACACATCATTACACAAAAAATTATCCTCCTTCAGATGCTATCCATTCAAACCTGAAACCTTCAAAAGACACAAAATATTTACACATATAGAAAATTTTGAATAATGATTTTCAGTTCATTCTCGTTTTGAGATTTTACTCCCCCAAAATTTCTATTTCAGCACAAAATGGAAATTTTCAAAAGACTCAAGAGCGACCTCAAAGGGATGAGAAAACTTTGATAAAAAATACAAGTAAAAATGTTAGACTCCCCCCCCCTTTTTTTTAATCCTTTTTTTTTAACTATTACAATATATAAAATAGAAATTAGCAAGGAAACGCCTTCCATATTATTCTATCAAAAGATTATAAATGAGATATCAAGAAAAATGTAGTGGCTGTGAAATTAGATATGTGAAAATCAAAGAAGGATCCAGAATGTGGATAAGATACCAAAACCATGACCTGTTTGTTCCGCCTCAAATTTAAATAAGGAACATTTTCTGTCAGTAAACCGGATTACTAACAGTCCTCCTGAAATGTTCCTGCACTCATCAACAGATTAGTTAGAAAGGGGAACCCAGGCCATCGTAGTCCTGGGCGTTCCTTTTTCATCAGTGTAAGACACCTGTCTATGCACACAACCTGTTCTTGTATCACTTATCTTTTCCTCTTTCTTTTTAATTTGCCAAATTTGTTTAAGTTCAAACATTTTCGATTTGAAAAAGTTAAATTTGGAAATCATTTTCTGTTTAAGTCCCGAGGAGAAAGAATTTTGTTTTGGTGATGTTGTCACATTCATCTTTGAATCATGTGAAACCGGCTTCACATGAGACGGTAGGGATGGAATGTTCGTCATCCGACCATTCAAAGATGTATGATTATTAACTTGAAATTCAAATAAACAAACCTGTTTACCTTTACCATGTGGAGGATTCTTTCTAGACACTGATCCAGAGAAGCAAACATGTTTGCCTTTATGATAGTCACTATGTATAGGTTGGACTCACCGGCTTGTCGGTGTTACTTTTGTATGTATTAGTTTGACTTGTATTTGTAGATGTTCTAGCGAACCTACGGGCGAATCTATAGATTCGCCCGCAGTTCATGTTGTCTTTTGTATTAAGGTGTCGACTGGGCGAACCTATGTGCCCAGCGAACCTGTATTGGTTCGCTAGATAGATTCGCTACAGCGAATCTATCAGCGAACCTAACACCACTATATATTGTAACCTTATCTTCATTTGAATGCAACTTTTGCACATCTTTTACCAAAGCTATTATTCACTGATTGTGTTGTGTAATCGTTCAATCTGAGGTGCTAGGAGCATATTCTACTTATCTTTGTAGCTTATATACCTCATTTGTGTGTGTAATCTTGTTATTGGGTTTGTTTGGATATTATACACTTTGGTGTTCAAGTCTTGGTCATTTTGTTGTTAAACAAGTCAACATAGCACTGAAATCACGATCATTATGGACCAACAATATGGTATCAGAGCCTTAGTGCTCTTGATTGTTTGATTCAAGTGTTTTTTGTGTTGATTTTGGAGTTTTTTTGGGTCAAAACACTATTTGATTCTGTTCTAAGCTTGTTTTGGTGTTTTGGAGTTGTATTTTGCTCAAGCTTTGTGTTATTTGGTCATAGGAAGCTTTTAAAACAAACTTGTATGCAAATGGTCAAGTTTTGAAGGTTTTCGGGTTGCTTCCGTACTGTTACAGGCTGGTTTGTTATCCAGCGAATCTATCCGTTCTTCCAGCGAAACTAACTGTTCATCCAGCGAACCTAATTCAAATTTCTGTTCTGTTGGTTTGTGTTGTGGCCAGCGAATCTGACATATCATCGAACGAAAGTTCACTTGTTTGGCTGACTGTGCAAGCGAAACTCCTGCTGCCAAAATCAGGCCAGCGAATCTGTGCATGCTTGTCAGCGAAACTGTTTACTCGTCTAGCGAATCTGATCCCAGCGAATCTGCCAGCGAATCTGTTGTGTTCTTTGAGCGAATCTAGCCAGCGAATCTACTTGTCTTCAGCGAATCTATTAACTGTTCAAAATTATGACTTCATCAACACTGAATATGAATGATCTGGATAGCGTTCAACCTAACAGGCCACCGAGGCTTGTTAGTGGTGAAAACTTTGAAGACTGGAAAAGATGCTTGAAAGCCTTTTTCTATTATACAGACTACAATCAATGGGAATCTATCGTAAATGGTCCGCACGTGCCAACAACAGTTGAAGGAACTGTTACTTCAACAAACACAAATCCAAGCACTTTTACTGAAACAGATATCAAGTTACTAGATCGAGACAAGAAGGCACTCGGGGCATTAATACTTTGCTTGCATCAGGATATCTTCAACAGGTTTGCTGAACACACAACAGCAAAAAACCTATATGATGCATTATGTGAATTTTATGATGGCAATGAGGATCTGAAACTTGATAGAAAAGCTCAAGCTGAAAAGGAATTCAACTCTTTCGTAGGATATTCACAAGAGAACTTGACTGATATTACAAATCGATTCTTATCTGTGTCAAGTAATCTAAAGAAGTATGATGATAAGCTGGGCAATCATGAACAAGTCGCAAAACTGTTAGATTCTCTTCCTCCTCAATGGAGTCTTCAAATCAAGCTGTTGAAACAAGAAAGAAACTTTCCTGACTACAAACTGATGGACGCTATCAACAAGCTAAAGTCTTTCGACCTTGATGTGAAGAGAAGAGAATATAATCAGTCAATGATGGCTCCAAACATTCCCTCTCAAAATGCTGCACTTATCTCATCCGCTGCAAACTCTTATATGTACAGTGCTGCATCTAGAGGATCATTAAGTCATGTGTCTACTAAATCTGCTGGTGCACCTTCAAATGTTGGTTCAAGCTCGAATGCATCTGTCACCACTCAGATTTCGTCTGACACTATGGCTTTATTTGGAATGTTTGTTCACAGTTATGAAGCTCTTGTTGCAGGTGAGTTGAAAGGGAAGGGTATGACAGTAGAAGATATGTATCAGGTGGATCCTGATGATTTTGAGGAAACAGATATCCAATGGCAGATGGCTATGCTCACTCTTCGTGCCAGACGATTCATGGAAAGAACCGGTAGAAGAAACTTCGGAAATCAGGGACAGAATGGTAAGCTGGGGTATGACAAGGGAAAGTTGAGGTGCTATAACTGCAAACAATTGGGCCACTTCAAAAGGGAATGCCCTTCACCAATTGTTACTGAGCCAGTCAACTCTGCAAATCCAAGATCTGCTCCAAATCAAGAAAGGGTTGAGGAAGCAAAGTCAAAGAATGAAACTGCACTGCTCACCAACTTTGACTGGAGTGCAGAAATTGAAGAAACCAAGGAGGAGATTAACCATGCCCTTGTTGCTGAGATTGCTGAGATTGATGACACCGATATAAATTGCTTTGATCCGTTCAAAGAATTTTACGGAAAAGATGAGGAAGAGAAGGTGGAGAATGTTGATAAAGATCAATCAGATGTTATTGTTCAAGGACATCTGAATCATTCAGGGTTGGTTTGTGAAGCTGCTGTTAATGAAGTAAAGCATGAGGAGGAGTCAAAGATTAGCTTGGAAGAAATGATTGAGAAGGCAAGGCTAGATGCAGTTGATGAATTCAAAAGAAGCACTCCCTACTGCCAATGTGATCGTGCTCTGGCTGCCGAAAAACTGGTAATTGGTCTTCCTTATGATGTTATTGAAGATATGTGTTCATCTGCTTGCAAAATTCGTCTAATTGGCATATACAAAGCAAATAAATTGTTAATGTCAAACGAAAACGAATTAAAAAGAACCATCAAAGAGCTTAAATTAAGTGAATCAAAATATTTTGTTAAGTTAAGAGAAGCTTTAAAGGAAAATGAACACTTAAAAAGAACTCTTTTAGAAAAGAACTGTGAAATTAACTACTTGACTGAGCAAGTTACACTTGCTGAATTTGAAGCAAGAAAACTTAAAAACAAATTGCAGCAGTGGACTATATCTGGTATGAAAAGGGAGGAACTGTGCAAGAAACAGAGGGGGGCCAGAGTTAAGACGGGTTTGGGTCTTAGTAATAATGAAACATATGCTTATCCTCCACCGAGTACTTTCTGTTACTCTCCTACACCTATTCCTCATCCCTCAAATGAGTTAATTCAAGAGATTATGCAGAATGATACTGACAGTTCCATTGCAGGTTTAAGTGAAGTAAATCTTAAGGAAGTTAGAGAGGATTACGCATATGGTGGGAGTGTTGGGCTCGGTTGTTCTAGCAGTAGTGATTGCAGTAGTTCTGATTCCAAGAAGTCTTTTGAAGACATTAGTTTAATTAATTCTGTTTGTAGTAATGTGTCATGTTCAGACAATTCCATGTTTAATAGTAATCTAGGGTGCTCTACTTCAAACCCTAATGTGTCGAATGATGATTTGATTGAAAATGTGTGTGTGAATGACAAAGACAAACTTTCAGGTCATGTCTCTGAAAGTCAAACCAAAACAAACTGTTTTCAAAAGTTCTTCACTCATCAAATTCCATCTTTCACACCAGTGAGAATTTCAAAACCAAAAGACAAGGAATCAACTTTTTCATACATTCTTAAACCTAAACCTGAATTTGATAAAGTTAAAGTCACAACTGTTAAGTCAAAAGAACTCTATGACTCTTACAGTGACTGCAACTCTCAACTGGCTGAATGTGATGAGGAAATTGAAATGGATAAAATTCCTGTTAACAGAGTTTCCAAAACTGGTTTGAAGTCTCATTGTTTTAAATGTGGAATTACTGGTCATACTGTCAAGCAATGCCCTAAGTTAATCCAAAATAACTCAAAGCAAAAATCTTTCGGAAAAAGATTAAACACATTTGTAAATAATTTCTTTTGTAATTCTTCATCTACTGCACCACCCAAGTACACAAAGGCTTGGGTGCCTATTTCAAAGGTCTAACTTTTCATTTTTTTTAATAAATGTCAGGAACATTCAAATGCCGTTGTAAATAGTCATTGGCATATTGACAGCGGATGTTCCAGACATATGACAGGGTTGAAGGACCTTCTGACTAACTATAGGATCATAAATGGCGGTTATGTTGCTTTTGCGGGAGACAAGAAAGGTGGGAAGATGATTGGTCAAGGAGAAGTCTCAAATGGCTCACTTACTTTGGAAGACGTCAACTATGTTCCTGAACTAGCATTCAACCTTCTGAGTGTATCACAAATCTGTGATAAGAATATTCCAGTGATGTTTCTTCCAAATGAATGCTTGTTCTTGAAGCCAGAGTTTACTATTCCCGAAGATATGGTGATCATGCGAGCTCCGAGACGAAATGACACCTATATGTTGAATATGGGATCACAGGAATCAAATTCCACCGTGACCTGTCTCCTGTCTAAAGCTTCATCTTTTGAATCATTTTTGTGGCATAAACGTTTAGGACACATCAATTTTAAAATTCTGAATAAATTGGTTAAGAACAATTTGGTTAGGGGTTTACCACTCAAAGACTTTTCAGTGGTTGAGAAATGCATGGCTTGTGCTAAAGGAAAACAGCACAAAAAGCCACATAAACTTAAAATTACAAATACCATCTCAGAACCCCTCGAATTGTTACATACTGATTTATTTGGACCAATAAGTGTCAAATCTATTGCTAAAAAGTCTTATTGCTTGGTTGTCACAGATGATTACTCTAGGTACACCTGGGTGAGATTCATGGCAAACAACAGTGAGACTGCCGAAGAATTGATGAAGCTGATACCTCTAATCGAGGTTCTTGGAAAGAAGAAGGTTCAAGCCATCAGAAGCGATAACGGAACTGAATTCAGAAACCACATCTTCAACTCCTTCTGTGAACAACGGGGTATTCTCAGACAGTTCAGCGCCGCCCGAACACCACAACAAAATGGTGTTGCTGAAAGGAAGAATCGAACCCTTGTGGAGGCCGCTAGGACTATGCTGATTGTGTCAAAGCTTCCAATTATTTTCTGGGCTGAGGCGGTTAATTGTGCAGCTTATGTTCTTAACAGGGTACTGATTGTCAAGGAAAAGATGAAGACTTCATACCAACTGTTTCGAGGGATTAAGCCGCTGATTGATTTTCTACGCCCCTTTGGATGTTCTTGCACTCTTTTGAATACTCAAGATCAGAAGACGAAGTTTGGGGCTGTCTCTGATGAATGCTTCTTTGTGGGATACTCTAACACACAAAAGGCGTATCGCGTTTACAACAAGCGAACGCGGATTGTGCAAGAGTCCTACTATGTTGATTGGCAAGAGTCAAACACTACCAGTATTGGTAGTGAGCCGACATGGTTTTATGATTCCACCACCATTTTCAAATCATTTAATCTTCCTGACTCTGACGATGATGATATCATTCCACACACATCAGTTTCTATTTTCAATCATCCATCTACACCATCACAACCACAACCTTCAACATCACCCACACAACTACCTCCCACTTCATTTGATATTCCACCACCTCCACCACCTCAAACTGCTCCAACTTCTCCATCAGATATCCCATCCTCATCCACTACCATTCAATCATCTACCACTAATACAATTCCTTCATCATCACATACTACACCTTCACAACCATCTAATCAAACACCATCAACCGAACCTAATCCTTTACTCCTCAACACCGACTTCAAAACCTTGAAAAACCATCCTCACGATTATATCATTGGATCTATTACTGATGGTGTGCGGACTCGGAGTCAGAGTGGTTTGATTAATGAATGTCTGTATGCTGCCTTTCTGTCTCAAGTTGTTACAAAAAATTATAAACAGGCACTTGAAGATCCAAGTTGGGTGGACGCCATGCAAATGGAGCTGCAACAATTTAGGAAGCTTAAAGTTTGGGAATTGGTTGATCTTCCTCCTAATAAGTGCCCAATCGGCACTAAATGGGTTTTCCGAAACAAGCCAGATGATCGTGGTGTTGTAATCAGAAACAAGGCGAGACTGGTTGTTCAAGGATTTGCTCAAGAGGAGGGAATTGACTACACCGAAGTTTTTGCTCCAGTCGCTCGCCTGGAGGCCATCAGAATCTTTCTTGCTCATGCCGCGAACAAAAACTTTAAAGTTTATCAGATGGATGTGAAATGTGCATTTCTATACGGAGATATTGATGAGGAGATCTACCTATGTCAACCACCAGGTTTCGAGGATCCCGATTTCCCGTCGAAGGTTTACAAGCTTGATAAATCCTTGTATGGGTTGCATCAAGCTCCACGGATCTGGTATGAAACTCTGACACAGTATCTCCTCAGCAAAGGTTTCTCCCGTGGGAGTATAGATATGACATTGTTCAAGAAGGAGGTGGATGGCGAGCTGCTGATCGTTCAAGTGTATGTTGATGATATCATTTTTGGTTCGACTAATGAAGGGTTGTGTAGAGAATTTGAGAAGGTGATGATGGATCGTTTTGAGATGACAATAATGGGGGAGATGTGTTTCTTCTTGGGGCTACAAGTGGAACAAAAGCCTGATGGAATTCTGATCCACCAAGAGAAATATATCAAAGAAATCCTCACGAAGTTTGGCATGGATGATTCTTCTCCTGAATTGATTCCTTTTACAGCTCAAACATGCCTTACTTCCGATGATAATGGGAATCCTGTGGATGCTCATCGGTACCGCTCGATGATCGGATCTCTCATGTATCTGACTGCAAGCCGTCCAGATATTACATTTGCCGTGTGTTACTGTGCTCGTTTCCAAGCCAATCCAAAAGAATCACATGAAAAAGCTGTTAAACGAATTTTCCGTTACCTTAAGGGTTCCTCTCGTTTGGGACTTTGGTACCCAAAAGGTGGGAACTTTGATTTACATGCTTTTTCTGATAGTGATCATGCTGGTTGCAGGATTAACAGAAAATCAGTCACGGGCGGATGTCAATATCTTGGATAAATGTCTTGTTTCCTGGCAAAGCAAGAAGCAAACAACCGTCTCTCTGTCCACAGGAGAAGCAGAATACATTGCTGCTTCAAGTTGCTGTTGCCAAGTGCTGTGGATTCAACATCAGATGATGGATTATGGCATCAACTTTCTTCATACACCACTCTTTTGTGATAATGAAGCTGCTGTTGGAATTGCCAAGAATCCTATTCATCACACTCGCACCAAGCACATTGAAACAAGAATTCATGCAATCCGGGATGCACAGGAAAAGGGGTTTATTGATATTATTCCTATTGAAACTCGAAAGCAAAAAGCTGATCTTTTCACAAAAACTTTTGACAAACCACGTTTTTATGAACTGATCTCCATGCTGGGACTTATATCTTTTTGAAAACCTTTTTCTGTGAAAATCCATTTGTAAATATGTAAATAACTTTTACTCTTTCATTTTCTTCTTTGAAAAATTCCGTGGGTCACTCGGTTGATAGCTCCGTTACCTTATTTTATCTTTATTTTCTTTTATCTTTTTCTATCTTTCTATCTTTCTTTTATTCAGTATATATATATATATATATTAAGAAAATCTGAAAAACAAAAATTTCTTATTTCTTATTTGGTAGCTACAATATAAAAATTTTGGGGGAGATTTAAAAGATCAACTATTTATAGTTTTTCAAATTCTGCTATTTCAGGATCTCCATTTTGATTGATGTTGAAGAGACGTTGAAGGAGGTCAGAAGCATTGCGTTTGGGATATGTCAGATAGGCTCAGCCCGAAAACAAAGTAAACAGTGATTGTGCAGCCAAACATAATGCTCAAGATCTCGACAACAAGGATTATCTCCTTGACATGATTGGATTGCACAAAGATAATGGTTCTGTCAAAAATGGGTTGAGAGTGTCAAATCTTTGTCTTGATTTCCCTAAACATCCCAAATCACCCTCGCCCTATCCCCGAATCGAGTTTCTAGTATGCAAAACAAATAAAATAAAAAGCTGCTAGTGATGCTCTTCGGAAAAGCCTCTGAGTGAGTTACTCGTTAACTCCTCAGAACGTTTTGTGTCAAGTGCTTAACTCCTCTGCTATACGGAAGTATTGACCTGGAGTTGGTGGATCTTCTCTACTATACGGAAGTATTGACCTGAAGATTCACCGAGCATGCTCAAATGTTTATCTCCTCTGTTATACGTCAGTATAGACCTGGAGCTCTAGACTATTTTAGTTTCCCAAATAATAAGTCGCATTGTGTTCAAATGAATCAATTGCTGACAAGCCCCACTCACAAAGAAAAGATGCAAAATTGCACAAGTGTCAAAAGAAGCAAATGCATCGTTCAACATTCAAAAGTTGATCATTGAAATTCAAGCAAAGTCAATCGTATTGCTCAGATATACCCTGATGACAGAACTTGTTCTTTTTACCTAGATGTCTGTGGGGACCGAGTTGTCTGAGCTTCTTCAATCAAACCATAAACATGATAAAAGAAGCTGCTGATCTCTTGTTGAAAGGACTAAGGCATGGGTTTAAATGGACAAACATATCTGCAATCCCGCCAATCGATGATTCTCCGGATTCTACTCAAAACATCATGAAAAATATATATCCTTATTAGCATTTAAAGCATTTAAAATTCTTCTTTGTTATTTTATTTTATTTTATTTTATTTTATTTTTTTAACTTCTATCTTGTTATTACTAGTATTTTTAGGATTAGAATTGTTTATGTTTATTTTTGGAGCGTTGATATCGTGGGACGGTTTCGTGGTTTTACAAAGTTTTCTAAAATTTAAGAAAATCCAAAAATATTTTAATTTGTGTGCGAGCGAATCTGCTAGCGAACCTACAGGTTCACCAAAATCTCAGGTTCGCCCGCAACCCCTTTTTGCGCCGTTTTTAATTTGTGTGCGAGCGAACCTGCAGCGAACCTACAGGTTCGCCCAAATCTCAGGTTCGCCCGCAACCTTTTTGCACCACGCGCCGAAGGCAGTTTTGTCTTTTGGTCTTCTGGCGAAGCTAAAGTTCGCTGGACTGTCTGCCAGCGAACCTATGTCTGTATATATAGGCTGTGACAGCGAAGTTTTTCAAAACTTTCGCTGTCACCACTGTAGCAGACTTTTCAAATTTTTAACACCGAACGTTCGATTCTTACTATTTCACGGCCTTTTCACACATTAAACATCACTTTATTGTCTGGTATGTGATCGATTTCATCTTAATCTCTGTCTAAACCCTTCATCGCACCATTATCTTGTTTTTAACTGTCGATCTATGATTACGTGTTGATTAAATGACTGATTTTGTGTTAGTTGTTAGGGTTTTACTTCATAACAGCCTCTTTTGATGTTTACTTTGACCCTTTGTTGCTTTATATGCTTAATAATGCTGTGTTGAGTGTGATTCTGGCCGTTTTTCAAAAATTAGGGTTTCCAGCGAACCTATGTGTTCGTCTGGCGAATCTGAACGAAAGTTCAAAACTTCGAGCGAACCTATGTCGTTATGCTGCCCGCGCAACAACATAGATTCGCCCGACTGTTTCTAGCGAACCTATACATTCGCTCGACCATAATGACTGATTTTTCATGTCAGCGAATCTATAGGTTCTGATGCCAAAATCTCAGGTTCGCTATACCAGCGAACCTAATTTCCAGCGAATCTATTAACTGTTTTTCAAATCTTCATTTCTGATCAATCTCCGTTTATTTTTTCAGGCACAATGTCGACAATATTCTTTGAGAAAAAGCACAACATGTGTGCTTTACTTGACGAAAATCATGAAAAGGCCAGCAGCTATAGAGATTCAATCAAATGGCTGAAGTCGTCTCATATACATTATGCCATTTCTCACTCACCTACTATATATGAGACGCATGTTCGGGATTTCTGGCGAACTGCGGTCATGAACGTGTCGGTACAGCCGTCACGTATCTGTGCCAAAGTCTGTGGTTATGACTTGGAGTTTACTGAAGCTGATCTAGCCAGGATTTTGAGGCTAGAGGATGATGTTGGGGACGAAGTAAGTATGACTGCTGAGGAAGTGTACGGTGCTTTCCGGACTGCTGGGTATGAGGGTCCGATGCTCGGCGAGAAGAAAATGGAATTTGTGAAGTCCTATTTGATCCAGGACTGGAGGTACATTGCACACGTGTTTATCATGTGCCTGGATCATAGGAAAGGGGGAACCGACGGATTGAATCTGGATTGGGCACGAGCTATGGTGCTGTTTTGCCGGGGGCAAAAAGCAAATCTCGCGAAGCTGATCTTCAACTATATGCTCGAGAACATCCATGCTACAAAAGGCGTCAAATGGTTGATGTATCCCAGATTCATTCAGATGATTCTGAATGACAAATTGCCAAATCTGCCGGTGGAGGGTGCAGAACTAAAAATCTGGGATATGCATTCCAGGATATTCAAGGATTGTAAAGCGGTGCGATCGGATTGTGTGGGAAGGACTGCATATCTGTGGGAGAACATGTACACTGCTGACAGATGGGTTTATATACAGAGGTTAATGGAGACGGAGAGAAAAAGGGGTGGAGAGAATATAGAGGTAGTTGAGAAGAAAATAAGGAAGAGGAAGGCATACGCAAAGGAGAAAGACTATTCATTTGAGCGAGAGGTGGATGAAATCCAAGCTGAGATAGATGCTGGTAGGGAACAGCGAACAAAGAGGAAGTCGGACGCTCAAACTGAAACATCAAAGAAAGCAAGGCATGAGACTGGGGGTGCATCGGGTGAATCAGTGGGTGAATTAAAGGGTGAGGTTGAAAGGTTGAAAGCAGAAATGGTGGAGCTGAAAGGCAGGTACGAAGAGTTGGAAAAGCAGGATGCTGAGAAATCAACTGTGATATACGAGATGGGTAGAATGATGAAAGACCAGCAGTGTCTGATTGTGAGGATCTTCAAGGAGTTAAACGGTTTGAAGGAAAATGTTGGGACTGAACCTGCAATGACTGAAGCAGAACTGAACTCCTTAACGGATATTGCAAAGTATCCGTTAATGGATGTTGACTTTGGAGACAGAGGTAAAGGGAAAGCTGCCGAGGAGGCATTTGATGAGGAAATGGGGATTGATATGGATATTTTTGAAGGAGAAGAAGTGGTCGGAGGATCGAGTAAGGACTACACATTGATAGATGAACCAGAAACTGACATTGATGCTGATAGTGAGGAAGATATTGATGATGAGCCGGAAACATATAAAGTGGAAGAAAAAGGGATGAGTTACCAGTTTGAACATGCTGAGTTAGACAAATCTGAATGGTTCCGGAAAGAAGAAGAAGCTGTCCCCGAAGTGCCGATATTTCAACACCTAGATGAACCCAACACCAAACAGCTTGATAGGCAGGTCATAGCATGGAAGTACAATAGTTTGGTGGATGCCTATATGATTAAAAGAAGGGGCGGTGACATCACGTATATCAAGAACCGGAAGCACTTCGCAACCTTGCCTCGATGGGATTTGAGGAGGTTGGCTGATCTTCCACTGATTGGTAAAGAAGATAGCGGGAGGGCATGTGCGTTCGAAGCTACAATCCAGGAGGCTGCAAAGACTGATTTTGCTGAGTTTGGATACCAAAAGCCGAGGAGAATGAGACAGAAAAAGGATAAACACTGGGTATCGTGGAAGGGCAAGATTGTGTTGAAGATTGCTGCACCAAAGGTAATGACAAGAGTTAGAGTTCCTGACACTCAGCCACCCAGATTACAGGATTTTCACAAATGGTTCTACGACAATGGTACGGGTGAGGCTGTTATCAGACTACAAGGAGAAGATCGTCCTGAAATCAGACTATTTGACCCAATGGAGATTTTTTCCTTCTGTGACGAGGATCTGAAAGTGTTGTGCGAGAATAGAATAAAGCACGGGGCTGGAGATGATACTGCTGCTGAAGCGAACCTGTTTGTGAAGGTCGCAAACAAAGCCCGGGGGATTCGTGCTGAACTAAAGGCGGTGAATGAGAGATTGAGGAGGTCGGATGATCAGCGTATGGACATGGATGATCTAACTAGACAGCTGGATCAATCGATTGAAAGAAGGTTCGAGAAACCGGTGGAAGTTATTGATTTGGATGTTATTGGCGAGGAGCATACTGTAGAGATTCAAGCGGAGACGACAGTTCAACATGTGTCTGATACTGAGGTCGCAGATACAGAGTTTGTGGATTCTATGCTAGTGTTCAGTGAAGATGAGGCCGGATCTGAAGACAATACAAACCCAATGGCCGGAATTAAAGGAAGGGCAGGAGCGTTTATCGAAAATCTTTGAAGCCAAGATCAAGACGGAGCTAAATTAGAAGACTTCCCCAGGTGAGGTCCAACCTAGGGGGAGTATTGATAGTCACTATGTATAGGTTGGACTCACCGGCTTGTCGGTGTTACTTTTGTATGTATTAGTTTGACTTGTATTTGTAAGCGAACCTACGGGCGAATCTATAGATTCGCCCGCAGTTCATGTTGTCTTTTGTATTAAGGTGTCGACTGGGCGAACCTATGTGCCCAGCGAACCTGTGTTGGTTCGCTAGATAGATTCGCTACAGCGAATCTATCAGCGAACCTAACACCACTATATATTGTAACCTTATCTTCATTTGAATGCAACTTTTGCACATCTTTTACCAAAGCTATTATTCACTGATTGTGTTGTGTAATCGTTCAATCTGAGGTGCTAGGAGCATATTCTACTTATCTTTGTAGCTTATATACCTCATTTGTGTGTGTAATCTTGTTATTGGGTTTGTTTGGATATTATACACTTTGGTGTTCAAGTCTTGGTCATTTTGTTGTTAAACAAGTCAACATAGCACTGAAATCACGATCATTATGGACCAACACTTTACCGTCTGAAGCATGTCCTTTGGGGCATTTCTTGAGCACATGATCATCCTTTCCACACTTGAAGCAAGCCTTGAATGGCTTTTGATGCTTGACTGGCCCGTGTGGAGCAGCTGGGGGTGGAGCTTTCTTTGAACTTGATGCAACTTGTTGAGAGGCTTTTGGCGTCTTTTGTCGAGTTGTGGGTGGTTGCTTGATTTTTGTTTTGCTTTGTTGGATGGGAGATGAGATCTTCACTTGCTTGTTCTCAAGTCTTTTACAAACTTGAGATAGGATGGAAAGAGGTGAAGGCTTCTTCTTTTGAGCTTTGGATGGAAGACTGACTTGTTTTGCAGCTGGGACAGAGATCCGGATTTGTCTTGATTCAGGCTTTGGAAGCATTTCAGATTTGACAGTTGCAGATGACATCTTGATCTTTGAAACTCCGAGACTCTCCTTTGTCTTTGATTCATCATCTGAACTTGTCCAGTCTTCAATAAGTACCTCTGCTTCCAGCGGATCTTGATTGATGGGAATTGAGTGTGTAGATGTAGTTGCAGCTTGATGATTAGTTGATTCCTGAATTAACTCTTCCTTCTCACTCTTGACAGGTTCAAACGTAGGAATTTCACCTGCTTTAAACTTATCAAAGAAATTAGAAGTAACAACCGTTACAGCCTTACAGGATTAGAAACAACAGGAACTGAGCAATCATTAGCTTGACTGTCAGTACCCGTTTTACTATATCCCATACCAGTCGAAGAATCATAATCATCTCGCACCTCCTTCAGATTAACTCCCTTTAAACCTGCATGCAAACTGTTAGATTTTTGTTCAAACAGATCATTTTTAGGATGAGGTTTAGGTGTTGGTGAATAACACACAGTGAATGGAGGCGGAAAAACCGTCTGAACATCTGTGTCATATCCAACCCCATCTTTTAACCTAGCCCCCCTTTGTTTTGAAGCAAGCTCATTCATTTTCATACTAGCGACAGTCCACTTATCAAGTTTTGTTTGAAGTTTTGTGGATTCATACTGTGCAAATATGAGTCTTTCACTTAAAAGATTTATTTCAACATTTCGTTCATAAAGATTTCTTTTCAAAAGTTCAATTTCAGCCAACGCTTCTTTGAGTTTAATCGAATAAGAAACTTCATTTTTCTTAAGTTCAGTATTTATGGTGGTTAATTCAGCTTGATTTGTTAACAAAAGTCTATTAGCTTCATAAATACCAAAAAGACGAACTCTGCATGCAGATGAACACATGTCTTGAACTGTCACATATCTAATTCATACAAGTAAATTGCGAAGTCCGTTTTCTGACATAAGTAGTGGTATCATATGACAAATTTCTTTTTATTAAAGATAAGCAATTTTAGGTTATTGCACGATTTAATAAATGTCCTAAAAATATATTGTATTTTTGTATCTTAAGATTATTTTCCAAATACTTTGTTGTGTTTGCTAGATATCTCTATTTCAAAGAACAATTCCGCAACACCAGTTTTCTATCCTAGACATAGTTCTATGCTTTCTAATAATGCAATAATTACAGGTCCATCTTCAATTGTTCAAAATTCTACTTTGAGGACGTTACAATCGGGAAAGCATAAGTTAATAAGGAAGGTTACAGACATAACTCCCATACCAATCTTTGATTTTATATCAAGTGATGAATTACATGATGAACAAGTTTAAAATCGTCAGATTCCAGACACGTCTATTGGTACACATCGGACTTACTTTTAAAATCAAAGATTTTGATTTCTACAGTAATTATTATTAATATTTTACCTATATAAACAGGCACTGCCCCAATTAGTGGTATATCTATTATTTCCCGTGATGAAATACATAAGCTAAAGATGAAGGCTATCGAGATACAACCAAACCTATTAATAGACTTGACAGCAGATGGAGAATTAATTGAGGGAGAAGTTGTTAAAGACATTTCTTTAGGAATGTCCACTGTTACCTCACCTTTAAAGATTTTTAAAACATTTCTTATTAAATCAATATGTAATAATAGCTCATGCCATTACATTACTTCCATAAACAATGTTATATGAAACTATAATTTTGTCTTACTGAAAAAAAAACCTAATGAAGAAGATAGATGGTAAACATGCAAGTAAATTGCGAAGTCTGTTTTCTGACATCACCAATGGTATGATATGATAAATTTCTTTTTTTTTAAACTAAGACAAACAACTTTAGCTTATTGCAGTATTTAATATTTAACCTAATTGTGACACCCCGCCCGGCGGCGGAAAACACCGGGCGCGTCAAGTGAATCGGATATCAAAGTACAAAGCACATGGCACACTAATTTCATATTTTAATATTAATTGTGCAATAATTTCGTGACATAAAGAAGCATTAAATAGTCATAAAAACCGTAACAGAAACCGACAATTAAATACTATTTATTGTCTTTTTATTCTTAGTCCGAAGCATCCTAAATGTCTTGAACCAAAACCGAATCAAACTCCACCTGAAAACGTGTAAAATAAGTTAGCTAAAGAATTAGCTAGTGAGTAAAACACAATTAATAGTACATAGTATAAAATCCGAGATCATACTAGATTGTGTTTCGCAATCTCATGTGCATAGCAATTTCAGCATATATCTCAACCATGACCATAGAATCACATAGAAACAAGTATCATAGACCCCGCAGGGTTACCTTTAGCAACAAGTCATGAGGAACCAACTCATGTTACATTTATTGATAACCATCGTTTAACCGTCATTTAACCGTCTCGATATGCAAGTTATCAAAAATGTTTAAGCATCTAAGGGACATAGGAACGTAGCAACAAGCATCACATGTAGTAACTAGTAACATAGAATCAACCAAAGAATCGCCGGGTCAAAATCACCTATCAGGCCATTAATGTAGGTGGGCTTGTCAAGCCATTAGCGCTAACATTGTACCGGTGGAAATTACAAGATGATATAACTAATATTGACTATCACACAATTTTGCTACATGCGGCCAAACACGATTAACACATCTAATGATCTCATTTTCGAAAATAGAAACATCAAAAGAAACCGTTGTATTATAGAAACACGTATTTCAGCCCCAAAAACGTAAACAGTAAAATGGGGAGTGAGTTTACTCACCTGAACAATAAAGATAATAGTAACGCAAGAAAGCAACTAGAGAGAATCGAGGATCGCCCAGACATTAGAATCACCTAATTAACCGGGAGAACCTAAATTAGAAACGAAACAAGTAACGTAATAACTAGAATCAGGAAAATAGAACTTCTAGGGTTTTGGATTTGGGGTTTTAGGGTTTTAAATTATAGATTTGAAATTAGGGTTTTCAAAATATAATTTGGGATTTTTAGGGTTTTAAAGTACCAATTGGGAGTTAGGTGTCACACCCCAAAAATTGTCGTAGCGGAAATAAACGATATTATGGTGTAATGAGCGAAGTTGGCACCCATTAATTATAAAGCAAACATCCACATTAATTTAAAATAGTTGATAATGTTAACGTTCACACGTCAACATCCACAATGTTCATTAAGAAAAGCATCAATTGTCTTAACGAAGCATAATCGTTTGAAATAAAAACTTAAGCGGAATTTTTAATAAAGCGGTCCCAGAAACAACTAAAACACATGTGGAGTTTGCAGTCCAAAACTTTCCTTCCACATATACCCGGAGCTTATCATTTCGTACCTGAAAAACATGTAAAAACTGAGTCAACATAAAGTTGGTGAGTTTTCGGGTTTGATCATAAATAAAATCATTTTTCATTCACAATTGATATGCTTGGCTTTGAGACGTCAACAAGACCATACGTCAAAGAGTTTGCAAGGCCCAAAGACAAATGAATCATCAAGTCATGGGTTCATAATCAACCAAGAAACGAGGTTCCCTCACAACATTCAACTTATATTCCCCCGCATGTCAACACGATCAGAGCGACTGATCACGAGGGGCGGAATTCCAATCCCGATAGATCTATCAATATAACCTGTGGTTTCTCACTCCAAGAGAAATAAATGATTACGAGAGGGCAATGTGTACACTTTCACAACAAACACCCATGCCATCATTTTGGTCAAACACAATATGTCTCCCAATTCACATCAAATTATCATAAACAAAATACATGTTTTCCCCCCAAAACAGTTAAATAAAATATTATTCAAAAAGGGGCCGAAGAACTCACATTGGATACGCCAAAAGCTAGCAAATATAGGCCCAATGAAAACACCACTTAAGAATGCCCTATACACAAGGACCCGTTCAAAAGATGCACACAAATACAAAGTCTAAAACCATGTAGATTGTTCACCAAAACCTAACTAGACTTATGTGAAAACATTTCATTTACAAAAACAACCCTTTCATTTTAATGACCCGTTGGTGACCCATGCCTTTAAAGTGTTACATATATAGTATCACACACATATACATAAGTAACATGTAAAAGTCGCATTTAGTCCAACACTTACCTAAGTAGTATACACTTACACAATATCATACATAACTTAGGAAAATATATTTATCATATTCATGCCATGATCACAATTTATAGTACTTAGTAAAAACACACATTATTCCTAGTTAACTAGCATGCATTTTCTAAACATGACGGTTAACACTTAACGAGATATTTAACCACGTTTTCACAAGCAACTTACTTAATCATATATAAATCTACAACAAAGCATAATATTATACCACATAAATCATGTCTCACATATTATTCATACAAGTCACAATACAAGTCCAACGTGTCAATTTCTTACAAATCCGGGCACGTTTTCGGGTCACGGAAAGCAACCCAATACCCGCATTTTTGTCATTTCTTTTTAATCACTTTTAGACCAGTATGTTTCCTTCAAAATAAGTCCAAAGTTTCTGATTCAAAATAGTTTACAAAAATTATATGTTTGTCGTTTTCGGCTTTTCCGGGTACATAGTTTGCTTGTTTTTGGGCTCAAAACTCCAAGTTTTTGTACCAAACTTTAAATATCATATTTTTACATAAAAATACACTTAAGAATCTGTTAAAATATCATTTTGTCATATTTTACATTTTTAAGCAAAAATCGGTGCGTTTTACGCGTGTTTTTGTACCAAAAACCATTATTTATAAGGTTTAAATCATTTCTTTGCTATAATACTTTTAAAATACTTATTTTATAAAGTTTATAAATATTTAAAAATATGTTCTAACTCAGAATATATTTTAGTTTTTATATTTGTTCAAAAATACATAAAAGTTACATTTAAACATTTTTAATCATCAAGTATCATACATCAACACTTAACATATGTATAAACATTTTTACACTTAGTGAAATCACTTATTTTCTCATGTCATACTTAGCATAGCAAAACACTTAACATACCTTCATCTAGCAATTTCATAAAACAACATATAGCAAGTTTGCACAAAATAACATCTTTCAACTTTACAACATATGAACATATTCTTGCAAGTAATATTCATAACACTTTTCAAGTTATTCAAAAATCATCTAGTGACATTATTATCATATTTCCATTTACATCTATTTGCATGTCAAGATCCAACCTTTTTATATGCATCTTTCAACAAATCTTACATGATTTCAAACAACACACATTGTACATACATACATACAACCTACGACCATACATACATACATGTATAAAATCATATTTTCAATACCCACACTTATCATACATGTGTTCATTTAATCTCATTTCCAACAAAACAACTTTCAACACTTAGATCTAAACATCATCAATGCAAGAACACAACATTAACATCATTTCACTAGCATGTAAATACTCACACACACAAATATACCTACGGATCTATATATATACATACTCAAAATCATGTTTTGATAACCACACATAACACATAGTTGTTCATTTCTTCCCTTTTCCATTATCAACTTTCAAAACCATACATTTAACACTTATGAAATCTTGTTTTCAAAAATCAAAAACACACACACACCCTCATACATACATACATACGGACATGACATACACACACACACCCATTTGAAAAACCCATTTTCATTTCAAAAACATTCATCTTTCGGTTTCGGATTTGGTGAACAACACTTCAAGAACACCATCTTGAACACTTTTAAATCATAAAAATCAAAATGAAAAGTGTTCATACCTTAGATGAACACTAGAAAAGATGAAGAGAATGGATTTTGCCTTTCAACACCTCTTGGTCACACTTTCTTGCTTCCAAGACCACCAAATCTTCAAGGTTTTGCAACAAGGTGCAAGAGATGAATATGGAGAGTGTAGAGAGAGAGATGGCCGAGATTTTGAGGGTGGAGGAGTATTGGGTCGGTTTTGGGGTGAAGGGAAAGAAGAAGATGGAGTGTGGGAGTGGTGAAGATATTATGGTTGGGTTTTTGGGTTATGTGAAGATATTAAAGATAAATTTTGAAAGATTTGTTGGGAATGTGTGGGGGAGTAGGCCTAGGGCCGGATTTTTAAATCAAAAAAAAAAGAAATTTAAGTGTTTTTATATAATACACATTATACAATTAAATCACTAACATTCTATTAAATCTTGTAAACTTTTATCCCCATATTTGCCATAATACTTTCAATATTATTATTTTACTCTTAAAATAGTAAAAATATAAAAATAAATATTTTAATGTGTTCCGGGTAGTGTACTGGTAGTAAAACCGGGCAAAAACTGAAACACACGCGATAACCGGAAAAACAACGGATAAAATACATCGCTTTTAGTTTTTATTATGTTTTCACTTATACACACCCAAAATATATTATTTGATGCTATTTCGAGCATTATACCAATTATTGGACTGTTAAAAATCATCAGGCAGTCACCAACGTTCATTACCGGGTATTTAACCGCTACGCGATTAAGCAATTTCAAAAATCACAAATTGTCACACAATGCACAAAATGGGCTTATCTAACTTTAATAAAACCTTAATTATCATAATTAAGTCAAATGACACAATTTAAAAATTATGCACGTTTTAAGCTAGTACGAATATTGACCTGGAAATTTGCCGGGTGTCACAGTCTTCCCCCGTTTAGGAAATTTCGTCCCGAAATTTTACATGGGCGAATTCAATTAAGATTTAGATAGGAACAAATAGGGGTACTTTTTCTTCATCTGGTCTTCACGCTCCCACGTATACTCTGGTCCACGCTTAGAGTTCCATCTAACTTTGACCAATTTAATACGGCTTCGTCTGAGATTTTGGACCTTCGAATCCATGACCTCAACGGGTCTCTCAATGAAATGAAGTTTATCATCAACACGGACCTCATCGGGCGGTATCACCAAGGTTTCATCGGATAAACACTTTTTCAAGTTCGAGACGTGGAACACGTCATGCACGTTACTAAGATCACTAGGTAACTTAAGTCTATAAGCAACAGGGCCTATCCTTTTCAAGATTTCAAAAGGTCCTATATATCGGGGACTAAGCTTCCCCTGGTTGACAAACCTAGTCACACCTTTCCAAGGTGAGACCTTCAAAAATACACGATCACCTACTTGAAACTCTAAGGGTTTCCTTCGGTTATCCGCATAACTCTTTTGTCGACTGGCTGCGGCTTCTAACCTTTTCCTAACTTGGGAAACTTTATCAGTCGTTTCCTGGATAATCTCAGGACCAGTTAGCTCTTTTTCACCAATTTCAGCCCAACAAAGGGGTGAACGACATTTTCTACCATACAAGGCTTCAAAGGGGGCGGCTTTAATACTAGCGTGATAACTGTTATTATAAGAAAATTCAGCTAAAGGAAGGTGGGTATCCCAATTACCACCGAAATCAATCACGCAAGCTCGTAACAAATCCTCCAACGTTTGGATTGTACGTTCACTTTGGCCGTCCGTTTGAGGATGATATGCAGTGCTCATATCTAAACGAGTACCTAGGGCTCTATGCAAGGCTCTCCAAAACCTAGAGGTAAAGCGGCTATCTCTATCAGAGATAATCGAAATAGGCACACCATGACGAGACACGACTTCCTTAAGATAGATCTTTGACAACTTCCCTACTTTATAGGATTCCTTAATGGGCAAAAAGTGAGCAGATTTCGTCAAACGATCAACAATTACCCAAATAGCGTTATTACCACTAGATGTGCGGGGCAACTTCGTTATGAAATCCATCGCAATTCGCTCCCATTTCCATTGAGGAATTTCAGGTTGTTGCAAGAGTCCTGAAGGCTTTTGATATTCAGCCTTAACCTTAGAACAAGTTATACATTTACTTACATAGGATGCTATCTCTCTCTTCATATTGGGCCACCAATAAAGTTCCTTCACATCTTTGTACATCTTATCCGAACCAAGGTGAATTGAATACCTAGACTTGTGAGCTTCATCTAAGATAAGCTCCCGCAAGTTTCCAAAACAAGGTATCCAAATTCGGTTCGCGAAGTACATCACGTTCTCGGAATTAGGCACCAAATTCTTAATCATTCCCTGCATACCTTCACTTTTCAAATTTTCCTCCTTTAGAGCTTCTCTCTGAGCATCACGTACTCGAGAGGTGAGATTCGATTGGACAGTCATTTCTAGGGCTCGCACTCGCAAAGGTTTCTCCCTTTCCTTTCTACTGAGTGCGTCAGCAACAACGTTGGCCTTTCCCGGGTGATAACGGATATCACAGTCGTAGTCATTCAATAACTCGACCCAACGTCGCTGTCTCATGTTGAGCTCTTTCTGCTCAAAGATATGCTGAAGACTCTTATGGTCAGTGTACACGACGCACTTAGTACCATAAAGATAATGTCTCCATATTTTTAGCGCAAACACCACCGCACCTAACTCCAAGTCATGCGTGGTGTAATTCTTTTCATGCACTTTGAGTTGTCTAGACGCATAAGCTATCACCTTATCTCTCTGCATCAAGACACACCCAAGACCTAGACGCGAGGCGTCACAATAAACTACAAAATCATCATTTCCCTCGGGAAGAGATAGGATCGGTGCACTACACAATTTCTTCTTTAGCGTCTGGAACGCTTCCTCCTGCTTCTCACACCATTCATACTTTCGATCCTTACTAGTCAACAGGGTTAGGGGCTGGGCTATTTTGGAGAAGTTTTCAATAAATCTACGATAATATCCTGCCAATCCTAAGAATTGGCGTACTTCCGTAGGGCTTCTCGGTGCTTCCCAATTTTTGATAGCCTCTATTTTCGCAGGATCCACGTGGATTCCTTCCCTGTTGATCACATGACCAAGAAAATGAACCTCCCTAAGCCAAAACTCGCACTTGGAAAACTTCGCATACAACTTTTCATTTCTTAATGTTTCTAAGATTAGCTTAAGGTGCTGCTCATGATCTTCCTTCGATCGCGAGTAGATCAGAATATCATCTATGAATACTATCACAAATTTATCTAAGTAAGGTTTACACACCCTATTCATAAGATCCATGAACACAGCAGGCGCATTCGTTAATCCAAATGGCATTACCAAAAATTCATAATGACCGTAACGTGTCCTAAAAGCGGTTTTCGGAACATCTTCCTCCGCTATCTTCAACTGATGATAGCCGGATCGCAAATCAATCTTGGAATAGAAACTAGATCCTTGCAGTTGGTCAAACAGATCATCTATCCTAGGCAACGGATATCTATTCTTAATGGTCAGCTTATTCAATTCACGATAGTCAATACACATCCTAAACGATCCATCTTTCTTTTTAACAAAGAACACAGGTGCTCCCCACGGGGAAAAACTTGGTCGAATGAATCCTTTATCAAGCAATTCTTGCAATTGCTTCGACAACTCTTGTAGTTCAGATGGAGCTAATCGATATGGCGATCGAGCAATGGGGGCTGCACCGGGAACTAAATCAATTCTAAATTCAATTTGTCTAGACGGGGGCAATCCTGGTAAATCCTCAGGAAAAACATCTCGATAATCGCAAACTACCGGAATCTCTTCTAATTTCAGCTCCTTAACATCAGTGTCGATGGCTTTCACTAGAAACGCAGGAAGTCCTTCACACAGACATGCGTACGCTTGCTTAACATTGATGACCTTCAAGTAGGAGTTCTCTTTCTCACCATGAATCGTTATCGTTTCGCCGCTGGAACTTAGAAGGCGGACAACCTTCTCGTGACACACAACTTCGGCACGATTTTTGGATAGCCAATCCATACCAATCACGACATCAAAACTACCAAGTATAACAGGCAAAAGATCTATACTAAATGATTGATCACCTAAGCATAAGGTACAACCTCTATAGACCGAATCTGCTATGATTTTCTTACCGTTAGCTATTTCAATAATATATTTCTTATCTAACCTATCCACCTTAGCCTTAAGCAACGATTCAAAATCTTTAGACACAAAACTCAAGTCAGCGCCGGTATCAAATAACACTGATGCGTAATGGTTATTAACAAGGAACGTACCCGTAACCACTGTCGGCTCCTGTCGCGCATCCTTCGCGTTCATCTCGAATGCTCTTCCCTTAGCATTCGTCCCCTTCAACTTAGGACAATCCCTCTTAATATGTCCTACCGATCCACACTCAAAACAATTCCTATACGGCTTCCCAGTCCTCTCATCTAACTTAACCCTACAAGCTTGAGCTTGATGTCCAAACTTCTGACATCTCGAACACACATTACACGCACCACCATGGTTGTACCCGCACTTATTGCACTTTGGGTACGCACCATCCCTACTTGCATTGGCGGTGTACATCTTGCCAGAGTTATAGTTGGATCCTTTCTTATTGCCTGCACGACCTTTGGGTGCTCCAGCCCACTTCCTCTTTCCACCAGAGGATTTCCCATCACTACTACCAAACTGTTTCTCAGACTCAAACACTTTCTTACCACCATCTACAGGGTTCTTTCCATGATCAACCTTTTTGGTCAGCACACCTCTACGCACCGCATCATCAGTCAATGACAGTGCCAAGCTCACAGCACTTTGGATCGATGTAGGGTTCGATGCTGTAACCATGCCACGGATTTGTGGTGCTAAACCCCAAATGTATCGTTCGATCCGTACATACTCGGGAGTGACCATCCGAGGGACAAGTCTAGCAAGGTCATTAAACTTAGAGGTGTAGGCTCTTACTTCGGCACCATCCATGGTTAGATCCCAAAATTCAGTTTCTGCCTTCTGGAGTTCATTGCGGGGGCAATACTCCTTTATTAGCATCTCTTTCAGTCGCGCCCATGAGAGGTTAGTAACAGCCTCTTCTCCCATGGTTTGCTTCTGGGAATTCCACCATGTCAGTGCTTCGTTCTGAAAGGAACACGCGGCGTACATCACCTTCTGCGATTCGGCGCAAGCACTGATGGCCATCACAGATTCCATCTTTTCAATCCATCGCAGGATGTTGAGTGGACCCTCAGCTCCAGTGAAGACTATGGGACCGCAACCTTGGAACGTCTTATAGGTGCATCCCACACTTCGTCCTCCTGCTTTCATAAGCATCAAGTCCGCCCATCATTATGATATACAAGGTATAATCATTATGCACTATGGGTGGTATAACAAATTCTTGCAAAATCTATTATACCTGAACCACCGCCCAGAGACGTGCCACTGCCGCCTGCTCCACGCCCACGACCACGACCCTGTCCAAGGTTTGCATCGTGTTGGTCTAAAGCGGCATTGACATGTTGGGAAATCAATTGGGCCAACTCCTCGGCTGTTCCTGGAATACCACTACCAGTGCCGGTCGCTGTTGTTCGGGTTCTCGGAGGCATGACTTAGTTCTAAGAATCAAAATATTATTAGTAAGTATATGCATGAATATATTTATGTATATATATTAATGAGGAGGTTTCACGTTTTAATTCTAACGTTCGCGTACTTAACCTATTACCACATAATGCAAATAATCAATCATGCAATTGAACATAGATAATCATAAATTACCAAAAGATTTTCCCAAAATAAAGTTTTCGCCAAAATAAAGTTTTTGCCAAAATAAAAGTTTTTGCCAAAACGGCCCCAAAATTTTGACCAAAAACGGTCACCAAAGTGTAAACCATATCCAACATACAACAAAAGAAAGAAACAAACAATTCAACCAAAGTTCAAAAGTAAATAAAATGCAATGCAATGCAACTTCTCATCGTAACTCTAATGGCACGACTCATAAATGTCCATCATGATTTTGACTGAGTCAAACGCATCGTTGAGCTTCATCTTCACTTCTGCTAGCTCTTTCTCTAGAGCCTCTATCCTTTCCCTGTCACTCAAAACCACTTTGGTCTTCCTCTTCCTTTGCCTAGTATATACATGACGAATCACAGGGGTAGGTCGGTCTAAAAGAGATGGGGGTAAGGGAAGTAACTCCCTTGTCACGAAAGGTGACTGGGGGGTAATGGTCGGTCCAACATGAGACAAAGCGCTAACGTTAGGCTTTATATCTTCCTCAATCCACCCGTTGCTCGTATGCTCCGAGCCGGGCATAAAAGAGGCAGCAAAGAAATTAAAACCATCATGATAAGAAGACATCTATGACACAAAAGGCATATTCGTACTTAACTCATAGCTTAAAATGATCAAATGCATATAAATCACATAAGGTACACATAGGTATGCAACAATTTCAAATCACACAAAGTAAGTTTAGATATTCAATCCAACAAATCAACACGCACACCAAAAGTGCTCGGGAATTTATGGAAGTGTTTTGGGACTTTTAAGATTTTCAAAAATTTTCAGTTATAGTCTAGAATTATTTTCAAAAACTTTTTCTAGTTCGCTATAACCAATGGCTCTGATACCAACTTCTGTCACACCCCAAAAATCGTCGCAGCGGAAATAAACGATATTATGGTGTAATGAGCGAAGTTGGCACCCATTAATTATAAAGCAAACATCCACATTAATTTAAAATAGTTGATAATGTTAACGTTCACACGTCAACATCCACAATGTTCATTAAGAAAAGCATCAATTGTCTTAACGAAGCATAATCGTTTGAAATAAAAACTTAAGCGGAATTTTTAATAAAGCGGTCCCAGAAACAACTAAAACACATGTGGAGTTTGCAGTCCAAAACTGTCCTTCCACATATACCCGGAGCTTATCATTTCGTACCTGAAAAACATGTAAAAACTGAGTCAACATAAAGTTGGTGAGTTTTTGGGTTTGATCATAAATAAAATCATTTTTCATTCACAATTGATATGCTTGGCTTTGAGACGTCAACAAGACCATACGTCAAAGAGTTTGCAAGGCCCAAAGACAAATGAATCATCAAGTCATGGGTTCATAATCAACCAAGAAACGAGGTTCCCTCACAACATTCAACTTATATTCCCCCGCATGTCAACACGATCAGAGCGACTGATCACGAGGGGCGGAATTCCAATCCCGATAGATCTATCAATATAACCTGTGGTTTTTCACTCCAAGAGAAATAAATGATTACGAGAGGGCAATGTGTACACTTTCACAACAAACACCCATGCCATCATTTTGGTCAAACACAATATGTCTCCCAATTCACATCAAATTATCATAAACAAAATACATGTTTTTCCCCCAAAACAGTTAAATAAAATATTATTCAAAAAGGGGCCAAAGAACTCACATTGGATACGCCAAAAGCTAGCAAATATAGGCCCAATGAAAACACCACTTAAGAATGCCCTATACACAAGGACCCGTTCAAAAGATGCACACAAATACAAAGTCTAAAACCATGTAGGTTGTTCACCAAAACCTAACTAGACTTATGTGAAAACATTTCATTTACAAAAACAACCCTTTCATTTTAATGACCCGTTGGTGACCCATGCCTTTAAAGTGTTACATATATAGTATCACACACATATACATAAGTAACATGTAAAAGTCGCATTTAGTCCAACACTTACCTAAGTAGTATACACTTACACAATATCATACATAACTTAGGAAAATATATTTATCATATTCATGCCATGATCACAATTTATAGTACTTAGTAAAAACACACATTATTCCTAGTTAACTAGCATGCATTTTCTAAACATGACGGTTAACACTTAACGAGATATTTAACCACGTTTTCACAAGCAACTTACTTAATCATATATAAATCTACAACAAAGCATAATATTATACCACATAAATCATGTCTCACATATTATTCATACAAGTCACAATACAAGTCCAACGTGTCAATTTCTTACAAATCCGGGCACGTTTTCGGGTCACGGAAAGCAACCCAATACCCGCATTTTTGTCATTTCTTTTTAATCACTTTTAGACCAGTATGTTTCCTTCAAAATAAGTCCAAAGTTTCTGATTCAAAATAGTTTACAAAAATTATATGTTTTAGAGTCGAAAATCGTCGTTTTCGGCTTTTCCGGGTACATAGTTTGCTTGTTTTTGGGCTCAAAACTCCAAGTTTTTGTACCAAACTTTAAATATCATATTTTTACATAAAAATACACTTAAGAATCTGTTAAAATATCATTTTGTCATATTTTACATTTTTAAGCAAAAATCGGTGCGTTTTACGCGTGTTTTTGTACCAAAAACCATTATTTATAAGGTTTAAATCATTTCTTTGCTATAATACTTTTAAAATACTTATTTTATAAAGTTTATAAATATTTAAAAATATGTTCTAACTCAGAATATATTTTAGTTTTTATATTTGTTCAAAAATACATAAAAGTTACATTTAAACATTTTTAATCATCAAGTATCATACATCAACACTTAACATATGTATAAACATTTTTACACTTAGTGAAATCACTTATTTTCTCATGTCATACTTAGCATAGCAAAACACTTAACATACCTTCATCTAGCAATTTCATAAAACAACATATAGCAAGTTTGCACAAAATAACATCTTTCAACTTTACAACATATGAACATATTCTTGCAAGTAATATTCATAACACTTTTCAAGTTATTCAAAAATCATCTAGTGACATTATTATCATATTTCCATTTACATCTATTTGCATGTCAAGATCCAACCTTTTTATATGCATCTTTCAACAAATCTTACATGATTTCAAACAACACACATTGTACATACATACATACAACCTACGGCCATACATACATACATGTATAAAATCATATTTTCAATACCCACACTTATCATACATGTGTTCATTTAATCTCATTTCCAACAAAACAACTTTCAACACTTAGATCTAAACATCATCAATGCAAGAACACAACATTAACATCATTTCACTAGCATGTAAATACTCACACACACAAATATACCTACGGATCTATATATATACATACTCAAAATCATGTTTTGATAACCACACATAACACATAGTTGTTCATTTCTTCCCTTTTCCATTATCAACTTTCAAAACCATACATTTAACACTTATGAAATCTTGTTTTCAAAAATCAAAAACACACACACACCCTCATACATACATACATACGGACATGACATACACACACACACCCATTTGAAAAACCCATTTTCATTTCAAAAACATTCATCTTTCGGTTTCGGATTTGGTGAACAACACTTCAAGAACACCATCTTGAACACTTTTAAATCATAAAAATCAAAATGAAAAGTGTTCATACCTTAGATGAACACTAGAAAAGATGAAGAGAATGGATTTTGCCTTTCAACACCTGTTGGTCACACTTTCTTGCTTCCCAGACCACCAAATCTTCAAGGTTTTGCAACAAGGTGCAAGAGATGAATATGGAGAGTGTAGAGAGAGAGATGGCCGAGATTTTGAGGGTGGAGGAGTATTGGGTCGGTTTTGGGGTGAAGGGAAAGAAGAAGATGGAGTGTGGGAGTGGTGAAGATATTATGGTTGGGTTTTTGGGTTATGTGAAGATATTAAAGATAGATTTTGAAAGATTTGTTGGGAATGTGTGGGGGAGTAGGCCTAGGGCCGGATTTTTAAATAAAAAAAAAGAAATTTAAGTGTTTTTATATAATACACATTATACAATTAAATCACTAACATTCTATTAAATCTTGTAAACTTTTATCCCCATATTTGCCATAATACTTCTAATATTATTATTTTACTCTTAAAATAGTAAAAATATAAAAACAAATATTTTAATGTGTTCCGGGTAGTGTACTGGTAGTAAAACCGGGCAAAAACTGAAACACACGCGATAACCGGAAAAACAACGGATAAAATACATCGCTTTTAGTTTTTATTATGTTTTCACTTATACACACCCAAAATATATTATTTGATGCTATTTCGAGCATTATACCAATTATTGGACTGTTAAAAATCATCAGGCAGTCACCATCGTTCATTACCGGGTATTTAACCGCTACGCGATTAAGCAATTTCAAAAATCACAAATTGTCACACAATGCACAAAATGAGCTTATCTAACTTTAATAAAACCTTAATTATCATAATTAAGTCAAATGACACAATTTAAAAATTATGCACGTTTTAAGCTAGTACGAATATTGACCTGGAAATTTGCCGGGTGTCACATTAGGGTTTTAAAATACAATTTGGGAATTTAGGGTTTCAAAATCCAATTTGGGGATTTAGGGTTTCATGAACCAATTTTTGATAAACGACAACGTTTTAAGTAATATATATATTTTAACGGATTTACTTTAAATGAAGTTTATAAATTTAAAGCCAAATCATATGGATTTTGTATTGAAATTGTACATTTGTATGTTTTGAAAATGTATTTAACTTAACTATATTATTTAGGTATTTAGTAAATATAATCAAATGTTAAAAATGTTTAAAGGTAATAAAATTAAGTAAATAGGTTGTGGGTTTCGAACCCACGACCTCCACATGAAACTGGAACGCACTCAACCACCAGACTAGCATCTGCTTTTGTTAATGAAAATCGTTTTTAAATTATTTTAACTTTTCATAACCATCAACACCCATTTCCCAATCAAGCCCTAGAACAAGAATCACTTCAATTCGTTTAATCCAGTTTATCAAATCCAAAACCAATAGAGGGCTTTTAATCACCATTGAATCGTGATCATTTTGATATAAGATACTTACTTGATGATGAAGGAACAGGTCGATGAAGACGATGAACCAATGCTACGGTTGTGAGAATCAAAACTGAGTTTTAGATGTTTTTGCTTGAAATTAGATAAACAATGAGTGATAGCAGGTAACGAGGAGCGCGTATACAACTGGAATTGTGTTTTGGTTGAACGGAAGTAGTCAATTAGGTTGTGAGTTGGTTACGAAAGTAAAATGATCAATTGGATGTCGATTCGTTGTGATAAAGTCAATTGATTGTCATCATTGATTTCCAGAAGCTCGTTTGATGATCTTGGTTAATTTGATTTACCGTTTTGGTGCGTTATGAAACGATTGAGTTTGTGGGTATTGAAACCGAGTTTTGATTTGCAATTAACACGGACTCGGGTTGATTAGGCAACAAATTGAGGGTGGTAGTGGGTTCGAAACATACACATGCACATTTTGTATAGGTTTAATTTGGTTTAAAGTGTTAAAATCGCTCGAAAAAAGGCTCGCCGGAGATCGAGTAATTCCGGCCACTTGGCCGGAAGTTGATTTCGCCGGAAACACGGGGAACACGGGGGTGGGCTGGGTAATTTTGGTATTTACAGATCCGGTCCCTTATGTTTAGAATTGTTTTAAGTTAGTTATTATAAGTTTAATTATAGTTTGTAACTTGACAGTTTTAGCCCAAAGTTAATTATTTATATCTTAACTAATTAACTTAACTAAATTGAAACGTAACCATTATACAAGTGACGTTTTTATAGTTTTAGCTCGTTTACATCATTAAGAGACTATTTCGAGACTTTGAGTCGTTTTTATTTAACGTTTTCAATAGTTTTCCTTTTACGAACTATATATATATTTATTGATGTATATATTTTGAGTTTAAATGCTCCAACAATATTTATTTGATATACGTAAATGTTTTGTGGTGTAAATACGATTATTTAATTGGAACGTGAATAACGTAAAATTCAATGCGTTTATTCATAATAATAATAATGAACGTTACATTTTGAGAAAATAAATACGATTACAATTTAAAGGATAACAACTTCGGGTTCGAGTCGGGCAATCGGGTTCGGGTTTGGGGCAGATGTCACAGTCTCCCCTCCTTAAAGAAATTTCGTCCCGAAATTTGCTCAAACCGAAGTAGAAGAAGATGAGGCACAAAGGTGCGGATACTTAAACTTAATTTGGTCTTAAATTCATGTTCACATTTTGAGTTTTAACGATCATTAGCGATTGATATCTGATTACGCTTGAGTCGTTTGACTTTTACGGTCCATAACTTCCAATATTCGTTCAATATTTTGCTTTGATTCATTAGCGATATGCACAATGAGATTTTTATCGGATAAGTACTTCTTCATATTAGAAACATGAAACACGGGATGAACACTGCCCACTTTCGTAGGGAGTTTCATCTCGCAAGAAACTCTTGGGAATTCGATCAATGAGAAGATTAGCACTTTGATTGAGACAAGATTTTAAATAACGAGATTAAGAAGTTATTTATTTTTAATTTGCTTTGTCTCATTGTGGTTTGTTTATTTAACTCTTTTCACTTATAAGAGTTCGGTCGAACTATTTGGATGTAGATTCGAATAAATTTTATTTGTTACTCAATATAGGAATAGAATAGGATTCCAACTTCCAAATGTAATATTTCAAGTAGATGGATTTAGAATTATTTAAATGATCATCGAGAATAGTCGTGATTAATAGAATGTTTAAAACGAATTAAGTAACCTTACACATAACTAAGTGGCTTATATGCAATTAGTAAAATGAGTAGACAAGTCAAGTGAAAATAAGATGATTAAATATGACCCAGCTACACAAGACAAAACTTACTATGGTTCCCATGCATCAACTTTCATAATTCCGTGTGCACCCGTAATTACTTTAGTTTTTGCATGGACTCCACAACTCATTCGATCACGTGCGAGTCAGAAGTACACAACAACTTTAGGTTAAAATGATGATATGTATAGGTATTGTTATCATACTTGATAGAAATAGTACTTGGGAAAATCATATTAAGATGATAAGTAGGTTGATGATTCAGAAGAAACTAACGTCCATTAGGTAGACATTGCTCATATAATAACTTTGTTCAACGATATAGATAGTCAAATTCGAGTACTAGGATAGTAACACTTAAGTTTGTGAAAATCGATTCTATGTGTGTAAGATGTAATTATCTAGGTTTTCTGATATTGACCAGTTCGTAAGCATTAGTTGATGGTGTACATGTAATAATATAGTTTATTGGGATCTTTAGAAAAATTAGTTTCAAGAAAATTTGATAATGCGAATAATCCAATTTATAGTTCGAATGAATAGATCACTTAGTTCCAATTGGATTCAACTTTTAAGGTGTTTGTATTTATATGACCGACAACTTTAGGTAAACCAAATGTGTTGACTATGGAAGTAAACAAGTTTATAAGGGATGATACTGTTTTTATATAATGTAGTTTTAAAAGCTAACTAAAAAGTTGAAAATTTTGATATTTACCATAGATAAGATGATTGATTTGAAAATAAACGACACAATTTAAGTTATAAGTACTTGGTATTGGAAAAACAGAAGACATGGTGTTTGTTGCAAGTCGTTGTGTCATATTCGAGAAAACGGGAAAATGTTTGTGTAAATATTTGACCGACGTTAAAATGACCAATCACTTTTTAAAGAAATCATTTATCACGAAATTTATATGTACATATATGTATATATATATATATTCTTTTTCCTTACAAGATACTAAGACCAAAAGATTATTGAAATTCTGTTTGTTTTTTTTTTTTAAATATATATGTATATACATTTTTGATTGGGAAAATAAGAAAATTATTTTAATAGAATCGAATACCGTTAGTTTTACAAAGTCCATTGATTGCACGTTGTGTTAGGGTGACGAGTTTATAAATGAAACGCATTGGGTTTAGATTAGTTCCTGAAGACCAGTTGCGTAGAATTTTGTTGGTGGTCATATGTATAGATGAAAACATTTAGTTGAATGAGTTCGAGAGTGGTTGTGTAGTGAGTTCTCGTTAGATTTGGATAACGAATTCATGGATAGTATCCTGTAGTTGATTAATGAGTACATGTTTTGATGGTTAGTTCATAATTTGATAGTAGATTTATCGTTTTAATGATAGATTAGAAATTGGATTAGAATCTTGTAGTTAGATGAGTAGTTTAGAATCTATCTGAGTATCGAAGTCAAGTTGAAATATTTTAAGGATAGACGTTCGATTCAAATACATTAGCTTATAAGGATAGCAAAATCCGCTAACTTTTATTTAGCTATGGAATTTAGCCTTGGCTATAATTTAGAAATCATAACGAACCTTTGATTGGAGAGTTGATATTTGATTTAGAATTATAAGTACGACTTGGATTCGGTAATCGATATATGCATGATCTGAAGTTTTGGATAATTCGATTGAGATATGTCTTAGTTTTGAATTGAAATGTTTGGTTTACAATGGTGTAATTGTGCTATATGGATAAGCTAGCGAGTATATCGCATAAGTATTATTGTAGCTTAGAAAAACAAATGGAATGATGAAACGTAGAATAACACGGGTTTTTAGTAAATCCCTGACCGATAGAAACATCCAACGTAATAATAGCACCTCGTTCCATTTAGAATATCATAGAATCTTTTGAAACATACTATAGAAAATCACGTAGAAACTTTAGAAACTTTAGAAATTTTTGATTAAATGAAATAGTGATAGTACTTAGAACATCATAGAATCTTTTGAACATATCATAGAAAATCACTTAGGAACTTTAGAAACATTAGTAAATGAAGTTAGGAATATTATTTGAACCACTATAAAAATTCATAGAAATATTTATAAATCGTAGGAATTAAAATCATAGAATCATTAAGAAAATGATATTTCAATGGCTTAGGAGTGTGTCTTGGTTTTGGACACTAATGACTTATCAAAGTGCTAAGTTCGTTTTCAACGTATTCGAGAAAGCATGCTTTAGCCTATAGGTTCACACTCATCTCGTACATCCCCAGGTAAGCATACAGGTCTCTTAAAGAGATTTATACGAAATGCTTTGCCTTAGACAGGATGTCCGTGATACAGGCGTTCCCCCTTCCGGATTGCACACGTTCCCACGTTTCAAACTTACTTAAGACGATGACGAGATTCCACAAAGAGAAAGATCCTAATCATATCGACGAGTCTCTTGTAGCTCCTTCGCGAAATCGGATAAGAAATAAGATAAAGAAACAGCATAGAGAAATTCATAAAAAAAAGAATAAAGAAATAAGTTCTAGAAGAGTTTTCTAAGCACAAGCTATTTGTACTAAGGACTCTTAGGTTATAGTCTAGGACGGTGTGTATCTAATACCCTATCCTAGTTCCCTATAACCATGGCTCTGATACCAAACTGTGACACCCCGCCCGGCGGCGGAAAACACCGGGCGCGTCAAGTGAATCGGATATCAAAGTACAAAGCACATGGCACACTAATTTCATATTTTAATATTAATTGTGCAATAATGTCGTGACATAAAGAAGCATTAAATAGTCATAAAAACCGTAACAGAAACCGACAATTAAATACTATTTATTGTCTTTTTATTCTAAGTCCGAAGCATCCTAAATGTCTTGAACCAAAACCGAATCAAACTCCACCTGAAAACGTGTAAAATAAGTTAGCTAAAGAATTAGCTAGTGAGTAAAACACAATTAATAGTACATAGTATAAAATCCGAGATCATACTAGATTGTGTTTCGCAATCTCATGTGCATAGCAATTTCAGCATATATCTCAACCATGACCATAGAATCACATAGAAACAAGTATCATAGACCCCGCAGGGTTACCTTTAGCAACAAGTCATGAGGAACCAACTCATGTTACATTTATTGATAACCATCGTTTAACCGTCATTTAACCGTCTCGATATGCAAGTTATCAAAAATGTTTAAGCATCTAAGGGACATAGCAACGTAGCAACAAGCATCACATGTAGTAACTAGTAACATAGAATCAACCAAAGAATCGCCGGGTCAAAATCACCTATCAGGCCATTAATGTAGGTGGGCTTGTCAAGCCATTAGCGCTAACATTGTACCGGTGGAAATTACAAGATGATATAACTAATATTGACTATCACACAATTTTGCTACATGCGGCCAAACACGATTAACACATCTAATGATCTCATTTTCGAAAATAGAAACATCAAAAGAAACCGTTGTATTATAGAAACACGTATTTCAGCCCCAAAAACGTAATTAAACAGTAAAAAGGGGAGTGAGTTTACTCACCTGAACAATAAAGATAATAGTAACGCAAGAAAGTAACTAGAGAGAATCGAGGATCGCCCAGACATTAGAATCACCTAATTAACCGGGAGAACCTAAATTAGAAACGAAACAAGTAACGTAATAACTAGAATCAGGAAAATAGAACTTCTAGGGTTTTGGATTTGGGTTTTAGGGTTTTAAATTATAGATTTGAAATTAGGGTTTTCAAAATATAATTTGGGATTTTTAGGGTTTTAAAGTACCAATTGGGAGTTAGGGTTTTAAAATACAATTTGGGAATTTAGGGTTTCAAATCCAAATTTAGGGTTTCAAAATCCAATTTGGGGATTTAGGGTTTCAAGAACCAATTTTTGATAAACGACAACGTTTTAAGTAATATATATATTTTAACGGATTTACTTTAAATGAAGTTTATAAATTTAAAGCCAAATCATATGGATTTTGTATTGAAATTGTACATTTGTATGTTTTGAAAATGTATTTAACTTAACTATATTATTTAGGTATTTAGTAAATATAATCAAATGTTAAAAATGTTTAAAGGTAATAAAATTAAGTAAATAGGTTGTTGGTTTCGAACCCACGACCTCCACATGAAACTGGAACGCACTCAACCACCAGACTAGCATCTGCTTTTGTTAATGAAACTCGTTTTTAAATTATTTTAACTTTTCATAACCATCAACACCTATTTCCCAATCAAGCCCTAGAACAAGAATCACTTCAATTCGTTTAATCCAGTTTATCAAATCCAAAACCAATAGAGGGCTTTTAATCACCATTGAATCGTGATCATTTTGATATAAGATACTTACTTGATGATGAAGAAACAGGTCGATGAAGACGATGAACCAATGCTACGGTTGTGAGAATTAAAACTGAGTTTTAGATGTTTTTGCTTGAAATTAGATAAACAATGAGTGATAGCAGGTAACGAGGAGCGCGTATACAACTGGAATTGTGTTTTGGTTGAACGGAAGTAGTCAATTAGGTTGTGAGTTGGTTACGAAAGTAAAATGATCAATTGGATGTCGATTCGTTGTGATAAAGTCAATTGATTGTCATCATTGATTTCCAGAAGCTCGTTTGATGATCCTGGTTAATTTGATTTACCGTTTTGGTGCGTTATGAAACGATTGAGTTTGTGGGTATTGAAACCGAGTTTTGATTTGCAATTAACACGGACTCGGGTTGATTAGGCAACAAATTGAGGGTGGTAGTGGGTTCGAAACATACACATGCACATTTTGTATAGGTTTAATTTGGTTTAAAGTGTTAAAATCGCTCGAAAAAAGGCTCGCCGGAGATCGAGTAATTCCGGCCACTTGGCCGGAAGTTGATTTCGCCGGAAACACGGGGAACACAGGGGTGGGCTGGGTAATTTTGGTATTTACAGATCCGGTCCCTTATGTTTAGAATTGTTTTAAGTTAGTTATTATAAGTTTAATTATAGTTTATAACTTGACAGTTTTAGCCCAAAGTTAATTATTTATATCTTAACTAATTAACTTAACTAAATTGAAACGTAACCATTATACAAGTGACGTTTTTATAGTTTTAGCTCGTTTACATCATTAAGAGACTATTTCGAGACTTTGAGTCGTTTTTATTTAACGTTTTCAATAGTTTTCCTTTTACGAACTATATATATATATTTATTGATGTATATATTTTGAGTTTTAATGCTCCAACAATATTTATTTGATATACGTAAATGTTTTGTGGTGTAAATACGATTATTTAATTGGAACGTGAATAACGTAAAATTCAATGCGTTTATTCATAATAATAATAATGAACGTTACATTTTGAGAAAATAAATACGATTACAATTTAAAGGATAACAACTTCGGGTTCGAGTCGGGCAATCGGGTTCGGGTTTGGGGCAGATGTCACACTAATAATCTATTATATTTTTTGTATCTTTAGATTTTTTTCTAAATACTTTGGTGTAGTTGCCAGATATTTCTATTTCAAAGAATAATTCAGCAACACTAGCTTTCTATCCTAGACATAGTTCTATGTTTTCTAATAATGCAATAATTACAGGTCCATCTTCAATATATCAAGATTCTACTTTGAGGACGTTACAATCGGGAAAACATAAGCTGAAAAGGAAGGTTACGGACATAAATCCAATACCAATCTTTGATTTTATATCAAGCAATGAATTACATGATGAACAAGTTTTAAATCGTCAGATTCCAGGCACGTCTACAGGTACACACCCGACATACTTTTAAAATCAAAGATTCTGATTTCCACACTAATTATTATTAATATTTTACCTATATTAACATGCACTGCTCCAAATAGTGGTACATCCATTATTTCTCATGCTGGAATACATAAGCAAAAGATGAAGGCTATCGATATACAACCAAGCTCATTTGTAGACTTGACAGCAGATGAAGAATTTATTGAGGGAGAAGTTGTTAAAGACATTTCTTTAGGAATGTCCATCGGTACTCACCTTTAAAGACTTTTAAAACATTTCTTATTAAATCAATATGTAATAATAGGTCATGCCATTAATTTTCTCTTTACTCTTATTTTGCAAGTTATTAATATCGACTTAAATTTTACAGCTTTTGTTTAACTAAAAACTAAATCAAGAGTATATAATCTTATATTAAAATTTTTTGAGATGTTTTCTATTGACACAGGTCCTATTACGTCTTCTGTTATACTTACTTCTACTAAGAGAGTATTAAAACCTAGAAAGCATTTGCTAAAAAGTAAAACCATAGATGTATCTGCAATACCGAATGATGACCAGAAGACCATCATTTACAACGAATGTACTTCAATATCTATTGGTATCTAACCTAAGACATTCTTTATAATATAGGGCTTATTTATTATATGACAAATATTATATAATAACTTTACATCAACACCAGATTACATTGATCATGGAGATCAAACGTACGAATGTCAAAAATGCAAGGCACTATTATGGAAAGATGAAGCTTCTACAGGAAACAAATCTCTAAAGAACACAAGTTATTCCTTGTGTTGTGGTAAGGGAAAGGTTGAGCTTCCTAAATACAAAGAAGTACCAGAGACTTATAAAAAGTTGTTTCTGTTTAATGATTCTGCAAGCATCCGGTTCATGAATAACATCCGTCGTTTCAATTCAATGTATTCCTTTACATCAATGGGTGGAAAGATTGATTCGTCGATTAATAACGGTAGCGCTCCATATGTATTCAGATTAAGCGGTCAAAATTATCATTCCATGGGAAGTCTACTTCCGGAAAAAGGTGACAAACCAAGATTTTCTCAGCTTTATATATATGATACCGACAATGAAGTCTCAAATAGACAAGGCGTTTTTGAGTATGTCTCCACACCCTTTGCTAATTCCCATATTTACTTTTTATTGTTGCCCTTAATACTTTATGATAAACATATGCATATTAAAGTCTATTTAGCATTAACAGTTTGTGTTTTTATATTTTATAATCTTAACAGCAGGTCAAATAAAGGAAATAAAAAGTCCAAGGAGCTTGATACTCAGATTATTCAACAGCTGAAAGAAATGTTGGATTTAAATAATGAACTAGTTAAATGTTATAGGATGGTAAGAAATTCTTTTCGTGAGAACCCAAAAAAAGAACTAACGCTACGTCTTATCGAAAGAAGGCAACAAGATGGAAGAACATATAATCTTCCAACTGCTTCGGAGGTGGCTGCTTTAGTTGTCGGAGACATTGATGCTTCATTTGAACGCCGTGATATTGTAGTACAAACTCAATCAGGAGGATTACGACATATAAGCAAATTACATCTGTCTTACCTCCCTCTTCAATATCCACTTTTATTTTCATACGGTGATGATGGATACCGGGTTGATATTCTACATAGAGATGTTAAAAATCCATCCGGAAACAAACACCAAACCTGCTCAATGAGAGAATTCTTCGCTTATAGAATTCAAGATAGGAATTTTTTATTCTCATTAATTCTTAAATCAAGAAGGTTTTTTCAACAATTTCTGGTTGATGCTTATACGATGATAGAAAGCGAGAGGCTTAATTTATTTCGTTCGCCGGGAACAAGGTAAGCTTAGATGTGATACTTTTGGAAATCTACGTAAGGCTCGAAGTGAAGGGAATACAAATATCTCCAACTCTGGCCAGCGAGTAATATTACCTTCATCTTATACCTGTGTAGGTTGTTTAAAATCAAACTTGACGCATTGAGTAAAGATTTTAAGGAGAATAAAGTATTTGGTAACATTCAATCAGGTATGTTAATTTCATCATTATACTTTACATATGTTCATATTATGATTATAAAGATATGCTATTATAATTGTGTGCTGTTACAATAATGTAACATATTACAACACTATGCTTAGAAAATAACATTTGACTTAAAAAATGTTTATGTCGTCATTAGTTCTGAAACAATATGTTTTTTTTTGTAAAAATAATGTTTTTTTGTGTAAAAATAATGTTTTAGATGTATAAATATATGTATCTTATGTATTTAGTTTTACATCTGACTTATCAAACTCTGTTAATTAAGAAATTGTATATATTTTTGATAGTCATGTATAGGTTGGACTCACCGGCATGTCGGTGTTATATCTTTTGTATGTATTTTGTAATGTTTTAGTATTAGCGAATCTACGGTCGAATCTATAGATTCGCCCGTAGCATAGAATAGCTTTTCTGTTTTGTCGACCGGGCGAACCTAATTGTGCCCGGCGAAGCTATTTGGTTCGCTAGATAGATTCGCTGTCAGCGAATCTATCAGCGAACCTAAAGCTGTTATATATTGTAACCTTATCTTAATGCAAGAGAACTTTGACAAAAATCTTATCCAAACCCTTGTATCGTGTGTGTGTTTCCAGGAGGTGATAGGAGCATATATTATTCATCTTTGTAGCGTATTTACCTCCGGTTGCGTGGTTTTAATCTCGTTATTGTGTGTTGGGTTATATTGGGCTTTGTTTGTTTGAGTCAAGTGTGTTTCGTTGTAATACAAATCATTATAGCACTGAAATAACGATCTATATGGACCAACAATATGGTATCAGAGCCTTAGTGCTCTTGATTGTTTGATCCTAGAGATTTTTGTGATGATTTTGGGGTTTTTGAGTCAAAACACTATTTGATTCTTTTCTGAACTGGTTTGTGTGTTTCTGTGTTGTATTTTGCTTGGAACTTGTCATATTTGGTCATAGGAAGCTTTTGAAACAAACGGGTCTACAACTGGTTGTGTTTTGAAGCTGTTCTGGTCGTTTTTGAACTGAAACTGTGTTGTTCGTAACCCAGCGAACCTATTTGTTCATCCAGTGAAACTGCTTGTTCTTCCAGCGAATCTAACACAATCTTGTGTTACTGTACTTCAGTGTTTCTGTGTAGCGAATCTGCATTTTACTGAACGAAAGTTCACCTGTTTGGCTCATTGTGCAAGCGAAACTGCTGCCAAAATCTTTTAAGCGAATCTAACAGCAAATTTGTCGAGCGAAACTGTGCTTGCTGGCCAGCGAATCTGTTTGGTTGTTGAGCGAATCTGGCAGCGAATCTGCGAGCGAATCTGTCTGTTCTTTGGGCGAATCTAATCCAGCGAATCTATTTGTCTTTGGCGAAACTACAACCTGTTTAAAATTATGAGTACATCAACTCTGAATATTAATGATCTGGATAGTGTTCAACCTAACAGGCCACCGAGGCTTGTTAGTGGTGAAAATTTTGAAGACTCGAAGAGGTGTTTGAAAGCTTTTTTCTACTACACTTACTATAATCAATGGGAGTCAATTGTAAATGGTCCGCATGTGCCAAAGACAGTTGAAGGAACTGTTACTTCAATAAACACTGATCCGAGTACTTTTACTGAAGGATACACCAAGTTGCTTGATCGTGACAAAAAGGCACTCGGAGCATTGATACTTTGTTTGCATCAGGATATTTACAACAGGTTTGCTGAACACACAACTGCAAAAAGCCTGTATGATGCGTTGTGCGAGTTCTATGATGGTAATGAAGACTTGAAGTTGGATAGAAAGGCTCAAGCTGAGAAAGAGTTCAATTCATTTGTGGGGTATTCGCAAGAAAGTTTGACTGATAATACCAATCGATTTCTGTCTGTATCAAGTAATCTGAAAAAGTATGATGATAAGCTGGGAAATCATGAACAAGTCACAAAGCTGTTAGATTCACTTCCTCCTCAGTGGAGTCTTCAGATCAAATTGTTGAAACAAGAAAGAAACTTTCATGACTATAAGCTGATGGATGTTATAAACAAGCTGAAGTCATTTGATCTTGATGTGAAGAGAAGAGAATACAATCAGTCAATGATGGTTCCAAATATTCCTTCTCAGAATGCTGCACTTATTTCATCCGCTGTAAACTCTCATATCTACAGTGTTGCACCTGGAGGATCATCAAGTCATGTGTCTGTTAAATCTGTTGGTGCATCTACAAATGTTGGTTCAAGCTCAAATGCATCTGTCACCACTCAGATTCCATCTGACACCATGGCTTTGTTTGGAATGTTTGTTCATAGCTATGAAGCTCTTGTCGCTGGTGAGCTAAAGGGAAAGGGGATGACTGTTGAAGATATGTATCAGGTGGATCCTGATGATCTTGAAGAAACCGACATCCAATGGCAAATGGCCATGCTTACTCTTCGTGCTAGACGGTTTATGGAAAGAACAGGAAGAAGAAGTTTTGGGAATCAGGGACAAAACAACAACCTCGGGTATGACAAAGGGAAGCTGAGATGTTATAACTGTAAACAATTGGGTCACTTCAAAAGGGAATGTCCTTTACCAATTGTTACTGAACCAGTGAATTCTGGAAATCCGAGAACTGTTCCCAGTCAAGAAAGGCTTGAGGAAGTGAAATCAAGGAATGAAACTGCACTGCTCACCAACTTTGACTGGAGTGCAGAAATTGAAGAGACAAAGGAGGAAATTAATCATGCCCTAGTTGCTGAGATTGTTGAGAATGATGATAACTATATAAATTGCTTTGATCCTTTCAAAGAATTTTATGGTGAAGATAAGGAAGGGAAATTGGAGAAAGTTGATAAAGATCAATCAGATGCTATTGTTCAAGGGCATCTGAATCACTCGGGATTGGTATGTGAAGCGCGGTAAATGACATGAAGAATGATGAAGAGTCAAAGCTTAACTTGGAAGCCATGATTGAGAAGGCGAGGCTTGATGCTGTGGATGAGTTCAAGAGGAACACTCCCTACTGCCAGTGTGATCGTGCCCTTGCTGCAGAATAACTGGTAATTGGTCTTCCTTATGACGTTATTGAAGATATGTGTTCCTCTGCTTGCAAAATTCGTTTAATTGGCATATACAAAGCTAATAAATTGTTAATGTCAAACGAAAACGAATTAAAGAGAACTAACAAAGAGCTTAAATTGAGTGAATCAAAATATTTTGTCAAATTAAGAGAAGCTTTGAAAGAAAATGAACATTTAAAAAGGTCTCTCTTGGAAAAGAATTGTGAAATAAACTATTTGACTGAGCAAGTCACTCTTGCTGAATTTGAAACAAGAAAACTCAAAAATAAACTGCAGCAATGGACAATATCTAGTATGAAAAGGGAGGAACTCTGCAAGAAACAACGGGGGGCCAGAGTTAAGACAGGTTTGGGTCTTAACAATGAAACATATGCATATCCCCCACCTAGTACCTTCTGTTACTCTCCAACACCTATTCCTCATCCCTCAAATGAGTTGATACAAGAGATTATACAGAATGATACTAACATCTCTATTGCAGGTTTAAGTGGAGTAAATCTTAAAGAGGTTAGAGAGGATTACGCTTATGGTGGGAGTACTGGGCTTGGTTGTTCTAGCAGTAGTGAATGTTCTAATTCTGATTCCAAGAAGTCTGTTGAAGACATTAGTTTAATTAATTATGTTTCTAGTAATGTGTTACATTCAGACAATTTTATGTTTAATAGTAATTTAGGGTGCTCTACTTCAAACCCTAATGTGTTGAATGATGATCTGATTGAAAATAAGTGTGTGAATGACAAAGATGAACTTTCAGGTCATGTCTCTGAAAGCCAAACCAAAACAAACTGTTTTCAAAAGTTCTTTACTCATCAACTTCCGTCTTTCACACCAGTGAGAATTTCAAAACCTAAGTCTGAATCTGAAAAGGTAAAAGTCACAGCAGGTAAATCAAAAGAACCTTATGACTCTTACAGTGATTGCAATTCTCAACTGTCTGAATGTGACGAGGAAATTGAAATGGATAAAGTTCTTGTTGATAAACTTTCCAAAGTAGGTTTGAAATCTCATTGCTTTAAATGTGGAAATATTGATCATACTGTTAAGCAATGCCCTAAGTTAGTCAAAAACAGTTCAAAGCAAAAATCTTTTGGAAAAAGATTAAACATGTTTGTAAATAATTTCTTTTGTAATTCTTCATCTGTTCCACCACCCAAGTACACAAAAGCTTGGGTGCCAATTTCAAAAGTCTAACTTCTATATATTTCAATAAATGTCAGGAACATTCAAGTGCTGTTGTAAATAGTCATTGGCATATTGACAGCGGATGTTCTAGACATATGACAGGGTTGAAGGACCTGCTGACTAACTATCGGATTATCAATGGCGGATATGTTGCTTTTGCGGGAGACAAGAAAGGTGGCAAAATGATTGGTCAAGGAGAGGTCTCGAATGGTTCACTAACTTTGGAAGACGTCAACTATGTTCTTGAACTGGCATTCAATCTTCTCAGTGTATCACAAATCTGTGATAAGAATATCCCAGTGATGTTTCTTCCAAATGAATGTTTGTTCTTGAAGCCAGAGTTTTCTATTCCTGAAGAATTGGTGATCATGCGAGCTCCAAGACGAAATGATACATATATGCTGAATATGGGATCAAAAGAATCAACTTCCACTATGACATGTCTCCTATCTAAAGCTTCATCTTTTGAATCTTTTCAATGGCATAGACGTCTAGGGCACATTAATTTTAAAATTCTAAATAAATTGGTTAAGAACAATTTGGTCAGGGGTTTACCACTTAAAGATTTTTCTGTGGTTGAGAAATGCATGGCTTGTGCTAAAGGAAAGCAGCACAAAAAGCCACATAAGCTTAAAATTACAAATTCTATCTCAGAACCCCTCGAATTGTTACATACTGATTTATTTGGTCCAATAAGTGTCAAATCTATTGCTAAGAAATCCTATTGCTTGGTTGTCACAGATGATTACTCTAGGTACACCTAGGTGAGATTCATGGCATACAAGAGTGAGACTGCTGAAGAGCTAATGAAGCTGATTCCTCAAATCGAGGTTCTTGGAAAGCGAAAGGTTCAAGCCATCAGAAGCGATAACAGAACGGAATTCAGAAACCATATCTTCAACTCTTTCTGTGAACAACGGGGTATTCTCAGACAGTTTAGCGCCGCACGAACACCACAACAAAATGGTGTTGCTGAAAGGAAGAATCGAACTCTTGTGGAGGCTGCTAGAACTATGCTGATTGAGTCAAAGCTTCCAATTATCTTCTGGGCAGAGGCAGTTAATTGTGCAGCTTATGTTCTGAATAGGGTACTGATTGTCAAAGAAAAGACGAAGACATCATACCAGCTGTTTCGTGGGATTAAGCCGTTGATCGATTTTCTGCGCCCCTTTGGATGTTCTTGTACTCTGTTGAATACTCAAGATCAGAAAATGAAGTTTGGTGCTGTTTCGGATGAGTGCTTCTTTGTAGGATACTCGAACACACAAAAAGCGTATCGTGTTTACAACAAGCGAACGCGGATTGTGCAAGAGTCCTATTATGTTGACTGGCAAGAGTCAAACACAACAATTATTGGCAGTGAACCTGCATGGTTTTATGATTCCACCACTATTTTCAAATCATTCAATCTTCCTAACTCTGACGATGATGATATCATTCCTCACACATCAGTTTCTATTATTAACCATCCACCTACACAATCACAACCACAACCTTCAACTACACAATTACCTCCCACTTCATTTGACATTCCACCACCTCCACCACCTCAAACTGTTCCAATTTCTCCATTAGATATTGTCACACCCCGACTCCCAGGGCCCGACACGTTGCATAACATCAGCCAATCAAATATAATAATGTAGCGGAAGACTTATTCAAAAGACCACAAATAAGGTCCCAAATTTAAACTTTTCATTACTTGTCTAAAATAACAACATTGTTTATCACTCGAGGTGAGTGTAATACATTAGCACAAAAACTAAAGATACTATTCCCAAGCATCTTCATTCCTCCTATGTGGAGTGCTATCATTCGATCACCTCTAGCTAGGCCTTTCTAGCTAATGTCCACGATTATTTCTTTCACCTGCATCACGACCTAAAAGACGTCAACAACTATGTGTTGGTGAGTCGTAACCAATGACGTAAGACATATAAAACATTTAGACATCATTCATTCATTCATACATGTGTGGTAATAAGTTATCTACAAGCCAACTCTTCTCTAACGCCATATCTGATGGTGGCCAACTTTCGTTAGAGCCTGTTAACGTATATGCCGCATACAGGGATAAAGAAGGTACCCTTTTCTTTGACCCCCTTTTTGGTCACATCATCATATTGCCTAGGCTTTTGGTACCTCTCCTGTTACGAGCAGTCAGTCTACCTAATTGGATCCAACTAGACGCATATACATCCCGAGACGGGGCCGGTAGCACTCAATGGATCTACCCCCAGAAGCCCTGTCCTAATGACTTGCCCTGTGGCATGTAGCCGCCGTCCTTTTCGTCGGACGACTCTTAACGCGAAGCTTATTACCGCGGACCAACAACACAACAACCGGACGAACCTGGAGTTGAGGTGCGTTGAATCACCAGGTAGCGATCTACTTATAAGCACATATATACATATGCGTACACATACATATATATTCATAACATTTATAAAAAATTTCATACTTTTCATACTTTTCATATAAGCTCGGATACAGCCCCGAAATCATAAAACATATAAAAAGAGGGGCGGTTAGACTCACCTTAGTGTAGCCTAAGTATCACGATCGGATGGCTAATCGGGACAACCCTGTAAACATTTCATATTTATTAGGATTCATTCCTCTAGGGGTAATCCTATCATTTCATTACCTTAGTCACATTATGTGACTTCAGTGATGGCTTTAGTCCTTGGCATAATTATTTCACTCAGAGTGCTTTTAGCATCTGAGTCAGGGTTATCCTACATTCTTATTATCATTCTATTTAAAAAGCCACATTATCATATCTTTGTGTTTCTCACACGGTTCTATCATTCATTGAAAACATACTGTACTCCTAGTAATATTATATAACTAGGAATGTTCTATTCTAAAAACCCTGGCTTTTCCATGGACTTAAGTCATACATGTCTTAAACGAGTGCAGGATTCAGGGACGTTACCTAATAAGACGAGCAGAGTGGAGGCCTAGGTACGGAAGTCTCTCTGGACTTGAGCAGCACTTCACCTCGTTTAGCGGTCCCGAGCTCACGTGCTTGTGGGAGGACACCGTTTACTATAATGACGGGTTTCGTGTCCCTTAGTATCTTAGGTGCATATATATCTATATATATAATGATAAGTACTCGAAGGAATCTAAAAACGAGTCTTACCGAACACCGAAGATTCCCGTAGACGCTTCGTGAGCAACTTGCACTTGAACCGGACTTTTGGAGGCTTCCGTGACTTGTCGGAAACCTGCCGAGACTTCGTCGGGACTTCACCGGGTGATTTAGGCCGGATTTTAGAGAGAGAAAGCTAGAGAGAGAGAGGATTTGGTGCAAGAAGTGAAGGGGGGGTCGACCCCTTTTTATAGCTGCTCGGCATGAGCTACGCGATACGCGCAGATCATGCCCTCCTCCTGCGCGTATCGCGTAGGAGGGTTGGTTTCGCCAAAACCATATGCGGCCCACAGTCTCGCGTACCCGGGTTTGCTCGCCTTAGGCGATACGCGCAGAACATCCCTTCTTTTGCGCGTATCGCGTAGAATAATATTATTTTATTATTATTATTATTTTTTTGTTTTTTTAAGTCTTTTTATTCCGAAGTTGAGAGACATGGAAGACTGGGTGGATCCCACGCAGCTCTTCCGGAAGTTCAAGCCTATATGCCACTTTCCCTATTCTGCTGGTTATCACAAAAGGTCCGATGAATCGGGGACTTAGCTTTCCCCGTTTTCCAAAACGAATCGTGCCTTTCCATGGTGATACTTTTAACATAACTTTATCTCCTTCCGCGAACTCTAGTGGTCTCCGACGTCTGTCGGCGTAGCTCTTTTGCCTGCTTTGTGCCACTATGAGTCGTTCCCGGATCACCTTGACTTTTTCAATGGTGTCTAACACCATTTCAGGGCCGGTCATTTGACCTTCTCCCACTTGGAACCAGCATAGGGGCGTTCGGCATCTTCGGCCATATAAGACTTCAAATGGTGAAGCTTTCAAGCTTTTGTGGTAGCTGTTGTTATAAGAAAATTCGGCCAATGGGAGGTGGGTGTCCCAACTACCACCAAAATCTATCACACACGCCCGTAACATATCTTCTAAGGTTTGAATGGTCCTTTCACTCTGACCATCCGTTTGCGGGTGATAGGCCGTGCTCATCTCTAATTTAGTGCCGAGAGCTTCATGGAATTGTTTCCAATACCGGGACGTGAACCTCCCGTCCCTATCGGAAACAATGGACAATGGTACACCGTGCCTTGCCACAATCTCGTCGACATACAATTGGGCAAGTTGCTCAGCTCCTGCGCTTTCTTTCATAGGGAGGAAGTGGGCGGACTTAGTGAGTCTGTCCACGATCACCCATATAGCATCATTCCCCTTTCTTGTTTTTGGCAAACCCATCACAAAATCCATTGTGATCATTTCCCATTTCCACGTGGGGATCTCAAGGGGTTGGAGCATACCGGACGGTTTTTGGTGCTCGGCCTTCACCTGGAGACATGTCATGCAACGCTCCACATAGGTTGCTATGTCCTTTTTCATTCCAGGCCACCAAAATTGATCTTTCATGGTATAATACATCTTATCTGCTCCAGGATGAATAAGGTACTTGGTCTTATGAGCTTCATCCAGTATGAGTCCTCTCAAGTTACCGAAGTTTGGGATCCAAATTCGACATTTCATACGGATGAACCCATCTTCTCCTGTTTCTAACTTCTTTATTACCCCAATCATTTCTTCTTTTTGGGCGTTTTCATCCTTTAGTGCTTCCCTTTGGGCCATCTTTACTTGGTCCAAGAGGTTTACTTGTACATTCAATCTTAGCGCTCGAACTCGCCTAGTCTTGGTGCATTCTTTTCTGCTCAAGGCATCAGCAACAACATTTGCCTTCCCTGGATGGTAGTGTAAGTCAAAGTCGTAGTCAGACAAAACTTCCATCCATCGCCGTTGCCTCATGTTAAGCTCTTTCTGATCAAATATATGCTTCAAGCTCTTGTGATCAGAATACACCGTAAACTTTGAGCCATATAAATAGTGTCGCCATATCTTCAATGCAAACACTATTGCGCCTAACTCGAGGTCATGAGTTGCGTATCCTGTTTCGGCGCCCTTCAGTTGTCTTGAGGCGTAAGCAATTACGTTGCTACGCTGCATCAAAACGCAACCAAATCCTGTGGCAGAGGCATCACAGTACACGACAAAGTCATCGTTACCATTGGGTAATGCAAGGATTGATGCGCTGCTCAATCTTTCCTTCAAGGTTCTAAACGCCTCTTCTTGTTCGGGCTCCCACTTGAACGCGACTTTCTTTTGAGTTAGCTTAGTCAAGGACTTGGCTATTTTTGAGAAATCCTTGATGAATCTTCTATAGTAACCGGCCAACCCAAGAAATCTTCGAATTTCTGTCGCCGTTCTAGGGGTTTCCCACTTCATTACTGCTTCCACCTTTGAAGGATCAACTTGAATCCCTTGCTCATTGACTATATGTCCTAGGAACTGAACTTCTCGTAGCCAAAATTCGCACTTCGAAAATTTGGCATAGAGCTTTTCTCCTCTGAGGAGTTCGAGTACCTTTCGCAGGTGTTCAGAGTGCTCTTCCATGGTACGAGAGTAGATCAGGATATCGTCAATGAATACAATCACGAATTTGTCTAGATACGGCTTACACACTCGGTTCATCAAGTCCATGAACACTGCTGGTGCATTAGTTAGCCCAAAGGGCATTACTAAAAATTCGTAATGGCCATATCTAGTTCGGAATGCCGTTTTTGGCACGTCTTCCTTCTGAACCTTCACCTGGTGGTACCCAGATCTCAAGTCTATTTTTGAGAAATAGCTTGATCCTTGCAGTTGGTCGAATAGATCGTCGATTCTGGGTAATGGGTATCGATTCTTAATCGTTACCTTATTAAGATCTCGGTAATCGATACACATCCTTAATGACCCGTCCTTCTTCTTTACGAATAAAATGGGGGCTCCCCATGGTGATGAGCTAGGTTGGATGAATCCTTTTTCCAGAAGCTCTTGAAGTTGGGCCATAAGTTCCTTCATTTCTGATGGCGCTAGTCTATAAGGTGATTTTGCGATTGGTGCTGTGCCTGGCACTAAGTCGATGTGAAACTCGACTTGTCGGTCTGGAGGTAAACCAGGCAATTCCTCGGGAAACACATCAGGGTATTCTGCGACTATTGGGACTTCTGAAATCTCCTTCTTCACTCCCTTTTTGGTCATGAGATATAACCAGAATCCCTCGCATCCTTGCCGTAGATACTTACTTGCCTTAGCGATCGTCAAAAGCCTAGAAGTTTTACGTGGCGTGTCTCCCTTAATCTCTGCCTGTTGACCGTCGGGCAATTCGATCTTTAGCACCTTCCGCTCACAATCAATTTGCGCCTTATGTCTAGCTAACCAATCCATTCCTAGAACTATGTCAAATCCACCTAATTTCATAGGGAGGAGTTCTAGGGGAATGTTTTGGTCATTGATCCTAAGATAACAATCCCTAAGGGCATTTTCAACCTTCATTTCGAGACCTTTAGCTATCTCGACTACATAGGGCATGTCTAACTTAGCTATCAAGCCGTTTAAACAAGGTAAAAATGTATTGGAAACAAAACTCCTATTTGCACCTGAATCGAACAGTATGCAAGCATAGGTATGATTAACTGGGAACATACCGGTGAGTACGTCATCATGGTTGCGGGCTTCCTCTGCAGTCATTTGGAAGACCCGGGCATTTCCCTTGCCTGCCGTTCTTTCTTTCTCATTTCCTCCTCTTGCTTTCTTGGGGCAATTTGCCCGGATGTGACCTTCTTGCCCACAACCGTAACATTTCCCAGTACCAACTAAACAGTCGGCGGTTGTGTGTCCCAGTTTCCCACATTTCCCACATTCGGTTGGAACAGACTTCTCACCTGAGTTGTTCTTTCTGAATTTATTGGGGCCCGATCCTTCTCTGCGTTTCCCTGTGTTGGATTTCCTAGATCTGCGATCATCAAAGCTCCTTTTGTTTCCCCTCTCACTACCTCCTGCAGCTACACGGCTATTCCTAGCCCGGATTAGGTCTTCAGTAAGCTCAGCAGCTAGGTCTACGGCTGCTTGTAGTGTGGAGGGTTTGGAGGTTCGTAGATCTCCACGGATCTCGGGGATGATTCCCCAGATGTAACGTCCGACCTTCTGGGATTCGGATCCAGTGAACTCAGGCAATAACCCAACTAGTTCCAGAAAACGCTCTGTGTACTTCTTGTGATCGGTTCCCTTCATCTCCAGATGGAGGTATTCATCTTCCAATTGTTCGATCTCATGGTGGGGCACGAATTTTTCCAAAAATCTCTGGCGGAAATTTCTCCATCCCATTGCAGATGCTTCCTCGGGTTCATCGAAGCCTTCACCGTCTTCCACCACGAATGAGCCAACCCTTTGAATGACTGGGTTGCAAACAAAACTCGATCCTCATCACTGCACCCGCTCACCTCGAGAGTAGTCTCGATTTCTTCAATCCACCTCAATGCATCGGTGGCTGTTTTGTCTCCTCTAAATTGCTCGGGTTTGCAAGCCATGTAGTGTCTATAGCTGCAGCCTTTAGCCCTCGGGTCTCGATCGGCCTCTCCCTTGGGCTTGTTGACTTCATCGTCATCTTCTGAACTTGGGCTACTGCTTCCATGGCTGCTCTTTTTGGTGTGGCGGAAATCGGAATCAGTATCATTCTTCCTTGAGTCCTTCTTCCTATTACTTCCTGACTCTCCACTGTTCAATACGGCTTTCGTGACTCCTGCGATGATTGTCGGCATGGCCGCGGTGATCCCCGCAGTTAGCATCTCTTGAAATTTGGCCATTTGTTCCGCCTCTTGCTTTTGTTCAGCGGTTAATGGCTCTTCCGGGTGAATCTCCACAGAGGGTTCCCTGTCGTGATTAGGGTCAATTGGATCTTTATTTCTTCCTCTTGTGGAAGGTCCAACTTCGGAAACAATCTTGCTATTCTTTTCCTTAGCCATACTATAATTTAAACGTTTTCCCTTGTTAATTACAATCTTTAATACAATTTATCTTAATACTTTAGATACAAGTACTGAAACATGTGATAGGGATTTATAACAAAGTTTTCAAACTTAATAATAATGATCCGAGTTACAACATAGTTTCAATACAACAAAACGTGGTACGAGATTACATAGTTCAAAAATAACATAATTCGAATACAAATACAACATAGTTCAGAATACAAATACAACATAATTCTTCTTTTTCTTGATCTTCACCCAAAGAATTTCCTCCAGTATTCTTCCTTTTCGTCATCCTTGTACTTCTGCTCATCACCTTCAAGTGGAACTCGGTAACGTTCCATGGCCCTAGCATCTTCTGTTGATCGCCTTGGAGGGTCTAAGCTATAGTGATGACTGGAAGATCCTGCTCCCATTGAGCTTCTTCCTGGTTCTGGGAGATACGGATAAGGTGACTGATAGCTAGGAGGGGGATAGACTGGGTGAGCATAAGATGGCGGAGAATACGGGTAGGGAGCGTATGATGGAGGGGATGGATACATAGGGTACGGATGAGGAGCGTAACCCATCGGCGGTGATTGGTACATAGGAGGCGACGGATACATAGGTGGAGGTTGTGAGTACATTGGGGGTTGAGGGTAGGTAGGAACTGGTGGGTACATCGAGGGATGCGGGTAAGCTGGGGCCGCGTGAGCTTGACGATAGTACTCATGGTGACTACGTCGCATTGCCTCGGCTAGCTCATCGCGCTCCCGCTGCTTGTAGTCGTATGGTGCTAAATATGGATCCCTCTTGGGTATAGTTATAGCGCGTGACTTGGCGCTTGATAGTTCCTTAATCTTCTTCTTCCCTTTTCCCCTCGAAGGTTGGTCGCTGTACTCATAGTCCATAGGAATGGACTCCTCCGGACGGTGATAGTGATCAACTTCGCCCCCGTTTTCGTCTCCATCTTCGGCAGGCTCCTCCTCATATTCGTTGCGTTCTAATTCTTCATTATCGCTTTCCATTTCGGCTCGGATCCGCGCTCTCTCGCTATCAGTCATCATGAAAATGGGAGAGTGGTGCTCTTCGGGCTCTTCTTCAGGTTCCTCCTCGTGTTGCTCCTCATGCTCTTCCTCATCTTCTTCATCTTCTTCGTCATTGTTAGCGTTTTCGGCCTCACGAATCGCAGTCCAGTCGGCTTCTGTGAGCCTAAATCTCTCCACATGGCCTCTCCGAAACGTCTTCTTTGCGGCCAACCTGGTCCGTGCACGACGAGGCTGGGTTTCGGGTTCCTGCTGGGGTTCATTCATCGCCCTTGCAGGTGAGGGTATGTGAGTGTAGTAACCCGAAGCATCGGGTGAGTGAGGCTCTCGCGGTTGAACAGAACGTTCCCCTTCTTCAGTATTGTTGTTACTGGAACTACTCTTTTTGGAGGACGATCTACTCATACCAATTGCTTTGAGGAGAAAACTTTTACCTGCCATTTCCTGTTATTTAAAGTAAAATATAAGCATATAATATTCATATCGTATTAATATTAATGCCTAGTTCCTTCGCCTTTCCTGACGAGGTTTCTAAGTTAATCCACATGACTTGTAATTATTTTCTTGCTCACACGAAGGATAATCGACATCTACGTTGATCAGGCGTATTTGTCTCATTTCCTTAGGTGTTCAATCAATATTTACTCATCACGTTTCTTAACATTTCCTAGGGTTTTTCCTATCTTAGTGGTCTTTCGAGCCTCTCGGTTAAAGCTTAAGGATCTATGTGAACCTTAATTCGCTAAAACCATTGGCTCTGATACCAACCTGTCACACCCCGACTCCCAGGGCCCGACACGTTGCATAACATCAGCCAATCAAATATAATAATGTAGCGGAAGACTTATTCAAAAGACCACAAATAAGGTCCCAAATTTAAACTTTTCATTACTTGTCTAAAATAACAACATTGTTTATCACTCGAGGTGAGTGTAATACATTAGCACAAAAACTAAAGATACTATTCCCAAGCATCTTCATTCCTCCTATGTGGAGTGCTATCATTCGATCACCTCTAGCTAGGCCTTTCTAGCTAATGTCCACGATTATTTCTTTCACCTGCATCACGACCTAAAAGACGTCAACAACTATGTGTTGGTGAGTCGTAACCAATGACGTAAGACATATAAAACATTTAGACATCATTCATTCATTCATACATGTGTGGTAATAAGTTATCTACAAGCCAACTCTTCTCTAACGCCATATCTGATGGTGGCCAACTTTCGTTAGAGCCTGTTAACGTATATGCCGCATACAGGGATAAAGAAGGTACCCTTTTCTTTGACCCCCTTTTTGGTCACATCATCATATTGCCTAGGCTTTTGGTACCTCTCCTGTTACGAGCAGTCAGTCTACCTAATTGGATCCAACTAGACGCATATACATCCCGAGACGGGGCCGGTAGCACTCAATGGATCTACCCCCAGAAGCCCTGTCCTAATGACTTGCCCTGTGGCATGTAGCCGCCGTCCTTTTCGTCGGACGACTCTTAACGCGAAGCTTATTACCGCGGACCAACAACACAACAACCGGACGAACCTGGAGTTGAGGTGCGTTGAATCACCAGGTAGCGATCTACTTATAACCACATATATACATATGCGTACACATACATATATATTCATAACATTTATAAAAAATTTCATACTTTTCATACTTTTCATATAAGCTTGGATACAGCCCCGAAATCATAAAACATATAAAAAGAGGGGCGGTTAGACTCACCTTAGTTTAGCCTAAGTATCACGATCGGATGGCTAATCGGGACAACCCTGTAAACATTTCATATTTATTAGGATTCATTCCTCTAGGGGTAATCCTATCATTTCATTACCTTAGTCACATTATGTGACTTCAGTGATGGCTTTAGTCCTTGGCATAATTATTTCACTCAGAGTGCTTTTAGCATCTGAGTCAGGGTTATCCTACATTCTTATTATCATTCTATTTAAAAAGCCACATTATCATATCTTTGTGTTTCTCACACGGTTCTATCATTCATTGAAAACATACTGTACTCCTAGTAATATTATATAACTAGGAATGTTCTATTCTAAAAACCCTGGCTTTTCCATGGACTTAAGTCATACATGTCTTAAACGAGTGCAGGATTCAGGGACGTTACCTAATAAGACGAGCAGAGTGGAGGCCTAGGTACGGAAGTCTCTCTGGACTTGAGCAGCACTTCACCTCGTTTAGCGGTCCCGAGCTCACGTGCTTGTGGGAGGACACTGTTTACTATAATGACGGGTTTCGTGTCCCTTAGTATCTTAGGTGCATATATATCTATATATATAATGATAAGTACTCGAAGGAATCTAAAAACGAGTCTTACCGAACACCGAAGATTCCCGTAGACACTTCGTGAGCAACTTGCACTTGAACCGGACTTTTGGAGGCTTCCGTGACTTGTCGGAAACCTGCCGAGACTTCGTCGGGACTTCACCGGGTGATTTAGGCCGGATTTTAGAGAGAGAAAGCTAGAGAGAGAGAGGATTTGGTGCAAGAAGTGAAGGGGGGGTCGACCCCTTTTTATAGCTGCTCGGCATGAGCTACGCGATACGCGCAGATCATGCCCTCCTCCTACGCGTATCGCGTAGGAGGGGTGGTTTCGCCAAAACCATATGCGGCCCACAGTCTCGCGTACCCGGGTTTGCTCGCCTTAGGCGATACGCGCAGAACATCCCTTCTTTTGCGCGTATCGCGTAGAATAATATTATTTTATTATTATTATTTTTTTTTAAGTCTTTTTATTCTCGTATGGGTCGGAGTGTCACAGATATTCCATCATCATCCACTTCCATTCCAACATCTACCACTAATACAATTCCACCAACTTCAGATATACCTTCACAACCATCTAATCAAACACCCTCATCCCAAACCAATCCTTTGCTCCTCAACACAGACTTCAAAACCTTGAAAAATCATCCTCATGATTATATCATAGGATCAATTACTGATGGTGTACGAACTCGGAGTCAGAGTGGTTTGATTAATGAATGTCTCTATGCTGCCTTTCTATCTCAAGTTGTTCTAAAAAATTATAAACAAGCTCTTGAAGATCCTAGTTGGGTTGATGCCATGCAAATGGAACTGCAGCAATTTAGGAAGCTTAAAGTTTGGGAACTTGTTGATCTTCCTCCTAATAAGTGTCCCATCGGCACTAAGTGGGTTTTCCGAAACAAGCCAGATGATCGCGGTGTTGTTATCAGAAACAAGGCGAGATTGGTTGTTCAAGGATTTGCTCAAGAGGAGGGGATTGACTACACTAAAGTTTTTGCTCCAGTCGCTTGCCTTGAAGCCATTAGAATCTTTCTTGCTCATGCTACTAACAAAAACTTTAAAGTTTATCAGATGGATGTGAAATGTGCATTTCTATATGGGGATATTGATGAGGAGATCTACGTATGTCAACCACCGGGTTTTGAGGATCCAGATTTTCCTTCAAAGGTGTACAAGCTTGATAAATCCTTGTATGGATTGCATCAAGCTCCACGTATCTGGTATGAAACTCTGACACAGTATCTTCTCAACAAAGGTTTCTCTCGTGGGACTATAGATATGACATTGTTCAAGAAGGAGGTGAATGGTGAGCTGCTGATCGTTCAAGTGTATGTTGATGATATAATTTTCGGTTCGACAAATGAGGGGCTGTGTAGAGAGTTTGAAAAAGTGATGATGGATCGCTTTGAAATGACAATTATGGGGTAGATGTGTTTCTTCTTGGGGCTGCAAGTGGAACAAAAGCCAGATGGAATTCTTATTCACCAAGAGAAATATATCAAAGAGATCCTCATAAAGTTTGGCATGGCTGATTCTTCTCCGGAACTGATTCCCTTCACCGCTCAAACATGCCTTACTTCTGATGATAATGGGAATCCTGTGGATGCTCATCGGTACCGCTCGATGATCGGATCTCTCATGTATCTGACTGCCAGCCGACCTGATATTACATTCGCTGTGTGCTACTGTGCTCGTTTCCGGCCAATACAAAAGAATCACACGAGAAAGCTGTTAAACGCATTTTTCGATACCTTAAGGGTTCCTCTCGTTTGGGACTTTGGTATCCAAAAGGTGGGAACTATGATTTACATGTTTTTTCTGATAGTGATCATGCTGGTTGCAGGATTAACCGAAAATCAGTCACTGGCGGATGTCAATATCTTGGCGAATGTCTTGTTTCCTGGCAAAGCAAGAAGCAAACAACCGTCTCTCTATCCACAGGAGAAGCAGAATACATTGCTGCTTCAAGCTGCTGTTGCCAAGTGCTCTGGATCCAGCATCAGATGATGGATTACGGCATCAACTTTCTTCATACGTGTAACACCCGAGAATTTCATATTAACCCCGTTAACAAAATCTCGTTACTTCTATTAATGAAATTATACTCCATCTTTAATGAGTTGAGTTAACCGTGCTACATATTACACAAACAGTTACATGTAACGACAATCCAAGGAATTACCAGATCACGTGAGTTAATACACGGATGTTGGCGAGTTGATAAAATAATAATTCCGAACAACTAAATAAAATAAATATAAATTTAGTGAACTTATATGTTATGTGACCGAAAGGTTTTTGGGAACATTGTGTGACAACTCGAAACCTATTTTAATGTCCGTATCTAATTTTCGGGACGAAAATTCCTTCAACAAGGGGATGATGTGACACCCGACAAATTCAGGTCAACTTCGTTAGTTAAACTCTGTTAGTCACGTTAACGCAATTATATTTTTCATTTAATTTGATGAATTAAATGTGCAAACCGTTATATACATATTCACACGAAACGACCACACGAGTTAATACCCGGGCGTTGGTGATCTTAAATGAATGTGAATACAATAATAATACATTTTAACTGTTATGTGTGCTTAATTGTTGAATTTTCGTGTAACCGCGTATTTACCGGTTTTAACTGTTTACGGATTTCGGTAACCATTATGAAACAAAAATGAATGGATGAGAAAGATTCTTATTGTGATTGCAAAACCGAAACAAATCGGGGCCCGTGGATCACCCATGTGACCCATGGATGGCCCAAGGCCCAACACAACTTAACACTTAACAATAGTTAACAAAATTTAACAAAACCTAAACCTAATCTAAAAAAAAAAAAACGTTTTTTGGCTTCTTCTCCTCCTATTGCTGCCGTCGCACATACATACACCATACAAGACCATTTTTGTTGCTTCTTGATTCAATTGTTGGTGATTTTGGGTGTTAATCGAAGTGTTAAAGACAATACTAGTAAGTGTTTATCTTGATTTTTAATATATGTTGTGAAAATCCCATGTTTTGAAAACCCTAGTTCATCCAAATTGACCAAATTGATGTGGTGTTGTGAAAATGGTTTAGTGATTATATGTAAATGGTTATTTTGATGTTTAGATGACGAAATTGGTGCAAAGAGTGTACTAGTGGAATTAGGGTTGGTATGGAATCATTGAAACTTGATGATTATACATGATTTGTATGAAAGGTGATTGATTATAGGGTTAGATGATAAATTGGATGTAGGTTGTTTACTTAGTTTTGCAATTTCGTGAACGTTTCGTTAGATTACTAAAAATAGTAACTTTTGTGTTAGAGGTTGTGTGAAATCGCATGTTACGGACATATAATGATCATTAGGGACTTGCTAGCATGTTTAGAAGATATGTTAGATGAATTTAGAGCAATTGAACGTGTGAATTCGACTTGGTTTGGAACACTTACTAAATGTGGAAACTTTTTGACGTGGACATTGACTAGGAAGCATGTTTAGTAATTTTGGATATATAAACATGATTTGGACTTGCATATGAATGTTTGTAGGCATGTGGTACGTAGAAAACATGCCTTGGTCATGAAAGGACTTTGGTAGGTGCTAGTTGGTTAGTAGAACGATTGCTTGAAATTGCTTTTGTGAAGTCTAAGTGGTGTGTGCTACTAACTAGGATGCCATGACGAAAGTTGCTATTTTACTAATTGCACAAAGCATGAAAATACTATATTATGCCTAGAAATGACCATGCTTGCAAATTGGTTGTATATTAAGGACTACAAAGTAATGGTAAGTGTTGATAATTTGTATAACGTGCTATGGTATTTGTATAATAGTTGACATGCTTAGGATGTTGAATTATGCACGCATGCTTTAAAGGTTCGACTTGCCTATAATGGAAACTTTTGTGAAACTGAAACTCCTATTTGTTGAATACGTGAAGTGTGATGTGATATGCGAATATGAGTTAGTCAAATACACCAAATGTAACGTGTTTACACTTAACAAATCACCAACGGGTCGTGGGTCAACTCGGGTCAACTGAAAGTCAAACTTGGACCAAAAGTCAACTGAAAGTCAAACTTGGTCAAACTTGGACAGAAAGTCAAACGTGGTCAAAAAGTGAAACTAAACCACACTCACATAACTATTGACCATTTGGATGCATAGGGTACTATGACCCTACATGAACGCACATTAATCGACCTATTGTTATTTAGGTTGCCGTATTTTATACTGAGTGTGCTGTTAACTATTTTGCTGTGCAACCTAAGGTGAGTTCACTAAACCGCACTTTTACTGTTATACCCTTTTATGGGTTGAACTCGGACTTTTACTGTTATACCCTTTTATGGGTTGAACTCGGACTTTTACTATGATACCCTTTATGGGTTGAACTCGGACTCTTACTATGATACCCTTTCATGGGCTGAACTCGGACAAATACTTTTACGGATTTACAAATTCTGTATGTCGCATGTCTGGATTAGAGCAACTTTTATTTTGTTCATGAAAGACCTCATGGATACCTAGTTGACCGTTAGTATTTGTGAAATAGCGGGGAAATTTTGAGTAGTACTACTGGGTTTGACAAACCCCACCCGGGCTAGTTGCGCTAGCACGACAGAAGGACCTGTCGAACGGGTGTTGAATGACCTAACATACTTACAGTGCATCCTGCTGGGATGTACGAACAGGCAAACTGCACTTAATGTGTACATACGTCAGCTTCGGTCAGATACATTACGCCTCTAAGGACATGTGCTGTAGATTAGCTACCTACAATGACATACATAATTTAATAATCTGCTTACAACTGATCTGCTTGTTTTATACTACTTTGTGAACTCACCAACCGTCGTGTTGACACTTGTTAGACTTTCACTTTTACAGGTCACTGAGGTTCGGCGCACTTAGGACATGGCATGGAGTCACAATTTGCATTAAACACTTTCTTGCATTTAAAGACTATGTTTGGTTTTAACAATTATTTAAACCATGTTTCTTACGTTGGGCGCGTGTTTGCGCATTCAGTTCATTTAATATTAATAACATTACATTTCGATTACGCTTCCGCAAATTATTAAACGTTAACTCTGTATTAAATTTTCTCATTTAATGAGACACGTATATTTTAAATTCATATAGTGTCGTTTGGTGTAACTAATGACTGAGATCCTGGTTTGTCACACACTTAACGGTAAAACTCCGTTTGTGGATTTTGGGGGTGTGACAGATTGGTATCAGAGCCATTGGTTATAGCGAACTAGGTTTGCATTGCATTGCATTCTAGACTATAACTGTACACTACATTAGTTGCACCGAGTGAATTATTTATGAACTTAGTATTGGTTAGTGACTTGTACACGCGTGATTTCAGAAATGACATTAGTTGGACTTGTGAAAATTTATTTATGACCCACATACATGTGATATACACATACACACTCCTACACTAGCATTACATGAAGTGACTAGTTTGTATTATGTAACACTTTAGAGCAAAAGTTTTTTTTTTTTTTTAGTGACTTGCTCTGCTAGTGAAGCTTAAACTAGGTATGTATCTGCTAGTTTTGGATTGTTCACTGAAGTCTGCATGAGAAATATTTGACAATGACCTTGTTCAAAAGTATCCCGCTTTTTAGGCCAAAATTTTTTTTTTTGGGGCCTTAGTTGAGAAACGATTACATTTCATTATAACTTGAAACTTACATGACTATGGCAACAAACTGGTTTCGTATGAAGCCTAGACAATTCAGTTTTGAATTACCTACCTCATTATGGCAACCAACCGGCAGAGACCGATGCCTAAGGTATAGAGGTACATGAACAACAGTAATGGATTTTTGTCCAGAAACTCATTCCTAGTGAGGTCATGACTTATTACTTATGTGACCTCCTACGTGCTATTACAAATTACTTATTATACGACACGTTCGTGTGCTACAGCATGTTACTCAATATGAGACATTATTAGTTGTAACATGTCACTTATTATGTGATCCACAACGTGCTATCTACTTGATTTGATATTACCACTGCTTATACATATTGTACACTCAGGTTGTGCTTAGACCAGTAGTCTTACACTTAGTATGAACTTACATCATACCTGGTACATGCGACCCATTGGTACATCAGACTGATAGTCTGTTAGTGTCCTATACATCTAGTATAGTCGTCTCCTACTTATAGGATTGTCATACACTTATACACATTCAATATCTGACATGGGATAGCATTATCATACGGATGGATGTAAATCCAAGAACATAACCAAACGTAAGATTAATGTACCCGGTGGGAGACGAACTTGGGTGATTGTGTAAGGTAAATTGACGATTACGGGTGCGCAACGTAATGGTGAATTTACAGGTACATGATGATCCTGGCAAAATCTTTCATATGGGTGATACCCAAAAAGAAACACAAAGGTGATGAATCAATCAATACAAATTCATCTGAAACAAACTTCCATCTCTAAATAACGCACCGATATCAAGACTATGCTTGACTGAACCCATAAAATCCATATACGGATGATATACAATTACAATACAACCTTTGATGGCTTATGATAAGTTTATCTTTAAACTACATACGTTTTACCTTATATACCTAAATTAAAGATAATTGAAATCTTTCCTTGGTGACAGACAAATAAGAACAAAGATCTCTGCTGAAAACCTGATAATATTTGGCTACTACTATATTTGTCCCCTAATGATACGACTCATTCCACATATAACCAATCTGAATCCACCTGTTGAAACATTTATCCTACGGAAGTCACAACCTTGTGATACATAATGAGATGCTTTAATTTATGGTCGACGTACTATGACCTCTTGCCAACAAATCGGTAACATCTTAACATCATTGGTTCTGCAAATGAATGTTAAACAAACCCTATAATTTTTAGGGCTCCATGGAGGAGTTTAATAAAGCTAAAAACTTATAAAATATATATATATATATAATATATATATAATAGCGAAACTCTTGTTGATACGATAAACCAACCGTGTAATATTGCACATTCAAAATCACTCTTGTGAATAAGTCTATATCGCTTAAACATCCATGTAAGTATCTCGTATCATACCAGACTCATCCTAGAAGTACGTCACCTAATCATAACTTATTCTCAATTTCTTTTCACAATTCTTCAAGATAAACAGAACTTCAAGTTGTTTCTGATAACATGTTACCCAAAAATAATTATGGCTCATGATGTTCCTACTATTAACGATGCACCAACGAACCACACGTGTGGTATGTATACGTTTCGATCTAGTTGGATGGCTCATCTTAATCCAACACTCTCGTAAATGTTAATTCTCACACCCAATCTACATCTCCACTGTTGTAAAACACGTTTTGGGACTAATTATTTTTTTTCTTAAGAACATCTACTTTTAAAACCTTATCTACATTTTATCTATCTTAATATATATTCAAACTCCTCTACTCGATTATTCACGTAACTGAACCAAGTTAAGCATTGTAAAAGTCTCGATTTGTGAATATTCACATTAGAATCACATAAAATTCCTATAGATAACCGATGTTACAGTATGTATATTACAACGTTACCATTTCCTTTAATATATATTCATTTTCCTCAACCCTTTGAATGACTTAGTAAAGAAGACATGAATGTTAGTGGGTGACAAGTACGCCTTCAAGGTGCTGGTGGTGTGGTGGGTTAGCTGCGGTACACCCTATATATAAACACTAACGGTACGTTGGATGTGGACCTGAAACCAAGCCGATAATTAACCTGGGGAACTTTCATAGATAAACACGAAATTTCTTATAAAGCTATTTGATCTATCACTTTTAGGGTAACCTACTATGTACTCTGATAAATTATAACTTTCATATATCCTTTATTCACAATAACAACAAAAACCAAACATTTCATAACTGACACACGCATGTAAATTCTGATTTGAAATACATTTCACGACTCTAAGAATTCTGGTGATGATTACCACCATAAACAATAAACCAACACTACCAGTTGATGTTCTGAGGGAGATTTACTCATTACGGTCCAGGGTAACCGCTTTCTAATTTGTTCCATTCCCGGTACACCTTTGTAATTGTCAACAAACATAATATTGATACTCTGATTACCCGTTGGCACTTTGGACTCCTGACTTCCCTTCGTAGAAGCTCTATTATCCAGCAATTTCCATATTAAACTTAATTAGCTTCCAAAAAAAAAAGTGTTTAGCCGCCATGTAAGAAACTTCAACCTAGCTATTCTAACTAGTGAAGGTCCTAAAAGAGGAAACCGTATAAGCTATGATGATACTGAAGCCACCCGACACATGTAGTGATATAACATGAGATTCTTTCTAATCTGTTAATGAACTTAGAGCTCTAGACTTTAACCGGACCGTTATACTCATCATCTTTTATATACCCAAATGGCGAATCTAAACACTATCGTATGATGAATTCCGTTATAAAAATCACAGCTAGAATATTACTATTTGATACTGGAACCCTTACCTAGTATGTTAGGGAGCTAAAACCACAAATAATGAACTGGACTAAAACTATATCTCCATAAAGAATATCCGAATCTAATCCCCATCTAATGTCGGCTTACGAATCTCATGGAACCTGCCTCTATGAGAAAATGGTTTGTTTATCGTATACTCCCTCACACCCTTGTAAACAATACCCTGGAGTTCAATTAAAACATGTGTCCTTTAGAACACTTGTTTTCGGCTAATGTAGTAGGAATTAAAATCTAAAGATACAACGGAAATCACGTAACAACAAGAGCTTGATAATACAGTAACACAACCATAAAACTATCTAGGTTGAAACACTAAACAACAAATTAAGAACTTGGTAATGAGATGACCAGCATGAAACTGTGATCATACGTAGGAAGTGGAACGAGATATTGAGGTATTGTAATTGTAACAACTATGGAAACAAATGTATGGCGAAGTCTAAGATAACATTCTTGAAAACCTTCTCAGTGAGAAAATGTTTGGCATATCATATGCCCCCGGGCACACTTCTAACCGTAACACTCGGATCCCATCAAAGAGAAAATCGAGTGTAGTCCAAAGGATTAGGGACACCTCATGTAACATAGACACTTTCATTTTATACTACCTCAGTAAGCAAACATTAATAACATTTTACCTTACATCATCCAACCACTTTTCTATCGACCACAATGAATCATGAATACTTATTAAGTTCCTTGATCATTCTTGCTTAATTCACGTACGTCCGAACATATAGATAGTATCAAAAATTCATTCCTCATCTATTTTTAGAAGGTCCATGAAATCCTTTAGACCGCGTTTTAGCAACGTTCCTTTAATGAAGTCAAGTACCTACAACATGGTGTAACTTGTACACAAGTGTCCTAGTCTAATAGTCTATACCAATAAATGAACTCTTCAGTTAATATTTCGTCCTCGGGTAGCTAATAACAACGTGGAACTCATTAATATGAATCCCCGAAATATACAGTATAGAAATCGTTATTTGTAAATCCCATCCAAAAACTTTGGAATCCCAGCAAAACCATGATACATTAGACCATTTGAAACCCTAGGGTATTGACCTTCTAGATCATTGACTGGGTCAATTTTAAAAGATAAACATGGTACATAATGTTTCTGATGTCTTCAGCCTATACATTATTTGAATGGAACAGTCGCCGTCCCAATCGATGAACAACAACGTTTCACGGAAAATCAGTTGAAATAAGAGGCAAAGAATTCAGGATACTCAAACACTGTAAGATCACGATAGTCGAAGTGGCTAGAACTTAGAAGCATGGACCAGAGTTACGTAGTAGTGTGAAAAAAATCAAATAATGTACAAGCGTCGGTAATTATTTCAAATGACAACATCAAATACTAATACTATTGGTTAAATTTTCGGGACGAAAATTCTTTCAACAAGGGGATGATGTAACACCCGAGAATTTCATATTAACCCCGTTAACAAAATCTCGTTACTTCTATTAATGAAATTATACTCCATCTTTAATGAGTTGAGTTAACCGTGCTACATATTACACAAACAGTTACATGTAACGACAATCCAAGGAATTACCAGATCACGTGAGTTAATACACGGATGTTGGCGAGTTGATAAAATAATAATTCCGAACAACTAAATAAAATAAATATAAATTTAGTGAACTTATATGTTATGTGACCGAAAGGTTTTTGGGAACATTGTGTGACAACTCGAAACCTATTTTAATGTCCGTATCTAATTTTCGGGACGAAAATTCCTTCAACAAGGGGATGATGTGACACCCGACAAATTCAGGTCAACTTCGTTAGTTAAACTCTGTTAGTCACGTTAACGCAATTATACTTTTCATTTAATTTGATGAATTAAATGTGCAAACCGTTATATACATATTCACACGAAACGACCACACGAGTTAATACCCGGGCGTTGGTGATCTTAAATGAATGTGAATACAATAATAATACATTTTAACTGTTATGTGTGCTTAATTGTTGAATTTTCGTGTAACCGCGTATTTACCGGTTTTAACTGTTTACGGATTTCGGTAACCATTATGAAACAAAAATGAATGGATGAGAAAGATTCTTATTGTGATTGCAAAACCGAAACAAATCGGGGCCCGTGGATCACCCATGTGACCCATGGATGGCCCAAGGCCCAACACAACTTAACACTTAACAATAGTTAACAAAATTTAACAAAACCTAAACCTAATCTAAAAAAAAAAACGTTTTTTGGCTTCTTCTCCTCCTATTGCTGCCGTCGCACATACATACACCATACAAGACCATTTTTGTTGCTTCTTGATTCAATTGTTGGTGATTTTGGGTGTTAATCGAAGTGTTAAAGACAATACTAGTAAGTGTTTATCTTGATTTTTAATATATGTTGTGAAAATCCCATGTTTTGAAAACCCTAGTTCATCCAAATTGACCAAATTGATGTGGTGTTGTGAAAATGGTTTAGTGATTATATGTAAATGGTTATTTTGATGTTTAGATGACGAAATTGGTGCAAAGAGTGTACTAGTGGAATTAGGGTTGGTATGGAATCATTGAAACTTGATGATTATACATGATTTGTATGAAAGGTGATTGATTATAGGGTTAGATGATAAATTGGATGTAGGTTGTTTACTTAGTTTTGCAATTTCGTGAACGTTTCGTTAGATTACTAAAAATAGTAACTTTTGTGTTAGAGGTTGTGTGAAATCGCATGTTACGGACATATAATGATCATTAGGGACTTGCTAGCATGTTTAGAAGATATGTTAGATGAATTTAGAGCAATTGAACGTGTGAATTCGACTTGGTTTGGAACACTTACTAAATGTGGAAACTTTTTGACGTGGACATTGACTAGGAAGCATGTTTAGTAATTTTGGATATATAAACATGATTTGGACTTGCATATGAATGTTTGTAGGCATGTGGTACGTAGAAAACATGCCTTGGTCATGAAAGGACTTTGGTAGGTGCTAGTTGGTTAGTAGAACGATTGCTTGAAATTGCTTTTGTGAAGTCTAAGTGGTGTGTGCTACTAACTAGGATGCCATGACGAAAGTTGCTATTTTACTAATTGCACAAAGCATGAAAATACTATATTATGCCTAGAAATGACCATGCTTGCAAATTGGTTGTATATTAAGGACTACAAAGTAATGGTAAGTGTTGATAATTTGTATAACGTGCTATGGTATTTGTATAATAGTTGACATGCTTAGGATGTTGAATTATGCACGCATGCTTTAAAGGTTCGACTTGCCTATAATGGAAACTTTTGTGAAACTGAAACTCCTATTTGTTGAATACGTGAAGTGTGATGTGATATGCGAATATGAGTTAGTCAAATACACCAAATGTAACGTGTTTACACTTAACAAATCACCAACGGGTCGTGGGTCAACTCGGGTCAACTGAAAGTCAAACTTGGACCAAAAGTCAACTGAAAGTCAAACTTGGTCAAACTTGGACAGAAAGTCAAACGTGGTCAAAAAGTGAAACTAAACCACACTCACATAACTATTGACCATTTGCATGCATAGGGTACTATGACCCTACATGAACGCACATTAATCGACCTATTGTTATTTAGGTTGCCGTATTTTATACTGAGTGTGCTGTTAACTATTTTGCTGTGCAACCTAAGGTGAGTTCACTAAACCGCACTTTTACTGTTATACCCTTTTATGGGTTGAACTCGGACTTTTACTGTTATACCCTTTTATGGGTTGAACTCGGACTTTTACTATGATACCCTTTATGGGTTGAACTCGGACTCTTACTATGATACCCTTTCATGGGCTGAACTCGGACAAATACTTTTACGGATTTACAAATTCTGTATGTCGCATGTCTGGATTAGAGCAACTTTTATTTTGTTCATGAAAGACCTCATGGATACCTAGTTGACCGTTAGTATTTGTGAAATAGCGGGGAAATTTTGAGTAGTACTACTGGGTTTGACAAACCCCACCCGGGCTAGTTGCGCTAGCACGACAGAAGGACCTGTCGAACGGGTGTTGAATGACCTAACATACTTACAGTGCATCCTGCTGGGATGTACGAACAGGCAAACTGCACTTAATGTGTACATACGTCAGCTTCGGTCAGATACATTACGCCTCTAAGGACATGTGCTGTAGATTAGCTACCTACAATGACATACATAATTTAATAATCTGCTTACAACTGATCTGCTTGTTTTATACTACTTTGTGAACTCACCAACCGTCGTGTTGACACTTGTTAGACTTTCACTTTTACAGGTCACTGAGGTTCGGCGCACTTAGGACATGGCATGGAGTCACAATTTGCATTAAACACTTTCTTGCATTTAAAGACTATGTTTGGTTTTAACAATTATTTAAACCATGTTTCTTACGTTGGGCGCGTGTTTGTGCATTCAGTTCATTTAATATTAATAACATTACATTTCGATTACGCTTCCGCAAATTATTAAACGTTAACTCTGTATTAAATTTTCTCATTTAATGAGACACGTATATTTTAAATTCATATAGTGTCGTTTGGTGTAACTAATGACTGAGATCCTGGTTTGTCACACACTTAACGGTAAAACTCCGTTTGTGGATTTTGGGGGTGTGACAATACGCCACTCTTTTGTGATAATGAAGCTGCTGTTGGAATTGCCAAGAATCCTATTCATCACACTCGCACCAAGCACATCGAAACAAGAATTCACGCCATCAGGGACGCACAAGAAAAGGGGTTCATTGATATTATTCCTATTGAGACTAGAAAGCAAAAAGCTGATCTTTTCACAAAAACTTTTGACAAACCACGTTTTTATGAACTGATCTCTATGCTGTGACTGATATCGTTTTGAAAACCTATGTGAATCGGCTTTGTAAATAGGTAAATAACTATTTCTTTTTCTTCTTTGCAAATCCGTGGGTCACTCATTTCTTCGCTCCTTTATTTTATTTTATTTCCTTTTATTTTCTCTTTTATTTTGTATATATATATTAAGAAAATCTGAAAAACAAAAATTTCTTATTAATAGCTACAATATAAAAATTTTGGGGGAGATATTAAAGAATAACTACTTATAGTTTTTCAAATTTTGCTATTGCAGGATCTCCGTTTTGATTGATGTTGGAGAGACGTTGAAGGAAGTCAGAAGCATTGGGTTCGGGATATGTTAGATAGGCTCAGCCCGAAAACAAAGTAAACGGTGATTGTGCAGCCAAACATAACGTTCAAGAACTAGGCAACAAGGATTATCCCCTTGACATGTTTGGATTGCACAAAGATACGGGTTCTGTCAAAAATGGGTTGAGAGCATCAAATCTTTGCCTTGATTTCCCTAAACATCCAAACATCCAAATCACCCTCTCCCTATCCCCGAATTGAGTTTCTAGTTTGCAAAACAAATAAAAAGCTGCTAGTGATGCTCTTCGGAAAAACCTCTGAGTGAGTTACTTGTTAACTCCTCAGAATGTATTGAGTCAAAGTGCTTAACTCCTCTGCTATACGGAAGTATTGACCTGGAGTTGGTGGATCTTCTCTGCTATACGGAAGTATTGACCTGAAGATTCACCGAGCATGCTCAAATGTTTATCTCCTCTGTTATACGTCGGTATAGACCTGGAGCTCTGAACTATTTGAGTTTCCCAAATAATAAGTCGCATTGTGTTCAAAAGAATCAATTGCTGACAAGCTCCACTCACAAAAAGATGCAAAAATTGCACAAGTGTCAAAAGAAACAAATGCATCGATCAATATTCAAAACTTGATCCTCGAAATTCAAGCAAAGTCAATCGTATAGCTCAGATATATCCTGATGACAGAACCTGTTCTTTTTACCTAGATGTCTGTGGGGACCGAGTTGTCTGAGCTTCTTCAATCAAACCAAAAACATGATAAAAGAAGCTGCCGATTTCTTGTTGAAAGGACTAAGGCATGGGTTTAAATGGACAAACATATCTGCAATCCCGCCAATCTATGACTTTCGGATTCTGCTCGTAAAACGTCATGAAAAATATATATATCATTTTTTAGCTTTATTTCCTAGCTTTTTCTTTATTTTATTTTATTCTAATTTTCTCTCTATATATTTATATTATTTAGGTTGTTGTTTTAATTTTCGGAGCGTTGAAATCGTGGGACGTTTTCGTGGATTTACAAAGAATTTAAAACTTCAGAAAAACCAAAAATATTTTCAATTTTACTTGTTTTGAGTCTCAACGAATCTACTAGCGAACCTACAGGTTCGCCAAAACCTACAGGTTCGCCAGAACCTAAAGGTTCGCCCGGAACCTCTTCGCATGTGGCTGTGTCTTCCTTTGACCTCTGGTCCCGGGCGAATCTGAAGTTCGTCGGTGGTTTTATCTGCGAATCTGAAGTTCGCTAGTGTTTTCGCCAGCGAACCTGTGACTGTATATATATGTGTGTTGTCAGCGAAATCTTTCATAAGTTCGCTGTCACTATTACTGTAGCCGTATCACTTTTCAAAACAGTCGCACGTTCGATTCTCACTCACCAACCGTCTTTTTCACAATTTAACTGTATCTATTTCATCTGGTATGTAATTGTTCTCAACTTAATCGATGTTTCATCTCATTTACCGTTCTTTTAATCACTTTAAACCAATCGACCCATTTTGATTCTGTGTCTTTGCTTAAACAACTGATTATGTGGATTAATGCTTATCAAAACATGCTCGTTTCATGATTATAATGCCAGATTGTTGCCTCTATTGTTTGATTATGGTTTTCTGACTGAGATTTGTCTGTTTTTCAAAAACTAGGGTTTCCAACGAACCTATGTGTTCGTCTGGCGAACCTGAACGAAAGTTCAAAGCTTCGAGCGAATCTATGCTGTTATGCCGCCCGTGCATCAACATAGATTCGCCCGACTGTTTCTAGCGAACCTATACATTCGCTCGACCAAATGACTGATTTTTCATGTCAGCGAATTTACAGGTTCTGGTGTCAAATCTCAGGTTTGCCCGTGCAGCGAACCTAAATATGTCAGCGAATCTATTGACTGTTTCAAAAAAATTTGTGTCTGATCAATTTCCGTTTATTTTTCAGGCACGATGTCCACGTTATTTTTTGAAAGAAAGCACAACATGTGTGCTTTACTGGACGAGGATCATGAAGAAGCTGGTGGGTATAGAGACTGTATCAGATGGTTGAAGTCTTCACACATTCATCACGCTATCTCCCATTCACCAACCATCTACGAGCTTCACATCAGAGATTTCTAGAGAACAGCGGTGATGAATGTGTCTGTGCAGCCATCACGATTCTGTGCCAAAGTTAGTGGGTTTGACTTAGAGTTTACAGAAGCCGATCTGGCTAGGATTTTGAGGTTAGAGGATGATGTTGGGGATGAAGTTATGATGACGGCTGAAGAAGTTTATGGGGCTTTTAGGACTGCTGGGTATGAGGGTCCTATGCCGGGGGAGAAGAAGATGGAGTTTGAAAATTCTATCTGATCCAAGAATGGAGATATATTGCGCACGTCTTTATTATGTGCTTGGATCATAGGAAAGGAGGTACTGATGGTTTAAATTTGGATTGGGCTCGGGCTATGATGTTGTTTTGCAGAGGGCAGAAGGCAAATCTTGCAAAGCTCATCTACAATTACATGCTCGAGAACATTCATGCAACGAAGAGAGATAAGTGGTTGATGTATCCTCGGTTTGTGCAAATGATTCTAAATGACAAGCTGCCAAATCTACCTGTCATTGGTGAAGTGCTGAAGATATGGGAGATGCATTCTAGAATATTTGGAGACTGCAAATCGGTGAGATCTGATTGTGTGGGTAGGACAGCGTACTTATGGGAAAACATGTACCCTGCCGATAGATGGGTACAGATTCAAAGGTTGATGGAAGTTGATAGAAAAAGGGGTGGTGAGAACATTGAAGTGAATGAGAAGAAAGTGAGAAAAAGGAAGCAGTACGCCAAAGACAAAGATTATTCACTGGAACGAGAGATTGATGAGGTTCAGGCTGAGATTGATAAGGGGAGAGAGGAAAGGACCAAAAGGAAATCGGATGCTCAGACTGAAGCGGCAAAGAAAGCAAAACAAGATGTTCCGGGTACATCAGCTGAATCCGTTAGTGAGTTAAAGGGTGAGATTGAAATTCTGAAGGCTGAATTGGGGGATTTGAAGGATAAATATGCTGATTTGGAGACAAAGGATGCTGAGAAATCAACAGTTATTTTTGAAATGGGGCGGATGATGAGGGATCAACAGTGCCTGATTGTTAGAATATTCAAGGAGCTGAATAGCTTGAAGGAAAAGGATGGGTCAGATCCGGCTATGTCTGAGGCAGAACTGAAAAGCTTAACGGATGCTGCAAAGTATCCGTTAATGCAATGTGAGTTTGGGGATAAGGATAAAGGTAAAGGGAAAGCTGCTGAGGAGTTGTTTGATGAAGATATGGGTATAGATTTAGACATATTTGAGGGGGCTGAGGTTACTGGGGGTTCAAGTGTAAATTTTAGTTTAATCGACGAACCGGAAGTTGCTGTGGATATTGATAGTGAAGAAGACTTGGAGAATGAGCCGGAAAGGTATAAAGTTGAAGAAAAGGGGTGAGCTATCAGTTCGAGCACATTGACTTAGATAAATCGGAGTGGTTTAGAAAGGATGAAGAGGTTGTTCCTGAAGTGCCTATATTTCAGAATATCGATGAACCAAACACCTCCCAATTGGATAGACAGGTGATTGCGTGGAAATACAATTCCCTTGTGGATGCGTATATGATTAAGCGAAGGGGTGGGGACATTTGTTATATCAAGAACAGGAAGCATTTCGCCACTCTGCCAAGGTGGGATTTGCGAAGGTTGGCTGGTCTACCTCTGTTGGGAAAGGAAGATAGCGGGAGAGCCTGTGCCTTTGAGGTTACAATTAGAGAGGCTGCTCAGAATAATTTCGTTGATTTCGGGTACCAGAAACCAAAAGGATGAGGCAGAAGAAAGACATGCATTGGGTTTCATGGAAGGGTAAAGTTGTATTGAAGATTGAAGCGCCAAAGATTATGACAAGGGTCAGGGTTCCGGACACACAGCCACTGAGACTGCAAGATTTTCATAAATGGTTTAGTATTAGGAAGATAGCGGGAGAGCCGGTGTTATATCTTTTGTATGTATTTTGTAATGTTTTAGTATTAGCGAACCTACTGGCGAATCTATAGATTCGCCCGTAGCATAGAATAGCTTTTCTGTTTTGTCGACCGGGCGAACCTAATTGTGCCCGGCGAAGCTATTTGGTTCGCTAGATAGATTCGCTGTCAGCGAATCTATCAGCGAACCTAAAGCTGTTATATATTGTAACCTTATCTTAATGCAAGAGAACTTTGACAAAAATCCTATCCAAACCCTTGTATCGTGTGTGTGTTTCCAGGAGGTGCTAAGAGCATATATTATTCATCTTTGTAGCGTATTTACCTCCGGTGCGTGGTTTTAATCTCGTTATTGTGTGTTGGGTTATATTGGACTTTGTTTGTTTGAGTCAAGTTTGTTTCGTTGTAATACAAATCATTATAGCACTGAAATAACGATCTATATGGACCAACAATTTTTTATTTAATTTTACATTTTACTGATCAAACTCTTTTGAATTGTTTATGCAGTTGTTTATACAATAGAGTTTCAAAAGCGTGGATTTCCTCACGCTCATATCTGTTTATTCATGCACGCCGACGACAAGGTTGTCACAGTTGAACAACTGGATGGGTATATTTCAGCCGAGATACCCGACAAAGATGAGGACCCTAAATTGTATTCACTTGTAAGTGAGTTCATGATTCATGGCCTGTGTGGACCAGATAATATCAACTGCTCTTGCATGGTTGATAATAAGTGTTCAATAGGCTTTCCAAAGAAGTACTTTAATCATAATTCTATTGATCCCGATGGTTATCCTCTATATAGAAGACGTGATTCTAGAACTTACATTTAAAAATCAGGAATCCAGTTGGATAATAGATATGTTGTTCCATATAACAAAGTTATTCTCTGAAAATATCAAGCTCATATCAACGTTGAATGGTGCAATCAAGCTGGATCAATAAAGTATTTGTTTAAATATATAAATAAAGGTCCGGATAGAGCTACAATTACAGTGGTTGAATCTAACCATGATAATAATGATGATGTTGTAGATGAAGTCAAAGAGTATTATGATTGTAGGTATTTGTCTGCATTTGAAGTAACTTGGCGTATATTCGCATTTGATGTTCATCATAGGTCTCCTGCCGTTTTACGTCTTCCTTTCATCTTCCTGGAAAACAATCAGTTGTATTTTGTGGAGATGATGATGTTGACGATGTCCTCCATAAAGAATCTATTGCTTCCACAATGTTCTTAAGTTGGATGGAATGTAACAGAACCTCTGAAGAAGCACGACAACTTACGTATGTTGAATTTCCTACCTAGTTTGTGTTTAAGAAGGAGAAGAATAATCGTGATTGGGTAAGGCGGAAACAAGGGTTTTGTATCGGCAGAATACATTATGTTCCTCCTTCGATTGGCGAAGCATATTTTTTAAGAATTCTATTAAACAAAGTCAAAAGTCCAACTTCATTCGAAGACATTCGTACTGTAATGGAACTACATTTGATACTTTTAGAGATGCATGTTATGGTCGAGGACTTCTAGATGATGACAAAGAGTATATTAAAGCCATAAAGGAGGCAAGTTATTCGGGTTCGGGATACTATCTACGTGCTTTGATTTCAACAATGTTAACTTCTAATAGTTTATCAAGACCCGATTTTGTATGGAATCAAACCTGGGAATACTTGTCAGATGGTATTCTTTACAAACAGAAGCTTCTATTAAAGTCTCCAGGTATCTCTTTTTAAACTTTCTTGCATGCTAGAACATGAACCCACGTATATACCCAATAGCAAATAAATTTGATTTAAAATCTACCATTTCTATCATACTATTAGTATTTTGTCCATACAAACAGGATTAAACTTGTCATTATGATGAGTTTTTTTTTTATAAACTATCAACTTAGATGGTGGCAATTTAAAAGCTTATTCAAGAAATAATTTGTTTACACAGTATTTGCAAACTAAAGGTGTTGATTTCAACTCATTTAAGACTGATATATAAAATGTTTTCTCTTTTCAATCCTCAAACTTAGAAAATATAAAAACAGATATATCTTTTGTTGATAAATGATCGAATGTCAAATTGGTGCATTTTTAATTTTAGTCATAATCTAATCTTAGAAACACACCGATTAAATGATGACACTAAATGATATGTTTTAATACGTTTTGAACAAAGATTATATTAGAAACACCATGTTATTAGTTATAATGTTTATTACTAACCTACTAATTATATTTTTTAGATTTATCTCTAAATGAAGAACAGATCAAGAACTTGACTTTGTTCGAGATTGAAAATTTTTTGCTTCTTTATAATTCATCACTAAGAAACTTCGCACCGATGCCTTACCCTGATGTTGACTCGGTTTCGTCTTCAAACAATCGTTTTATCACTGAGGAGCTAGCTTATGACATATCCAGTCTACAAAGCGAGTTTGAAACACAGTTTACTGCATTTACCGATGAAAAACGAGATATTTTTGATCAAATCATGAAAGCGGTTCAACTCAAGAAAGGAGGTGTCTTTTTTGTTTATGGTTATGGTGGGACAGGTAAAACTTTTCTTTGGAAGACAGTATCAGCAAAAATAAGATCAAAAGGTGATATTGTTTTGAATGTTGCTTCAAGTGGTATTGCGTCGTTATTATTGTCTGGCGGAAGAACGACGCATTCCCGATTTATTGTTCCCTTAAATCTTACTGAGGATTCAATTTGTTCTATAAAACCAAATAGTGAACAAGCGAGTTTAATAAGGAAGACATCGTTGATAATATGGGATGAAGCTCCCATGATGCATAAACATGGATTTGAAGCTTTGGATAAGACTTTGAAAGACATAATGTCTGTTGATGATGATGTTAACAACTCAAACTTACCATTTGGAGGTAAAACTATTGTTTTTGGAGGGGATTTTCGACAAATTCTCCATGTGGTTCCGAATGGGTCTAGGCAAGACATTGTTGGTGCTTCATTATGTTCTTTATATATTTGGAGAACATGTAAAGTGCTTACATTAACTAAAAACATGCGGTTGACCATTGGAAGTGAAACAAATAATATTGAAGAAACAAAGTTATTTTCACAATGGCTTTAGATTTAGGAGAAGGAAAGCTTGGTGGTTCAAATGATGGTGAAACAAAACTTGATATTCCTGAAGACCTTCTTATTACTGATGAAGTTTATCCTATATCAAGTTTAATTGAATTTGTTTATCCTTCTATTCTTGATAATGTTAACAATCCAAACTTTTTTCAAGAAAGGACAATACTAGCACCAACAAACGAAGTTGTTCAAGAAATTAATGATCATTTGCTATCAATATTTCCTGGTGATGAAAAAGAATACCTAAGCTCAGATAGTTTATGTCAATCGGATTATGTTCATGACACTGTTGATCATGAGTTATACTCTCCTGATGTTCTAAATGGTCTTAAACTATCAGGTGTTCCAAATCATAAGTTAGTGTTAAAAGTTGGTGTTCCTATTATGTTATTAAGGAACATTGACCAGAAAGGTGGCTTGTGTAATGGAACAAGCCTACGAGTTATATCATTGGGTAATCATGTAATTGAAGCGGAGATCATTTCGGGAAAAAATATTGGAACAAGAACTTTTCTTCCAAGATTTAGTCTAACTCCTTCAGACAAAAAGATTCCCTTCAAGTTTCAAAGAAGACAATTTCCGGTTAGTGTTTGCTTTGTGATGACGATAAATAAGAGTCAGGGACAATCGCTGTCCAAGGTTGGTTTATTTTTTAGACAACCTGTATTCTCTCATGGGCAACTATACGTTGCATTATCAAGAGTGAAGAGTAGAGATGGTTTAAAACTTTTAATATTAGATGAACATGGTAAACCTAAAAGTACAACATAAAATGTCGTCTACAAAGAAGTATTTGGCTATCTACAATGATTTGGTGTTCAATTCTTACTTTAGATCGGTTCATCCATATATGCAGAGTTCTACAACTACGACTACAAGGTGATTTATAACGTGTGCTCTAATGAAAAGGTATGGTTATGTTTTATATGCATTTTGTTTAGTAGAACAAGTAATTTTGTTGGTTGTTGGTACTGTTTTACACCTTTAGTTTTTTAAAGTCCAAATTATACATGGTATAGTTTTCATAACATGCATCATACATGGATATTCAAACAATATATGTTTTGTAGTGAATGAACTCAATTGCTATATTGATGACAACATTGAAATATCACTAAAGGATGTAGCACATCACATAGGTACGGTTAGGTTGACAACTTTGAAATATTAAAATTAGTCTTGTATAATTTACATTGTTCTATTGTTTACGCGTAATGTCATTGATATTTTATATAAAAGCATTTTAGAATTACATATATATTATGTTAACTTTAATATATTAAAATTTTGAGTTTTAACCCGTGTGTACACACGGGTAATAGACCAAGTATAATACTAAAGTAGAAAAAACAATTACTATTGTATGAATGTATCGAACTTTTTTTATTACAATTCTATGAAAAAAAAATTTAGATACATTTGATTTTATGGGCTAGCTCTGCCACTGTGTTGAATACATTTTGTTTAAATCTTTTACGTTTATGTAACATCTTTAATATAATAAAGCAAAATAAAATTTTCTTATGTGACATCCTTTGAGAGCTTCTCGCTTATACATCATCGTTTAACAGTTTCTTTCACAATAATTATTTTTATTTAAAATATGAATAAAAATATATTATTATAACATTAATTACATTTTGGTCCCCTAATCTACCTAATAAATTAAGGTTTTAGGGTGTCATTTTTAGGGGGAAATTTTTTTTATATAATAGGAAACTTTGGAGGGAAAATTAAGTGTTTTAATCATGCATGAGTTGATGAGCTAAATTAAAAATTAATATTTATAAATCCATAAACATAATAGTTATAATTTTCTTTAAAAATATTAGGTTTAATTTCATATATACCCCTACAAAGTTGCATAATATCATATTTACCCTTTGTACAAGTTTTTAATGCATAATGTACAAGACTTTTTAAGCATGCAAAGGGTAAATATGATATTATGCAACTTTGTAGGGGTATATATGAAATTGCCCTAAAATATTATAATTAACCCGTGTGTAACACACGGGTATTAGACCTAGTATTTAGAATAATTTTAGAAAATTCAAGAGCAATTACATTTTTAACTCTCTCATACTTTGAGCGTACATGAGTCAGTTTGTATTTGGTATAGTGAAAAAATAAAACTTAGAGATAAAGTTGGTAATAACATACAATTAAAGTCTTTATTGTTTTTCAAACATACATAATTTTTTATACAAAATTATTATTATTTTTTAAATACACCATAAAACAAACATTTGATTAATTATATTTAATTTGAGTACAATATTGTTATATTAAAAAAACAATTGTTTTAAAATAAATCATATGTTCCGATTATATCACGGTTTGTCTCAAAACTAACTATAACTATTCATGCCTTTATATATATCCTTAAAACCATCACTTGTTTGTTTTGTCCCAAACATAACGCAGACACTAAAGTAGTTTATTTAGAATGGAGTTCGTGTTTCATGTACTACCAAATACCAATTTGAAGATATTGTCGCTAAGTCACTCAATAAACTAAACCATTTCAACAAAATCAAACCAAACCAAACCAAACGATATACACTAGCTTGTAACAATCTATAATATGATGCTCGCTTGCAATTAAACAGAAACATATATAATTCATTCTTTATATGATAAGATATGCATGGTGGTGTTACTAGCATACATAAACCTTTGATCGATTAATCCATCGGTTCAGACTGCGTGCCGGGACTGGTAACGAAGGCGTCCACATCAGGAATAGAGGGTTGAAAGCAAGTGTTCATACATACAAAGTTAGACATACCACAATCCAAAAAACATGGTGCAATGCTTTGAGATGATCCAAGGGTGCATGTAACACCACATCCCACAATTTCTTGACCACATCCTGTGAAGCATTGCAACACTTGTTGAGCCCTTACACCGCCACCAAGTAAGCCTCCAATTGTATCTTGTACCGGGGATGGGGATGGGGATGGTTGCTGCTGCTGTGCAACCGCCAACGAAACACCACTGGAATGGTTGATGCTGCTAATGATCATCATTGATGTGATGGTAACTTGTATCAGTAGGCAGTGTTGTACTAATGTGAACGTTTTGCATGGAGACATGGGGAATGAGTTTTGCACAAATATATGTAGAAGGTATATAATGCCACCCAAGGTGAAGTGAAAATGCTAATTTATATTCGAGTTGATCGTTGGCTAGCATGTATGTAACTTATGCCAGGTACGTAATTGTCGATCAATCGGCTTATTCCATGGAAGCATGCATGTGGAATGAAGGAGTGGTTGGTGCTAAGATTAGTTCTTGATTTTTTATCATTCAGATGGTGTGACCAGCAGCAAAAGCTATAAAGTTACATGCATCACAACTTTCTTTTTGTCATTGATTTTTAGATTTTGTTAATTAAAAGACAATTAATTCACTATCATTGTTTGTTTCCTTAAAATGTGCTCTAAGGTTGCTTATAACAGTAGCTACTTATGTATCATGCATAAATTTGTTCAAAAGCGAACAGAAGCGAACCAATATAAGAAAAAAAAAGTCTATTGTGAAATTTCTCAAGGATAAATAACATAACCTAAAACATGTCTGAAAACATCTAAAAACAAAAGACTGAGGCGTTATTCCCTTCACAACCTCTCTATCCGACAAACAGAAATCACAGCACCATCAAACGTTTCAGATCCAGAATATCGAAATGGTACGAAGCTAGTTAACTAAAAGGTAAGAAAGCATTGGCTACTGTACATGCATATAAATAACGTGTGTTTAAAGGCTAACGAAGTTTATTCTGAGCAACAGCATGACAAAGCTCGAGTTCTTCATCAAACAACACTCTGTTGGAAGAAAACGGTTTGCATATGGGTTTTGGCAGTCCAGATGGGACAATGTGTCTTGGAGATATGGATGATTCCTGGAACAAAACAGCAGCCACTTGGCTCATCTCAATGTATTTGAGGCGTGAAGGAGGTCGGGGCCCATGCCTAGGTGCTTTTGGAGTTCTTGGTAATGTCGTTACTTTCCTTTTTTCATTTTCCTTCCTGTCGTAGACGCACAATCATGTTATTAGTAGTTAAGTGTCAATCTCAAGTTCTCAACTCATTTACTTATGAAGTGTAAGCTATAATTATTATTGAATATTTGATTGTTACAAAAACTTCAAAAATTTGGACAAAGTGTTTTAGGTCAGCTAGACCAAACCCGTATGAAAAGACACTTGTTTTTACTGCTAACTATTACCACCCCGATTATTAGTCTACAAAGAAATGAGAGTTGAGATACCAACCTCACAAAAGGCCAGCGTTGCGTAGGGAGTGGAGTCATTGTATTCAGCATTTCTTGTCGAGACCTATCAGGGGTAGTGTAGTTAAAATGAAGCTTCCGAGCTATTGTAACCTGATTTTCATTTTCCAGAATTTCCACTTTTAGTTACAAGCTCTGGAATGTAATAAAACATGAGTTTTGTATGTATGCATATAAAAATAAAACACAGAGAGAAGCTCACAGCCGTTCTGATCCTTTCTGAAACATGAAAAACAGCTCTAAGTTGGTCATGATGCAAGTGGCAAAGTATTTTGACCTTAAATCATAAAGACAGAAAAATTAGTAACATAAAAAGTAGAATTGCCAAATGCCGACGATTGATGTATCAAAACATTTTCAACTGAATACTATAGAGATTGTGACAAAAACATAGAAGAATCCATTAAATAAACTTAGATAAAAACGTCAAAAAAACATAATGAAAAGTTTAGTTATCACGAAAGGCTTTTCACTCTTCATCCAAAGCAATTTCCCCTATACCAACTGTTTCCCAACGATAGAATAAATATTAGACAGATTTAACGTGACAATTATACCATTATACCAGGTTAAGCATGAGATGTAACCGAAAAATAACATAACTAAGAACCCGTAAATGCAGCAGGGAAATTTTCTTGATCGTGTATTTACTTCAACTATGATCACATACAACACACAACAAAAATTCATCTGAAACTGCTTGACCAAAACAAAAAAAACCAAACACCTCCATTGTAAAGTGGACATCGGTCACACTAAACGAACTATTCCCACATAAATGAACTAAATGGTTCATATGTGATCAATAATCTATTTCTAACCCACCAAATCAAATTGCATGTTACTTAAAACTAAAACATTAATAACCTAATTTTTGCTCACTCAAGTCTTAGCCAAACAATTAAAACTATGGCACGTGGTCTTTATCCATATATAATCTCGTTTTCAGTTCATATTAGCATTAGCTTGATTATCAAACTCAAGCAACAGAAAAAAAATAAAACAGCTTTAGTAACTAATTGCAAAATTAACAAGGATAAAAATGGCATTTACCAGCAGTTCCATTGGAAGAGACTCAAGCTGCATAGACTCATAACCCGCCTTCCCTTCATCAGAAGGTGGCGTCCGCTGTAAGTTATTCTCTTTCAACAAATCAACATATCCCACCACGTGTCCACATCTTAACCTATCAGGAGATAAAACTACAGGAGTTTCATCGCTCGACTTGTTCTGACACAAACGACTACAACCAGCTTTTTCACCATCCAAAACAGCAACCCTTTTCTTCCCAAGATCAAGACACGACACGGATGCCAACATCGATGCTTTGCTATTACAAATCTGACCAATAGTAACATGTAGCTTCTGTTTTGATTTCAGTGATGTTTTGTATTTATGAGACACTTTCCCCATTATGCTTCCTTTTACTCTCTAATTTCAATCCCTTTGTTCAACAAGACACTTCAAACCATTACAATGAAATAAAACATCAGTTAAAAAAATGAGCTTTACAGCTAAATTCACTTCCAATATAGCAAAATCAACACAGTTCATTTCTCAATTCAAAACAAGTATATGTGATGAATGAAACTACAGCCAACAAAATAAGACTTAGTTCGAATATATACATTTTAAAATGGATACAAAATCCCAATCGAAGCTTCAGAAACAGAAATAAACATTGAATATATATGCAAAACAGACCTGAAATCGAAGAACAAGCGGCGAAGAAATGGGTTGTGGTGTGTTAGGGTTTTGAATAAGCGAATTTTGAAACGCCCGCCAAACTTAGTTCGAATATATATGCAATTGTATATTTACCCCTATAAACACCATCTAATTGCATATTTCTCCAACTAAAAAAACCAATTGCATATCTATATCTATACTATCTTATTAAGCAAATAACAAGGGCAAAAAAGTAATTTAACTTTTTCCTTAATGTTGAAAAACAAAGATCAATAGTGTACACAACAATAAAGATAAGGGACCAATCTATCAAACCTGCAACACACATCTAGGTTTGAAAGTTTGAAACCTATTCTCTCTTCTCTGCCTCCCAAAATTCAAAATCGTTTGAAACCGCCTCCCAAAACAAATACCTTCACGAAGATGCCTCCCTGTTTCAAGATGATGGCTGCTCAGATAAAGACAACTGGTTCATGTCGTTTTCACAGATTGATTGTGTTCATCGGAGGTTCGATTTGTGTAAGGGAAAAGAGGGTTAGAATGGTTGTAGTGGTTGCGTTAAAAGCTAAGCAAAGTAGTAGGAATTATGATATCTACAGTTGATATGTTCACTGGTAAGGTAAGATTTAGGGTTTCTTCAGATTTTACACTTGAAGTTGTTATGTGTTTGTGTTATGTGTTTTGAAAAGTTGTGTGTGCTCTTTGTTAACACAAATCAGAAATTATGTAATGTAAGTTTTGACCATTTTGATAAGAAATTATGTGTTTATGTTTGTCTTAAATATAACAACAGTAGCTGTATGAATGTGTGTTTATTGGATTGGGCAAAAGTTGCAGTATTGTGTGTTTTGTATGAATGTATGACTGTGTGTGTGGTATGAATGTATGAATGTGTGTGTTGTACAAATTTATGAATGCGTGTGTTGTGTATGTATGAAGGTTTTTAAATATCACAGCATCATCTCACATAACAACAGCAACTATTCTAATATTGTGTTATGTGTTGTGTTGACAGGTAAATATATCAACTTTTGTTTTAATGTGTTGACCCATTAGTAGTAGTAAAAACGAAAAGAGGATTCTACTCAAGCTTGTTGTGTGATAGCATCAAAACCATCACAACCCTTTGCTGACATAACCCATTGCCGGCATTTCATGGATGCTCAATCTGGCCGTTGCTAACCAAATCCAAAAGTCTGTTTGTTAGCAGCATGTTCAACTTTCTTTTGCTTGTTCTCTATGTGATTTGGCAGGTAAGAATTGTAGGTCACATGAAATTAAAGGTGTTATTTTTGTCAATAACCTTGTTACTGTTTGTTGATTGATCATGGTTGTGAGCATGCATTTAAGCATTTGAATGACCTTTATTGAATGACTTTCACAACTACATGTGCCTATCTTCTACAAGTAGCATGACTTTGTAGAAAATGCTTCAGCTAACTGCAGCAACACCATGTGTGTCTTCATCACAGGTAACCTTATTGTTATATGATTAGTTTGTTAAATGCTATGATTCAAGAATCTGATTTCTTAAAGCTCTTTTTTTTTACATGTTTTTGAAGTTAGCACAGTCTATGGGAGTTGTGTGTATTATTAGCTTTGAATTTGATATGCTTTTTAATTTGATCTAAATCCAGTTTTATGTGTGTGTTGTGTGTTTTGATTTAAACACAAAATATTAAATATAAGTGTGTGTTGTGATTTTTGAAACAAAAAGTGTATGTGTTGTTGTGTTGTATGAATGTGTTGTGTTGTGTGTTGTATGAATGTGTATGTTGTATGTGTTGTGAACGATAAATACTTCAAAAGAATGAAAAAAATAAAGTTGTTGCTGCTGGTTGTGTTGAAACAGCAGCAGTAAACATATAAAAACTGCACATCACACACAACACATTCAGTTTCAACATCAAAACACACACATACATCAGCTGCTGTTATGTTGTGTGTGTATGTGCTGTTATGTTGAATGTGTGTGTGGCTCATATGGAATGTGTTCTGTTTTGTAGTTTAGATGAATGCGATGAATGTGTGTTGCTGCTATTTATATACTGATGCTGCTGCACATGGATGATAGTGTGTTATATGAATCTGCAGCAGTACAAGTAAAACTGTGTGTTTATGTTGGTATGATATACAGCAGCTCAAATAAAACTGTGTGTTTATGTTGGTATGATATATACAACAGCAAACATAAAACTTCAATGTTTTTTAAATAAAGTTTATGTTTGAATCTGTTAAACAGTTGTTGCTGCTGCTGTTTATATACAGCAGCATGTATGAATGTGTGTTGTGCGAATGTGTGTGTGGTATGAAAGCATGTATGAATCTGAATTTAACCTGCTACTGTTTAATCTGCACATGGATGATAAACCTGCTGCTGTTTGAATCTGAATGTGTGTGTGTGAATGTTGTGTTGTATGAATGTGTGTGTGTTAGGTGGGGGGGCGGTTAAACACTTGTTGCTGTTGCTGCTACTGCTGTTTATATATATACTTGTTACGAAACTGAATATGTGTGTGAATTTGTTGTGTGTGTATGAATGTGTTGTATGAAGGTGTGTGTTGTATGTTAATATGATTTTGAAACTGAATAACAACAGCAGCATACTCTGTAAGTTTTGTGTTATGAAACTGAATATGTGTATGAATTTGTTGTGTTTGTGTGTGTGTATGAATGTGTTGTATGAAGGTGTGTGTTGTATGTTAGTATGATTTTGAAACTGAATAACAGCAACAACATACTCTATAAGTGTTGTGTTATGAAACTGAATATGTGTATGAATTTGTTGTGTGATAAAGACACAAGTCAAGCCAAACTTTTTGACAAAAACAGTTGTTGCTGCTGGTTGTGTTGAAACATCAGTTGTAAACATACAAAAACTGACAGTTGTTGCTGCTGGTTGTGTTGAAACAGCAGTTGTTGCAGCTGTTTTTGCTGTTTATGTTGTTTATGTTGCTTATGATTTTTTGGCTGTTTTTGCTGTTTTTGCTGTTTATGATTTTTTTGCTGTTTTTGCTGTTTATGTTGTTTATGATTTTTTTGCTGTTTTTGCTGTTTATGTTGTTTGTTGGTGTTTATGTTGTTTGTTGCTGTTTATGTTGTTTGTTGCTATATGAATGTATGAATATGGGGGTGGGGGGTAATCTGAATGTGTTGTTTATTGTATGTGTTGTGTTGTGTTGTGTTGTGTTGTGTGTTGTGTATTTTTGTTGTGTTGTGTTGTGTTGGTTCAAAAAAATGAAAACTGAATGTTGTTGCTGTTGATGTTGTATAAATTTTGTTGCTGTTTTTGCTTTAAAGGTATGAATCTGAAAGTGTGTGTGTGAATGTGTTGTTTGTGTATGAATATGTGTATGAATATGTGTATGAATATGTGAATGTGTGTGTTGGGGGGGGGGGGGGTAAAGCTTATTTCTGCTGCTGTTGCTGTATTTTGAAACTAAATGTGTTATATGATGTTGTTGCTGTTTTTAAAAATTTTAAAAACATTTGATGTTTTGCTGTTGTGTGTGTGTGTGTGTGCATGAAGGTGTTTTATGAATGTGTGTGTGTTGTATGTTTTTATAAATGTGTTTGAAACTGAATGTGTTGTGTTTGTTTATGCTGTGAAAACTGAAAAATGACTCAAAAATGTCATTTTCGTTCAATTTTTCTGCATGAATGTGTTGTATGAAGGTGTGTGTTGTATGTTAGTATGAAGGTGTTATGCACAAAGTGTTTTAAAAATCATCTTTTTTGGGCTGCTGTTACGTAAATGTGTGTGTTTGATGTTTAAAACACTGTATATAAGTGTGTTGTGATTTTTTAAAAGTAAATTCTATAAAAAAACAGCAACATCTGATAATCTTTTTTTGTTATTTTGTGCAATTTCAGCTTCAATCACTCATCTCATCTCTATAAAAAAACAGCAACAGTGTGTGTGTATATTTATGTGCATAGAATGATAAATGTGTGTTTGTTGTGTGTGTTTGGTTATAAATGAATGTATTAAGTGTTGTGTGTTAAACAGTTGTTGCTACTGCTATTTATATACAAAACAGTTGTTGCTACTGCTGTTTATATACAATTGATGTGTATGTTGTGATGTAAATGTTTGAATATGTTAAACGGTTGATAAAGACAAAAAAACACACACATAAACCGATTCATACTGCTGCACATGGAATATAAAACAGAATGTGGCGTTGGGGGGGGGGGGGTAAACCTGCTGTTGCACATGTACGATAAAACAGCAGCACACACAAGATGAATGTGTCATATTATTTGTAGAAAAAGGTCTGGGAGGGTTTAATGCATGAACAATGGTACAAGTGGTGGAAACAATGGTGTTGGTTTTAAAATAAGTTGGTGTATTCTTTTTTACCGGATGTTTTATCGGATGGTGGTGTTGACTTCAAGAGAAAAGAAAAGAAGCATCGATGTTGCCAAACTGCAATATTCTGATTTATCGGATGTTTTTTTATCAGTCCAATGTAGCAAATCCGGTGAGTATTGCTTCATTTGTTAGCAGCAACACATATGTGTGTATGAATCGGTTCACTGTTTTGGTTTTTGTAGTATAGATTTCATTGGATACTGTTGCACACACACACACAATTGCTGCTGATAAGTTTTTTGTTCTACAATCGTTATGCAGCGGCACTGATGCTGTTGATCTGATCAAGCCTGTCTGCAAGTTGAACAAGCTGTTGTTTACATTTTCCAGCTGCAAGTTTGCTTCAATGAAGCTGCTGGTATGAAAAATCCTTTCTGCAATCTTCTAAAATGCATAACATCAACACAAATACCAACTGCAACATGCTGCTGATATGATATAAACTTGTTGCTGCATATAAGCTAAATCAAATGTTGATGCATTTATGATGTTACGTTTGATGTTGTGATTCTGATCTGCTGCATTTATGATGTTACGTTGATGCATTTATGATTTGTTCTACAATCGTTATACAGATGTTGATGCATTTGATGGTGTATGTATTTTTTTTACTTCATGTTTGATAAATCTCTTTTACAAACAAAAACTAATTTGCGAATATTACACGTTCTAATCTTGTTTTGATGAGTATTTGTAGCATATGGGTCGCATGTTAGGCATCAAACTTAGACTCAGAAAATAATATTTGCAGAAAATAATATTACACTGAATTTTGAAATTTTTGATCAAAAGTTAAAATTTTGACATGATTGGATCCTTGAAATTTATCATCAAAAATTGAAAGTTTGATATAAAATTGCATGTTATTGAGTGAATGTGTGTGTTGTATCCTACATGTGTGTTGTATGAATTTGTTTATGATCATTTTTATCTTTCAAAAATCAGTTTCCTTTTCTTAGAGACAGTATATAAGTATGCCTTATGTATTGAATTGATTTGTGCAGTTGTGTGTGCTGTGATGTTTGGAACCGAAATTATATCGTTATGCCTTATGATGCTTTTTGTGTGTAGATAATCATAATTTGTGTGAATGTATGCTTTTTGACAACAAACTGTAACCAGATTGACCCATCACCATAACAAAAAAGTGTGACCTGCCAATTTCCACAATCTTTACCAAAAACATAAATATAAGTTAATTTCTATGTGTGTGTTCTTTGATTGTGTGAGGGGGGGGGGGATCTGATGAACCTGCACATGTTCATCATATTATCTATGGCACTTTTCACATATTATCTCTTACACATCTCCAAGCATATCAACATCTTATGTAATGATTCTACACGCTATTGTTGTATCTTGTTCATAATCCGATCTGCATTTAGTTGTCAAGTTGTTGTTGCTTTCCATGTAATCTAATCTTAACATGTTATATAATCTACTGCTATATGGTTTATCTCTTACACATGCTTAATAACTTAAATACGGATTAGAGACAAATGGTTATATGGTTTATCAACAAATGGTTTCAAGTAGACCTCAACAAATGGTTTATCTCTTACACATATTGCTTTTCAACCTCACTAAAAATGCTATTAAATGTGATCTACAAATCTGATCTACAACACCTTGATTTAATGATTTGTTTGATATGCATTATATTGTGATTGATTTGATGTTCATCTCAATAACTTATTGCAGATTTCTTCATTTGCATATTTATCATATAATTTGTTGTGATGTTGTTGCTGATCTATACTTGCGGATGCTACAGCCGCACAGCCATAACAATACCTGTAGCAGTTTATCATGTTACTGTTGTAGGTATGCTGTTATTCAAGATCATGATCTGTATTAATATGTTGTTGATTGTGATGTTGCAGGTCTGCTACTGTTACACGCACATCGTGTGATCTGCTACTTCTGTTCTTTGTATGTTATCACTACAATAATCACAAACATAAACATCTTGTCCATCTTCTAAAACTATCACAACAATAAGTAAATCAATCAGATCTGCTGTTTCCTTAAATCCATTCATCCATTGTCCATCTTCTAAAAACTTTAACTCTGTTTCATACAATGCTTACATTGCACATCTCCAGTAAATTCACTCGCATATTTGATGTTGTTTCTATTCTATTAACAGGCTGTTGCGGTTTTTGTTATGTTACCAGGCTGCTTCGGTTTTTGTTATGTTACCAGGCTGATATGCAGGGGTACATAGTAGATTTGTTTTTTCTGTTTTGATACAAGACTGCTACTGTTTCCGTTTGATTCAAAACTGCACATAGAGCACTTCCATGTGTCACGCTGTTGTTTTTGTTTTGTTACAAGTTACACTGTCACACTGCTGTTGTTATCATAAAGTGGATAACACAAATTATCTCAGCCAATAGATACCACTTTCACATGAACATTAACCCCCAAACAAATATATTTATAAAGATTTACTAAATCTACATGGTTTGTTATGAAAGTCTACATGGCTTGTGTCCTGAATGTGTTGGGGGTGGGGGGTAAAATCCCATAAACTATGTACATACACAGGTTATAAAAATGTTTCTTTTGTTTGCATGTAGTTATTGTGCTGTTTGTGACCCGTTAAGAGTATTATTCACCCGTTTGACCCATTTCATTATTGTTTTGATCTTGGAGTTTTTTGTTGTGTGCAGTATGTGCCGTTCAGTGCAAGATTTTTATGCCCTTGGTTATACCAATTTCCAAGCCATCAATCAAGTATGCATTGAAACGTTATGTTAGTTGAACATATATTAATAATGTTAGTTGAAAATAATCAAGTATGTAGTGACATTTTGAACATTGCTATTAATTGAACTTAATTAATGAAAATGTCATTTGGATTTGTAGTTGGTGATTTTACATTACTTTTAGTGTCGTTTTGACATGAAAATGCTGTTTATTTTGATGATTTTCTACAACAATACCATAAAATACATCTTAACAAGGTATTTATCAACTAAAGCACATTATGTATATAAATCAATATGTGCACTTAATTGTAAGCATGTTGACTTTTATAAGTCAATTGTATATAAAATGTAATCTTAGAAAATGTATGCATGGGATGGAAAGCAGTTTGACTTTTAGAAGTCACTGCTGGAAAATGGAAATATAAGGTATGGATACACTTGTGTTGAATGTTTTTGCCATTAAGTGGAACTTTACACTTGTGTTGAATAAATGTTTGCGTCTCTATTTCTAAAACATGTTTGTACTAAAGCGTTTTTATCATGTTTGTAACACTTGTTGACGAGGTCATCGTTTGTTCGAACTGATATTTTTTCTAATTCATGTGTTATGATTGATATATATATATATATATATATATATTACTATGTAGAATTTGTTTTTCAACTTAATATGTTTGTAACTGATATGTTCTTATTTGTGTGTTTGTTATTATTTATTTGAGAGTTGTAAGGTTAGTGACATATAAAAAAGTCAGGATATATTAATTTTTTTGAATGTCAGGAGGCATTAATTAACTAATAGAAAACAACTGAGTATTATGTTATAAATTGTTGTTGTCAGTGCATCTTCGTTTCCGCCGCATCGCGCGGGTATCTTACTAGTATATACCCTATGTTAACTAAATGACCTTATTAAAAATGGGTATATTTGCAAATTAAAGTTGTTTATAGGGGAAAATATGTAATTAATTTTTTTGACTGGGTAAATATGCATTTAAAGTGTTTTGGATGAGAAATATGCATTTAACTCTATTTTATTTAAGGAATTAAAATAAAAAAAGTAAAGAAAAATTGTAAATGAGGATGAAACACGTGGTATGTTTTAATTGGTAAGATGACAGAGGCATACGTGGGTTATTTGTGGGAAATAAAAGTGTTTTGGTGTGTCCATTGGACGTGTGTAATTGTCGGCGGCTAGATTCCTTCGAAAGAGAGTTTTTATTTATTTTTTTGTATTAAAAGTAAAATTGTGGATGAAGATCTTTATTTTAAATTTTTATATCGTTTGTTTGGTTTTTATTTAAAACTAGATTAGTATCGTGTACTACACAGTTTTTAGTTTTATAGGTTTAAATAAATTTAGATATCAAATTTATTTTTAACATATCCCTTATTAAATCGATTTGGATATTTATAAATATATTCATATAAAAAATCATATGTTAAAATAAAGGATATGATTTATAATAATTGGTAAATTTTTTATTTGAACATATCGGGTTAGAATATAATTCATGATAATTGTTAATTTTTTTATTTAAACATATCGAGTTATGAGATAATTAATGATAATTGGTAAAATTTTAATTTGAACATATCGGGTCAGGATAGATCATAATATATAATAAATATTTCCAAAATTTTTTCATAAATTTGTAAAAAAAAAAATCTAAAAAAGTGCCATTTTCTTTAGAAACTGCAAAAAATTTAAAACTTATGAAATTTTATAAAAACTGATGGCAGAAAAAACGGATCTCAAGTTCACAAAATAGGTCCCAAAAAATTTGGTAGCAGAAAAAACATTTAAAAAACTTTGAAATATAGTTGAGAGCAGAAAAAAACACAAAACGTGTCTCAAATTCACCTAAAATCAGTGTTTACCTATTATAAAGTTAATTACCACTGTTTACTTATTATAAAGTTAATTACCTAGGAGTGTGTAGAACACATTTTAAACTGAAGTTATCTAATTGAAACAAAACAAAGTTTAACTGACCTAATTAATTGGAACAAAATATGAAGTTTATTTGTTTTATTAAATTTTTCTTTAGAAAAAAGAAACATTTAAAAATAAGTTGCATATTATCATGTTAAATAAAGGTTTGTTAAAGCTTAAAAACAAACTACCTACAACAATAAAAAAATCATCTTATGTGAACAATAGACATGCTTATATTGGGCAAAGATCTCATCAAGACTTTGACTTAACAATATAGACATATTGATTAAAAACATTACATTTTGCAATGCTGAATATTTTTGGAACAATTGAATGCAATTTTTTCGATTTTAATTAACATTATGAAAAAACAATGATTAAGGACGTAAATGAATTCATAGGTGATATAAATTTTATATTTTCATAACAAATCAATTTAAAGCGTAACATATTTTTGGAAAATAATTCATTTGATTACCTTGTTAATTTAGAACTGATTAAAAAATGATTTACTTATGGAATGAAAATCTTCATATAATAAAAATGTTATAAAAAATTTGAGCGGGAAAACTATTTTCTAAGTGCCTCTAATGGAAGAGGAGTGTGCTCTAAACCCTTTTTTATTAGAAGGTATAAATTTTGTATTGATTTTGGGCCTTCAACTTAACACGAGTTACAGGTAAGTTAACAGTTGAAATAGGTTTAGGACTGGTAACGTAGGTCATCTGACCACATGGTTAAGAAGCCAGAAGCAAGTAAAGTACGGCTATAGTACTGCTATAGTGTTTTGACAAAAACTTTTCCCACAAGTTATGTTAACATATCCTGCCATATATATCTCCCAAGATATTACTAGAAAAGACAAAAAGTATAAAGCAAAAGGCATGAGAGAGAACTTTTAGATTTGCTGCAGGCAACTAAAATTAGAAGGTGTGACTGCTGAGGACTGACCTCGAGCCAGGAGCTCCCGATACTTTTAGATTTGCTGTTTTCAAGAACAGGTTTTACATGAATCTCTGGAAGGGCTTTCTCTGTCTCCTTAGGGTATTGATTTGACAACACATCTATGTTTTATGCATATATGTTGCAACTCTTTAATCTCAGATCACAGTCTTACAACTGGTGCTTGCACTCCACTCTTAAAACACACACACACACACTCCAAATCCTCTCTTCAACACTTAAACAATTTCTAACCTTAAGCATTCATACAATTAACCGAACCATAATCTGGACTTAGATGCATCGTTATCACCATCCTCGCCATATCCTTGTTGTAGCAACAAGTGGCACCCACCGTGGGGCTGTGCTAATTAGAACAATTTTTCTGGTAGTTTCAATCCGTGTTCCTAGTAATCTCTTTTTATGGTCGAGGAAGACGATACTCCAGGTTTTAAGCCATCTCTCAACCGGTCGACTCCTTGTCATACATCGCCTTTAGGGGTTTGTTGTAATGCTCCAGCAGTGAGCGAACCTCTAGTCGAACCGTCATTACAAGATCTACAATCTTAAAGATCTACCTCTCCTATGAAGGTAACGAGGTCTTCACTAAGGAAAGATGTTTTGTTCTTTGTGGACACGGTAGACTTACCTCCTGAAGAAACTAGGTAAACTTCTACGCCTTCTAACACACTACGGTAACTAGGTACGTGTTTTTTGTATAAAAAGTTCTTATTTACTCGAGCAGGTTAACTAGTCTAAAAATATCTCGATTATCTTCATTTTAGTAGTACATGTTAACTACTCGCAAAAAAACACATATAAAGTCGTATATCCTCAACAAAAAAAACTCATTTTATGATAAAAACTTGAAAGATATACTCTTTGTTATTATTACATGTGGTCACATTTTTACCATGTATGTTCAAAACATTATGTGGTGCTAATTAGAATTACATATTTATAATTCTAATAAAGTATGTACAAGTTGTTAAACATAGTGTACGTATAAATCTGTATGATAATTACTTACTGATGCGTGTAATATATATATAAAAATAAACACTCAAAAACACCTAGTTTTAAATTTATAAAAACCTAGACGTACTACTAAACTACACACAACCGGCAGTGGACCGGTCGAATGCAGTACAGTGAAACGTAAGTCCGGGTGTCGACCCACAGACTCTATATACTACGTTGAATTAACTAGACAAGACTCAACTAAACTAGACACGAACTTAAATTAAAAGATTATTTAAGAAGGGGGGGTTTTGCTAAAAATAGAAAGTTACTAAAAACAGAAAGTTACTAAAAATAGAAACTGACGATTTAAAGACGGATTTAAAACAGATTAGAGAAAACAAACCACCTAGGCTAGAATCATCGTTAACTTTAATTATCGCTCACGTTGGACTAATGGTTATGGAACCGGGATCTAAATCTATTCACTTAAAAGCTTTCCTAATTAAGACCCTCGACCCTTCTCGAGAAGAAACCTAAAGGATAACTATTAAGTTATAAGCACACCGGTTACGAGATTAAAATTCTGTGACATCTGCCCCAAACCCGAACCCGAATGTCCGGCTTGAACCCGAAGTTGTTCATCTTTAATGTATTCGTAATTATCTTCCTTTAAATGTAACACGTCGTTATTAAATATATATATATAAATGAGTCGAGCTTTACGTTATTTCCGTCTCATTTAAATAATGGTATTCACATCGGAAAATAGTCACGTATATCAAATAATCATTATTTGTAACAATAAATCTCAAATATATATATATATATAGATAAATATATATATAGCTCGTAAAAGAAGATTATCGAAAACGTTAAACAAAAACGCTTCTAAGTCTCGAAACAGCCTCCTAATGGCTTAAACGAACTAAAACTATAAAAACGTCACTTATTTAATTGTTACGTTTCAATTTAGTTAAGTTAGTTAGTTAAAAGGTATAAAAAAATTAACTTTGGGCTAAAACTGTCAAGTTACAAACTATAATTAAACTTATAATAACTAACTTAAAACAATTCTAAACATAAAGGACCAGATCTGTAAATATCAATTCACCAAGCCCTCAACCCCCGTGTTTCCAGTATTTCAATTCCGGCAATGCTGCCGGAGACCGACGTAACTCCGGCGAAGCGTCTATCACCATTTCTGATCATTTTTAATCCGATTAAAACATGTTAAAATGATCCTATTCGAGTTTCGAACATGTTACGTGTGTTTGATGGCTCCATATTCAAACAACTCTTCGTTGATTTCAAGATTAAAGTCGAACCCAAACCCAAAACGTCCAAATCAATTGTAATGCCGTTTCAACTCATTTCGACGCATCCAATTCATCACTGCTATCAATTCGAAACCGTCTAAGTCATTCAATTGAAATTAAAGCACCAAATTAATCGTCAATTAACTCCAATTGATCCCCAACCAAAACCGAACTCAAGCTTACTGTTCTAGATCAAAATAAACCAATACAGTTATGGAAAAACACTCCCACGACCTTGCTTTCACTCTGTAATAATCCAATTTTAGCAAATAACATCAAGAACTAGCCGATTGATCTCAAACCCGTCGCATCTCTGTTCTTCATTTTCATCGATCCAACTCTTCATCAATCAAGTAAGTATCATATATCAAAATGATCGTGACGTCATGGGGATTAAAAGCCCTATGTTTGATTTGATCTTGGATTAACAGATTAAACGAAAACGATGGTTTCTTGATTCTAGGGCTTATATTGTAGTGGGTTTTGTTGTTTAACAAACGATACAAATTTAAAAGACGAGTCTGTATAACAAAAACGATTTTGGTTCAGTGGTAAGTTTGTTGTCTGGTTGTTTGTTTGGTCCCGGGTTCGAATCCCCTTACTCGCTTTTTTTCATAAAACTCATTTTTACACATTTTAAACATTAACTCCTATTTTTCTAATAACCTAAATAATATTCTTTAAGTTTAATATATTTTCTAAAGCTTAAAAACATAAAATTCCAAACACATATATACAAATAATAATATTTCATGGTTACAAATGATATTTCAAGAAAACTAAAAATGGTTTCGTATAAAATATATTCGAAAATTGTATAACGTTTCGTATAAACCCCAATTTGTACTTTAAAACCCTAATTCCCAATTTGTATTTCAAAACCCTAATTCCCAATTTGTACTTTAAAACCCTAAATCCCAAATTGTATTTCAAAACCCTAAATCCCAAATTGTATTTTCAAAACCCTAAATCCCAAATTGTATTTCAAAAACCCTAAATCCCAAATCTTAAATCCGAAACCCTAAAAGTTCTAGTTTCTTGATTCTAGTTATTGTGTTACTTGCTTCGTTTCTAAATAAGGTTTTCCCGGTTAATTAGGTGATTCTAATATCTGGGCGATCCTCGGTTCTTTCTAGTTGCGATTCTAGTGTTACTATTATCTTTGGATTTTAAGGTGAGTAAACTCACACCCCTTTTTACTATTTACGTTTTTGGGGCTGAAATACGTGTTCCTATGATACTACGGTTTCTTTTCTTTTGCTTCTATATTTTTCTAAATGAGATCATTAGATGTGTTAATCTTGCCGGCCGCTTGATGCAAAATTATGTGATAGTTAATAGTATTTATATATTCTTGTAATTTCCACCGGTATGATATTAGCGCTAATGGCCTGACAAGCCCACCTACATTAATGGCCTGATAGGTGATTAGACCCGGCGATTCTTTGGTTGATTCTTTAGGTTGGATTCTAGTTACTATTTGTGATGCTTGTTGCTACGATGCTACGTCCCTTTCGATGCTTAAACATTTACTGATAATTTATATATCGAGACGGTTAAATGACGGTTAAAACGATAATTATCAGTATTTGTAACATGAGTGGTTCCTCATGACTTGTTGCTAAAGGTTACCCTGCGGGGTCTATGGTACTTGTTTCTATGTGTTTCTATGGTCACGGTTGAGATATATAATGCAATTGCTATGCACATGAGATTGCGAAACACAATCTATAATGATCTCGGATTTTATACTATGTACTGTTAATTGTGTTTTACTCACTAGCTAATTCTTTAGCTAACTTATTTTACACGTTTTTCAGGTGGAGTTTGATTCGGTTTTGTTTCAAGACACGTAGGATGCTTCGGACCTAGAATAAAAAGGACAATAAATAGTATTTAATTGTCGGTTTCTGTTACGGTTTTTATGACTATTTAATGCTTCTTTATGTCACGACATTATTGCACAATTAATATTAAAATATGAAATTAGTGTGCCATGTGCTTTGTACTTTGATATCCGATTCACTTGACGCGCCCGGTGTTTTCCGCCGCCGGGCGGGGTGTCACAAATTCCTCACGGTTATCTAATCAAATTATGTCTAATTGACTCACGCTAACGATCTATCTCACGATACGACCCTTAAAGCCATTTAAACCCAACCATTTAATTTAACAAACAAGATTAATAATTAACACTAAGCCGGAATTTTCACAAAAACCTAAACCTAGCAAATTGACTAATCAAGACTTGTTAACAACCTATCACCTCACGGATATCTAGGTTGGCTACACATTATTACCGATTTCATTAATACTATTAATCCTATGGTTATACTGCAGTTAAACCATAATAATCACAACTCACGTCAATGACTAAACGAGTCCTATTACGTGACATAGACGATCACCAAGAACACATGGATTAATAATATCAAATCTACCAATTCAAACATATAATATGCATTAAACAATCATAAGGGTTCAAACTTTAATTAGACATAAACCATAACCAACAATCCAAACATGAGTTAAAACAAAGTTAACGAATCAACATAACGCCTAGGTAGTTTTAACGAGTTTAGCCAAGCATGTTCATAATAAAAAACACAAATTTAAAAGTAATAAACATGATGAAAAGCAAGAAAAACGGAAGAACGATTAAACCCGAGAAGCCTAGGAAGTGATCCTTGAACCCGCGAGCATTCGTTGTCTTCGTTCCGTCTTCTTAACCTCAAAAACGCCTCAAATCTGCTGGAAATCGCCTCAAGTTCGTCCCCAATGAAGTCTTGGAGGCTAGGGTTTGAGGTTATGTGTTGATATAGCGAACCGGGCCAAAAAACGAGAAAACAATCTGTTAAAAACGTGTCACCGCGTCACGCGGTGACGAAAGAGTGTTGTGGACGCGTAACGCGCTGATCAGCAGACCAACAAATGGGCACGCCGCGCTGTGCAGCCAGCCTTGGCTCCCTGGTCGCGTGGCGTGGTGAGGGTGGTTTCGTGCCGCGTCGTTTCGGTTTCGTTCGTTTTCTTCGTTTACGCTTTCCGGTCCGCTCGTAACTCCGTTTCGCGCCCTGTTTTCGCCTACGGATTCGATTTTTCACGATCTATCCGTTTCTTTATCAACATGGGACCTACGAAACATAAAAACATCAGTTGTGCCAAAATTGATATATAAACCGTACCGAATTGACACAAAACGTTAACAAACTTATCACGGGATTTATGTATATTTATCATTATATCACTTACATGAAAGTCAAGCAAAAGTGTTTGAATGTTTTAATTCACGTGTTTAAACTTTAGCTATTGACAAATCCTTGAAGTTTTGTTGAAAGAAAATAAGCATACATAATTTAAAATGAGACATTACTATTATGTTATATTTACGGAACACTTTCAAAAAGTAGAAAAGTAAGTCTTAAAAAAAAAGAAATATGACAGCTACAGCTACTCAATCTGGTAGACGAGCTTACTGTTCACAACTGCTTTATAGCTACTCAACATGGGTACACGAGCTTATTGTTCATAAAAGCTTTACAGCTACTCAACCTGCGTACACAAGCTTACTGTTCACCACAGCTTTACAACTATTCAACCTGGATCAACGAGCCTACAGCTCACTCCAGTCTTGTAATTTCTTAGCACGGATAAACAAGCTTACTTTTCATAAAAAACTTACTTTCCATTGCACATATACAAGTTTCATATTCAGCTATAAATGCTTCATGTTCATTACAACTTTAAAGATATACAAGCTTCCTATTTGTTGTAGTCTTAACACATCTTCAACACGTATAAGTGAACCTGTAAACTGACTGGCAAGGTAACAAAGCAAAGCACCAAACGCAACCGACAACTATGAATACGGTCGTGAAACAAGTACTATAACATTTTTATTAGGTGACTTACCCACTGAGAATCAAAACATTTAGCAACCTGATTATTGTTTCAATCAGATGCACGGTAAACATTGTTCATTGGAAACTAGTAATGTAAGTAGGTGTTCTATCTATGTCGAAATACAGATGACAGCTTCTTGCTTCTGGCTGACGGCTCCTTGCTTCCAGCCGGCAGCCTCTGTCTCCCAGCTTTTTGGTAATCCGGTAGTCAACAAATCGAAAAGCAAAGAAGCTCCAACAATCCAATGTTATAAAAATCCTCTTTCAATGGTAAAATACAAGGATTAACATCTATGATGGCCAAATGCTAACATGCTAATAAGCTTATCCAGATAACAACGATAAAAAAATCCACATAGGAAAGAAAAAATCGAGAAGCCCGAAAGCCACACACATTAGCTTCTCAGCTTATAAACTCATAAGCATCTTGCTACAGTATCCAAAATATGTAACGGTCTGAAAACCAACATACATTGCCAAAACATTGATTCTTTGAAGAGATCCCCAGAGAAGAAAAACTTTTTTCAAATATGTGAGTTTAACCTACATAATAAAGGTAAATGTATGAGTTACACTAGCTAAAAGCAGACAAACAAGTAGCCCAAAAAAGACATGAAGAGTATCACTAAGCCATCTTAGAGAACAACTACAAACAACGTGTCTCTCGTATCTTAAACACACTTGTTTTACACATATAAGGCCATATTTATTTTTGAACATTTATACAAAGACGAAACATGTCTTAAGCGATGAATCAACTCATATCAAAACATGGCGTACGAAACCTCTTGATGAAACAAAGAAAGTTGATAAAAACCTTGTGCATGAGTAATGCTCCAAAGAAGTGAGTTGTACTTTCTCATGATAAAGACCTAAACAGTAACCTCACTTATGCAAGTTAGGGTCTCTATATAGCTTTCCTCACCCGATAGCAAACCTTATAGGCCTTACAACAACTACGATTTCAAGGAACGACGGGATACACATCACCAGAGAACGTGGAAGGATCCGTCGAAGACACTTCCCACTTTTCGCTCAAATCAAATTTCACCATAAACACCTTCAGAAAGTCCAAAGAAGGGTGGAAATATCCCTCTAATGTGACCGACAAATCAGAATCAAGATTTTTGTCCAACGATCCTTTTTCAATTAAAACATCACCGGACTTCCTCCAAACGGAAGCAAATGAAAATAATAACTTGGAAGAATACTTGCACATGTTTACAAGAGAAGTTGGAAAACATAAATGAACTAATGTCGAACATTGCCACACAATTAACAGGCTCGACATGTGACACCCCACACGGTGACGGATACAATGGGTTGTCATAGGAATTGGATATCAATAGTAAACAAAGCACATGGTAATTATTTATTAAGTCTAATGATGATATAATAAGTTTGGAACATGAGTCTTAAATAGAAATGACAAAGTAGTAAAACCGAAACAGTAAATGCAATTGTCTTTATTATTTTAACTAGGTCCAAGGCAATCCTATGTCTTGAGAAAAGCAGTAAAACACTAAGCACCACCTGAAATATGTGAAAATGAAGTTATCTAATGATAGCTAGTGAGTAAACCACAAATTGATACATAATAATATAGAAATCCGAGATCATCATAAATATGCTGCGCAATCTTACATGTATAGCTATTTCATACTATTCTCATCCATGACCCCTTGCACACACATTGAAAACGATCGTTGTAATATAACTTGTAGTCATTTATCATGAGAAACCAACTCATGTATTAATTAAAGTTAACTTTTCAAGCAACCGTCACTTAACCGTCTCGATATTCAAGTTATCATTAATTATTTAGCAACTTAGGGACATGGCATAGTAACATAGTATAGCAACTTGTATCATCGTATAACAACTTATAACATTGTAATTGTAATTGTAATTGAATGACCGGGTTTAAATCATCTATCTTTGTAGTACATGTAGGTGAGTTTATTAAACCATTAGCGCTAACATTGTACCGGTGGGAAGTAATAATACTAATTTAAACTACCACATAAGGATTGTATCTTGCCGCGGAACAAACATAACACATTTTATAATCTTTATAATCTTTATTAAATTTCTTTAATAAAATACACTTATATATATATATATATTGGAGATTAAATAGTTGTATTTAGCATTTAATTAGTAAATGTTGGATAATTATTCGATTGTTATATAATAAAGACGAGAGATAGCGTAAAGATCGACATATTTATATATATTTTCAATAACCAAGCATTACATTTAAAGGGTGATAAATACAAATACATTAAAGATAGATAACTTCGGGTTCGAGTCGGGCATTCGGGTTCAGGTTTAAGGCAGATGTCACAGTCTCCCATCCTTATAGAAATTTCGTCCGGAAGTTTGCTCAAACCGAAGCAGATGGAATGAAAAGATGCGGATACTTAGCTTTCGTTTGGTCCTCACGTTCCCAAGTAGACTCAGGTCCACATTTTGATTCCCAACGAACTTTAACTATCGATATCCGACTACGCTTGAGTGGCTTAACTTCACGGTCCATAATTTCTAATGGTCGTTCAATAAGTTGCATAGATTTATAAGTTTGGATTTCATCGAGAATGAGATTTTATCAAATAAACATTTCTTCAAATTTGAAATATGGAAAACAGGATGAACACTACTCAATTGATGGTAACACGAACGAAGATTAATTTTAGAGAAACAAGTTGCTCCTTGGAGTCGATTCGAGTGGATACGCGGCAAATGATAACGATTTTTTATGGTAAATTTATTTTATTTTATTTCATTTTAAATTTTTTTTATTATGGAAAGATTATTAAGCTCACGATAATCGATACACATACAGAACAAGACATCTTTCTTTTACATCTACACGAGCCAAAAACGCGACATAACTCTAACGCATATTTTGAGCTTCAACGCAAGACAAGAGTTTCAACCGTCGAAACTACCGAGAGTCATAGGCAAGGGATAAACATGAAGAAAATGTGACCCTGAAGTTTAAGTTCGCACCTTGTATAAGAATTACTAATAGAAACACTTTTCCTGTTCGTTACTTCTATCACATAAAGATTATCAAGTCTAACACGGCTAATAGTAAATGATAAAGCAAACTCTAATGAAACAAAGTTCTTATCGGCACCCGAATCAAATAAAATAGAAACGTAATGATCATTAATGAGAAATATACCATTCACCACGACATTGTTTGCTTGAGCTTGATTAGCGTTGAAATTGAAAGTTCTAACACGACCAGCTTGATTAGCAATAGAGTTGGTATTCACGTTCACATTGATAGGATGAGGACAATTGTTGCGGAAATGAGTTGGATCGTCATAATTGAAACAAGCACGCCCTTAATTACCCTGGTTATTGTTAGCATTATTCTAATAATCTTCAGCCACATGCCCATAACGTTGACAAACAGAGCATTTAAAACATGGAGTTTCAGGAGCATGATGAAAAGGACATTGATTGCATTTGGGTAGAATCCCCGAATAAGACTTTCAATTAACATTACTCCTTGCGGAGCCATATGAGGAGCAGGAACAGTTATTGCATAAATGGTGGCATTGTTCTTTCGCTTCTTAGAATTGAATGAGGACTTTGGCTTAAAACCCTTATATGAATCGTCCTCAGATGGTTTAGAATTGTCACTAGAAGAACCTTTGGACTTTCTACTACCCTTACGAAATAGAGAACCAGCTTGCACATGATTTTTAGTAAGGCGAACGGCTAAAGTCATTACCTCACCCACAGTAGCTGGCTTACTACCCCAAACAGCATCTTGGATAGTCATTGGCAAACCTCCGATATATTGCTCAATACCACGAGAATCATGAGTAATCATATTAGGACACATAGTACTGAGCTGAGTGAAACGATCATTATAAGCCATATTATCACCACTATCTTGCTTTACGACCCCAGAATTCACCCTCGAGTTTACGGATTTCACTAGAAGGACAATACTTATTAGTCATAACGATTTTAAATTCAGCTCAAATCAGATCAGTCACGTCGGCTTCACCAAGCCTATACTTTTCGTCATTCCACCAAGTCAAAGCACCCTTTTGGAGGACACTTGTAGCATAGCGGACTTTGAGATTTTCAGGGCACTCACAATTGACAAAGGTACTCTCCATGCTTTCATACCATTGGAGAAGACTCGTAGTCCCTTCGTTACCATAGAATTTCGTTGGACCATAACAATTGAAGTACTTAAGAGTACAATAAGGAGTCTTGGGCTGAGCGTTTGATTAGCATTATTGAGTTGATTCACGAGATCGGGAAAAATATTAGCCATTTGGGTCGCGATGGTATTAGCGAGCGTTCACGTCTTGTTGCCATTCTACAAGATAAGATAGAAATAGAATTACATGAGACATAGAAAATTTTGGGATAACATAAGTTGTAATGGAATTTTGGATTGAATGGAAATGATAATTGTACTTTGAATTTTTATGGAATTTTTAGAAAAACATATCATCGTAATCACTTGAAAATCATAGAAATATAATAAACAAACTTGGAATAACATTTGAAATAATATAGAAACCCATGGAAATAATTTGAAATCATAGAAAATGATGAGCATAAAATCATTAAATAAATAGAATTTGAAGGCTTAGGAATGTGTCTTGGTTTTGGACACTTAAAACTTATCAAAGTTCTAAGTTCATTTTCAACGTATTCGAGAAAGCGTGCTTTAGCCTATAGGTTCACACTCATCTCGTCCATCCTTAGGTAAGCATACATGTCTCTTAAAGAGATTTATACGAAATTCTTTGCCTTAGATAGGAGGTCCGTGATACAGACGTTCCCCCTTCCAGATTGCACACGTCCCATGTTTCAAACTTACTAAAGACGACGTTGAGATTCCACAAAGACAATGATCCTAATCACACAGACGAGTCTCTTATAGCTCCTTCCCGAATTTGGATAAGAAATAAGATAAAGAAAAGACATAGTAAGGTTCATAAAAAGGAATAAGGAAATCTTATTCTAGAAGAGTTCTCTAAGCACAAACTTTTAGTAATAAGGACTCTTAGGTTATAGTCTAGGTCGGTGAGTTTCTAATATCCTATCCTAGTTCCCTATAACCATGGCTCTCATACCAAACTTTGACAACCCACCCGGTGGTGGAAACACCGGGTTGTCATAGGAATTGGATATCAATAGTAAACAAAGCACATGGTAATTATTTATTAAGTCTAATGATGATATAATAAGTTTGGAACATGAGTCTTAAATAGAAACGACAAAGTAATAAAACCGAAACAGTAAATGCAATTGTCTTTATTATTTTAACTAGGTCCAAGGCAATCCTATGTCTTGACAAAAGCAACAAAACACTAAGCACCACATGACAAATGTGAAAATAAAGTTATATAATGAAAACTTGTGAGTAAACCACAAATTGATACATAATAATATAGAAATCCAAGATCATCATAAATATGTTGCGCAATCTTACATATTCTCAACCATGACCCCTTGCACACACATTGAAAACCATCATTGTAATATAACCTGTAGCCATTTATCATGAGGAACCAACTCATGTATTGACTAAAGATAACTTTTCAAGCAACCGTCACTTAATCGTCTCGATATTCAAGTTATCATTAATTATTTAGCAACTTAGGGACATGGCATAGTAACATAGTATAAGAACTTGTAACATTGTAATTGTAATTGAATGGTCGGGTTTAAATCATCTATCGTTTTAGTACATGTAGGTGGGTTTGTTAAACCATTAGCGCTAACATTGTAACGGTGGGATTACCAAGTAATAATACTACTTTAAACTACCACATAAGGATTGCATCTTGCCATGAAACAAGACTACCACATTTTATGATCTCTTTTGGAAAACAAAATAGAAAATGGAAAACAATGTATAGTATTTGAACATATGTCAGCCCCAAAACATAAAAGTAAAAAGAGGAGTGAATTTACCCACCTTGAGACTTGAGTCGAAATAAATAGTAGTAGTCTAAATAGAACCGATGATCGTCCAAGTATTAGAATCACCTAATTAATGACAATCCTAACTTAGTAAATATATTGTATAGAAAACTAGAATTGAAACAATAGGAGTCGAATTGGGGTTCGGGGTTTCGAATTGGGGTTCGGGGTTTCTCATTAAACGTCTAAAATATATAAACTCATTTTTTTCGTAACGATAGAAATTGTAATAATAATTTTTTGATAAACGATAGAAACTTTACTATTATATTTATAACAACAATTTAGCTAATGTCACAAAATATTATATTTATTAAAAATACTTTATCACAATTCTAAATTATATACAATGCATATAAAAGTCATATTTACATACCCTATTATTTATAAAACTTTGTATACACATTGTAAATATTTAAAAATACATTTTTAGTATTTCTATAGTGTTTAAAAGTATTTGTAATAAATAGATTTATGAAACTAAGTTTATAAAAATCATGATTTTGGCTATATTTTACAAGTTTTTAACATTGTGCAATATAGATGGTTTTGTATTAGTGTTAGGTTTAAATTATATAATAAAAATGGTTAGAAGTATAATTCAAACAAAATATTCAAATATGAAGGCCCCTAGTTTCTAACCAAGACCCTTCTGGTCACACAAAGTTGCCAAACCAGACGCACTATGTTTCCTTGTTGTTTAAAAACGGACCATAAATGGTTTCAACATTTTTTCATTACAAAAACCCCAATTCCTCTAAACCCTAGAACACATAATTTGCAAATTACTTCGGATTGAAATAACGAAATTAGAAATTGGCAGAAGGCTTTGAATCTAGATGTGATAAGGATCATTTTAACATTAAGTACTTACTTGATTGGCAATAAATTGAATCAATTGTGAACGAAGAACAAAGATGACAGGTTTAGATTCAAACTGGTACTTATAGGTCATTAGAATTCAATTCCTCTTGTAGAAATATTCTTAAAGAAGAAACAAATGAAAGCCCTAACAATTCAGAAGATGAAAATGATGTTTGGGTGATTGATTGATGATGAACAGGAATGATCAAATTGAAGATTACTTAAGGATTTGTGGTTGATGATTCGAAAAATTGAAGTTGCAGAGAGTTAGAGCGAGGTTAGAGATTGTGTACGTCGAGTGAATTGGTTTGATTTGGCATGAAACAGTCGATTGAGTTAGAGATTGAATACGAGTTGATTGGGAGTAATTGAGTGATAATTTTGTGTTTTAATTGGAATTAAACAATGTAGATGGTTTCGAATTGATTGTAGGAATGATTTGAATGCCTAGATTAAAACAATTGTTTCGACTGATTTGGTTAATGGGTTTTAAGCCTTCGGTTTTGAAACCGATTTTTGATGTGATTTACAGTGATTAAATGTTGAATAAACGATGGCAACAGGATCGAATCTCATCTAGGGACATGATACATAGGTTAGTTATGATTAAAACCCACAAAAAATGCGTTTTAGACGTTGCCGGAAAAACAGGGATTCCGGCCAATGTGGCCGGAGATTGTCTGGTCCGAAATACGGGATTGTTCGCGTTGGGGGGGGGGGGGGCTGGTGGATTGGGTAATTTTACAGAAATAGTCCCTATGGTTTGAAGTGTTTAATATAAGTTTCAGTTTTGACATTTTTAGCCCAAAGTTAAATTGTAAATTATATTAACTAACTAACTTAACTACGTTATCTCCTATATAATTGACGTTTTTTAATGTTTAAGTCGTTGTGGACGTTGAATGGTTATTTTTAGTCGTTAATAGTATTTATCTTTAATAATCTTTATTAAATTTCTTTTATAAAATACACTTATATATATATATATATATATATATATACTTTGGAGATTAAATAGTTGTATTTAGCATTTAATTAGTAAATGTTGGATAATTATTCGATTGTTATATAATAAAGACGAGAGATAGTGTAAAGCTCGACATATATATATATTAAATAACAAAGCGTTACATTTAAAGGATGATAAATACGAATACATTAAAGATAGATAACTTCGGGTTCGAGTCGGGCATTCAGGTTCAGGTTTAGGGCAGATGTCACACGACATAACCCTGGTTCGAATACGCATCCCTTGGTAATCTAAGCATAAGCTTCTTAAGAAACTTCACTCAAAAGAAGTTATATGACATATTACACCAAAATAAGATTGTAAAAGACCTTTGGAGCTTCATAGATATATTAAAGCGTTATCCTACAATGAAACACATGAAATGATAAAGCTTCAAAAAAGTTGTTGAAAGGAGACGACTGGTCAAAGATTCCAACAGAAGCATTCTTCTAACAAGTAAAAAAGCCTCCTAACGAGCTGACAACTTCCCCATGAAGCAAACAACTCATAATCCATAAAGAAATATCCACACACGTTTATTTCCTCATCATTAAGGACTCGTGAAAACAAAGAAACAAACATGGCTTAGATCTCAGGGAAGCTAAAAGAAGCCTTAAACATAATCATGACAAGCAAGCATGGTTACACCTATGCATGAAACTGATGCATCAATGATCATGTATAAACTATGCTTCTTACATCTTTAAAAAAGAAAAAGCACCTATTTGCAAAAGTCAAATGCTTCGCTCATAATATACTTCAAAAAACAACAGTGTCTACATAATAAGACAAAATTTCTCAGTCATGCTCTTCGAGCCTCTAGTTTCGAGCTCCTAGCTACAAGCTTCCAGCTTCAAACTTCTTGAGACGTTATAACCTCAGCCAGCCATATTCTTAAAGCGAAATGACATCGCTATTTTCATAAAGATGCGATTCTTTCTCACGATCATGTTAAAGTGTTTGTAGATACCACCGAGGCAGTATGGTTTACAACAAAAAGAGTAACACATGAAGCTTCTCGATTACCAAGATACATGTGACACCCGAGAATTTCGGATTAACTTCGTTACCTAAATCACGTTAATTCCATTAATGCCACTATACTCTACGTTTAATTAGTTGAATTAAATGTGCTACTTGTTACGCAAACAGTTACACGTAACGGAAATTTAGAGAATTACAAAATCACGCGAGTTAATACTCGAATGTTGGTAAATTAATAAAACAATAATTCCGAACAACTAAATAAATATAAATTTAGTGAATTTATATTATATGTGACTTACATGTTTAATTTCGTAAACTTTTATGAAATCGTATGTTTTACGTGTGTTAAAATTGTAATCAAGATTAGTGAAATTTATAAAATAAAGGTTGATAATATAAGAGGGATCTTTCTTGTTATTTTGCAAACTCCAATTAAAAGAGGATCCATGGATCATCTAGGAGATCCATGGGTAATCCAAGACCCACCATTTAGCCAAATAAGTATATTAGTTAAACCAAAACTCTAATCCTTCTAGACAAAAGAAAAAAAAACTTCATAGCCTTCACACATAGTCCACACATAATCACAATGATTTTCTTGGCTTTTGATCAAATTGGTGGTGATTTTGCTTGCTATTTGGAGTTTTAAACAATTTACAAGTAAGTTTTCATCTTAAAACCTTCCTACATGTTGTGAAATCTTCATAAAGAAAAACCCTAGTTCATCCAAATCCTTCAATTGGTATTTTGTATGTGAAATTGGGTATTGATTGTTAGTTTATATGAAATTTGATAAAATTGTAATCATTAGAAACTAGGGAATGTTATAAAATTTCATGCTTTTGTTTTTGGAGAAACTAGTGTGATATGGGTTTACTAGAACATGAAATGTTTATGCTTGGATCGTTTTTATGTTCTATGCTAAGAAACCATTTAGATTTCGTTTTTGACAAAACCGTTGATGACAAAATATTGACAGATTCGTAACATGATCTTTCATGGACTGTAACTTGTTGAAAACCCATCCAAAATGAGTCATTCTTGATTCTAGATTGTAGTTTAAGAAGTCTAGTTTTCAGAAAACTAAACCAATGAGTTTTTGGAGAAGAATAAGTTAGACTTTTTGATTTTATAAAAACAGATGTCAAATCTGAAAATCTGGGTAGAAAATGGGTCAACTTCAAAAGGGAATAACTTTATAACTACAACGTATTATTGGATGATTTTTACACCAAATTAAACCTTAATGTCTTAGCTTTCTGTATTGGTAAATTTTGTATTTTTATTTTACTTTATGGTTGTCCAAATCTTATAAAACATTAAAGTGTGCGATCAGATGCTTTTTCTGACCTTTATGTAAAGATGTATTTTTAATAAATAGTTTATTTGGGTTTCAAGTAAAGTATATAAAATAAGAAATGAACTCAAGACAACATTGCATATGTAGGTGAAATTTGGGACTTGTAAATGTTAGTTTGTGTTGGTTTTATACAAAATAAAAATGGTCAACAAAGCTGAAAAATCTGAATAATGGACTTGCTATGTGTTTCACTTGTGTTATGGGTGTAACTTGTCAATTGGACATATGATGACTTGATGATAATGATGTCATGCTATTAGGTTCATAAGTAAGTAATATGAATGTTCAAATATGCATAGTCATAGATGGACAACTTGATGATTTTGAACGTGATCACCTAAACTTGTTATAGTTAGTAGCATTATTGAAACGAGTGTTGAGAACTTCCATAAGAAGCATGATAGACACTATATGTGAGTTATGTGATGTTTATATGGCTACTTTTGATAGTGTTGGATTTACTCAAAATGTACTCTCGGATATGACTTCATAGAAATAGTAATTTTACTAAAAACAAAGTTTGATTCTTCAACATATGTATTATGTGTTAGACTTCGATTGCTCTCATTGTCTAAGTGAACATAAACAAACATAAATACAATTAAAAACTCAACCACGGGTTGTTGGGTCAACAAAAGTCAAATGGGGTCAAAGTGAGTCAAAAGTCAAACTTTTTAACCCACAAGTAAACAATTGAATTGTTTGGATGCGTAGGGTTTTACATACCTGCACAAACACACACTTATAGACTTATCATGTAGTAGGAATGCTGTGTTTGCTTTTACCTGCTGATGCTTGAAGCTGTGCACCCGAAGGTGAGTTCAATGAACCGTACTTTTACTATCTTAGCCTTTTATGGGCTGAGAACACGAACGATTAATTTTACGGATTTACAAATTCTGTATGTCGCATGTCTGGATTAGTGCAACTTTTATTTTGTTCATGAAAGACCTCATGGATACCTAGTTGATCGGTAGTATTTGTGAAATAGCGGGGAAATTTTGAGTAGTATTACTAGGTTTGACAAACCCCACCCGGGCTAGTCGCGCTAGCACGACAGAAGGACCTGTCGAGCGGGTGTTGAATGACCTAACATACATACAGTACATCCTGATGGGATGTACAAACAGGCAAAATGCACTTAATGTGTACATACGTCAGCTTCGGTCAGATACATACGCCTCTAAGGACATGTGCTGTAGACTAGCTACCTACAATGACATACTTAATTTATATATCTGCTTGCAACGAACTTACTTGATTTTGTAACTATTATGTGAACTCACCAACCGTCGTGTTGACACTTGTTAGCCTTTCACTTTTACAGGTCACTGAGGTACAACACACTTAGGACATGGCATGGAGTCACGGATTTTCATTTAAACATTTTCTTGCATTAAAAACCATGTTTGAGTTTAATAACTATTTGAATTGCATCCTTGTAATGGGCGCGAGTTTTGCGCATTTGGTTTCTATTTAATATTTTTGACATTATATTTCGATTACGCTTCCGCAAACTTTCAAACGTAACTCTGTATTAAATTTTCTCATTTAATGAGACACGTATGTTTTAAATTCATATAGTGTCGTTTGGTGTAACTAATGACTGAGATCCTGGTTTGTCACACATTTAACGGTAAAACTCCGTTAGTGGAATTTGAGGGTGTGACAGATTGGTATCAGAGCCATTGGTTATAGCGAACTAGGCTTGTATTGCATTGCATTGCATTCTAGACTATAACTGTACACTGTATTAGTTGCACTTGTGTGAATTTGTTTGTGAACCATATACATGTGATTTACACATACACACGCCTACACTAGCATTACATGAAGTGACCAACTTGTATTATGTGATACTTTAGGGAAAATATTTTTTTAGGGACTTGCTTTATTAGTTAAGCTTGAACTAGGTGTGTATTTGCTAGCTTCTGAATTGTTCATTGAAGTATGCATGAGACATGTTCAGAAATTATTCCGTTTTTTTAGGCCAAATTTTTTTAGGGGCTTTAGTTGAGAAATGTTTACATTTAATTGTAAATAGAAACCTACAACATTATGACAACAAGCCGGTGTCGTCCGGAGCCTATCTATCACATTTTTTTATTATCTACCCCATTATGGCAACCAACCGACAGGGACCGATGCCTAAGGTATAGAGGTACATGAACAAAAGTAACGGATTTTTGTCCAGAAACTCATTCATACAGGTCTTGACATATAATTTATGTGGCCTACTATGTGCTATTACACGCCACTTATTATATGACACATTCATGTGCGATAGCATGTTACTTGATATGAAACATATTATTTGTTGTAACATGTTTCTTAGTGTGTGATCCACTACTTGCTATTTACTTGATTTGATATTATCATTGCTCATGCTCATTGTACACTCACATTGTGCTTAGACTAGTAGTCTTAGACTTATTATGAACTTACACTATACCTTATACATGCGACCCATTGATACATCACACTAATAATCTCTTAGTGTCCTACACAGGTAGTATAGTTGTCTCCTACGTATAGGTTTATCTTACACTTATACACATTCAATACTTGACATGGGATAGCAATACCATACGGATGAATGTAAATCAAAGAACACAATAAAGCGTAAGATTAATGTACCCGATGTGAGACAAACTAGGGTGATTGTGTAAGGTAAATTGACGATTACGGGTGCGCAACGTAATGGTGAATTTACAGGTACATGATGATCCTGGAAAAATCCGCCATGTGGGTGATACCCAAAAAGAAACACAAAAGTGAAGAACCAATCAATACAAATTCACCTGAAACAAACATCCAATTCTAAATAACGCACCGACATCAAGTCCTTCCTTGACTGAACCCATAAAATCCATCTATGGATGGTAGACAATTACAATACAACTTTTGATGGCATATCATAAGTTTATCTTTAAACTGCACACTTTACCTTATACACCTAAATTAAAGATAATTGAAATCTTTCTTTGGTGACACACAAATAAGAACTAAGATCTATGTTGACAAACCTAATAATGTTTCACTACTATTTGGCCCCTAATGATGAGGACTCATTGCAAATAAAATCAATCTGAATCCACCAGTTGAAACATTTACCTTACTAAAGTCACAAACTTATGATACGTAATGGGATGCTTCAAATTCTGGTCAGTGTACCTACGACCTCTTGCCAAGTGCCGGTAACATCTCAACGTAATTTTTCGGCAAATGAATGTTAAACAAACACCATAAATTTTTTTTCCCAGGATTCCGTGTAGGAGCCTCATAAAGCTACCATTTTATTCGAAAAAACTATATATATATATAAAAAAACTCTTGTTGGTATGATAAACCAACCGCGTAACATTTCCCTATTCAAAATCACTTATTGTGAAGTAAATCGGTATAGCTTAAACATTCATGTAAATACCTCGTAACATACTAGGCCCATCCTAGAAGTACTTCACCTAATCATAACCTATTCTCAATTCTTCAAGATAAGCAGAACTTTAAGTTGTTTCTGATAATAAGTTACTCAAAATAATTCCGACTAATGACGTTTCAATTATTAACGATGCACTAACGAACCATACGTGTGGTATGTATACGTTTCGATCTAGTTGGATGACTTGCCTCGATCCAGCACTCTTATAGAGGTTAACTAATACACCCAGTCCGCATCTCCATTATTGTAAAACACATTTTGGATTTAATGTAATTACTAATATCATTGTTATTATTATTATTATTATTATTATTATTATTATTATTATTATTTTAACTTTAAAAAAACATATATTTAATTTAAAAACATTATTTACATTTTGTACATCTTAATATATATTCAAACTCCTCTACCTGCTTAGTAGAGCAGAATCCAAGTTAAGCGTTCTTAAAGTCTCAAGTCTGTGATCATTCACATTCGAACCGCATAGAATTTTAGTAATAACTAATGTACAATATATGCTATACCGATACCATATCACTTAGCAAATATTCCCTTTTCCCCAACCCCTTTGAAAGGTTTAGTAAAGTAGGCAGTAATGTTAGTAGGTTATATGTACGCCTCCAAGGTGCTGGTAGTGTGGTGGGTTAACTACGGTACACCCTATACATAAACACTAACAGTACGTTGGATGGACTCGAAACGAAGCCAATAATTAACCTGGGAAACTCTAACATATCATTTTCATACCTTTTAAAAAAAATTCCTAATAATGCTATTCAATCTATCATTCATAGGGTAACCTGCTATGTACTCAGATAGTTATAATTTTCATACATCCTTTATTCACAGTAATAACAAAAACCAAATATTTCGGAACTGACTCACGTATATAAATTATGATTTTGAATTCATTTCGCGACACTAAGAATTCTCGTGATGATTGACCCCAGCACCAGCTAATATTCTGAGGGAGCTTTATCCATTACGGTCCAGGATAACCACTCCCCATTTTGTTTTTATTCTTAATACACCTTTGTATTTTCTAAGAAACACAATATTTGATACTCATGTTATCATTTGATACTATAAACGTCTGACGTTCCTTCTTAGAAGCTCCATTATTCAATAATTTCCATACTAAACTTAATTAGCTTCCTTCTACAAAATTATTTTAGTCACAACATAAGAAACTTTAACCTAGTTTTTCTAACTCGTGAATGTTTTAATAGAGGAAAGTTAATACTTTATGACGCTGGTGAAGCCGCTCGACACAAGTATTGATATTATATGGGATCCATTTCTGACCCGTTAGTGAACTTAGAATTCTAGATCATAACCGGACTGTTACCCTCATCGTCTTTTTATATACTCAAATGGTGAATCTAAACAGTATCATATGATGAATCCCGTTATAAAAATCATGGCTAGAATATTATTGTTCGAACCTGGAACCCTTACCTAGTATGTTAGGGAGCTAAAACCACAAATATTAAACTAGACTACAACTATATCTCCATAAAGAATATCTAAAGAGTGAATCAAATCTCCACTTAATGTCGGCTTACAAATCTCATGGGAACCTTCCTCCGTGAGAAAGTGGTTTGCGTATCATATACTCCCACACACTTGTAAACACTACCCTAGGGTTCAATCTAGAATAGGGTGCCTTTAAGAACACATGTTTTCGACTATTGTTGTAGGAATCATAACTCAGAAGAATTCAGAAATGCGAGTATAAAATAACTATGTACTTAGTACTACAAAACCATATGTTTTAAAAACAACATGCATTATACTCCAAAGGATTTGAAACACTTCATTTAACATGGACTTTCTTGCTTTAACATCACTTCAATATGTAAACTTTGATAACATACTACCCTATGTTATATAACCGCTTGTCCTCTCAATCACAACCAATGTTATAATTATCGAAGATAAAAATTGTTATTAAATTTGTTGATCATTTCTGTTTAATACATGTACTTCTGAACCTATATGTAGTGTCATTGTTCATCTTTCTCCATCTATTCATAGGATTTCTATGACATCCCTAATGTTCGTGTTTTGACAACGCCACTTTTAATAAAGCAAAGTACCTACACAAAGTGGATAGTCTATTTCCTCTTTACCTCATACACAAGTTGTCTCAGTTTAACGATCTATATCAATATACAAACTCCTTAGTTAGGACTCGGTCCTCGGGTAGCCAAATAACAACACGAAACTCATTAATCTAAATCCCCGAAACCTAAAGTATGGAAATCGCAATTTATAAATCACATCCAAAAACCTTGGAATTCCATCAAACCCATGATACATTAGACTATTTGGAATCCTAGGGTATTGGCCTTCTAGATCATTGACTGGATTAGTTTTAAAAGATAAACATGGTACACAACGTTTCTGATGTCTTCAAATTAATCAAGCTCTTATGTAATGGAACACTCGTCGTCCCAATCGATGAACAACAACGTTTCATGGAAAATTGGTTCAAGTTATAGGCAAAGAATTCAAAACACTCAAACATAGTAAGATCACCATAACCAAAGTTTGTTAGAACTTAAAGCGTGGACCAGAGTTTACGTAGGAGTGTGAAAAATCAAATAATGTACACGCATTCTTAACTATTTCAAATGACAACATCTAACACTAATACTATTGGTTAAATTTCGGAACGAAATTTCTTTCAACAAGGGGATGATGTAGCAACTCGGAAATGTTTCTTTTCATTTCAGACCCTTTTACCAACCATATCCAATTTTCGGGACGAAAATTCTTTCAACAAGGGGATGATGTGACACCCGAGAATTTCAGATTAACTTCGTTACCTAAATCACGTTAATTCCATTAATGCCACTATACTCTACATTTAATTAGTTGAATTAGATGTGCTACTTGTTACGCAAACAGTTACACGTAACAGAAATTTAGAGAATTACAAAATCACGCGAGTTAATACTCGAATGTGGGTAAATTAATAAAATAATAATTCTGAACAACTAAATAAATATAAACTTAGTGAATTTATATTATATGTGACTTACATGTTTAATTTCGTAAACTTTTGTGAAATCGTATGTTTTACGTGTGTTAACATTGTAATCAAGATTAGTGAAATTTATAAAATAAAGGTTGATAATATAATTAGAGGGATCTTTCTTGTTATTTTGCAAACTCCAATTAAAAGGGGATCCATGGATCATCTAGGAGATCCATGGGTAATCCAAGACCCACCATTTAGTCAAATAAGTATATTAGTTAAACCAAACCCTAATCCTTCTAGACAAAAGAAAAAAAAACTTCATAGCCTCCACACATAGTCCACACATAATCACTATGATTTTCTTGGCTTTTGATCAAATTTGTGGTGATTTTGCTTGCTATTTGGAGTTTTAAACAATTTACAAGTAAGTTTTCATCTTAAAACCTTCCTACATGTTGTGAAATTTTCATAAAGAAAAACCCTAGTTCATCCAAATCCTTCAATTGGTATTTTGTATGTGAAATTGGGTATTGATTGTTAGTTTATATGAAGTTTGGTGAAATTGTAATCATTAGAAACTAGGGAATGTTATAAAATTTCATGCTTTTGTTTTTGGAGAAACTAGTGTGATATGGGTTTACTAGAACATGAAATGTTTATGCTTGGATCGTTTTTATGTTCTACCTATGCTAAGAAACCAATTAGATTTCGTTTTTGACAAAACCGTTGATGACAAAATATTGACAGATTCGTAACATGATCTTTCTTGATGCTAGATTGTAGTTTCTTGATGCTAGATTGTAGTTTAAGAAGTCTAGTTTTCAGAAAACTAAACCAATGAATTTTTGGAGAAGAATAAGTTAGACTTTTTGATTTTATAAAAACAGATGTCAAATCTGAAAATCTGGGCAGAAAATGGGTCAACTTCAAAAGGGAATAACTTTATAACTACAACGTATTATTGGATGATTTTTACACCAAATTAAACCTTAATTTCTTAGCTTTCTGTATTGGTAAATTTTGTATATTTATTTTACTTTATGGTTGTCCAAATCTTATAAAACATTAAAGTGTGCAATCAGATGCTTTTTCTGACCTTTATGTAAAGATGTATTTTTAATAAATAGTTGATTTGAGTTTCAAATAAAGTATATAAAATAAGAAATGAACTCAAGACAACATTGCATATGTAGGTGAAATTTGGGACTTGTAAATGTTAGTTTGTGTTGGTTTTTATACAAAATAAAAATGGTCAACAAAGCTGAAAAATCTGAATAATGGACTTGCTATGTGTTTCACTTGTGTTATGGGTGTAACTTGTCAATTGGACATATGATGACTTGATGATAATGCTGTCATGCTATTAGGTTCATAAGTAAGTAATATGAATGTTCAAATATGCATAGTCATAGATGGACAACTTGATGATTTTGAACGTGATCACCTAAACTTGTTAAAGTTAGTAGCATTATTGAAACGAGTGTTGAGAACTTCCATAAGGAGAATGATAGACACTATATGTGAGTTATGTGATGTTTATATGGCTACTTTTGATAGTGTTGGATTTACTCAAAATGTACTCTCGGATATGACTTCATAGAAATAGTAATTTTACTAAAAACAAAGTTTGATTCTTCAACATATGTATTATGTGTTAGACTTCGATTGCTCTCATTATCTAAGTGAACATAAACAAACATGAATACAATTAAAAACTCAACCACGGGTTGTTGGGTCAACAAAAGTCAAATGGGGTCAAAGTGAGTCAAAAGTCAAACTTTTTAACCCACAAGTAAACAATTGAATTGTTTGGATGCGTAGGGTTTTACATACCTGCACAAACACACACTTATAGACTTATCATGTAGTAGGAATGCTGTGTTTGCTTTTACCTGCTGATGCTTGAAGCTGTGCACCCGAAGGTGAGTTCACTGAACCGTACTTTTACTATCTCACCCTTTTATGGGCTGAGAACACGAACGATTACTTTTACGGATTTACAAATTCTGTATGTCGCATGTCTGGATTAGAGCAACTTTTATTTTGTTCATGAAAGACCTCATGGATACCTAGTTGACCGTTAGTATTTGTGAAATAGCGGGGAAATTTTGAGTAGTACTACTGGGTTTGACAAACTCCACCCGGGCTAGTCGCGCTAGCACGACAGAAGGACCTGTCGAATGGGTGTTGAATGACCTAACATACATACAGTACATCCTGATGGGATGTACGAACAGGCAAAATGCACTTAATATGTACATACATCAGCTTCGGTCAGATACATACGCCTCTAAGGACATGTGTTGTAGACTAGCTACCTACAATGACATACTTAATTTATATATTTGCTTGCAACGAACTTACTTGATTTTGTAACTATTATGTGAACTCACCAACCGTCGTGTTGACACTTGTTAGCCTTTCACTTTTACAGGTCACTGAGGTACAACACACTTAGGACATGGCATGGAGTCACGACTTTTCATTTAAACATTTTCTTGCATTAAAAACCATGTTTGAGTTTAATAACTATTTGAATTGCATCCTTGTAATGGGTGCGAGTTTTGCGCATTTGGTTTCTATTTAATATTTTTGACATTATATTTCGATTACGCTTCCGCAAACTTTCAAACGTAACTCTGTATTAAATTTTCTCATTTAGTGAGACACGTATGTTTTAAATTCATATAGTGTCGTTTGGTGTAACTAATGACTGAGATCCTGGTTTGTCACACATTTAACGGTAAAACTCCGTTAGTGGAATTTGAGGGTGTGACAATACATATTGACCACTGGTATACAGGTCAAACCACAAAGCATAATGGTAACTCCTTTACAAACAGATCGGTCAAGCAAGACACTAAACGAATCCTACAAACAAAGCTCCACATCCATCTATAGGATCATGCTTAGCTTTGATATCCCCTGACTTCGTGCTATATAATCCAGACTCAAAGAAAATATTATGACATACTGTGTTGGAACTAACGAAAGAGGTTCCACAATAAGCCTCTACACCAACGGGTCCACTTATGGATCCCCAAGCCTCTAAACAAAGGCCTTGAAAGTTACGAGTTCAACCTCGTCTGACCTTAACAAGTATAAATACAAGGACATATGAGTCAAGAAAGACATAACAGCCTAAGAAGCATGAAGGACGCTTATGTCACTCTGCTCATTATAATGCAAAATAAAGAAGTACTTCATATACTGCCAAAGATACTATCAGTCCATTTGGACTTCAGAACTGTAAAAGCATGGAAGCATCATACGGAAGTATATGAAACACTTGCTACTAGTAGTAAAGCACTTTGAAGAATAATAAAAAAGTCTGTTGGTCCATCAGATCGAGATTCTAGTGCTATAATGATTAGTGGACAACAAAACACACAGATTCAATGAAATATTGTCCAAATACCCTTAATACACAATATCAAAGATCAACACAACACAAAGAGAGGTAATCAAGCTACAAAGATGATAATAATAAGCTCCTAGCACCTCAGCCGTCACACACACACAATTAGGGTTTGATAAACTTGCCAAAAACTTTTATTGAAATGAGAAAACAATACAATATATAGTGCAGCTTCAGGTTCGCTGATAGATTCGCTGACAGTGAATCTATCACGAAAACCTATCAGCTTCGCCGGGCATAAACAGAATCGCCCGGCGACAAAACTAATCTATAACACTACACTAAACAGGACTTCGGGGCGAATCTATAGATTCGCCCGTAGGTTCGTTAGAACAAAAGTTATTAAATACATAACAAAACAAATAACATCGACATGCCGGTGAGTCCAACCTATACATGAACTATCAATAATCCCCCTAGGTTGGACCTCGCCTGGGGAAGTCTTCTGTCTTAGCTCCATCTTTATCGGCTTCATAAATGCTCAATGAACGATCCAGCCCTCGATTCGATTCCAGCCAAAGGATTAGTAACATATTTTGATCCGGCCTCTTCACTTTCATCCAAGTCCACAATTGACTCCACAAATTGTGCTTCGGTGACATCAGTATCAGGCAAATCAATAACAGAAGTCTCCGCCTGTACATCTTCAGTCTGTTCCTCACCGAACACATTCACTTCAACTGGTTTTTCAAACTTTTGCACAATCGACTCATCTAACTATTTGGATATATCATCCATGTCCATATTTAGATCATAAGTCATTCTCAGCCTCTCATTAACCTTCCTTAACGCAGCACGAACCCCTCGGGCTTTATTCGCAACTTTCACGAACAAGTTGGCTTCAGTTCTCGTATCATCTCCTGCCCTGTGCTTTATGTCATTCTCACATAACACTTTCAGATCTTCATCGCAGAAGGAGAAGATCTCCATTGGATCAAATAAACGAATTTCTGGACGATCTTCCCCTTCAAGTCTGATAATGGCTTCATTAGTGCTATTATCATAAAACCATTTCAGAAAATCTTGCAATATTCGTGGCTGAGTATCAGGAACCCTCACTCTGTTCATAATTTTTGGAGCAACCAACTTCAGCACCACCTTTCCCTTCCATGAAACCCAGTGCTTATCTTTCTTCTCCCTCATCCTTTTTGGTTTTTGGTACCCAAAATCAATGAAATTATTCTCAGCAGCCTTTTTGATTGTAACTTTGAACGCACATGCTCTGCCACTATCCTCCTTGCCCAACAGAGGGATTTCAGCCAATCTTCGTAAATCCCATCTCGGCAAAGTAGCAAAATGCTTTCGATTCTTGATATAGCTTATATCTCCACCTCTTCTTTTAATCATATAAGCATCAATCTCACTGTTGTATTTCCATGCAATTACCTGCCTATCCATCTGCGAGGTATTCGGCTCATCAAGGTGTTGAAAGATAGGGACTTCGGGAATGACTGCATCATCTTTCTTGAACCATTCAGATTTGTCAAGATCGATGTGCTCGAATAAATATGTGACATCCCTATCTTCAACATTATACATCTCAGGCTCATCTTCCAGATCATCATCAATTTCTTCAACATTCTCAGAACCAACAACAACCTCGGGTCCAGTGAACACATTCAGATCAATACCCATATCTTCATCAAATACCTCTTCACCAGCTTTCTTTTCAGTCTTGGCCCCAAACTCAGATTGCATTAACGGATACTTTGCAGCATCCGTTAAGCTATTCAGCTCCTGCTCAAACATTGCCGGATCAGACCCATCTTTCTCCTTCAAACTGTTCAACTCTTTGAAGATCCGAACAATTAAACTTTGTTGGTCTCTGATCATCCTACCCATCTCAGTAATGACAATCTCTTTCTCTGTATCTTTCACCTCCAACTCAGAATATTTTTCCTTCAAGTTCACCAATTCAGACTTTAACTCAGTAATCATTTCAGCAGTTGCTACCGGAGTCTCGTGTTTCTGCTTTGTCCTCTTTTCAGATTCACCCGGAGCATCATATTTCCTTTTTGTTCTCCTCTCCCTTTCAGCATCTAGTTCAGCTTGTACCTCATCAATTTCTTTATACACAGAGTAATCCTTTTCTTTAGCATACGGTTTTCTCTTCCTCAACCTCTTTTCTACAACCTCAATATTTTCACCTCCTCTTTTCCTTTCAATCTCAATCAATCCCTGAATATGTACCCATCTGTCAGTTGGGTACATATTTTCCCATAAATAAGATACTCTCCCGACGCAGTCTGATCGTACAGATTTGCAGTCGCCGAAGATTCTCGAATGCATCGACCAAATCTTCAGAGTATCACCCATAACTGGCAGATCAGGCTTTTTGTCGTTGAGGATCATCTGCACAAACCTTGGATACAATAGCCATTTATCCCTTTTAGCAGCGTGAATGTTTTCTAGCATATAGTTGAAGATCAACTTAGCTAGATTTGCCTTTTGCCCTCGACAGAATAACACCATTGCTCTAGCCCAGTCAAGATTCAGTCCATCTGTACCCCCTTTCCTGTGATCCAAACACATGATAAACACGTGTGCTATATATCTCCATTCCTTTATCAGATAGGACTTAACAAACTCTATCTTCTTTTCTCCAAGCATCAGACCCTCATAACCAGCAGTCCTTAATGCACCATATACCTCCTCAGCTGACATTCTTACCTCATCTCCAACATCACCTTCTAACCTTAAGATCCTAGCCAGATCGGCTTCAGTAAACTCTATGTCATGACCATTTACCTTTGAACAAATCCTTGATGGTTGCCTAGCAACATTCAACACAGCAGTCCTCCAAAAATCACGGATGTGTAACTCGTATATGGTCGGTGAGTGTGATATGGCATAATGAATCTGGGAAGATTTCAGCCATCTGATACAATCCTTGTATCTAGTGGCCTTTTCATGATTTTCATCTAATAACGCGCACATGTTATGCTTCTTTTCGAAGAATAACGTAGACATTGTGCCTGAAACACAAACGGAAGTTGATCAGAGACGTAAATTTCGAAACAGTTAATAGATTCACTGAGCATGTCAGGTTCGCTGACCCGGCGAATCAGTGATTAAACCCCAGAACCTATAGATTCGCTGACATGAAAATCTGACATAAGGTCGGGGGAATGTATAGGTTCGCTAGAAACAGTCGGGCGAATCTATGCTGATGCACGAGCGGCGTAACAGCATAGGTTCGCTCAAAAGTTTTGAACTTTCGTTCAGGTTCGCCAGACGAACACTAGGTTCGCTGGAACCCTAGAGTTTAAAAATCGGGCAGAATCACTAACAGACTCCAATTAGAACATACAATCTAGCCATTAACCATAAGACGAACACAATGATTTTATTAAACAATTTAGCACAACACAGTTCAAAACACCAACACAGATTTTAAACGGGTCGAACGGATTTGACGCAATTAATACACAGTTAATCGAATGAAATATGAGTTAGGATGAAAGCGTTTTCATACCAGAATGAATCAAAAATGGTTCAATTGATAGTGAAAGCGGTGAGTAAGAATCGAACTTGAATCTTTTTGAAAACGACCCAGCAACAGTAACAGCGAACTTGTGAAATGGTTTCACAGACTACGCATATATATACAGACACATGTTCGCTGGTAATGTAACCTGGCGAACTTCAGATTCACTCGGAGCTTAATGTCAAGAGAAGTCATGGCGACTTATATAAGTTCCGGGCAAACTTGTAGATTCGCTGGCAGTTTCGCTGGGATGCAAATTTTTTAAAAAATATAATATTTTTGGTTTTTCTTAAAATTTATTTCATTTACGAATCCATGAAAACGCCCCCACAATTTCAACGCTCAAAAACAAAAACTTAAATGAAAAATATAAACATAAAATAAAAAAAATGAAAGTAAAACTAAAATTTAAAACTAAGAAGGATATATATATTTTTCTTGACGTTTTTCGAGCAGAATCCGGAGAATCATAGATTGGCGGGATTGCAGATATGTTTGTCCATTTAAACCCATGCCTTAGTCCTTTCAACAAGAGATCTGCAGCTTCATTTATCATGTTTTGGTTTAATTAAAGAGACTCGGCAACTCGGTCCCCACATACATCTTGGTAAAGAAACTTGTCCTATCATCAGGGTTTATTGAACAATATGATTAACTTTGCTTGAATTTCTTTGGATCAAATCTTGAATATTGATCAATACTTGAAGCACATTTGACTTGATGTCATTTTGACATTTTTGGGAGTGGAGCTTGTCAACAATGATTCTTTTGAACACATTGCGACTTTATAATTTGGGAAACTCAAATGGTTAGAGCTCCAGGTCTATACCGACGTATAACAGAGGAGATAATCATTTGAGCATGCTCGGTGAAACTTTAGGTCTATACCGACGTATAACAGAGAAGATTCACCAACTCCAGGTCATTGTTCATACAAAGCAGAGGAGTTAAGCACTTTGACTCAATACTTTCTGAGGAATTAACAAGTAACTCACTCAGAGGCTTTTCTGAAGAACAACACTAGCAGCTTTTTTATTTTGTTTTTGCTAACTAGAAGCACAATCCAGGGCTAGGGTGTGGGTGATTTGGGATTTTTTAGGGAAATCAAGGCAAAGATTTGACGCTCTCAACCCATTTTTGACAGGACTTGTATCTTTGTGCAAACCAATCATGTCAAGGAGATAATCCTCATTTCCGAGTTCTTGAACTTTATATTTGGCTACACAATCACTGTTTACTTTGTTTTCGGGCTGAGCCTATCATGCATATCCCAAACACAATACTTCTGACCTCCTTCAACGTCTCTTCAACATCAATTCAAACGGGGATCCTGAAATAGCAAAATTTGAAAAACTAAGAATAGTTAATCTTTAATATCTCCCCCAAAATTTCTATATGATAACTATATAATAAGAAATTTTTGTTTTTCAGATTTTCTTAATATATATACAGAATAAAGAAAAGAAATGAAATAAAACAAAATAAAAGGAATAAAAGAAGGAGCGAAGAAATATGTGACAATTGGATTCTCAAAGAAGAAAATGAAAAAGATATTTACATATTTACAAAGCAAACAAGGATTAGACTTTTGAAATTGGGACCCAAGCCTTAGTGTACTTAGGTCTCTGAACAGAAGAAGATTTACTGAAAAAATTATTTACAAAAGTATTCAATCTTCTTCCTAAAGATCTATGCTTTGAACTATTTCCAACTTGCACAGGCATTGCTTGACCGTATGATCATCATTTCCACATTTAAAGCAATGAGATTTCAAACCAACTTTTGAAACTTTAGAAACAAGAATTCAATCTATTTCTATCTCTTCATCACAATCAGATAATTGAGAGTTACAATCACTTTAAGAGTCATAAGACTCTTTTGATTTACCTGCTGTGACTTTTACCTTATCAGATTCTGATTTAAGTTTATCGATGTGATTCATGGATGAAAAAGATGATTCCTTGTCTTTAGGTTTTGAAATCCTTACAGGTGTGAAAGATGGAATTTGATGAGAAAAGAACTTTTGAAAACAGTTTACTTTGGTTTGACTTTTAGAGACATGATCTGAAAGTTCATCTTTGTCATTCACACAAACATTTTCAATGAAATCATCATTCAAATGACTGACTTTTGAAGTAGAGCATCCTAAATTTCTATTACACATAAAATTGTCTGAATGTAAAACATGACTAGAAACAAAATTAATTAGGCTACTGTCTTCAACAGACTTCTTTGAATCAGAATTAGAACAACTAGGACTGCTAGAACAACCAAGGTCACTACTCCCACCATAAGCATAATCCTCTCGCACTTCTTTAATATTTACTCCACTTAGACCTGCAATAGATCTGTTAGTGTCATTCTGTATAATCTCTTGTATCAACTCATTTGAAGGATGAGGAATTGGTGTAGGAGAATAACAGAAGGTACTAGGTGGAGGATATACTTGTGCATCATCTTTATAACCCAAACCGGTCTTAATTCTAGCCCCCCGTTGTTTCTTGCAAAGGTCCTCCCTTTTCATGCTTGAAATAGTCCATTGTTCCAATTTTTTCTTGACTTTTCTTGTCTCAAACTCAGCAAGAGTAACTTGCTCAGTCAAATAGTTTATTTCACAGTTCTTTTCCAAAAGAGATCTTTTCAAATGTTCGTTTTCTTTTAAAGCCTCTCTTAATTTAAAAATTTTTTTTGATTCGTTCTCTTTAAGCTCTTTGTTAATTTTCTTTAATTCGTTTTTATTTGACATTAACAATTTATTAGCCTTATAAATACCGATTAAACGAATTTTGCATGCGGATGAACACATATCTTCTACAACTTCATAAGGACGGCCCACTACCAGTTTTTCAGCCGCGAGAGCACGATCACACTGGCAGTAAGGAGTGTTCCTCTTGTATTCATCCACAGCTTCATGCCTGGCCTGTTCAATCATGGCTTCTATGTCTAGCTTTGATTCCATAACATTGTCAGCATCGGTACCAGCATTTTCCGCCCCATTACCAACGTTGACAGTGACCTTGTCTTCCTTTTCAGCAACGGCTTCACACACTAATCCAGCAACTTTACCAGCTTCCTTTCCTGTATTCGTTCCCTCTTCAACCTCATCAATCACACCAACATTCTCAATATCTTCACCATAAAACTCTTTAAAAGGATCAAAGCACTCAATGTAATTGTTATTGAGAACAGATTCTTCAACAACTTCAGCAATTAAAGCTTCATAATTATGAACAAGCATCCCGGATAAGGCCGTAGTGTCAGATGGAGTCTGAGTGGTGACAGATGCATTTGAGCCAGCTCCTACACTTGTGGAACCACTACTAGATTTGATAGACCCATAACTTGATGATCCTCCAGAGACTGCAGCAGGTGAGTTTGCAGCGGATGTAATCAGTGTTAGGGGTGTGCAAAAATATCCGCATCCGAAACATCCGAAATTCCGAACCCGAAAATTCGGATATCCGAGTTTCGGGTATCCGCTTTTTCGGATTCGGGTTCGGATAGTGATTTTAAAAAAATTCGGATAGTTCGGATATCCGAATATCCGGAATTACCCATTTTTTATTATTTATTTATATATATTAAATGATAGCTTTTTAATTAAATCCAAATAAATGATGATAATATAACCAGATCTCATTTCCAAATCTCCATTTCATATCTAATCACTCTACAATCCGTTCCACCACGGCTGCCGACCACCGCACAACCATCGTAGCTCCTCCAAACCTCCGTTTAACCCGGGCTAAAGGCCACCGAAGTGACCGAACCACCATCGCAACTCTTCCACATCTTCTTTCAACCCCCTGTTGTCAACTACAATACCATCGTAGCACCTCCGCAACTCTGTTCAACCGAGCTGATGACCACCATACCACCATCGTAGCTCCTAATATCCACCGTCACATAATCAGTCACCGTCGCCGGCTCGACACAACCGCTTCTTTGCTTTCCGTCAGATCTAACAACCATTGATGCACCATGTAAATCTTGGAATGTTTATTTTTTTTCCATATTTGATTTTACATTCTGATTTGAAGTTTATATTCTTCTAGTTTATATTAGATTAGAGTTGAGGAACATGTGTATGTAGTACTTTCTATTCAGATTCAAGTAATACATTTTGATTTTGGTTAAATATTAGAGGCTACTTTACATTCAGATTTAAGTAGTTGGTGAAATTTCGGGTATCCGGATAATTATCCAAATACGCATCCGAAAATTCGGGTATCCGAAATTTCGGATGCGGATTCGGATAGCAAAATCTAGTATCCGAATTTTCGGATATCCGAAATTCGGATACCCGAATTTTCGGATATCCGACTTTGCACACCCCTAATCAGTGCAGCATTCTGAGGAGAGACATTGGGAAGCATCATGGATTGATTGTATTCTCTTCTCTTTACATCCGGATCAAATGACTTCAACTTGTTTATCACGTCCATTAGTTTAAAGTCAAAGAAATTTCTTTCTTGTTTTAGCATATTGATCTGAAGACTCCATTGAGGAGGAAGAGAATCCAAAAGCTTTGTCACTTGCTCATGATTTCCCATTTTTTCATAATATTTTTTGAGATTGCTTGACACAGATAGAAAGCGATTCGTTATATCGGTCAGATTTTCATGCTTGAATCCAACGAATGAATTGAATTCATTTTCAGCCTGAGCTTTTCTATCCAGTTTAAGCATGTTCATTGTTGATGTAGACATCCCTTTTTTTTTAACAATAGGTTCTCTGGTTGGTTCTCTCAGTAGATTCGCTGATAGGTTCTCTCGTAGATTCGCTGGTAGGTTCTCTCATAGATTCGCTGGTAGGTTCGCTAGTAGGTTCTCTGGTAGGTTCTCTGGTAGGTTCTCTCGTAGGTTCGCTGGTAGGTTCTCTGGTAGGTTCTCTGGTAGGTTCTCTGATAGGTTCTCTCGTAAGGTTCTCTCACTGAACCAAAAGGTGAACTTTCGTTCAAAAACTTGACAGATTCGCTAATCAAGAAAAAGATATTTCCAAATCACAAATATTGAATAGGTTCGCTGGATGAATGTCTAGGTTCGCTGACTTACGGGAAAAACTTTCTCAGTCCAAAATCAACCGGAACAACCTCAAAACACAACCAATTGAAGATCCGTTTGTTTCTGAAGCTTCCCAGTACAAAATATGACAAACCCAAAGCAAAATCCAACTAAAAAACGCAACAAACAGTCCCGAAATGAATCAAACAGTGTTTTGACTCTAAAACCCCAAAAACTTCATAAAAATCTCAATGATCAAACAATCAAGAGCACTAAGGCTCTGATACCAAATTGTTGGTCCATCAGATCGAGATTTTAGTGCTATAATGATTAGTAGACAACAAAACACAATTAGGTTCAATGAAATATTGTCCAAATACCCTTAATACACAATATCAAAGATCAACACAACACAAAGAGAGGTAATCAAGCTACAAAGATGATAATAATAAGCTCTTAGCACCTCAGCCGTCACACACACACAATTAGGGTTTGATAAACTTGCCAAAAACTTTTATTGAAATGAGAAAACAATACAATATATAGTGCAGCTTCGCCGGGCATAAACAGATTCGCCCGGCGACAGAACTAATCTATAACACTACACTAAACAGGACTTCCAGGCGAATCTATAGATTGGCCCGTAGGTTCGCTAGAACAAAAGTTATTAAAAGTAGCCTACTTAATCTTTATAGTAGCTTACTAAAACATCGACATAACAAAAGCATCCATGGCAATTTTTTTCACTACACTCTCACCTAAAGACTAACTTTAACTGAGAACGTGTTGACCAAAGCTTGGCACCTCAGCCATACTTCGCCATACGAACCAAATCAACATTTTCTAAGGATGGACGGACTTGTGGTCGAATAATCCATATGAGACTAACCTCTTTTCAATATAGCATGATCCTTTAAGGGACAAACATATCGCCTAAGGGAGATGCTTACCTTACCTAAAAAATAAGCAACTCCAAAAAGCGGAAACATACCTTTTAGGCTGAGCTGGCTACTAAATAGCTATATCCATGAAATACCTTTCAAATGATCGAAGGTCACTCCATACCTTCTTCAGTTGGCTTCGACTCAGCTCCAATGAGGAAATAAGCTTCACAATCCTTTACCTCTAGTGACCTGGCGGCTTAGAGCTTCCCCTCCGTTAAGCAGTTGTTACAACTCTAACTCATTTAAGAAGCTCATAAAAAAGAAGTTGAAGAACTAAGAAAAATACTGAGTCACAAACACTCGTAACTGCGCCATGACTACTTATGACTGGGGGCTGATGACATAGCTTTACGAGTAATCTAGGATTTTGCTTAAAAACTAAAATGGGCACAAGCATTTCAGGTCTATACTTTTGTTCAAAAACTAAAACGGCCACAAGCAGCTCGCCACATATGTAAAATCAGCAGGGGAACCAAATAAACCCCGAGCAAGGCCATAGTCAGAGTAAGGCACATGCCTTTTTATGGCATGAACATTGCTTCTTTTAATCAAGGAGCAAAGGAAGAAGCTATGGGGTGAAGGAAGAAGGTATCGAACTAACTGAGATGGCGATACATCCTTCAAGCTTAAGCCAAATAGCTCTAATCAGGTGATACCACCTATATCGAGCACATTAAAGTGCTTCCTTGAATCAAAAGACTTTGGTGTAAAAAAAACCTACAAGGTCAAGGTTAACAAGCATCTCGCTCAATCATAAAAGAAACTTGCTAAGAACGCCTTGCGGAAGGACTCTTACGACAAGAATAACTTCTGTACTAAAAAAATGAGTTTCGATGAACCAGTTACTACCGTCTAGGATTCAATCTCTAATCTATGATTAGCTCCTACAAAGCCTACAAGGCTTAGAAGCACGATCGTAACCCATAAGGAGCATTAAAGAAACTTATGGAAATGCACATAGGTCGTTAAAACAAGCAAAAACGCTTCACGCTATGGGTAATGCAACAACCAATAAGCTAAAGAAGCAGGAGAAAGAAAAAAACGTAGCTTATGAGAACATCAAAATATCTCATCTAAGCTAACAACCTATCATCAAATCACCATGATAGAGTACCAGCCTACAATATAACACCGAAGTGACTGGCTTAATCACCAAAGCAACTCGCTAAAAATGGCACATGCTAAGCATCTAGCTAATGTGCTAGAGAAGAAAGGTCTTAACCATGTGCTAAAGTGTTTAACCATAATACTTTGTCTAAATCAAAAAGCAAGATCTATTTTGTTGATACTACTAGCAACTCTACAAAATCTATAAGATTTCTTGTTCCGAGTCTCCTAAGTTTGCAAAGACAATTGTACGCATAGGATGACCCAAAAACCTCATAATCTCAAATTCATAAGCCTAGACTTCAAAGTTTTATCACCTCGGAAACACATGAAGATCGGTTCATAAGCTTCTATGTATTCGAGCATACGCAAAATAAACGAATACCACATGATGATTCTTAGAAGCAATGAACCATTGCATCAAATAAAGCTATGCCTTTGTCTCATGTGGTTTAAAGTTTCTAATAATAAAGAAGCCTTCTCTTGTCTCAAGAAATCTTCTTTTTAATTACTTTCCCAGTAAACAAGCTCACAAAGAAGATTAATCGAGGATCGCCTAATCTATTATAATAGCTATGGGGTGAAGTCAAATTTGTGTGAATAATGAGAACATAATAGATCCTCACACTTGGCATTACTTAGAAATGTTACAAGATACTTGTACCTTCCCTAAGTGTCGATCAAGAAATCCAATTGCTATGTTTTTTATCCTTGCAAAAAAGCTTTTTGAAGCTTACACTAAAAATATATTAGATGACTACCTTCTCGAAGAAGGCAGACCTTGGTGCCTTAGAAGCTCACATGCAACAATAAAGAAGCTAACCTTCTTTATTACAGAAAAGAAGCACTCTTTTCTTTTTATTTAACTTTGTATACACAACATATGACAATACACTGAAGGTACAAGACTTAATGTGAGCATGACATGCAAGAAAATTTATTTTCATGTAAAAGGATGGCACAAAATACCTACGTTAGTGCATTACTAGAAATGCCAAGAAACCTATTCGCAATCTTCAAACACTAACCATGACATGATTCCTAAAAGAGAGCTCTACAATATGTTAACTCATAAACATTAACCTTACAAGATGGATGCAATATTCATGAGACAACCTACCTTAGGTAAGCTCGATAAGAAATAAAACATCTCATGAGTCTCTTTATCTGATGATGTTTCAAGTCTTTTAAGACTCATGGTTTCACATACACAATTAATTCATACTAAACCTTGTATGTTTTTCTATCAAACGGTGAGCCCTTCCTAACTAGGCTCCATGGGGTCCGGAACTACACATCTTCATGTAAAGGTTTGAGCTCCTAGGCCATATTACTTAACAAGAAAACAGGCGTTATACCTTTTTTATACAGGGTGAATTCCTAAAACAATATAATTCCATGGATACAAAAAAATCAATCCATGAAAGAGGGTGAGCACCTCACACTAAATCGGCTCCATAAGTACAAGAAAGAAAATTACACTAACTTATGAAACACATCCAAGAAAAAAAAGCTTCTTGGGACTTAACAGATAGGATAAGGTGCATCAAATTTCCTTGTTAAACCAGGTAAGATGAACTGCAACACCGTACCACGATGAGACTACGAAAACGATACACCACAAACAACAAAAATAAGATAAGTTATCTCCTCTAAGACTAAAAGGTCACATGAGCAAATCACATGCATAAAGTGCCTTCAAGGCCAAACAATTGTATTAAAAGATGATGTATTGCCCCAGCATAGGCTAAGATGCCATCAAATAGAACCTTACAAGGTGTCTAAAATACCACAATGAGCATAATAAAGCCCGTTCAGAAAACATTCAATTAATCCTCAACGTCTACCGACTGCGCTACTCGCATAAAAGCATGAGTCATAAAAGAATATGAAGTATCTTGCCAACTAAAATGTCATTGGATAGTGACATTGAAAGGCATAGCCAAAGACACTTCACTCAAGCAAAGCTTGCCCTTCTTATGTCACGTAACTTCAAAGGCATAAACTCCTTAGACAACAAACTTGTCCACATATTTTAGCAACTCAATGCTAGCCATACGTTACTAAACAAAATCAAAAGAGACAAAAACTTAGTCTGATAGGTTCAATTGGATCGTTCAATCGCTCACAATGATCAGAATAACAAGTACAAAACAAACGATTCAATCACAAACACAGTTCATACTCATAAATTCTCTGTATATTGATGATCAAAGCAATTCGCAGTACAATGTGCAGGAGAAAACAAAATACACACAGTTAATTCTCTCTCTAACAGTGTAAAAGTCGTCTCTCCCTAACACACGCACACTACATGCTTTATAACAAACAAAATGCAAGTTTAAGGAAAATACATAATAAACCCTAAACTATACAAACATATAAACAAAGATACAAAGTAAATATTAACACGGAAATAACCCTAACAGTACTCCCCCTAAGATTTATCTTTGGATCTTCAAAAACTTCAATCTTTTTCTTCATTTATCAGCATCAATCTTCAATCTTTTTCTACCATTCTTCTGGTTCTTCTTTCACATTCAGCAACTCTCGACCTTTGTACTCTTCTTGTTCCTTTAAAGCTTCTTCAATACAGGATTTGAACTTTTCAGCGATCTTAGCTTGTCGAGGCTTGGATTCATTCGTCAGAATTGGTAAGGCATTCATACGTCTGAGCGAGTCCAGATTTAAACCTGCAAAATCGATATTAGCATAAAACTCAAATGGCATCTCCTGGCCTTTGACTTTCACCTCCAAGGTTCCTTTTCTGGATACCCTCATATATTCAATCTCTGGCAAATCCATCCTCACGAGATTAGAATTTAGCAACGCCTTTCTCACCCGTATCTTCTCAGTTGCAGCAGCTATAACTTCAATCATCACCACGAATAATTTTCTGTCAGCTTCAGCCAGGTTATCCTTACACTTCTCCATCTTAATGCTTCTCAAATAATCAATGTATGAAGGATGTAGCAGCTTCAACTCAAAAGTACTGAACAGTGTGATCATATCCTTGTCCCAATCCTCCAAATTTCTAACAAGCTTTAGTTCAAATGTTTCCTGATTGTAGAAAACTCTGAGTATAGGCTTTGTTGATTGCGTACCATCTATCACTTTCAAACCAGGATCTGTCACCTTGTCAAAGTATTCATCCGAGAATTCTTCAAGGTACATATCTTCAGTGACTACCAACCGCTTCTTCTTTCTTTGTTTCTTGGCTTGCACATATTCTGAGTCTTCCTGTTGGCCTCGGAAATCCAAAAACTTTGCAGTTCTACTCATTCCAGCATCAAGAAGCATCACACATTTATTACCACGATCAGCATTCGTGTGATTAATTAACCTCAGTTTGTGCAGCTCTTTCAAATCCTGAACCTCCAATTTGAAGATGCTTGAGTAGTAATGATAGATGTCACATAACCCATTCACTCGCTTTATCATAAAAGCATCAAATACTTCGTCGTATTTCCATGCGATTATCTTCACCTTTTTATTCTTCTCAGGCACAATCATAGAATCTAATAACTCAGCAATTGATTGTCCTTTACTCAGCAGTGACCTCACTACGTCACCTGCTGTTGCTGCCTTATGCCAAGTTTCACGCACTTCCATCGGTATGTTGTACGATTTAACCTCGCTCGGAAACATATCCATCAGTTCGTGTCTTTTCTTATGAGCATTTTCAGGTAAAGCCATAACTGGGATCTCCTTTGGTCCTAACACCTTGAATCTTTTGGTCAACTCGAAGTACTGTGGATTGTTATAATCCAAGTAAAACATTCTGTTGTACATCTTCTCTGTTTTCATGAAACTGACCACTATCTTCCTCAAAGATTCAGACTTTAATCTCTGCAGCGTCTTGTATGGATAGTTCCTCGAACTCAACCAACTTCGCATCTCATAAGCAGTCATTTCATCTGGATTTTGGTGATAAAGCTCAGTCGGAGGTAAGTCATCTATATTTAAGCTTTCTTGCATTGGAGTCCATTCGCCCATTTCAACCATGAACTCTTTCTGATCAGCTTCAGCTTTATCTTGAGCAGTAATACACTTTTCATACTCTTCATTAATCTGACTCACTGTCAACCCATTCAAAAATACAGAGTTATACTTCATTCTCTCCAAATAAGCAAACCTCTGATCCAAATCATCTGGCATTTCTTCAACAGTATTCTGTACGGGTTCTGGCCCAGCTTCATCCTCAGACTCAGTCCAATCAATGTCTAAATCATCCAATGCCTCTATCATAGGTGCTTCATCAGTTTGAACCGGCTCAGACTGACTAGCAACTTCAGTAACCGTTTTAAGCGCACTTTCAACTTCACCAGCTTCAGGTTGAATCGGCTCAACCTGAACTGTTTCCTCAGAGCCAACCTCCTTCTCACTATCTGATACTGCAAATACCTCGGTTTCAGCTACAGAATCAGATTGAATCGGCTCAATCTGACCTGATTTAACCTTCTCAGCTTCAGTCACTTTCTCTGTCTCAATCACAGCTACAGATTGAATCGGCTCAATCTGTATTGGTTCATCAATCTTCGCCTTTTTCGAGCTTCCTTCATCACCAAAAATTTCAGGAACAACATCTATCTTCCTCTTTCCCTCAGCTTTGTCAGAAATGACAATGTCAGTAGTAGCTTCATCGGGAATGGTAATTGGTGATTCTACCAAAATACCAACATTTGTAGTTCCTCTAGCTCTAGTCAGATAAACCTTCGGCACATTTGATTCAGTCACAATAACTTCATCAGAAAAATCTTTGTCAGAAGATGAGCCAGCCTTCTTTGGTTGCATATCCTCCAACTCTTTTTCCAACATCTCTTTCTCGGCATCCAAAGTATTACACTCAGCTTGTAATTCTTTGTAATCAAACTTCAAATTCTCATGCTCTTCCTTCAGTTTATCATAATTATCCCTTAACTTCACATGCTCATCAACCAGCTTCACATGATCTTCATCCAACTTTTTGAAAGTTTTCAGATTCTGGTTGTGAATATCCCAATAATCATCTAATCTTTTCCTTTTTCGTTCATTAGAAGCTTTCAAAAAATCATTTGCTTTAAACAGATTTTCAACAATCTCTTCTAATTCAGCTATGCGTTTCTCTTTTTCATCCTCAACTTCATCAACACTTGGCACAACGTTTGGTGAAGACTCCAAACCTTGTCCAATGTTTTCAACAGTTTGTGGTAATGCGATGGGAATATCATCAGTAATAGGATCAGTAATGCCAACATCCACTTCATCTATCTGTGCAATAGATTCAGCTTCGGCCATTACTGTATGTGCAATCTCTAAAACATTAATCTCCTGAGGCTTTTCTACAGTTTTCTTCTTCTTTCGAACATACTGTACAGACACATCTCTTGGAATCTCAGTCACAACTTCTTCAACCACAGAAGCAACCTCAGCAGGTTCTTCTATCTCTACATTCTCAATTCCTTCTGCCTCAGTCTCCATTGGCTCAGCCTCCTCTGAATTAGATTCAGATTCAGCTTCATTACCACCATCATCATTGCCATCATCATTGTCACTATCATCATCATTGTCACCATCTTCTTCATCTTCTGGATGACGAGCAAAGTACTCGTCATCATCCAATAGATTGTCTGGCACCTCATCCACAAGGTCCAGTGGATTCACAATCTCACCATGAGATATATGATAGTATACACCTTCTACATCTTCTTCATTGTTGACTATATCTCTCATATAGTCAAACAATTCAATATCAGGCACATTCCCGATACTCATCTTTCGATAAGAGAGATCGTTCATGTCCTCAGTATACAACATGCCTCCAGCATAACCCTCAGATCTGATGATAGGATAAGCAATGTTTATCATCAGCTGTAAGAACCTTGGGTACATGAGGAACTTAAATCTCTTTCCTTTCACCAAGTTGAACACAAAACCATTCATAATCCACCTCGACATGTTGAATGGCTTGTTCTCTGCAATTGCCACAATTGGTGATGCAATGTCTGAAGGAAAGTTATCAAACCCTGCACTCCTCCTGGACATGCATTGCTGCACAACATAACACAGCAGCTTGTACTTCCTTCCCAACTTAGCTCTGTAAAACTGCGACTTTGGAAACACAGGTGGATGTCCCATGTTAACAAATCCAGATTTACATTCCTCCATGGTCAGTTCATCTAACATGCCAACCTCATCCTCATCAATCCTTAAGGCCTGCCTAATAGCATCTTCTGAAACTGTAAGTACCCAATCTCTGGTTATGTTGCCCCTAACAACAGTAACACCATTATCTCCTCTAATCACCTCTGCTGTCCTCCAAAAACTTTTGATCAATCTAGCATATATGACCGGCTTGGCACATATAGCATAAACATATTTAGTCCTCTTGATGAACTTAATCATATCTCTATATCCCTCTGTCTCAGGAAGTGATTCATCTAAACATGCCACTAGATTATGTTTAGGTTCAAATTTGAGATTCTCCATCTGTTAAAAACACACACAAACACAAAACAAGGCAAATGTATTAGATTCTTCATTAAACATATCAAAAATTTTAATAAGTGTTTAATTACAAGTTAGAAAGTAAAACATTTAACATAATCAGTTTAACTCCTACATTGTTCTAATAACCTGATTTTCATCATTTTAATCAAACAATATTGAAATTTAAAGATTATACTTCATGTTCAAACCTTTTTAACAGTTAATCACTTAGGTAAAATTTTGACAAATTTATAATGAGAAAGTTCAACATGTTTTGGTTCAGTTTTAACTTGTTTAATCACTTTTAAACAGATATTTCATCATTTTGAAGTTTAACTTTTAAAAGCTTCAAAGTTCAACAATGGCGATTTTTATCTGTTAAGAACATTTCACTTGATTCAGTTGATTTTAAGGTGTTTTAGTGCAAATGAGTGATTGAAAGATGATAATCGAGTGTTTGTACACCTAAATCAACATTCGATTTTGGTTTTAACACACAAAAACGAAGTGTCGATTCAATGTCCAAACACTGTTCATCATCGTTTTTCCTTTTAACAGTTGATTTGCAGGTCGATTTAGGTCAAAAACACATAATCTCTACCTTAATCAATCTATTAATCTTGTTATAGAACAACAGATTGACTATGATAACAATGGCGATTCGAAGTTCAGAGTGTTTGGGTGAAAGTGTATCGTCAAATTATTTTAGGTCTAACTTTAAGTGCCGGGTCAACACAAGCAAAATAGGCCCAATAACCTTGCCGGGTCAAGTACTGTAGTGACGGGTCATGTACTGTAGTTACGGGTCAAGTACATAAAACAAGTCACCAACATGTGAAAATCACTTGACGGGTCAAGCACTGTAGATACGGGTAAGTCACTGTAGTGACGGGTAAGGGTTTAAGGAACAACTACACCTGATGGATTTTATTCATCACCCGGCAGACTAGTTGTCATCAAAACATCATCCGGCAACTTTTCTTCATTACCCGGCAACACAGTTGCTTTCCTTCTTCATCCGGCTTGCTTTCTTCTTTACACGGCAACCTTTGACAACCTTCTTCACACGACATACACACTTCTTCATTACCCGGCAACATAGTGTCATACCTTTACACGGCAACAAGACTTCTTCATTACCCGGCTGTATAGTATACACTTGTCACCCGGCAAGACATCTATGACCTTTACCCGGCTGTATTTAACATGATCATTGCCCGGCTGTACAGTGGTCATAATATCTTAACCATTTCTTCAATCACCCGGCAAGTATCAGACTTACAACTTTACCCGGCTGAACAGTTCTTTACCCGGCTGCACAGTTGTATCTGATATCTTTACCCGGCTGTAACACTTGAGCAATTTCTTCAATTTTCTTCGTCTGTTGACTTTTTCAACGATCATTTATTGCACCTGCAACATTCTCCGACATATTAATTAGACAAGATATCCTTAAAAAGAATGTTTGTCATATTAATTATCAAACAATATTAAGCATTGCAACAAATTTAATTTCCAATTAAATCCATTTTTCTTTTCTTTTTCAAAAATGTTTTTGCACAACCAATTTTTCTATATCCCGAAGCAATTTCTTAAAAATAAATTACAAGACCTTGGGTTTGTTTTTCACACATCCAATACTTTTGCTTTTTCATAACTTATAATCTTGTTCATTCAAAACACACTTATTCAAAACAAAATATTTTTGGATTTTTTGTAGATATTTTTCTTCAATCTTATTCTCCCCCTAAACTTGAAATTTCTTGAAATTTTTAAGTTTATCAAGGATATTGATGTATCAATAATGATTCCAAATGCCTGCACACACAAAAACACACACATTAAAGTAAAGACATATGCAATGCAATGAATCAAAATATCGCAGTGAGATCATACCACACATTATCTGAACATGTTTTGCAAGTTTTGAATAGACATTTGACTTATGCTTGATTGAGTGATGATATGAAAACATACCAATTAGCTCGAGTTGACACACTTACTTTTTCAGTATCATGATGATATTTAAGGTTCGATTAGAATGACTTATGTGACCCACATGTATACATATGTCAACATATTTCCTTATCAATCACTACCTGAATGCATATTGCACAAAACCTGGTCACTTATAGTCATACACAGTGTGGAATATGGGTTCTATTCGGATTTGGTCCACTTTGGGACTTCTTTTTAATTCCATCTTTGGGAATTTTTCTTTCCTATCGTTCCCCTTGGGAATCTTCTGAATTCCATTTTGGAATTTTTGTTTGGTGTTGGTCCACATTTGGGACTCTTTTTGTTCCATTTTGGAATCTTTTGCTGCACCTTGAAGCTCAAAAGAGACTTCGTGTGAGACTTCAGGTCTGTGGATACCACAACAAAGAAGCTCACGATGCGGTTCATCACACTGAGAAGACTACATCGTTACCCGATCATGCACAATTATCATCACAAGCAATGTATCAAAAGATATATATCTAGACATGTATAACAATGGAACTTAACACAAAGATCATTAAGTTTATGTTTGTCAACAATCAACTTACTTGTTCAGTCTAATTGTCTGAGCTTTCTAGCACATCAACTAACATTCATCAGTCTTTATTTAAAAATGATGTAACAAATAATGCCTAGTGTAACTATCATCTCTCACTTTTTGCAATATAGATTCTTATGACATGATGTTTTCTTTTCTTTTTGCTTTTATATTTTGTTTTTGCTTTTCTATTTTCTTTTTCACGCAAGCACACACAATGCAAAACATAAAGTAAAAGACAAAGGAATCAATATATAACATCAACTTATTATATTTTTGGCTTTTATATTTTCTGTTTTTTTTTGTTTTGTTTTGTTTTTTTTTTTTTCGAAAAATAGAATCAATCATGATTGATCAACCCTATGGATTGAATTAAGAATTCAAACCGACCTGACAAAAAAGATTTTGTGAAAAGATCGGCCAGTTGTTTGTCGGTATGAACCTTAATCAAAATTATTAAACCCTTTTCAGAGTTATCTCTTAAAAAATGATATCTAATTTCGATGTGTTTTGTTTTAGAATGTTGAACAGGATTAGCAGTTATAAACATAGCAGCAGTATTGTCTATGTAAATCGGAGTTTTCAAAAAGTTAAACCCGTAGTCCAGCAACTGATTTTGTAACCATAAAACCTGAGAACATCCTGCAGATGCAGCGATATACTCTGCTTCAGCTGTGGATACAGAAACATTGGTCTGCTTCTTGCATTGCCAAGAGACAAGCCTTGGACCCAGAAATTGACAGCCACCAGTTGTCGATTTCCTGTCAAGAGCACAACCACCAAAATCACTGTCAGAATAGCTATATAGTTCAAAATTTCCTTCATAAGGATACCATAACCCAAGATTTGGTTTCCCTTTGAGATATCTGAATATACGCTTCACAGCAACAAGATGCGACTCTTTCGGATCTGACTGGTATCTGGCGCATACACACACAGCGTACATGATGTCTGGTCTTGATGCAGTAAGATACATCAGAGAACCGATCATTGACCTGTATAGTGTTTGATCAACTGCTTTGCCCTTTGGATCCGGTTGAATCTTGCAATTCACATCAGATGGAGTTCGAATTGTTTGACAATCTTGCATCTTGAATTTCTTCAACAACTTCTCAACGAATTTTGATTGATTGATGAAAATTCCGTCAGCAGACTGTTTCACTTGTAATCCCAGAAAGAAATTAATCTCCCCCATTGAACTCATCTGGAATCTAGACTTCATGATTTCTTCAAATTCTTTGCACATGGACTCACTGGTTGATCCGAAGATAATATCGTCCACATAAACTTGAACGCACAACAAGTCATCATTCTCCCTCTTCATAAACAAAGTTGGATCAATCTGACCTCTTGTAAATCCATGCTCTAGCAAATGCTTGGATAATGTCTCATACCAGATTCTAGGAGCTTGGTGTAGACCATAAAGAGCTTTACTCAACTTGTATACACGATGAGGATAGTCAGGATCTTCGAAACCCGGAGGTTGTCTGACATATACGTCATCTGTAATTGGTCCATACAAGAAAGCACCTTTAACGTCCATTTGGAATACTTTAAACTTCATGAAAGAAGCATATGCAAGAAAAACGCGTATGGCTTCAAGTCTTGCGACCGGAGCAAACACCTCTTCGTAATCAATGCCTTCTTCCTGAGTGTATCCCTGTGCAATCAGTCTTGCTTTATTTCTCACCACAATGCCACGTTCGTCTGGCTTGTTTTTGTACAACCATCTTGTACCTATTGCGTTCTCTCCTTCAGGTAAGTCCACAAGTTTCCAAACTTCCTGTTTGCGAAACTGAAGTAATTCCTCCTGCATGGCCTCAATCCAACTGTTATCTTTCAGCGCCTCTGAAATATTCTTTGGCACCATTTGAGATAGAAAACACGAATAAAGACAGACATTCGCTTGCTCCGTCTGACTTCTTGTAGTTCTTTGATTCAAAGGCCCAATAATCTGAGAGACAGGATGTTTCTTGTGAATTCGATGAATAGGAATATCACCTCCTTGCACTTGAGTCTCTAGATTAGAAGTATTCAGATTTGGGAGATCTTGTAGTATGGAAGAAGTATGCGGTGTGAAATTCGGAACTTGATCCGGTGAGTTGATGAAGTAATCAAATGATTCTGGTACAGCTTCACCATCCGGATCTGATGATGGTTGATTCTGAACAGATCCACCATCATTAGGAGAAATCACATCATCTTCTTGATTGTTCGATTCTTGATCTTCATGCGAACCAGAAGGACCCGGAGCTTGACTGGATTTGACATGATCAGGATTGTGAAAAGACATGAATGGATATTCAGAGTTGATATTTCCATCCTCGTCATTATCAGAATCGTCACTAAAGCATCCTAAGTCGCCTGATTCCTTTCTTGCGTTTCCTGAAAAATCAAATAAGTTAGAATTGAAGGATTTCGATAATGAATCTAAATCAAATAACCATTCGGGACCATGAGCCACTAAGGGAAACGAATTTTCTAAAAACTTGACGTTGATAGTTTCAATAACAGTATTTGTTTTGCTATTAAAAACTCGATAAGCTTTAGAAACAGACGAATATCCTAAGAAAAATCCATCATCGGACTTTGACTCAAACTTCCCGAGATGATCATTCAAATTTAAAATCGAAACCGGACAACCAAATGCTTTCAAGTAAGAAATATTTGGTTTCCTTCCAAATAACAACTCATAAGAAGTTTTCTTTTTATCATTCACTAATAATGTTCTATTTTGTACAAAACACGCAGTTGCAATAGCTTCGTCCCAAAAAGTGATCGGGATTTTGGCATCTGCTAGCATGGATCTTGCTGCTTCAATCAGTGTCCGGTTTTTCCGTTCCGCAACCCCGTTTTGTTGAGGCGTTCTAGGCGCACTGAATTGTCGAGCAATCCCCTTTTCTGCACAAAATAAATCAACATTAGCATTCTTAAATTCAGTTCCATTATCACTTCTTAACACTTTAACTTTGCATTCCAATTGATTTTCAACTTTAATGATAAATTCTTTCAATAATTCAGCTGTTTCAGATTTGGCATGCAAAAAATAAACCCACGAAAATCTCGTAAAGTCATCAATGATAACAAAACAATATGATTTTCTCCCGATGCTCTGAACGTTGGTCGGTCCAAAAAGATCCATATGTAGCATCTGCAAGGGTTTTGAAATGGAGTTTTCGAGCTTGGACTTAAAAGACATCCGATGCTGTTTTCCCTTCAAACATGCTGGACAAAGATCAGTTGTGGAGAATTTCTTCGATGGGATTCCCACAGCGTGATTTCCAGACACCAAACGGTTCATGTTTCTGAAGTTGGAATGTCCCAGCCGTCTATGCCATAGCTGACTCTCATCATTTGAAGCATGGGCAATGAGACAGGTTGTTTCGGTTTCGGCATCAATCTGTGACATGTCCAATTTGTATACATCACGATCTCTAGGCGCTTTCACCACTACCCACTCATTGTCAATCTTGAAACCTGGTTTCAGAATATAACAGAAAGAATCATCAAAAAGAGTTGAATAAGATTTATCACAAATTTGCGAGACACTTAGTAAGTTAAAGTTCAACTGTGCACAGTAGTTGACTTTATCAAAACTAATTACTCCATTCGAAACAGTTCCTTCTCCTGTGATTTTACCACCCGCATCACCTCCAAACGCTACATGAGTACCATTCTTTTGCTTGAAATCCTGAAGCAAGGCATGGTTGCCTGTCATGTGCCGGCTACACCCACTATCAACGAACCACGAGTTGATAGGTCTTCTTGGGCGTACCTGCAATTCAAACATTTTCAGTTAGTTTGGTCAACCCAGGCCCACACGGTCTTGGGTTTTCCGAATTTATCTGCAATTGTAACTTGTTTATATTGAATATTTTGAAAATTTGATTCATTCATGAGATTTTGATGCTGATAACTGTTGTTTCGCCCATTGGCGTTCATTGACTGCTTTCTTCTTAAAGCCCTGAACCTTTCCTCCAACTGAGGATCAAGGTTGTTTTCAAAATTTTGGTTTCTTACCAACAAAGCTCTCGGCTTAAAATTGTTAACCTGCACACTTCTTGTCAAGTTAGAAACAGAATTGTTTCGATTGAAATTTCTCAAAACCGGAGAATGACTTTGACTCATATTTTGAAAACCATATGAATTATTTCTTTGAAAGTTTGAATATGGAGTCAATTCTCTAGTTGAGTTTGATCGAAAGAAACAATCCTTTGTGTCATGGTTTCTTCTCTCACAAATATCACAAAATTTGTTAAAATAACATTCTTCTGAAGAATGATTTCTTTTGTTACAGAAACTGCAGTACCTGTTAAAGAAACATTCAGCAGTTGCATGATTATATCTATCACAAATTTCACAATATTTCTTGCTAATCCTAAAAAGCCGATTGTTAACTTTTGATGTTGAACCAAAACGTGATTCATTATCTTGGTTATTCGGTTTTAGATTAACATTCTTTTGTGGAGTTTTGATTTGCGATTTTGATTGCATGGGACTTTGGTTCGATTTTAAACTGTTCTGTTTGGTCACCTTTTTGTTTTCAATTCTCTTATCATTGACAGCGGAAGACTTAGGACCTGAACCTGTTTTCAGACCAGAGTTAGATTTGATTTGAGCATTGATTTGGTTACCATAAGAACTGTTCATGTCGAAAGTACCTGCAGACACAAACTTGATTGTCTTACCTTTTGACATTTTCTTGACAGATTTTACGTTTTGAGCTTTGTCAGTTTTAACACTTGAAACTTTGGTGTTATCATTTGATTTTAAGACACTTTTGCCTTTTAACTGTTTCGTTTCAGATTGATTGTTCATTGTTTTCGATTTCTGCTTCTTTGCAGTTGAAACTTCGGCTTTCTTTACTTCTGGCGTCTTGATTAACTGAGCAGTAATTTGCGCCTTTTGTTCTTTCTTCCACTTGATATACTCAGGATCATTGTATCCTGAAAATTCACCTTCTTCCTTCACCGATTCTGGTTGATAGTCACTATGTATAGGTTGGACCCACCGGCTTGTCGGTGTTGCTTTTGTTTGTATTTGTTTGACTTGTAATGTTATTAGTGCTAGCGAACCTACGGGCGAATCTATAGATTCGCCCGCAGGTCAACATGTCTTTTGTATCTAGGTGTCGACTGGGCGAACCTATGTGCCCAGCGAACCTGTGTTGGTTCGCTGGATAGATTCGCTAGAGCGAATCTATCAGCGAACCTAACACCTATATATTGTAACCTTATCTTCACTTTTATACAACTTTTGCACATCTTTTACTCAAGCTATTCTTCACTGATTTGTGTTGTGTAATCGTTCTATTGAGGTGCTAGGAGCTTATTCTACTTATCATTGTAGCTTATTAACCTCGATTGTGTGTTAGATCTTGATATTGGGTTGTTTGGACTTTCTACACTTTGTTCTTCAAGTATTGGTTATATTTGTGTTAAACAAGTCAACAAAGCACTGAAATCACGATCATTATGGACCAACAATATGGTATCAGAGCCTTAGTGCTCTTGATTGTTTGATTCAAGTGATTTTTGTGTTGTTTTTTGAAGTTTTTGGGTCAAAACACTTTCGATTCTGTTTGAAGCTTGTTTCTTGTGTTTTGGAGTTGTATTTTGGTCAAGGTTTGTGGTATTTGGCCATACAAAGCTTTTAAAACAAACGTGTAGGCAAATGGTCAAGTTTTGAGGGTTTTCGAACTGTTTCCGTACTGTTTCAGGGTGGTTGAGCTACCAGCGAAACTATCTGTTCAACCAGCGAATCTGTTAGTTCATCCAGCGAACCTAATTCAAATTTTGTCCTGTTTTGGTTTGTGTTGTGGCCAGCGAATCTGAGATTTTATCGAACGAAAGTTCACCTGTTTGACTGACTGTGCAAGCAAAACTGCTGCCAAATCAGGCCAGCGAATCTGTGCTTGCTCGTCAGCGAAACTGTTTGACTGTCTAGCGAATCTGCTTCCAGCGAATCTGCCAGCGAAACTGCTGTGTTCTTCCAGCGAATCTGCCAGCGAAACTGTTTGTTTTCAGCGAATCTATAATCTGTTCAAAGTTATGACTTCATCAACATTGAATATGAATGATCTGGATAGCGTTCAACCTAATAGGCCTCCGAGGCTTGTTAGTGGTGAAAACTTTGAAGACTGGAAAAGGTGTCTGAAAGCCTTCTTCTACTACACGGATTACAACCAATGGGAATCTATCGTAAATGGTCCGCACGTGCCAACAACTGTTGAAGGAACTGTTACTTCAACAAACACAAATCCAAGCACTTTCACTGAAGCAGACATCAGATTACTAGATCGAGACAAGAAGGCACTCGGGGCATTAATACTCTGCTTACATCAGGATATCTTTAACAGGTTTGCCGAACACACAACAGCAAAAAGTCTGTATGATGCCTTGTGTGAATTTTATGATGGCAATGAGGATCTGAAACTTGATAGAAAAGCTCAAGCCGAAAAGGAATTCAACTCTTTTGTGGGGTACTCACAAGAGAACTTGACTGACATTACAAACCGGTTTCTATCTGTGTCAAGTAATTTGAAGAAATATGATGATAAGCTGGGCAATCACGAACAGGTAGCAAAATTGTTAGACTCTCTTCCTCCTCAATGGAGCCTACAAATCAAGCTGCTGAAACAAGAGAGGAATTTTCCTGATTACAAATTGATGGACGTCATCAACAAGCTGAAGTCCTTTGACCTTGACGTGAAAAGAAGAGAGTATAATCAGTCAATGATGGTTCCAAACATTCCGTCTCAAAATGCTGCACTTATCTCATCCGCTGCAAACTCATATATGTATAGTGCTGCATCTAGAGGACCATCAAGTCATGTATCTGCTAAATCTGCTGGTGTACCTTCAAATGTTGGTTCAAGCTCGAATGCGTCTGTCACCTCCCAGATTCCGTCAGATACTATGGCCTTATTTGGAATGTTTGTTCACAGTTATGAAGCTCTTGTTGCAGGAGAATTGAAAGGTAAGGGTATGACAGTAGAAGATATGTATCAGGTGGACCCTGATGATCTGGAGGAAACAGATATTCAATGGCAGATGGCTATGCTCACTCTTCGTGCCAGACGATTCATGGAAAGAACTGGTAGAAGAAACTTTGGAAATCAAGGACAGAATGCTAAGCTGGGTTATGACAAGGGAAAGTTACGATGCTATAACTGCAAACAACTAGGCCACTTCAAGAGAGAATGCCCATTACCAATCGTTTCTGAGCCAGTTAACTCTGTAAGTCCAAGATCTGCTCCAATTCAAGAAAAGGTTGAAGAAGCAAAGTCAAAGAATGAAACTGCACTTCTCACCAACTTTGACTGGAGTGCTGAAATCGAAGAAACCAAGGAGGAGATCAACCATGCCCTTATTGCTGAAATTGCTGAGTTTGATGACAATGATATAAATCTCTTTGATCCGTTCAAAGAATTTTTTGGAAATGAGGAAGAAGAGAAAGTAGAGGATGATGTTAAAGTTCAATCAGGTGTTATTGCTCAAGGACATCTGAATCATTCAGGGTTAGTTTGTGAAGCCGCTGTTAATGAAGTAAAGCATGAGGAGGAGTCTAAGGCTAGCTTGGAAGAAATGATTGAAAAGGCAAGGATAGATGCAGTTGATGAATTCAAAAGAAGCACTCCCTACTGTCAATGTGATCGTGCTCTGGCCGCCGAAAAACTGGTAATCGGTCTTCCTTACGATGTTATTGAAGATATGTGTTCGTCTGCTTGCAAAATTCGTTTAATTGGCATATACAAAGCTAACAAATTGTTAATGTCAAACGAAAATGAATTAAAAAGGACCAACAAAGAGCTTAAATTAAATGAATCAAAATATTTTGTCAAGTTAAGAGAGGCTTTAAAAGAAAATGAACACTTAAAAAGAACTCTTTTAGAAAAGAACTGTGAAATTAACTACTTGACTGAGCAAGTTACACTTGCTGAATTTGAAGCAAGAAAACTTAAAAACAAATTGCAGCAGTGGACCATATCTGGTATGAAAAGGGAGGAACTGTGCAAGAATCAAAGGGGGGCCAGGGTCAAGACAGGTTTGGGTTTTAGTAAAAATGAAACATATGCATATCCTCCACCCAGTACTTTCTGTTATTCTCCTACACCTATTCCTCATCCCTCAAATGAGTTAATTCAAGAGATTATGCAGAACGATACTGACAGTTCCATTGCAGGTTTGAGTGAAGTAAACCTTAAGGAAGTTAGAGAGGAGTACGCGTATGGTGGGAGTGTTGGGCTTGGTTGTTCTGTCAGTAGTGATTGCAGTAGTTCTGATTCCAAGAAGTCTTTTGAAGACATTTGTTTAGATAATCCTGTTTGTAGTAATGTTTCACATTCAGACAATTTCATGTTTAATAGTAACTTAGGGTGCTCCACTTCAAACCCTAATATGTTGAATGATGATTTGAATGAAAATGTGTGTGTGAATGACAAAGACAAACTTTCAGGTCATGTCTCTGAAAGTCAAACTAAAACAAACTGTTTTCAAAAGTTCTTCACTCACCAAATTCCAACGTTCACACCTGTGAGAATTTCAAAACCAAAAGAGAAGGAATCATCTTTTTCATACATTCTAAAACCAAAACCTGAATCTGATACAGTTAAAGTCACAACAAGTAAGTTAAAAGAACTCTATGACACTTACAGTGACTGCAACTCACAACTGTCTGAATGTGATGAGGAGATTGAAATGGATAAAATTCCTGTTAACAGAGTTCCCAAAGCTGGTTTTAAATCTCACTGTTTTAAATGCGGAAACACTAGTCACACTGTCAAGCAATGCTCCAAATTAATCCAAAACAGTCCAAAGCAAAAATCTGTCAGAAAAAGATTAAACACTTTTGTAAATAATTTCTTTTGTAATACTTCATCTGCTTCACCACCCAGGTACACAAAGACTTGGGTGCCTATTGCAAAGGTCTAACTTTTCTTCTCTTTTAATAAATGTCAGGAACATTCAAATGCCGTTGTAAATAGTCATTGGCATATTGACAGCGGATGTTCCAGACATATGACAGGATTGAAGGATCTTCTTACTAACTATAGGATCATAAATGGAGGTTATGTTGCTTTTGCGGGAGATAAGAAAGGTGGGAAGATGATTGGTCAAGGAGAAGTCTCCAATGGCTCACTTACTTTAGAAGACGTCAACTATGTTCCTGAGCTGGCATTCAATCTTCTGAGTGTATCACAAATCTGTGATAAGAATATTCCTGTGCTGTTTCTTCCAAATGAATGCCTGTTCTTGAAGCCAGAGTTTACTATTCCCGAAGATATGGTGATCATGCGAGCTCCGAGACGAAATGACACCTATATGTTGAATATGGGTTCACAGGAATCAAATTCCACCGTGACATGTCTCCTGTCTAAAGCATCATCCTTTGAATCATTTTTGTGGCATAAACGTTTAGGACACATCAATTTTAAAATTCTGAATAAATTGGTTAAGAACAATTTGGTTAGGGGTTTACCACAAAAGGATTTTTCTGTGGTTGAGAAATGCATGGCTTGTGCCAGAGGAAAACAGCACAAAAAGCCACATAAACTCAAAATTACAAATACTATCTCAGAACCCCTCGAATTGTTACATACTGATTTATTCGGTCCAATAAGTGTCAAATCTATAGCTAAAAAGTCTTATTGCTTGGTTGTCACAGATGATTACTCTAGGTACACCTGGGTAAGATTCATGGCGAACAAGAGTGAGACAGCCGAAGAGCTGATAAAGTTAATACCTCTAATAGAGGTTCTTGGAAAGAAGAAGGTTCAAGCCATCAGAAGCGATAACGGAACTGAATTCAGAAACCACATCTTCAACTCCTTCTGTGAACAACGGGGTATTCTCAGACAGTTTAGCGCTGCCCGAACACCACAACAAAATGGTGTTGCTGAAAGGAAAAACCGAACTCTTGTGGAGGCCGCTAGGACTATGCTGATCGAGTCAAAACTTCCAATTATTTTCTGGGCTGAAGCAGTTAATTGTGCAGCTTATGTTCTTAACAGGGTACTGATTGTCAAAGAAAAGATGAAGACGTCATACCAACTGTTTCGAGGGATTAAGCCGCTGATTGATTTTCTACGCCCATTTGGATGTTCTTGCACTCTTCTGAATACTCAAGATCAGAAGACGAAGTTTGGGGCTGTCTCTGATGAATGCTTCTTTGTGGGATACTCTAACACGCAAAAGGCGTATCGCGTTTACAACAAGCGAACGCGGATCGTGCAAGAGTCCTACTATGTTGATTGGCAAGAATCAAACACTACAAGTATTGGTAGTGAACCGGCCTGGTTTTATGATGCCACCACCATTTTCAAATCATTTAATCTTCCTGACTCTGACGACGATGACATTATTCCACACACATCGGTTTCTATTTTCAAACCTACACCTACACCATCACAATGACAACCTTCCACATCCGCCACACAACTACCTCCCACTTCATTTGACATCCCATCACCACCACCAGATATTCCACAACCTCAAACTGTTCAAACTTCTCCATCAGATATTCCATCCACATCCACTACCATCCCATCACCTACACCGTCACAACCATCAAATCAAACATCCTCAACCGATCAAAATCCTTTACTACTCAACACCGACTTCAAAACCCTGAAAAACCACCCTCACGATTATATCATTGGATCTATTACCGATGGTGTGCGAACCCGGAGTCAGAGCGGTTTGATTAATGAATGTCTTTATGCTGCCTTTCTGTCACAAGTCGTTCCAAAGAATTATAAACAGGCACTTGAAGATCCGAGTTGGGTGGATGCCATGCAAATGGAACTGCAGCAATTCAGGAAGCTCAAAGTTTGGGAACTGGTTGATCTTCCTCCTAACAAGTGTCCAATCGGCACTAAATGGGTTTTTCGGAACAAGCCAGATGATCGTGGTGTAGTAATTAGAAATAAAGCGAGACTGGTTGTTCAAGGTTTTGCCCAAGAGGAGGGAATTGACTATACCGAAGTTTTTGCTCCAGTCGCTCGCCTGGAAGCCATCAGAATCTTTCTTGCACATGCTGCGAACAAAAACTTTAAGGTTTATCAGATGGATGTGAAATGTGCATTTCTATACGGAGACATCGATGAGGAGATCTACGTATGTCAACCACCAGGCTTCGAGGATCCTGATTTCCCGTCAAAGGTTTACAAGCTTGACAAATCGTTGTATGGGTTGCATCAAGCTCCAAGGATCTGGTATGAAACTCTGACACAGTATCTCCTCAGTAAGGGTTTCTCACGTGGGAGTATAGATATGACATTATTCAAGAAGGAGGTGGATGGCGAGCTGCTGATCGTTCAAGTGTATGTTGATGATATCATTTTTGGTTCGACTAATGAAGGGTTGTGTAGAGAATTTGAGAAGGTGATGATGGATCGTTTTGAAATGACAATAATGGGGGAGATGTGTTTCTTCTTGGGGCTGCAAGTTGAGCAAAAGCCTGATGGAATTCTAATCCACCAAGAGAAATATATCAAAGAAATCCTCACGAAGTTCGGCATGGATGATTCTTCTCCTGAATTGATTCCTTTTACTGCTCAAACATGCCTTACTTCCGATGATAATGGGAATCCTGTGGATGCTCATCGGTATCGCTCGATGATCGGATCTCTCATGTATCTGACTGCAAGTCGTCCAGATATTACATTTGCCGTCTGTTACTGTGCTCGCTTCCAAGCCAATCCAAAAGAATCACATGAAAAAGCTGTTAAACGAATTTTTCGTTACCTTAAGGGTTCCTCTCGTTTGGGACTTTGGTACCCAAAAGGTGGGAACTTTGATTTACATGCTTTTTCTGATAGTGATCATGCTGGTTGCAGGATTAACAGGAAATCGGTCACCGGTGGATGTCAATACCTTGGAGAATGTCTTGTTTCCTGGCAAAGCAAGAAGCAAACAACCGTCTCCCTGTCCACAGGAGAAGCAGAATACATAGCTGCGTCAAGTTGCTGTTGCCAAGTGCTGTGGATTCAACATCAGATGATGGATTATGGCATCAACTTTCTTCACACGCCACTCTTTTGTGACAATGAAGCTGCTGTTGGAATCGCCAAGAATCCCATTCATCACACTCGAACCAAGCACATTGAAACAAGAATTCATGCAATCCGGGATGCACAGGAAAAGGGGTTTATTGATATTATTCCTATCGAAACTAGAAAGCAAAAAGCAGATCTTTTCACAAAAACTTTTGACAAACCACGTTTTTATGAATTGATCTCCATGCTTGGACTTATATCTTTTTGAAAACCTTTTCTGTGAGAATCCTTTTTGTAAATATGTACATAATCTGGTCTTTGTAAATAATCTGGTCTTTATCTTCTTTGAAAAATCCGTGGGTCACTCGATTCATTGCTCCGTTACTTTAATTTTATTCTATCTTCTTTTAATTTTCTTTTACTTTTGTATATATATATATATATATTAAGAAAATCTGAAAAACAAAAATTTCTTATTAGACGGCTATTATATAGAAATTTTGGGGGAGATATAAAAGATTAACTATTTATAGTTTTTCAAATTTTGCTATTTCAGGATCTCCGTTTTGATTGATGTTGAAAAGTCGTTGAAGGAGGTCAGAAGCATTGCGTTTGGGATATGTCAGATAGGCTCAGCCCGAAAACGAAGTAAACAGTGATTGTGCAGCCAAACATAACGCTCAAGATCTCGACAACAAGGATTATCTCCTTGACGTGATTGGATTGCACATAGATAATGGTTCTGTCAAAAATGGGTTGAGAGTGTCAAATCTTTGTCTTGATTTCCCTAAAAAATCCCAAATCACCCTCGCCCTATCCCCGAATCGAGTTTCTAGTATGCAAAACAAATAAAATAAAAAGCTGCTAGTGATGCTCTTCGGAAAAGCCTCTGAGTGAGTTACTCGTTAACTCCTCAGAACGTTTTGAGTCAAGTGCTTAACTCCTCTGCTATACGGAAGTATTGACCTGGAGTTGGTGAATCTTCTCTGCTATACGGAAGTATTGACCTGAAGATTCACCGAGCATGCTCAAATGTTTATCTCCTCTGTTATACGTGAGTATAGACCTGGAGCTCTAGACTATTTGAGTTTCCCAAATAATAAGTCGCATTGTATTCAAAATGAATCAATCGCTGACAAGCTCCACTCACAAAGAAAAGATGCAAAAATTGCACAAGTGTCAAAAATGCTAATGCATCGGTCAACATTCAAAAGTTGATCATTGAAATTCAAGCAAAGTCAATAGTATTGCTCAGATATACCCTGATGACAGAACTTGTTCTTTTTACCTAAATGTCTGTGGGGACCGAGTTGTCTGAGCTTCTTCAATCAAACCATAAACATGATAAAAGAAGCTGCTAATCTCTTGTTGAAAGGACTAAGGCATGGGTTTAAATGGACAAACATATCTGCAATCCCGCCAATCGATGATTCTCCGGATTCTACTCAAAACATCTTGAAGAATATATATCCTTTCTAGCGTTTAAAACCGTCTCCTATTATTCTAATTTTATTTTATTTTATTTCATTTTACTTCATTGTAATTTTATTTTTTAAAATATTAGGATTATATGTGTTTATGTTCTTTTTTGGAGCGTTGATATCGTGGGACGTTTTCACGGATTTACAAAGTCTTTAAAATTTTTAAGAAAATCCAAAAATATTTTTTTACTAGCGAACCTAAGGCGAACCTACAGGTTCGCTCGGCGCCCAAAGTTCGCCCGGAACCTTTTTGTTTCGCTGACATGAAACATCGTTGTTTATGTGTCAGCGAACCTACTAGCGAACCTGTCGGCTGTCTTGACTGTTGGTCTTCCAGCGAACCTAAAGTTCGCTGGACTGACTGCCAGCGAACCTATGTCAGTATATATACACAGTGACAGCGAAATATCTCATTTTCGCTGTCACCTGTACTGTAGCAACGTTTTTCAAATTTCAAAACTACAACGTTCGATTCTCGCTATTTCCGGTCTTTTCCAAACATTCAACATCACGTTATAGTCCGGTATGTGATCGATTACACTTTAATCTCTATCTAAACCCTAAATCGAACCGTTATCATGTTTTAACTGTCGATCTGTGAATAAGTGTTGATTGGACGACTGTTTTGTTGTTAGTTATTAGGGTTTTTCTTCATAATAGCCCTGTTTAATGTTTTGTTTACCTGTTTGTTGCTTTGTATGCTTTATAATGTTGGATTGTATGTGATTTCGGCCGTTTTTCAAAAGCTAGGGTTTCCAGCGAACCTAAGTGTTCGTCTGGCGAATCTGAACGAAAGTTCAAGACTTCGAGCGAATCTATGTCGTTATGCTGCCCGCGCAACAACATAGATTCGCCCGACTGTTTCCAGCGAACCTATACATTCGCTCGACAACAATGACTGATTTTCATGTCAGCGAATTTATAGGTTCTTGTGCCAAAATCTCAGGTTCGCTATACCAGCGAACCTAATTTCCAGCGAATCTATTTTCTGTTTTTCAAATCTTCATTTCTGATCAATCTCCGTTTATTTTTCAGGCAATATGTCGACATTATTCTTCGAGAAGAAGCACAACATGTGTGCTCTACTCGACGAAAATTTTGAAAAGGCCAGCAGCTACAGAGACGCTATCAAGTGGTTGAAGTCGTCACACATACATCATGCCATCTCTTACTCTCCCACCATATACGAGACGCACGTTCGGGATTTCTGGCGAACTGCGGTAATGAATGTGTCGGTGCAGCCGTCACGTATATGTGCAAATGTCTGTGGCCACGACTTGGCGTTTACTGAAGCCGATTTGGCCAGAATTCTAAGATTAGAAGAAGATGTTGGTGAAGAGGTGAGTATGACAGCTGAAGAAGTTTACGGGGCATTCCGGACAGCGGGGTATGAGGGTCCGATGCCCGGAGAGAAAAAGATGGAATTTGTAAAGTCGTACCTGATCCAGGAATGGAGGTATATAGCACATGTGTTCATTATGTGCCTGGATCACAGGAAGGGAGGTACGGACGGGCTGAACTTGGACTGGGCTCGAGCGATGATGCTGTTTTGCCGAGGGCAAAAAGCTAATCTTACTAAGTTGATTTTCAACTACATGCTCGAGAACATCCATGCCAGCAAGGGGGCCAAATGGTTAATGTATCCCAGATTCATTCAGATGATTCTGAATGATAAACTACCAAATCTGCCGGTGGAGGGTGCAGAGCTGAAAATCTGGGATATGCATTCTAGAATCTTCAAGGATTGTAAATCTGTGAGGCCGGATTGTGTGGGAAGGATTACTTATTTGTGGGAAAACATGTATCCGGCTGAGAGGTGGACTTATATTCAGAGGCTGATTGAGTCGGAGAAGAAAAGGGGTAGTGAAAATATTGAGGAGGTTGAGAAGAAGATAAGAAAAAGAAAGGCGTATGCAAAGGATAAAAATTATTCATTTGAACGGGAAGTGGATGAAATCCAAGATGAAATAGATGCTGGCAGGGAATTGAGAAAAGGTCTGATACAAACGCTGAGGGTTCAAAGAAAGCGAAGCATGATATAGGGGGTACATCTGCTGGGTCTGGAAATGAGTTAAAGGATGAGGTTGAGAAATTGAAGGCTGATCTGGCTGAGCTGAAAGGTAAACATGAAGAACTCGAAAAACAGGACGCAGAAAAATCAACGGTGATATATGAGATGAGTCGGATGATGAAAGATCAGCAGTGCCTGTTGGTAAGGGTCTTCAAAGAGCTAAACGAATTGAAGGTGAATGCTGGAACTGATCCGGCTATGTCTGAAGCAGAACTGAACTCCTTAACGGATATTACAAAATATCCGTTAATGGATGTTGATTTTGGTGATAACGGAAAGGGAAAAGCCGTGGAGGAAGAGTTTGATGAAGAAATGGGGATTGATATGGACGTATTTGAAGGGGATGAAGTTGTAGGTGGATCTGGGGTGGATTATACATTGGTTGATGAACCTGATACTGATATTGATGAAGACAGTGAAGAAGACTTAGATGACGAACCTGAGATGTATAAAGTTGAGGAAAAAGGGATGAGCTATCAATTCGAGCATGCTGAATTAGACAAATCCGATTGGTTCAGGAAAGAAGAAGTTGTGGTGCCTGAGGTGCCAATATTCCAACATCTTGACGAACCCAACACCAAACAGCAAGATAGACAGATCATAGCATGGAAATACAACTGTTTGGTGGAGGCGTACATGATTAAACGAAGGGGTGGGGACATTACGTACGTCAAGAACCGAAAACACTTTGCCACCTTTCCTCGATGGGATTTGCGTAGACTGGCAGAGCTGCCACTACTTGGGAAGGAAGAAAGCGGCAGGGCTTGTGCGTTTGAAGTTGCGATTCAGGAGGCCGCTAAGTCGGATTTTGTAGAGTTTGGATACCAAAAACCGAGGAGAATGAGGCAGAAGGTGGATAAACACTGGGTGTCGTGGAAAGGAAAAATTGTTTTGAAGATAGCTGCTCCGAAAATAATGACAAGGGTCAGGGTCCCCGAAACTCAGCCGCCGAGACTGCAAAATTTCCTGAAATGGTTCTACGACAACAGTTCGGGGGAGGCCGTTATCAGATTACAAGGTGAAGACCGTCCGGAAATCCGTCTATTTGATCCTATGGAGGTCTTCTCCTTCTGTGATGAGGATCTGAAGGTGCTGTGTGAGAACAGAATCAAGCACGGGGCTGGAGATGACACTGCTGCTGAAGCAAACCTGTTCGTAAAGGTCGCAAATAAAGCCCGGGGGATTCGTGCTGAGCTGAAAGCTGTGAATGAAAGATTGAGGAGGACGGATGATCTGAAATTGGAGATGGATGACTTGACAAGACAACTTGATCGAACTATAGAGCAGAGGTTTGAGAAACCTGTTGAAGTTATAGACTTGGAAGTGGTGAGCGAGGAGCCAACTGCTGAAATACAGGCGGAAACGGCAGTTCATCTTGAGCCTGATACTGAGGTCGCTGATACAGAGTTTGTGGATTCAATGCTAAATCTAAGTGAAGATGAGGCCGGAACTGAAGATTATACAAACCCAATGGCCGGGATCAAAGAAAGGGCAGGAGCGTTCATCGAACATCTTTGAAGCCAATGAAGACGGAGCTAATCAGAAGACTTCCCCAGGTGAGGTCCAACCTAGGGGGAGTATTGATAGTCACTATGTATAGGTTGGACCCACCGGCTTGTCGGTGTTGCTTTTGTTTGTATTTGTTTGACTTGTAATGTTATTAGTGCTAGCGAACCTACGGGCGAATCTATAGATTCGCCCGCAGGTCAACATGTCTTTTGTATCTAGGTGTCGACTGGGCGAACCTATGTGCCCAGCGAACCTGTGTTGGTTCGCTGGATAGATTCGCTAGAGCGAATCTATCAGCGAACCTAACACCTATATATTGTAACCTTATCTTCACTTTTATACAACTTTTGCACATCTTTTACTCAAGCTATTCTTCACTGATTTGTGTTGTGTAATCGTTCTATTGAGGTGCTAGGAGCTTATTCTACTTATCATTGTAGCTTATTAACCTCGATTGTGTGTTAGATCTTGATATTGGGTTGTTTGGACTTTCTACACTTTGTTCTTCAAGTATTGGTTATATTTGTGTTAAACAAGTCAACAAAGCACTGAAATCACGATCATTATGGACCAACACTGGTTCTGGATTAAGCTTTGGATATTCAATCAGTTGAATAAGAACAGGTTCCGGCTTGTTTTCAGATTTGTTGCTTGCTTCATCATCTGCTTCAGTTGTCATTCCATCTTCTTCTCTCAAGCTTTCGATCAACACCTCAGATCCTTCTGACTCGGATTTACTTCTTTGAATTTCTTTGAATTTTCTTTCATTTTCAGGTGAATGATCAAATTCATTAAAGTGTTCCGGTAAGGTTTGAGTGATTGAATTTGGCATTGGTTCATGAGTAAAACCCAACCCGGTTTTATTTTTGTTACCTCTTTCATTGATGAGTTGTTCAACCATTGTTTTACAACTTTTAACTTTCTTTAGTTCAACTTGAGTGACTGCATGTGCAACTTTTTCTTGTTCAAAGTTCTTAGTCATTTCTTCAAGTTGTTTGGTAACAATTTCCAATTCCTTTAGAGTTTTGTTCCATGATTCAGTTAGTGATAAAATCTTCTCATCAGAAATTTTATGATCAATTTTAAGTTTTTCATGAAGTTTTTCATGTTGACTTAATTTATCACCGATTTTAAATGAATGAGTTCGATAATGTTCTACTTGTTGAATGCACTGATCAGAACATAACCTTTCTTTCACATCTAGGGGCAATGGAATGTAATTGGGGGGTAAGTCATTAACCTTCGGTTGTTCAGTAGAAGATGTAGGCTCACTGGATGTAGCCATTAACGCAATTTCAGCTTCAGACTCTTCAGTAGGATCAGACTTTGCACTCCAGTCATAATCTTCAGAATCTTCACTCACATTATCAACCATCTTTCCATCCCCTTCTTCAGACCAGTCTTCTTCAATTTCACACACCAAAGCCAGATTTGATGTAAGATCAGATGTAAACTGTTCTGCGTATGCACTCCAGTCATATCCGTCTTGTACACTTACAACCAACGCTTTAGTTTGATCTTCTGGCTTCTTTCCTTCATCCTTCAACTCAGGCATAGGAAGACTTTGGTACGGCTTTTGAAAGAAACGTTGATTTCTGCCTTGATAACTCGTAGACTGTTGAGAACTTTGACCTTGACCTTGATTGCTTGAACTAGCTTGGTCATTAAAATTCTTTGGAGCTTTGCATTCTCTTGAAAAATGACCATACTGATTACAGTTAAAGCACCTGGACTTAGATTTGTCAAATCCAACTGTCTTGTTAGCATGAGGTTTGTAACTTCTGTTAACATATGCATGCTTTTGAGTACGATAGGCTACCATAACCATCTGCCAATTCAGATCCATTTCTTCAACATCTACTGGATCCATTTCAAATAAGTCTTGAAGGACCACGTCCATTTGACTTAGATGACTACCTTGGTACGCTTGAAAACTCGCCATAAAAGCAGTAAAGGCAGTTTTTGTTTCGTCATCTTGCAACAGAATATTCATGACGTCTTTCACCTTGGCTTGAACATTTGGAATTTGATTTTCTGATTGATTCTTCACATTCTGACTTGGACCTTGAACTTGAGCTCTTGGCGGAGATTGAGGTTGAGAATAAGTTGGTGAATTTGGAAAGTATGCTGAATCAGTATAGAAACTTGCACCAACGAATAAGTCATCCTCATCTTCAAACTTTGTTGTATTTTGCACAAGAAAAGCATTATCCACAGTATTGGCAGGATTTACCACATACTTATACTGAGTTTGTGAGCTTGATCTATCAGTGTTTCTAGATCCTTCATCAATTTCAACTTCTTCTATCTTTCCAATAAGCAAATCAAGTTCCATTGGAAATTTCTCAGTATGTTTCAACAGAGTAACAGTTTGCTTCCAAGACGATGGTAAAGCATTCAGCAATCGATCATTCAAGTCTTGAAGTTCAGTCTTTACTCCGAGATTTGACATCTCAGTAGTTAAGTGAACAAACCTGTTCATCATCTGGTGTACTGTCTCTCCATTGATGTGTTCAAACAATTCCAGTTGTCTTTTCAATTTCGACTTCTTCAAACTCCTCAATTGTTCTCCTCCTTCACATATCGACTTCAAAGCTTTGAAACATGTATAACCAGTCTGATATGCATCCAATCTAGACAAAACTTGTAATGGCAACCCCTTGCACATCAACGAGTAGGCCTTGCTATCATTCTTTACCTTCCTCAAGTCTTCAGCTGACAAATTATCCTCTGGATAAGGTGTAGTAGAATCTTTAGTATAGGTACTGGCACTATCTGGTTGTGTCTGAGTTGGAATGTGAGGACCCTTCTCAATGGATTTCCATAAGTCATTGTCAATAGAACACAAATGATGTCTCAGCCTGATGGTCCAGTTCTTGAAATCTGCACGATTCAAAAGTCTAGGAACACGGTTATCAGAATCATCATTAGGAGCCATTTTAACAATTTTTAAAAGAAAATATTTTTGGTTTTTGTAAATTTTTGAAAAGAAGTGATTAAAATACTAAAATAAAGACAACAAATTAAAGACAAGGTAAGAAACAAGTATTGAAAAGCAACTAAAATGAGTCAAACGGCAAAACAGTGAAAATCCTTCTTCAACCGGCTAAACAGTGTATTTGTTCTTCACCCGGCAGAATAAGTCTTCACACGGCTAAACAGTTGTAATTGTTTTTCTTCTTCACCCGGATGAACAGTTACCCGGCAATAAGAAAAACTTCACACGGCAATAAGTCTTTGACCCGGCAGAATCTTGACACGGCAAAGTGTTTCCCCGGCTGAACAGTACTTGGTCACACGACAGAGTTGTTAATTACCCGGCTACACAGTATATTACCCGGCTGACTTTTTCTTCTTCACCCAGCGTAACAGTGTTTTACCCGGCACAACAGTGTCTGATCCGGCTGAACAGTAACAACTTTTCAAGTCAAATTCTTTACCCGTCTAGAACAAATTCCCTTACACGGCTGCACAGGACCTAATTTCTTCACAAATTCTAAGTCCAAGGAAATTGTCTAAGTCAAATATATCACCCGGCAAGTTAATCTTCAACCAAAAATCAACTGTTCATCATCTTCTTCATGAAGATTTTCTGGGTTTTGTCTAAAACTTGTCCAAATTGTCCAAAATTCACACACAAGCTGTGAAATAGTCCGATTATCAACCCCTTGTATCAATCAATCCAAAACATCATCATTTTTCGATGAATTTGAGCAAAAATTAATCGAAAAGTAACTTTTTCTATTCTTCTTAATTCTTCAGATCTGATGATGATCTGATAGAATCTGCACAATCGATGTGTATAGGAGTGATTACGATGATAAATCACAACTAAAAACACGATCAAATCCTTCAGATCATTGTTTTTCGAGCAATTTTGATGTGTTTTGCTTAAGAACAGCGAAGAACACAAACCGAAAGCTCTGATACCAATTGATAGGTTCAATTGGATCGTTCAATCGCTCACAATGATCAGAATAACAAGTACAAAACAAACGATTCAATCACAAACACAGTTCATACTCATAAATTCTCTGTATATTGATGATCAAAGCAATTCGCAGTACAATGTGCAGGAGAAAACAAAATACACACAGTTAATTCTCTCTCTAACAGTGTAAAAGTCGTCTCTCCCTAACACACGCACACTACATGCTTTATAACAAACAAAATGCAAGTTTAAGGAAAATACATAATAAACCCTAAACTATACAAACATATAAACAAAGATACAAAGTAAATCTTAACACGGAAATAACCCTAACATAGTCTCGTACTTTGAAGAGAAGAAATCTCTTAAAAAAGCTTTGAAAAAAGCCCATCTATGTGTGAAAGAAGCTTATAACATGGTAAAAGAAGCTTACCAGCATACATGATGAGCAAATCATCAAAGCTTACTAGTACATGCAATAAACTAGCTAACCTTCAAAGTTTAATCATGTGCACAATAAGTTCGCTAACATGTGCGATAAGTTCTTTTAAATACGAAATAATATTGCCAACATACGCAATAAACTCGCTTTCATACAAAAGAAACTCACAAGCATGTACCACATACATGACTCAATAGGCAAGAAGCTCACTGATTTACCTCGTTTGCTTCTACCTGCTAGCTTCTATCGCTTTTGTCAATAAAGGAAATCTACACGTCAGCTTGAAGACCTAAAACATCTGGGTAGGCAAGCTATTATGTTTGATTTACAAAATCCACAAGCTTTTACTCGATAAAAGTCAAGTGGTGAAAACAATGTCCCAAAAGGCACATGGCTGCACACACACACAAATGTGACGACCTCATGAATAGATACCCTAAGCGGGCTATTGAACTCTACGATATAAGGAAAATGCACATGATGACCTTATAAAATCAATGTTCAAAGCCATCACTTGTATCAAAGGCCCACCGACACAATGCTTTCATTCACGGTCAAAATATTAAGCCATCCCAATAACGAACGACAAGCTCACATTTTAGCTTCTCACAATAAAAAATCATTGATAAATACCTTCAAATTTTCGATAGTAAGAAAACTTAAATGGATATTACCAAGTCATGATGACTTAGCTAAAAAGCAGCATAGTCTACTTTGATGTGCAAGAAGCTCGCCTTCTACCACATTGAGCTCACATACTGTGCCTAGCATGTATAACAACATGCAACAAATTCAACCAAGTCTATTGATAAATATCGCTCATCACAAAAGCATGACTTGCAAAAAATCTTTACTAAGCCATCAAGCCATAATCTTTCGATGGCACTTGACGCCTATGATGGTACGCTTAAGCATTATTATCCGAAGGACTAAGCTTTGCTTCCCTCTAAAGCTTTAATGCGGGATAAATACATCATCAGCGGAATATGGTACCATCTCATTATTCGATCCGTCACAGTCCTGTAAATACAACGAAGATGTCAAGAAAGCTAGAGCTCAAACGTGCCAAGCCTAACGAGTCAATACCAAAAGCGCTGAAGCTCGTAAAAGCTAACGAAGCTAAAGGCTAGCTGGCTATACTCTTATCCCCACCTTCTGACCTAGGCTGTCTTATCTCATCCAATCAAGCAGACGATAGCCTTTCAACTGCCAAGAACTAGAACGAACCAAGAAGCTTGCAGTTAGGAGCCAGAAGCTGAAAATCCAAAACCATCTAAAGTTACTCTAAGGCACAAGCATTCAGAATTAACATCATAAATACTTATGATTAGGGGGCTGATAATGTAGGTCATTTGACCACATGGTTAAGGAGCTAGAAGCCAGAAGCCGGAGCCAGAAGCAAGTACAGTACGGCTACAGTACCGCTATAGTGTTCTGACAAAAACCTTTCCCACACGTTATGTTAACATATCGTGCCATATATCTCCCAAGATATTACTGGGAAAGACAAAAGATATAAAGCAAAAGGCAGGAGAGATAACTTACACTAAAATAGCAAAAACTTGACTTATCACAGATTTAATGTGTGAATAAATGAATAAATTGAATAAATGTGATTTCTAAGATGAATAAAGTGAATTGAACGCGATTAATAAATGAATAAATGAATTAAGTGAATAAACACGATTAATAAAATAAATGATCAAAATGAATAAATGAATAATATGAACAAAATGAGCATGATAATGCGTTTTCCATCATACTGTACTAATGTTAATCTAGCTCCCTTGACTTGAACAAGAATACATCAATCCTGAGAAGTTGAATCACCAACGTGAGCGCTAGATGAATAATGATCAATGAAAGATGTAAAAGAGAACATTGTTAAGGTTAAATTGCAATAGGTCAAGATCCAGAAGTCACACAAACTTCACTGACATAGGCAACACTTCATTTGACTATGTGATAAGGCCACTTATATATAGGAAGTACCAGCGGCGTTTCGACCATGTCCTTATCACACCACATTTGTTGTGTTGCCCGAAAGCATACGACAAGACTTACAATGATTTCCATGCACAAACTATTGTAATTCCGTGTGCACCCGTAGTTACACTAATAGTTGCATAGTCTGCATTGTTCATTTCTTCATACATGTGCCAAGGGACATCATACTTTCACCACACATATAATAACGCACGTGGATAAATAAGTTATCAGGAAAATTACTGTTCATAGAGAATCATGCATACCAAAGAATCACAAAACCAACTTGTTCATGGATAGTTAAGCTTACATAAAACCAAAATATAGATAAAGACAAGTTCATAGACAATCAAGCTTGTCAATTTGCATTCACGAGCTGGGGCATTGATTGCGGAAATGATTTGGGTCGCCACACTGATAACACACGTGACCTTTGAGTTCTTGATGGAGTTGACACAGTGTTATTAATTCCTCAGATTTGGTACTCCGTTCTTGGGCTTGTTTTTCGGATTGCAGTTTTGCTTCTTGAACTTTGGTTATTAGTTTATCTTGAGCTCTTTTTAAGTTCTTGCATAAATCTGCCTTTATGTTAATCTCTTCCTCAAGTTTCTCCTTTTATGTGTTAACTTCTTCTAGTGCTTCAACAACATCCTTTCCTTTATAATCTGTCATTGTGTGTGTGGTGAATATCAAAGTTTCCTGTTTGATTATACAAAAGAGACCACTGGTCATTAGTAGATTACAAAATTTTAAGGTGTTAGTGTCACACTTACAGTTTTCAAGAAATTAACATTATTCATAACCTTAGTGTAGTTATTATTTACTCAAACTGTTTCCTGTTTGTGTCACACTTACAGTTTTCAAGAAATTAACACTTATAATTTTAAGGTGTTAGTGTCACACTTACAGTTTCCTGTTTAAAACTATATATAAGTTCCCAAAATATTCCAATTCAAGTGTATCCCAAACTTAGTGCAGTTATTATTTACTCATCTGTACAATATCAAAATTGAAGTTGAAAACTTGTCAACTTAATATCAAAACCTACTTAGCAAGTAAGAATCAACCACAGATGCGTAACCCATCGTAGCATGAAAGTGGACACATGAAATGTGGAACCCGAAGCGTAACGCATAACCCACCACCGAAACGTACGTAACGCCGAATCGGACACGTAACGCGGAAATGGACGCTTAACTCAGCGTTGAACGCACTTAACATGAAATCGGACGTGTAATCTAGTGCTGAACGTGCATAATGCGAAATCTATTAGTATCGTAACCCAGCACCAAAACACGCATAACGCAGAACCAGACGCCTAGCTCAACGGCAGAACGCAGGCAACGCAAATAATACGTGTCGTATAGAGCCAAAAAGCATGTAACGCGAAATCAGACCTAGAACCCGAAACCGGATGCATAACACAGCATTAAAACGCACGTAACTCATCGCTAAAACGCGCTTAATGCAAAATCAGATGCGTAATCTAGTGCTGAAATACGCGTAACTTGGAGTCAAACGTGTAACCCGATACCAAAACGCGCGTAATGAAGAAACAAATCCCGCAGCGGGACTCTTCTTCTAGGGTCGAGGAACCTGGAACCTGCGCAAGCAACAACGCGTTAAGGCAACACTTCAAGGCCCAAATAGAGTGGGTCTCTTTGTGTTGACCCTCCGGCGTGACAATCAGTTTAAGTTCCATATAGTTTAAGTAGTAAAGTACGAGTGAACAGTAATACCTGACAGAATGGGACCTCTTGAGGTTTATATCGGCTTTCCAAAGGGGAAAATAATCTGGTGTTACTCGTTACTTTGATCATAACATTTACATCCTTGATTTTCTATTGGTAGATGAATCCGAGATTTTCTCTCGGATTGACACCTATCGTTTTGGTAAGGAAAAATTCCCTATTTTAAGTTGGATTATTGGGTTGGGCCGAACGACCCAGCTTAATATTTCTTCATTAGGCATTTAGCCGGGCCCCATGATGGTGGCGAGGCGAGACAATTCTTATCCACTCTCTATTCAGTTTGCGCCTGGCACTTTTGCGTCACACGCGTCGTCACGTAACGCGGAATCAAACGCGTAAGGTGAAACTAGAAGCGTAACGAGGAACCTGAGGCGTAACTCAGTGCCGAAACGCACGAAACGCAAAATCCAAAATTTGTGTAACGCAAAATTGGACCCGAAACATGAATTTAACGGGACCCAAACCCATCCGATTTCATGTTATGGTTTCATACGCAGAACCAGACATGTAGCTCAGCGCTGAAACCACGACCCGGACCCGCCCTCACCCCAACCAAACAACCCTTGTTCTGACCTGTTATGTAATAAAGAGGGGAGGGACCAAATTGTAATAAATGAAAGTATAATAGGGACTTAATTGTAATTGATTGATAATAGAGAGAGTGTTGTGTAATTAACTAGTGGTTAGTTAGTTAATCTGTACTTAAAGGTTGTTTGCACTGTTATGGAAGTTAGTGAAAGTTTTAGTCCTTCTTCTGTCTTCTTCTAGATCTTTCACCTATCAACTGGTATCAGAGCATCTGATCCTCATCGGAGCTCCGACTATCATTTCGTTTCCGTTCAATTTCGTTGTAATCAATTCCGATTACGGCGATTTCGTTTCAATTTGTTGAAATCGATTACGATTCCGGCAAGCATACACAACACCGTTCAATCAACATTCAATTTACATTCATTTCTGTCCGAATTTACATTTCATTCCGAGTAAATCATGACGAACACTGTTAACACCAGACAAGCTGAGATGGATAAAGCGATTAAGGATAATGAATGTCTGATTTTGCAAATCGAACAAAATTCGCAAGTTGTTGTTGCAGAATTGCAAGCTAACATGGATCGCATGTTAGAGAAATTAATGGCAGAAATCAAGAACAATAAGAAGAGTAATCATTCCGATGATCGAAGTAGTGATGGATCTGATGATACAAGTCGTACAGGAGAAAATGAAACTAATGATGTTCGTGCTGAGTATCGTCCTACGTGATATGGTCGACTTGATTTTCCGAAATTTAGTGGTGATGATGTTGAGGGATGGCTTTACAAGTGTGATCATTTTTTTTCGATGGATCGAACTCCTGAACATTTGAAATTGAGAACTGCTGTGGTCAATTTAGAAGGGCCTGCACTATCATGGCATCAAGGTTACATGAGAGTTCATGACACAACTGAAGATGAGTTGCCTTGGAAGGATTATATCAGATCCATTACAGCAAGGTTTGCTGATTATGCTCTATTTGACCCTATGGAAGAACTGAAACTACTTTCACAAACAGGTAATTTGAAAGCTTATTGTTTAACATTTATGTGTTGTTGAATAAGGTTACAGTCTCTGAAAAACATGCTGTTAGTTTGTTTGTGGGAGGTTTAAAACAAGAGATAAGATGCATGGTTTTTGATGATTAACCCTAAGAACTTGAGAGAAGCATATGCTTATGCTCAACAACAAGAAGTTACAAATGCAACCTTGTTTGGTTCTATTCTTGGTAGGAAATCTGTTGTTCCTTATGGTGAAACCTCTCGATCTGGTACTGTTGCTACAACAAGAATATGGCGAGGATGGTAGTGACGATGTTCTAAGGTCCATGGTATTGTTCGGTTATAGATCCAAGTGTTTAAGATTGGAGAATGTTAAGAGAAGAGAGGAGTTAGGGTGGGTGTGTGTGTTTAGAGTGGAGTGCAAAAGCCAATGTGAATGAATGTGTCTTTGTCTTCAGATTGAGGCAATATATATACATAAGATATTGTGTATTGCCCAAGCAAATCTGAATCAAATCTGAAAGGTTTCAGGAGCTCCTGGCTCGAGGCTGCCCCTCGACCAATGCACCTTCCATTCTTGGCAGCCTGCAGCACCTCAGGTTTGAATAGTAGAATATGTTTTTAGCCATTTTCGTGTAAGGGCTTTTCCCTTGCATTAATTGTGTTCAGTTTGCTTTTCCCATGATATCTTTTGAAGATATTATGGGATATGTTTGAATGCTTGTTGTGGAAGCAAATGTCAGACTACCGTAGCGCTACTGTTCACGTACTAGGCTCCTGGATCCTGGCTGCTGGCTTCTGGCTGCCCAACCATGTGGTCATATGACCTACGTTATCAGCCCCCCAGTCATAAGCTCTTGTGATGTTTGTCATAAGTGTTTGTGACTTAGAATCATTTGATTGTTTTGTATTTTTAACTTATGGCTCGTAGCTGCAAGCTTCTTAGTCCGTTTTAGTTCTTGGCAATTGAAAGGCCATCGTCTGCCTGATTGGACGTGATAAAATAGCCTAGGTCAGAAGGTGTCTATAATATTTTAGCCAGCCGGCCTTTAGCGTCGTTAGCTTTTATGAGCTTTCGTGCATTTGGTACTGACTCGTTAGGCTCTGGCACGTTTGAGCTCTAGCTTATTAGGCTTCTACGTTGTATTGCCAAAATTGTGACCGGTCGAATAACGAGATTGTATCATATTTCTTTGAAAATGTATTTATCTCGTGTTAAAGCTTTGGAGGGAAGATTAGTCGTTCAGGCAATAATGTCAAGCGCCATTGAAAGATTATGGCTTGATGGCTTAATGAAGATTTTTAGCAAGTCATGATTTTGTACTGAGCAATATTTATCAAGTTGATATGTTGACTTGGTCGAATCTGTTGCGAGTTGTTACATATGCTGGGCACAGTATGTGTTCTCTATGCGGTAGAAGGCGAGCTTCTTGCACATTAAAGTAGACTATGCTGCTTTTTGGCTAACTCATCATGACTTGGTAATATACTTTCAAGTTTTCTTACTATCGAAAACTTGAAGGTATTCATCAATCATTTTTATTGTTAGAAGCTAAAATGTGAGCTTGTCATTCGTATCTGGGAGAGCTTAATGGTTTGACCGTGAATGGAAGCATTGCATCGGTGAGACTTCGATACAAGCGATGGCTTTGAACATTGATTTCATAAGGTCAATATACGTAATCTTCTTACATCGTAGAGTTCAATAGCCTGCTTGGGGTATCCATTCATGAAGCCGTCACATTTGTGTATGTGTGCGCTCGGTTGCCTTTTGGGGCATTATTTTCGCCAATTGTCTTTTACCGAGTAAGAGCTTTTGGATTTTGTTAATCAAACAAAACAGCTTGTCTCCCCAGATGTTTTGGGTCATTGAGCTGATGTGTAGATTTCCTTTAACACAAGCGATGGAAGCTGGTAGGTAGAAGCATACGAGGTGAATCGATGAGCTTCTTGCATGTTAAGACACGTCTGTGGTACATGCTTATGAGTTTCTTTTGTATGAAAGAGAATTTATTGCATATGTTGGCAATATTATTTCGTATTAAAATGAACTTATCACACATGTTAGCGAACTTATTGTGCATATGATTAAGCTTCGAAGGTTAGCTAGTTTATTGCATACTAGGTTAACACCCGTGGGTACCCACGGGTTTAACGATAAAAACCTATTATATAACTTTATATTAAAATTAGTAATATTACAATTATATTAAAATGAGTAGAATTTAATTTTATATTGGAATTTGTAATAATAATTTTTAACAAAAGAGAGATGCACAAATAAAACTGTAAAATTTCCAAAAAAATTTTTGGTTAAATTCTCTTCATCAAAGTTAAACCGCACGCATCAAGAATCATATTAGTAAATTGGTTTATATTATCAATATAATCTCAATGTTAACACGCAATATTCCTTTCAATTGATTTTAGACAGAAATCCAAGATATTGATGCAATGTTCATACTAATTAACTCTATACTAAAAACTCTTAAAACACAACAAAAGAGATTCCTAAAAACACATAAAATCGTCCAAGAGAACTACACTATGATCGGTAGTCAAACCAAAACATGTAACAACCAATTTACTTTTACAAAAAGGTAAGTGTCTTCAGAAGATCTTACCAAAGTTCTTCAAACTTTACAATTATAAGGATTGGTAGGAACGTGTTTGATGAAAGAAAAAAGAGATCATATGTTGGAAAAAAAATAACCATATCAAAAGAGAAAAAAGAAAAGTGTTAACATAGAGAACCAAAAGAATGTTGTATGTACAAATTAGAATTCCCCAATTGATTTATGTAGCTAATATGAGCCTGTCTCAAAGTTAAAAGCTTCTTTTTAGCCTTATCCATGGTCCGAATCAAACGCCTCAGAATTTTCTTATTTTAGTAGATTAACGCACTCGTCTCTCTTAACGCTTGTTGATAAGACTAACAACAATATATTCTCTATATTGATAATGTACATGAAACATAAATGCATCAATCACCGGTCACACCAAAAATACATTAATCCAAAATCATTACCACCAAAATGTGCATCTCACTATATCCAGAAGTAAAAAGCACATCAAAAACTCCATCACCAACCTCATTAACTGCAAATGGGATACAAAGATAAGAAAATCAACCATAGAAACTTAACGAAACTTTGAAATTAGCTCCAAATCATAGTAAACTCCATATACTTGACACACAAAAAATCAAAGATTCAGCAAAAGTTTCATGGTAAAGTTAGTGTAGACTGTGTTTATATAAAAATGTATTACAAAAGCATTTCAACTCTATTCCAGTATTAGTGAGTTTTAGTTACAAATGTGAAAGTACTCAGATGAATGGAACAAATATGACAGATTGAAAATATATTTGAAAAACCAATGAACTAAGTTTTGTTGTCCGGGTAATAAGGCATAAACTAATACATTATGATGGTTCTGATGTATCATTAAATTCTTGACACAATTTCTACCACAAGTAAGAAAAAAACTAAAAAGAGCAATGAGCATTGTACGTATTTCAAACAATTGCATTTCTTTGGCTAATACATCAACTTTGATAACTGAAAGACATGGATAATATAAAGACAAAATAGGAAGATACAGTTGGTTACTAACCTATTGTTAAAAGAGAAAGAAAAAGAAGGAAGAAAAAACCCAACAATAGCAGGACCCAACAATTATTATTATCTCAAGTCTATGCTAGATATAATCTTCTAAAGAAATGCTTATATAGCAAGACCCAACAATTATCATTATATTAGGTTAAACAAATCGATTTGGAGGTCGAACCAACCAATCTTTTACCAACAAAAGCAAATTGCACCCACTCATAATAACGCCCCTTTCCTAGCAATAACTTTTTTATTAGCCTTTTTTTAATTTTAAATCAAACTATTATGATCATGCTCTTTGAAACAAAAGTTATTGTTTCAGGTAAAAATGTTCAAAAAATGTACAAAACCAAGGAATTACATAATTAGATTAACACATATATAACATGAAACTTCATAATGAAAAATAGATGAAAGCAGTTGTTTTCCATATCATCTTTCTTATTCAAGCTTCTATAGTTGTGAGGCTAATACGCGCAAGATCATGACGCTATCATGTACAAAACAACAACAGCCACACGAAGCTTTGATTATAGCACAACAAAGTTGACATGAATAACGTTACATGAACATGCCTTCATTGCAAACAAAGGTGAAGAGACATTGGTTAGCGTCAAATAAAGCAGTTTCCGCTATGAAAATGCGAAAAATTCATATGTATAATAAAAAAAGATGTTTGTTTATTATAATAGTAAGATAAGATTAAACTGTTCTCTTTAGGCATATATATTCACAAAAATTCCTCAATAAATCATATGCAATTCATAAATAACTAAAAATTGATATCTCCATTTTCCCTTGAGAACTCCTAAAGACGCAAGATAAGTTATGTGGCGATGTATACATGCCATTACAATGGCTTCAGGAATCAAATGCACTAAAACTGAATAACCTCAACCTTGAAATTAATAATTAGCATGTTGATCTGCAAGACTCTAAACTATTCTGAAAATTTAAAAAATAAATTATAAATAATAACAATCTTTACTTACCAATCTACAATTCTGCAAACATGACCAACTCATTTAACATTCGCAGTGTAATCTGTAATGAACAACAAAATATCATTCGCCCACTCCAAAACAAATCTGAAATGAATAACACACAACGTTAGCGATTTCGCTTGTGAAGAACATTGACAAAAAACCAAATATGAGTTACAAGATTCAATTAAACCCTAAAATCAATTTAAATAAAAACTTTGTTACCTTAAACTGATTGAATCTAGTTGATGATAGTTGGAGAGTTTGAAGAACATTGCGGTGATGATTGATTAAGCATGAACACCGACCACGACGAGGAGAGTATTAATGCCACGAGGGACGCAAATCAGAGGAGGAAGAAGGGGGCAGTGAAGACGATGACGTGCATAGATGAAAAGAAACATAAAAATCGAAAGAGATCTTGATGGTTGTTGTGGTTGGAATCGCTAAATCGATTTGTGTTTTCAATACGAAGGATCAGATAAAGGGATTGCAAGAACATACCTGGTATAGAAATCAAAGACGAAGATCGAAGAATGAAAGTAGACTGAAGGAAGAACATGAACGGCAGAAGTAGGGTTTGGATTTGAATGAATTGTGAGCCGGCTGCAAGATAGAACAAAATGAACGTATAATATGTATTTATTGGATCCGCACCATGGATCCGGGTCAACGTGGGGATCCGCGAAATTATTGAGGAAGATTGTGGTGCTGACAAGTGAAGACGATGACGTGCATAGATGAAAAGAAACATAAAAATCGAAAGAGATCTTGATGGTTGTTGTGGTTGGAATCGCTAAATCGATTTGTGTTTTCAATACGAAGGATCAGATAAAGGGATTGCAAGAACATACCTGGTATAGAAATCAAAGACGAAGATCGAAGAATGAAAGTAGACTGAAGGAAGAACATGAACGGCAGAAGTAGGGTTTGGATTTGAATGAATTGTGAGCCGGCTGCAAGATAGAACAAAATGAACGTATAATATGTATTTATTGGATCCGCACCATGGATCCGGGTCAACGTGGGGATCCGCGAAATTATTGAGGAAGATTGTGGTGCTGACAAGTGGCATTGTGTGGTGTAATGGCTTAGCAAATTATTATAAAAGGAGATTTGCATGTACTAGTGAGCTTTGAAGAGTAGCTTATCATGTATGCTAGTAAGCTTCTTTTGCCATGCTATAAGCTTCTTTCACGCATAGATAGGAGCTTCAAGCTTATTTAAGAGGCTTCTTTTCTTCAAAGTATGAGACTAGGTTTTTGTCTCTTTTGATTTGGTTTAGCAACGAATGGCTAACATTGAGTTGCTAAAATATGTGGACAAGCATGTTGTCTAGAGAGCTTATGCCTTTGAAGTTATGTGACCTAAGAAGGTCAAGGTCTTCTTTAGCTATGCCTTTCAAAGTCACTATCCGCTGACATTTTAATTGGCATGATACTTCAGATTCTTTTATGACTCGTGCCTTTTATGCTCATTGTGGTTTTTTAGACACCTTGTCAGGTCTTATTTGATGTCATGTTAGCCTATGCGGGCAATACATGATCTTTTTATGTAATTGTTTGGCCTTAAAGGCACTTTATGCATGTGATTTGCTCATGTGACCTTTTAGTCTTAGAGTAGATAACTTATCTTATTTTTGTCGTTTATGGTGTATCGTTTTCGTAGTCTCATCGAGGTATGGTGCTACAATTCACCTTACCTGATTTAGCTAGAAAAGTTAATGCACATTATCCTATCTGTTAAATCCCAAGAAGCTTTTTCTTCTTGGATTTGTTTCATAAGTTAGTGTAATTTTCTTTCTTGTACTTATGGAGCAGACTTGGTGTGAGGTGCTCACCCTCTTTCATGGATTGATTTTATGTATCCATGGAATTGTATTGTTTTAGGAATTCACCCTGTATACAAGAAGGTATAGCGCCTTGTTTCCTGTTGAGCGATATGGCCTAGGAGCTCAACCCTTTACATGGAGAGGTGTAGTTCCGGACCCCATGGAGCCTAGTTAGGAGGGGCTCACCCTTCGATAGGATAATAGACAAGGTTCAATATGAATTAACTGTGTATGTGAAACCATGAGTCTTAAAAGACTTTAAACGTCGTCAGATAAAACGATTCATGAGAAGTTTTATTTTTTATATCAAGCTTACCTATGGTAGGTTGCCTCATGAATATTGTATTCATCTTGTAAGGTTAACGTTTATGAGTTAACACTTTGTAGAGCTCTCTTTTAGGAATCATGTCCTGATTAGTGTTTGAAGGTTGTGAATCGGTTTATCGATTCTAGTAACGCACTAATGTAGGTATTTTGTGCCGTCTTTTTACAAGAAGATGACTTTTCTTGCATGTCATGCTTACGTTAAAGCTTGTACCTTCGGTGTATTGTCATATGTTGTGTATACAAAGTTAAACGAAAAGAAGAGGATGCTTCTTTTCTGGAATAGAGAAGGTTAGCTTCTTTATTGTTGCATGTGAGCTTCTAAGGCACCAAGGTGGTCTGCCCTCTTGTATAAGATAGCCAGCTAGTTTACCTTAGTGTAAGCTTCAAAAACTTTTTTACAAGGGTAGAAAACATAGCAATCGGATTTCTCAATCGACACTTGGGTAAGGTACGAGTACCTTGTAACATTTCTAAGTAATGTCAAGTGTGAGAATATATCCGTTGACATTGTCATTATTCACACAAAGTTGATTTCACCCCATAGCTATTATAATAGATTACGCGATGATCCTCGATTAATCGTCTTTGTGAGCTAATTTACCGAGGAAAGTAATTACAAAGAAGATTTCTTGAGACAAGAGAAGCCTTCTTTACTATTATAAACTTTAAACCGTATGAGACAAAGACATAGCTTTATTTTATGCAATGGTTCATTGCTTCTATGCTTGTTGAATCATAATGTGGTATTCGTTTATTTTGCATATGCTCGAATACATGAAAGCTTATGAACTGAGCTTCATGTGTTTCCGAGGTGATAAATTTTGAAGATTAGGCTTCTGAGTTTGAGATTATGACGATTTTAGGTCTTCCCATGTCTACAATTGTCTTTACAAACTCAGAAGTTTCGGATCAAGCAATCTTATAGATTTTATTGAGTTGATAGTAGTATTCAACAAATCCGAACTTGTTTTTTTGACTTAGACAAAGTGTTATGGTCAAATGCTTTAGTTTAAGGTTAAGACCTTTCTTCTCTAGCGCATTGGCTAGGTTCTTAGCATGTGCCATTGTTTTAGCGAGCTGCTTTGGTGATTAAGCAAGTCGCTTCGGTGTTATATTGTAGGTTGGTGCTTTATCATGGTGCTTTGATGATATGCCGTTAGCTTAGGTGAGATATTTTGATGCTCTTATGAGCTACGTTTTTGCTTTCTCAAGCTGCTTCTTTAGCTTATGAGGTTGTTGCATTACCCATAGGTTGAAGCGTTTTTTGCTTGTTTTAACGACCTATGTGCTTTTCCATGAGTTTCTTTAATGCTTCCTATGGATTGCGATCGTGCTTCTAAGGCTTGTAGGCTTTGTAGGAGCAAATCATCGATTAGAGGTTGAATCCTTGATTGTAGTAACAGGTGCATCTAAACTCATTATTTATTATAGAATTTATTCTTGTCATAAGAGTCCTTCCGCGAGGCGTTCTTAACAAGTTTCTTTGATGATTGAGCGAGATGCTTGTTAACCTTGACTTTGTAGGTTTTGTTTACACCAGAGTCTTTCGATTTGAGGTAAGCGCTTTAATGTGCGCTATGTAGGTGGAATCGCCTTATTAGAGCTATTTGGCTTAGGCTTTAAGGATGTATCGGTATTTCAGTTAGTTCGATACCTTCTTCCTTCACCATGCAGCTTCTTCATTTGTTCCTTAAGTAAAAGAAGCAATGATCATGCCATAAAGAAGCATGTGCCTTACTCTGACTATGGGCTTGCTCGGGGTTTATTTGGTTCCCCTGATGATTTTACATATGTGGCGAGCTGCTTGTGGCTGTTTTAGTTTTTTTAACAAAAACTTAGGCCTGAAATGCTTGTAGCTGTTTCAGTTTTGTAACAAAAGTTTAGCCTTAAAATGCTCGTTGCCCTTTAAGTTTTTGAGCAAAAGCCTAGATTACTCATATAGCTATGTCATCAACTGTAAAACCCTAAATTTTTTACGTAAGACTATGCTGTATATGGGCGGGTGTTCATGTAAATAGCACGTTGAATAAAAAGTCCTAATCTATAGTGATAAACCCTAGGGGTGATAGAGGACTGAAAATGAAGAACGTGGCCGAAAACGGAACTCAAATCGGAGTTATAACGAAGCGGGAAATGAAAACACCCGATGGATGCCCGAAAACGTCTTTCGAGCATATCTTGACTTAGAAAAAGAGTTACGGAGCCCATAATATATGAATTCCACGTGTTTCGACGAGAGGAATCTGAAAATATAGGTTACGCGGTCCGTGCATCATGAGGTATACCCCTGCGCGTATCGCCTAGTGCCTGTCGGGTGGAAAACAGCTGGCAGCCACTCACCATCTACGCGATACGCGCAGATGGTGCATGTGGGTTGCGCGTAGCGCGTAACACACCCCGACCAGCCTATTTAAAGGGGTGCAACCCCCCCCCTTCACTCCTTGCTCATTCCCTTTCTTTCTCTAGAACTTTTTAGAGAGAGAAACACCCTAGTTTTGTTGCGGAATCGCGCCTCGTGTGCGGTACCCTGCGTCGTGACGTTCCTTCGAGTCTCGGGCGCGCGTAGATCGCTTGGCGTGCGCCGAGGTTCTGCCCGAGTGAAGAGCGCGCGTTTGAAGATCGGTGATCGACGAGGTAATTAGTCTTTCGTTTCTCGTTAGTTTAGGACGGGAATCGGGTTGGGAACCCGATGGGAATGCGGGGTGAAGATACCTGCATAGCACGAGGGACGTGCTAGGGGAAATAGTTGCGGGATTAAACACCTGCAACTAACGGGTAGATTACCCGGTGAGGGTGCGGGTCGAATATCCGTAACCTAGGGGTATGATAGCCGTTGTGAACGGGTAACGTATCTCTGTGGATTCGTTTAGATTCCCGAGGTTCGGGATTTGGTAAGCATAGGCGGTAACGACTCGTATTCGGTCGTATGCTTTGCTAGTTAAGCCTTAGGACTTGCATAGTCTTAGGAATCGTTGTTTATAACGTTGTGATATCGCGTTATAGGTGGATTATAGCTATTGAGGTTGATTGTCGATATAGCTATTTGTGTGATTGTGAAGATATCCTTTTGGATTGATTGTTGGGATTAAATCAAGGAACGAAGATAGTTGTGAGCTTGTTGAGGTGAGTTCATACATCCAAACTCTTGTGTAATTGTTTTGGTTTTGAAATGATTGTATGTTTTACAAAACTGGATGTGATGCTTACCTGTTTTTGGTTGGAAATGATTGTGAGTTTTTGTATAAACTCTTTTGGATTGGTTGTGTTCTTAAACTGTCGTTTTTGAACGGTTGGCTAGCAGTCTATGGTAAATATCGGGCAATACCACCCCAGATTATAGGGGTGACGCGGGTAAAACTTAGAAGGGTGTATGCATATATTCTGCTCCAGCGCAGACGTGCCAGACGGAGTTGTTGAGGGGTTTTATTCGTATTGTTTGGGAATATTTATCAGATGATGTTAGCATGTTTGTGAAATGTTTGTAAGTGATGGAGTTCGTGGTAACTCTTTGATCAAGGTTTTTACAAGCATTTGGATGAATGTTTTGAAATGTTTTGTAAAATGTTTTATTATGAACTCACCAGCGTAAGCTGACCCTTTCTTTTAAAACTTTTTGGCACACATCCTAGGTGCCGTGTGATGTAGGAAAGCACTATTGAGGCTAGAGCAGGTAGAGGGCTTGCGGGCTTAGAAGATAGACGCTCTAGACCTAGAATAGTTGCTAGCTTTAGTTTGTTGATGTTATGTATCAATCAATCATTTGTCATTTTGAGAACTTTGTAATTGTTGTCTGAAGTTTAATGTATGAACATCTCTAAGTTTTAAGCTGTGTGTGTATGTATGTTGTTGTTCCGCTGCGTTGCTCCTGATATCCATTCGTCACACGCGATAACCCCGGGCTCCAACCACCCGTCCTGGGACCGGGTCGGGGTCGGGGTTGTGACATCAGCCCCCAGTCATAAGTAGTCATGGCGTAGTTATGAGTGTTTATGACTCAGTATTCTTCTTAGTTCTTCAACTTCTTATTTATGAGCTACTTAAATGAGTTAGAGTTGTAACAACTGTTTAATGGTGAGAAAGCTCTCAGCCCCCAGGTCACCATAGGTAAAGGTTTGTGGAGCTTATTTCCTCATTGAAGCTGAGTCGAAGCCAATTGAAGAAGGTATGGAATGATCTTCGTTTATTTGAAGGGTATTTCATGGATATAGCTATTTAGCAGCCACCTCAGCCTAAAAGGTATGTTTCTTCTTTTTGGAGTTGCTTATTTTTGGGTAAGGTAAGCATCTGCCTTAGGCCACATGTTTGTTCCAATAAAGGATCATGTTGTGTTGGAAAGAGGTTAGTCTCATGTGGATGTTTCGACCATAGATCCGTCCATCCTTAGAAAATGCTGATTTGGTTCGTAAAGTATGGCTGAGGTGTCAAGCTTTAGTCAACACGTTCTCTGCTAAAGTTTGTCTTTAGGTGAGAGTGTAGTGAAAAATTTTTCCTAAGATGCTTTTGTTATGTCGATGTTTTAGTAGGCTACTGTAGGCATTAAGTAGGCTACTTTGTTGTTTTATCGACGTTTTTTGACGTTTTTATTTTATTGTTCTTCAAAGTGCTTTAGTACTACTAGCAAGTGTTTCATATACTTCCGTATGATGCTTCCATGTTTGCATGGTTTTACGGTTCTGAAGTCTAAATGGACTGGTAGTATCTTTGGTGGTATATGAAGTATTTCTTTACTTTGTGTCATTATGAGTAGGGTGACATAAGTGTCCTTCATGTTTCGTTGAGGTCAGACGAGGTTGAGCTCGTGGCTTGTCAGACGAGGTTGAGCTCGTGGCTTGTCAGACGGGGTTGAGCTCATGGCTTTCAAGGCCTTTGTTTATATGCTTGGGGATCTATAAGTGGATCCGCTGGTGTGGAGGTTTATTCTGGAACCTCTTCTTTTAGCTCCAGCACAGTAAGTCACAATGTTTTCTTTGAGACTGTATTACATTGCACGAAGTACGGGGATAATAGAGCTAAGCATGATCCTATAAAGGGATGTGGAGCTTTGTTTGTTGGATTCGTTTAGTGTCTTGCTTGACCAATACGTTTGTAAAGAAGTTACCATTGTGCTTTGTGGTTTGACCTATATACCAGTGGTCAATATGTAGCTTAGTAAGCGAGAAGCTTCGTGCATCGCTCCTGTGTTGTAAACCATATTGCCTTGGTGGTATCAATAGATACGTGATCGTGAGAAAGTATCACATCTTTATGAAAATATCGATGCCATTTTGCTTTAAGAATATGGCTGGCTTGAGGTCATAACGTCTCAAGAAGCTTGTAGCTGGGAGCTTGTAGTTTGTAGCTTGGAGCTGGAAGCTTGTAGCTTAGAGCTGGAAGCTTGTAGCCAGGAGCTTGAAGCTAGAAGCTTGAAGATAATGACTGAGAAGTTTCATCTTATTGTGTAGCCACTGCTATTTTTCGAAGTATATTATGATCGAAGCATTTGACTTTTGCGAATATGTGTTTGTTGCTTTTTTTTAAGATGTGAGAAGCATTGTTTATGCATGATCATTGATGCGCCAGTGTCATGCATAGGTGTTAACCATGTTTGCTTCTTTGGTCGTGATTCTGTTTAAGGCTTCTTTGCATCTTAACTTCCCTAAGGTGTAAGCCATGTTTGTTTCTTTGCTCTCACGAGTCATTAATGACAAGGAAAGAAACGTTTATGGATTTTTTTTCTTTTATGGCTTCTGAGCTTTGCTTCACGGGGAAGCTATCAGCTCGTTTGGAAGCTTGTTTACTTGTTAGAAGGATGCTTCTGTTGGAATCTTTGACCGCGCATGTTCTTCGAACAACGTTTTTGAAGTTGTGTATATTTATCCTTTTAGTGGTTCTATTGTAGGATAACCCTTTAATATTTCTATGAGGCTTCAAAGATCTCTTATACTCGTATCTTGGTGTAAGATGTTGACTTTCTTCTTATGTAGCTTCTTTTGAGCGAAGTTCGTTAAGAAGCTTATGCTTCGATTACCAAAGGATGCGTATTCGAACTAGATTTGTGTCGAGCATGTTAATGCGTGGCAATATTTGACATTGGTTCATTTCTTTTTTCCAACTGCTCTTGTAAACATGTGCAGGTAGTCTTCCGAGTTATTATTTTCACTTGCTTCCGTTTGGAGCAAGTCCGGTGATGTTTTAAACGAAAAAGGATCCTTGGACAAAAATCTGGATTTTGATTTGTCAGTCACATTCAGGGATATTTCCACCCTTCTTTGGACTTTTCCGAAGGATTTTATGGTGAGATTTGATTTGAGCGAAAAGTGGGAAGTGTCTTAGACGGAGCCTTCCACATTCACTGGTGATGTGTATCTCATCGCTTCTTGACATCGTTGTTGTCGTATGGATTATAAGGTTTGCTATTGGGTTAGAGAAGCTTGATAGAGACCCTAACTTGCACAAGTGGTGTTACTTGTTTAAGTCTTTATCATGAGCAAGCACGACTCGCTTCTTTGGAGCATCACTCATGTACATGGTTTTTATCAACCGACTTTGTTTCATCAAGAGGTTTCGTATGCCATGTGTTGATATGAGTTTATTCATAGCTTAAGACATGTGTCGCCTTTGTATAAATGTTCAAAAACAAATATGGCTTTGTCTGTGTAAAGTAAGTACGTTTAAGATACTAGAGACATGTTTTTGTAGTTGTTCTCTAAGTATGGGTTAGTTATTCACTTCATGCCTTTTTAGGACTACTCGTTTGTCTGCTTTTAGCTAGTGTAACACATACTTTTACCTTTATTATGTAGGTTAAAGTCACATATTGGAAGAGAGTTTTTCTTCTCTGGTGATCTCTTCAAAGAATCAATGTTTTTGACAATGTATATTGGTTTTCAGACCGTTACATATTTTGGATACCGTAGCAAGATGCTTATGAGTTTATGAGCTGAGAAGCTAATGTGTGTGGCTTCCGGGCTTCTCACTTTTTTTTTATCGTTGCCATTTGAATAATCTTATTTGCATGATAGCATTGGTCCATCATAGATATTAATCCTTGTAACTTTCCTTTGGAAGATGATTTTATAACATTTTATTGTTGGAGCTTCTTTGCTTTTCGGTTTGTTGACAACCTGATTACCAAGTAGCTGGGAGTAAGAACCTATCGGCTGAAGCAAGGAGCTGTCAGCCGAAAGCAAGAGGCTGTCAACTGGAAGCAAGAAGCTGTTAGTTGGAAGTTGTCAGCTGGAAGCAAGAAGCTGTTAGCTGGAAGCTGTTAGATGGAAGCAAGAAGCTGTCATCTGTATTTTCACATAGATAGAACACCTACTTACGTTACCTATTTCGGTTAACGGTGTTTATCGTGCGTCTGATTGAAACTAAAGTAAAGTTGCTAAATGTTTCGCTTCTCGGCTTGTAGGTCACCTATCAACGGTGTTATAGTACTTGCTTCATGACCGTATTCATAGATGTCGGTTGCGTTTGGTGCTTTACTTTGTTACTGTCACAACCCCAACACGGCGGACGGTCTCAGGTGCCCGGGGGTTATCGCGTGTGACGGATGGATATCAGGAGCAACGCAGCGGAATCAACAAACATACATACACACAGCTTAAAACTTAAAGTTGTGCATACATTAAACTTCATATATACAATACATTGATTACAAAACGACAATTGTTTGTTTGATACATAACATTAACAAACTAAAGCTAGCAACTATTCTAGGTCCAGAGCGTCTATCTTCTAAGCCCGCAAGCCCTCTACCTGCTCTAGCCTCAACAGTGCTTTCCTGCATCACACGGCACCTAGGATGTGTGCCAAAAAGTTTAAAAGAAAGGGTCAGCTTACGCTGGTGAGTTCATAATAAAACATTTCAAAACATTCAACCAAATGCTTGTAAAAACCTTGATCAACGAGTTACCAAGCTCCATTGATCAAAGAGTTACCACGAACTCCATCACTTACAAACATTTCACAAACATGCTAGTATCATCTGATAAATATTCCCAGACAATACGAATAAAACCCCTCAACAACTCCGTCTGGCACGTCTGCGCTGGAGCATATACCCTTCTAAGTTTTACCCGCGTCACCCCTATAATCTGGAGTGGTATTGCCCGATATTTACCATAGATTGCTAGCCAACAGTTAAAAAACAACAGTTTAAGAACACAACCAATCCCAAAAGAGTTTATACAAAAACTCACAATCATTTCCAACAAATACAGGTTTAAGCATCACATCCAGTTTTGTAAAACATCATTTCAAAACCAAAACAGTTACACAAGAGTTTGGATGTATGAACTCACTTTAACAAGATCACAACAAGCTCACAACTAGCTTCGTTCCTTGATCTAATCCCAACAATCAATCCAAATGACTATCTTCACAATCAACACAAATAGCTATAATCCACCTATAACGTGACATCACAACGCTATAAATAACGATTCCTAAGACTATGTAAGTCCTAGGGCATAACTAGCGAAGCATACGACTAGACACGAGTCGTTGCCATCTACGCTTACCAAATCCCGAACCTCGGGAATCTAAATGAATCCTACAGAGATATGTTACCCGTACACAACGGATATCATACCCCTAGGGTACGGATATTCAACCCGCACCCTCCCCGGGTAATCTACCCGTTAGTTGCGGGTGTTTAATCCTGCAACCATTTCCCCTAGCACGTCCCTCGTGCTACGCGGGTATCTTCACCCCGCATTCCCATCGGGTTCCCAACCCGATTCCCGTCCTAAACTAATCGAGAATGAAAGACCATTACCTCGTCGATCACCGATCTTCAATCGCGCAACACCTTGACGATCACCGTTCTTCACTCGGGCAGAACCTCCACGCACGCCAAGCGATCTACACGCGCCCAAGACTCGAAGGAACGTCACGACGCAGGAAGGTACCGCACTCGAGGCGCAATTCCGCAACAAAATTAACTGGTTTCTCTCTCTAAAAAGTTCTAGAGAGAGAGAGGTGTGAGCACAAGTGAAGGGGGGTTGCACCCCTTTAAATAGGCTGTCTGGGCCCTCCCAGGCGATACGCGCAACCCACATGCACCATCTGCGCGTATCGCGTAGATGGTGAGTGGCTGCCAGCTGTTTTCCACCCGACAGCTCCTACGCGATACGCGCAGGGGACTACCCCTTGATGCGCGGATCGCCTAACCCCCAAAATCAGATTCCTCTCTTCGAAACACGTGGAATTCATATATTATGGGCTCCGTAACTCTTCTTCTAAGTCAAGATATGCTCGAAAGAAGTTTTCGGGCATTCCTCGGGTATTTTCGCATTTCCCGCTTCGTTATAACTCCGATTTGAGTTCCGTTTTCGCCCACGTTCTTCATTCTAAGTCCTCTATCACCCCTAGGGTTTATCACTATAGATTAAGACTTTTTATTCAACATGCTATTTACATGAACACCCGCTCATTATCGACATATACTTACGTCAAAATTTAGGGTTTTACAGTTACCTTGCTAGTTAATTTATCCAGTTCACTTATACTTGTTGAAGATGTGTTAAGGCTACAAAAAATAGGAAGGTTGTACATCTTTAAAGTTGTAGTGAACAGGAAGCTTGTAAAGTTGTAACAATTATGAAGCATTTATAGCTGAATATGAAGCTTGTTTAGGTTCAACTGAAAGTAAGCTTGTTTATTACAAGTAAGGTTGTTTATATATGCTAAAAAAATTACAAGGTTGGAGTGAGCCGTAGGCTCGTTGATCCAGGCTGAATAGTTGTACAGTTGTTTATGAGTAGCAAGCTCGTGTACCTAGGTTGAGTAGCTGTAAAGCTTTTATGAACAGTAAGCTCGTATACCCAGGTTGAGCATCTGTAAAGAAGCTGTGAACGGAAGTAAGCTTGTGCATCCAGGTTGAGCAGTTGTCATGCTGTAGCTGTCATATTTTTTCTTTATGAAGACATACTTTTCTACTTTCAAAAGTGTGTATCAAGGTAACACAAAAGTGATGTCTTACTTTAAATTTCTTGTTTTCTTTCAACAAAACTTCATGGATTTGTCAGTAGCAAAAGAAACACATGAATCAAAACATTCAACATTTTTGCTTGACTTTTATTATGTAAATATCATGCAGGTTTATATGGTACACTATGTTTAACAACTTGTACATAGTTGATTATTATTTTGTCATTCTAGTGAGCACTACATAATGTTTTATACATATGTGGTAAAAATGTGACCACATGTAATAATAATAATAAAGAGTATATCTCTTATGTTTTTATCATAAAATGAGTTTTGTTGATGATATACGGTTTTATATGTGTGTTTTTTGCAAGTAGTTAACATGTACTACTGAAATGAAGATAATCGAGATATTTTTACAGATAGTTGACATGCTTGAGTAAATATGAACTTTTTGTACAAAAAACATGTTCCTAGTTACCGTAGTGTGTTAGAAGGCGTAGACGTTTACCTAGTTTTTTCAGGAGGTGGGTCTATCATGTCGATGAAAAATAACACATCTTTCTTTGATGATGACCTTGTTGCCTTCGTAGGAGATGAATATCTTAAAGATTGTAGATCTTGTAATGACGGTTCGACCAAAGGTCCGTCCGCTGCTGCCTGCTGAAGCACTACAACCAACCCCTTTAGCCGAAGTATGGCTAGAAACCGACTAGAAACCGTCTTCCTCGACCATAAAAAGAGATTACTTAGGAACAATGGCTGAAACTACCGGAAAATTGTTCTAAGTAGCGCAGCCCCACGGTGGGCGCCACTTGTTGCTACAACAAGAATATGGCGAGGATGGTAGTGACGATGTTCTAAGGTCCATGGTATTGTTCGGTTATAGATCCAAGTGTTTAAGATTGGAGAATGTTAAGAGAAGAGAGGAGTTAGGGTGTGTGTGTGTTTTTAGAGTGGAGTGCAAGAGCCAATGTGAATGAATGTGTCTTTGTCTTCAGATTGCAGCAATATATATACACAAGATATTGTGTATTGCCCAAGAAAATCTGAATCAAATCTGAAAGGTTCAGGAGCTCCTGGCTCGAGGCTGCCCCTCGACCAATGCACCTTCCATTCTTGGCAGCCTGCAGCACCTCAGGGTTGAATAGTAGAATATGTTTTTAGCCATTTCCGTGTAAGGGCTTTTCCCTTGCATTAATTGTGTTCAGTTTGTTTTTCCCATGATATCTTTTGAAGATATTATGGGATATGTTTGAATGTTTGTTGTGGAAGCAAATGCCAGACTACTGTAGCGCTACTGTTCACGTACCAGACTCCTGCCTGCTGGCTTCTGGCTACCCAACCATGTGGTCATTTGACCTACGTCATCAGGTACTATTGGATCAACTGTGGGTAGAATCTCTGGTCCTGTTAATGCCACTAGGTTACCATTATTGCCTACACCTCCTCCTAGTTCTAAGATAACTAAGAGATTAACTTCTAAAGAGGTGGAAGAAAAGAGAAATAAAGGGGAGTGTTTTTGGTGTTCAGAGAAATTTACTCCTACACATAAATGCAAGAATAGGCAAATGTATATAATTGAGTTGGCTGATGAAGAGGAACCTTCGGTAGAGGTTCATATTGATGCAGAACCTGAGGAACCTCATATTTCTATTCATGCTTTAACTGGTATTCCTTCATATTCTACAATGCAAATCACAGGTACTATGGGTACAAGGACCTTGCATATATTGGTGGTTTCAGGATCTACTCACAACTTTATTGATGAGAAGTTGTTAAAGAAACTTAATTGCCCTATGACTTCAGTCAAAGCTATGAAAGTCACTGTTGCTAATGGTAACCAGTAAAGCTGTGCACAAATGTGTAAAGACTTTAGTTGGATGATGCAGGGCATTTGGTTTAAGGCTGATGTCTTAGCCATACCCCTAGAAAATTATGAAATGGTATTGGGAATTCAATGTTTATCTCCTTTAGGGGATATTACTTGGAATTTTGCGAACATGACTGCAATTTCAGGTGAATAATATTTCTTATGTTCTAAAGGGAATTGAAAGTAACAAGGTGAGTCTTTGTTCCATGGAGAAGCTGACTGAATGGTTACATAAATCTGATGGGGTAGTATAATCTCAATTATTTGGATTGCACTTGGTTTCTCAAGAGGATGAGACTCCACATGGTTCTAAGGTAGGGCAGGTGGTTCCTAATGAGGCATTGGATAAACTGTTGGATACTTATGCTGATGTATTTGCAGTGCCTACAACCCTACCACCAGCTAGGTCTTGTGACCATACTATAGTTCTCAAAGAGGGTACCTCTCCTATTAGCCTTAAACCCTACAGATATCAATCAATTCAGAAAGATGTCACTGAAAAGATGACCCAAGAACTGTTGGATTCTGGGGTAATCCGTAACAGTCAAAGTGCTTTTGCAGCTCCGGTTGTCTTGGTCAAGAAAAAAGATTCTTCTTGGCGTATGTGTGTTGATTATAGGCGACTTAATGAGGCAACAGTGAAGAATAAATTTCCTATTCCTTTTATAGATGAATTACTAGAGGAATTGGGTGGGGCTACAGTTTTTTCAAAACTAGACCTAAGGTCTGGTTACCATCAAATACGCATGCTACCAACTGATGTGCATAAAACTGCTTTTAGGACTCACCAGGGATTATTCGAGTTTTTAGTGATGCCTTTTGGCCTCACAAATGCACCTGCAACCTTCCAATCTCTTATGAATACTACCTTTAAAGCATTATTGAGAAAAGGGGTATTGGTTTTTTTCAATGACATTTTGATCTATAGCAGGTCTATGTCTCAACATTTAAGTGATTTACAACAAGTGTTGGATATCATGAGGCACCAAAAATTATTTTCCAAAAGAACCAAGTGTGTGTTTGGTGGACAATCAGTGGAATACTTGGGCCATGTCATAACTTCTCTTGGGGTTTTAACCGATCCTAATAAGATTGATGCAATTGTGCAATGGCCAACTCCAATCAATGTGAAACAGTTGAGGGGTTTTTTTAGGATTGACTGGTTATTACAGAAGGTTTATTCGATCATTTGGTGTTATTGCTAAGCCTTTAACTGAGCTTTTAAAGAAGGATGTTTTTTCTTGGCCACCTACAGCACAGTTATCTTTTGACCAACTCAAAGTGGCCCTAACTACAGCTTCTGTTTTGGCATTACCAGACTTATCTCAACCTTTCATTGTGGAGACTGATGCTTGTACACGGGGAATTGGTGTTGTTCTTATGCAAAATAAACACCCTTTGGCTTTTATTAGTAAAGCTTTGTCTACAAGACAGCAAACACTTTCTGTTTATGAGAAAGAACTATTGGCTATTATTTTAGCAACAAAGCAATGGCATTACTATCTTATTTCTGGTCATTTTATCATCCGAACTGACCAGAAAAGCCTCAAACATCCTATTGAACAGAAAGTTACTACTCCACTTCAACATTCTTGGCTAGTAAAGCTTATGGCTTATGATTTTGAGATTCATTACAAGAAAGGTTGTGAAAATGTTGCTGCTGAATCCTTGTCTCGTCTACAAGGTGCCACTTCTTTTACTTGCACATTGTTAACCTCTTAATCCTTGTTCTTATCAAGAATTCAGCAGTCATGGCAAGATGATATTAATGTAGCTTAATTATTCACCCAGCTGCAGCAAGGGGGGTCTAAACCAAATTATATTTGGGATGGTGCAGTGTTAAAACGGAAATTTAAATTGGTGGTGGGTAATAACTCTCAGCTCAGGCATGACATTATTAAAGAATGTCATCAATCAGCCATGGGTGGCCATTCTGGTATTCATGCTACTCATCAAAGGCTGAAAAGCATGTTTTATTGGAAAGGGCAATCCAAAGATGTACGGCAATTTGTAAGGCATTGTCAGGTGTGCCAACAAGTCAAAACTGAGATTGTTGCTTCTCCTGGTCTGTTGCAACCTTTGCCCATTCCTTTGTATGTCTTTGCTGATATCAGCATGGATTTTATTACTGGTCTACCAAAATCCAGGGGAAAAGAGGTCATCTTTGTAGTGGTTGATAGCTTAACTAAATATGCTCATTTTATGGCCTTGTCTCACCCATTCTCAGCTGCTACAGTTGCCCAAGCCTTCATTGATAATGTGTACAAGCTTCATGGGTGGCCTTCAACCATTATTTCTGACAGGGACACTATTTTCTTAAGTGCTTTCTGGCAGGAGTTTACTAGATTACAAGGCATTTCTGTTAACATGTCTACTGCATACCATCCTCAGTCAGACGGTCAAATAGAGGTGGTGAATAGGTGTGTTGAACAATATTTGAGGGCTATGACTTTGGGTCGACCCACTTCTTGGGAAAGGTGGCTTTCCTTAGCTGAATTTTGGTATAATACCAACTTCCATTCAGCTACCCAAACTACTCTCGTCATGGCTTTATATGGATATGCTCTTCCTCTACATGTTCCTTATGTTCCAAGAGACTTAAGTGTGGCTTCCATTGATGAGGATATGTGTGCTCGCGAATCTATCATTAAGTTATTAAAGACAGCTCTGAATACTGCTCGTAATAAGATGAAACAATTAGCTGATCTTCACAGATCTGATAGATCATTTGCAGCAGGTGATTGGGTTTATTTGAGGCTACTCCCTTATGTCCAGTCTTCTATTAGAGTTGCTCCTTACTCTAAGTTGTCTCAAAAATACTATGGTCCTTACCTGATTCTTGAAAAGATTGGTAATGTGGCTTATCATTTGGACTTGCCTCCTGCTGCTCAGATTCATGGTGTTTTTCATGTTTCTCTTCTTAAGAAAGCCACTGGGCCAACTCCAAATCCTACTGTGGTACCCACTCTACCTCGCTTCCAGTGTCAACCTTTCAAGATATTGGATTCTAGGAAAATTCGTCAAAGGAATTGTTGGTCCATCTTGATCGAGATTTCAGTGCTATAATGATTTGTAACAACAAAACACACTTTGATTAAGAGAAACAAAAGTCCAATATAACCCAATACACAATAACAATATCAAAATCACACAACAAGAGGTAAATATGCTACAAAGATAGATAATATATGCTCCTAGCACCTCCTGGTTACACACACACGATTCTAGAGTTTGGATAAGATTTTGCCAAAAGTTTCATTGCCATGAGATAAGGTTACAATATATAACAGCTGTAGGTTCGCTGATAGATTCGCTGACAGCGAATCTATCAAGCGAATCATATAGCTTCGCCGGGCACAATCAGGTTCGCCCGGTCGACAAAAACAGAAAAACTTTACTGTGCTACGGGCGAATCTATAGATTCGCCCGTAGGTTCGCTAATACCAAAACTATATAAAATACATACAAAAGATATAACACCGACATGCCGGTGATTCCGACCTATACATGACTATCAATACTCCCCCTAGGTTCGACCTCACCCGGGGAAGTCTTCTGTTTTAGCTCCGTCTTTTTCGGCTTCATAAGTTCTCAATGTACGCTCCTGCCCTTGCTTCAATCCCTGCCAATGGATTTGTTACATCTTCAGAACCTGCCTCTTCATCTTCACTAAACACCAACATTGACTCCACAAACTCAGCTTCGGCGACATCAGTATCAGGCATATCAAGAACAATCGTTTCCGCCTGAACTTCTTCAGTATGCTCCTCGCCGCCCACATCCAAATCAACAACCTCAACAGGTTTCTCGAACCTCTTCTCAATCGATTCATCAAGTTGTCTGGATAAGTCATCAATATCCATGTTCTGATCATCAGTCATCCGCAACCTTTCGTTTACCTTCCTTAACTCAGCACGTATACCTCGGGCTTTGTTTGTGACTTTCACGAACAAGTTCGCTTCAGTCCTCGTATCATCTCATGCCCCGTGCTTAATTTGGTTCTCACATAATACCTTCAAATCTTCGTCACAGAACGAGAAAACCTCCATTGGATCAAACAGACGAATCTCTGGACGATCTTCCCATTTAAGTCTGATCACTGCTTCACCCGTACCATTATCATAGAACCATTTCAGAAAGTCTTGCAGTCTGGGTGGCTGTGTATCCGGAACCCTAACCCGCGTCATGATCTTAGGGGCTTCAATCTTTAATACAACCTTTCCCTTCCAAGAAACCCAGTGCCTATCCTTCTTCTGTCTCATTCGCTTCGGCTTCTGGTACCCAAAATCAATGAAATTATTCTGAGCAGCCTCTCTAATCGTAACTTCAAAGGCACAGGCTCTCCCACTGTCCTCTTTTCCCAACAGAGGTAGTTCAGCTAACCTTCGCAGATCCCACCGAGGCAAGGTGGCAAAATGCTTCCTGTTTCTGATATAACAGACATCTCCTCCCCTTCTTTTAATCATGTACGCATCTACAAGACTGTTATACTTCCATGCAATCACCTGCCTATCCAATTCAGAAGTGTTTGGCTCATCGAGATGTTGAAAGATGGGAACTTCTGGAACAACCTCTACATCTTTCTTGAACCACTCAGATTTGTCTAGCTCAATATGTTCAAACTGATAGCTCACATCCTTTTCTTCAACTTTATACATCTCAGGTTCATTCTCCAAATCTTCCTCACTATCAGCATTTACATCAGCCTCCGGTTCAGTACTAACAATGACTTCGGGCCCAGTAAACACATCCAGATTTATCCCCATATCTTCATCAAACAGTTCTTCAGCAGTTTTACCTCTATCCTTGTCCCCAAACTCACATTGCATTAACGGATACTTTGCAGCATCCGTTAAGCTTTTCAGTTCCAACTCAGACATAGCCGGATCTGACCCATCCTTTTCCTTCAAACTATTTAGCTCCTTGAATATTCTGACTATCAAGCACTGTTGATCCCTCATCATTCGACCCATTTCAAAAATAACCGTTGATTTCTCAGCATCCTTCGTCTCCAAATCAGCATATATATCCTTCAAATCCCCCAATTCAGCCTTTAAACTAACTATTTCACCCATTAGCTCACTAACGGTCTCAGCAGATTTACCCGATTCATCATGCTTCGCTTTCTTTGCAGCTTCAGTGGGTGCATCAGATTTTTTCTTCGTTCTATTCTCCCTACCTGCATCAATCTCAGCCTGAACCTCATCAATCTCTCGATCCAGTGAATAATCTGTGTCTTTGGCGTACTGCTTCCTTTTTCTCACTTTCTTCTCAACCACTTCAATGTTCTCACCACCCCTTTTTCTATCAATTTCCATCAACCTTTGAATATGTACCCATCTATCAGCAGGGTACATGTTTTCCCATAAGTACGCTGTCCTACCCACACAATCAGATCTCACCGATTTGCAGTCTCCAAATATTCTTGAATGCATCGTCCAGATGTTCAGCACCTCACCAACGACAGGCAGATTTGGCAGTTTGTCATTCAGAATCATCTGGATAAATCTGGGATACATCAACCATTTACCCGCCTTCGTAGCATGAATGTTTTCGAGCATATAGTTGTAGATGAGCTTTGGAAGATTCGCCTTCTGCCCTCGACAAAATAACATCATAGTCCGAGCCCAATCCAGATTTAATCCATCAGTACCTCCTTTCCTATGATCCAAGCACATAATAAAGACGTGTACAATATATCTCCATTCTTGGATCAGATAGGATTTCACAAACTCCATCTTCTTCTCCCCCGGCATAGGACCTTCATAACCAGCAGTCCTAAATGCCCCGTAAACCTCTTCAGCAGTCATACAAACCTCCTCACCTACATCGTCCTCTAACCTCAAAATCCTGGCCACGTCAGCTTCGGTAAACTCTAAGTCAACCCCATTAATCTTGGCACAGATTCGTGATGGCTGCACAGACACATTCATCACAGCAGTTCTCCAGAAGTCTCTTATGTGCAACTCATAGATGGTTGGTGAATGGGAGATAGCGTGATGAATATGGGACGATTTCAACCATCTAATACAATCTCTGTACCCACCCGCTTTTTCGTGATTCTCGTCCAGTAAAGCACACATATTATGCTTTCTTTCAAAAAATAACGTGGACATCGTGCCTGAAAAATAAACGGAAATTGATTAGACACAAAGTTTTTGAAACAGTCAATAGATTCGCTAGCATAATTAGGTTCGCTGCACGGGCGAACCTGAGATTTGACACCAGACCTATAAATTCGCTGACATGAAAAATCAGTCATTTGATCGAGCGAATGTATAGGTTCGCTAAAAACAGTCGGGCGAATCTATGTTGATGCACGGGCGGCATAACATCATAGGTTCGCTCGAGGTTTTGAACTTTCGTTCAGATTCGCCAGACAAACACATAGGTTCGCTGAAAACCCTAGTTTTTGAAAAACGGCCAAATCTCAGTCAAAACACCATAATCAAGCAAACAAAGCAACAATCAAGCAATCTAATCATCAAACGAGGATATTACGATGTAAATTTCTAACTAATAACACAAATCAATCATTAGATGCAGATAATATCACAGATCGATGGATTTAAGAAGTCTAAAGTACGATTGATGAGATGAAACATTGATTAAGATGAAGTCGATGACATACCAGATGAATCAAAGTCAGTTTAATGTGAAAAAGACGGTTGGTGAGTGAGAATCGAACGTGCGACTGTTTTGAAATAAAATATGGCTACAGTAATAGTGACAACGAACTTTGTGAAAGGTTTCGCTGTTACTACATATATATACAGTCACAGGTTCGCTGGCAAAAACACTAGCGAACTTCAGATTCGCCTGAGACCAAAAGTCAAGAGAAGACACGGCGACGTGAAGAGGTTCCGGGCGAACCTGTAGGTTCGCTAGTAGATTCGGTGGGACTCAAAACAAGAAAAAATTAAAATATTTTTGGTTTTTCTCAAATTTTAAATTCTTTGTAAATCCACGAAAACGCCCCACGAATTCAACGCTCCGAATATAAAAACATTAACCTGAATTTTAAAGATATAAAATAATAATTATAATAGAAAAATAAAATAAAATAAAGTGAAAGAAAAAGCTAGAAATTAAAACTAAAGAAGGATATCTATTTTTCATGACGTTTTACGAGCAGAATCCGGAAAATAATAGATTGGCGGGATTGCAGATATGTTTGTCCATTTAAACCCATGCCTTAGTCCTTTCAACAAGAGATCAGCAGCTTCTTTTATCATGTTTTTGGTTTGATTGAAGAAGCTCAGACAACTCGGTCCCCACAGACATCTAGGTAAAAAGAACAAGTTCTGTCATCAGTGTTGGGTTTTAACAAGTTATCAAAGTGTATATAAATCATATTTATATAAAAACGCAGCGGATGAAATATTTAAACAACTTGTTACCATATTAAAATCTTTTAATATCAAAACCCAAAACCCGGATCCAAAAACAATATGCATACAATCAAAACTAAAACCAACAACATGTGAAGATGTTTATACCTTTCAAGAGGAATATGAAGGAGAATGTGTTGGTTTGAATGACTAATCTCCAAAGTAGAAGATCCTCAAGCTTGTATACCCTTAAGCCTCCAACAAACACCACTTTTGCTAGGATTTTAACACTTGAAAATCTCCCCTTTCTTGCTCTTTTCTCTTGGCCGAAATTATGGAGAAGAAAAAGAAGAGAGAGAGATATTTTGTATGTGCACTTGTGTGTTTATATGGAGAAAGATTGTGTCTTCCAAAAAACAAGAGGTTGTGTGTTTTACACACTATATCTTTTGCATGCCTTGAAGATATCAAAACCAAAAAAGAGACAAGGGGTGGTAGGGGGGCGGCCATGTGGGTCCCACCCTAAAATTATATGTTTTTTTTTTGTTAATATCTTTCTCTCTTTATTTATTTAAAACAATGTGTAGCAAAACATATCTTGTAAATGTTATTTAAACAACTTTAAATAACATTGTAGAAGATTCTTTCTTTCATAATATAAATCATCCATATGATTTATTTTTAACATAAGTGCAAATATCTAGAAACCCAATTTCTAAATATTCTAAGTGTTGATATTTATTTTAGATCATGTTATAAAATAAATATCCCGGTGTTTGTCTAGCTTGTCATTGGGTATGACCCGATTTGGATCATAACGTACTAGCCACATCAATTATAATATGTGTCTTGGGCACACACTAATTCCAACAATCTCCCACTTGCACAAGATACATAGAACATTGATGCAAGTAGTAAATACCGCCTAACAACGGTTTACTACCCCTAATACGTATGACGAAGTGCCATTCAATAACATCATCCCCTTCAAGTTCCTTACTTGAAATGATTTAGGTGAATTAATCATTTATCCTTTTGTCACAGATGTCATGTCAAATCCAGAGACACAGAGTGATCATTCTCTGTAGATTTAACTTTGCAGGCCTTAGACATCTTACTCTCAACGAATAAGAGGGACAAATCCCATTTGATTTCATACGTCTCTCACAATCACCTTGCATTACACTTGAGATTAGCCTTATGTACTGTCATGTTTCAGAGCAGCGAAGAACTAAGTCAAAGTATAATACTTGGTGAATATCAAGACCCAATATGTATCTCAGGTCAGAGGATACTATGATATTCGCCTTTACTCAAATTTACTTATGATCAATCACAAAGATTCCATGTTGTAATATTTGAGGGCGGGTCAGTCCAATATTTATATCCCATAAATATTTATGAACCTTGGTAGCAAACCCTTGCTTTATATATCCATCCCTTATGAATGTTCACCAAACCAAGTTCATAATAGTCTTACTTTCATATTTGTTCCCACAAATATGATCGACTACGGACATTTAGAATAATTAATTTATTCATGGATTTAAACATGCTAAAATGGAACATAACTCAAAATGTCATAATCATAAACCATAATCATATGAATGAGTCATAATAATAATTGTTCCGATATCCAAATACAAAATAGATCAAATCCAGTCACTAGAATATCGAAGTCCTAAGGCACAAGTATGAGTCTCATGTTTTGGCCTTTCAAGGAGCTTCGTGAGTGGATCCGCAATGTTTTGATCAGTGTGAACTTTGCGAATACATATCTTTCCCTTTTCAACTTCATCCCTTATGTAGTTGAATCTCCGCTCAATATGCCTCGTCTTTTGATGTGCACGAGGTTCCTTGATTTGAGCAATCGCACCTTCGTTGTCACAAAAGATCTCTATGGGGTCCTGAATGGTACGGACTACCCCTAGATCAGCAATGAACATCTTTATCCATGCAGCTTCTTGAGCTGCTATTGAGGCGGCGATGTATTCAGATTCCGTGGTGGATAATGCCACCACATCTTGTTTTGAGCTCTTCCACGAGATGGCTCCACCATTCAAAACGAAAACATATCCCGACTGTGATCGAGAATCATCTCGATCGGTTTGGAAACTCGCATCCGTGTAACCTTTTACAACGAGCTCATCTTCACCAGAACCATATACCAGAAACATATCCTTAGTGCGTCTAAGGTATTTCAATATATTCTTGACAGCCATCCAATGACTATCACCAGGGTTCTGTTGGTATCTACTTGTCATGCTCAAGGCGCATGACACGTCCGGTCTAGTGCATATCATTGCATACATGATGGATCCTATAGCTGACGCATATGGGACTCCTTTCATTCTTTCTTGCTCATCCTTTGAGCTTGGACATTGAGATGTATTCAATATCGTTCCTCTTGGAATAGGTACCAAACCTTTCTTAGAGTTTTCCATCTTGAACCTTTTCAAGATTTTATCAATATATGCACTTTGATTTAAACCTATCAACCGTCTTGATCTATCTCTATAGATCTTTATTCCCAGAATATAGGCGGCTTCACCAAGATCTTTAATGGAAAAACAACTCCCAAGCCAGGCTTTAACACCTTCCATGGTTGGAATGTCATTTCCAAATAGAAGTATGTCATCGACATACAATACTAAGAAAGTGATGATGCTCCCACTAGCTTTCTTATATACACAAGCTTCATCAGCATTTTTGATGAATCCAAATTTCTTAACTTCTTCATCAAAACGGCGATTCCAACTTCTAGATGCTTGTTTCAATCCGTAGATTGATTTCTTCAACTTGCATACCTTGTTAGGATGTTGTGGATCGACAAAACCTTCAGGCTGAACCATATAGACATCCTCTTCAAGATGTCCATTTAGAAAAGCGGTTTTGACGTCCATTTGCCAAATCTCATAATCATAGTGTGCAGCTATGGCAAACAATATCCTAATCGACTTTAGCATTGCAACAGGCGAGAAAGTCTCATCATAATCAACCCCTTGAGTTTGAGTGAAACCTTTTGCTACAAGTCGAGCCTTATAAGTATCCAAGTTTCCATGCATATCTGTTTTCTTCTTGAAAACCCACTTACTTCCAACTGGTTAGGTGGTTGTACAACCAAATCCCGTACTTGGTTGTCATGCATGGATTGCATCTCTACGTTCATGGCTTCAAGCCATTTGTCACAATCAGATCGTGACATTGCATCATGGTAAGTGATAGGTTCATCGGAATCTACCACATAGCATCCATCCATGAAAAACCCATATCTTTCAGGTGGATGACTAATTCTACCAGATCTGCGAACGTTTTGTGTGTCTTGATCAATCATTTGATCATCTTCAACAACCTCTTGTTGATTGCTAGTGTCAACCAAGCGTGTATCGATTTGTTGTTCTAGATCCTCCTCGAGTTCCACGGCTCTTGTAGTTTCTTCCATAAGAAACTTAGTTTCCAAGAACTCGGCCTTCAGAGCAATAAAGACCTTTTGCTCGTCTGGGTTGTAGAAATAATATCCCATAGAATCTTTGGGATATCCTACAAAGATACACTTAGTGGATCGGCTTTCTAATTTGTTTTGGTTGTTCTGCTTAACATAAGCTTCACAACCCCATACCTTTAAATAGTTTAGTGATGGAACCCTTCCATGCCATATTTCAAAAGGTATCTTGTCCACTTTCTTGGTTGGGACCATATTCAGAATACGGGCCGCGGAAAGTAACGCGAAACCCCAAAATGATAAAGGTAATGTGTTTCTAGCCATCATTGATCGAACCATATCTAGTAGAGTTCGATTCCTCCTTTCAGATACACCGTTATGTTGCGGTGTTCCGGGTGGAGTAAGTTGTGAGATAATCCCACAACTTCTAAGATGATCTAGAAACTTATCATTAAGGTATTCACCTCCTCTATCGGATTGAAGCACTTTGATTGTTTTGTTGAGTTGATTTTGTACTTCATTTTGGAAGACTTTGAACACTTCAAAGGCCTCATCTTTGTGCTTTAAGAGAAACACATACCCATAGCGACTATAATCGTCGGTAAAGGTAATGAAGTATCTTTCACCATTCCTTGTCATTGTCTTAAAAGGACCACATACATCCGTATGTATGATACCTAATAAATCTTTCGCCCTTTCATTAGTTCCACTAAAGGGCTTCTTGTCATCTTTCCCAATAAACAAGATTCACATTTGTCAAATGAATCATCACTTGATTTCAAAAGACCATTCTTTTGAAGTGTATTAATGCGTCCTTTGCTTATGTGACCAAGACGACAATGCCAAATGAAAGTTTTACTCAAATCTAATTTGAGTTTCTTGGTGTATGATTGGTACAACATATTATCAAAGGATGTGTTATCATGAACCAATTCATAAATGCCATTATAAGGTAAAGCTTTAAAATAAAAGATACCATTCAAAGATACATCAATAGCATTGTTCACAAAATTAAAATCATAACCAAATTGTCTTAACAATGAAACGGAGATGATGTTCCTAGTTAAACTAGGAGCATACAAAATATCATGCAAAATAACTTCCAAACCACTTGGAAGTTTCAAAACAAAATCTCCTTTTGCTTCAACTTGAACTTGAGCTCCATTGCCCATGTAGAGACTAATGTCTCCCTTCTTCAAGTTCTTACTTCTTTTGAACCCCTGCAATAAATTGCAAATATGAGTTCCACATCCGGTATCTAATACCCATGTGTTATGAGAAGTAATATTAAGATCAATTTGGATCATGAAGGTTGTACCTGATGCTTGTCCGGCATCCCTCTTTTCTTTCAACTCTTTGAGATAGGTTGGACAATTTCTTAACCAATGTCCTACCTCACCACAATGAAAACATGGATCACTCTTTTGCTTCTTCTCTTTTGGTTTAAATGGTTCCGCTTTTGCCTTTCCCTTCCATTTGCCTTTCACATTGACGTGCCCCTTGCCCTTAGCAACCTTTGCTTTAGGTTCCGGGTGATGCCTCTTCTTACTTCCGCCTTCATTAATTTGGAGAACCGGTAAAACCTTCTTACCCATTCCCGCTTCGGCCGTTTTGAGCATTCCGTGAAGCTCGGGAATGCTCTTGTCCCATCCATTCATATTATAATTCAAGACGAAAGTCTCAAATTTCTTGGTTAGGCCATTTAGGATCAAATTCGTGGCCAACTCTTTTGAGACGGGACAATTTAGCCGTTCGAGGCGAGTAATGTGACTTTGCATCTTAAGCACGTAAGATGATACGGATTGGGTTTCTTCCATATGACATGCATGAAGCGCTCGAACCGTCTCGAAGCGTTCCACCCTAGTCTTTTGAAGGAACATTTCCTTAAGTTGGGTAATCATGTCATATGCCCCATGATGCTCAAAGTCCTTTTGAAGTTCGGGAATCATAGTTCCCAACATGAGGCAAGAAACTTGCACCGAATCTTCGGTGTGTTTTATCCAATCCGCATAGGCATCAACATCATCAATGTTGGGTTCATCGGGAATAGGATCATCCAACACATACGATTTCTTTTCTTGCTTGAGAACAATTCTCAAGTTTCGGAACCAATCCATGAAATTGTTGTAGTTGAGACGATCCTTTTCAAGAAGGGTTCTTAGTGATAGGTTATGGACGGGTGGGATAATTGCGTTAGGTGGATTGTTGATTCCGGCCATCTATTTATATAAAACCAAGTTCAATTTTAGTATTTATGGATATCATTTGTCTATTTTAATCATTAATACCCTTTTGTGTTTTAAAAATAATTAATAATTAAATCTAGAATCCAACGTTTTATTCATATAGTAGTTAGGTGACCTTTATCCTACTATTGAATTAACAAGGTAGTCAATGTTTGACGATTACAACCCTTTGTAACTTCTAGTTTTATGGGATCATTTAAACTTCATAAGTTTAGTTGGCATGTTTAATCTCATCAACACCATTGAACACCATGCTTCGGTGACCCTATTCACATGGTTTCCAATTTCAAGTCGTCCTACTTATACATACATGTGAGTTTACACATACAAGTGGTTAGGTGACCTTTATCCCACAAATATTGTAAACCCACCTCAAACACACAAGTTTCCTAAATGTGGTTAGGTGACCTTTATCCCACATAGAGTTCCCAAGCGTTTCGAGTGTTGTATAAAAGGATGGTGTTAGACTTGTTCCAAAAATTCAAAAGGGATTTTTGTTTGTTTTCTAAATTCTAGATGGGAAAACAAAGTGTGTACCTTTCATTTGCATGCATTCAAATGTATGGTACTTAGTTGAAAACCAAATTTCAAAATTCCTTTTAATAAACCCATTTTATTATGAAATCATTAACCTTTTGATAAAATTAATTTTATTACTTAATGATTTCTAAGGAATCAAAATGATGCAAGTTTTGTCGGTTATAGTTGTTAGCTATCAATATCCTAGTATCATAACAAACAATATCATAATAACCAAACATGCATAAACAACCATATATGAGTCCATAACCATAGCCAACTAATTTTAGCTACACTTGCTAACCGAAACAAGTGTGCCAAAAAGGTCTTTCTTAAGGGACAACATGACACAAGGCATGAAATGATGAACTCCCACTTGATCCCGCATCCGAATGCTTCAAGTATCCATCTTTTGTGTTGTATTTCTTCATTTATTTGGGCTTCCTTTTGGGCCTTCAAATCAGCCCATTTGGGCTTACAAATCTTGAGTTTGGGTCATTGGGTTAGAATCCCATATTGGGCTATAAGGCCCTTTAAGGCCCAAAGCCAAAATCAAGTCCATTTGCATCTTCCAATTACAAAATATATCCTAATACATTTTTCTAGTAATGGAATTACACTTAATCTATTTATTATTACAAATCAATGAAATAAATAAATAAATTACAAACCCAAATAAAATATTAACAAATATTACAACCATATTGAATATTTCAAACCACAACACAAAATCATACATGCACAAGGTCTATGGCTAGGTTATGAACCACTCAAAAGCATATCCAAATATGTAATGACATAAGTTTAAAATGGTTCCCTTTGAACCCTTGAAATTTTCGGCCTAAAATATATAAAACCGAAAATTTCGGGTTTTGTCCAAACAAAGCAACTAACCATTTTAATGACTTTAAACTTTCAAGATAATCACATGCATGTAAGTATTATCTTGAAAATCCAAGGGAACCCATTTGCCCTAAAACTTTCGGCCTTGAGGTGTTACACACCAAGAAAACCGAAATTTTTAGATTTTATGATGTATGCACTCGTTTAAGCGGCTCTTGATACCATTGTTGGGTTTTAACAAGTTATCAAAGTGTATATAAATCATATTTATATAAAAACGCAGCGGATGAAATATTTAAACAACTTGTTACCATATTAAAATCTTTTAATATCAAAACCCAAAACCCGGATCCAAAAACAATATGCATACAATCAAAACTAAAACCAACAACATGTTAAGATGTTTATACCTTTCAAGAGGAATATGAAGGAGAATGTGTTGGTTTGAATGACTAATCTCCAAAGTAGAAGATCCTCAAGCTTGTATACCCTTAAGCCTCCAACAAACACCACTTTTGCTAGGATTTTAACACTTGAAAATCTCCCCTTTCTTGCTCTTTTCTCTTGGCCGAAATTATGGAGAAGAAAAAGAAGAGAGAGATATTATGTATGTGCACTTGTGTGTTTATATGGAGAAAGATTGTGTCTTCCAAAAAACAAGAGGTTGTGTGTTTTACACATTATATCTTTTGCATGCCTTGAAGATATCAAAACCAAAAAAGAGACAAGGGGTGGTAGGGGGGCGGCCATGTGGGTCCCACCCTAAAATTATATGTTTTTTTTTTGTTAATATCTTTCTCTCTTTATTTATTTAAAACAAGGTGTAGCAAAACATATCTTGTAAATGTTATTTAAACAACTTTAAATAACATTGTAGAAGATTCTTTCTTTCATAATATAAATCATCCATATGATTTATTTTTAACATAAGTGCAAATATCTAGAAACCCAATTTCTAAATATTCTAAGTGTTGATATTTATTTTAGATCATGTTATAAAATAAATATCCCGGTGTTTGTCTAGCTTGTCATTGGGTATGACCCGACTTGGATCATAACGTACTAGCCACATCAATTATAATATGTGTCTTGGGCACACACTAATTCCAACAATCAGGATATATCTGAGCAATATGATTGACTTTGCTTGAATTTCGAGGATCAAATCTTGAATATTGATCGATGCATTAGCTTCTTTTGACACTTGTGCAATTTTTGCATCTTTTTGTGAGTGGAGCTTGTCAGCAATGATTCTTTTGAACACATTGCGACTTATTATTTGGGAAACTCAAATAGTTTAGAGCTCCAGGTCTATACCGACGTATAACAGAGGAGATAAACATTTGAGCATGCTCGGTGAATCTTCAGGTCAATACTTCTGTATAGCAGAGAAGATCCACCAACTCCAGGTCAATACTTCCGTATAGCAGAGGAGTTAAGCACTTTTGACTCAATACATTCTGAGGAGTTAACAAGTAACTCACTCAGAGGTTTTTCCGAAGAGCAACACTAGCAGCTTTTTATTTGTTTTGCTAACTTGAAACTCAATTCGGGGCTAGGGTGAGGGTGATTTGGGATGTTTAGGGAAATCAAAGCAAAGATTTGACGCTCTCAACCCATTTTTGACAGAACCCGTATCTTTGTGCAATCCAATCATGTCAAGGGGATAATCCTTGTTGCCTAGTTCTTGAACGTTATGTTTGGCTGCACAATCACTGTTTACTTTGTTTTCGGGCTGAGCCTATCTAACATATCCCAAACACAATACTTCTAACTTCCTTCAACGTCTCTTCAACATCAATCAAAACGGAGATCCTGAAATAGCAAAATTTGAAAAACTATAAGTAGTTAATCTTTAATATCTCCTCCAAAATTTTTATATAATAGCTATCTAATAAGAAATTTTTGTTTTTCGGATTTTCTTAATATATATATACAAAATAAAAGAGAAAATAAAAGTAAAGGAGCGAAGAAATGAGTGACCCACGGATTTTCAAAGAAGAAAAATGAAATAGTTATTTACATATATACAAAAAAAGACAAATTAAACTTTTGAAATTGGGACCCAAGCCTTAGTGTACTTAGGTCTTTGAACAGTTGATGATCTACAGAAAAAACTATTTACAAAAGTATTCAATCTCTTTCCAAAAGATCTATGCTTTGAACTATTTTCAACAATCACAGAGCAGTGTTTGACAGTATGATCAATATTTCCACACTGAAAGCAATGAGATTTTAAACTTCTTTTAGAAAATTTAGCAGTCTCTTCATTACTATCAGATGTTTGAGAGTTACAATCACTGCAAGAGTCGTAAGACTCTTTTGACTTACCAGTTGTGACCTTTACCTTGGATGGTGCATATTTAGGTTTAACAATGGATGAAAAAGATGATTCCTTATCCTTCGGTTTTGAAATTCTTATTGGTGTGAAGGATGGAATTTGATGAGACAAGAATTTTTTAAAACAATTTGTTTTGGTTTGACTTTCAGAGACTTGATCTGAAAGTTTAGCTTTGTCGTTTACACAAACATTTCCAATAACATCATCATTCAAATTACTTAAGTTTGAAATTGAGCATCCAGAATTAATATCACACATAATGTCCTTTGAAGTTAAAACTTGACTAGAAACAAAGACATTCAAACTACTGTCTTCAACAGTTCTTTTTTAATCGAAGCTAGGGTTACTAGAACTTCCAAGACCACTACTTTCACCATAAGCGTAATCCTCTCTCACCTCCTTAAGATTCACTCCACTTAAACCTGCAATAGAGCTGTTAGTATCATTTTTTATAATCTCTTGAATCAACTCATTTGAGTGATGAGGAATGGGTGTAGGAGAATAACAGAAGGTACTGGGTGGAGGATATACTTGTGCATCATCTTTATGACCCAACCCTGTCTTAAATCTAGCCCCCTTTTGTTTCTTCCATAACTCCTCCCTTTTCATACTAGCAATAGTCCATTGTTCCAGTTTATTTTTGAGTTTTCTTGTTTCAAATTCAGCAAGAGTGACTTGCTCAGTCAATTAGTTTACCTCACAGTTCCTTTCAAAAAGAGATCTTTTCAAATGTTCGTTTTCTTTTAAAGCCTCTCTCAGTTTAACAATGAATTTTGATTCATTCTGTTTAAGCTCTTTATTAATAGTTTTCAATTCATTTTCATTTGTCATTAACAGTTTATTTGCCTTATAAATACCGATCAAGGGAATTTTGCATGCGGATGAACACATATCCTCAACGACATCATAAGGAAGACCCACTATCAGTTTTTCGGCCGCAAGAGCACGATTACACTGGCAGTAAGGAGTGTTCCTCTTGTATTCATCCACAGCTTCATGCCTTGCTTGTTCAATCATGGCTTCTATGTCAAGCTTTGATTCCAAAACATTGTCAGCATCGGTATCAGCATTTTCTGCCCCATTACCTGCGTTGACAGTAACCTCCTTTTTCTTGTCAGTAACAGCTTCACACAATAATCCGGAATGAACAACTTCTTCCTGATTCTTTCCTACTTCCGTCAAACCATAATCCGCAACCTCTTCAATCAAACTATCCTCAGCAACCTTTCCAGTATTTGTTTCCTCTTTGACCTCGTCAATCACTCTAACATTCTCAACCTCTTCACCGTAAAATTCTTTAAAAGGATCAAAACAATCAATGTAATCATTACTGAGAACAGATTCTTCAACAACTTCACCAATTAAAGCTTCGTGATTTTGAACAAGCTTCCCAGATGAGGTCGTAGTGTCAGATAAGATCTGAGTGGTGTTGGATGCATTTGAGTCGGCACCTACACTTGTGGAACCACCACCAGATTTAACAGATTCATAACTTGATAATCCTCCAGAGACTGCACTAGGTGAGTTTGCAGCGGATGTAATCAGTGCAGAATTCTGAGGAGAGACAGTTGCAAACATCATGGCTTGATTGTATTCTTTTCTCTTTACATCCAGATCAAGTGACTTTAACTTGTTTATCACTTCCGTTAGTTTAAGGTCAAAGAAATTTCTTTCTTGTTTCAGCACCTTGATCTGAGGACTCCATTTGGAAGGAAGAGAATCCAAAAGCTTTGTCACTTGCTCATGATTTCCCAATTGTTCATCATAAGTTTTGAGATTGCTTGACACAAATAAAAATCGATTCGTTATTTCAGTCAGATTTTCATGCTTCAATCCAACGAATGAATTGAATTCATTTTCAGCCTGGGCTTTTCTATCCAATTCAAGCATGTTCATTGTTGACGTAGACACAATTTCAAACAGATTTCAGTTTCGCTGGTGACAGATTCGCTGAGTAGATTCGTCCAAAGAACAGACAAATTCGCTGCCGATTCGCTAGCAGATTCGCTCAGCAGACAAAGCAGATTCGCTGGGCAGCAAGAACAGTTTCGCTTGCACAACGAGCCAAACAAGTGAACTTTCGTTCAATAAAATGCCAGATTCGCTAAACAGAAACACTGAATCATAGAACACAAGATTGTATTAGATTCGCTGGATGAACACCCAGATTCGCTGGATGAACAAGTAGGTTCGCTGGGTTACGAATAAAACAGTTTCCGTACAAAAACGATCAGAACAGCTTCAAAACATAACCAGTTGTAGATTCGTTTGTTTCTAAAGTTTCCTATGACCAAATATGACAAATTCCAAGCAAAATACAACACAAAAGCACACAAACCAGTTCAGAAAAGAATCAAATACCAAAAACATCACAAAAATCTCTAGGATCAAACAATCAAGAGCACTATGGCTCTGATACCATATTGTTGGTCCATCTTGATCGAGATTTCAGTGCTATAATGATTTGTAACAACAAAACACACTTTGATTAAGAGAAACAAAATTCCAATATAACCCAATACACAATAACAAGATCAAAATCACACAACAAGAGGTAAATATGCTACAAAGATAGATAATATATGCTCCTAGCACCTCCTGGTTACACACACACGATTCTAGAGTTTGGATAAGATTTTGCCAAAAGTTTCATTGCCATGAGATAAGGTTACAATATATAACAGCTGTAGGTTCGCTGATAGATTCGCTGACAGCGAATCTATCAAGCGAACCATATAGCTCCCCTCTTTATACATGACTATCAGGAATCGAGTTGCGAGTCAAGTGCTGGTGCAATGGAAGGATTTGCCTTTGGAGGATGCTTCTTGGGAGTTCCGTGATGAGTTTCAATGTCGATTTCCAGACTTTCAGTTGAATTAACCTTGTGGTCAAGGTTATTGAAAAGGAAATTGCATTGTTATGTAATAAAGAGGGGAGGGACCAAATTGTAATAAATGAAAGTATAATAGGGACTTAATTGTAATTGATTGATAATAGAGAGAGTGTTGTGTAATTGTGTAACTAACTAATGGTTAGTTAGTTAATCTGTACTTAAAGGTTGTTTGCACTGTTATGAAAGTTAGTGAAAGTTTTAGTCCTTCTTCTAGATCTTTCACCTATCATGACCCGTGACCCAAACCAACTCAACCCGACCCATTTGCCAGCCATAGATATAATATAAGCAAGAAACAAATCAAACTATTACATGTCAAACTAGATCCAAAGAATATGAATAAAATTATAGAAACACAAAATGAAGAAACCCAAGAACAAATAAAAAATCACTAAACACAATAACCAAAATATACCTTAGAAACTTGAAAACCCAAATCTTCAACCACAGTTTGACACAAGTTGGGGGATTGTTTGGGAATTTTGCCCGTCTTTGTATCCTCAAATTCAGATATTGTTTAGCGGCGTTGTTTAGTTCTTTGAAGTAAGTTACAGAAACAGTCCCTGATCTTTTTCAAAAGATGCATATTTGATCCTATATAAATTTATAATCGTTTAATATGGTTTAAAATTAAAATAACTTATATTTTTTTTTGTAGTTCACATTTTACACATTTTAGTATAGAACTTCCTTGGCTAAAATTATATTTGTGTTGAATTGGATATTATAAGTTATCAAAGGAAAAATGTAATATTTTAGAATTGGCAAATCGCTGAATAAGAGGTTATAAATTTGGTTATCGTCTTCTTGCAAAAATGTATTGATTTTAACAGTATACAATTTGCAACGACCTAACCAACATCGACCGAATTTGCAACGAATCACAACCGCGAAACCGGGATTCTATCAAAAACATAACTCAAACTAACGTCATTTTATAAATGTTATTTTTTAATAGGTTTTGCGGGTGCTGCTATATCACTATTGCTTTTCAAAAAAAAATTTAAAGAAAGCTAATTTGGTTATTTTTTATTAATTCTGCACATGTAACGAATCTATCAGAAACCAGTCTAATTCGACTTGCTGGTCTACTTCTGGAATAAACGTCATTTTAAATAATTATTTCTTTGTATCATAAGTTATACAAATATCACTATTATTCTTAGTGTTTTCGGAAAAAAAATGTTGATCTAGCACCGACACCGTAAGAAATTTAAACGAATCAGTTTTGGTCGTTCAGAGTGTGTACTTAACAAGTATAGTGTTTTGTAGGTGAAAAAATGAAAACAGGGCTTAAACGAGTTAACTTCAACCCGTGATATCTCCTTCAATTCTCAACTTTTTCAAGTGATTCTAAAGCCTAATATTATTTATTTTTTATTCTCTACAAAAGTCCTCTATGAATTTTAGTGATAGAAGGCTAGATTATTCTAATTTGATTATAATTGACATTAGGGTTCTTCGTACATAGAATTTGGGGCTTTTAGGTTTGGACTTGTGTGTTTGATGAAATTAAGGGTATAAAACTGCTATATATCATGTTAGTATATTTTGTGTAATTTTTGGTGATTTTTAGATATCGTATGGATTTTTGGTGAATTATTCATATTTTAATTAATTGTTAAATCAATTAAAAATACAAAAGTGGTCATAAATACATATCCCTATATTTTTATTAAATATTTCAGGTAATATGAACATTATGAAATTTTTATAGAATCTTCCATAATTTCTTTGAAATTTATAGGATTAATTACATTTATATATATTTTAGTCCAATAAAAATTACAAATTCATCCAAGGTCCCAGAGTTGGTCATCATTGTGACACCCCGCCCGGTGGCGGAAAACACCGGGCTGTCATAGAATTGGATATCCATAGTAAACAAAGCACATGGTATTTATTTATTACGTTTAATAATGATATAGTAAGTTTAGAACATCAGTCTTAAATGGATACGACAAAAGTAATAAAACCGAAACAGTAAATGCAATCGTCTTTATTAATTAAACTAGGTCCAAGGCAATCCTATGTCTTGGCAAAAGCAGCAAAATAATCATAAGCATCACCTGAAATATGTGAAAATAAAGTTAGCTACACAAGCTAGTGAGTAAAACCCAAATTGAATAGTAATAGTATTGAAATCCGAGATCAACAAGATATGCTGCGCAATCCCACATGTATAGTAATTTCGTAATATCACCCTACCAGGACCCCTAGAATAGAATAGCACACCAACCACAATAGAAACCATAGTATCTCGTTTAGCCATTTGTCATGAGAACCACTCATGTAATAAATAATGATAACTTTTAATAACCGTCGTTTACCGTCTCGATATATAAGTCATCATTTAGCAATTTAGGGACATGGCATAGTATAGCATCATAGCATAGCAACATAGTATAGCAACATAGCATCTCGACATAGTAAACATGGAATTAGAAAGGCAGGGTTTAAATCACCTATCGATGTTGTACAAGCAGGTGGGTTTGTCAAACCATTAGCGCTAACATTGTACCGGTGGGATTACAAAGCAATAAAACTACTTTTAACTAACACATAAGATTGCATCAAGCCGCGAACTAGATTAACATATTTGTATGATCTCTTTTAGAAAACGAATAGAAAACGCAATATAGTAAAAGACATATTTCAGCCCCAAAATAGTAAAATGGAAAAAGGGCAGTGAGTTTACTCACCTGAACAATAACGATAATAGCAACGCAAGTAAATAACTAGAGAGAATCGAGGATCGCCCAGACATTAGAATCACCTAATTAACCGGGAAAACCTAATTTAGAAACGAAGCAAGTAACGTAATAACTAGAATCAAGAAACTAGAACTTCTAGGGTTTTGGACTTGGGGTTTTAGACTTGGGGTTTTAGGGTTTTAAATTATAGATTTGAAATTAGGGTTTCAAAATATAATTTGGGAAATTAGGGTTTCAAAATATGATTTGGGAAATTAGGGTTTTAAAGTACCAATTGGGATTTAGGGTTTCAAAATATAATTTGGGATTTTAGGGTTTTAAAGTATCAATTGGAAATTAGGGCTTCAAAATATAATTTAGGGTTTTTAAATCCAAATTGGGGATTTAGGGTTTTATACGAAACGTTGTAGTATTTTTCGTTTTTGAATATATATATATATATATATTTTGTAGTATATTTGTATGTTTTGAAAATGTATTTAACTTAACTATATTATTTAGGTATTTAGTAAATATAATCAAATGTTAAAAATATTTAAAGGTAATAAAATTAAGTAAATAGGTTGTGGGTTTCGAACCCACGACCTCCATATGAAACTGGAACGCACTCAACCACCAGACCAGCATCTGCTTTTGTTAATGAAACTCGTTTTTAAATTGTTTTAACTTTTCACACCCATCAACACCCGTTTCCCAATCAAACCCTAGAACAAGAATCACTTCAATTCGTTTAATCCAGTTTACCAAATCCAAAACCAATTGAGGGCTTTTAATCACCATTGAATCGTGATCATTTTGATATAAAATACATACTTGATTGATGCAGGATCGAGTCGATGAAGACGATGAACAGGGCGACGGGTTCTTGAGAATCAAAGACTGAGTTTTAGATGTTCTTGCTAGAAATTGAACGAACAGAGAGTGATAGCAGGTAACGAGGAGCGTGTAAGCAAATGGAATTGTGTTTTGGTGATTGGAAAGTAACCGATTGAGTTATGGGTTGGTTACGGATTTGTTTTGGTTAATTAGATGGTCAATTCGTTGAGATAATGTAAATTGATTGTCCCCATTGATTTCGAGACGCACGGTTGGTAAAATTTGTTGATTTAATTCACCGTTTTGATGTGTTATGGAACGATTGAGTTCGTGGGTATTGAAACCGATTTTTGATTTGAAAATACACATGGATTTGGACGATTAGGTGATGAATTGGACGCGGTATTGAGTTCGAAACATGTATACGAATGTTTTGTATAGTTTTAATTTGATTTTTGGTGTTTAAATCGCGTTTAAACCACCTCGCCGGAGTCGGCATTTTCCGGCCAAAGTGGCCGGAGTTTTGTTCGCCGGAAATACGGGAAAACGGGTGGGGGGCTGGGTTAAAAATGTAACTTAAATATTTACATGACCGGCCCTTTCAGTTTGAGTTGTTTTAAATTAGTTATTATAAGTTTAATAATAGTTTGTAAATTGACAGTTTTGGCCCAAAGTTAATTATATATATTTTAACTAACTAACTAACTTAACTAAATTGAAACGTAACAATTATGTAAGTGACGTTTTTATGGTTTTAGCTCGTTTAAGCCGTTACGAGATTATTTTGAGACTTGGAGGCGTTTTGGTTTAACGTTTTTACTAATTTTCTTTTACGAACTATATATATATATTTATTTATATATATATATATATTTTGAGATTTATAGTTCCACCATTATTTATTCGATATACGTGAACGTTTTGAAATGTGAATTTAATTGAGACGGGAACAACGTAGAATCAATGCGTTTATTTATAATAATAATAATAAACGTTACACTTTGAAGAAATAAATACGATTACAATTTAACGGGTAACAACTTCGGGTCCGAGACGGGCATTCGGGTTCGGGTTTGGGGCAGATGTCACAATCATCACACAATACATCCAAAACATCCAAACACTTATAATTATTAAACATCATTTAGTTTAAATCATAAGTCTTCAAACTCATTAATCGGAGTTAAACGGTGGAAGTCTTAATATTAATCAAAATAAAACCCGTTTGAGAAGTCAACCCAAAAGTCAAACATAACACAAACAAACACCAAATTAACTTTAAACAATCAATATAAAACAAATTAAGAAAATTAGTGACTAAGTTAAAAGTGAATCTCTTCGTTGACTAGAACTCTAGAACCCCTCTCCATCCCGAGCCATCTTGCAACGCCAAGTGGCATCCTCCTCTACAACCTGAAACATCAATCTAACACGTACACAAAGTCAGCTAGACTGAATGAGTTCAAGTTTTATATATAAACAAATATGTACATGTAAAATACTTCTTTATAAATACATAAACAACACATAAACACATCAACAAACATCAATCATCAGGCAACGTTATCGGTACTTCCCGTCGGAGGGTGTTACCGGTCATCCCGTCTCTAGGGTGTTACAAACCGCCAATGTCAAAACCACAACAAATCCCGCGGCAATCCTCATACCAAACTCGTATTCTCATCAATCAGATTTTTGCTTTCAAGTTTGTTGACTCGTAGCTGCTGCCTAATATCATCAAATAACTCAGCTTTCTTCACCAATTCCTCTTTTAGATGTAATATCATATCTTCATTTTCTTAGTTTGTTTGCTCCAATTTAGTATACATTTCAAAAAACTGCATCTTCAACACAAGAGCAACCACTGACATTTCTTCATTTTGAACTTCTTCGGGAGATTTCAACTCCTCTTGTTTAGCTTGATCTTTCACTTTTTTTGAATAATAATCTCTCGTTTCTTAACTTTTCTAATTCACATTCCATTTCAGCTTAACCTCTCACTAACTTCTTGTGCACTTGTTCGAAACTATTATATTTCTTTTGAAGCTTCTTAAATGAATTTGAGCTTCTTGAAACTCTTTAACCGACGCACTTAAATCCTTATTCTCCCATTCCATTTTATATGCCATTTCTTTATATAACGAATCGTTAGCAGCCAAACGGTCTCTTAGTTCTGCAACCGTTTATGAGACAATTTGTCAACCGTCATCTTTGCTTCATGGCATTCTGTATAAATATCATCAAAACATGATTTGTATTTCCAACAATTTTGTTTTGCTTTCTTTATGTGCTAAAGCTTGGTTGCATTTTCAGATAATCTTGTTTGAGAATCGAGACGTGTTTGACGTGAGCAAAACAAAAATGATTTTTCTTCCTCCCATTCGGTTTTACTGGATTTGAAATTATCTTGAAGCTTTTTATGTGCTTCCTCGATGCTGAAACTGTTCGTTTTTCCTCTTTAACTTTTCCAAATTCTTCCTCCAGTTTACTTATTACTTCATCTCTCTGAATCAATTCCTTACCCGTTCTTTGTTACAAACTTCAAACACTTGCTTATCTTTGAGCAATAAAGCTCTTTTCAAATCTTCGATCTCCATGTTGCTCGAGTAAACTTATGACTTCAAAGATTCCGAAACTGTTTTCGCTTCTTCTAAAGCCGAAACAAGCTCTTTGTTTTCTCCCTCAAATGTTTTAACCTTTCCTGTGTTTTCGTACCGAAGCTTTTCATATGCAGAATTAAGGTGTTTAAAAGCCGATTCTTTTTCTTCAAAACTTGAATTGAGTTCTTGATGGAGTTGACTCAGTGTTATTAATTCAGTTCTTGGGCTTGTTTTTCGGATTGCAGTTTTGCTTCTTGAACTTTGGTTATTAGTTTATCTTGAGCTCTTTTTAAGATCTTGCATAAATGTGTCTTTATATTAATTTCTTCCTCAAGTTTCTCCTTTTGAATCAAGTTTCTTCCTCAAGTTTCTACTTCATCTCTCTGAATCAATTCTTTACTTACCCACTCTTTTTAAATTATTGTTCATAGTTTATCGTAGTAATATTAATTTATATAATAACCATTTGAATATATAAATTAATATTACTACGATAAACTATGAACAAGAAGAAAAAAATTTGAAAGAACAAGAATACAAATACATGAAACTAGCCTACCTTAAGAACAAAAGAAATATTAAGATGAAGAAGAAGAGATGAGAATGAGCAAAAGAGTTGGAGGGGATTAAAGTTAGGATTAAATACGTGGCTAGATTAGGGTTTAGGTGTGTAATCTTGGAGAATAGGTTATTTAATAAAAGAAAAAGAAAAATAAAAATAAAAAAAGGAAATTTTGAAAAATACCACCACCACTCAGTCTTCCGCCTCTCATACCATAATACGGAAGAAGGGGGTGGCGGTGGTGAGACTAGGGAAGGCAGGACTAGGAAGGACTCAAAGACTAGAAAAACTCTAATATTTATAAGAAAGGTTGAGAACTCATGAGAGAACTCAAGAAAACTCTTGGTCTTCCTCTTTGGTCAATTGTTTCAGTTTCATGATATTCAAGCTAAAAGTCAAACAGTTTGACTTTTAGCTTGACTTTTGAATCTGACCAAATTGGTCAACCTAAAATCCAACTGAACATGGTTATGTGATCATCATATTGTTTGTATCATTGCCCTAGAGTTTTACCTACTGATGATCATGTTAACCATGTGAATTGACGAGTCAAACTTATTGTCTAATAAAGTCAAAGTGCATAATTATTAAAAATGCCGAAATGAACATATAAACCTATGCAACCTAAACTTTGACATATCACAGTTTATACAACATACAAGGACATGTTGAACATGCCCAACTTGTCATTTCCTGAACTGGTCTTGTTTCGCCATTTAAAGTCAAGCAGTTTGACTTCTGCTTTGACTTTCAAATCTGATCCGTTTGGTCAATTCAATATTAGAACTTGATAAAGGCTGGAAATGTGACCATATTATGATAGGGAATGGCCCTTAGAGGTCGTACCTACTGGTCGTTGCTTAATTTGATCAATTGATAAGTCAAGGCTATATATATGCATACTTTGGTAAAAAATGCCTTTTTTGGCGAAAATGGTTTAAAACGTAGCAGAAGTACAATCTGACCTCAAGACCACTTATGCATCAACTTTAAACTTATTTTGACTTGCCGGACTTGTCGTTGACCCAATTGACCACCCGGCGCCGCTTATGCGCGCACGGCTAGTTTATGCAAATTTAAATGCATAATTTAGCCGATATGGGTCAAAAGCCAAATAAGGGGGTGTTTGGTAGCCTCTTAATGATCATTCAGAGTCTTACCTCTTAATGGTTCAAAACCTCTGAATCATTAAGTGATAAAAAGATGTTAAATGATTAAGAGGTAGCCTTTGAATGGTAAACCCCACCCAATTCATCATATTTTTAAAACTTACCTTATAATGGATTTTTGAACCATTAAGAGGTAGATTCTTACTGGTTATTCAGAGGTTATTCAGATGCTACCAAACAGCCCCTAAGTTCTAATCAGAATGTATGGTATATACAGCCAAAATAGACGAGTCTTCATACTCGGAAGGGTAACCACATTCTTGTCGGTCAACGCTTAATCTAACGAACCAAACAACATTCTAAGTACCGAGTCATGTAACAAAGATTACAAAATGACTCATGAACATTCTAACAGATAATTATATCTGTTTCATTTCGGACTATAGAGCCCTCTAGATAATTGGACCTAGGACAAACGAACTGAAAGTACGGCTTTGTTATCGAAACTTATATAAAAGTTAAGTGCTAGCAAAGGTAAATACTCTTAGACTATTTTACGTTTAAAACTTTGGATACGACGTTAGCCGCTTGGAACGGGTATTATATAAAAAGGCAAATGCTTTCAAAAATATAAGAATCTGGTTTAATCCGTTTTGTGAAAACATGTTTAATAATATGCTTAGAAATCAACCTAAAATAAGTAACATGATCAAATTAATCAGTTTGACAACTTCAAGTGGTCTAGTTTATATTTGCGGTCCTCTATGAACGACTTCAAAGACTCTTGGCGTGAAGCGAAACAATAATGAAGCTTTTAACTCTTTCTTCTAGATCCTGTCTCCTCTCCTTTTCATAGGTTAGCTCTTGCAAAAGTTGCACAATTAAGGAAACCATTTCGTTTAAAAAGACAACCGTGCAAATATATTTTCAATCTAAATTATGCTATCCAAAGTGAGTAAGCATCAGCTATATGATTACTGTTTAGGGAGCATAAGTCGAGAATCCGCAATGTCAATTTGAAGAGCAAAATTTTTTGAGAACTTGGAAAATCATGTCTCTCTAACCTATGTAAGATGATAATCACAAACCTAAAAGCTTATCAATATATAAATTTTATAATTCTAAACCAAATCATAAAATAATACTAACATGAGTTCAATTAACAAAATCAGAACCTATTGTCCTATACTCCCTCTTATGGACAACTAAGAATTACTCTTTACAATACTTTAAAAATATTAGAAGTTAAAATCCATTAAGATAAAAAATGTTACCTACATCTGTTTCATGAGTTGGTTGTTCAACAGCAATTGTTCTTTATATTGTGTCTGTAGTGTGAAGAAACCTGGTTAGTATTCTAAGAAATTTTCCCAATAAAATTTTATAACAATAACAACAATGATAGAAACAAAAAAAATCGAATATCTATATACTGAAAAACACTAAGAAAGTCATGATTCACAGGCTATTCACTAATACAAGAACACTGATAATTAATATGAACAGGACCATCACAACTAGAGCAGGAATAAAATATTTAAATGTCAAATAAAGTAGTTACTAATCCTAAATTTCAGCCTATTCATTCAGCTCCTAGCATTCACCCATCCACTGTTACTTCCCAACATTCAGTCCACTAACCCACCGATTTCTCTCCTAATTAAAATGGTTTTGGCGCCAACACTTCTTTTAACTTTGCGACTGAAGATTGGATCGCCTAGCATCAACTGGGTTTGTCGTGACCTGATTGGATTCTTATCAATAATAATAATAATAATACTCGAAACTCTCAAAACATAATGTCTTTGCTCTTCCCTCTCCTAGATGAATACGAAGACTATGTTGGCCCTCTATGGATCACAAACACTTGAATCAATCACACTCTATGAACAACAAGCATACACACTAATCTGACTTTCTATAATATGAACGTGTTAACCATTTACAAACACTTTACTTTGTACATATAGGCAATAAACATAATTTTTTTCTAACTGCCTTTAAGCAACATAACTTCTAGAAACTTCTTAAATTGCTATAAACGATATTTTGGTTGTTGAATTTGTTCTTGACACTCTAGACCTTTGACTTTACAAACTTTACATATGACACTAAAAATTTGACCCTCATGGATGTTAAAAACTACAAATCAACAGTACTCCATAAGAGCTGCTGCTGATGTTGATTGACAAAGATATAGACAGCGATGTGATAAAGAAAGAAAATGACCTCAAATTATTCTTCGTAAGCGTCAATCTGACCATCCTGTAACGAGCATTTGTATGTGCTTTAATATAATATCCATATTGGCAAAGATAGCATAAAAGCATTAGTTCTAGATAGTAGTGTGATACTGTGGTTACATCCTAAGTTCTTTACACAGGTTTTAAATCTAAAACAAAGCTAGTAATCATTTGTCTAGCAAAATTAATAGACTGAGAGATTTCAATTACATACTTTTCTAATTTAAAATTTTTGTTGGCTTTCATGATTTAATTACAATTGAGTAATTCTTTCTTAATTACAAGTTTTCATTACATAATACTTACCTTCCTAATTGAAAGATTTTAAATACGTAACTTGCTAATGGGAATATTGCAATCACTCAATTTCTTAGTTATTGTCATTTCCTTTTTAGACTAATCTAGATAGTTTTTGTAAGAACTTAAACTAACCTCCGAAGCATCGGGTGTATCTTCCTCTATTTCCTCACTAGCTCCCCCGAGATCCTTTTACAACACAAACACATTCAAATTAGAGCATAATTCGTTGTGTGTGCATGAGGGTTAAGATCTTATTACCTGCTCAAGAAATCTCTCAACCGCCTTTTTTGATTTTAACAATTTGCTGGTTCCGGGTTGTATATAGTACTACACGATTGCATAATATTAATGATACAAAATGATAGCTGATATACTGCTATGATTGAAGTTAAGCAATCTGAAATTACCTTGTTGTATCCCTTTCCTTGTGTGCGTGTTTTTCTTCCCATCAACCATCTATCAGGAAAGCCTTCAGCTTGTATACGCTGCAATAATGAATGCTATGAGCATATACAAACCTCAATGAAGAATAGGATGAACAAAATCACACGAATATTGTACCTTCCCTATCCACGGGGCTGCATTTGCAGTCCTCTTAGATTTCTTTTTATCTTGGGTGGTCTCCAAACTTAGGGTTTAAAATCTGCCATCACAACTTCAAATAATCCTCAATGTGAGCAAACGTGATTGAAACTGATTCCGGTCGGTGAACGGTGGTTGTGGTAGTGCGGCATGAAGGTGGTTATGGTGGTGCCGGCTGGTGCTGCGTGAAGGTGGTTTTTATGGTGCGGACCACCGTTCACCGACCACAGTTAGTTTCAATCACGTTTGCTCACATTGAGGATTATTTGAAGTAGTGATGGCAGATATTAAAACCCTAGGTTTGGAGACCACCCAAGATAAAAAGAAATCTAAGAGGACTACAAATGCAGCCCCATGGATAGGGAAGGTACAATATTCGTGTGATTTTTTTCATCATATTCTTGAATGAGGTTTATATATGCTCATAGCATTTATTATTGCAGCGTGTACAAGCTAAAGGCTTTCCTGATGGATGGTTGATGGGAAGAAAAACACGCACCCAAGGAAAGGGATACAACAAGGTAATTTCAGATTGCTTAATTTCTATCATAGCAATATATCAACTATCATTTTGTATCATTAAGATTATGCAATCGTGAAGTACTATATACAACCCAGAACCGGCAAATTGCTTAAATCAAAAAATGCGGTTGAGAGATTTCTTGAGCAGGTAATAAGATCTTAACCCTCATGCACACACAACAAATTATGCTCTAATTTGAATGTTTTTGTGTTGTAAAAGGATCTCGGGGGAGCTAGTGAGGAAAAAGAGGAAGATACACTCGATGCTTCGGAGGTTAGTTTAAGTTCTTAAAAAAACTATCTAGATTAGTTTAAAAAGGAAATGACAATAACTAAGAAATTGAGTGATTGCAATATTCCCATTAGCAAGTTATGTATTTAAAATCTTTCAATTAGGAAGGTAAGTATTATGTAATGAAAACTTGTAATTAAGAAAGAATTACTCAGTTGTAATTAAATCATGAAAGCCAGCAAAAATTTTAAATTAGAAAAGTATGTAATTGAAATCTTTCGATCTGTTAATTTTGCTAGACAAATTATTACTAGCTTTGTTTTATATTTAAAACTTGTGTAAAGAACTTAGTATGTAACCACAGTATTACACTAATATCTAGAACTAATGCTTTTAGGCTATGTTTGCCAATATGGATATTATATTAAAGCACATACAAATGCTCGTTACAGGATGGTCAGATTGAAGCTTATGAAGAAATTGAAAATCTTCGAAAACAACTACAGGACTCTGTCAATGAAAAAAATAAATTTGAGGTCATTTTCTTTCTTTATCACATCGCTGTCTATATCTTTGTCAATCAACATCAGCAGCAGCTCTTATGAAGTATTGTTGATTTGTAGTTTCTTACATCCAAGAGGGTCAAAGTTTTAGTGTCATATGTAAAGTTTGTAAAGTCAAAGGTCTAGAGTGTCAAGAACAAAGTCAACAACCGAAATATCGTTTATGGCAGTTTAAGAAGTTTCTAGAAGTTATGTTGGTTAAAGGCAGTTAGGAAACCATTATGTTTATTGCCTATAAGTATAAAGTCAAGTGTCTGTAAATGGTTAACACATTCATATTATACAAAGTCAGATTAGTGTGTATGCTTGTTGTTCATAGAGTGCGATTGATTCAAGTGTTTGTGATCCATAGAGGGCCAACATAGTCTTCGTGTTCCTCTAGGAGAGGGAAGAGCAAAGACATTATGTTTTGAGAGTTTTGAGTATTATTATTATTATTGATAAGAATCTAATCAGGTCACGTAAACCTAGCTGATGCTAGGCAATCCAATTTTCGGCCGTAAAGTTAAAAGAATTCTTAGCGCCAAAACCATTTTTATCAGGAGAGAAATCAGTGGTTTAGTGAACTGAATGTTAGGAAGTAACAGTGGATGGGTGAATGCTAGGAGCTGAATGAATGGGCTGAAATTTAGGATTGGTAACTACTCTATTTTACATTTAAATATTTTATTCTTAGTGGTGCTGGTCCTGTTTAAATTAATTATCAGTGTTCTAGTATTAGTGAATAACCTGTGAATCAGGACTTTCTTAGTGTTTTTCAGTATATACATATTCGATTTTTTTTTGTTTCTATCATTGTTTTTATTGTTATTATTATAAAATTTTATTGGGAAAATTTCATAGAATACTAACCAGGTTTCTTCACACTACAGACTCAATATAAAGAACAATTGCTGTTGAACAACCAACTCATGAAACAGATGGAGGTAACATTTTTTATCTTAATGGATTTTGCCTTCTAATTTTTTTAAAGTATTGTAAAGAGTAATTCTTATTTGTCCATAAGAGGGAGTATGGGACAATAGGTTCTAATTTTGTTAATGTACTCATGTTAGTATTATTTTATAATTTGGTTTAGAATTATAAAATTTATATATTGAAAAGCTTTTAGGTTTGTAATTATCATCTTAAATAGGTTAGAGAGACATGATTTTGCAAGTTCTCAAAAATTTTTGCTCTTCAAATTGACATTACGGATTCTCGACTTTTGCTCCCTAAACAGTAATCATATAACTGATGCTTACTCACTTTGGATAGCATCATTCAGATTGAAAATATATTTGCGCGGTTGTCTTTTAAAACGAAATGGTTTCCATAATTGTGCAACTTTTGCAAGAGCTAACCTATGAAAAGGAGAGGAGACAGGATCTAGAAGAAAGAGTTAAAAGCTTCAATATTGTTTCGCTTCACGCCAGGAGTCTATGAAGTCGTTCATAGAGGACTGCAAATCTAAACTAGACCACTTGAAGTTGTCAAACTGAATAATTTGATCATGTTACTTATTTTAGGTTGTTTGCTAAGCATATTATTAAACACGTTTTCACAAAACGGATTAAACCGGATTCTTATATTTATGAAAGCATTTGCCTATTTATATAATACCCGTTCCAAGCGGCTAACGCCGTATCCAAAGTTTTAAACATAAAATAGGCTAAGAGTATTTATGTTTTGCTACTTGTTAACGGTTATATAAGTTTCGATAACAAATTCGTACTTTCAATTCGTTTGTCCTAGGTCCAATTATCTGGAGGGCTCTATAATCCGGAAAGAAACAGATATAGTTATGTGTTAGAATGTTCACGAGTCATTTTGTAATCTTTGTTACATGACTCGGTACTTAGAATGTGTTTGGTTCGTTAGATTAAGCGTTGACCGACAAGAATGTGGTTTATACCCTTCCGAGTATGAAGACTCGTCTATTTTGGCTATATATACCATACATTCTGATTAGAACTTATTTGGAAGGCTTTTGACCCATATCGGCTAAATTATGCATTTAAATTTGCATAAACTAGACGTGTGCGCATAAGCGGCGTCGGGTGGTCAATTGGGTCAATGACAAGTCCGGCAAGTCAAAATAAGTTTAAAGTTGATGCATAAGTGGTCTTGAGGTCAGATTGTGCATCGGCTACGTTTTAAACCATTTCGCCAAAAAGGGTATTTTTGACCAAAGTATGCATATATATAGCCTTGACTTATCAATTGAACAAATTAAGCAACAACCAGTAGGTAAGACCTCTAAGGGCCATTCTCTATCCTAATATGGTCACATTTCCAACCTTTATCAAGTTCTAATATTGAATTGACCAAACGGGTCAGGTTTGAAAGTCAAAACAAAAGTCAAACTGCTTGACTTTAAGTGGCGAAACAAGACCAATTCAGGAAATTACGAGTTGGGCATGTTCTAATATGTCCTTGGATGTTGTATAAACTGTGATATGTCAAAATTTAGGTTGCATAGGCTTATATGTTCATTTCGGCATTCATAAGAATAACACACATGAATTGAATTGAATTGAATTGGATCAAATGAATAAAAATAAATAAATCGAATAATGATATAATAGCTCACATGATTTCACCCTAAAGCATAAACTGAAAAAGAGGCTATGAATACTCACTTGATAATTTATCGGTGGAATAAAACTAAAGGTTTGATTAAGGCACCGAAAATCTCCTTTACCACCTAAGGAATGGTGTCTTATGTTAGATTGGTAACTATAGACGATTCGGGAAATTAGAGTCCTATTAGGAAATCGGGGTTTTTAAATTAATAATTGATTTAGGTAAAAGTTGCAAATAGTTATTTTGAACAATTAATATGTATTAAATAAATAAAAACGCTAAATGATTATTACCAATAGGTTAAGTAAAATGTATAATACTTAATGCAATACTTAAAGATAATTGATAAAAAGTCAATTAAATAAATAAGGGACTAAATATTTATTAGGATAATTAAGAAGTACTTAGTTAAATAGTATTATTGGTCTAGTTGTAGATCATTTTTAACTAAAAAGATTTGAGTAGACAAGCTACCAATTTATAACTTTAACCCTTCTAAAAGGTATATAAAATTTATAAATTTATTTCTTTAATAGACTGTTATGACTTTTCTAAGATTTGAAAGAAATAAACGTCTACCATTTATCAAAACAATGTTTATAAACATTATATTTTAAAACTAATAAATTTATAAAGCTTCAATATGCATTTGAACATTTTGGATTTAAACAAAAATTCCTTGTTTGACAACATTTAATGAACCTTTAATTAATTGGAGTTATTGTGTTACATAAATTTAATAGCAATTTTTAGGAAAAATTTTGTATTAAATAATAAGCAAAAAAAGAGTCAAGAATGAACAGAAGGTTCGAACCCGAGACCTTTTATGTTTATCACAAACCACCAAACCAGTTGAACAAAGTGTGTTTTTTTGTTTAAATAGCAGAAACAAAGTTATTAAGTCATAAACCTCAAATCCTAACATAAACCTAGCATCTAATCACCATAATTGAACACAAAATCAATTCCGAGAGTGAAATTAAAAAGAGAATTCTAGATCTACACATCAATATGAGTTTAGAGATGTGTTTGATTACCTGATTCGATGACGAATTGATAATGACAATTACGAGCAGAAAATCCGACTGGGGGAGGTATCCAAGATGATCCAGAAGAGCCAATGTGACCAAATTGTTGATCCAGAAACAACTATTGATGATGAACGATTAAAAACCCCAAGGTAATTGAAGATGATAACGAACCGGAGGATGTCGTCGACTGTGTAACAGTGGATGAAGAAGACGAAAATTGATTGATGTTTATGTGTGTGTTATAGCTGTAATTGGTGTTGCAGGAGGTGAAGTGAAGTCGAATGAATGTTGTGATAAGATATATATGTTTAATTTGAGATCAAAGCCTAAAAACGAGCTCGAGTTGTTTACGGAAATAAAAGAGCCCAATCCAACTGATATTGCGCAATTCTTGTTAAATTTATTTGATATACAGATGTTACAAGATTGTAGGAAGGTTTTAAATGAAACTTACAGTTTTTACCCTTTTGGTTTCGTGTTGTTTTAAACTTGTATTATGAAGTTTCAAATCAAGTTTCGCTAAATACACATTTAGCCCTTCTAAGTTAGTTTTGTTAGTTACAACTCCATCGAACGAATGAAATATGGCTTAAACAAGTGAATTAGATATTTACTTCAAATGAATGAATGAAATCAATGATAACTTGTAAAAGTAAAACGTATACTGCCGTGAATCGGATTTGGATTTGGATTTGATCGGGTTTCGTTTGAAGCAAATGTTACAATACTGGATCCCCTTACTGAATGATACTTTAAAATGAGCATCAAACATCATCAGCAGCTTACAAATAAAAGCATGATCAAAGGATTCATTAAAGTTGAATCCTTGAGTGATGAAAACTGAAAATAAAAACCTAAAGCTTGAAAGATGGTTAGTAATGAATTTGGATGTGTGTAAGAAAGAGATGGGTCTAACTTATGGAGAAAGAGTGTTGAAAGACACTCATTTTGTTTAAAAAAATTTAGGAATTTGAGTGGATTGTAATCTCGATTTAACGGGAGATGGAGATGCCGATGCTTGGTGCCTTGGTGTTGTAGGAGATGATGGTGGTTGGTGGTCGTTGTAGATGGTGGTGGTTGATAATGATGCTTAAAAGGGAAGGGTGGAGGTTGGGTTATATTTTAATAACAACAACAATACTAGCAATATTGTTACAAGTTTGGTCCTTTAGTGGTATAGTGACTAAAATGCCCTCATGAGCATTACACATGAGGGAAATTAACTGGAAAACTTAATTGCTGTTAGAGTAAATTACATTTTTTGGCCTTTATAATGAGCCAAATTACGGATCGTAGCCTTTATTTTAAATTTTTACACTGGTTGACCTTTATATAAATTTTTATCACGTTTTTGGGCCTTTAATCTAACTGTCGCTAGATTCTGCCGTTAATTCCCCTCATGTGCAATGCACATGAGGGTATTTTAGTCTTTTTACAACTAAATAACAAAAACTGAATTTTTATTATTATTAAAACCCACCTCCACCACCAAAACCATCTTCTTTCTTCTTAATCTTCCACATTCATCATCAAAATCCAACTAAAAAACATCCCCTTCATCACTTCACATTTCACTAACACTTATTTTTTGTAATGAAGACGATGAGCAAAATAAGCCAAATCATCCGTCTGAAACAAGTCGTTCAACCGTGGAGCCGCGTTTCCCTCGTGACGTAGGCTGTTTTATTTTCTTCAAATCGCCATAGATCTTCATAGCTTTTAGCTTCGTTGATTTCATGAAATTGTGAATGAGTTTGGTAATGATCTGTATGTTGAAGGTGTTTCTGTTTCCGATGACGTTGTTGACGCCGTCGTAAAGGTCGTCGTTCCACTGCTACTTGTTCATTTGTTAAAGATGGTGATGTTGTCAAGCATTTAAAGAATTACTTATCTACCAAAAATAAGTAAGTGCACACACAATGGTAAACAAATGTTTATGAATGAATGCAAATTGGAAAATATGAATGAATGTTTCACGTTTGTTTGTCTTAGATTAACTAAAGTTTTGGCCAATCTTGAGAGTCTTGAATCAATTCACAAACTCGAAGAGATTGTGGAGGCCTCTGATGGAATAATGATAGCAATTAGCAAGAGGTGATCTTGGAGTTGAGATATCACTTGAGAAAATTCCAACCGTACATTATCAATCATTTTGTAATTTCACAATCATTGTTATTTTACTAATTCATTTTGGCTTAGAAGCAGGTGGTGGTTGTGAAATCCTCCGGCGTTAGTGTTGTCGATGGATCGAAGAACAAAATCAAGGAGAGATGAGGATACTGACGGAGTTTTTCTCCAATGAGGTGGTGGTTGATACTTGGAGTTTTTGTCCGATGAGGCAGTGGCCGTGATGATGAAAATCGGGAAGAGTGGGGTGTTGGGTAATAATAAACCAGAAGAAATTTTTGCCATTGATACAAGTGAAGTGTTAAAGGTTTCTGATAAAGTATCCCTTGAGAAGAAGATGAAGTTGTTGGAAATATAGAGAAAGAGGTAAACACAATAAAATACCCTCATGTGCAATGAACATGAGGGGACTTAATGGAAGAATCTAACGACAGTTAGATTAAAGGCCCAAAAGCGTGACAAAAATTTATATAAAGGCCAACCAGTGTAAAAATTTAAAATAAAGGCCACGATCCGTAATTTGGCTTATTATAAAGGCCAAAAAATATAATTTACTCTTGCTGTTAAGTTAAAGGCCCAAAATCAACATAAAATTTTAAACAAAGGCCAAACAGTGCAAAAATTAAAATAAAAGCATTGATCCGTAATTTGGTTTATTTTAAAGGCCAAAAAATGTAATTTATTAGGAAAATTTGTTTTTAATTATATGTAATTACTTCTCGTTTTTTTAATATATACTTATGGCTTAGTTATAAAATGAATTAAGTTCTCATAAAATATTCAAGTTTAAATCTCACTTGTATCATCAGTGGATTTAGACAATGAAGTTCGTCTTGAGATATAACATGGCTTCGTGTCTGAGCCTAAGTTTCGACACCAACCTTATTCATTAAAAAGGTTATAAATATAAATATGCACTTTAGCTTTCTTCATATGAAAACAGTAGCAATATCGTAGAGTAAGTGTTTCTTCCTAGATGGGTAAAGTAATAATTGCATAGTAGATATATATCGGTGCAGATATAGGAGTAAAAGTTAATCGTTTAAAAAAATGTATTTATAGTTTGATTGGTTGAATAAATAGGTAATGACTATAGTAACATGGTTTATCAAACATGTTTAGTGGTTAACAAATTGTTCAATAGTTACCATCTTCAAAACTAGAAAAGATGTCTAGTTAGCATACTAGATACTTAATGTTTTGGTAGCCATAGTGGATTTAACTCATAAACCATACTATAACACTATAAGAAAGGGTTATTGAGAGGAGAGTTAGACATGAGACTTAAGTTGTACCGAACAAATTTTGATTTATACCAGGGTTGTCTACTATAGACGCGATAAACATCATAAGTAGATTGGTGGAAAATAGTGAAAGGAAGCGGGATCTACATGTGATGTTTATCTACGTTAAAACTACTTATAATAATGTGTTCTATTATTGAGCGATTTGGGATGGTCTTGAGGGTAGAGGGATTACGCGGAGGAATATACTACTATGTCCTTTTTACAAGTGGCTTGGATAAGTTACGCGGAGGAATATACTACTATGTCAAAAACTTGATGTGTGAAAACGTATATATTATTTTAATTATAAAAATGCTTTTTCACAATTCGGTAACTTATCCAAGCCACTTGTAAAAAGGACATAGTAGTATATTCCTCCGCGTAATCCCTCTACCCTCAAGACCATCCCAAATCGCTCAATAATAGAACACATTATCATAAGTAGTTTTAACGTAGATAAACATCACATGTAGATCCCGCTTCCTTTCACTATTTTCCACCAATCTACTTATGATGTTTATCGCGTCTATAGTAGACAACCCTGGTATAAATCAAAATTTGTTCGGTACAACTTAAGTCTCATGTCTAACTCTCCTCTCAATAACCCTTTCTTATAGTGTTATAATATGGTTTATGAGTTAAATCCACTATGGCTACCAAAACATTGAGTATCTAGTATGCTAACTAGACATCTTTTCTAGTTTTGAAGATGGTAACTATTGAACAATTTGTTAACAAACATGTTTGATAAACCATGTTACTATAGTCATTACCTATTTATTCAACCAATGAAACTATAAATACATTTTTTTAAACGATTAACTCTTACTCCTATATCTGCACCGATATATATCTACTATGCAATTATTACTTTACCCATCTAGGAAGAAACACTTACTCTACGATATTGCTAGTGTTTTCATATGAAGAAAGCTAAAGTGCATTTAGAAAACCACAGTTTAGCCTGATTAATTGGTTACTTAACAATGCATAGGCCAAATCATATAGATTTTACCTACCAAAATAACCTAAAGAACTTAACTAAATTAAAGACTAGTGTCATATTAGGGTGAACATTGGATGGATGATTTTTATGGGCGTAGACTGTTTATTCTTTTTTTTTTTCATAAAACAATATCACCTCACCTAGGGGTGTCGTATCCAAGTCGCTATCCCGGAGGTAGAGCACATGAGGTCTTGGATCACTTGCCTTATTTTTTTCATTTTTCATTTTTTTTTTATTTGGCTACTTGAGCTCTTTTATTTAGCAGCTACTTTGAGCGCTTTCAGTCTACACCCTGTGGACATTTATTTTGCGGATGCGCCACTTCTTTTCGCAAGAAGCGTGCTATAAATCCCAAAATGGCACTAACCCTTAACCTATTTAAGTTCTAAAGCCTAAAATGGTGCCTAATTATTATTTAGTTAAGGCCTTTCTGTTTCTCCTAAGATGATAACCCACGAGATATTTTGATTTAATTAGGTTCGATTATTACACTTAAAGAAAACCTTAAAGCTAATTGAGTCACCAATTTATTACCATTTGACTCATTCTTGCTTTTTAAACCAAATTATTTTTCATTTGAAAACCAAAGCCCAATTTTTCTATCATTTTCCACTTAGTTGCAAAACTTTTTCAAGGACATTTTCAGAATTATCAAATTTTCGGGGATTTTTAACAAACTCAACTTAGCACATGTTTTAGTTTTCTCTAATATAGCGATTAACCCCCATCCCCACACTTAAACTGAACATTGTCCCTAATGTTCAAAACTAACTAAACAATCATGAACAAATAAGCAAATCAAACAATAAGTGAGAGAATGGGAAAACTGAAACTCCCCTGACTAATATAGCATGCATTGGTAAAAATAATCAGCAACTCCACTGCCACTATGCACGCCATCTCCAAACTGCATCTAACAACCAACCAAACTCTCAAGTGAGAAGCAATAACCTGAAAGCAAAAGAAGAAACACCTGCATAACATAAGAAATAAACTAAAAAAATAATTCAAAATAGAAAGAAAACGTAGTACCGGGTTGCCTCCCGGGAAGCGCTAAGTTTATAGAAGAGTCTTCAGCCAGACTCGCTTCCGAAACCTCAATCAGGGGGCTTCTCCTTTATCCTCTTCCCATCAGTGCTCCTTATAACTCTTATCATACAATTGGCTAGGAAGAAACCAATTACAAAATTCTTGCATGCCCAATTATATGAATTTAATTCGACCCACCAACTCTTGAACTTTCCCGGACCAAACTTCATGATATGTCTGTATTCTAAGATGTGATCATCCTTACATAACGATTCGGTGAACCGAGGCGGGTATGACAAACTCCTTAGCACACTGTAATCCATGAGCCCTCGTTTCCTTTTCCGTCTTCCTTTAGCCAGTTTAATAAACTTCAACACGTCCCGAAGGAGATTGAGCATGATACGTGTTTTTGTTTTTCAATTTCGAGGTGTAGCGTCGTAAGAACCGATTCACTAACTACCTCTTGGCTCTCTTCCTTTATAATCCCCACACTTGGTTCTTGATATATTAGATCTTCAAGAAGCTTTAAATCACCAAGTGGGTCTAACTCTTCTTCACTAGGAGTCGGCAAATCCACCAATTCATCGCCAAATTCTTCCTCCCATGACGGGACATGCTCACCTTCACCTTGTAAATCCTACATCACATCATCCTCAAAGAACAAGTGTGAAATATCAAATGAATCCGAAGACTCGAATTCATCACCAAATGAATTAAATGATTTAGGAATATCACAATTATAATAAAATAAGCTCAGTTCAGAATACTTACCTGCTTTGGGATCGATCAGATACATCTCTTCACCAATGAAATCACATTCCTCTTCATCTGAAACTACCTCTTCCACATGAATTGGTGTTTTCTCTATTGCCTCCTCATCATCACTCCATAAATCATTATCGGTGGTTTCATATTCGTAGCTCCATGATGTTAAATTCTGAGAGAGTGGTTCACTATTCTGAATCGGAGGCAGGACTAGTTCGTCCAATATCGTCTCCGGCTTTTGAGCGGCCTTATCTTTTGCAATAATCACACTTGTTAATTCATCCGTGAGCCTCTCATATTCGTTCAAGTAGTGAAGTTGCTCAGCCTTACTTAACAGGTTCCAACGAGTACCGATGATCTCCTGCACTTTCAGTTTTTCCTTTCTGATTGCTTCCTCGGATCGTGACTCCTGTACCGTATCAATCTCACAAGACACGTGTAAAGCACAACTAGGAATGTCATGTTTGTCTGTCAAATCAAATGAAAAATTAGAGTCATCACAAGGATCAGAAAACTTACCTGATAGTGGGACCTGTGCTTTTTCTGAAAATGAAACTTGCACTTGATTCTTATGAGTGTCCTCGGCCTCTGCATCTTGAATTATTTCATCATAATGAAACAAGTGCGACATAAAAGGTGGCACTAAATCAATGCTGCATAGATACTCCAACTCGTCTGTCATCGTCTCCAGTTCTGGGGTTGCCAGAATCAGTTCACCCGAGACAGTTTCATATCCCACACAGTTACCATCTTGATTGTAAACAACCCGCTCATGAAAATTAGGACGATCTTGTATGAAAGGACACTCGTATTCCGAATGGGGTCCACCACACACGATACACCAAGGATTCCCGTACTTATCAAACTCTTGTCTAAACATTGTTCTCGAGTACCAAGTGAGATGTAACCAAAATATATAATAGGAAACCTAAACAATAAATAAATAAATAAAAACTAATACACGATGAGACAAAATGAAATTAAAAAAAATAAAAGAAACAAATTATTTTTGTATTTTTTTTTAAAAAAATTTATGGATGTCACACCCCGACCAATTAAATAAATAAAAGGCGGATAATCGTCGAGACGTGCGTGTTAGAGATTCCTCATAGCCACATGACGCTACAAATTATAGTTTTAATTAAGCATGCATCACCAAATTAAATATTACAATTTGTCCACAAGTTTGGCAAATCTCAAATGACATAGCTAATAATTGTTCATTGATTTAAATTTTAGCTAGGTCCAAAAGCCTATGGTGATCATGATCCAAAGCTAGCATTAAACGTTGGCATTCCGTGAAACATGTTAGAAAATAATGTCAACATAAAAATGTTGGTGAGTTCACATAGTTAAATACATAGATAATAGTTTATAGATCACAATGATAAGCGATTAGTGCAAATATGTAACAACACGTACGGCCTCAAATGTACAATCAAGCCTCAACAATTTAGAATATAGTATATGATCAGCTAAGTGAAATTTGGTTCCTTCAATGAACTAGAATGCGTCATTGAAGAGCCGGACTTAGCATCGGCTTTAGCACCAAAAAGGCTTGTCAGACCCTTAGATCTAAGACGTCGTTGGGCTAGCAATAGTTAATGATTGTATCGATCATAAAATAGAACACCACACGTATACATAAAGCACAACCAAGACATAAATGGAATCACATAGTTGATAAATAGATTTAGTGCATGTGGTGTATTTGAATAATATAACATGTTTCACCCCAAAAGTGTATAAATATAAAAAGGGATATGTAAACTCACATTAATCAGCTCCAAATCTACCCAAGAAAATATACGGTGGAAGCCGGAAATAACTCTCGGTAGCTTATCCTATTAATCGAACATAATGATTTTAGTCCATATGTGGTTTCGAGATCGTACGAGTCAAACTCTTATTTTTAGTTGTTTTGCGAAATAATTATGAATGTTGGTATGTTTATAAGTTTTTATAAAAATTAGGTTAAAATATTATTTATTTGTAAATATCCTACTTTTAAAGATTATTGTCATTACAAGACGTTTACTTGACTTTTTTTACCAATACAGTATGACGTTTAAGTAGATTTTTAGTTTATAAAGTCTTTAAATAGTTAACGAAACAAGTTTATATGTTTAATTTATATAAATAATACTTACAAAGGTTAAAATGAGTATTTTTGGTTAAGTGTTCTTTCACAAGGTTATATATATATATATAAGTATATATATATATATACATGTTTTGTTACATGGTTTTATAAAGTTTTTACAATTAATTAATTTAATTTTTTTTTTATGAAAACTCTTGAGTTTTTAAGACATGAAAATGATAAAATATAATTTTTATATGTTTAGTAGGTAGTTTAAACACTTAAAAATGTGAATTAGTGGTCAAAATACAAAATATACAAAAAAAACGGGTTGAGGGATTCGAACCTGTGACCTCAAGCTTGTTAATATATGCACCCAGCCACTTGAGCTAGGTGACTAACCCATCATAAACCCGTAACTTAAATGTGTTAACCGTTAGTTGTTTTGAAAATATGAAGAATTAACATGGTTTTTAAATAAAAAGGGTGGGGGTATGCTCAGCCGTGAATCGAACCCGTGACCATCAGCAACTTAGAGGATGAACCTAGCCACTTGAGCTAGGTGACTGACCTGTAAATTCATCCCCCTTTATATCTTTTAACACATCCTTAGCAGATTTGAAAATCTCCCAAAAAACCCATATGAGCCCTAGATCTTTCACCCCTAAATCGAACCCGTTTCCATAGTTTTTGACAAAATTAACGTTAGGGCTTTTAATCCTCATGCAAAAACGAGTTAAATGGTGCAAGAAACTTACAAAATGGTGTGGGTTACATACGTGTTCGAGTGACGAACGGGTTCGGCCCTTTGAGCTCTTGATGCGTGATTTTTACTTCGTTTTCGCGAATTTTGGGTATGGGGGTTTGTTTGTGGTGTGTTTGTGAGTATGTGTGTGTTTTTAATTGAAAAATGGTGAGGTATAGATATGGTTTTTGTCTTGGTTTTGAGTTCGACCGAATACGAAAAAAAGAAAGGTTTCAAACCAAATTCTTGTTCAATTGCACGCGAAATACCTGTTTGATGTTACCTATGGACATGTTAAACACGTTATTACCCGAAATGGGTCTGATTTTCGGCTAAATATTGGTTGAAGTTTTCGAGTATGGTGAAGGTAGAGGTGGTACTGTGCTGCTGCGTGAAAGGGAGGGAGAAGGAGAAAAGCTAGTTTGGCTTTTGACACAAATAGTTCCCCATCTTTGCATATTTCTTTCTTCTTCTCTTTTTTTTGTTTTATTTTGGTTGTTAACAAGTATTATTATTTTAACTTTGATAAATTTGTTTTTGTTATTGCTATTATTATTGTTATTGTTAGTGTTTTCACTTGTTAAATTATTTATATAATAAGTTTCATAAACTTCCAATATTCGATAATATAATTAAAGATCAAATTTCACAAATGTTACAGTCTCCCCAACTTTCAGGAATTTCGTCCCAAAATTTAAAGAACTAGATAAACAAGTGAGGAAAATCTCTCTTCATACGGTCTTCGCGCTCCCAAGTGAATTAAGGTCCGCGCTTGTTTTCCCAACGAATTTTGATAATTGGAGTAGTACCATGTCTTGTCTTTTTGACCTCTCTGTCCATGACTTCGACTGGTCTTTCGACAAAACGTAACGTCTCATCGATTTGAATGTCATCTAAGGGAACATGAAGGTCTCCGTCTGTTAAACACTTTCGTAAATTTGAGACATGGAAGGTTGGATGAACATTACTGAGCTCGGGAGGTAAATCAAGTTTGTAAGCCACCTTACCAACTCTTTTTAGAATCTTGAATGGACCAACAAATCTCGGAGCTAGTTTTCCTTTCTTTCCGAAACGGACCACACCTTTCCAAGGTGATACCTTGAGAAGAACCATGTCACCAACTTTGAATTCCAAGGGGCGTCGTCGTTTATCGGCATAGCTCTTTTGACGACTACGCGCCACTCGGAGGTTGTCACGGATTTGGAAAATCTTATCGGTTGCTTCTTGAATCAATTCAGGTCCGGTAATGAGATGCTCACCGGCATCAGTCCAACATATGGGTGAACGACATTTACGGCCATAAAGTGCTTCGAATGGGGCCATTTTGATACTCGAGTGATAGCTGTTATTGTAAGAGAATTCAACCAATGGCAAGTGAGTATCCCAATTACCCCCGAAATCTAGAATGCATAACCGAAGCAAGTCTTCAAGAGTTTGAATGGTACGTTCAGTCTGACCATCTGTTTGGGGATGATACGCTGTGCTTAGATCAAGTTGCGTACCCAAAATTTTTTGAAAAGAGGTCCAAGAGTGGGAAGTGAATCGACCATCTCGATCGGAAATTATATGCATTGGTACACCATGACGACTCACAATTTCTTTTATATAGATCTCGGCAAGCTTAGAAGCATTGTATGTGTTTCGAATCGGAATAAAATGAGCGCTCTTGGTCAATCGATCAATAATAACCCAAATGCTATCAAAACCACGGGGTGTACGAGGTAGCTTGGTGATGAAATCCATGGACACGTGTTCCCATTTCCATACGGGGCTTTCAGGTTGTTCAAGAAGACCGCCGGATCGTTTGTGCTCGGCTTTTACTCTTGCACAAGTAAGGCACTTAGCCACATAAAGAGCAATGTCTTTCTTCATACCCGGCCACCAATACTGCGACCGAAGGTCCTTGTACATTTTGTCAGAACCGGGATGAATAGAATAGCGGGATTTGTGAGCTTCGTCCAACAGGAGCTCACGAAGATGGTTACGGTTCGGGATCCATAAAATGTTCGTGTAATAATAGAGACCATCGGGCTTAGTCTCGAGTTGAAGTTCGGCTCCACCCAACATTTCGTCGTGTAGTTTGCCCTCATCTACAACGGCTTGTTGAGCTTTAAGAATCAAGGACTTAAGACTTCCTTCAACTTGAATACTTCGAAGTGAAACGTTTGACGCATTTGGTTCTACCCGGATTTCCACACCGAAATCACGTAAGGTGTCAACTAATTGTCGATGGGCTCGGATTTCATGAAGTAAAATAGCTTTACTATGAACCTTACGACTTAAAGCATCGGCTACGACATTCGCCTTCCCCGGATGATAGCGAATCTCACAGTCATAGTCGTTAATTAATTCAATCCATCGGCGTTGTCTCATATTTAGATCTTTTTGGTCAAAGACATGTTGGAGACTCTTGTGATCAGTGAATATCACACATTTGGTACCATAGAGATAGTGTCTCCAAATCTTTAGAGCAAATACCACTGCTCCAAGCTCGAGATCATGAGTTGTGTAATTAACCTCATGAATCCGTAACTGACGCGAGGCATAAGCAATGACTTTTCCCCGTTGCATAAGGACACAACCGAGACCTTGTATGGAGGCATCACAATAGACCACAAAGTCGTCATTGCCTTCAGGGAGTGATAAAATCGGGGCATTACAAAGTTTTTCTTTCAGGGTTTCAAAAGCTTCTTTATGCTCGTCTCCCCATTCAAAGGGTCGGTTCTTTTGTGTCAAAATAGTGAGAGGTTTGGCAATTTTTGAGAAGTTGGAAATGAATCGACGGTAATAACCTGCCAAACCGAGGAATGAACGGACTTCGGTTGGCGTCTTGGGAGCAACCCAAGTTTTCACGGCTTCGATTTTTGCTGGGTCTACATGGATTCCCTTCCTGTTCACAACATGGCCTAGGAATTGCACTTCCCCAAGCTAGAATTCACACTTTGAAAATTTTGCGTATAGTTTTTCCTTCTTTAAGAGTTCTAGGATCAAACAAAGATGTTGTTCATGGTCGGTTTTGGATTTGGAATAGATCAGGATATCATCAATAAACACAATTACAAATTTATCCAAGTAGGGCTTGCACACTCGGTTCATCAAGTCCATGAATACCGCGGGTGCATTTGTTAAGCCAAAAGGCATGACCAGAAACTCGTAATGCCCGTACCGGGTACGAAAAGCGGTTTTTGGAATATCAGCATCATTGACTCTTAATTGGTGATAACCGGAACGTAAATCAATTTTTGAGAAGTACGAAGCACCTTGAAGTTGATCAAACAAATCATCGATTCTCGGAAGGGGGTAACGGTTTTTTATTGTGAGTTTGTTAAGCTCTCGATAATCAATACACATTCGAAATGACCCATCTTTCTTTTTCACAAATAGTACCGGAGCGCCCCAAGGTGAAGTACTCGGGCGTATGAGGCCCTTATCCGAGAGTTCTTGGAGTTGACTCGAAAGTTCTTGGAGTTCGGAAGGTGCGAGTCGATACGGAGCCTTTGCTACCGGAGTCGCACCAGGAATGAGGTCGATCTTGAATTCGACCTCATGAATAGGAGGTAAACCGTTAAGATCCTCAGGAAACACTTCAGGAAAGTCTCGGGCGATCGGAATATCTTGTAATTCCTTGCCCTTGACTTTGGTGTCGATCACATGGGCTAGGAAGGCCATACATTTCTTATTTAGGCATTTTCGGGCCTCGATACAAGACATGAGCTTAAGTCCTTTGGATGGTTTCTCACCGAATACATTCAATGTGTCGCCAGAAGGAAGCGGAATTCGGATACATTTATCATAACAGATGATTTTAGCACGATTTTCGGCTAACCAGTCCATACCGATAGTAACATCAAAGCTTCCAAGTTTCATGGGTATAAGTTGGATGGAAAAGTTGTGTTGGTTTAAGTTTAGTTTGCATTTAGTGATGATAGTGTCGACTGTGATAGATTGGCCATCGGCGATTTCAATCGTGAAAGGTTTGTCTAACTTAGTACGGTTCAAGTCAAGTAAAGGTTCAAAGTCTAGTGAAACAAAACCTCGATCGGCACCCGAATCAAATAAAACAGAAGCATAGTGATTGTTGATTAGAAATGTACCGTTCACCACGTCATTGTTTGTTTGAGCTTGATTGACGTTGATGTTAAAGGCTCGACCACGAGCAGGTGGAGTTGGATTGGCAAGTCTTGGGCACTGGGGACGCATGTGATTTGGATCACCACATTGAAAGCAGGCCCGGGCTTGATTAGGAGCTGGAGCATTGACTTGAGCTCGGTTCGGGTTACCCGGCTAAAACGACATGTGACATTCAGATGCCCCATTTTTCCACAGACTGTGCATTGACGACACGGGATATTAGCCGGATGATGGTAGTTGCAAGTGTTACATTTTGGGTGAGGGCCATTGTAGGGAACTTTTGGGATAGGTTGAGCCGTGGGTGCATGTGGTTTTGTTTGTGGAGTAGGGGTAGTAATGGCAAAGTTGTGGGCTTGATTGTTAAACTTTCGCTTTTTATTGAAGGATGACTCGGGTTTGTTTGGTTTAGTAGGTGCGGGGGTAGATTTCTCAACAGATTTCTTAGTGTTTTTCAAGGTTAGGGTACCGGCTTTGACATGGTTTTCAGAAAGTTTAGCAGTGATGGTGATGGCTTCTTCAAGGGTTGCGGGTTGTTGGATCAAAAATTAAGACTGAAGCTTACCAAATTGAAGTGTTGGACCTGAATTGTAGTCTAATATTATCAACAAAGTCAAAGTCAACAAAAGTCAACGTCCGGTCAAAGTCCACGTAAAAAGTCAAATGGCGCGTTAGAGACGAAGAACCGAGTCAAGACGTTGAAGTTGTTTTATGTCTAGGATCGTTAATGTAATAAATATATTTTGTGTCAACAAAATATATTTAATCTAGCTTTAGACATGTTTTAGCCTTTTAACTTGTTATTTTCTAATTAGTCTAAGTGTAGGGACTATTAGTGTAATTAGCATGTTAAGCACTCACTATAAATAGTAAAGTGCAAATAGGGTTTTAAGGGGGCTTGAATGAGTCTAAGATTGAGGGTTTCAATATAAACAAAATCTGATGCAATCAATATAGATCAAATTGAGTGTTTTATAGTGTGTTCATCCAAAGTTCATCACATTTTAAGTCATTTGATCCAAAATCTTCATAAATTACTGATTCAAAAGTGTTATGGGACCAACAATTGGTATCAGAGCCTAAGAGAGATCCAATTCAGTTATATTTCTGAAGATTTGTTACTGATTATTGAAGGAGTAGAGGGTTTTAGAGTGAGAAAGTAAATCTGGTGAGTTTTAGAGAGAGAAACCATATTTGATTTTAAAAAATCATCAGATCTACATCAACCAACATAAAATCTCAGCAAAACAACAACATATTTGTGATCTACAAGCTGAGATCTACAAGAAAAGAAGAAGAAATCATCAGATCTGAAAGTTTCTCTCACACACAGTGTGTGTGTGTGTTCTTGGTGTTCTTCAAATCTTCAAATCTGCAAGACCAGCGAATCTAGTTAATATCTGAACGAAAGTTCAAAATTTTTGAGCGAATCTATACCGAGCATTTGCATAGATTCGCCCGTTGTTCTTAGCGAATCTATAAGTTCGCCCGACACCTTGTAAGCCAGCGAACCTATAGTTTCTTGACACTTACTGCACCAACAATTCTCAAATCTATATCCTAACTTTACTCACATTACCATAACCCAAACCAGATCCATACACCTAAACCCAAATTTAAAACCATTTTTTTTGCCATTTTAAAATCTTTATCAACCAAATCATCTACAACTAGGGGTGTACACGGTTCGGTTCCAAACCGCGAAACCGCCCAAACCGTTCAACGGTTTGGTTTCGCGGTCGGTTTATGTTTATACAAAAAACCGTTCGTAAAAAACCGGACCGGACCGTTATGAACGGTTTGGTTTACGGTTTATACCAAAAACCGTTTGTAAAAAACCGGACCGGACTGTACGCGCATGTGTGTGTGTGTGTATCTATATATATATATTAGATCTCAAATATGAGTTCTTGTAAGTAAAGTATTAAAACATGTATTAGTTTGTTGGTGTTAAAATAGGTCATAACTAGCATATGGATCATATATATATATAATATCATTATACGTATCATTATATTATATATATATATATAATATAATATGTAAGTATATATCATTATATTGTTACAACACACAGGTAATCTTGCAATATTCAGATATATAATCAATTTCAATACCGGTACTTTTGAAAGTTTATAAGATTTTGGGATGTTTTTTAGAGCTCTTAAATTTAGAATATAAAGCTCAAACCGCGAAACCGAACCGGACCAAACCGCTCGTATGGTTCGGTTTAGGTTTGGTTTTTTACCTTAAACGGTTCGGTTTTGGTTTTTAATGGTAAAAAACCGCAAGTAACGGTTTGGTTACGGTTTTATCCAAAAACCGTAAAAACCGGACCGCGTACACCCCTATCTACAACTCAACCATAACACATCCACATACAAACCAACAACTATAACCAAATAATTATCAGATCAGTGACAAAAAAAAAAAAAAAAAAAAACACGTTCACAGATCCGTAGGCCACTATTATCACCACATCATCATAATCATACCCTACCTTATTTCTTACTCACCACAACCACATCCACACCAAACCACCCAACCACAAATCCATAATCCCATTAACACAACGATAACAATCAGATCTTCACCCAACAAAACCATAAGCTATGGTGTGCGGTTGAAGAAGACAAGAAACAAGGTGTGGTGCTCTGCGGTTCGTGATTGTGGTTGCGTGCCGTCTATAGTGACTGTTTTGGTTGACTAGAAACAGGAATTGAGATGGAGGTGTACGTGGTGGGTGTTTGTTAAATCCGGTGACCGATCTACTGTTTTTAAACGAGAAACAAGAAACCAATATGTGTTAGCATCTGTTTCACAAGGAAATAGAACCGTTTGATGTTGTCAAAAAAAAAAAAGAACAATGCGATGGCAGAAGAATGAAGAGAGAAAGAACGTGTTCATGTGTGTGTGTATGTTCGGTTGAGAAAGAAAGAAAGAAAACGAGCAGCAGCAGCAGCTGCAGATCCAGATCTGTGTTTGTGTGTGTTTGTTTGAGACAAGGAGAGATGTGATTTGTTCATTTGTGTGTGTGCTACTGTTTGACACGAAAATAGGAGCAAATCTGCTGTTGTTCTTGGTAGTAGATCGAGTATTGAGAGTGACGAGAGAGAGTGAACGAGTTTGTGTGTGTGTTGGTGTTGTATGTTGAAGTGTTGTTGTGATTGTTGCAAGAGAAACAAGAAGATGTGGTGTTGATTTTGAGTTTGCGTGTGTGTTAAGTTATGATGTTTGTGTGTTGTTTTAAGAGAGAGAGAGAATAGAGTTTGAGTTGTGTTTGTTGATGTTGTGTGGTGGTTAACAAGAGATTGAGAGAGAGTTAATGTTAGGATAGAGTAGAGAGAGAGAACCGTAGAGAGAGATAGAGTTGTGTGTGTTTATGATTGAAAGAGATGTTGCACATGTGTTGTGTAGTTTTCTTTTAAAAAAAACGGTTATGTTGTGTTTTTTTTAATTTCTTTTTAGGCTGACTTATAAGCAAAAAAAAAATTTATGGTTAGGTTTAGGTTAAAACTTGTTATTTGGGTTTATTAAAGTGGGCCGAAAACTTGGGTTGGGTTTGGTGGTTTTGGGCCGTGTTAGTGTTTGGTTCGTTTAATTTGTCGCCGGGTGTTAATGTTTAAAAAATTTTATGGGCGTTTTCAATCAAGTCGTCATTAAATTTTAAAAGGTGATGTCTTCTGGCCGGGTGTTTATTTTGTCAATCTTTGGGCCAAAATTTTTCATTTAAGTTGAAAAAGTTTTGTCAGTGGCCGGGACTTTCTAAAAATTTTTTTTAGGCCAAATTTTAAACCGGTTATCGATTAGAAAAAAAATGGCTTATGCAGAACTTTTTAAATCTTTCGAATCTGATGATCTCACAATGGCACAAAGTAGGTTTGATAATTTTGCAGCTTTAAAGAATGAAAGGATGCCTGAGTTTCTCGATCGATTTGTGATGGTGGCAAATAACCTGAAGAAGCATGATCCAGAACTCGGAAATCATGAACGGGTTAAGAGATTGCTTGATTCTCTCCCACCAAAGTGGAGTTCACATGGAAAACCGATTAGAAGAGAAAGAGGGTTTACTGATTACAAACTGGTGGAGGTGATGGACAAACTAAAAGAAATGGAGTTGGATATCAAACGTCGTGAGTACGATGAAGCGATGTCTCTGAATTCAAAGATCACCTCAATCTCCGAAGAGAAACCAGAAGAGATATCAGTTTCTACCTCCAATTTCAAAGGTTTACCGAAACCTGAAATTGAAAAGGTACAAGGGGAGATTAAGCAGACATCAGTGGGTAAAGATGGAGCAGAATTAAATGATAAAGCTTGTGATGCTAAGAAGGAGGAGGAACAAAAGACAAATACCAGAGTCTGCAACTGCGAGAAGGCTCTTGCTTCTGAACAAATCATCATGGAGCTTCCATACGAGACAGTTCATGATATGTGTTCTTCTGATTGCAGAACTCGTTTATTTGGTATTTATGAAGCTAACAAATTGTTAATCGAAAATGAAAAATATTTGACTCAGGTAAATAAAGAACTTAAACTTAACGAGTCAAAATATTTTGTCAAATTAAGAGAAGCTTTGAAAGAAAATGAACATTTGAAAACGAGTCTTTTGAAAAGAAATTTGGAAGTCAATATGCTAACTGAACGTGTCGCCCTGGCTGAGTTTGAAACCAGTAAGTTGCAAACGAAACTCGAAAAATGGACAATTTCGGGGATGAAACTTGAGGATTTAATCAAAAGCCAACGGGGGGCTCGTATTAAGACTGGGTTGGGTCATGAGGATAAGGCTTTTGTATATCCTCCTCCCAGCACTTACTGTTACTCTCCTACACCAACTCCACACCCGACAAATGAGTTGATTCATGAAATAATTCAGAAAGATACTGATAGTTTGTATGGAGGATTGGAGAATGTGAATCTTAAAGAGGTGCGAGATGATTATGAGTCCCCGACTGGTATTGGATACAGTAAACTGGATGTTGTCAGTCAAACCAATGATTGTTCAGTTTCCGGTGTTAGTAAATCTGTACAATCTGTTTCTTCTAACTTCTTTGACAAGTTTAAAGCAGGTGAAATTCCTACGTTTGAGCCTGTCCTGATTGTGAAGGAAGAGATAAAGTCGGATTCACGTAATCATCAAGCCATCAATCAAGATCCGTTGGAAGCAGAGGTACTTATTGAAGATTGGACAAGCTCAGATGATGAACCAAAGACAAAGGAAAGTCACGGAGATTCAAAGATCAAGGTGTCATCTACAACAGTCAAATCTGAAATGCTTCCAAAACCTGAAGCAAGTCAAATCAGGATCTCATTTCCAGCTGCAAGACAAGCCAATCTTCCATCCATAGCTCAAAAGAAGAAGACTTCACCTCTGTCCATCATATCTCAAGTTTGTAAAAGACTTGAGAACAAGCAAGTGAAGATCTCATCTCCTATCCAACAAAGCAAAACAAAAATCAGGCAACCACCCACAACTCGACAAAAGACGCCAAAAGCTTCTCAACAAGTTGCATCAAGCTCGAAGAAAGCCCCACCCCCAGCTGCTCCACACGGGCCAATCAAGCATCAAAAGCCATTCAAGGCTTGCTTCAAGTGTGGAAAGGATGATCATGTGCTCAAGAAATGCCCAAAAGGACATGTTTCGGACGGTAAAGGCAAACAGGTTTGCTTCTCTGGATCAGTGTCTAGAAAGAATCCTCCACATGGTAAAGGTAAACAGGTTTGCTTATTTGAATTTCAAGTTAATAATCATATATCTTTGAATGGTCGGATGACGAACATTCCATCCCTACCGTCTCATGTGAAGCCGGTTTCACATGATTCAAAGATGAATGTGACAACATCACCAAAACAAAATTCTTTCTCCTCGGGACTTAAACAGAAAATGATTTCCAAATTTAACTTTTTCAAATCGAAAATGTTTGAACCTAAACAAATTTGGCAAATTAAAAAGAAAGAGGAAAAGATAAGTGATACAAGAACAGGTTGTGTGCATAGACAGGTGTCTTACACTGATGAAAAAGGAACGCCCAGGACTACGATGGCCTGGGTTCCCCTTTCTAACTAATCTGTTGATGAGTGCAGGAACATTTCAGGAGGACTGTTAGTAATCCGGTTTACTGACAGAAAATGTTCCTTATTTAAATTTGAGGCGGAACAAACAGGTCATGGTTTTGGTATCTTATCCACATTCTGGATCCTTCTTTGATTTTCACATATCTAATTTCACAGCCACTACATTTTTCTTGATATCTCATTTATAATCTTTTGATAGAATAATATGGAAGGCGTTTCCTTGCTAATTTCTATTTTATATATTGTAAATAGTTAAAAAAAAAAGGATTAAAAAAGGGGGGGGGAGTCTAACATTTTTACTTGTATTTTTTATCAAAGTTTTCTCATCCCTTTTGAGGTCGCTCTTGAGTCTTTTGAAAATTTCCATTTTGTGCTGAAATAGAAATTTTGGGGGAGTAAAATCTCAAAACGAGAATGAACTGAAAATCATTATTCAAAATTTTCTATATGTGTAAATATTTTGTGTCTTTTGAAGGTTTCAGGTTTGAATGGATAGCATCTGAAGGAGGATAATGATTTGTGTAATGATGTGTCAATAGGCTCAGCCCGAATACAATTAGACAGCAATTCTGTGGCCAAACTAAATTCAAAAAGAGCTCGGTGATGAGGAGTACTTTCACAGACATTTGGCATGCACAAAGTAATAAGTTTTGACAAAAATGGGTTGAGAGCGTCAAATCTTTGCCTTGATTTCCCCAAATATCCCAAATCACCCTCACCCTAGCCCTGAATTGAGTTTCTAGTTAGCAAAACAAAATAAAAAGCTGCTAGTGTTGCTCTTCAGAAAAACCTCTGAGTGAGTTACTTGTGTAACTCCTCAGAATGTATTGAGTCAAAAGTGCTTAACTCCTCTGCTATACGGAAGTATTGACCTGGAGTTGGTGGATCTTCTTTGCTATACGGAAGTATTGACCTGAAGATTCACCGAGCATGCTAAAATGTTTATCTCCTCTGTTATACTTCAGTATAGACCTGGAGCTCTGAACTATTTGAGTTTCCCAAATAATAAGTCGCATTGTGTTCAAAAGAATCAATTGCTGACAAGCTCCACTCACAAAAAGATGCAAAAATTGCACAGTGTCAAAAGAGGCTCATGAATCGATCAATATTCAAGATTTGATCCAAGAAATTCAAGCAAAGTCAATCATATTGCTCGATAAACCTGATGTTAGGACAAGTTACTTTGCTGAATGTCTGTGAAAACCAAGTCGCTCGAGTTTCTTCAAATCGAACCAAAACATGATAAGATCGTCACAGGTTGTTTGTTGAAAGGAACAAGGCATGGGTTTAAATGGACAAACATATTGACAATCTAGCCAAGTCTTTGTTTCTCTGGATGGTTGCTCGAAACGCATTATCTGATATCCTTTCATGAAGTTTTTATTTTATTTTATTTTATGTTTGGGTTCTTGAGTCTTGTTGGTCGTGTGTACCTTATGGGATGTGTTCTCTTTGTCTTAAATATTTGTGATCTTGTCGGACTCGTCCTCTCATTTCCGAATTTTTAAATTTTATTAGTTAAAAAAAAAATCCAAAAAGATTTTCATTTCAAATTATTTTCAAGTCTTCCATATTATGCTATTAAAATGTTATCATTTTCACATGCATTTCACAGGAAATTGCACGCACAAATGGACACGGGTTCATTTGTTTTCATACACAAATAAACACGGGTTTATTTTGTTTAATGAAATGATCTAATGAGAAATCTCGAGATTTTGTTTGTGATTGCGTTACAGATATTTGCTGCAAGTGATGGCCGATCATCAGTTGAGCAAAGCACCTGACCAGAGAACCTGTTCCTCAAAATTTGCAGAAGTTACCGAGCTAGGAATCCTCCTCCTACATCTTCTGAAGCACTCAAGAAAAGATTGTTGGAAAGCAGTTCCAGATTTTAAGAAAGGATGCACACAAAATGGGGGAGCATACAATATGGGGGAGCTTGTGAGATTAAGGATCTTCAGCAACAAAATTTGGCTAGCATCAGTCTTGGGGGAGTTTTGTTGGATCAAAAATTAAGACTGAAGCTTACCAAATTGAAGTGTTGGACCTGAATTGTAGTCTAATATTATCAACAAAGTCAAAGTCAACAAAAGTCAACGTCCGGTCAAAGTCCACGTAAAAAGTCAAATGGCGCGTTAGAGACGAAGAACCGAGTCAAGATGTTGAAGTTGTTTTATGTCTAGGATCGTTAATGTAATAAATATATTTTGTGTCAACAAAATATATTTAATCTAGCTTTAGACATGTTTTAGCCTTTTAACTTGTTATTTTCTAATTAGTCTAAGTGTAGGGACTATTAGTGTAATTAGCATGTTAAGCACTCACTATAAATAGTAAAGTGCAAATAGGGTTTTAAGGGGGCTTGAATGAGTCAAGATTGAGGGTTTCCATGTAAACAAAATCTGATGCAATCAATATAGATCAAATTGAGTGTTTTATAGTGTGTTCATCCAAAGTTCATCACATTTTAAGTCATTTGATCCAAAATCTTCATAAATTACTGATTCAAAAGTGTTATGGGACCAACACGGGTTTATACCAATCACCGCATCCTGGATCTGGGGAGGTACACCCTTGATAAATTTTTCTATGTTTCTCCAAAGTGGTGTGACCATGTGGAAAACAAGCATGCTCAACTCATGGTGTCTAGTTGAGTAGGCCAAATGATCACCACTTTCTTGCTTGAGGTTCCAGAATTCCTCCTCAAGCTTTTGGAGTTCAGTTTGGGACAAAATTTCTTGATCATGAGTTGTTTGACCTCATCCCAAGTCATGGCTAAGATGTTGGCCTCACCTTTGTCCCTTTTTATACCATTCCACCAAGTAAGAGCCCTGTCTTGAAGAACACTAGTACCATACCGAACCTTAAGTGCTTACGGACACTAGCTATAGGTGAAGGTGTTTTCGATGCTCTCAAACCATTGGAGCAAAGCAGTAGCCCCTTCAGAACCAATGAATTTGACAGGGTTGCAAGAGTTGAAGTGTTTGAAAGTGCAAGGATGGCGGGTTTCACCATTATGACCAATCTCACCGTTGTTTTGGCTACCACGGTTGCTAAGAGTTTGGCTAATTTCCGCCACTAGATTAGGGATGACGGAAGCCATTTCACGGGATACAAGAGCAGCAACGTTACGACTTGACATACGACTTCCCCCACGGCGAGGGACTCTACCACCACGAGGCATTCTGTTAAAGAGAACAAAAGATAAATGTGTGAGTACGAATTTATAATAGAGAGGAGGTCAATAAAATCATAGATTTGCCAAAAAGTGAAGAACGTGCATTGAATGAGTGTCTTAAGTTTATTACGTTAATATTTTTGCATATATTGCGGCTTTATTAAGGTTCGTTTTGAGATAGACGGGCTAAGGATTGAAGGGATTGTCGTTTTTGGAAGATAATTGGGTCCACGTAAGATTTGGATAAGATATTTTTGATAACAACCAACGATATTTTTGATGGTGAACAGTAAATTTTTTGAAAATTTGTACTTTTCATTGGAGCATACCAGGTCCGTATATTGACAAGTCAAGGTAAATCGAACTTTCTAACGTTAGACAGATGTGTTTGCATCTATAGTAAATCACTCATCCCGAAAATTCCCAGGTAAGCGTACCAGGTCCGTACATTGAATTTATACGGTACGCTAACCTTGGATAGAACTTTCTATCGTTTTGCCAGAAAATTCAGGATACAGGTGTTTACTGTCTAGATACACATCGTCTTGTTCATTATACTGATTCGAAACCTTGATGAGAATGGATTTGGCATTTGCCTAAGAGTTTCACTAAGCATATGATATTCCCATGAAGTCGAGAAATAGATCAAGAAATATTACTTAGCTAATTAGAGTTATAGTAAACGATGATGAGGCTTAAGATGAAGGGCTTGGATAAGGGAAGAAGAAAATAAGTTAAGGGTTTAGTCTTAGCTATTTGTTCTTGCTTATGTTGGATTCATTTGTTAAAGTTCGATTTAAGTTGTAGAATTTCATAGTGTGTGCAAAGGCCATGGCATTAAATCAAAAATAGCAAGTATCATGTAACACATAGCATGTAGCATCATGTAGCACATAAGCAAGTATGAGATAATTCATATAGGGTCCCTAAGCATACCATAGTCTAGGTCACCGTTTCTAATAACCTAAATCCCTACAGTCATGGGCTCTGATACCAATCTGTCACACCCCGACCAACTAAATAAATAAAAGGCGGATAATCGTCGAGACGTGACTGTTAGAGATTGCTCATAGCCACATGACGCTACAAATTATAGTTTTAATTAAGCATGCATCACCAAATTAAATATTACAATTTGTCCACAAGTTTGGCAAATCTCAAATGACATAGCTAATAATTGTTCATTGATTTAAATTTTAGCTAGGTCCAAAAGCCTATGGTGATCATGATCCAAAGCTAGCATTAAACGTTGGCATTCCCTGAAACATGTTAGAAAATAATGTCAACATAAAAATGTTGGTGAGTTCACATAGTTAAATACATAGATAATAGTTTATAGATCACAATGATGAGCGATTAGTGCAAATATGTAACAACACGTACGGCCTCAAATGTACAATCAAGCCTCAACAATTTAGAATATAGTATATGATCAGCTAAGTGAAATTTGGTTCCTTCAATGAACTAGAATGCGTCATTGAAGAGCCGGACTTAGCATCGGCTTTAGCACCAAAAAGGCTTGTCAGGCCCTTAGATCTAAGACGTCGTTGGGCTAGCAATAGTTAATGATTGTATCGATCATAAAATAGAACACCACACGTATACATAAAGCACAACCAAGATATAAATGGAATCACATAGTTGATAAATAGATTTAGTGCATGTGGTGTATTTGAATAATATAACATGTTTCACCCCAAAAGTGTATAAATATAAAAAGGGGTATGTAAACTCACATTAATCGGCTCCAAATCTACCCAAGAAAATATACGTTGGAAGCCGGAAATAACTATCGGTAGCTTATCCTATTAATCGAACATAATGATTTTAGTCCATATGTGGTTTCGAGATCGTACGAGTCAAACTCTTATTTTTAGTTGTTTTGCGAAATAATTATGAATGTTGGTATGTTTATAAGTTTTTATAAAAATTAGGTTAAAATATTATTTATTTGTAAATATCCTACTTTTAAAGATTATTGTCATTACAAGACGTTTACTTGACTTTTTTTACCAATACAGTATGACGTTTAAGTAGATTTTTAGTTTATAAAGTCTTTAAATAGTTAACGAAACAAGTTTATATGTTTAATTTATATAAATAATACTTACAAAAGTTAAAATGAGTATTTTTGGTTAAGTGTTCTTTAACAAGGTTTTATATATATATATATAAGTATATATATATATATATACATGTTTTGTTACTTGGTTTTATAAAGTTTTTAAAATTAATTAATTTAATTTTTTTTATGAAAACTCTTGAGTTTTTAAGACATGAAAATGATAAAATATAATTTTTATATGTTTAGTGGGTAGTTTAAACACTTAAAAAGGTGAATTAGTGGTCAAAATACAAAATATACAAAAAAAAAACGGGTTGAGGGATTCGAACCCGTGACCTCAAGCTTGTTAATATATCCACCCAGCCACTTGAGCTAGGTGACTAACCCAACATAAACCCGTAACTTAAATGTGTTAACCGTTAGTTGTTTTGAAAATATGAAGAATTAACATGGTTTTTAAATAAAAAGGGTGGGGGTATCCTCAGCCGTGAATCGAACCCGTGACCATCAGCAACTTAGAGGATGTACCCAGCAACTTGAGCTGGGTGACTGACCTGTAAATTCATCCCCCTTTATATCTTTTAACACATCCTTAGCAGATTTGAAAATCTCCCAAAAAACCCATATGAGCCCTAGATCTTTCACCCCTAAATCGAACCCGTTTCCATAGTTTTTGACAAAATTAACGTTAGGGCTTTTAATCCTCATGCAAAAACGAGTTAAATGGTGCAAGAAACTTACAAAATGGTGTGGGTTACATACGTGTTCGAGTGACGAACGGGTTCGGCCCTTTGAGCTCTTGATGCGTGATTTTTACTTCGTTTTCGCGAATTTTGGGTATGGGGGTTTGTTTGTGGTGTGTTTTTGAGTATGTGTGTGTTTTTAATTGAAAAATGGTGAGGGATAGATATGGTTTTTGTCTTGGTTTTGAGTTCGACCGAATACGAAAAAAAGAAAGGTTTCAAACCAAATTCTTGTTCAATTGCACGCGAAATACCTGTTTGATGTTACCTATGGACATGTTAAACACGTTATTACCCGAAATGTGTCTGATTTTCGGCTGAATATTGGTTGAAGTTTTCGAGTATGGTGAAGGTAGAGGTGGTACTGTGCTGCTGCGTGAAAGGGAGGGAGAAGGAGAAAAGCTAGTTTGGCTTTTGACACAAATAGTCCCCCATCTTTGCATATTTCTTTCTTCTTCTCTTTTTTTTTGTTTTATTTTGGTTGTTAACAAGTATTATTATTTTTACATTGATAAATTTGTTTTTGTTATTGCTATTATTATTGTTATTGTTCGTGTTTTCACTTGTTAAATTATTTATATAATAAGTTTCATAAACTTCCAATATTCGATAATATAATTAAAGATCAAATTTCACAAATGTTACAATGGAAACCTAATAATAAAATAAAATAACAAAACGAAACAAAAAAAAAACAAAAAATGGCTAAATTCCCGACTCGGGTCGTTCTCAAAATCGCCTAAAATCATGTCCCCGGCAACGGCGCCAAAAACTTGATGTGTGAAAACGTATATATTATTTTAATTATAAAAATGCTTTTTCACAATTCGGTTTTAAAAATAAAACAGAAATATATAACTTTACTTCACACAAACAGCAAGTGTAATGGCCGTGCGTAGTATAGCCAGGTAAATCCAAGTATCGAACCTAAGGACACGTTAGACGACTCTCAGTAATAAACCGTTGTCGAGTTTTAGCCGGTTTTAAAAGATGATTTTTTTTAAAAGAAAATTAATTATTAATTAATTAAAACTAAATATTAAACTAAATTAATTACGAAAATAGGAAACTAACGGAATGGAAAACTGAACACGAACAAAGCAAGGCTGACGATCAACTATCTAGACCAGGAATCCTATTGGTGATATTAATTCTCTCGAATTACGGACGACTGGATGGCAACCGATTCTAAAAATACATCTAACTTAAAATGCCCCTAAATTATGCCAAATCTCCTCTCGGTCTCAATAACATAACCTAACGGATCTAAGGGATGTCTAAAGCTCATCGGGTGTGTAGGTTAGGTCTCCTCTCGGTCTCACTAACCTAATAGGATACTCACGTGTTCAATTGACTCGATCACCTCTCGGTCTCACAAATCACAGTACATCCGGGAGTGTAAGGGATGTAAGGAACAACCTAATGACATTGATTTTAACTGGAATAGCAAGAATTATTAAATAATTAGGGTTAATTCACTCTCGTGCAACTAGGTCCCTAAAACCTAATAACCTAGACTACCCTATAATCTATCACCTCCCGGTCTCAAGAGTAGTTAGTTTACCAATTTTAGACTAATTAGATTATTTATTCCTATGGTGATCTATGCCTAGGAGTAACCATCACTTAACCAAAACACAAAGTAATGATCAACACATAAAACCCTAATTAACTAGTACAAAACCAATTAACTAAGTATGTGAGGAACAAAATAATAATAACCATTCATTAAATCAATACTCATTGACATCAAAACCAATAACCAAAAGGATTTATATGTTAATATCAACCAAACAACATGTCAAAAACCCGAAATCATTAACAATCAACCAATTATCATCCTAGATCTAGATAGTTGATCGTCAGCATTGCTTTGTTCGTGTTCAGTTTTCCATTCCGTTAGTTTCCTATTTTCATAATTAATTTAGTTTAATATTTAGTTTTAATTAATTAATAATTAATTTTCTTTAAAAAAAATCATCTTTTAAAACCGGCTAAAACTCGACAACGGTTTATTACTGAGAGCCGTCTAACGTGTCCTTAGGTTCGATACTCGAATTTACCTGGCTATACTACGCACGGCCAGTACACTTGCTGTTTGTGTGAAGTAAAGTTAGATATTTCTGTTTTATTTTAAAATCGAATTGTGAAAAAGCCTTTTTATAATTAAAATAATATATACGTTTTCACACATCACTAGATGAGTGACAAGTAAAGCATGACATACAAATATGTAAGCCTGTAAGGATAAGTCATTCTAAAATAAAAGGACTTACTATTATTTTATTGTGCAAACAATAAATGAAATGAAGAGTACACTCAAATAAGCCCTAGAGAACCACATTTAAGTATAGTTTTACATATTTTATTAGTTTATTTTATCATTTATATATAATAAATTTTACTTTTCATTCTTAAACAAATGAAAACATAACTCATACGTTATATTCATGTTTTATAGCATTTCATTTTCTTCTAAAGAAAACTACAAATTAGGTCCTTTATGTTTCTGGGGGAGTTTTTAACCAAAATAGTGTTTATGGAAAAAATATTTACTAATTTAGTGTTCTTTAAAAACTATTTACCAAACTAGTGTTATTAACATTTTTATCAAAATAAAAGGATTCACATATAACTAAAAACACTAAATCATCATCTCATCCCTGTTTATAACGTATTCTTCCGTAAGGTTTGTCTTCTCCGGCAGGTCCAGCACCGGCATCTGGACGTAAAAAACATCAGAACCGGCAACGGCGTTGGTGACGTAAAAAATAAGATGTTCTTCGGTAATTGTGGTTTATATTTGTGTTTTAAGGTGGTTGTTCATGGTGTTTGAAAAACCTCCCGGTAGCGAAAACATTGCAGGAAAATAATGAACAATTTCAAAGACGGCCGGGTTCTTAATGCCGGAGAAGACGAAGTGAAGAAGAAGGGGTAGCTGGTCTTTTGGGTGGAGGAGACTCATGAACAAGTGAATGGTTGATGAAGATTGTTGGCATCCCTATGTACCAATCGAGCAATCAATTGAAGTTTAGGATACCAAAACGACAAACCGGACAATATTTATAAAAGTAACTATGTACAAACTAAATGGAATATTTTGACAAATTCAATCGTTTTCATATGAAAACTCTTCATCAAAATGGAGTATCAAGTCAACTTGATTTTTTAATTGTTCTGTGTACAAAATGAAATACTCAACTATAAAAGTATCATTGTTCCGATGTTTTTTACGTCCATGACACCGGTGCCTGACCCGCCGGAGAAGACAGACTTCACAGAAAAATACGTAATAAGTAGGGATAAAATGATTATTTAATGCTTTTAATTTTATGTATTCTGTTTTTCTTTTAATAAAAATATTAATAACACTAATTTGGTAAATAGTTTTCAAATAACACCAAATTGGTAAATATTATTTTCATAAACACCATTTTGGTCAAAAACTCGTTTCTGGGGTACCTGCAAGTTGGGTCCTTTAGCTAAAATATCTACAAATAACGTCCTTATTTTCATAGTTTTATACCAATCTGGTCCTTTACACTAACTAAAGTTAAGTTTTTCAGTTACATGAAGGGTAGTTTTGTCTTTTTACATTAAAGGACTATTTTGATAAATAACATAAAGGACCATTTTTGCAATTTACACTAAAATGTTATAATAAGTATTATTTTGTAATTAAATATTTAATAGATGAAATACAAAGTATATATATTTGTAATATTTACGACTTAAACTATATATACTTTAAGTTTAATATTTATTTGGGAAACGAAAATGAGTTTTTTACGGTGGGTCCACCCACTTCCGGGAATACACAATTAAACGTTAAGTGTCAGTACGTCCTCCGAACGAGGTTTCGAAATATAAAAGATATTGCTTCGTTTTTTTTTTTGTAAAGGGTATTTCCCCGGTAACTTTGTATTATCAACCAACCAAATAAAATAAGTAGTTAAGTGTGTTTCCACTAGTTCATAAAAGGGGCATTCCCCAATATGTAAACCAATTTAACCAAGCAACAAGACTACCTAAAAATCAAAAATAATAGTATTCTAAAGCACATAATCAATACAAATCATTAACCCCCATCATCAATAGATTTGGGTATTCATAATGTTATTTCAAAATAGTTGTTATAAAAATAGTTGTTAAAAATAAGATCAAAACTAGAGAAGAAAAAAACAATTTACTATATATCGGAACACACATGAATAAAATATTTTTAGGAAACGAACGCAAATTAGCATGTACAAAACAAAATGTTTATTCTTTCTGCACGGAAACGTAACAAACTAACATGCATAAACTTCTCAAAAAGAATAAGCGTTTTGTTTTGTACATGCTAATCACGTTTGTTTTCCAATAATATTTTGTTCATGTGTGTTCCGATATATAGTAAATTGATTTTTCTTCCCTATTTTGATCTATATTTAACAACTATTTTTTAACCACTATTTTGAAATAACACTATAAATACCCAAATTTGTTCTAATTTTCTGTTACAAATCTGAAATATGTTAAACAAACGAATCAATATTTTTTATATTCGAACCTCATTCGGAGAACGTACCGACACTTGACGTTTAATTTTGTATTATCGGAAGCGTTGGACCCACCATAAAAAACTCATTTTTGTTTCCCAAATAATATATAAAACTTAAAGTATATATAATTTAAGTCGTAAATATTATAAAGAGATTTACTTTATATTTCATCTATTAAATATTTAATTACAAAATAATACTTATTATAATATTTTAGTGTAAATTGCAAAAATGATCCTTTATGTTATTTACCAAAATAGTCCTTTAATGTAAAAAGACAAAACTGCCCTTCACTTAACTGAAAAACTTAACTTTAGTTAGTGTAAGGACCAGATTGGTATAAAACTACGAAAAGAAGGACGTTATTTGTAGATATTTTAGCTAAAGGACCCAACTTGCAGGTACCAAAAAACATAAAGGACCTAATTTGTAGTTTTCTCTTTCTTCTATATCATAAAGGATGAAAAATGTTATAAAAAATAAATGTAAAAAAATAATTTCTGTTATTATGTTTAAAAGAAGATATGAAACTTGTTACAAAATATATACATAAATTATGAATTTAAGGACCAATAGTGAAAATTAGTATATACCTAAAGGACGAAAAATAATTTACTCTTTAAGTATTAAGCGTTGTTTGTCTGACGGAGGCATTGACATGGATGTGCCTTACCCCATTCGCATTGGTTGGTGCAAATATAGAAGAAAAAAAACGCAATTGTAAGTTTCGCTATTTTTTCGCTACTTAGGTTATTCAGACAGTATGTAGATACTGTTGTGATATATATATATATATATATATATATATATATATATATATATATATATATATATATATATATATATATATATATATATATATATATATATATATATATATATATATATATATATATATATATATAGAGTGAGGTTCACCTACATAGTGTTATAAATCTAAGAAGGCTAAGAAGCAATAAGAGATTGACATGTGGCATCTAGGAAAATTAAGAGAGGGGATATTTTAGTCATGCCCACTTTTTTTAAAAATTCTCTCTCCACATGCAAGTCACATGTCAATTCCCCCACTTTTTTAAAACGTTTATAACTTTTACATACGACATTATTTTTTTAAAAAAATTACACCATAAAAACGAGAATTTTTTTCTCTTTAAAACGCGTATAATATTGATATATAAAAAACGAACTTTTTTTTCACAATTTTTCAGCTCATTGTGTCTAACGTCAGGTCATTGTGTCTTCTGTCAGGTCATTGTGTCTTCTGTCAGGTCATTGTGTCTTTCATCAGGTCATTGTGTGATTGTGTCATCCGTAAGATTGTTGTGTCATTCATCGGGTTATTGTGTAATCTTATTTGACAAGTATTACACAATGATCTAATAATAATTACACAATAACACAAAAAGTAGTTCAAAGATCTTGCTCTCACATCATCCTCCTTAAAAAATAAATAAACAAAACTTAAAAAAACTACTATTTTCTCATTGTGTCTTTTTTCATTGTGTCTAATTTAAAAAATAAAAAAAACGGTAATTTTTTTAATTTTTTTTAATTTTTCGTTTATTTATTTTTTGAAAGAGGAATACATGGGGAACAAGGTCTCCAAACCACTTTTTTCAAATTTGATTTATATTGTGAGTTATAATTTTTTTTAAAGTGTCATTGTGTCTTTGTTTAACATTGTCTCTTTGTTTACCATTGTGTCATTCTCACACTTTGTAACAAAAAATGACGTTGTCTTTGAACATTTTCTCAAACACATATTAACAATTTGTGACACGGTGATAATTTCTAAACACATAATATGACACAACAAATATTTATAATAAGATGATATTATATAATGACTTAAGAATGAACCGATAAAAGTGATATTTCACTAGTTATAATATAACACAATCACATGATATTACACAAGACTAGACAAGTGCCGAAATCTTTTTTTATTTTTTATATATCAATATTATACGCGTTTTAAAGATAACAAAACGCTTGTTTTTTTGGTGTAATTTTTTTAAAAAAATAATATCGTATCCAAAAGTTATGAAAGTTTTAAAAAAAGTGGGGGAATTGGCATGTGCCTTGCATGTGGAGAGAGAAAGTAAACAAAAGTGGCTATGACTAATGTACCCTTCCACCAATTTCTTTTCCTACAAATTGATCTCAACCATTAAAAAGGAGATCTAAAGGTCATTAATCATTCTTAGCCTTCTTAGATTTCCAACACTATGTAGGATAACTCTCCTCTATATATATATATATATATATATATATATATATATAGGGGACATGTAAAATGTAAACCAGTCCTTAAAATGTTAACCAATAAACCAATTCTAGACCACAAGTGTTTTTTGAATATTTTAATATGTGGACCATATTAATTCTTGAATTTTTTTTTATTTTTAAGTTTTAAACATGTGGACAAGAATATTCTAAGGGGTGAAATGGTAATCTTATATCAATTTCTCTCTCCAACTTTCTCATTCTCTCTCTTCGATCTCTTTTCTATTTCAGGTTTTTTCATGTGAACAAATGTGTTTATTCAGTACACATGTGTATATTAACAATTTATCTTATGTACAACTATTTATGCAGTTTGTACAACCACTCAAAAGTATAAAACGAGACTAACACATGCGTACATGTACAAATTTTTATGCACTTGGTACAGTAACTCAAAATAAAAACAAGACTAACACATGTGTACAACTCAAATACATGTGTTTCAAACAAGACTAACATATGTGTACAACTCAAATACAAATTTTTATGCATTTGGTACAGTAACTCAAAACAAATTTTTATGCATTGATATATATATATATATATATATATATATATATATATATATATATATATATATATATATATATATATATATATATATATATATATATATATAGGAGAGTTATCCTACATAGTGTTGGAAATCTAAGAAGGCTAAGAAGGATTTATGACCTTTAGATCTCTTTTTTAATGGTTGAGATCAATTTGTAGGAAAAGAAATTGGTGGAAGGGTACATTAGTCATAGCCACTTTTGTTGACTTTCTCTCTCCACATGCAAGGCACATGCCAATTCCCCCACTTTTTTTAAAACTTTCATAACTTTTGGATACGATATTATTTTTTTAAAAAAATTACACCAAAAAAACAAGCGTTTTATTATCTTTAAAACGCGTATAATATTGATATATAAAAAATAAAAAAAAAATTCGGCACTTGTCTAGTCCTTGTGTAATATCATGTGATTGTGTTATATTATAACTAGTGAAATATCACTTTTATCGGTTCATTCTTAAGTCATTATATAATATCATCTTATTATAAATATTTGTTGTGTCATATTATGTGTTTAGAAATTATCACCGTGTCACAAATTGTTAATATGTGTTTGAGAAATGTTCAAAGACAACGTCATTTTTTGTTACAAAGTGTGAGAATGACACAATGGTAAACAAAGAGACAATGGTAAACAAAGACACAATGACACTTTTAAAAAAATTATAACTCACATTATAAATCAAATTTGAAAAAAGTGGGTTCGGAGACCTTGTTCCCCATGTATTCCTCTTTCAGAAAATAAATAAACGAAAAATAAAAAAAATTAAAAAAATTACCGTTTTTTTTATTTTTTAAATTAAACACAATGAAAAAAGACACAATGAGAAAATAGTAGTTTTTTTAAGTTTTGTTTATTTATTTTTTAAAGAGGATGATGTGAGAGCAAGATCTTTGAAATACTTTTTGTGTTATTGTGTAATTATTATTAGATCATTGTGTAATACTTGGCAAATAAGATTACACAATGACCCGATGAATGACACAACAATCTTACGGATGACACAATCATACAATGACCTGATGAAAGACACAATGACCTGACGTTAGACACAATGAGCTGAAAAATTGTGAAAAAAAAGTTTGTTTTTTATATATCAATATTATACGCGTTTTAAAGAGAAAAAAATTCTCGTTTTTATGGTGTAATTTTTTTAAAAAAGTAATGTCGTATGTAAAAGTTATAAACGTTTTAAAAAAGTGGGGGAATTGGCATGTGACTTGCATGTGGAGAGAGAATATTTAAAAAAGTGGGCATGACAAAAATACCCCCTCTCTTAATTTTCCTAGATGCCACATGTCAATCTATTATTGCTTCTTAGCCTTCTTAGATTTATAACACTATGTAGGTGAACCTCACTCTATATATATATATATATATATATATATATATATATATATATATATATATCTAAGAAGGCTAAGAAGCAATAAGAGATTGACATGTGGCATTTAGGAAAATTAGGAGAGGAGATATTTTAGTCATGCCCACTTTTTTAAATATTCTCTATTCACATGCAAGTCACATGTCAATTCCCCCACTTTTTTAAAACGCTAATAACTTTTACATACAACATTATTTTTTTAAACAAATTACACCATAAAAACGAGAATTTTTTTCTCTTTAAAACGCGTATAATATTGATATATAAAAAACGAACTTTTTTTTCATAATTTTTCAGCTCATTGTGTCTAACGTCAGGTCATTGTGTCTTCCGTCAGGTCATTGTGTCTTTCATCAGGTCATTGTGTGATTGTGTCATCCGTAAGATTGTTGTGTCATTCATCGGGTCATTGTGTAATCTTATTTGACAAGTATTACACAATGATCTAATAATAATTACACAATAACACAAAAAGTATTTCAAAGATCTTGCTCTCACATCATCCTCCTTAAAAAATAAATAAACAAAACTTAAAAAAACTACTATTTTCTCATTGTGTCTTTTTTCATTGTGTCTAATTTAAAAAATAAAAAAAACGGTAATTTTTTTAATTTTTTTTTATTTTTCGTTTATTTATTTTCTGAATGAGAAATACATGGGGAACAAGGTCTCCGAACCACTTTTTTCAAATTTGATTTATATTGTGAGTTATAATTTTTTTAAAAGTGTCATTGTGTCTTTGTTTACCATTGTGTCATTCTCACACTTTGTAACAAAAAATGACTTTGTCTTTGAACATTTCTCAATCATATATTAACAATTTGTGACATGGTGATAATTTCTAAACACATAAGATGACACAACAAATATTTAAAATAAGATGATATTACATAATGACTTAAGAAAGAACCGATAAAAATGATATTTCACTAGTTATAATATAACACAATCACATTATATTTCACAAGGACTAGACAAGTGCCGAAATTTTTTTTATTTTTTATATATCAACATTATACGCGTTTTAAAGATAACAAAACGCTTGTTTTTTTTGTGTAATTTTTTTAAAAAAATAATATCGTATCCAAAAGTTATGAACGTTTTAAAAAAAGTGGGGGAATTGGCATGTGCCTTGCATGTGGAGAGAGAAAGTCAACAAAAGTGGTTATGACTAATGTACCATTCCACCAATTTCTTTTCTTACAAATTGATCTCAACCATTAAAAAAGAGATCTAAAGGTCATAAATCCTTCTTAGCCTTCTTAGATTTTTAACACTAAGTAGGATAACTCTCCTTATATATATATATATATATATATATATATATATATATATATATATATATATATATATAGAAATGGGATATTTTGAGAACACCCTCTAGTTTTGAGAACTCGTGAGAACCTTACTTCCCGAGTTTTTTCATAGATTTTTTTTTGCTCAAATGTTGCGTATATTAAAAACTAAAACCTGAAAAAAAGAAAATTAAAAAAAACGTTTTCGTCGTTAAAAAACGTATATGTAACTAAAAAATATTTACAGCGAAAAAACGCTGGTGTAACTTATTACACCCATGTAATATGACGTAAATATTTTTTACTAACATATACGTTTTTTAACGACGAACATATTTTTTTTTAAATTTTCTTTTTTCTAGGTTCTAGTTTTTAATATACGCAACATTTGCGCCAAAAAAATACTATAAAAAAACTCGGGAAGTAAAGTTCTCACGAGTTCTCACAACTAGAGGTGTTCTCAAATTACCCCTCCCCTATATATATATATATATATATATATATATATATATATAATATATATATATATATATATATATATATATAGAGAGAGAGAGAGAGAGAGGAGAGATTTTCTACAAAGGGTAAAAACTCTAAAAAGGCTAAGAAGTAATCTGGGGCGTTAGATTTAGGGTGTTTACGGTCAAGATTAACGCAGTGCCAATATTGTAAATATTATGATGTTTTTAATGACTCGCGATAAGGTTCCGGGGTAGATTAGTCATTGTGCGTTTTCAACATGCATATAAAAAACACCATGCATAAAACTTGCTCTATAAAATAATACCACGCTGATATAAAAATTAACTAATAAAAAACGTCATAACTTACCTGCAATAGAGTAAACACCGAAGTCGAATGAAAACGTCATAACAATGATTAATACATAAAAAACATGTCATACATGACCGGATGTTCGTAATTAATAAACGAAAACGTCAAAAACATTGATCGGACGTTCGTAATTAGTAAACGAAAACGTCAAAAACAAACACAAACATCATCGTTTTTAGTATTCGCCATAAATGAATAATTATGGATTCAAAATTAAAAACGAAAAACGTCAAAAACACGCCATACATGATCGGATGTTCGTAATTAATAAACGTAAAAAAAACGCCATAACTGAACATCGAGAGTGATAATCAGGATTAATAAACGTCAAAAAAACGCCATAACTGAACATAAGAAACACCATGAAAACAGATCTCAATATCGCAGCGTCATAAAACGCGTAAAATGACGATAACGCCCCTCCGCGTTTTTTCCCTTCATGGACACATGTTTGTTTGTGAATGCTTCCTACACTTCTTAGAGTTTTGAGCCTTTTTAGAAATCCCCAATCTATATATATATATATATATATATATATATATACATATTATGTTTACTTCATCTACAAACAAATCTTTTAAGCCGGAAGGATTCGATCATATTACCTACGTATAAAATATCAATGAGTATGAATAGCGTTTGGCTGAGGTACCACGTGACATCAATTTATTGAGCCAGATTTATAAGTGTGTTTAAGGGATCTATTAGGAAGAGAAAAACAAAAGATGTCTGGCTCACTAGTAGTGATTCACTCAGGTTCAAATCATGGCGGATGCAATGTACTAGGTTAAGTGAGCTCCTTAGAATGTAAGAACTGATGCTACAGCATAAACTAAAGCTTATATGTGGTGGCCCCTAAAGACGTAACTGGCAGGTTCTGAAGTGAGCTCCTTAGAATGTAACCCAACTGGTTTGAATCTCTGGGATGGAAAGACAGAATTACTTTGATCTCTTCTTTTTTTGCCTCTTGGTTTCTTTTCCTTATTTTTATTTAAAAACACAACAAACTACCCTGCCGCAAAGCATGGAATATAAAACTAGTTCAAATAAACCAGCAAGGATACACATTGGATAATGAAGATGGAAATGTGCAGCAAGGAACCCTGACCTATATGATAACGATGCTGCTGTTTTGAGGCCGCTTTTGTATAGACACCATCAAGCAAGAACATGAAAAACTTCATCTCTGTACTGCAGAATGGAAATACCAACTTAAATGTTGGCCAATGTGAATTATCTCAAAATCTGGTGGAAATCACAGGAGTGTTTGCTCCATAAGCAATAACGTCGGCTTTTAGGTTGGTATCTTCTGCATACAAAATGATCTATAATCTAGGTTTCCTGAGAGGAAACTTGGCAGTTGTTTCTAAGCCATTAATGTGTATGTCTTGCACTATAACCTTTTTATTTGAACTGGTTTTTCAATTGTATGAAGTCCAAGTAGTCAACTAGTCAAGGCTGATATGTCTTTTATTTGTAAGTATAGGTAGCAAAATGGATGGGTTGGATCCAAATGGGTCCAAGTGAGTCAGGTTGGTTAACCTAAAATGTCGAGAAAAAACAAATTTCAAAGTATATTCAGATCTCATTTATAATGACTAAATACCCAGTTCCCAAACCCATGATTTCATGTCATCATCTAAAAACCAGAAGAGATATGTTTTGCTTACAACCCACCCTCCCCAAACCCTGCCAATATCTCTGCTATGAGCATATGGTTGTTGGTATCTAAAGACCAGATAAACATTACAAAACTAACTAGCCATTAAAATCAAATTAGCCACTCGTTACCTGAATTGCTTTTATTGATTTCATACCTCATTCTATCTTACCACTTGCCTTCCTCAAATCACTAAGAAGAATAAGTTCATTGTTGAACGAGTGTTTATTTGAAAGCCCATAATGACAGTGAATACACAATTACTTTGTATGATTTGCCCGAACATAATGTGCAAAATTATATAAATAGTTAAACCTCAATAAATAGAACAAAATGCACTATCACTGGATCGAACAATGAGACTTCACTGTCATGCATATTATGCAGTAGATGCAAAAAACAACTACAATTACTCTACATAACACAGTTCAATATCAGCCCAAATGGGCTTCAAATAAACTATATATCTAAAAGTAGTTCTTGTTTCATAAATGTATGTATAAAACAATACCTAGAAGAGACTGCAAAAATGTCCATAGCTTCATTCAACCATCTCTGTCACATCCCTCTTGATGCATACACTGGTTAGCTGTTATAACCGAACCAAAACTAGCATGACTCAACAGCTCACGCTGTCTTCAATCAATCGGTGCATGTATATGTGACTGAACCATGGCAAGAACAGAGGTTAGATCATCCAAACAAACCCTTAAATTACCCGTGCTCATAGAGCCTAGATATGCAATCATCCCATCTATCATCAACTTCAAGATTGTTAACTATTTGAGTCAATTCTACAAGACTAAAGCCTGGCACACTAAATCCTCTTTCCATCATCAAACACTTCATCCTAGTTACATCTTCCCACCGCCCTGCTACTGCATAGATTATGACAAGCAGCACATGATATGAATGATTCAATGGGTCTTTCTCAATCAAAGCTTCCGCAATTTGTTCACCTACAGCCACATTACCTTTAAAACGACATGATCCTAGTAAACCAGCCCACGATGATGATTGTGGAGACATATTAATGTCAACCGGCATATTCTTCAAAACTTCAACTGCATCATTGACTAAACCGTGGCTAGCATAGAGATTAGCCATGCACCAATAATGTGCAAAATTGGGCTTTACATTGGAAACATTGGTCATTTCAAGAAAATGGTTTTTACCTTCTGGTAAAAATCCTAATCGTGCACACGCACATAATACTCCAACGTAAGTGGATTCATCTGGAATAAACTCACCTAGCTCTACCAATTTATCAAACAAACCAAGCCCATGTTTAGGGTTTCCATATATTGCCTGCCCTGAAATCATCGCATTCCAACATACCAAATTCTTGATCAACATTCTATCGAAAATAACCTGACCAACATCTGGCATACCACATTTACTATACATATCGATTAGAGCCGTGCCAATAATTACAGTCACATTCATCAACATTCGGATAACAGAACCATGAACAGATCTTCCTTCTTTCAACCTACAAGACCTGCCACAAGCAGTAAGCGCACTCACAACCGTCGTGTCATTCCACCTAACACCCGTCCTAACCATATTTCTAAACAGCTTCAACACAACCCCAGGATTCTTAACATCCAAATAACCCTTCATCATAACATTCCACGACACCACATTTGTCTCCAGCATTTTATCAAACAACCGGTGCGCATTTCCCATATCATTAACCTTCACATACCCATCTACCATAGAGTTCCAACTCACCAAATCTCTCACAGACATTTCATCAAACACCTTCCATGCAACATCATTCAACCCACAACCTGCATACATATGAATCAAAGCATTCTCCACCTGCAAAGTTCTATCAACCCCAACCTTCACCGCCTGCCCGTGCCACTTCCGACCTAACTCCAACTCCCCAGCTCTCATACACCAGCTAATTAAAGGAGGAAAAGTAAAACTATTGGGTTTAAACAACACCCCATCTTCTTGAAGCATTTCAAAATAAAAACCCCCAACTTTGTTCTTCAAACAACCAAAACAATAACCCTTGATTATAGTATTTACACAGAAAGTATCAGGAAAATCAATACATTTGAAAATCAATAGAGTGTAATCAATGTCGCAGAAATTTAACGAAAGCTTCAAAACCCTGCCTGCCATAGATGGATTTTGCAACAACCCTGAAGTAATGAAATGGCTTTGGATCTGGTAAAATTGGGTCAAGTTTTGGCATGTTTGTATGAGATTTATTAATCTATCTTTGAAAGAAAAATCAGAAGAATAAAAAAAGGTTCTTTTGGGAATTGAAATGATAGGGTTTATCAAAAAACCTTGATTTCTTCCGTACAGTAAAAGCTCTCGCATGAAGGCTCTTGCCATTCATCTCCAGATTAGGGGTTTAATTTAAGTTGTTGAATTGACATCTTAGGTTGCTGTAGTGAAATATTGTTCTAGGTTTTGTGATGAATCAATTTCTATCAGTTTTTTGGGTTGCATATTTGTTGTTTCGGATAAACTAGTTTTTTATAACCCGGTTCTTAATTTTGGATTTTGAGACATTTAAAGCGGTTATATTTTCTTACGTTCTACTTTGACACCTGCATATGTTACGGTGACAGAGTTATTTTTTTTAACTTTATACATTAACATGTAATTCTCATATGACGTGACACGATGTGAGGTCATTACACGTGTTATGTTCATGTCAATAACGTTACTAGGCGCAGGGCCGACCCAATAGGCAAATTGAGTGATGTTAGGGTTTTAGGCCCCCAAAAGTTTAGAGAAGCGTGGCTTCAAATCTAGCTAAAAAGCTTTGAACATTGAAACGAGCAATGATTATATTCTAGTTCCAAGATCATAACTTTCAATTTCTTTTTCTAATTTAACATTATAAGATTCAAAGAAGTGTGATATTTTACGTAACAAACAATCTATGATTCTATTTAGTAATTATATTCGACTTGTTTGCTTAATCTGTAGTCTCAAATGGTGATGTTAATATTATCGACTTTACACTTCAAGCTTCCTTACAGAAGATTCAAATAGCTGCTAAGGTAAATTAGTATATTTAACAAAATTCTTATTTGCCTTCTCTTTTTTCTGGTTGTTCGATTTTAAAGATTGGGAAATTGTGATATATTACGGCATTTTAAGCTTTAATCTATATTGTTTTTTTATTTGTAGATTTTAAAGTGCAAGATACAGATTGAATTTAAAGTTGGGTATATTTTCATGAGATACTTCACTTCTTTGTGTTCTACATGTGCTTGATAATATCCTTGAAATCTTAATGTTTCAAAACGGAAAAAAACTTGATAGTATGCAGTAGGTTTTAAATCTTAATGTTTCAAAACCAAAAAACTTGTAGTGTAGGAGCAAACTTGATGGTATGCTTTGATTCATTGAACTATATTAATTTGTATATGTTGTAGTCTTCTTTCATGATGTGATTTTTAAGTTAAACATGATCACAAATATATTGAGAAAGAGGAATTTGTTGGAAAAAAATTTGTTCGGTTTTTCTTTGTGGGTGGCTGCCTTGATATCAGTATATCACTTGATCACTCACACCAATATGAAAGCGCTTTTTAAATCTAAATTTGGCTCACCCCAATATACAATATTTATTTTATCATTGCTTTATTAAGCTATTTTTTATGTCACTGTTTGTTAAGAGATTTAAAATATCTCTTTAATATGTTATCAATAGCTCATCATCACTCCTTTAATCAAACTCTTGTAACCTACACTTGTAATAATGTTTAAGTTAATAGATCATTAAGTAAGGGGCTTTTGATCTAGCCTTAGTCTAGTCTATATAATACATGTATTGTATTCAGCAAAGTATCAATTGAATATAACCTTTCTATAAGCTTGTTCTTCATGGTATCAAGAGCAAAAGATCCCCAATAATTTTTTTTTAGCTTACACATTCCACCAACATCAAATCTACCATGACTGAAACAGATATACCCCCACCCATACCACCAACTCCAAATACATCAGACACAAAAGACGTCATTACCAACCTAAATATAACTAGTTTTGTGAGTGTAAAACTCAATCAAGAGAACTACCTTTCATGGAAATATCAAATGGTAACAATACTCAAAACCATGGGTCTTCTTGCACACATTACCTCAGCTACATCTCAGCAATCATCATCTAGCACCCTAACCAGTGGTCCTGAATGGGACCGCGTGGATGGTTATGTGTGTGCTTGCATCAATGCCACTTTAGATCCGACAATCTCACACTTGGCCATTGGAACAGAAACTGCTCTTCAACTGTGGACTGTCATAGAAAACACCTTTTTTGAACAGGTTTTTGCTAAAAGATCTCATCTAAAAACACTATTTCAATTACTAAAACAAGGAAATCAATCAATAACAACTTACTGTGATAATGCCAAGAAACTAGCTGATCAGTTACAATCTATTGGAGATACTGTAGCAGATGATGCTTTGGTATTACAAGTTCTTCAAGGTCTCAATCCAATCTATAATGTTTTTGTTCTCAGTATGGAATCATTTGAAAAACCACCATCCTTTGTTCAACTACGTTCCAAACTTCTTATTTATGAGGAACGAATATCCCAGCAACAGCAACCCATCACACCACCCGTAGCCATGGCTGTCAACACCTCACCCGCAGCCATGACTGACACCGATTCCACCAGTCGCACACCTACTAATCCCCAAATAATGAGACTATGTCAAATTTGCAAAAAGAATGGTCATGAGGCTCCTACCTGTTACTATCGTTATCACACGGGAAATCAATCTGCAGCACCATGAAATCAAAACCCTGGCCGCTTTTCTAGTTCGCGTAGGGGCGTCTCCAACAGGGGGAATAGGGGTCGAGCTCGTGGCTATGGGAATCGATTCAATACTACAGCAGATAATCGCGTCATACACTCTCACCATGGTTATGTCAGTGAATCACATGGAGGCCATGGTTCAGATAATCAAGACATGTTTTATTGGAACAATGGAAACCCTATTTCAACACAAGATTTTTATAATGGTTGCCCTAATTCACTCCATGACCCACGTTTTTTGAACCAAGGGCCTAATTCGGTTCCTCAAGCCCAGCCCAATGTCCCTACTTATCCAACCCATCATGCAAATGTGGTTACTGGTCCAACAATTGATCATTTTTCATATTTTGCTAATAATGATTTCACATTTGGTCAACCCTCAACAGATCCACTTTGTCAAGGCACTCTTCCAAATGACTTTCTTGGGAATGAATTACAAGGATTATGGGCACATAATGGACCTTCACAACATGGTCTTTCTACTAATTTGTCTAATTTTTCAGATTTTTGTGAAGAAGTCGATACATGGATACCGGATTCTGGAGCAACTTCTCATATGGCCAACAAAGTCTCTATGGTAGATCAAGCGGTTCCCTACCTTGGACATGAGAAGGTCATAGTGGGTAATGGTATGGCTTTGAAAATAACACATATTGGACGCACAACTTTGAAACTGTCAAACCATCAACTCATACTTAAACATGTTTTAATTGTTCCTGATCTAACAAAGAATCTTTTGTCAATCACGCAGTTAGTCCTTGATAATCCTATAAATGTAATGTTCTCTTATCTTGGTTTCTCAATACAGACATTGGAAGGACAACTCATCCACAGGATTCAACCTAAGCCTTTTCAACTATTTTCACTCTATGCAAAGGCTACTGAAGGAAGTACTTTATGGCACAATCGACTAGGGCATCCATCTGATTATGTTTTTCAATATATTTCAATTCCATCATTGTCAAGTTCTGTTTCTAATAAATCTTGTAATGCTTGCAACATTTCAAAGTCTACAAGATTACCTTTTTCTTTGTCTTCAACAAGGAGTATTTCACCATTACAAATTATTCATTGTGATATTTGGGGACCATCCCCAATAAATTCAAGAACCAATTATCGTTACTATATAATTTTCATTGATGATTACAGTCGGTTTACTTGGATGTATCCACTTACTTTTCGATCGGAGGCTCTTAGTATGTTAACTTGGTTGAAAATCAATTTTGCTTAAAAATAAAGAACCTACAATGTGATGGAGCACCAGAGTTAACTCAAGGACAAATGTCTAAATTTCTTTCAGATTCTGGTATAAATTATCGAATCTCATGTCCATATACACCTCAACAAAATGGGGTGGCGGAGAGGAAAAATAGACATCTCTCAGAAATTGCGCGAACACTACTTTTTCAAGCAAAATTGTCAAAAATATATTGGTATGATGCCTATGCAACAGCAACTTTTTTGATTAATAGGCTTCCTTCCAAGAATCGGGATCATTCATCACCATTTGAGTTACTGTACAAACTAAAACCAGATTATTCACAATTTCGGATCTTTGGATGTCTTTGTTATCCTTTTCTTGGAGATACTCGTCTAGACAAGCTTTCTCCAAAATCAACGCCATGTATATTTTTGGGGTACGCTTCTAATCATCAAGGATACATTTGTCATGATTCAATAGGTAACCGAACCTATACGTCTCGACATGTAGTATTTCATGAAAACATTTTTACCATACCAAACACCATTGATCATCCAACACATGTTATCATTCTACCAGTGACAATTTTGCCACAACAAGTCCCTAATAACACAACAACAAATTCAAGTTCGATATCTTCACCCCAACCAACACCAACTTCCACACCAACACCAACTTCCACACCAACATTTCAGACAACACAACCAATAAATGACCAGATTCTTCAACAACCTTCACAGGCTCAACCTCATCACATGATCACTCGAACTCGAGACAATACCAGGAAAGCTAAAACCTTCACTGACTTTGTCACGTATCAAACATCGATAGCACCAATCATGGAACCAACAACATTTTCTCAAGCAAATAAAATTAAAGAATGGCGTGATGCCATGGCAGTTGAAATTAAGGCAATGCATCATACACACACGTGGGACTTAGTACCAGCACCAGCATCAGGAAATATAATCGGTTGCAAATGGGTTTATCAGATTAAGCCCACGACTGATAACAAAGTTAGTCGTTATAGAGCGCGCCTGGTAGCTAAAGGTTTTCATCAAACAGAAGGAGTGGATTATACAGATACTTTTAGTCCGGTTATTAAGCCTACGACAATACGCTTGATTTTATCCTTAGCATTCTCTCGAGGCTGGCTTATACGACAAGTTGATGTTAATCATGCCTTTCTTCATGGAGATTTGACGAAAGAAGTTTATATGTCTCAACCAAAGGGGTTTGTAGATCCAAATAAACCACATTATGTTTGCAGGTTAAACAAAGCTATTTATGGACTCAAACAAGCTCCAAGGGCTTGGTATTCAAAACTATCATCTGCGCTTTATGGATTTGGGTTTCGTCAATGTATTTCGGACATGTCATTATTTGTATATACGCAAGGTTCTACCATTTGTTACGTTCTGGTGTATGTTGATGATATAATTATCACTGGAAGCTCGTCTACCTTTGTTACTGATTTGATCAAAAAGCTTCACTCCACGTTTGTCTTAAAAGATCAAGGTATTATTAACAATTTTTCAGGGATACAAGCTACAATCACAAGTGACACATTACATCTTTCACAAGAAAAATATTTGTCAAAAATTTTACAACAAACTGGTCTCACTCAATGTAAACCTCTATCTACGCCAGTTTGTTCGGGAAAACAATTGTCACGCTATACAGGTATACCCCTGCAAGATCCTCAGCAGTATCGCAGTACAGTTGGAGCTTTACAGTATCTGGTACTAACTCGACCTGAAATAGCGTATGCAGTTAGCAAAGTTTCTCAATTTCTTCAAAGTCCTATTGATCGACATTGGGTAGCTGTTAAACGAATTCTAAGGTATCTTAAAGGCACATAATCACATGATCACTCAAACTCGAGACAATACCAGGAAAGCTAAAACCTTCACTGACTTTGTCACGTATCAAACATCGATAGCACCAATCATGGAACCAACAACATTTTCTCAAGCAATGAAAAATTAAAGAATGGCGTGAAGCCATGGCAGTTGAAATTAAGGCAATGCATCATACACACACGTGGGACTTAGTACCAGCACCAGCATCAGGAAATATAATCGGTTGCAAATGGGTTTATCAGATTAAGCCCACAACTGATAACAAAGTTAGTCGTTATAGAGCGCGACTGGTAGCTAAAGGTTTTCATCAAACAGAAGGAGTGGATTATACAGATACTTTTAGTCCGGTTATTAAGCCTAAGACAATACGCTTGATTTTATCCTTAGCATTCTCTCGAGGCTGGCTTATACGACAAGTTGATGTTAATCATGCCTTTCTTCATGGAGATTTGACAGAAGAAGTTTATATGTGCTTTTGATCTAGCCTTAGTCTATATAATACATGTATTGTATTCAGCAAAGTATCAATTGAATATAACCTTTCTATAAGCTTGTTCTTCACTGTTTAACAACAAACATGCTCATGTTAACCCGAATATGAGGTATGAAACTATGAATCTAAGTTTCATAAAATAAAAAGTTAAGCTAGGGCCCCCGGTTTTTACTTCGCTTGAGGCCTCCAAAAAGCTTGAGACAGCCCTGACTAGGCGTAGATTAAAAAAAGTTAGTATTATGTCAACTCAAAAGCGCAATGAGACCATTCCATGGCGCGTGTGGATAAATCTAGGGTTAAGAAACTAGAGTTGCACAAAAAAATCAGAACCGGAACTGATTCAATAACTGAAAACCGGTTCTACAAGAACTGAATTAGAACTGAATTAGAACTGAACCGTAGGTTCTGAATAGGTTATATTATTTTTCCAAATTCTAGATTACAAAAGAACCGGAACTGGTTCTTGGAAAAACTGGTTCCTGGAAGAACCGGTTCCTAGAATAACCGGTATGTTTTAGTGTGTTACTTATTTAATATTTAAGAACTATATATCTAGACTCTTGTAATATTTAATATTTTTAATGTTACTACTTATTTAGTCTAAAATCATATATAAATTTTATGATCATAGACACTAAATTAAAGCCCAATGGAGAGTGAAGATTTGCGGCAGTCGAGCGTTCCTGCCCATCTCATAGAAAAAAAACCGTTTTTTAAGAACCGAAACCAGTTACATTGGTTCTAGTTTTTACAAAAAAAACCAGTTTGAAAAACAAATAGATTCTTCTAAGAACCGGTTCCTTTATCGCCATAAAAAACAAGAACCGATCCTAAAACCAAAACAAGTTTTGAAAGAAATTGATTTGTGCACCTCAAAAGAAACTAGTGGACTAAGAAATCTAAACTGGTCTTTCCATCTCAAACATAAGAGTTGGCCCCATTTAATTCCACCGTGTCAAACTCAAAAGCCCAATAAGATTCATATTTCAAGCAATACAAACTCGAATATCAATAAAGATAATAAGCGACTGTTTGGCAAAATATAAATCATTAAATGTTGAATGGTTAACAGGTCTGAACCATTAAAAGACTCCATTCAGTTTTATTCAGCATCTCTCAGTCTCTTAACCATTCAGCATTTAACTGAAATATTCAGAGACTTTTTTTTTATGAAACAAAAGCTCTGAATGCTGAATCTGAATGATTAAACACTGAACTAAACTATTAAGAGATGAAACAAATAGCCGGAAAAACATAGAGACCAAAAAGCTAGTTTTCACAATCTTTTAGAAACCCTAATAGTACGTAGTATCTAATAATAGATCCTAATACCTAAGTTCTTGACTATCTCCCAATAATGGGGCTATTTACTTGTTTATCAAGAACACTAGCGTTAGAAACCCCGTGTATACACGAGCTGTATTTTCAAATGTTTTTTAACGAAAAAATAAATAGTAGCCAAACAAATCAAGTGATATTATTTGTTTTAAAAGACACATATTATTCAAAAGGGGGTAGCGGCACAACTTGTTGCCCGTTTACCTGACACTTTATTGTAAATTCTTTGAAAGATGTTAATATAAAATCTTTAACGAAGTTACAAATTACCAAAAATCTATTTGTAAACAACGTTTGTGGGTTTGTTATCACCATCTAAGATTAAGAAAAAAGTCTACTACCTCTACTTAGACATGCTCAAAAAAACCGGTTCCATACCCGACCCGCTGGTTTGTACCCGGAACCGGGTCCGGTTCGTACCCGGTGGGCCCAATACCCGGTGAACCCGGTTTAATACCCGCCGGTTCGTGACCGGTTTTAGTTTTAGGCGCAGGAACCGGTTTGGAACCGGCTATACCCGGAACCGGTTGGAACCGGTTTGGAACCGGTTTTGAACGTTTTTTTTTTTTCCTTGGTTCGAAACTAGCCGTTGGCAACGGCAATATTACCGTTTTTTGGTCCTTTTTGACCGTTTTTTTGTGTTTTATTGCCCCTTAACACCCATCTAGCTACTATAAATATATGTTTGATGTTTGGGTTGATTACAACACTCGAAAACGCAAAAAACGCAAAAAAACTCTCTTTTCATCTCTTTCATTTTCGTTAATCTCGAAATGACATCACAATCCGCAACCGGTTCTTCTCAAGCCCCCAATGTTGTTCAAGTTCTTCAACATAACCGAAGCCAAAGAGTGTGGCAACATTGGGATTTAGTTGAGATGAGTGACGGGTCACACAAAGCTCGTTGCAAGTATTGTGGAGCTTTGTTGGGGGCGGCTTCAAACTCGACTTTGGACAAGCATATTACAAAGAAGTTTTGTCCGGTGTTGAAAAATGCCCCCGAGTCCGATCAAGCCGATATGGGGGGTGGTGGCGAAATATTTCATTATAGCGTCGATATGGTCCAAGATCGTATGGCGAAGTTCGTGATTCAAAATTGTTTGCCATTCAACCACTTCGACAACCCGCAATTGACGGCTTTGATTCGGGAAACACTTCAACCTCGTTACACCCATGTAAGTCATATGACCCTTAGACGATATTGTTTGAAATTGTTGGGAGTTTGTAAAAAAGATTTAATTGTGTTTTTCCAAAACTTACAAACCGGTGTTAATTTAACTAGCGATGTTTGGTCGGCTCCACACGGTTGCATAGAGTCTTATCTTTGTGTAACCGCTCATTGGGTGGATCCCGATTCGTGGCAAATGATGAAACGTACCATTGCTTTTGATCTTTTTCCGATTCCACATAGCGGAGATGATTTGTTTGAGCTTTTAGATAACGTAATACAAACTTATGGTTTACAAAACAAAATATTTTCAATGGCTTTTGACAACGCTTCAAATAATACTAATGCGGTTGATAAACTTATGGTAAAATATAAATCGATTTGCAACGGTGATTTTTTTCATAGTCGATGTGTCGCACATATTATTAATTTGGTAATGAAAGACGGGCTAGGGTCCGAATTATGTTCCAAATATATATATATATATATATATATATATATATATATATATATATATATATATATATATATATATATATATAACTTTAAATGTATGTTTTATTCGGTTTTTAAAGCTAAAAGGCAAATTTGTCAAGATTATAAACAATTTTGTAGAGATACGAATTCGATATATTTAGGTGCGAATTGGGATACACCTCACCGTTGGAACTCGACATGCGACATGTTAGAGAGTGCCTTGAAACAACGGGATGGGTTGAAAGTTTTTCATAGTAGTCTTGTATCGGCCGGGTTAGCCGACGAGTTTTCGGAACATTGTTGGAAATTTATACCAAAATTTGTTGAATTTCTTGCCGTTTTTAAAAATTCAACTAAAAACTTATCGGGGGTTTATTACCCGACTAGTAGTTTGGTGCTTTACGAATTATATTTAATGTCTCTTAATATTAAAACTCATGAAAATAAATTTTTTTTAAAGAAATGACACCGGCGATGAAAGAAAATTTTAAAAAATATTTTTTAGAGCTCCCTTCGGTTTTTACTTGTGCCGCCGCTTTAAACCCGTTTTATAATATTACGGGAGTCGAATGTTTAATTCAAGAAATTTTTGACAATTTGGATATCCATATGGATAACCCAAATCACGCAACGGAAGCAAAAGCAAAATTTAATCACGATTTTCAAAGACTTTTTGATGTTTATCACTTAAGATACGGGCCAACAACGGTTACACCATTTTCACAATCGGAGGCTAGCTCAAGTAAGCCGATGAAGGACCCGAAGAAAAACTTTTTAAATGTCGTTCGGGAATCCGTGGCAAAAAAACAAAAGGGTGCCGCTCCGAGTAGCGAGCTCGGTAGATATAGTGGAACGGATTATACTTCCACTATGTCGGCCGATGACATTGAGAGTTTTGATATATTGGCTTGGTGGAAAGGAAGGGAAATGGAATTTCCGGTTCTTTCCGCCATGGCCCGTGATTTACTAAGCTCCCAAGCTTCTACGGTAGCTTCGGAATCGGCTTTTTCTACTAGTGGCAGGGTAATATCTTTACGGAGGACCCGACTTTCTCCGGAGGCTGTGGAGATGTGCATATGTCTCAAAGATCACTTGGACGCGATTGATCGCAAACAACACCTAACGAGCTTAGAAGACGACATCGAACCGGAGGCAAAAATACATGATGAAGAGGTTGAGGAGGGACTATCAACCGGAATATCCGATGAAGAACTCAAAGAAGACGAAAAAAGAAGAGGAAAAAAATGAAGAAGCTTAGATTTCAAAAATATATATATTGACTTTGTTTAAAAATAGTAGTTTTTTTGCATCGTAACTTCAATATCTTGTATTTGGTTAACTCTTTTCACTTGAAATAAATCGTATTTATTTAGTAACTTTATATTGTACGCAAAACCAAAAAAAAAAAGTAAAAAAAAAAAAAAAAAAAAAAAATTACACGTAGTACCCGGTTTGGACCCGACCCGGGTAGGAACCGGACCCGAACCCGACCCTACCCGGTTCCACAGGGTAGGGTTTTACCCCCACTCTACCCGGACCCGGTTCGTACCCGGTTCCACAGTGTACCCGGTTCCGATCGGGTTTGGGACCCCCGTACCCGGTTTGTACCCGGTTCCGAGTCCAAAAAAAACCCGGTTTGTGCACGTCTACCTCTACTCATGACCCAGGCTAATGCAACATAACGCTGGCCATGACTGAAATTTGTTCCATTAAAATAAAAACCCATCATTAGTTTTGATTAATCTTGACTTTTGTTTATAGTCCATGCAAAAAATCCGCAAATGGATATTGTCTTTTCTTAACTTATAAGCCATGTTGAGTGGTGTTAAGCTCATTCTTAGTATAAATTACGAGTTCCTATGTTATTTTCGGATATAATATTGGCTTCAAACACTCGTTTGCAAAGAGCGACCACAAAGATCACTAACATATTGTTTACATCATTTTATTGGCCAATTTATATCGCTAGGTATTTTACTACGTGAATCTTTTTTCATACGTGTATTCTCGGGAGCCTTTTATGTTTTTGTTTGAAACGTGAAGGAAAAAAGTCAAACATCACACAAACATTAAACTACCACTTAACAATACAACCAATAAAAACATACATTCCATGCCATTAATTAAGAGAGACCAAAGTTAAAAACCAAATAAACACTTGTGGCAAAAACCAAAACAAAAGTAAGAAACGTATATTGGTTTCTACCGGTTTTAAGTATCACATTTTGGTTTTTACCGGCCTCAACTATTAAATTGGCTGTTAACGGTCTCAACTTTTATCACTTTGGCAACCGACGGTTCGTCGTGAAATTTTTTTAACGCCGTTAAGTGTTTTTCGAATTCAAGACCGATGTTTTAGGTCTTTTGATCGTAAGGGAGTATAAGAGTCGATTGATGTAAAATTTCATAAGGAGAATACGAGCCGATTGATGCAAAATTTATCTCGAAACGGCCCTCCGAACGATAAAATTTGTACATCCGATTGAAGCACTGCTAGGTTTAAACACCTGCTTGAAGCACCATTTCGTCGTTTGGAGCGCAGTTTCGAGGTAACCTTTACATAAATAGACTCGCATTCTCCTTTCGATAAAAAGACTTAAAAACATCAATCTTGAATTGGAAAAAAAACTTAACGACGCTAAATTTTTTTAACGACGGACGAGTTCCTTCAACATGGTTCTCTCAAGCGCCCTAGTATACTCTACTTGTTCACCAGTGTCAGTTTGGGGTATGGTCAGTTCACAGGGAGGACCGCCTTCCAAAATCGAAGTTTTTTCCAGGAAGTTTCAACCTTGTTGACTATGGAAACAGTCACGACTATAAACAGACTTGCGACTATGGCAGGGCAGTACGCTTTGCTCTCTTGTGACCCCTACTCTAATCAAAAGACTAAAGGCCCCTAATGAAGTTCAAAGGACGAGCACTGAAATGAGAGAGGCTTGTAGATTCTTGACGCTGAACGAGGTGGCTAAAGGCCACACACTACGCCAAAACTTGGTTATTGTCACTTTTTTTTTCCGTGGCTAAAGGCCTTTGGCCATGAATATTTTTTAAAGTCAAGCGAAAACAAAGATCTGTCATTTTAGGTATCATACAGCCACACTCATATTGTAGTGGTTGTAGGGACCTGAAAGAGTGCTAGATACCATCATTTTTGTTTGGAATAAATCATTTTTTCTAATAAGGAGTGGCCAAAGGGTAGCAACACCCACATGCAACAATTATAACCGTTACTGTTTGTATTAAATAGTCACAAAAGGTACTTTTGGCCACTCCTTATTTGAGTGCCCATAGCTAAAGCCTAAAGGGTAGGTTGTAATCAATCATATTGCTTAATTTTACTTTAACTATAAAATAGTAACAAAAAGGTATTTTTAGTCACATATATTTTAAAAATCTGTGGCTAAAAATTAGGTTGTAATAAGTCATTTTTTCCAAATAAAAGTGTGGCCGAAGGATAGCAACGGACACATAAATATAGTTTATGAGTGGTCGTTTGTATGACGTAGCCACAAAAATATTTGTTTTAGCCACATCAGTTACCAAGAAACTGTGACTAAAGGATTGTCAGAATCAAACATTTTGCCACAATAAGTGTGACTAAAGGGTGGGAACAACCACATGAATTTATTGTAGTTATATTCGTCTGTGTTATGTAGTCATGACGTCATGCTAAATGATGTTGTCACACCCTCAAAATCCACTAACGGAGTTTTACCGTTAAGTGTGTGACAAACCAGGATCTCAGTCATTAGTTACACCAAACGACACTATATGAATTTAAAACATACATGTTTCATTAAATGAGAAAATTTAATACAGAGTTAACTCTTAAAAGTTTGCGTAAGCGTAATCGAAATGTAATGTCAAAAATATTAAATGGAAACTAAATGCGGAAACATGCGCCCAAACGTTAATGTCATATTTTGAAAAGAATGAACTGTTATGATATCAAAATCATGCAACCATGCCATGCCATGCCCTAGCGTGATGTGTGCCATATAAACCTATGAAAAGATATACTAACAACTGTCAACACGATGGTGGTGAGTACATATAATAGATATAAACCAGCAATAATGAATTCAAGCAGAAATATCAATAAAGTATGTCGGTGTAGGTAGCTAGTCTACAGTACATGTCCTTAGAGTCAAATGTATCTGACCGAAGCTGACGTGTCACATTATGTGTAATAGTTTGCCTGCGCTACATCCCAGCAGGATGCACGAGTAAGTATGTTAGGCCAATTCAACACCCGTTCGACAAGTCCATTTGTCGTGCTAGCACGACTAGCCCGGGTGGGGGTTTGTCAAACCCAGTAGTACTACTCAAAATTCCCCAACTATTTCCCCAAATATTAACTGTCAACTAGGTATCCATGAGTACTTTCATGAACAAAAAAAGCAACTCTAACTAGACATGTGACATACAATATTTCCAAATCTGTAAAAAGTAGTTGTACGCATTTCTTCCCCATAAAGGATAAGAGCAATAGAAAAAGATTAAGTGAACTCACATTCGGGTGCACAGCTACAAGCATCAGCAAGGTAAAAGCAAACACAGCATTCCTACTACATGATAAGTCTATAAGTGTGTGTTTGTGCAGGTATGTAAAACCCTAAGCATCCAAACAATTCAATTGTTTACATGTGATTTGAAAAGTTTGACTTTTGACCAACCTTGACCAAAGTTGACTTTTGTTGACCCGAGTTGACCCGACGATCACTTGGTGAGTTATTAAGTGCAGTTATGTTCAGTTAGGTTCACCTGCTCACCTTAAGCTCACATATCGCATTACAAGGCACGTATGCAACAAAACGAAATTCCATTTTTTTTAAAGTTTCCTTTTTAGGAAATATGTGTTCTTAGACATGTTTTCATCATACTAACATCGTTAGTAGGTTTACATGTTCAGCTATACACATTTCATGCTCAAGTATCACACCTTACATATCTAAATATTAGCATGGATACACATTGGTACATAAAGTTCCACTTTGATATAACATAACATACATGGATATTTCAGAGTAAACATCGTTCCTAACATGTTACTACAACACCAAGAGCATAGCGACATTATTTCATGGCATCCTAGTTGGGTAGAACATAATTCATAATTCACAACTTTGATAAAGTTTCCTCTTATGTAAATAGATACAACCAATATGATCACTAACAATACAACACTTTTAATCCACATTCTAAAACCCAACCACTAGTTTAGAACACATACATTAATTCATCTACAATCACCCGTATGCATTTTACTAATATTTTTATCATTAAAGTTATTATTATTAGCAATTAGTTATAACAAGCATGTATCTCACTTTTGAACCATGAATCTATCAAAGAAACTATATAACATACTTGCAACCTCATGTAACCATGATCATGTTTAAAACAATGTCTAGCAATTTCTCATGTACAAAAGTTGGCATTGATAGTTTCTAACCAAACCGAGTCTTAATAATCATGATTCAAGTCAACAATCATTACAAAACATATAAACAAACATGTTAGTATTACTCTCAATTCATCATGACATCCAATTTACAAGTTGCAAACATGATATAGGTGAAACACATTGCAACTTCATTTTTCAGATATTTCAGCTTTATTAACCGTTTTTATGTTGTATAGAAACCAACTCAAACAAACATCTACAAGTCCCAAATTTCAACTACAGTTGTAATATTGTTTTAAGTTCATTTATTATTTAATAAACTTTACTTGAAACCCATATTAACTATTTTTTAAAAATCATCTTTATATAAAGGTCAGAAAAAACACCTGCTTGCATACTATAAAGTTTTATACGAGTTGGATGACCATACTGTATGTTTCGGGGATTTAGATTAATGAGTTTCACGTTGTTATTTAGCTACCCGAGGACCGAGTCCTAACTAAAGAGTTCATTTATTGATATAAATCGTTAAACTGAGACAACTTGTGTACGGGGTAAAGAGGAAATAGACTATCCACTGTGTGTAGGTACTTTGCTTTATTAAAAGTAGCGTTGTCAAAACACGACGTCAAGAAAATCTTATGAATAGATGGATAAAGATGAACAATGACACTACATATAGGTTCAGAAGTACATGTATTAAACAAAAATGATCAACAAATTTAATAACTATTTTTATCTTCGATAATTATAGCATTGGTTGTGATTGAGAGGACAAGCGGTTATATAACATAGGGTAATATGTTATCAAAGTTTACATATTAAAGTGATGTTAAAACAAGAGAGTCCATGTTAAATGAAGTTGATAGTCATGTATATGTCGGACTCACCGGCATGTCGGTGTTATATCTTTTGTTTTATACTTTGTAGTTTCTGTCTAGCGAACCTACGGGCGAATCTATAGATTTGCCCGGTAGCATAGTATAGTTTGTTTTCATGTTCAGTTTTGTCGACCGGGCGAACCTATTGTGCCCGGCGAAGCTATAGTTCGCTTGATAGATCCGCTGTCAGCGAATCTGTAGTTGAACTATAAATTGTAATGTTTTCTCATTGCAATACAACTTTTGCATTTTCTATCAAACCCTAAATTGTGTGTGTGGCGGCTGGAGGTGCTAGGAGCATATTTTCACTATTATTGTAGCTTGATTACCTCTGTTGTCATTGATTTGATCTTGTTATTGAATATTGGGTTATATTGGACTATTGTTTGGTTGAATCAAAGTGTGTTTGTTGTCTTACAAATCATTATAGCACTGAAATCTCGATCTAGATGGACCAACAATATGGTATCAGAGCCTTAGTGCTCTTGATTGTTTGATCTTAGAGATTTTTGTGATGTTTTTGGGGTTTTTGTGTCAAAACACTGTTTGATTCATTTCTGGACTGGTTTGTGTGTTTCTGTGTTGAATTTTGCTTGGGATTTGTCATATTTGGTCATAGGAAGCTATAGAATCAAACGGATCTTAAATTGGTTATGTATTGAAGCTGTTCTGGTTGATTTTGTATCGAAACAGTTTTTCCCGTAAGCTAGCGAAACTGTTTGTTCATCCAGCAAAACTACGTGTTCTTCCAGCGAATCTACAGAAATCTTGTGTTTTGGTATTTACTGCCTTTGATTAGCGAATCTGAGATTTTATTGAACGAAAGTTCACCTGTTTGGGTCATTGTGCAAGCGAACTTGCTGCAAAACTCAATTTGGGAACAATTCTCTATTCTGACCAGCGAAACTGTGTCTGCTATCGGGCGAATCTGTTTGGGCGAATCTGTTTGGGCGAATCTGTTTGTGTGTCGAGCGAATCTGTTTGAGCGAATCTGTTTGGGCGAATCTATAATTTGTTTGTAATTATGACTACATCAACTCTAAACATGAATGATCTGGAGAGTGTTCAACCAAACAGGCCACCGAGGCTTGTAAATGGTGAAAATTTTGAAGATTAGAAGCGATGTTAGAAGGCGTTTTTCTACTATACTGATTACAATCAATGGGAGTCAATTGTGAATGGTCCGCATGTGCCAAAGAAAGTTGAAGGAACCATTACTTCACCTAACACTGATTCAAGTACTTTCACTGAGGGAGACATCAAGTTGCTTGATCGTGATAAAAAGGCCCTTGGAGCATTGATACTCTGTTTACATCAAGATATTTACAATAGGTTTGTTGAACACACAACTGCTAAAAGCTTGTATGATGCGTTGTGTGAGTTCTATGATAGTAACGAGGATTTGAAGTTGGATAGAAAAGCTCAAGCTGAGAAAGAATTCAATTCATTCGTGGGGTATTCGCAAGAAAGTTTGACTGATATTACCAACCGTTTTCTGTCAGTATCAAGCAATCTGAAAAAGTATGATGAGAAGCTGGGAAATTATGAGCAAGTCACAAAGTTGTTAGATTCACTTCCTCCTCAGTGGAGTCTTCAGATCAAATTGTTGAAGCAAGAGAGAAACTTTCATGACTTTAAACTGATGGATGTTATAAACAAGCTGAAGTCATTTGATCTTGATGTGAAGAGAAGAGAATACAATCAGTCTATGATGGTTCCAAATATCCCTTCCCAGAATGCTGCACTAATTACATCCGCTGCAAACTCTTCTATCTTTGGTGCTGCATCTAGAGGATCATCAAGTCTTGGGTCTGTTAAATCTGTTGGTGCATCTACAAGTGTTGGTTCTGGTTCAAATTCATCTGTCACCACTCAGATTCCATCTAACACTATGGCTTTGTTTGGAATGTTCGTTCATAGCTACGAAGCTCTTGTTGCTGGTGAGTTAAAGGGAAAGGGTATGACTGTTGAGGATATGTATCAGGTGGATCCTAATGATCTCGAAGAAACTGACATACAATGGCAAATGGCAATGCTAACTCTTCGTGCTAGACGGTTCATGGAAAGAACATGTCGAAGAAGTTTTGGAAACCAGGGTCAGAACAACAAGCTTGGGTATGACAAAGGGAAGTTGAGATGCTACAACTGCAAGCAATTGGGTCACTTCAAGAGGGAATGTCCTTTACCAATTGTTACTGAACCTGTGAATTCTGGAAATCCTAGGACTGTTGCCATTCAGGACAGAGCTGAGGAAGTAAAGCCGAGAAAATAAACTGCATTGCTCACCAACTTTGATTGGAGTGCAGAAATTGAAGAAGCAAAAGAAGAAATTAATCATGCTTTGGTCGCTAAGATTGTTGATACTGAGAGTGTTGAAGAAGTTGCTCTTGCTGATGATAACTATATTAATTGCTTTGATCCTTTCAAAGAATTTTATGGTGAAGATAGTGAGAACTCTGATGAAGCTGCTAAGTCAAAGGTTGAAGTGACTAAAAAAGAAAAGGTTGTGAATGAAGCTGATGAATTGAAGATGATAGGGGATGAAGATGCTCAAGATGATAAGGAATATGAAGCTTGTGTTACAACTAAGGTTCAAACAGATGTTATTGCTCAAGGACATCTGGCTAAGGAAGAGACTGTTCATTCTGGATTTGTGTGTGAAGCTACTGTTAATGAGATGAAGAAAGATGAGGAGTCAAAGCTAAGCTTGGAAGCTATGATCGAGAAGGCGAAGTGTGAAGCTGTGGATGAATTCAAGAGGAACACCCCTTATTGCCAGTGTGATCGTGCTCTTGCCACCAAAAAACTGGTAATTGGTCTTCCTTATGATGTTATTGAAGATATGTGCTCATCTGCATGCAAAATTCGTTTAATTGGCATATACAAAGCTAATAAATTGTTAATGTCAAATGAAAACGAATTAAAGAGAATCAACAAAGAGCTTAAAGTTAATGAATCAAAATATTTTGTCAAATTAAGAGAAGCCTTAAAGGAAAATGAACATTTGAAAAGATCTCTTTTAGAAAAGAATTGTGAAGTAAACTATTTGACTGAGCAAGTCACTGTCGCTGAATTTGAAACTAGAAAGCTCAAAAATAAAATGGAACAATGGACTATTGCTAGTATGAAGAGGGAGGAGTTGTGGAAGAAACAAAGGGGGGCTAGAATAAAGACCGGGATGGGTTATAAAAATGATACACAAGTATATCCTCCACCTAGTACTTTCTGTTATTCTCCTACACCAATCCCTCATCCATCAAATGAGTTGATCCAAGAGATTATACAGAATGATACTAACAGCTCTATTGCAGGTTTAAGTGAAGTGAATCTTAAAGAGTTGCGCGAGGATTATGCTTATGGTGAAAGTAGTGGTCTTGGAAGTTCTAGTAGCCCTAGTGTTTATTCAAAAAAGTCTGTTATAGACAATAGTTTAAATGCTTTTATTTCAAGTCAAGTTTTGACTTCAGACGATATTATGTGTAATTTTAATTATGAATGCTTTATTTCGAACTCAAGTGAATTGAATGATGATGTTATTGAGAATGTTTGTGTGAATGACAAAGAAAAACTTTCAGGTCATGTCTCTGAAAGTCAAACCAAAACAAATTGTTTGTCAAAAATTCTTATCTCATCAAATTCCAACTTTCACACCAATCAGAATTTCAAAACCAAAAGAGGTCAAACCTGCAAAGGTAAAGGTCACAACTGGTAAATCAAATGATTCTTATGACTCTTGCAGTGACTGCAACTCTCAATCAACTGATAGCAATGAAGAGACTTCTAAATGCTTAAAAAGAAGTTTAAAATCTCATTGCTTTCAGTGTGGAAATGACGATCATACTGTCAAGCAATGTCCTGAGTTAGTTACAAATAACTCAAGACAGAAATCTTTTGGAAGAAGATTGAATTCATTTGTACATAATTTCTTCTGTAAATCATCTTCTGTTCCGCGACCTAAGTCCACAAAGGCTTGGGTACCAGTTTCAAAATTCTAAATTCTACCTTTTAAACATGTCAGGAACATTCAAGCGTCGTTGTAAATAGTCATTGGCATATTGATAGTGGATGTTCCAGACATATGACTAGGTTGAAGGACCTGCTGACAAATTATCGAATTATTAATGGTGGATATGTTGCTTTTGCGGGAGACAAGAAGGGTGGTAAAATGATTGGTCAAGGAGAAGTCTCGAATGGTTCACTAACTTTGGAAGACGTCAACTATGTTCCTGAACTGGCATTCAATCTTCTCAGTGTATCACAAATCTGTGATAAGAATAACCCAGTGTTGTTTCTTCCAAATGAATGTTTGTTCTTGAAGCCAGAGTTTTCTATTCCTGAAGAATGGTGATCATGCGAGCTCCAAGACGAAATGATACATATATGCTGAATATGGGATCAAAAGAATCAACTTCCACCGTGACCTGTCTTTTATCTAAAGCTTCATCTTTTGAATCTTTTCAATGGCATAGACGTTTAGGACACATTAATTTTAAAATACTAAATAAGTTGGTTAAGAACAATTTGGTCAGGGGTTTACCACTTAAAGATTTTTCTGTGGTAGAGAAATGCATGGCTTGTGCTAAAGGAAAACAACACAAAAAGCCACATAAACTTAAAATTGAAAATTCAGTCTCACAACCCTTCGAATTGTTACATACTGACTTATTTGGTCCAATAAGTGTCAAATCTATTGCTAAGAAATCTTATTGCTTGGTTGTCACAGATGATTACTCTAGGTACACCTGGGTGCTGGCAAACAAGAGTGAGACTGCTGAAGAATTAATGAAGTTGATTCCTCAAATCGAGGTTCTTGGAAAGCGAAAGGTTCAAGCCATCAGAAGCGACAATGGAACTAAATTCAGAAACCATATCTTCAATTCTTTCTATGAACAGCGGGGTATTCTCAGACAGTTTAGCGCCGCACGAACGCCACAACAAAATGGTCTTGCTGAAAGGAAGAATCGAACTCTTGTGGAGGCTGCTAGAACTATGCTGATTGAGTCAAAGCTTCCAATTATCTTCTGGGCTGAGGCTGTCAATTGTGCAGCTTATGTTCTGAATCGGGTGCTGATTGTCAAAGACAAGATGAAGACATCATACCAGCTGTTTCGTGGGATTAAGCCATTGATTGATTTTCTGCGCCCCTTTGGTTGCTCTAGTACTCTTCTGAATACTCAAGATCAGAAAACGAAGTTTGGTGCTGTCTCAGATGAATGCTTCTTTAAGGGATATTCGGACACACAAAAGGCGTATCGTGTCTACAACAAACGAACGCGGATTGTGCAAGAGTCCTATTATGTTGACTGGCAAGAGTCGAACTCTACTAACATTGGCTGTGAACCCGCATGGTTTTACGATTCCACCACTGTTTTCAAATCATTCAATCTTCCTAACTCTGATGATGATGACATCATTCCTCACACACCTGTTACAATCATTAACCAACCCCCTCCACCTCAACAACATTCAACCACTCAATTACCTCCTGTTTCATTCGACAATCCTCCACCTCCACCACCTCAAAATGTTCCAATTCCATCTTCATCCACTTCCATCCCAACTTCTTCCACTAATACAATTCCTACAACTTCAAATGTCCTTTCACAACCATCTAACCAAACATCCTTATCCCAAACCAACTCTTTGCTTCTCAACACAAATTTCAAAACTTTGAAAGATCATCCTCATGATTATATCATAGGATCAATTACTGATGGTGTGCGAACTTGGAGTCAGAGTGGTTTGATTAATGAGTGTCTCTACGCTGCCTTCTTATCTCAAGTTGTTCCGAAGAATTATAAACAAGCACTTGAAGATCCTAGCTGGGTTGATGCCATGCAAATGGAATTACAACAACTCAGGAAGCTGAAAGTTTGGGAACTTGTTGATCTTCCTCCTAATAAGTGTCCCATCGGCACTAAATGGGTCTTCCGAAACAAGCCAGATGATCGCGGTGTTGATATCCGAAACAAGGCGAGATTGGTTGTACAAGGTTTTGCTTAAGAGGAGGGGATTGATTATACTGAAGTGTTTTCTCCTGTTGCTCGTCTCGAAGCCATTAGAATCTTTCTCGCACATGCTGCTAACAAAGACTTCAAAGTCTATCAGATGGATGTTAAATGCGCATTTCTATATGGAGATATCGATGAGGAGATCTATGTATGTCAACCACCGGGTTTCGAGGATCCAGATTTTCCTTCAAAGGTGTACAAACTTGATAAATCTTTGTATGGATTGCATCAAGCTCCACGTATCTGGTATGAAACTCTGACATAGTATCTGCTCAGCAAAGGTTTCTCTCGTGGGACTATAGATATGACATTATTCAAGAAGGAGGTTAATGGTGAGCTGTTGATCGTTCCAGTGTATGTTGATGATATAATCTTCGGTTCGACAAATGAGGGGCTGTGTAGAGAGTTTGAGAAAGTGATGATGGATCGTTTTGAAATGACAATTATGGGGGAGATGTGCTTCTTCTTGGGGCTGCAAGTGGAACAAAAGCCGGATGGAATCCTTATCCACCAAGAGAAGTATATCAAAGAAATTCTCACAAAGTTTGGCATGGACGATTCTTCTCCTGAACTGATTCCATTCACCGCTCAAACATGCCTTACTTCTGATGATAATGGGAATCCTGTGGATGCTCATCGGTACCGCTCGATGATTGGATCTCTCATGTATCTGACTGCCAGCCGACCAGATATTACATTTGCTGTGTGTTACTGTGCTCGTTTCCAGGCTAACCCAAAAGAATCACATGAGAAAGCTGTTAAACGCATTTTTCGTTACCTTAAGGGTGGTTCCTCTCGTTTGGGACTTTGGTACCCAAAAGGTGGGAACTTTGATTTACATGCTTTTTCTTATAGTGATCATGCTGGTTGCAGGATAAACTGAAAATCAGTCACTGGTGGATGTCAATATCTTGGTGAATGTCTTGTTTCCTGGCAAAGCAAGAAGCAAACAACCGTCTCCCTGTCCACAGGAGAAGCTGAATACATTGCTGCTTCAAGCTGCTGTTGCCAAGTGCTCTGGATCCAGCATCAGATGATGGATTACGGCATCAACTTCCTTCATACTCCACTCTTTTATGACAATGAAGCAGCTGTTGGAATTGCCAAGAATCCAGTTCATCACACACGCACCAAGCACATTGAAACAAGAATTCATGCCATCAGAGATGCTCAGGAAAAGGGGTTCATTGATATTATTCCTATTGAAACTCGAAAGCAAAAAGCTTATCTTTTCACGAAAACTTTTGACAAACCACGTTTTTATGAACTGATCTCTATGCTGGGACTGATATCATTTTGAAAACCTTTATCTAAGAAAAATGGCTTTGTAAATATGTAAATATCTTTTTCTTTTTCTTCCTTGCGAATCCATGAGTCACACATTTCCTCGCTCTTTCACTTTATTTTATTTCTTTTTATTTTCTCTTCTTTGTTCTGTATATATATATATATATTAAGAAAATCCGAAAAACAAAAATTTCTTATTAGATAGCTATAATATAGAAATTTTGGGGGAGATATTAAAGATTAACTACTTATAGTTTTTCAAATATTGCTATTTCAGGATCCCCGTTTTTGAAATGATGTTGAAGAGACGTTGAAGGATGTTAGAAGTATTATGTTTGGGATATGTTAGATAGGCTCAGCCCGAAAACAAAGTAAACTGTGATTGTGCAGCCAAACATAATGTTCAAGAACTCGGCAATAAGGATTATCCCCTTGACATGATTAGATTGCACAAAGATACGGGTTCTGTCAAAAATGGGTTGAGAGCGTCAAATCTTTGCTTTGATTTCCCTAAAAATCCCAAATCACCCTCACCCTAGCCCTGAATCGAGTTTCTAGTTAGCAAAACAAAATAAAAAGCTGCTAGTGTTGCTCTTCAGAAAAACCTCTGAGTGAGTTACTTGTTAACTCCTTAGAATGTATTGAGTCAAAGTGCTTAACTCCTTTGCTATACGGAAGTATTGACCTGGAGTTGGTGGATCTTCTATGCTATACGGAAGTATTGACCTGAAGATTCGCCGAGCATGCTCAAATGATTATCTCCTCTGTTATACGTCGGTATAGACCTGGAGCTCTAATCAGTTGAGTTTCCCAAATAATAAGTCGCAATGTGTTCAAAAGAATCATTGTTGACAAGCTCCACTCACAAAAAGATGCAAAAACTGCACAAATGTCAAAAGAAGTTCATGTATCGATCAATATTCAAGATTTGATCCAAGAAATTCAAGCAAAGTCAATCGTATTGCTCAAATAAACCCTGATGACAGAACTTGTTCTTTTTACCTAGATGGCTGTGGGGACCGAGTTGCCAGAGCTTCTTCAATCAAACCAAAACATAATAAATGAAGCTGCTGATCTCTGGTTGAAAGGACTAAGGCATGGGTTTAAATGGACAAACATATCTGCAATCCCGCCAATATATGATTCTCCGGATTATGCTCATAAAACGTCATGATATATATATATATATATATATATATATATATATATATATATATATATATATATATATATATATAGAGATTGAGGATTTTCTAAAAAGGCTCAAAACTCTAAGAAGTGTAGGAAGCAATCAACAACAAGCACGTGGCAATGAGAGAAAAAAAAACACGGAGGGGCATCTTCGTCATTTATACGCGCGATGCTGAGATGTTCAGTTATGGTGTTTTTTTGGCGCGATGCTGAGATGTTCAGTTATGGTGTTTTTTTCACAGCGCGATGCTGAGATGTTCAGTTATGGTGTTTTTTCACAGCGCGATGCTGAGATGTTCAGTTATGGTGTTTTATCACAGCGCGATGCTGAGATGTTCAGTTATGGTGTTTTATCACAGCGCGATGCTGAGATGTTCAGTTATGGTGTTTTTTCACAGCGCGATGCTGAGATGTTCAGTTATGGTGTTTTTTCACAGCGCGATGCTGAGATGTTCAGTTATGGTGTTTTTTATATGCATGTTGAAAACGCACAATGACTAATCTACCCCGGAACCTTATCGCGCGTCATTAAAAACATCATAATATTTACAATATTGCCACCGCGTTAATCTTGACCGTAAACACCCTAAATCTAACGTCCCAGATCGCTTCTTAGTCTTTTTAGAGTTTTAGCCATTTGTAGAAAATCCCTCCCCTATATATATATATATATATATATATATATATATATATATATATATATATATATATATATATATATATATATATATATATATATATATCCTTCTTTAGTTTTAAATTCTTGTTTTTCTTTCTTTTTATTTTTTATATATATGTCTTTAATTTTCTTTTAAATGCTTTTTATTTTTTGAGTGTTGAAATCGTGGGGCGTTTTCATGGATTTGCAAAGGATTTAAAATTTGAGAAAAACCAAAAATATTTTTATTTTTCTTGTTTTGTGTCCCAGCGAACCTACTATCGAATCTATAGGTTCGCCCGGACCTTTTTCTTGTCGCCGTGTTTTCTCTTGACCTTTGGTCCCGGGCGAATCTGAAGTTCGCTAGTTCACATGTCAGCGAACCTGTGTCTGTATATATTTGAGTCGTCTGAAAACTATTTTACAAATTCGCTGTCACTGTTACCACTGCCGTATCTCTTTCAAAAATTTTCGCACGTTCGATTCTCACTTACTACCGACTTTTTCATACTAAATCGTCTTTGTTTTATCTGGTAAGTCATTGTCTTCATCTTTATCAATGTTTCATCTTATCCAACTGTGATTTTAATCATCTTAGATCAATCGACCCATATAAATCTGTGATTGATGTTACTGTACAGTGTGATTATCAAATGTTAACATTGTTCTATCCTCGTTTTATGATTGTATTGCTTGATTGTTGCCTTGATTGTGTGTTTAATGGTTTTTCGACTGTGATTTGGGCCGTTTTTCAAAATCTAGGGTTCCAGCGAACCTAAGTGTTCGTTTGGCGAACCTGAACGAAAGTTCAAAACATCCAGCGAATCTGTGCCGACATGCTGCCCGCACATCAGCATAGATTCGCCCGACTGTTTCTAGCGAACCTATACATTCGCTCGACCTAATGACTGATTTTTCATTTCAGCGAATTTATAGGTTTTGGTGCCAAATCTTAGGTTCCCCCTTGCAGCGAACCTGTTCTATCCAGCGAATCTATATACTGTTTCACAATTTCACGTTTCTGATCAATTTCCGTTTGTTTTTCAGGTACGATGTCTACGTTATTTTTCGAAAAGAAGCACAACATGTGTGCTTTGCTAGACGAGAATCACGAGAAGTCAGTTGGATATAAAGATTGTATCCGGTGGCTAAAATCTTCTCACATTCATCACGCTATTTCTCATTCACCGACCATCTACGAGCTACACATTAGAGACTTTTGGAGGACAGCCGTGATGAACGTGTCTGTACAGCCATCACGTATTTGTGCCAAGGTTAATGGGTTTGATTTAGAGTTTACTGAAGCTAATGTTGCAAGGGTTTTAAGGTTAGAGGACGATGTCGGAGATGAGGTTAATATGACTGCTGAGGAGGTTTATGGGGCATTTAGGACTGCGGGTTATGAGGGTCCTATGCCGGGGGAGAAGAAGATGGAATTTGTTAAATCCTATCTGATCAAGGAATGGAGGTACATCGCACACGTGTTCATTATGTGCCTTGATCATAGGAAGGGTGGTACTGATGGGCTGAATCTGGATCGGGCAAGGGCCATGGTTTTGTTTTGTCGAGGGCAGAAGGCTAACCTCGCAAAGCTGATTTACAACTACATGCTCGAGAACATTCATGCTACAAAGGGGAACAAGTGGTTGATGTATCCTAGGTTTGTGTAGATGATTCTCAATGATAAACTGCCTGACCTACCAGTTATTGGTGATGTTCTGACCATTTGGACGATACATTCAAGAATATTTGGGGATTGTAAGTCAGTTCGATCAGATTGTGTTGGTAGGATATCGTACTTATGGGAAAATATGTACCCGGCTGATAGATGGGTACATATTCAGAGGTTAATGGAGATCGAAAGGAAAAGGGGTGGTGAGAATGTGGAAGCAGTTGAGAAAAAGGTGAGAAAGCGGAAACAGTATGCTAAATGTCACACCCCGGATTTCACTCGTCTGGGTGGGACCGATTGGTTTCATATTTATTTATTTATTTATTTATTATCGCAGCGGAAATTATTTTCGTAATTTGTGTAACTTCATAGGTTACATTAATACAAACTTTTCATATTTATATATCCAAAAACAGGGTCTAAAAACCCTCTTTGTTTCTTACATACTACACCGACTATATCAGTGCAAAATTTATTATTATTTGTACAAAACTAGCCAACAGTAATAACGTGGGAAAATCATAGTTCCCATAGCCCAAGTGTTCCTTGCTAGTATCTCATTCATATGTTACCTGAAAATTTTTGAAAATAAAACGTCAGCGCAAAGCCGGTGAATACAATTAGTTGACACCAAGACATATTCAGTTTAAATGAAATTAACAATTAATCATAAAGCTGATATCTACACATCTAGCAGTCTATTTCAACTGTGGTGTTCACCCTTCATATATACTGGTCTCATTGTTCTGTCAGAACACCAACGAGTAGCTCTCGTTTTATGGTCACGGAACAGAATCCGAACCAGCCCCGGTAAAGGATTTTCACCGATCCCCGGGATATTAATTTGGCCAAACCATACATATACTTCTGGTCTAGATGTTACCTTTGGTAGAGTACCCTTTATGTATTAAAAGATTCCATAATTTCATTTACCCAGTTTTTCATATTTATAAAAGGCAAAAAATATTTTTACTAAAAGTATTCACCTCGTAAAATTTGGACAATGAGCACTTCGTCTATGGCTTTTGGTATTTCAGAACGTCAATTGGATTTTTCGTGTTTATATTGCTTATCGTTTGTAATAATTGTTTGTATATGAAATTCTTAACTAATTGTTTCCTATTTATAGAATTTTTGTACCGCCTTACTGTGCTGTAATTTTTTTTTTTTAATGTTCAAGTTTATCATGAAATCAAGTTGCGCACATGAGTCAGTACATTCAATTAGTTAGGTGCGTACACGTACTGTATGCTACATTGTATATCATATTCTTATTATATTATTTTTATTGTTATAATTAATTATAACTTAAATCTTGTTTTTCTCTTATAACTCTAAAAATATTACGCTTCATAAAATTACAAATATAATACTAGAACGTGCTCATTATTCTCTACGTAACGACCTAAGTTTCATTAAAAACGGAGTAAGTTCCAATTTTTACTCTAAGACGGTCTCCTAAAATAGTCAATGCTTATCTAGATATCGTATAACTATCTAATACGTTTCTTTTTTTGTTGGACTATATTGGGAGTATATATGTCATAAGTATATAAAAATCTATTATCTTAAATTTAAAATACGAAATTTTTAAAGGTGTTACACTAAAGACAAGGACTATTCACTGGATCGAGAAATTGACGAAGTACAAGCTGAGATAGACGCTGAAAGGGTGAAAAGAACGAAGAGGAAGACTGATAGTTCTGGTCAAACTGAAAAGAGAACAAAGCAGAAACATGATGTTCCGGTTACTGCAGAATCTGTTTCTGAATTAAAGGGTGAATTGGTCAACGTAAAGTCTGAGTTGGAGGATCTAAAAGGGAAATATGCTGATTTAGAGACAAAGGATGCAGAAAAACTGACTGTGATTACTGAGATGGGTCGGATGATAAGGGATCAACAAAGTATGATGGTCAGAATATTCAAGGAGCTAAACAGTCTGAAGGTAAAGGATGGATCTGATCCAGCGCTGACCGAGTTGGAACTGAAAAGCTTAACGGATGCTGCAAAGTATCCGTTAATGCAATCCGAGTTTGGAACCGAGGCTGAAATGAAAGGTGATGAGGACTTGTTTGATGAGGATATGGGAATCGATTTAGATGAATTTACTGGGCTAGAGGTTGTTGCAGATGTAAACAGTGAGGAGGATTTGGAAGATGAACCTGAGAGGTACAAAGTTGAAGAAAAAGGTGTGTCATATCAGTTTGATCATATTGAATTGGACAAATCAGAGTGGTTTAAGAAAGATGATGAAGTTGTTCTAGAAGTGCCTATCTTTTAGAATAACAATGAGCCAAACACCTCGCAGTTGGATAGGCAAGTTATAGCATGGAAATACAATTCTTTTGTGGATGCGTATATGATCAAAAGAAGAGGTGGGGATATCTGTTACATTAAGAATAGGAAGCATTTCGCCACATTGCCAAGGTGGGATTTGGGTAGATTAGCTGAACTTCCTCTATTGGGAAAGGAGGACAGTGGGAGAGCTTGTGCGTTTGAAGTGTCTATCAGGAAGGCAGCTGAGAATGATTTTATGGATTTTGGGTATCAAAAACCAAAGAGGATGAGGCAAAAGAAGGATAAACATTGGGTTTCGTGGAAAGGTAAGATTGTATTGAAGATTGAAGCTCCAAAGATTATGACTCGGGTCAGGGTTCCTGATACTCAGCCTCCTCGTCTACAAGAATTCTTGAAGTGGTTCTATGATAATGGTACGGGTGAAGCTGTGATTAGATTAAAAGGGGAAGATCGTACGGAAATTCGCATGTTTGATCCTATGGAGATCTTCTCCTTCTGCGATGATGATCTGAAAATTCTGTGTGAAAATGTGATTAAGCACGGGGCTGGAGATGACACGAGGATTGAAGAAAATTTGTTTGTGAGGTTGCAAACAAAGCCCGAGGTGTTTGTGCTGAATTGAAGAAGGTAAATGAAAGGTTGAGGATGACTGATGAACAAAGAATGGACATGGATGATTTATCCAAGCAGTTAGATAAATCGATCGAGAAGAGGTTTGTGAAACCAAGTGTGATTGAATTGGATGTGATAGGTGAGGAGCATACTGAAGAGGTTCAGGCGGAAACCACTGTTCTTGATGTGCCTGACACCAATGTCACCGATGCTAAGTTTGTGGAATCGTTTCTGGTTTTTAGTGAAGATGATGAGGCCGGATCTGAAGATGTGACTAATCCATTGGCTGGGATTGAATCAAGGGATGGAGCATTTATCGAGCAACTTTGAAGCCGAAAAAGACGGAGCTCAAACAGAAGACTTCCCCGTGTGAGGTCCAACCTAGGGGGAGTATTGATAGTCATGTATAGGTCGGACTCACCGGCATGTCGGTGTTATATCTTTTGTTTTATACTTTGTAGTTTCTGTCTAGCGAACCTACGGGCGAATCTATAGATTCGCCCGGTAGCATAGTATAGTTTGTTTTCATGTTCAGTTTTGTCGACCGGGCGAACCTATTGTGCCCGGCGAAGCTATAGTTCGCTTGATAGATTCGCTGTCAGCGAATCTATCAGCGAATCTATAGCTGAACTATAAATTGTAATGTTTTCTCATTGCAATACAACTTTTGCATTTTCTATCAAACCCTAAATTGTGTGTGTGTGTGACGGCTGGAGGTGCTTATTATTGTAGCTTGATTACCTCTGTTGTCATTGATTTGATCTTGTTATTGAATATTGGGTTATATTGGACTATTGTTTGGTTGAATCAAAGTGTGTTTGTTGTCTTACAAATCATTATAGCACTGAAATCTCGATCTAGATGGACCAACAGAAGTGTTTCAAATCCTTTGGAGTATAATGCATGTTGTTTTTAAATCATAGTTTTGCAGTACTAGTTACCTAATTATTTTAGACTCATGTTCTGAATTCGTTAGAAATTATGATCCTATAACAATAGCGTAAAACATGTGTTCCTAAGGGCACCATATTCTAGATTGAACCCTAGGGTAATGTTTACAAGTGTGTGTGGGGGAGTATATGATACACAAACCATTTTCTCATAGAGGAAGGTTCCATGAGATTCGTAAGCCGGAATTAAGTGGAGATTTGATTCACTCTTTGGATATTCTTTATGGAGATATAGTTATAGTCTAGTTTAATATTTGTGGTTTTAGCTCCCTAACATACTAGGTAAGGGTTCTAGGTTGGAACAATAATATTATAGCCATGATTTTTATAGCGGGATTCATCATACGGTAGTGTTTAGATTCAACATTTGAGTATTTAGGAGATGACCAGTGGTATTAGTCCAGTTAAGGCCTAGAGTTCTAAGTTCACTAAGGGTTAGAAAAGGATCCCATGTTATATCATTGCTTGTGTAGTGCAGCTTCAATAGCGTCATTAACTATATAGTTTCCTCATTAAGACATTCACGGGTTAGAACATCTAGGTTAAAATTTCATACATAGCGACTAAAACCATTTTTGATCAAGGAAGTTAATTACCTATAATATAGGAATTCATGAATAATGGAGCTTCTAAGAAGGAACGTCATACGTTTATAGTGTCAAATGATAATGAGAGTATCAAATAACGAGAATGAAAACAAAATGGGAAGTGGATATTCTGGACCGTAATAGATAAATCTTCGGTAGTACCCAGCTAAGCCTAAGAAGCTTCTTCCGCGTTAATGCAGTCATCGGTGTAGTAATCTTGGAGAAGTCTTTGATAAATCTTCGGTAGTACCCAGCTAAGCCTAAGAAGCTTCTAATTTCCGTGGGAGTCTTCAGGACTTCCCATTTTGTTATAGCCTCTATCTTAGTTGGATCTACCTGAACACCATCTTCATTTATCACATGCCCGAGAAATTGAACTTCTCTCTTCCAAAAATCACACTTGGAGAACTTAGCATACAGCTTCTCTTGCCTAAGAGTCTCCAAAACCTTCTTCAAGTGTTCAGCATGATCATTTTGATCTCTCGAATAGACCAAAATATCATCGATAACGACAATGACGAACTTGTCTAAATACGGCTTGCAGACTCTGTTCATAAGATCCATAAATGATGCAGGGGCATTGGTTAATCCAAAGGACATAACCAAAAACTCATAGTGCCCATACCGGGTTCTAAAAGCCGTCTTCGGAATATCCTCTTCCCTCACCTTTAGTTGATGGTATCCAGACCTAAGATCGATCTTGGAAAAATAGCTGGCTCCTTGCAGCTGATCAAACAAATCGTCTATTCTCGGCAAAGGATACTTGTTCTTAATAGTTAGCTTGTTCAGCTCACGGTAGTCGATGCACATTCGCATGGAGCCGTCCTTCTTCTTCACAAACAACACTGGTGCACCCTAAGGGGATGAACTCGGTCTAATGAAGCCTAAGTCGAGTAACTTCTGGACTTGCTTCATCAGCTCTTGCAATTCGGAGGGCGCCAAACGATAAGGAGCTTTCGCAATCGGCCTTGCTTCAGGCATTAAATCGATTCGAAATTCGATTTGTCGGTTGGGAGGGAGTCCAGGTAAGTCGTCGGGAAACACGTCAGGGTAATCACACACGACTGGGATATCCGAAATCTGCTTTTCGGGCTTAGCATCTAAATCATAGGCTATAAAAGCCTCACAACCTCTCATCAGACATTTACTAGCCTTAATTGCAGATATCATCCGGATATTACCTCCGATACTATCTCCCTTAACCACTAATGTTTCACCATCTGACTTACATACCCGAACCAACTTTTTCTCACAATCAACTTGGGCTCGATTATAAGTTAACCAGTTCATTCCTATGACTACATCATAACCACACAAGTTCATAGGCATAACATCAACTGGAAACTCAACACCATTTAAATTAAACAAGCAATCCTTATACACTACTGTTATCATATCACTTCCTCCATTTGCGGTTTTTACCTCATAAGCAAGATCTAGTACTACAGGTTCTTTTCCTAGGTATTTACCAAAGGAAGTTGACACAAAACTCTTATTTGCACATGTGTCAATTAAAACCTTGGCATAAACATTATTTACAGGAAACATACCTGCCACAACATCCTCATTTACTTCCTTATCACCACCCTTCTTCATAACAAACACCCGCCCTTTAGCTGGGTTCTTTCCGCCTTGTGTTTTCTGGGTTTTGGGGCATTAACTCTTATAATGCCCAATTTCCTGACAATTAAAACACTTAAATGTCGAACACGATCTTGCGAGATGTCCCGATTGCTGACATCTGTAACACTTCATCTCTTGAGATTCCTATCCTACCTTCCCCTTATCTTTGCTACCACCTTCTCCCCTTTTGAACTTGAATCTACCGCCAAAACCACTCTTCTTATCCTTCGACTTCCTCTTCCTTTCTCCTTCATGTGCCTCTTGACCTTGCACCTCATCATAGATGATTGCACTTAGTCCAACTGCTTCATCAAAGGTCGTTGGTCCTTTTGCCTTCACATGCGTTCGGACCTTTGGTGGAAGCCCCTGGATATAACACCTCAACCTTCTAGACTCGGGAGTAACTAAGTGGGGAACCAACAAAGCCATCTCGTTGAATCTAGAGGTGTACTCACGAGGCGTCATTGATCCAGCCTCAAGCCGAAGAAACTCCATCTCCATCTTGTCCAACTCGTTCTGTGGACAGAACTGTTGGAGCACCAACTCCTTCATGTCATTCCACATCATGATGTCAATAGCGGCTTGTACTTTCCTTTGGACTATCGTCTTCCACCAATGCATAGCTTCTTCCTCGAACGAATGAGCAGCATACTTGACCGCTTGATCATCACGGCACTCGTTGATGTTAATCACAGCTTCCATCGCAGAAATCCAATTATACGTCGCTATGGCACCACCTTTTCCAATGAAGGGTTTAGGAGTACAATCCTTAAAACCTTTATACAAACAACCTTGCTTGGGGATTCTTCCACCATCGTTTCCACCAGTACCACCATCGCCTCTGGCATCGCCACCACTTCCCGTGCCACCACTGCCTCCGGTACCACCACTGCCTCCTGTGCCACCTCCAGTGCCACCACTGCCTCCACGATTCTCTTCATTTGATCTCCTTTACAGTGCAGAGTCTATGATCCTAGGCAACGTGGTTTCCAGTACCTTGGAGACTTGATCAGCAACCGCCGAATTAAACTGGGTTTCCGTTATGATAACTTCCTCTCTGTCATTATCATGATTCTCGGTAGTCTCAGCGTTAATTGTGTCTTTGTTCGTGTTTGTCCTAGTACTTCTTCTTGTAGGAGGACGTCTACCGCTACCTTTCCTTTTACCAGCCATAACTCTACCTACAAAAGAGAGCAGGGAGTCAGCATTCACATGATGGAACATGATTAAGAACAATATAGTGCTTGTAAACAAATAATGACAGTGGCCAGTTGCAATTATTTATTTACCACGTTGATCGTGTTCTTAGCCATTCTCCGCCACGTTCATACCAGAACCCATTTCCCTATCCAAAAAGGCAACTTCTAAACACCTATGCGGGCACATCCTATCTCATCTTAGTTTAAGTCTAGATACTAAGCTTGTACCTAGTTCGCTTAAACTATGGCTCTGATACCAAGCCTGTCACAACCCCAACACGGCGGGCGGTCTCAGGTGCCCGGGGGTTATTGCGTGTGACGGATGGATATCAGGAGCAACGCAGCGGAATCAACAAACATACATACACACAGCTTAAAACTTAAAGTTGTGCATACATTAAACTTCATATATACAATACATTGATTACAAAACGACAATTGTTTGTTTGATACATAACATTAACAAACTAAAGCTAGCAACTATTCTAGGTCTAGAGCGTCTATCTTCTAAGCCCGCAAGCCCTCTACCTGCTCTAGCCTCAACAGTGCTTTCCTACATCACATGGCACCTAGGATGTGTGCCAAAACGTTTTAAAAGAAAGGGTCAGCTTACACTGGTGAGTTCATAACAAAACATTTTACAAAACATTTCAAAACATTCAACCAAATGCTTGTAAAAACCTTGATCAACGAGTTACCAAGCTCCATTGATCAAAGAGTTACCACGAACTCAATCACTTACAAACATTTCACAAACATGCTAGTATCATCTGATAAATATTCCTAGACAATACGAATAAAACCCCTCAACAACTCCGTCTGGCACGTCTGCGCATGAGCAGAATATATGCATATACCCTTTTAAGTTTTACCCGCGTCACCCCTATAATCTGGAGTGGTATTGCCCGATATTTATCATAGATTGCTAGCCAACCGTTCAAAAACAACAGTTTAAGAACACAACCAATCCAAAAGAGTTTATACAAAAACTCACAATCATTTCCAACAAATACAGGTTTAAGCATCACATCCAGTTTTGTAAAACATACAATCATTTCAAAACCAAAACAGCTACACAAGAGTTTGGATGTATGAACTCACCTCAACAAGATCACAACAAGCTCACAACTAGCTTCGTTCCTTGATCTAATCCCGATTATCAATCCAAATGACTATCTCCACAATCAACACAAATAGCTATACTGACAATCAACTTTAATAGCTATAATCCACCTATAACGCGATATCACAACGTTATAAATAACGATTCCTAAGACTATGTAAGTCCTAAGGCATAACTAGCGAAGCATACGACTAGACACGAGTCGTTGCCACCTACGCCTACCAAATACCATACCTCGGGGATCTAAACGAATCCTACAGAGATATGTTACCCGTTCACAATGGATATCATACCCCTAGGGTACGGATATTCAATCCGCACCCTCCCCGGGTAATCTACCCGTTAGTTGCGGGTGTTTAATCCCGCAACCATTTCCCCTAGCACCTCCCTCGTGCTACGCGGGTATCTTCACCCCGCATTCCCATCGGGTTCCCAACCCGATTCCCGTCCTAAACTAATCGAGACTGAAAGACCATTACCTCGTCGATCACCGATCTTCAATCGCGCAACACCTTGACGATCACCGTTCTTCACTCTGGCAGAACCTCGATGCACGCCAAGCGATCTACACGCGCCCGAGACTCGAAGGAACGTCACGACGCAAGGTACCGCACTCGAGGCGCGATTCCGCAACAAAATTAATTGGTTTCTCTCTCTAAAAAGTTCTAGAGAGAGAGAGGTGTGAGCACAAGTGAAGGGGGGTTGCACCCCTTTAAATAGGCTGTCTGGGCCCTCCCAGGCGATACGCGCAGCCCACATGCACCATCTGCGCGTATCGCGTAGATGGTGAGTGGCTGCCAGCTGTTTTCCACCCGACAGCTCCTACGCGATACGCGCACGGGACTACCCCTTGATGCGCGGATCGCCTAACCCCCAAAATCAGATTCCTCTCTTTGAAGCACGTGGAATTCATATATTATGGGCTCCGTAACTCTTCTTATAAGTCAAGATATGCTCGAAAGAAGTTTTTGGGCATTCCTCGGGTATTTTCGCATTTTCCGCTTCGTTATAACTCCGATTTGAGTACCGTTTTCGCACACGTTCTTCATTTAAGTCCTCTATCACCCCTAGGGTTTATCACTATAGATTAGGACTTTTTATTCAACATGCTATTTACATGAACATCCGCCCATTATCGACATATACTTACGTCAAAATTTAGGGTTTTACAAAGATTCCATTAGATTCGTAAGCCAGCATTAAGTGGATATGTGATTCAATTTTTGGATATTCTCTATGAAGATATAGTTGTAGTCTAGTTTAATATTTGTGGTTTTAGTTCCACAACATATTAGGTAAGGGTTCCAGGTTCAAACAGTAAGATTCTAGCCATGATTTTTATAACAGGATTCATCATACGGTAATGTTTAGATTCACCATTTGAGTATATTAAAGACGATGAGGGGTAGTAGTCCGATTATGATCTAGAGTTCTAAGTTCACTAACGGGTCAGAAATGGATCTCATATAATATCAATACTTGTGTCGTGCGGCTTCAATAGTCTCAAAAGTATATAGTTTCCTCTATTAAGACATTCACAGGTTAGAACAACTAGGTTAAAGTTTCTTATGTTGCGACTAAAAGAATTTTGTACAAGGAAGGTAATTACCTATAATATAGGAATTCATGAATAATGGAGCTTCTAAGAAGGGACGTCATACGTTTATAGTGTCAAATGATAATGAGAGTATCAAATAACGGGAATAAACAAAATCGGAAGTGGTTATTCTTGACCGTAATGGATAAAGCTCCCTCAGAACATTAGCTGGTACTGGCTGTTCGTTGTTGACGGTGGTAATCATCACGTGAATCCTTAGAGTCGTGAAATGTATTCAAAATCATAATTTATATACGTTAGTCAATTACGAAACATTTGGTTTTTGTTATTACTATAAATAAAGGATGTATGAAAGTTATAATTATATGAGTACATAGCAGGTTACCCTATGAATGATGGATTGAATAACATTATTAGATATCATGTGTTTTTATAATGTATGAGAATGATCTGTTAGAGTTTCACAGGTTAATTATTGGTTTGCTTTCGAGTCCTACATCCAACGTACCGTTAGTGTTAGGGTGTTCCGCAGCTAACCCACCATACCACCAGCACCTTGGTGGCATCAGTACGGTCTAGAGAATTCAACTCCGGACAAATTGTTTCGACAAATGGGCAAAGTCAAATAACTTCGTGGACAATAAAGTTGAATGTTTTTGTTAGGTTGAGGATTTACTTGTGTTTGCACCATATTAGATCCAAGACTATCAGGCGAGGATTTACTCCGGCTAACATTTTGTACAACCTGTCTTGGTGACATTTTATTTACAGAAGATGGACTAACATTTCCTAACTCAATTCCTAGTCCAACTAAATGAGTTAAAAGTTAATTAAGTTTTTGATTTGTTTCTTGCATTTGCATTGACATGAACTTCATTTCTTCAACTGTTTTCTAACTCTCAAGCCCTTTGTGTAGTTCAAACTAAAGTGCGCCCATTAAATGTTTTGATGATCCTTTTGTTTGAAGAGACTTCCAATACATACTGGAAGTCACTCCGTAGCCAACATCCATTAAAATCCACCTCTTTCCTTCACAAACGCCACTGTGAGGGTATCCATGTCCCGATCAAGATTCCAGGCTCCATCATTGATTTGTTTTTCACTATAGGTCTATAAGACACGTGAAAACAACGTAACAGACACACATTATTATAGTATTATTATAGTAACATTAAGATAAAACTAGAAAAAGTCTACCAATATATCTGCTCTCTTTCACTTCAGCATTCTTGTATTCTCCACTTTTATCTTCTCTTGCTTTCCTCCACATTAAAGATCGGGAGGGGATTTCTTCAGGTGAGAGTTCATTATTTATTACCTTGTAATCATAAATATACAACATAAAGTAGCAAACATGCACACACATCAGTCATACAAACAAAAATTCATATAAGACACAAAAGCACATTTGAAGTTACCGATTTATCTCTTAGTTAAATGTATCCTCCTCTTCCCAAATGATGACCGTAAACGTACTTGGATCACGTTTCTTTGGTTGTTTTTGACATATCCTTCCAACATAAATAGTAATTATTTTATTGTACAGAAATCAATTAACATCTTCAATTTGACCATAAACATACACCTCATTGCACACACAATATAGAAAGATCTAACATTTTCAATTTGACCATAATTAAACACACGTTGTACAATACAGAAACCAACTAGCATCTTCAATTTGACCATAAACACAATCATTATAGTATGAAAATAACACACATTATAGTAAGCACATAACACACACTATAGTATGCACATAACAAATCTTATAGTAAGCACAAAACACACATTATAGTAAGCACATTACACACATTATAGTATGCATAAAACATACATTATAGTAAGCACATAACACACATTATCAATCAGCACATAGTAAGCACATCATCAATTTGAACATAAACGCACCTTAAATTTGTCAGACTCTATATATGATATGAACTTGTGTCAATCTTCTTGACGTACTAGTGTACGATACTGCTCAGGAATTCTTACAAGTTTTGCTGGATTACCGATGTTGGGTACTATGTATCCCGCATAGACTTTTCAAGAAAAGGTTATCAAGTCAATTCATTACAATCCCCCTATGACATTCATCAATATCATAAAAAAGTTGCATTTCTAAAACCCGTCTTGTTAATTTGTGATATATCATGAATAACTTGAAAACCAGTATATAATTATAATTGATAAGTACCGTCACTTGTGCCCACAACTTACATTTTTCTTCTTTAGCACCTCCTTCCATGTTAAAACCCTTAATCCTCTAATTTCCCTTACCAATGGTAAAAAAAACTTGCAAATTATGATCTATACTCCTCAAAAAAACCTGCCAAGTTCATCAAACGTAACCTTATGATTTCTTCCACCAGAGTTCTCAAATGTTGTACGCAACTTTAGTAACCTAGAAAATCCCCTCTTTTTAATTTTACTTACCTTGTGATCAACAATATCAAAGAAATCGCTTTCATCGTATTCTTCAGCAGATGAAACATGTCCTTCATTGACAACCAGGAGTTCATCTTCATCGTCCATGAATTACATCTAAGAAAGAATGAAATGAAAGAATAGTCAACTACATTTGATCATTTGAGCATTTAAATAGTCAACTGTATAGATTTGCATCCCTTATGTACTTGTAGCAATGTTGCATACCAAATCATTCACTATTTAGTTGAAGCCACTATACCAAATCAGCGGTTGGCACTCATAACCAAAAGATCCAACAAACATAGAAAGATAGATCATATCATTACTATCATTGATACAATTGATATACATGATGTATTCGTACAAAATAGTTAACTCATATAACCAAATTGACCATATACACACACTATAATAATTAACCAAATTAGCATCTACGTTTAATCATTTAGTTAATTAGTCAACTGCATTGATTTGCAACTACTATACCAAATCAACAACTTTTACACTTAGGACTATAAGTTGAAACAAATAAACAAGTAAATTTTAAATCCAATCAAAAATCACAAAATATGATCAGCAATTCAAACCAAATTCCAATTCCAATTGCTTGACGACTCAAATAGTCATTCGAATCAAATCGAATCAAACCAAATTCTGATTTGATTTTTTAATGTAATTAGAATATTAAACATATATATACAATTAGTTGCACCAAACTCTACGCATATACATGATTTAATAGCCTTGTGACTGAAGCAACTTTTACTTTTTAACAATGATGGATATATTTACGTGTGGTGTTTTCATTAACTAAACTTTATGATTTTGTTTTACCTTTTACATTGAAAAAGTTTTCATAATTTTAATTAAATAAGATTTTATTAATGTTAGAAATACAAAGAATGTGGTCACAAGTAACACTTCTTTGTAGGTGCAACTTCTCATGTGTTGAAAACTCTCAATCAAACACCCTTCAAAACCACGCAAATTATGTGACCAATAAATTGACTTATTACTAGCTCACACAAATCTTATATCAACCTAATTCTTCCTTTAATCAAATGTGACAACTCTATACACAATGATCATAAAATTTATCTCTTCAATACGTTCATATTTTGGTCTACGAACCAAAAATGCAAACGCATGTGGTTCTGAGGACGAAACGCCGTGCTGTGTGTGCCTGTTGAGGTTTGAGAAGGCTAGAGATGAAGAAACGCGTGTTCTTGGATGTGGGCATGAGTTTCATAAGGCGTGTGTTAATCAGTGGTTTGATTTATGTCACAAAACATGTCCGATTTGTCGGTTCTCAGTTGAGGCTGAGGAAGTGAAGGCAAAGAAATGTGATGAGTTAACTGAGGAGATGGTTATATGGTTTTCTTCTTTTCATGTTGCTGGGTATATTTAGAGACACGAAAGTAAAAGGGGTGAAACGAGGATGGATAAAACTCAAAGGACCGATAGTGAAACTATACTTTTTTTAACAACTTTTACCCGTTTAGGATGAATTATGACTTAATGCTTCAAACATATTAGCGTTATCAATGTACGTGCAACTAGGCCCTGTAAAACTTACGATAGCATGTTAGTCTTATGTAAAAGTATATACAATATTTCAATTGAGTAAACTGCAGTTTTGGTCCCTGTGTTTTGATGTCATTAACTGTTTTAGTCCCAACTTAATAGTTTTGGTCCCCGTGTTTTTATTTTCTAATAGTTTTGGTCCCAAACACTACATCCAATTTTCCGTTAAGTCTCTCACACAAGCGAAGTAAAAATGTCATTTCTCTCACTATTTTTGACAAACGATTGAATACAAATGTTAACCTACATGATGACTTAGATAAAAGAGAGGGAGAATTGACATTTTTACCCTTCAGATGTGGAGCGTGTGTGTGAGACTTAACGGAAAACTGGATGAAGTTAGTGTTTGGACCAATTCTGTTAGAAAATTAAAACACAGGGACCAAAACTATTAAGATGGGACTAAAACTGTTAATGGTATCAAAACACATAGACCAAAACTGCAGTTTACTCATTTCAATTTGATCAAAACCTTCGATAGATGAAACAAAGCTAGTTACAAATTATAATACAATACTTTGTGTTATAAGTTCACATCATCAAAGCAAACTAAAAGATCTACTCCTTATATTTGATTTCCAAACCATTATTATTAATTAGCATGTTAAAAAACTCTACTCACTATATTTTATTTGTTCAAACAGATAGTAGAATGTTGTTAATCAATTCAGCAAACTAGTTTTGTTTTTGTCACGTGTTGAGATATGAATTCGTTTGGTCTTCGTTATATTTGATGAGGAACATATACACCCTTCACTCTTGATGGGGAGCGTATTGTAGTTTTTAAAGTGAAAAAAACCTTCACGCGTATGAGAAATGATTTAAACCCCAGACCTCGTCGTGCATTTTGAAAGAAGGTTGCACCTTGCTACAACTCATCCATTTTGTTTTATTGCGTTTTGTTATGTGTGATTAGTTGTCTCTTCTTCATTGATTAGGTATCAAAAATTTATAAAAGTTATACATGTGTAAGGTTGTATATATGGTAGAGGTTTATTTGTGTTAATTTTGTATGCATGCTATATAAAAGAAATATATTTAATGTGACCAATCAATGATGACTAGTGGTTAAGAGGGAGGTGAAAAATTTTATCTCATTTAAGGTTCTGGGTTCTAGTCTTGACATTGAGATATTTGATTTAAATAATTATAAACTGTTACCGTTATAAAAAAATTAATACAACCGTTGTAGGGGGAAAGATGAGAAAAGTAGATTTGAATGTTTTGTTTGTGGCAAGTAGGTTGTGGTACCCATATTCATTGAACTGTACCCTACCCGCATTAACGGTGATAGTGGCACGGGTAGGGCGTACACGCATAGAGGACCTGTACCCACTCCCCTGCAACACAATATCTTTCACAAACTATGTGTCAAAGTCTACCCAGAATCAAAATGACAATTTCAAAGATAATACAATTTAAATTGGTGATTTATCTTTATTGAGTTACAATAAGTACCAGAAGGTGAAATAAGCAAGGCTAAAGTGAGTCTCGTGCGCTAAACAAGAGTAGGTCTTTGATCAGTGCGCCCACAAAGAATTTCTTAAAATATAATATATACACCTGAAATTAAAGATGTTGCATGCATGCATTGCCATAATACAAACGTACACGAGCATGTTATGGACAATTCGTGCTTGTCAGTTGTCTCAAAAGTTGTACGCCATACACTTTAATGTTAAAAGGCATCACATATATATGGGATACTACGTCAATGCCAAAACCATATATATGGGACATTTTAGATGAAATTATCAAATAGTTCAATTGATTTGGATAAGATACTCTTTTTCCAGTTTCTTGTACTATTCCTGCTTTGTCACTATCTTGTCACTTTAACCATGTCTTCTTGCTAGTGACTTATATATATGCAATAAATCAAAATATTTAAAAAGCACACATTAAATTCAACAAATAATGGAGTGTACATGCACATTTAAAGTTCCAGATAGTTGTAAACATTAAACATAGAGGTAATAGCAATTGATATATGTATTTGGGTGTCATATACGGAAACATAATTTTTTTCTTATGATGTTAGAAATCTTTTGGTTTCTGGATTTTAACGAACATATGGTTGGATCATAAAATAAAACGTTGTCATTAAAAAACATGTGATAAAAATACAATGTTAATAAAATATTAAAAAATATATTTTATAGTTGTTCGCTACAAGGTTTATATTTCAAACTCATAATGACCACGTAAAATTGATCTAGCATTAAGCACGAGTTAAAAAAACCAAGCATAATATAATAATAATAATAATAATAATAATAATAATAATAATAATAATAATAATAATAATAATATAATAATAATAATAATAATAATAATAATATTAATATTAAATTAAGGTTTAATTTCATATATACCCTTATAAAGTTGCATAATATCATATTTACCCTTTGTACAAGTTTTTAATGCATAATGTACAACACTTTTTAAGCATGCAAAGGGTAAATATGATATTATGCAACTTTGTAAGGGTATATATGAAATTGCCCCTTAAATTAATTTCAATGTATAAATGTTATGAATAGTGTATGGGCTTAGTTGTGGTCTTTCTATTGTTCCGCTTTAGGTGTTGTATTGTGATTGAGTTTTAATTTTTATGGTTGTCTTGAGTGTTTTTGTTGGCTTTGCATGTGTCCCTCTTTTTTTCTATTACATTTGTTTGTTAGGTGATACAAAAGTAGAATTAAAGACACAAAAATACATCTTTCTTTCCACCGAGTTCTCTAAGATTCTCTCTAATCTCCCGTGTGTTTCTTCATCGGGTGTTTTGACAACTCTGGGTTACATCTGATTGTGTTACTAGGTACCTGCGATTGTGTTTGTGGGTACCTCTGATTGTGTTCTATCGTTAGTTTAGCAGATGGTGGGCTGTGTTGGTTTCCGTTGGGTGGTGGCTAACGGAATCGCTATTGTTCTGCGTTTTCCTAAACGTGTTGTTACCGATGATGATCAACGATTCTTGGATCTGCGTGGCCTAGGGTTTTCAGGATGACGGTTGCCGATCCTTGTATATGTGTGGCGTACGGTTTGCGACAACATGTGGTTTGGTTTTGCATGTTGTCATTTCCGGCATTTATGTCGGCAATGGTTGCTAATATTGGATTTATGTTTGGAATTAGGTATGAGTTGATGTTTTTAGTCGTTTTTTAAGGCAATGCCTAGGATCTGTGTTTGGGGGTTGGGTTGATGTTGTTGGTCACTTTTAAAGGTTGTGATTTTGTTGCATCGATCATCGTCGGATGCTGGACATGGTGGTGGTGGAGATTTCTCCCTATGATGAGGTTGAAACCATAAACTATTGATTTCCCTCTATGATAAGGTTGAAATCGTTGGTTTTTTATTTGATGAACGGATTTGGTTTTGATGAACGGTTTTTTATAGCAATGATAGTTGTATGTTGTATACCATTGCCAAACTATATATGAACACAAAATTAATCATTTTAGTGTATAATTTGAGATTAAATATAGTGTATTGCAATATCACTTTTAGAGTATATACATAGTTATTTCACTGTATTCTCGCACGGTGCAACGTGTTCGTTGGTAAGTAATTAGTTATTACATAACACCCACGAAAATATGGAAATCATGTGCTCGCACATCGTGCGAAGCTAAAAAAACCTAGTTGCATTTAATCAAATTCTATACTTAGTTTCTTTGGTTTCGGTTTGCCTTTTAAATGTCATATTTTTAGATTGATGTTGCTTTCACATTTAAAAAAAGTTAGTAAAACGCTAACTTTGATTCTTTAAATCTTCAAACCAACTTTGAAATCGAACAAATCCTTGAATTTTGTGGCAATAATCGAGCAAGGGCTGGGAAATCGAGCCTGAGTAAATTACAAACCCTTGAAATCATCAGGTGAGTGCTTCTTTTATTAGATGATTTGTGTAAATGAGAGGTCAATTATCAAAGTAGTTGGTTTGTAAGATTGGAATTGCATTTTGTCCTACATAAGATTTAAGACAAAGTTTATATTATTTTATATGTTTAAGCCTCCAAACCACATTTAATTTCTCGTGTTGTCTTTTACTCTGGCTATTACCCACACGCATGGGGTGAAGATAACGAGTTCAAGGTTGGAAAGTCTCTAAATCCTTGTGACGCTTGCTCGACCTGCGGATACGAATGCAGCTCCGAAAAACCGAAAGTTGGCTTCGATGTAACCCCCTGACTCGTTTTTTACAATTCTTTTGGTCTACAAATAAACCAACTACAAAAGTATAACACAGTCTCCATCATCTCAGCTTCAGGCTTACACCCCGGTTTATTTTCAGGTAAGTGTTCACGTCCGGCAGTATGATGCGTTTATCCGATGTACCCTGGGTGGGAATGTGACATCTGCCCCAAACCCGAACTCGAATGCCAATTCGAACCCGAATCCGTCTATCCTTTATTTATTTGTATTTATCTTTATCATAGATGTAACGTTTCATTCGTTATTAATATAAATAAATATGTCGGGATTCTATGTTCTATCGTCTTTAATAAACCGATCGAGTTATATATATATATATATATATATAAATGGTTTATTTTTATAAAAGTGAGTTTATGAATTCTATTAAATATAAAAACTTTTAAAGTCTCAAAATGACCATTTAACGTCAACCGCGATATAAACATTAAAAACATGAATTACTTATTCGATACTATTTAACAGAGTTAAGTTAGTTAGTTAGTTAAAATAAGTATTTAATTAACTTTGGATCAAAAGTGACAAGTTTTGAAACTTATGTTAAAGTTTTAAACTTTAAATAAATACTAACTCAAAATGCAAGGGTGCAATGTGTAAGTATGAAATTAATTCAAAACCAAACCAGCCCCCTCCCCTTCTTGTCCCGTAATTCCGGCCAAGATGATTCCGGCAACTTTGCCGAAATCCGGAGAACTCCGGCGACATGTTAAAACCGGTTTTTAATCACTTTTAACCAAATCCAACTAATATAAAATCTTCCTTATATTGTTTCTAGTGTGTTTTGGACATATAATTACTTCCTAAACACCAAATTATACCTTAAATTCGTGTTCTAAAACCAAAACCAAAACCCACATAATTCAATCGACTCAAAACGCACCAATCCAATAAATTGAAATAACTACAACGTTCATATCATCGATTAGAATCCGTTGGTGCCATTTAGTTGGTTTTAATCAGAAAATTAAACACCAATTTAATCATCTTAACTTGTAATCTACTCTTGAGTCGTTCTACTGTTTCTACTAAACAAAAATCCAATTCATTCGACACTTTCACTCACCTCTACTCAAATTTGCTCTCTGCTATCTCTATTCCACCCAAAAACACCTAGAATCCAAGTTTAATCTTCAAAACAGCCGACTCCATGTTCCTATTCAAATCCATACTAAATCGTCATCAATCTGTAAGTGTTTTATATCAAATGATCAAGATTCAATGGGATGAAAAGCCCTATGATTAATTGATGTTTGGATATCAATTTCGTGTTCAATTTTGTAATTCTAGTTTTTAGGGTTTATGTGATTTGGAGATTTTCATCAAAAATTGTTAACATAATTAAATCTTGTAATCTTATCACTAAATTGATCTGGTTTGATGGTTGATGTTGGACGTTTTAGAACCAGAAGGTCCTTGGTACATATCCTTTTTATATTTTGCTTAATTATTTATTTAACAATTTTAATCATTATCTTTAAACTAATATTAGGGGTAAATTTGTAGAAACATAACAAACTTTCAATTTTGTTCCAATTAAGTCTATCAAAGTTTATTTTGTTTCAATTAGATAACTTAAGTTTAGTTTATGTTTCAATCCAAGATATTTGACCTATATAACTTGTAACCTTATACATTTTAATTTTTTTAATTGTAAAAACACATATTTTACAAAAATGATATACTTACTCGTTTTTGTGAAAGAAAAAAAATTAAAATTGTGAAACATTTTTTAAACTTGAAAAAAAAACGATTTTTTTGGTCACGAAAAATATAAAACTAATTCAATTTTTTTTACTACTGATTTTTTATAACTAAATCAATGATAAGATCAAGTGCAAAACTTTCTTTCAATTTAGCAATTAGCAACGATTAATACATGCAATGCTTGATGCTCATAGAGCCTGCATATATATTATTGTTATTTGTGGATATCAAACTAATTGATTTGAATATGATGTATCGATTATTACACGCTTGATGGTCAAAGACTCAAAGATCAGCAGCAAACTTTTAGGATCGGCAAACTTAAAAAAAAGGACGATTACCTTTTAAGTAGGTTAATTATTCAGAATTAGAACATAAACTAAACTTAAGTTACCTAATTGGAACACAATAAAGTTTTAATGACCTAATTAGAATAAAATCAAAAGTTAATTATGTTTCTATAACATTTTCCCTATATATATATATATATACTAGTTTAGTGCCCGCACTATGTTCGGGAACACAACATTCAAGTAATGCTTTTAAGGATGTTTATGAATGTTCCATTCAGTTTTAAGACAAAATTTTGATAAACCGGAACACATGATATATTTTAAAAATTATATTTTTAGTATAACAATATTATACTCAAATTTAAGAGAATAAAGTGTTCAGTTTTATGGTATAATTTATTTATTTTTTTTAAAAAAATCGTATAAAAATATTATGTATATTTATAAAACACTAAGGTTTTTAATTGTATGTTATTATTAACTTTATCTATAAGTTTTCTTTTTAAACTCTTTCAAATATAAACCGACTCATGTACACCCCTTGTAGTAAAGGGTTAAAAATATAAATACTCCTAACTTTTTCAGAATTTTCTAAAATATTAGGGGACATAAAATGTAATTAGTTTTATTATAATATATTTTATATATATATTTTTTAAATAAAAAATCATTATTATGAGATAAACTCTCAAATAATGCCACATAAGCTAGAAGTTTTAAAAAAATGGCACATAAACTTTTTTTATTTTCCTATATTATATAGAAGATATAGTAAAATACCAAAAATCTTATAAAATAATCAAAACCATGATTTTATATAAAAACTTAATTTTATATATAATTATTACAAATACTTTTAACTGTTTAAAAACACTATAAAAATGCAATTTAATATTTATAAAACATATATAAGGTTATATAAATAGTAGATTGTACCAATGAGACTTTTTATGGATTAGTATATGGATAAAAAAAATTGGGTAAAGGGTTACCCCGGTGATTCTATATATAAACAACCAAATTGAGAGAGCAAGTAGCATGGCAGAAGCACCATACTAGTTCAATCACGGGACATGCCCCATGAAAGTAAACAAAACATAAAAACGCTACACAGCAACGCTCCCTAGCGTAAACCAAAAAACAAGCTAAACCAATAACGCACTAGCAAAACATAAACAGATACACCAATTAGCCTACATCCAGAATGTCTGCATCATAGTCAATCTTCCATTCCCTCAGGGTAGACCACACTCTATTTGTGTTCTTGAATTTTAGCCCTAAAAGTTTACATCTAACAGTATTCCGAATTGAATCTGCTATCACTTCAGGAGGCCTCGTTTGGTTTTTAAATAGACGATAGTTCCTTTCCTGCCACACAAAGTAGACACAGCTGCAATACAAAGTTTACCCACCACATGAAACATCGACTTTGATTTGGCCGCCTTTAAGCAATCGATAATGTCATATCTACGGTTAGATAGATGCTGCAAATTGGCGACTAGCTTTACCTTTTCCCAGACTTTAGCTGCAAACAAACACTCAAAAAACAAATGATTATGCGAGTCAAAATTTCTCCAACATAGAGGGCAGCACATCATATTCATGTTTCCTCATCGAGCTAGACCCCAAGAAACAATTTTATCCTGAGTAAGTAACCTCTCCTTCATAACCAACCATAAAAGAAAAGCATGCCTCGGAATGCACTAAGAAAACCAAACCCCTTTCGCCCAATCAACCACGGTGCTCTGCGGCCTAATACAAAGCGGCCTAAAAATTTTAAAGCGTCTCTAAAGTATTTAAAGTGGTCTTTGACGTTATACAAGTATCGTTAAAAATATATTATTTTAAACGTTGTCGTTTATCAAGAATACTATTATTTTCTGTCGTAAAGATTAAATAAATTATATATTTTCAAATAGTTTACCGAAAACCTATAATCCCTAATCCGAAACTCTAGAATCTCAATTTCCTTAAGCTTTCTATTTCTTCTATTCTAGTTTTCTATACAAGATGTTTACTAAGTTAGGATTGTCATTTTAATAGGTGATTCTAATATTTTGATGATCCTCGTTTCAATTCAGACTATTTACTATTTGTTTCGTGCCTGAGTTTCAAGGTGAGTAAATTCACTCCCATTTTTACTATTACGTTTGGGGGCTGAAATATGTTTCTAGTTACGATACAATGTTTTCAATTTTCTATTTGTTTTTCAAAAGAGATCATAAAATGTGTTAGTCTTGACTCGCGACAAGATGCAAACTTATGTGGTAGTTTAAAGTAGTTTATTGCTTTGTAATCCCACCGGTACAATGTTAGCGCTAATGGTTTGACAAACCCACCTGTCTGGACAACATCGATAGGTGATTTAACCCGGCCATTCTATTCTATGTTTACTATGTTGCTATGCTATGACGGTTGTTGCTATACTATGATGCTAGTTGCTATGCCATGTCCCTAAGTTGCTAATTGATTACTGATAACTTACAAACGAGACGGTTAATTGACGGTTGGTAAAAAGTTATCAGTAAATCAAATACATGAGTTGGTTCCTCATGACAAAATGGCAAAATCAAGAAGTGTGGATTCTATATGGTTGTGTTCTATTCTACGGGTCATGGTCAGGTATAATTACGAAATGCCTATACATGTAAGCTTGCGCAACATATTATGATGATCTCGGATTTCTATACTATTATTTATCAACTATGGTTTACTCGCTAGCTTTAATTAGCTAACTTTATTTTCACATATTTCAGGTGATGCCTTGATATTGTTTTGCTGCTTTTGTCAAGACATAGGATTGCCTTGGACCTAGAATAATAAAAAGACAATTACATTTACTGTTTCGGTTTTATTACTTTTGTCGTTACTATTTAAGACTCATGTTCCAATACATATGTTATCATAATTAGACTTTAATAAATGCTACCATGTGCTTTGTCTACTATTGATATCCAATTCCAATGACAGCCCGGTGTTTCCGCCGCCAGGCGGGGTGTCACAAGGAACATACATAGAACCTTCTTAAGGGAATTGTTACAAACATAAGCCGAAATTATCCTCTTATTATCTGTTTTGCAGGGATTGTTATCGCATTGATGTTTTTGTCTTTCTTTCTTGTTCATTATGGGATTGTTTGACAAAATCTGAATCATTAAGTGCTGAATGGTTAAGAGGTCTGAACCATTAAGAGGCTATGCTGTTGTTTGTTTTTTCTGCAGGAAAATGTCTGCAGTCTGCGAACCATATCTGCAGGCATCTGTAGAAGAAGAGGTGGACAAAACATCTGCAGTCTGCAACAAGAAGACTGTATGTTTATTAACTTCTGCACTATGCTGAAATAAACTGGTGGTGATGATGGTGGTGGAGGACAGTGATGGTGGTGGACAGTGGTGATGGGTGGGGGTACTGGATCGTGGTGGGTGGGGGACGGTGGTGGTAGTGGACACCGGGTGGAGGTGACGGTGGTGGCAGTACTAGATGATGGTGGGTAGGGGACGGTGGTGGACATTGGGTGATGGTAGGGGGCGACGGTGGGTGGTGGTGGACAATGGGGGTGGTGGTGGACAATGGTGGGTGGTGGTGGTGGATGATGGTGGGTGGTGAAGGACGGTGGTGGTGGACGGTGGTGGTGGACAATGGTGGTGGACGGTGGTGGTGGACAGTGGTAGTAGTGTGGTAGACGGTGATGGTGGTGGTGGACATTGGGTGGTGGTACCATGTAATGGTGTTTAACCCTTCTCTACAGATCTTAGAAGATCTCAGAAGTGGTTAGTCCAAGTCTGCACTAGGAAGAGGTCGTGCAGACGTTTTTTAATGAAACGTCTTTGAAAAAACAAACACTCTGCAGATGACAATGTCTGCGCGTGGTCTGTGCGGCGCAGACATAAGAGGCTGCGCAGACATTTTCTAAAAAAACAAAGAACACCTATATCAATGTGAGAGATGTTGGGGTAAAACTTCAGATGCTGTAAGTTTGGTACATGCTCCATTTAGTTTCATTTAGTATCTCTTTGTCTCTTAACCATTCAACACTAAACTAAACCATTAAGAAGCTTTTTTATATGAAACAAACGCTCTGAATGCTGAATCTGAATGATTAAGTAATAAACTGAACCATTAAGAGGTGAAACAAATAACCCCTATATGTTGTTGTTTCAGTAATATTTATACAACAACTTTTTGCGTCGCACCGGGGGAAAATCAGGTGGCGGGCAACATCGTGAAAAGAAAATTTAAAGTGAGAGTTGGATATTTAGGTTGAAGCATTAAAGTGGTTGAGTTGAGCTTATTTTAATTCATGGATGACCATGAGCAAAATAGGTCTTTTAATTAAAAAAAAAAGCTTATAACTAATAAGAACCTTTTTTCTATCAAAAAATGAATTTTAATAGGCTAAATTTACTAAATTTAGTAATATGTGTTATATTATAATATGTGTTATATTATGTAATATTAAGGTTTTTCAACTCATTGTTAGGTCATTGTGTAATTCGTATGGTCATTGTGTTATATTATAACGTGTTTTATATTGTGCAATCATTGTTTCTAGAATAAACGGCCATTTTTTTATTCATTTTTAACAAATTTATTGCATTTGTTACGAAAAACTTTGATTTGATGTTGAGGTTAAAGTTAAGTCTTTGCGAAATCGAATTTATGTTGTTTTGATACAAGTTTGATAAATGTTTTAAGAGTCTTATTGTGACACCCGACAAATTCAGGTTAACTCCGTTAGTTAAACTCTGTTAGTCACGTTAATGCAATTATATTTTTCATTTAGTTTGACAAATTAAATGTGCAAACTGTTACGCAAATATACATACGAAACGACCACACGAGTTAATACCCGGGCGTTGGTGATCTTAAATGAATACAAATACAATAATAAGACATTTTAATTGTTATGTGTGCTTAACTGTTAAATTTTCGTGTAACCGCATATTTTATCGGTTTTAACCATTTACGAAATTCGGTAACTCAGTGAAATAAAAATTTACGTTTTATAAAGTTTTTCATTGTGTTTACAAACCGAAGTGAAAACGTGGTCTATGGACCACCCATGTGACCCATATGTGGCCCAAGGCCCAACCCAACACTTAACAATAATTAACAAAAATTAACAAAACCCTAAACCTAATTACATAAAAAAAATCTTTTTTGGCTGGTTTCTTTCCCCTTGGCTGCTGTCGCAACTTACACACATATACAAGATCAATTTCGATGCTTGTTGGTTAGATTTTTGGTGATTTCGGTGGTTGATTGAAGAAGTAAACACTATACTAGTAAGTTTTTGTGCTAATTGTTATCATATGGTTCAAAATTTTTATGTTTTTAGAAGCCCTAGTTCATCCAAAATGGCCAAATGGATATCATGTTGTGGAAATGGTTTATTGTTTGGGTGTTAATGGTTATTTTGATGATTAGATGTTGAGATTGGTACAAAAAGTGTGTTTATGAAACTAGGGTTTGGTTTGGAATCATTGAAACTTGATGATTATGCATGAGTTGTATGAAATGTGATTGATTATGTGATTAGATGATAAATTGCATGAAGATTTGTTACTTGGTTTTGCAAGTTCATGAATGTTATGCTAGATTACTAAAAATAGTAACTTTTGTATTCGTGATCATGTGGAATTGCATGTTATGGACGTCTAGTGATTGTTATGGACTTACTAGCATGTTTAGAAGATGTGTTAGACGAATTTTGGTTACTTGAACATATGAATTCGACTTGGCTTAGGACACTTGCTAAATGTAGAAACTTTTTGACATAAAAATTGACTAGGAAGCATGTTTAGTAATTTCGAATGTATAAACATGATTGGGACTTGCATATGAATGTTTGTAGGCATGTGATGCTTAGTAAACATGCCTTGGTCATGAAAAGACATTGGTAGGTGCTAGTTGGTTAGTAGAACGATTGCTTGAAATTGTTTTGTTGAAGTGTAAATGGTGTGTGCTAATAACTAGAATGCCATGACGAAAGTTGCTATTTTGCTAATTGCACAAAGCATGTAAATACTATATTACGCCTAGAAATGACCATGCTTGCCAATGTGTTGTATATTAGGAACTACAAAGTAATGGTAAGTGTTGATGACTTGTGTAACGTGCTATGGTATTTGTATAATAGTTGACATGCTTAGGATGTTGGATTATGCACGCATGCTTTAAAGGTTCGACTTTCCTATAACGAAAACTTTTGTGAAATTGAAACTTCTATTTGTTGAATACGTGAAGTGTGATGTGGTATGTGAATGTGATATAGCCAAATACACCAAATGTAACGTGTTTACACTTAATAAATCACCAACGGGTCGTGGGTCAACTAAAAGTCAAACTTGGACCTAAAAGTCAAACTTGGACCTAAAAGTCAACTGAAAGTCAAACTTGGACCTAAAAGTCAAACTTGGACCAAAAGTCAACTGAAAGTCAAACTTGGATCAAAAGTCAAACTTGGTCAAACTTGGACAAAAAGTCAAACGTGGTCAAAAAGTGAAACTAAACCACACTCGCATAAACTGTTGACCATTTGGATGCATAGGGTACTATGACCCTACATGAACGCACATTAATCGACCTATTGTTATTTAGGTTGCCGTATTATATACTGTTTGTGATGTTAACTATTTTGCTGTGCAACTTAAGGTGAGTTCACTAAACTACACTTTTACTATTTTACCTTTTTATGGGTTGAACACGGATGAATACTTTACGGATTTACGAATTTAGTATGTCGCATGTCTGGATAGAGCAACTTTTATTTTGTTCATGAAAGACCTCATGGATACCTAGTTGACCGTTAGTATTTGTGAAATAGCGGGGAAATTTTGAGTAGTACTACTGGGTTTGACAAACCCCACCCGGGCTAGTCGCGCTAGCACGACAGAAGGACCTGTCGAACGGGTGTTGAATGACCTAACATACTTACAATGCATCCTGCTGGGATGTACGAACGGGCAAAATGCACTTAATGTGTACATACGTCAGCTTCGGTCAGATACATACGCCTCTAGGACATGTGCTGTAGACTAGCTACCTACAATGACATACTTAATTTATATATCTGCTTACAACTGAACTACTTGCTTTTATACTACTATGTGAACTCACCAACCGTCGTGTTGACACTTGTTAGTCTTACACTGTTTCAGGTCACTGAGGTACAATGCACGTAGGGCATGGCATGGCGTCCTCGCAAACATTTAAAACATTTCGTGCATTAAAAACTTTGTTTTGGGATTTGTAAACTATTTAAACTACGTGTCTTGTGTCGGGCGCGTGTTTTTACCCATTTACTTTCTGCATGGTTTGGGTTTGCTTAAACTTACTTATTTAATACGCTTCCGCATAACTGAAAAACTAAATACTCTGATTGTCGTTCAAACTGCCGCATTTAATGGTTAAACGTTTGATTTTCAAAACTCATATAGAGTCGTTCGGGGTAATTAATGACTGGATCCTGGTTTGTCACGCCTCTAACGGTAAAACTCCGTTAGTGGATTTGGGGGTGTGACACTTATAATGCATAAATAATACTTTTCTAAGAATATTATGATCATATATTATAGATCAAGAGCGGATGAGGACATGATATCTTCAAAAAATTACACAATGACCTTACGTGATAAGGATTACCCAATGACACATGGTAAACATGTATAACACAATGACACAATCATTGTAAAACAACACAATGTACAAGGGTAAAACAATTGATATACACGAATTAACATATACAAAACAATGGAGCTGACACAATGATGGTTCATAGTAAAATATAATACAATGACACAAAGTGCATGAGTATTAGAATTTTTCTCTTTAAACATATATAACACAATGAACCTGACACAATGAATCAAAGTACAACATTAATACAATGATAGTTCATAAGTAGCATATGACACAATGATACAATGAAATTATGCATTTTGTTATATTTATGAAAAGGTTTTTTAGGTACTTAAGACACGTGCCTTACATGTGGAGACAGAAAGTCAACTAAAGTGACTATGACAAACACACCTCTCCACTAACATGTTTTTCTACAACTTGATCTCAACTAGTAAAAATAGATCTAATTTTGGAATGACATATGGGTTGGGGATGCTTCATTGGCAAATCATTTTCCAGCTATTGCTAAGCTATATAAATCAAATGATGGCAAAATCCTGGAATGTTACATTCTGGAAAACGGTGTTAGTACTTGGAATGTTGAATGGAAAGGGCCCCTCAAAGCTTCGATGAAAACAATCAATGGAACTCGTATATGTATTTACTCAATGGTATAAGCATCATGTATGAGCCGGATGTTTGGGACTGGCGTCATAATAGTGAAAAAGATTTCTACTCGGCTTTAATTTGATGGTTCGTTTTTAGAAAAATGTTTACACAAATAGAGGGTTTTTATGAAAACAATGGATGGCTCCCCATTGAAGCTAATTTCCTATATTGAAGGATCATTTTTAACTGTGCTCCTACCAGGGTCTTCCTTGCCAAGAGAGGTGTGCAAATCTCATTGCTAGTATGTCCATTATGCAACTGCTTCGATGAAGATGTTAACCACATATTTATGACATCTGCCCCAAAACCGAACCCAAATGCCCGACTCGAATCCAAATCCATTCGTATTTTATTATTCGTATTTAAATTTCATTAAGAATGTAACGTTGCATTTAATAATAAATGAGTATTTCAGATTCCCGTATTTCTCCCATCATCAATAAAGCGGTCAAATTTACTATGAGTTATCATCTAAGCGTACACATTTAATTACTAATTATCAAAAATATATAAAAGAGATTTAATAAATATTATTAAAGTTAATTTCTATTAAGTCTAAAAATAAACATTCAACGTCAACAACGATGTAAAGGTATAAAAACATCAATTTTATAAAGATTATAAGTTAATATGGTTCAGTTAATTGGTTAAGTTAAAGTTTTTGTGCCAAAACTGTCAAATTCTAAACTTATATTAAGATTTTAATCAAAATTAATAACAAATCCAAAACCAAGGGACCAACACTGTAAAACATAAAACCAAACCCAAACCCCAGCCCGTTACCCCCGTGATTCTGGTGCCTCTGCTCCGGCCACCTTGCCAAAATCCGGCGTCATCTCTGGCGAACCCACAAAACTCATTCCAGTCGTTTTAACGTAATAAAAATATGGTAAAATGTCCTTTGTTGGGTTTTGAGCACATAGAAACCATCTAAACATCGAAATAATCAAACAATTCTTTGTTGCAATTGATTTCAAACCATTTCATAAAACCCATTTAGTCATTCGATGATTTAATGCATGGTTCCATCAATTCACTGACCCAAAACGTCCCTTTAATTGTCTCAAAGATAATCATGCATTCAAATTCAATTAAAACAACGAATTCATCATCAATTAGGAGCAATTATTTGCGAAATAAATCATAACAAGTTCTGGTTCAAACAGACGAAATTGAAAAAATTAACCACAATAAAAACAATCCCAATCGAACATTTGATCTCCCTGTTAATCCAATTTTAATCAGTCGTTCTTCATTTGAAACCTGCAACCTCCTTGTTCCATCATCAAATCGTATTATTCTCTACAATTGACCATTAGGGTTTACATGTGATATCACAGCAAAGAGGCTTGGAAGATTAATTGGATTGTAACACCTTCTTCTTCTTCTTCTTCTTCTTCTTCTTCTTCTTCTTCTTCTCCTCCTTCTCCTTCTCCTTCTCCTTCTCCTTCTCCTTCTCCTTCTCCTTCTCCTTCTCCTTCTCCTTCTCCTTCTCCTTCTCCTTCTCCTTCTCCTTCTCCTTCTCCTCCTTCTCCTCCTTCTCCTCCTTCTTCTCCTTCTTCTCCTTCTCCTTCTCCTTCTCCTTCTCCTTCTCCTTCTCCTTCTCCTTCTCCTTCTTCTCCTTCTTCTTCTCCTTCTCCTTCTCCTTCTTCTCCTTCTTCTTCTCCTTCTCCTTCTTCTTCTTCTTCTTCTCTTTAAAACGCGTATAATATTGATATATAAAAAACGAACTTTTTTTTCACAATTTTTCAGCTCATTGTGTCTAACGTTAGGTCATTGTGTCTTCCGTCAGGTCATTGTGTCTTTCATCAGGTCATTGTGTGATTGTGTCATCCGTAAGATTGTTGTGTCATTCATCGGGTCATTGTGTAATCTTATTTGACAAGTATTACACAATGATCTAATAATAATTACACAATAACACAAAAAGTATTTCAAAGATCTTGCTCTCACATCATCCTCCTTAAAAAATAAATAAACAAAACTTAAAAAAACTACTATTTTCTCATTGTGTCTTTTTTCATTGTGTCTAATTTAAAAAATAAAAAAAACGGTAATTTTTTTATTTTTTTTATTTTTCGTTTATTTATTTTCTGAAAGAGGTATACATGGGGAACAAGGTCTCCGAACCACTTTTTTCAAATTTGATTTATATTGTGACTTATAATTTTTTAAAAGTGTCATTGTGTCTTTGTTTACCATTGTCTCTTTGTTTACCATTGTGTCATTCTCACACTTTGTAACAAAAAATGACGTTGTCTTTGAACATTTCTCAAACACATATTAACAATTTGTGACACGGTGATAATTTCTAAACACATAATATGACACAACAAATATTTATAATAAGATGATATTATATAATGACTTAAGAATTAACCGATAAAAGTGATATTTCACTAGTTATAATATAACACAATCACATGATATTACACAAGGACTAGACAAGTGCCGAATTTTTTTTTATTTTTTATATATCAATATTATACGCGTTTTAAAGATAACAAAACGCTTGTTTTTTTGGTGTAATTTTTTTAAAAAAATAATATCGTATCCAAAAGTTATGAAAGTTTTAAAAAAAATGGGGGAATTGGCATGTGCCTTGCATGTGGAGAGAGAAAGTCAACAAAAGTGGCTATGACTAATGTACCATTCCACCAATTTATTTTCCTACAAATTGATCTCAACCATTAAAAAAGAGATCTAAAGGTCATTAATCCTTCTTAGGCTTCTTAGATTTCCAACACTATGTAGGATAACTCTACTCTATACATATATATATATATCTATATTATATATATCTATATATATAGAGAAAATTTCAATGGGGAACCCTTTTTTTACCGGGAAACTAGGGAACCATTTCTAGCCACAAGATCAAAAAAACAAAAAAACTCGCTGGCCGTAAGATTAGAACACGCGACCACAGCGTTGGTACACAACAAGCTATCCACTGTGCTGCAAGTTGTTTTTGTTTCATTCTTTGATTCTTTTTGTATTTTACTCTCTTTCACGCTGTTTTATTTCAACTCAATTAATTTGTTTTTTCATATTATAATTTTCTAATATTTTAATTTATATTTTCTTAGGTTTTTGGGTGGAGATGAGGTATGGGGTTTTAGCGTTTTTGGGTAGGGGTGGGGTGAGGTAGGAGGTTTAGCGTTTTTAGGTGGGGTGGGTTGATGGGTTTTAGCGTTTTTGGGTGGGGTCGGTTGGGGGTTTTAGCGTTTTTAGGTGGGGGTGTGGTGGGGGGTTTAGCGTTTTGTGGTGGGAGTGAGTGGGGGGTTTAGCGGTTGGGGGTTCTAACATTATTTCAAACGCTAAATCACATGTGCTAAACCTAGAATCACATGTACTAGATCTCAAATAACATGTGATTTAACTTTTAGAACATGCGATTTATAACTTTAGCATTTGTTAAACCTCAAATCACATGTGTTAAAACTCTAATCATATTGCTAAACCTCAAATACATGTGCTCAAACTAAAATCGCATGTGTTAAACCTCAAATCACATGTGCTAAACCTTAAATCACATGTGCTAAAACTAAAATCACATGTGATAAACTTCCAACCAAAGACAACTAACAATTTTACAAAACCACAAATAAATGTGCTAAAGTTATAAATCGCATGTGCTAAAAGTTAAATCACACATGCTAAACTTCAATCACACATGCTATACCTTAAATCACATGTGCTAAATCTAGAATCACATGTGATAATCCTCAAATACATGTGCTAAAACTAGAATCACATGTGTCAAACCTCAAATCACATGTGCTAAAACTTGAATCACATGTACTAGATCTCAAATAACATGTGATTTAACTTTTAGCACATGCGATTTATAACTTTAGCATTTGTTAAACCTCAAATAACATGTGTTAAAACTCTAATCATATGTGCTAAACCTCAATTACATGTGCTCAAACTAAAATCGCATGTGTTAAACCTCAAATCACATGTGCTAAACCTTAAATCACATGTGCTAAAACTAAAATCACATGTGATAAACTTCCAACCAAAGACAACTAACAATTTTACAAAACCCCAAATAAATGTGCTAAAGTTATAAATCGCATGTGCTAAAAGTTAAATCACATATGCTAAACTTCAATCACACATGCTATACCTTAAATCACATGTGCTAAATCTAGAATCACATGTGATAATCCTCAAATACATGTGCTAAAACTAGAATCACATGTGTCAAACCTCAAATCACATGTGCTAAAACTTGAATCACATGTACTAGATCTCAAATAACATGTGATTTAACTTTTAGCACATGCGATTTATAACTTTAGCATTTGTTAAACCTCAAATCACATGTGTTAAAACTCTAATCATATGTGCTAAACCTCAAATACATGTGCTCAAACTAAAATCGCATGTGTTAAACCTCAAATCACATGTGCTAAACCTTAAATCACATGTGCTAAAACTAAAATCACATGTGATAAACTTCCAACCAAAGACAACTAACAATTTTACAAAACCCCAAATAAATGTGCTAAAGTTATAAATCGCATGTGCTAAAAGTTAAATCACATATGCTAAACTTCAATCACACATGCTATACCTTAAATCACATGTGCTAAATCTACAATCACATGTGATAATCCTCAAATACATGTGCTAAAACTAGAATCGCATGTGTCAAACCTCAAATCACATGGGCTAAACCTAGAATCACATGTGCTAGATCTCAAATAACATGTACTAAAGCGAAAATCACATGTGATTCTAGTTTTAGCACATGTGATTCTAGTTCTAGGCTTTTAGCACATGTGATTTGAGGTTTAGCACATGTGATTCTAGTTTGGCACATGTGATTCTAGGTTTAGCACATGTGATTTGAGGTTTAACATATGTGATTCTAGTTTTAGCACATGTGATTCTAGTTCTAGGCTTTTAACACATGTGATTTGAGGTTTAGCACATGTGATTCTTGTTTTGGCACATGTGATTCTAGTTTTAGCACATGTGATTTGAGGTTTAACATATGTGATTCTAGTTTTAGCCCATATGATTCTAGTTTTAGGCGTTTAGCAAATGTGATTTGAGGTTTAACACATGTGCTTCTAGGCTTAGCACATGTGATTCTAGTTCTAGCACATGTGATTTTATTTTTAGCACATGTGATTTGAATTTTAGCACATGTGATATGAGGTTTAGCACATGTGATTCTAGTTTTAGCACATATGATTCTAGTTCTAACACATGTGATTTTTTATTTTTAACATATGTTAATTGAGGTTTTGTAAATATTTAATTGTCTTTGGTTGGAAGTTTAGCACATGTGAGTTGAGGTTTAGCACATGTGATTCTAATTTAGCATATGTGATTTGATGTTAGCACATGTTAGTTTTAGCACATGTGATTTTTAATTTTTAGCATATATACTTTAGGTTTGTAAACTTGCTAATTGTCTTTCGTTAGAAGTTTTGCACATGTGATTTGAGGTTAGCACGTATGATTCTAGTTTTAACACATGTGATTTAAAATTTACCACATGTGATTTTAGTTATACAACATGTGTTTTTTTTAAAATTTAACAAGGTTTTATAAACTTGTTAATTGTCGTGGTTCAAAGTGTAGCACCTGTGACTATTGTTTTAGCACATGTGATTCTATTTTTTAGACATCTGATTTTATATATTTTTTTAAACATGTTATTGGAGGTTTTGTAAACGTGTTAATTGTTTGTATTAGAAGTTTAGCACAAGTGATTTGATGTTTAACATATGTGATTATAGTTTTAGCACAAGTGACTTGAGGTTTAGCATATATGGTTCTAGTTTAACAATTGTGATGAGGTTTAGCACATGTGATTTTTAAGATTTTTAAGTTTTCACACATTTATTTGAGGTTTTGTAAACTTGTTAATTGTCATTGGTTGGAAGTTTAGCACATATGATTTTAGGTTTAGCACATGTGATTTTAGGTTTAGCACATGTGATTCTCATTTTAACACACATGATATTTATCTTTAGCACATGTATTTAAGGTTTTTTAAACTTGTAATTGTCTTTGGTTGAAATTTTAGCACATGTGATTTGAGGTAGCACATGCTATAGTAACAGATGGTTTTGTTTATGTGATTCTAGTTTTAGCACATGTGATTCTAGTTTTAGCACATGTGATTTGAGGTTTAGCACATGTGATTCTAATTTTAGAACATATGATTTGAGGTTTAGCACATGTGATTCTAGTTTTAGTACATGTGATTTGAGATTTAGCACATATGATTCTACTTTTAACGCATGTTATAATAATAATGAATCGGAAATAATAACAATTTAATGCTATAAATGGTAAAACATAAAATTAATAAAACATAAGCAAGTAAAAAACAATTAATAATAATCAACGAAACTAATGGTAATAATATTAATGAATCTGAAATAATAACAAGTTAATGTTACAGCGCAGTGGTTTGAGCATTTTGTTTGTGCGTTGCGCACCTACCGTCATGAGTTTGAATCCCACACTCAACCCGCCGCTCACCAAAGAAGTTATAATTTGGGTTGTAAACAAGCCGAGCCCGAGCTTTTTAAGGCTCGAGTTCGGCTTGTTTTAGTCTAATAGAGCTCGAGCTTGGCTCGTTAGAAATTTTTCAAGCTCAAGCTCGGCTCGGGCTCGACTCGTTTAGTATTTAACTATTATACATATAAATTTTATATCTAAATTTATAAATATTTATAATCACACATATTATATGTAACAAATACATATCATTTAATCTTTTTTATCATAACTTTATAATTATTTTTTATTTTATTTATGAAGATATATTTATAAAACTAAATAAAAAATATAAACAAAAAGCTTGTTAAGGCTCGACTTGAACGAGTTTACCGAGTCGATCTCGAGTTGCTAGCGAGTCGGCTTGACTCGTTTACACCACTAGTTAAAATCTAAATCTTAAAATTTAAACCAAAACTAACCCTTAATACTAAATAATAATAGGTAAAACAAAATAAATAAAACTAAAACAAAATTAATAAATAAAAATTGACAAAAAAGTTAAGTAAAAAATAAATTAACTATCAATATAGAAAACAGTTAAATTTTAAATTATAATATAAAAACTAATAAAACAAATAATAATAGAGAACACATAAACTAATAATAAAAAAAAGAAAAAAAACTGAGAAAGTAACGTTAAGTATTAAAAAATCGAAATAACACTAAAAGCAGCTCCGTAGTCTAGTGGTAAAACATATCTTTCTGGCCTTCGTGGTCGTCGTTCGAATACCCTCCGACGCGAGTTTTTATTGTTTTTTTAAAAGTGCAATACATAGGATTATGATGGTGTAGGTGTTCCCCACCCTTGGATGATCCAAGGGTCCAGAATTGTTCCCTAGTTCCCTGGTAGAAAAGGGTTCCCCATTGAACCCTCCCATATATATATATATATATATATATATATATATATATATATAGAGAGTGAGGTTTACCTACATAGTGTAATAATTCTAAGAAGGCTAAGAAGCAATAAGAGATTGACATGTGGCATCTAGGAAAATTAGGAGAGGGGGTATTTTAGTCATTCCCAATTTTTTAAATATTCTCTCTCCACATGCAAGTCACATGTCAATTCCCCCACTTTTTTAAAAACGCTTATAACTTTTACATACGACATTATTTTTTTAAACAAATTACACCATAAAAACGAGAATTTTTTTCTCTTTAAAACGCGTATAATATTGAAATATAAAAAACGAACTTTTTTTTCACAATTTTTCAGCTCATTGTGTCTAACGTCAGGTCATTGTGTCTTCCGTCAGGTCATTGTGTCTTTAATCAGGTCATTGTGTGATTGTGTCATCCGTAAGGTTGTTGTGTCATTCATCGGGTCATTGTGTAATCTTATTTGACAAGTATTACACAATGATCTAATAATAATTACACAATAACACAAAAAGTATTTCAAAGATCTTGCTCTCACATCATCCTTTTTAAAAAATAAATAAACAAAACTTAAAAAAACTACTATTTTCTCATTGTGTCTTTTTTCATTGTGTCTAATTTAAAAAATAAAAAAATGGTAATTTTTTTAATTTTTTTTAATTTTTCGTTTATTTATTTTCTGAAAGAGAAATACATGGGAAACAAGGTCTCCGAACCACTTTTTTCAAATTTGATTTATATTGTGAGTTATAATTTTTTTAAAAGTGTCATTGTGTCTTTGTTTACCATTGTCTCTTTGTTTACCATTGTGTCATTCTCACACTTTGTAACAAAAAATGACGTTGTCTTTGAACATTTTCAAACACATATTAACAATTTGTGACACGGCAATAATTTCTAAACACATAATATGACACAACAAATATTTATAATAAGATGATATTATATAATGACTTAAGAATGAACCGATAAAAGTGATATTTCACTAGTTATAATATAACACAATCACATGATATTACACAAGGACTAGACAAGTGCCGAATTTTATTTTTATTTTTTATATATCAATATTATACGTGTTTTAAAGATAACAAAACGCTTGTTTTTTTGGTGTAATTTTTTTTAAAAAATAATATCGTATCCAAAAGTTATGAAAGTTTTTAAAAAAATGGGGGAATTGGCATTAGACACAATGAGCTGAAAAATTGTGAAAAAAAAGTTCGTTTTTTATATTTCAATATTATACGCGTTTTAAAGAGAAAAAAAATCTCGTTTTTATGGTGTAATTTGTTTAAAAAAATAATGTCATATGTAAAAGTTATAAACGTTTTAAAAAAGTGGGGGAATTGACATGTGACTTGCATGTGAAGAGAGAATATTTAAAAAAGTGGGCATGACTAAATTACCCCCTCTCCTAATTTTCCTAAATGGCACATGTCAATCTCTTATTGCTTCTTAGCCTTCTTAGATTTATAACACTATGTAGGTGAACCTCACTCTATATATATATATATATATATGTGTGTGTGTGTGTGTGTGTGTGATAACCACTAAACTTTTGTAATCCCGCAATCAGTTTTTAGTAATGACAAGTCGACTAAAATCCTCTCACGCAACGTGCGAGAGATTGTATATACCTAGTTAATAAAAATCCTTATATAATATACCAAAACAAAAAAATCTTATGTGGCATCTTTTCGTAGCTTTTAGTTTACGTGACATTATTTGAGAGATCATCTCACAATAATGATTTTTTTATTTAAAATATATATATATATATTATATAATTTATTATAATAACTAATTACATTTTTGGTCCCCTAATATTTTGGAGAATTCTGAAAAATTTAAGAGTATTTATATTTTTAACTCTTTACTACAAGGGGTGTACGTGAGTTGGTTTATATTTGATAGGGTTTAAAAATGAAACTTATAGATAAAGTTAATAATAACATATAATTAAAGACCTCAATGTTTTATAAATATATATAACATTTTCATATGATTTAAAAAAAAATTAAACTACACCATAAAACTAAGCACTTTATTCTCTTTAATTTGAGTATAATATTGCTATACTAAAAATCTAATTTTAAAAAATATAGAGTAAACTACAAAAAACGTCCTTTATGTTTCAGGGTACCTGCAAGTTGGGTCCTTTAGCTAAAATATCTACAAATAACGTCCTTATTTTCATGGTTTTTTACCATACTCGTCCTTTAGACTAACGATAGTTACAAAAGTTAGTTAAATCTCACCATGTGCTCCTCATGTGAGGGTATTATAGTCTTTTAACCCTGCAACCCCCACCTCCCTTTCATCTTGGCCACTAACAGCCCACCTTCACTCTGTAATCTGAATCAGTTGCTTCACACCTTCAACAACTTCAATCCCAGGTCATGCAGGAAGCGATTTATGAATCATCACTATCTCCTCTAACACTTCATCTACTGATTTTGCCCCCAAATCCATCTTCCACAAAACCTAATTCCAAATTCATCAAAGTCTATTAACTGATTTCGCCCCCATATCCATCTTCCACAAAACCTAATTCCAAAATCATCAAAATCTATGAAAATTAATCAAACACCAGCAATTAGTAGCGAACAATATCTAAAATCAATGAAATTAATCACACAATTACTACGAATCGATGCGAAATGATTCGAAAAGAAGAAGCAATTACACAGAGTCAACAAATGCAACAAATTTGAATGCAGAACTTGAGAGAAATGAAAGGAATCACGTAACCAAAGTGAAATCGTCGTCGGGTAGCTTCTTGAACAATCAGCGTTGACAAATTAGCATTCGAATCTGAAAAACGAAATGAATTGTAAGTATAGTAGGATGAAATTCAACCAATCGTTAGTACTTTGTGAAAAAGAAAGAAGAAATTATGTGAACTTTGGAAGGAAATGGAAGCACAAAGAGCTGTTATGAGGAGATAACAAATGAAGATGAGTTTGAAAGGAAATGGAACCATGGAGGCTGCTGCATATGTTGTGTGTGAATGAGCAAGAGAGAGATAATCCAAGTTGTGTGAATGAATATGTAAAAAGACTATAATACCCTCACATGAGGAGCACATGGTTAGATTTAATTGACTTTTGTAACGGTCGTTAGTCTAAAGGACGAGAATGGTAAAAAACCATGAAAATAAGGACGTTATTTGTAGATATTTAACTAAAGGACCCAACTTGTAGGTACCCTGATACATAAAGGACGTTTTTTGTAGTTTACTCAAAAATATATCATGTGTTCCGTTTTACCACGGTTTTGTCTCAAAACTAAATGGAACATTCATGAACATCCTTAAAAGCATCACTTGAATTGTGTTCCCGAGCGTAACACTGGCACTAAACTAATATAAAAACATATGAAAACATCCATTTTAGTAAATATTTTTATAACTACACCTAATTGGTAAATAAGTTTTTAAAATTCACTAACTTGGTAAAAAACTCATGAAAGTAGAGGGACTGATTACGAAAATCTGCATTTGTTCAGCTAGTCAATGTTCAAAGTCTCTTAACACTACTCACTTCCGATCCAAACCTCAAGAACCCTAAAGCTCGGCGCATTTTAGTAAACATGGCGAAATTCACCATCGCCACAATCTTCGTAGCTTCGATCTCACTCTTACTTGCACTCACTCGCTCATTCTCCGTCGAAAACCCCACAGATCGGCGCATTTTAGTACTGCTTGACGATTTGGCTCTCAAGTCATCTCACTCGATCTTCTTCACTTCTCTTCAAGCACGTGGATTTGAGCTCGATTTTAAGCTTTCAGATGATCCGAAGATCGCACTTCAGAGATACGGACAGTATTTATACGATGGATTAGTTCTGTTTTCTCCTACAACCGAACGTAATATCGCTATTTAATTCCAATTGTTTCATGCATTTGTTGGTGAATTTGGTGAAATGATGGATTTGAATTGTTTCAGGATTTGGAGGATCTTTGGATGTAGCGGCTGTTTTGGACTTCGTTGACTCTGGCAAAGACTTGATCGTTGCTGCTGATGCGACTGCTTCTGATTTGATTAGGAACATTGCTGCTGAGTGTGGTGTTGATTTTGATGAGGTAACTGAATTTTGTAGTTGTTATGTTAGAGATTAACTATTGATCTGATCTAAATCTTTCTAATTTAATCGCCTGCTATTTGTTGAACTCATTTTACCAAAATAATTGGATTTAAGTTATAGTATTGATATTTATATAAAGGTTTATTACATACTGAGAGGTGTCACTAAAAGTATTTGAAGGCATGATTATGGATATAAGAAAGAAATCGTTTAGAAGAAAAAACACTCTTTTTGGTTTGTTTTTTTTAGAAATTTGGGTTAATGTTTGATGTAGAGAAGCTGCTCAAATTAAAACAATGTGATACATATGCTAGGCCATACAATTAAGTGAGCTATGGAATCGTACACTGCAAAGGAAGTTCCTTTGTGTTGTTTATTGTGACTTGTGGACACTGAGAAGTTTTGGATAATGGATATAGTATTTCCAATTCGACAGCTGTTGATCACCTTTTTGTTATCTATTTTGGTTTCCTTTCATTCATTGATTGTAATTCTGGATTCCTCTTATACCTAAAGCTTGACAAGTGTGTTTGTAGCCATGCTATAGATCACTTCATCTTTGTTTCATCATGAATAGAGAAAGTTAAGGAAAGGAGTCACAGGACCAAACCTGGCAAGGCTTGCTTCTTTCAATATATAGCTGAAAGATACATGCTCTATCTTTTGTATGTTATGCAGTGCAGCTATTTACATAACTGGACTTATCGTCTTTTCTTGCATCTCCAAAGGTACCCAGTTGTGGGTTGTTCGGGAATTACTAAGTAAAATCAGTTGTTACGGATCTTATCTTAGTCATATTAGGAACTAGGTTTAATACCCGTGTGTTACACACGGGTTAAATAGTAATATTTATAAAGAAATTATAACCATTATATTTAACAATTTGTAAATATATAACATTTAAGAAGTTGGCTCCATCAACTTGCATGGTGAAAAATTTAGCTAAATTTTACCTCCCAAACTTCCTATTATAGAAAAAAAAATCCCTCCAAAAATTGCCCCCTAAAAGTTTGATTTATTAGATAGATGGCTACCTTTGTCATGAAGGAAAGTGTCCTTTGTTTAGGCCTTCCAACTCTATCTATTTTTTGTAGATCGCTAACTTGGTTAATGATAAGGTGACCAATTCTTTTGAGGACTGAGCTTAATTGTTCATTGGTATCTGTTCTGGAATATGAGTAATCTGACATTTTTTCTATATTGTTCTTGTGCAGGATCCATCTGCTGTGGTTATTGATCATGGGAGCTATGCTGTCTCAGGAACTGAGGGGGATCATACATTAATTGCTGCTGATGATTTCATTCAGTCTGATGTACTTTTAGGAAGTACAAAAATCGAGGTCAGGAATTGTATTGAGATGTTTTGTTCTGTGATTGCATTATTATTTTCTAATCAGACGACGAGTATCGCCCATATGTTCTGTGATAACAATTGTTCATTGAGAGATACAACCCACAAAATCTTACTGCTTAAGTTGTGCGACATTAGTTCTTCAATGAGACTGACACTCATTCAGTTTAAATATAGTATCATCATCGTTTTAATTTCTAATGGAGAAAGTTGTATTTCACTTTTAAGTGTCAAATGTCATATGAGTAATTCTCTATTTCAAATTTTGACGAACTGCATTTTTTTTTTCTAAAAAAGCTGATAACTACATTTAGTTGCACGTATAGTGTTAGGCATGCCATATTTAAAAAAACATCTAGGTAGTTGAAGGCTCCTCTAGGTGCGCTAAAGGCACAAAGGGTGAGCCTGTCACCTAGGCGCAAGGTACTTAAAAAGCGAGGTCCGTTGGAAGCAAGTTGCTTAGTATAAACACGCCATTTTTAGGTCTTTTAGGTTTGTTTAGAAATGTTTTAGGCTATGTTAGATGTTTTAGACTGTTTTGGTCGGACTCCTTGTCTGAGCGCGATGATGGACACAAGGCGGTATGGCTGCGCTGGGCCGCACCTTGTTGGGTGCCTAGGAGAGCGCCTTTTATCCTTTGGCTACATAGAAAACCATAAAATGAAGACATAGAGGCTGAAATCAAGTAATGTCTTTGATAGGTGCGAATCATAAAGCTGGTTTTTCGTTGGGAATGGGTTAGCTATTATGTTTATTAGGAGAAAGCAATTTGAAGGAGCAAAGCAACACTAGTTTTTTAAATTGGCATCATTGCAACCCAAAGTTGTAAATTAAACCTGGAAAAATACAGTAGGGTTTATCTGATTAAAGACAACAAAGGAATAATTTTGATCTGACTGTACTGTCATTCATGTAAACCAGACACATCATATACTCTGATTAGTACATATAACTTTATATTAATTGTTTTGTTTTGCATGGCTCAGGCTCCTGTACTTTTCAAAGGAATTGGTCATTCTGTGAACCCAGCAAATAGCTTGGTAAGTTTTTGATTCATCATTTATTTGCTAAGCTGCTGGGATGGTTTTGTGAATCCTTTTTTTTATATATGTTACAGGTTTTGAAGGTTCTTTCTGCTTCTCCATCAGCATATTCTGCCAATCCAAAGTCTAAGCTGTCAACTCCACCATCTCTTTTTGGATCTTCCATTTCATTGGTTTCAGTTGTTCAGGTATTCCCTCCTAAACGGATATATGATTAATTTATATGATTCACATTCGCTTTTCTGAGCTTAATGTTGCTTAATTACATTAGTTAGTGAAATACCAATTCTGTAAGGGGAATCTTTTGACATTTCTACTTTTTTATATTGCAGGCTAGAAATAATGCTAGAGTTTTGTTCTCTGGTTCTTTAGATTTGTTCAGCAACAAGTATGCAGTATTTTTCAGTTATCTGTAGAATTTTTTAACATCATATATTTTCTTGCTTGAACTGGAACTATATATTATGTTGTGCAGATTCTTCAAATCACCAGTGCAGAAGGCAGGTAGCTCAAATAAGTAAGTTTGTATTCTTATAGTGCTGTTCATTTGTCTACTTCAATACACTCGCTGTTTTTGGCTACATCAGTTTTATCAAAGCAATATACCTCTGAATATGGCATTAAGTCTGGAAAATGATAAATGGTAATTACATTAAAACATGCTGCTGGTAAAAAGTCCTGAATTTTTTTCTTGAACAGATATGAAAAATCTGGCAATCAACAATTTGTTACTGAACTTAGCAAATGGGTCTTCCATGAAAGAGGACATTTGAAGGTGAGATATCTGCCAGCTTGTTTTTGCTCTATATCTTTCTCCCATATTAGATTGTGCTTATTTAATTAAGCGTGATTCCCATGTTTTGCCGTATCTTTGGATTGGACTTGAGATAATAATCTATTTAGTATTTACTACTTGTAGCGAGGAAAGATTAGGTTGGGGTTTTTTAGACAATTACCTGTTAATCTATATATTTAATTCCATGATTTTGCTTCATTACAAACATTTCTGAATCCTCCATTTTGGATGTGAACAGGCGGTCAATGTTAGACACCACAGGGTTGGCGAGACTGACGAACCTGCTATCTACAGGATCAATGATGATCTGGTAATCATTGATATCTTATAGAGGTGTGATAGAAAAGGTTCCCTAACACGTAGGGATGAGCTTTTGGTACCGGGTACCGATACCGGTACCGTCTCGATTAAACATAATCGGTACCGGTACCCACTTTTCCTAAAATTCAGTACCAGCACTAGGCGGTACCGGTACTTCACCGCTTAGTACCATGTTGGTATTGGTTACATAAAAAATAGTTTTTTAAAATATATTTTAAGTAATTTGTGATGTTATAAATGTTGTGTGTTAGATGCTCAATGTTATAAAATTGTTTTCTCTACAACTTTGAGTAATTTTGTAATGTTTTTTAGATTATTAATTTTTAAATTGAATGAATTTGATATAATTTTTTATTAATTTGTATCATATTTTATTTCTTTTTCTTATATTCAAGTATATTATATTATGGTTATATTAAAAAGTATAAAATTAAACCAAAAAAAAAGAATAAATTCTATTAAAAAAAAATAAAACATGAAACTGGTACCAACATGGTACTAGTACCGAAATACCGGTACCGATACCGGTACCGCCCCGCTAAATTTGGTACCGGTACCCACTTTTCCTCTAACTCGGTAGCGGTACTAGGCGGTACCGGGACGATCCCGATCTCATCTCTATTGACAAGTCAAATGGGTTTTGGTCAGAATTAAATACGGGTCAAAACAAATTGAGTTGAGACTTGGTTGATGCCTAAACATCTTTCACCTTTTTTGTGAGTTCTATAATTAGTTAACGTATTAGTTATGATTATAATAATATATATAATATTATCGAAACACTACTCTAATTTGTTTGAACATGGCGCTTTAAGAGGTTTCTAACTATGTTACTACCCACTGTCGGCTTTTTTGATCCGCTTGACTCGCTCTAGTTTTTTTAATTAAATATATTTTATTATTAAAACACTAACGTGATTTGTTTGATATGGAAATTTAAAGGTTTGTAAATAATTTAACTAGACATTGTCAGTTTGTTTAATCCATTTGACTCGTTCTAGTTTTAATCAAGTCTCTCAAGTTTTTGCACATTTGATGACTTGGGATTTGGGAGGTAACTGTAGCCTGATTTAACCCGTGTTCTGTTGCTCTAAAGCTATTTAAAGAAAATCTATAAACAGGTTTATTTCTGAACCTAGTTAATTTGATACTAGTGTAAAGTTCACAAAAACTAACTAAAATATGTTCCACTGATTGATGGTCAAAACAAATGATATATTGACGTATCATACCAAAATCAGTTGCTATCCGGTTCCTTAACTATCCTTGTATCAGTTTATTAGAAACTAACAATTTAATCAGAAAAGTAATGCTAAGAATTATCTAGTAATAAGATAATATTATAACCTAATATTCAACTGAGCTCCGAGAGTTTTATCACAGGAATACTCAGTAGAGATCTATGAGTGGTCTGGATCAAGCTGGGAGCCATACGTTGCAAGTGACGTCCAGGTTCAGTTTTACATGATGAGCCCCTACGTGTTGAAAACCATGTCTACTGATAAAAAGGTAGCATCACCAACTCCAACTATTTTATAACTTCTACTTAAGATTATACGCATCTTTAAGGTTGTTAAAATTTCCATTTCCATACAGGGTTTGTTTCATGCTTCATTTAAGGTGCCAGATGTTTATGGTGTTTTCCAATTTAAAGTTGAATATCAGAGACTTGGATACACTAGCTTGTCACTTGCAAAGCAGGTATAATAATAAATAACTACAAAACATATAATGTGAGTAATGTACTGTTTTTTTAATATTAAATGCCCCTCTTGACACCAAATTTGGGATACGCTAATAAGACATGATCATTAAATTAGAGGTGGCATTTTTGATCCATTTACTTTGAATAGCTTGCTTTGGAACCCTGGATTATGTCCAACAGCTGAATACGTAAAATGGGTCATAAGTCACCCAAAGGGTATTGTTAATGCGTACAACCTCCCCCAACCTTTGTTTTTATTCTGAAAGTACATCACTACTAAAATAGTTTATAGTGTTGTAATCATATTTGCCCAATAGTTACATAAAAATATTGAAGTTTTCGATAAGAAAGTATATTCGAGCTAACCCGACCCTATCTATTTCATTTAGTTGCCCAACTTTATTGTCCACCGGTTTGGTCACACCTAATTGTGAAGTAAGGAGATTATAACCATACAAACACTGCAATCTGATTTCGATATGTATTTGCAGATTCCAGTTCGACCTTTCAGACACAACGAATATGAGAGATTCATACCAACAGCTTTTCCGTATTACGGAGCATCATTTTCTACGGTATATTCACTTTTTTAAAATGAACAAATTACAATTTGTTTTTTAGGTTTATAGCAAATTTCAGGTTTCGTCCTTAAACTAAGGAAGTTACAGTTATTGTCCTTTACATTTAAAAAAGTTTGCAGGTTTTGTCCTTTTAACTAAATGTTAAATCAGTTATTTGCTCACCCCTAACTGTAATTTCCTTAGCTTAAGGACAAAACCTGAAATTTGCTACAAACTTAAAACGATTAAAAGTGTAATTTGTGCTTCTTAAAATCATTTGTCTCATATGTCTTTGTTGGACAAAGTGAAATATTAACACCAAATGTTGACTGTTGCAGATGGCTGGTTTTTTCATCTTCAGCTTTGTATACCTTTACAGCAAGTAAAACTTGAAACATGGTAACGAGGACCACGTTTCTTAATATGTTGTTTTGAAACATTACGGGAGGTCCGGTTTACATGTTTGGGGTCAGTAAGTTGATTCTGTTACAACTTTGGGCGACATACTATCGAGATTCTGCCTGCATTTTTAGTGTTTTTAACAGTAGACTAGCGTAATTATGAATGAGCAAAATATTGAAAGGAAGTATCCCAAGAGAATTTTTATATACAAATGCTGTGTCTTGCTCCAAGTTGTGTTGCATTTACTAACTGCGTGTTGCTTCTTTTTTTCTTTCTTTAACAGTAGATTGTGTTTCCAAACCTATTTTAGCAAGCGAATACCGCTACTGGAATTTATTATAAATTGTATTTGAGATAAAGAACCTGATTCGAATCCATATTCGGATAACAAAAACTAAAAAGTCTGATTATTCGGATAATTGATTAAACCGAATAAGAAGCTTCTATTCACCCTATTATCTGTTATGGTTTAGTTAGTTATGTGACGTTTACATGAAGTTAAGTTAAGGGGATGATTACATTTGAGGTGCAGTTTGTGATTAGGTTAACTTATTCATTAAGTATTAAATTAGTATAAACAGATGGACTGTAGTCCATTCAATCAGATGATTTTTCAAGTAGTTGAGAAACGCTAGCCGTCACCACTGTCATAAGATGACAGCCCCTTCCTCTCTTCTTGTTGTTGGACTTCAGCCTAGGGAACAGAAGAGAAAGGAGATTGGATCTCGTTTATGGGAGATCTCTTTAGGCGCAAGAAACCAAATGAGGTTTGTGTTTCATTGGTGTTTCGCGTACGGCCTAGGAACCTACATAAGCTATACGTTGTGGATTACATTTCAGTTGGTTTTAGTTATTACATCTAGTGATCATAAGACATGATTACCAAACACCTACACCTATGGTTAATATCTGGTTCCTGTTTATTGCAAGTGAATTCCTAAGTGAAGATCTTGATTATAGATCTAGATGCCTTGTGCATCATTAAAATAGCGGAGCTAGGTTAAAATATCAAAGGCATCCCCTTAGAAAAAAGAGAACCTCGAAGCCTTTCTCTTGGAGATCGATCATATTGTTCAGCTTGATGCTATCCTTTTACCAGCGCCCTCTCCCCCTCCCCCAAATCAATATTTCACTGCCAAAAGTTTTTAACCAGATGCACGGAATCCCCACAGTTGACCGTAGTTAATCACCATTCACCAATAGTTTTTGTCAAACAAGTATTTGTAAGGGTAAACAAGCATAGAAGTCCGTTTACAATTAAGAAACATATCGAGTAGCATCAATCGCAAAATTTAAATTGATTTTAAACAGTCCTAACTATTATCTTTTGGTTTTTACTGGTCTCAACTATCGAATTGGCTGGTAACGGTCCCAACTTTTATCACTTTGGAAACCAACAGATTGTCGTTAACTTTTTTTAATGGCGCTAAGTTTTTTCGAATTCGAAACCAACATTCTAGGGCTTTTGATCGGAAGAAAAATACAAGTTGACTGATGTAAAAGTTAACTCGAAACGGCACTCCGAACGATGAAACGATGTTTCAATCGGGGTTTATACCCAATAGTGCTTCATTCATATGTAAAAATTTTGTCGTTCGGAGCGGCCTTTCAAGATAACATTTACATTAATCGACTCGTGTTCTCATTTCGATCAAAAGCCGTAAAACTAATTGTATTCGAAAAATACTTAACGCATTAAAAAAAATTTAACGGTGGAATCTTGGTTGCCATAGTAATAAAATTTAGGATCTTTACCAGCAAATTAAATAGTTAGGACTGATAAGAACAAAAAAATAATAGCTGTTACCGTTTAAAACCAATATCCTTATATAATATAGCAAAACCAAAAAAGCTTATGTGGCATCTTATCAAAGCTTTTGGCTTATGTGACATCATTTGAGAGTTTATCTCACAATAATGACTTTTTTAGTTATATGTTTATATAAAATATTTTATAATAAAACTAATTACATTTTCAGTCCCCTAATATTTTGGAGAATTCTGAAAAATTTAAGAGTATTTATATTTTTAACCCTATAGTACAAGGGGTGTACATAAGTTGGTTTATATTTGATAGGGTTTAAAAATGAAACTTATGGATAAAGTTAATAATAAAATACAATTAAAGACCTTAGTGTTTTATAAATACATACATACATTTTTATACGATTTAAAAAAAATAAACTACACCATAAAACTGAGCATTTTATTCTCTTTAATTTGAGTATAATATTGCTATACTAAAAATCTAATTTTTAAAAATATATCATGTGTTTCGGTTTATCACGGTTTTGTCTCAAAGAGAATTCTGAAAAATTTAAGAGTATTTATATGTTTAACACTATACTACAAGGGTGTACATGAGTCGGTTTATATTTGATAGGGTTTAAAAATGAAACTTATGGATAAAGTTAATAATAACATACAATTAAAGACCTTAGTGTTTTATAAATATACATACATTTTTATATGATTTTTTAAAAAATAAACTACACCATAAAACCGAGCACTTTATTCTCTTTAACTTGAGTATAATATTGCTATACTAAAAATCTAATTTTTAAAAATATATCATGTGTTTCGGTTTACCACGGTTTTGTCTCAAAACTGATTGGAAAATTCACGAATATCCTTAAAAGCATCACCTAAATGTTGTGTTCCCGAGCGTAGCGCGGGCACTAACCTAGTATCATTCTAAAAATATTACACTTTGCGCGAACCCACTAATTATTTAGAGAAACCGATAATAATAATATTGCTCAGATATAGCAAACGATAAAATATATTATAATCTTGTCGATCATGACCTCCCTCAATAAGAGCCAAATTCACTACCAAATGAACTAGTACATTATTTCAAAGCGCATATTGATTTCCACATAGAGATATATGGTAACCATTACCTAGAAAGAAAACTACTGTGAAAATGTTGTATTCAAGTTCATGCTGAAACTGTATTTCTTGAAAGTGTCAGGGTGTAGGCTATAACATTTGGTGTTAATTGATTGTTAACACTTAAGTCAGGGGGTAGTTTTTGTCAGTTTAGAAACTTTGTTTGTTAAGATGTTGTTAAGGCTCTTTAATGGTTGTTCACTTCTTTTGTATATATAGAAGTGAAGCAATTTGTTCTCATTCATTCAATTCAATAACTACTGTAATCAATCTTTTTGTTAATACAATAGCTTGTGTCTTCAATTCCATTGATTATCATTTCGTTTATCCTTTTGATCTTGTTCTCAAGTGATTATATTCCGTGATACAAATTACAACAATTGGTATCAGAGCCTTGGTGGCTCGATCTCTTGATAAATCAATTGGAAGAGTGATCGGAAGATTGAAGGATGGTGACAATAAAGTTCGAACTGGAGAAGTTCGATGGGAGAAATGATTTTGGGTTATGGAGGATGAAGATGAGGGCACTGCTGGTATCGCAAGGGTTGGTCAGCGCATTAGAACCTGCAAAAACTCTTCCTGCTGATGCAACAGACAAAGATAAAAGTGACTATGAAGCAAAAAGAAAGGAAACAGTGGAAAAGGCTCATAGTGCTATTATCCTGAGTTTAGGGGATAAAGTGCTTCATGAAGTTTCAAAGGAGGTAACTGCATCTGGTATATGGACCAAATTAGAAGGTCTTTATATGACTAAGTCATTAGCCAACAGGTTGTACTTGAAGAAAAGGCTTTACACCTTTCAGATGAATCCAAATAAGTCAATAGATCAACATACTGATGAGTTTAACAAACTTATTATTGATCTTGAAAACATTGATGTAAAGTTGAAAGATGAGGACCAAGCTATCATATTCCTTGCATCACTACCACAAATGTATGAGCACTTTGTGGACACTTTGATGTATGGAAGAGATAGCTTGACATTACAAGAGGTGCTGGCTGCGATGAATTCAAAGGAACTAAAAAGAAGGAATGATTCACAAGGTGAAGGCTCAGATGGGTTGTTTGTAAGAGGCAGATCTGAACAGAGAGGGACAAAAGGTAAAGTGGGAAATAGATCTAAATCTAAAACCACAAGGAGGTGTTTTGTTTGCAACTCAGAGAAGCACTTCAAGAAGGATTGCCCAGAATGGAAGAAAAGGAAATCTGAATAGGCTAGTAGTCACAAGGGTCATTCTAATCATGTTCAAGAAGGGTCTTCAGATGGTTATGACAGTGTGGATGTACTTGTAGTCACAAGGGCAAAAACAGGTCAAGATTGGGTGTTGGATTCAGGAGGGTCCTACCATATGACCCCCTACAAAGAGTTCTTTAAAGAGTTACATGTGCAAGATCATGGAACAGTACAGTTGGGAGATGATCGACCATGTCACATCAAGGGTATTGGTTCTATTTCTTTTAAACTTAGATAATGGATCTGAATTATTGTTGAATAGAGTAAGATATATACCAGAGCTTAAAAAAACCCTGCTGTCATTGGGTACCTTTGAGAGTGAGGGGTACCATGTGAGCTTAAAGAATGGTAAAGCAAAAGTCCTTAAAGGGTCAATGGTGGTCTTATCTGGGTCAAGAAGGGGGAATAATATATATCTTCTTGATGGAAAGGCTGAGGTGGGATCAATGAATGCTGTGTCTGAAACCAGTGTGTTAAAGGCTAGATTGTGGCATGACAGGTTGGGTCATATAAGTGACCAAGGGTTAACTGAGTTGAATAAACAAGGTCTAGTAGGCAAACTAGTTGACTGTCATGTAGGCTTTGTTAGCATTGTGTACTTGGTAAAGCACACAGGGTAAAGTTCAGCATGAGTGTACATAAATCTAAAAACATATTAGACTATATACATGCAGATTTGTGGGGGCTAGGCGGCCAGCCAGAACCAAGTCACTAGGTGGAGCTTATTATTTTCTGTCAATTATTGATGACTTTTCAAGAAGGGTATGGGTATACATATTGAAAGGAAAGTATGAAGCATTTAATAAGTTCAAGGAGTGGAAAACTTTAGTAGAGGTACAGACAGAGAGGAAAGTGAAAAAGCTAAGAACAGACAATGGATTAGAATTTTGCAGTGATTCATTCAAACAGTTTTGTAAGGATCATGGGATTGCTAGGCACTTAACAGTTCCAGGTACCCCTCAACAGAACGGGTTAGTAGAAAGAATGAATAAAACACTTTTGAATAAAGTGAGATGTTTGTTATCACAGTCAAAGATGCCTAAACAATTCTGGCCTGAGGCTGTAACAGTTGCTGTCCATCTTGTAAACAGGTCACCATCAACTGCTCTGAACATGAAAACTCCTATTGAAGTTTGGACTGGCATAAGTCAATCTTATGAGGACTTAAGGGTATTTGGTACTTTAGCATATCTTCACATTGATCAAGGCAAGCTTGAGTCAAGAGCAATCAAGTGTATATTTGTGGGCTATCCAGAGGGAGTAAAGGGTTACAGGCTTTGGAAACTTGATAGTGGCAGCCCAAAGATCATAATTGGTAGAAATGTGGTCTTCAGAGAGGATGTTACTTATGGGGATATAATAAGCAATAAATCTGGCCGTACAGTTGAGTGTGAAAGATCCGGTACTGAATTTGAATTTGAGGTGGAGTTGTCAAAAGAAAAAGAAAGAGATAAGTATGACAAAAGTGCTGGTAAAAGACCTGTTGTACATACTAATGATTCACCTAGAGGGAATGATTCAACTAGCACTAGTGGGGGCACTAGTGAAAGGAATGAAGAGTCTTGTATAGCAAAGGACAGGCCAAGACGACAGATAATAATTCCTATCAAGTTCAGAGGAGATGCTGGTGGTAGTCCAAATCCAAAGAATCTAGCAGCTTATGTGTTAACAGCTGCAGAAAGTGAATGTGTTCATGAACCTCTTAGTTATCAATAGGCAGTTAATTCAAGTGATAGTCAAAGATGGAAGGATGCAATGAATGAAGAAATGGATTCATTGTACAAAAATGAGACTTGGAGGTTAGTAGACAAACCAGTAGATCAGAAACTAGTAGATTGTAAATGGCTTTACAAGATCAAGGATGGAATGAATGGTGAACCACCTAGATTCAAGGCAAGGTTGGAAGCAAAGGGTTTTACACAAAGAGAAGGCATAGACTACAATGAGATATTCTCACCTGTAGTTAGACATGCATCTATTAGACTCTTGTTATCATTAACAGCTACTCTTGATTATGAGCTTGAGCAATTGGATGTAAAAACAACATTTTTACATGGAAACCTGGATGAAAGAATTTTTATGAAACAACCACCTGGGTATGAAGTAAAAGATCAAGCAGAGAAGGTGTGTTTATTTCAAAGGTCATTATATGGGCTCAAGCAGTCTCTAAGACAATGGTACAGGAGGTTTGATGAGTACATTGGGTCAAATAGGTTCAAAATATGTAGCTATGACTGTTGTGTGTACTTTAAGGAATATCAGCCAGGAGATTTCATATACCTATTGTTATATGTAGATGACATGTTGTTGGCCTGCAAGTCTGCTGAACAAATTGTATCTACAAAAGCACTTTTAAGTAAAGAGTTTGATATGAAAGAGCTGGGTCCTGCTAAAAAGATACTTGGCATGGAAATTGAAAGAAACAGGCAAGAAAGAAGGATCAGGTTAACTCAGTCTAAGTACATAGACAAGGTGTTGAAAAACTATTATATGGAGAACAGTAAAATAGTACAAACACCTATTGGGCCTCAGTTTAAGTTGTCTGGTAAAGATTCTCCATCAACTGAAGAAGAGGTGGGACAAATGTCAAAGATTCCTTATTCAAGTGCAGTGGGAAGTATCATGTATTTGATGGTATGTACTAGACCTGATTTGGGGTTTGCTGCAAGTATGGTTAGCAGGTATTTGAGCAATCCTGGAAGACAACACTGGGAATGTGTTAAATGGATCATGAGGTATTTGAACGGTACACGGCAAGTGGGACTTGAATTTGGAAGATATGCCTTGATGATCCTGTTATTAAAGGTTTTATTGATTCTGATTTTGCCAAAGACAAAGATAATGGTAGATCATTGACTGGTTATGTTTTTCAAGTGTATGGTGGAGCAGTTAGTTGGAAGGCATCATTGCAACCAGTTGTGGCATTGTCTACCACTGAAGCTGAGTTCGTTGCCTTAACTGAAGCAGTTAAAGAAGGGTTATGGTTAAAAGGTATAGTTTCAGAGTTGGGTATTGATGTCAACAATGTACTGGTGCATTGTGATAACATGGGAGCAATTCAATTAGCCAAACATCAAGTGTTCTTTGACAGAGCCAAACATATTGATGTTAAACTTCACTTCATAAGGGATGTTCTTGAGAAGAAGAAGTTAGAGGTCCAATATATTAGTACATTGGATAATGCTGCTGATATGTTGACAAAGTCTCTTCCAGGGTCAAAATTTGAGTCTTGTTTAAGGACTCTAAATGTGGGATGATTTAGTTGTTAAGTGAACTTGATACTAAGGTGGAGATTGTGAAAATGTTGTATTCAAGTTCATGTTGAAACTATATTTCTTGAAAGTGTCAGGGTGTAGGCTGTAACATTTGGTGTTAATTGATTGTTAACACTTAAGTCAGGGGGTAGTTTTTGTCAGTTTAGAAACTTTGTTTGTTAAGATGTTGTTAAGGCTCGTTAATGGTTGTTCACTTCTTTTGTATATATAGAAGTGAAGCAACTTGTTCTCATTCATTCAATTCAATAACTACTGTAATCAATCCTTTTGTTAATACAATAGCTTGTGTCTTCAATTCCATTGATTATCATTTCGTTTATCCTTTTGATGTTGTTCTCAAGTGATTATATTCCGTGATATAAATTACAACAACTACAAATAAAAAAAAGATAAATCCCAATGATCATTGATGACATAGGTCATATAACCACATGGTTGAGAAGCCAGAAGCCCGGAGTCAGAAACCTCGTACATGAACAGTGACGCTACAGTACTATGACATTTGCTTCCTCAACAAACATTCAAACATATCCCATAATATCTTCAAAAGATATCATGAGAAAAGTAAACTGAGCCCAATTAATGTAAAAGAAAAGGCCTTACACGAAATGGCTAAAAACATATTCTACTATACAACACTAGGGTGCTGCAGGCTACCAAGAATGGAAGGTGCGCTGGTCGAGGGGCAGCCTCGAGCCAGGAGCTCCTGAACATTTCAGATTTTCTTCAGATTTGAGTGGGCAACACACAATGTCTTGTGTATATACGTTGCAACAAATCTAAAGATACAAACACATTCATTCTCACATTGGCTTTTGCACTCCACTTTAAAAACACACACACACACACCCTCACTCCTCTCTTCTCTTAACATTCTCTAAACTTAAACACTTAGACTAATAACCAAGCAACACTCTGAACTTAGAAATATCGTTACTATCATCCTTGCCATAAATCTTGTTGTAGCAACAAGTGGTGCCCACCGTGGGGCCGCACTGCTTAGAACAGATCTCTGGTAGATCTCGACGCTGTTCCTAAGTATTTTTTCTTTATGGCTGAGGAAAACAATCCTCCTGAGTTCAGGTCATCTCCGACGCTCAATTTGTCAGCTTTTAGCCATACATTTGCTGAAATGGCTGGACAAACGACTCCGGTAACGGATGGACCTTGGGTCGAACCGTCACTCCAAGATTTGCAATCTTTTCACACTCCATCTCCTACACGAGTGGGTTTTTCGTCACCAAGGGACGATATGTTTTTCCCTATGGAAAAGGTAGACTTAACCCCCGAAGGAGTAAGGAGACATTTCTTGCAACTTAGAGAGTTGATGAACATATATGTTAGTGAAGAACGAGCAAAGGGGGTCAGAGTTAGATTCGCATATGGTGATGAGCCAGAGATTACACTTACTCCACCACTACCACATTTTGGGTCAACAACTCCCCCATCTACATCTCATTTGACCCCAAGGGAGGTCCCCCAACAGACCAGTTGAAAGGGTAAGCAATGAAGCTTCACCAGCAATGACTCCAAGGAACTTATAGCTCACTATGGACCAGCTATTTCACCAATCTTCGGTATCACCTCCCATACCGGTCCCGGCAAGTTGTTCAAGTCCTTCACCGTTCACACCTCAAGGATTCGCATATCCTAACTACATGCATCCACAGATGGCAGCCTTCATGATGGCCCAGGCTGCTCAACAGTGGGGAGGGGCTTACCCATGGTTGCTTCCGCCTTCGGGCTCCCCCCTAACGGCTCCTCAGGCTCCAAATATTCCCAGCGATCACTGGTCAACCCACTCCTAACCCTCCTGTGACCACTCAGAATGTATCACATCAGGTGGTCACGCACGAGGTAGGACCTTCCAGACAAGCGACACAAAGCGAGCCCTCGATGCCTTATAGGTCGAGCTCATTGTCTTGTTTTTCGGAGTAAATAGATAACTTTGAGTTCCAGACTAAGATCAAGATGCCATCAAACGTGAAAACATACGATGAGACGGAAGATCCAGAGGACCATCTCCAAGTGTTCACCGGAGCAGCCTCCGTAGAACGATGGACTAATGCAGAATGTTGTCACATGTTCATGCAAACACTTGTTGGATCTGCACGACTTTGGTTCAGTAGCCTCCCAGGAGGGAGCATACACTCTTTTGATGACTTGCACAAAAGCTTCTTAACAAACTTCACACAGCAAACAAGGTACACCAAAGACGCATCGGTGCTTTACCAGATCCAACAAAGAGACAACGAAGATTTAAGAAGCTTCATAGAGAGGTACAAAAAAGAAGGGCTGAGCTACAACGAAGCCACGGAAAAAATGCGTATTTCCGGCTTCATGAACGCCATAAGGCCAAAAAAGCTCCTTAGAAATCTCCATGAAAACATTCCTCAAACGATGAAAGAAACCTTTGAGCGTGCTGAAGCCTACCTCTGGGGTGAGGAGGCACTTGACAATAGGGAGACAAGGAAGCGGGATCAACAACCCTGGAGGGGAAACTTATCCCCAAACAAGAAGCCACACTTTCAACCCTTCGTGGGACGACGATCTCACCGCCATTACGACCACAAAAGAAGGGATGATAGGCGAGAATCCCCGTGCTCAAGTAAGGGTCAAGACAAAGAGAAACATGTGTTTAATTTGCTAACAAAAACACCTTTGGAGGTCTTCACAACTGAGGAGGCCAGGTACAGCTTCAGGTCTCCTAGACCCCTCACCAAACCAGTCAGCAAGCGAGATTTGGGAAAGTTTTGTGTCTTTCACAATGACGTTGGTCACCACACCAAAGACTGCTTTCTGTTGAAAAAACGAATCGAAGAAGCTGTCAAGTCCGGGGACTTGGCCCACTTGGTGAGGGAGTTCAAAGAGAAAAAAGAAAGTAAGAAGGGGGCAGAATGTAACATGGTACATGCGGCAGCCAGGCTCTTTAGGAGGCCCCGCTCAGAAGCCTGGACTCGACAGAGCATTGGCTTCCCCCCAACTGATCTCGAAACATTCATTACCACACCGATCATCGTGGAAGCTGAACTTGATGGCTCCTTGATAGATCGAGTTTGTATGGATTGTGGGGCAGGAGCTGAAATCATGTACGAAAGATGCTTTCTCCAGCTCAGTGAAGAGACAAAGGCAAGACTACAACCATCCGAGACACCATTGGTTGGATTTGCAGGGGAGAGAGTCCACCCCTTAGGCGAAATAACTCTTGAAGTCTGCCTTACGGATGGGGACCTCTCCAGGATTAAAGAGCTGACGTTCGTTGTGGTACGACACCCTTCTCATTATAACATCATAATTGGGAGACCGGGTATAAGTGCCTTCCAAGCCATAGTCTCGACAAGTCATGGGATGATGAAGTTTTTAACAGAAGGAGGAGTCGCCACCCTGAAGCCTACAACAGAAGCTCTTCTCATAGCCTCTGCTGAGGAAGCTTCAAATTCTGAGCAAAACAAGTCATAGAAGTGAGCCTCAATGCTTCATATCCCGAACAGACAATCAAGGTTAACAACAATCTTTCTAGTCACATTTTGAGAAAAATAATAAAGTTGTTGCATAAAAGCTAAGACGTTTTTGCATGGTGCCCAGAAGATATGACAAGAGTCCCCAGGAACACTTCTGAACACTCACTGAACATCTACCCCGATCATAAGCCGGTTGTTCAAAAGAAAAGAAGCCTGGCTTCTGAAAGAAGCTTAGCTGTCGATGAGGAGGTAGAGAAGCTTGTACAAGCAGGTACCTTCTAGCTTCCTGCTTCCACCTCCTGGCTGCTAGCTTCAACCTCATCACTTTAAGAAAAATAACTAACATATCTTTTGATAACATAATATATGGTTATTGACTTTGCAAACAGGTATTTTGAGAGAAGTCAAGTATCATTCTTGGGTAGCAAACCCTGTGTTGGTCAAAAAGCCCAACGGAACGTGGAGAATGTACAACAAAGCTTCCCTAAAGGACTGCTACCCACTCCTCGAAATCGATAGGAAGGTCAACTCCCTTGCTAGCTTCCCATACCGGTGTTTTCTGGACGCTTACAAGGGATATCACCAAATTCAGATGAAAAAGGAGGATGAGGAAAAAACTGCATTTTACACGAAAAAAGGAATCTTTTGCTACACAAAAATGCCCTTTGGCCTGAAAAATGCGGGGGCAACATACCAAAGATTAATAGATCAAGCTTTTTCAGAGCAAATAGGGAAGAACATGGAAGCCTATGTCGATGACTTGGTGATTAAAAGTCAAACCAAAGATGATATTATGGGTGACATGGAAGAAACCTTCAAGAAACTAAGAAGAATCAACATGAAGCTTAACCCGGCTAAATGTTCTTTTGGTTTCGAGGAAGGTAAATTCCTTGGACACATTGTAGATAAACAGGGTATCAAAGCTAACCCTAGTCAAATACAAGCTGTACTCGACATGAAGTCACCACAAACCAAAAAACAAGTGCAAAGTCTCACAGGTAAAATTGCTGCACTTAAACGCTTTTTACCAAAATCAGCTGAAAAATCACTTCCTTTCTTCAAAACTCTTAAAAGCTGTGTTGACAAAAAAGATTTCAAGTGGACAATAGAGGCAGAAGCTGCCTTCCAAGATCTCAAAAAACAAATAGCTTCATTACCAACCATTACCGCCCCTGTGGCGGGGGAACTTATAACTGTTTACCTCTCAGCAGGTATTTAAAAAGACAAGCTAGAAGCTAAGGTCAAGAGCCACAAGCTATAAGCTTACGCTCGTTTAATTTCATGCAAGTATGGAGGCTGTAAGTGCGGTACTTGTGGTAGAGCGAGCCAAGGTCGAAATGCCAATCTATTTCATTAGCAGGGCTCTTAGGGATGCTGAGATCAACTACACCCCCATGGAAAAGTTGGTGCTCGCCCTGGTACATACTTCAAAGCGGTTGAGAAGATACTTCCAGGCTCATCACATCATGGTATTGACTAACCAGCCGATCAAATCCGTACTTGAAAAACTAGAAAATTCAGGAAGATTAGCCAAATGGGCAGTTGGGTTAGGGGAACACAACATCGAATACTCCCCAAGAAAGGCTATCAAAGCTCAAATCTTAGCTGATTTCCTATCATAGATTCCAGAAAAAACAAAAGAAGTAAACGAGGTGGCAGGCCGAAGGAGATAAGAAGCTCAAGCCAAAATCAACATGGATTGTATTCACCGATGGAGCGTCCAATGTAGAAGGTTCCGGAGCTGGATTGATCATAACTGATCCCTTTGGAACCGAATACACTTACGCGCTTCGCCTTGAGTTCCCATGCACCAACAATGAGGCTGAATATGAAGTGCTTCTAGCTGGTCTGCGGATAGCTAGAATCATGAAGGTTGAAGAGCTAGAAGCCTTCGGTGACGCGCGACTAGTAGCTAACCAAGTTAATGATGAGTACACAGCAAAAGAACCGTCCATGATCAAGTACAAAGCCAAGGTTAAAGACTTGTTGAAAGAAATCAAAAGCTGCACCCTCCAGCAGGTCTCAAGATCAAAGAACAAGCAGGCTGGTGCCTTAAGCAAACTTGCCTCATTAACCTTCTCTCACCTGACTAAGAAGGTGTTGGTCGAGGTCCAAAAGGTCCCATCCATCAGCGAGGTAGAAGTGCACGATATAGTTGATGAAGCTCAAGAGACATGGATGACGCCCATTATCAATTTCCTCAAAGAAGCGAAGCTTCCCCCCAACGAAGCATAAGCCTCCAGGCTCCCAGCCAAGGCTGAACATTATGTAATAGAAGATAATGTGCTATACAAAAAATCTTACCTTTCCCCTCTCTTGAGGTGTGTAGGTCCAGAATAAAGTAATTATCTTATTCAAGAAGTTCATGAAGGGATATGTGGTGCACACGCCGGATCTCGGTCATTCGTAACAAGACTAATGAATCTGGGTTATTATTGTCCCACAATGCATAAGGATGCTTCTGAAGAAATTAGCAATTGTGAAGGTTTCCAGCTGCACGCTCCCATCAAAACAAACTCGAAGCACGATTTAGTTCTGGTCATGACTGCCTGGCCATTTTTCAAATGGGGTATGAATATCATGGGTCCCTTCCCGGAAGCTGCTGGAAGGGTCAATCTCTTGCTCGTGGCCATCGATTACTTCACCAAATGGCCCGAGGTCAAACCACGTGCATCCATTACCGGTAAACAAGTCATTAACTTTGTTTGGGAGAACATAACTTGTAGGTTTGGACTCCCCGAGGAAGTTGTCACAGATAATGGTCGGTAATTTGTAGAAAAACCATTCAGCTCATGGTGCAAAGAATTCGAGATCAAGCAAGTATTCAGCTCCGTAGCCTATCCTCAGTCAAACGGTCAAGTCGAACAAATGAATAGAAGCATTGTTGAAGGCATTAAGGCTAGATTGGGAAGGTACGGGAAGAATTGGTTGGAGGAACTCCCAAGCATCTTATGGGCCATAAGAACCACCAAGAAAACAAGCAATTTTAAAACACCATATAGCTTGGTATACGGTTCTGAGGCTGTCATCCCAACTGAAATTGGTGACAACACGAGACGCAGCCGAAAAAGAAACAGGGAAGACAACGATAAGGAGATCCTGTTGAACTTAGACCTCCTGGAAGAAGCTCGAGATCATGCCCTGATTCGAGAGGCTAGGTACAAGCAGAAGCTAGAAGCTTACTACAACTCAAGGGTCAACAAGGAAAGGTTCAAACCAGGGGATCTGGTGCTTCGAAACAACGAAGCCAGCAGACAAGAAGGCCTCGGGAAGCTCGGGCCTAAATAGGAAGGACCCTACATCATCAAAGAAGCCCTGAACTTAGACATATCGTTACTATCATCGTTGCCATAAATCTTGTTGTAGCAACAATCATCATCATTACAACTTGTAGTTACCACCACCGTACCAAGAGTAATTATAATGAATTATTACTTATAATCTACTATATATAAAAGAGGATATGTACTTGGTCCAACTAAGTAAAAAACTTAGATTTCATTTGATTGCAAGCATTTATTTCAAATTATTCTCTTGAATTTTGAATTATTAAGTGGAAGATCACACTTACATCCTCTCCTATAATGCATATCATCAATTAGGTGCTTATGGAACTAATTTCGAAAATGACTTCAAGAAGGTTCCTTTCGAATCGAATAGCACTATAGTAGGGGATCAAAACAAAATCGTACGTTTCCTTTACTTGTTGAGCGACAGGAACTTAGGGAATCAAGGTGGAAGAAGATTAAAAGGTTTGCGAGAAAGAACATCCGCTGGTGTTTGTATCAGCGGCGACTCAATCAATTTAGGGGCCTTAGACGAAGTAGGAATTTGAGCCTTTTGTGATATATAAAAGTCATGTCAATATTAAATGTCATTATCATCCTTCCACTTTTATTCAGGCTTGAGATAGACACTAATAAACTAAAACTAGAGGAGTTCTCAAGATAAAATCTGAGTTTTTCATTGTGTCTTCATCTTGTTCATCAATATTTTATCATTTTGATCCAGATCTTCATTAAATTACATGATTCAATAGTGTTATGGGACCAACATGATTTCTTTATAAATATTATTATTTAACCCGTGTGTAACATACGGGTGTTAAACCTAGTCTATCTAATAAATCAAGGTTTTAGGGGGCAACTTTTGAGGGGATTTTTTAATCCATAATAGCAAGTTTGAGAGGGAAAATATTAAGTGTCATGCATAAGTTGGTGGAGCAATATTATTAAATATTAAATATTTACAAATTACAAATCTTTAAACATAATGATAATGATTTCTTTATAAATATTATTATTTAACCCGTGTGTAACACACGGGTGTTAAACCTAGTTTATCAATATAATAGTATCTTGCTAAATTAATAAAATCTTCCAGTCCCAACATTATTAATTTATAGAGGGTCAACTGTATTTACTTTAGAATGTTAGAACCATGGCTACAAATCCACAATGGAGTAACATTTCTCAGTCATAGCATGATTGTGGTAACTCTGATGCACCTACTATTATCAAAGGTATGCATTAACATAAAAATGACACATTGTAATTGAGAAAAGTTTTACACGGATCCTTAAAACACACTTCATATATTATATAATAGTTAGAGATCAATTACTGTATCGGTTATCTAGTAAATATTGCAGAACATTTACTTTCATTAAAACGTGAAAATGAAAATGACATAAAAGCAAGGCTATCGATCCTCACCTGTAAGAAGCCGAAACATATGAAACTCTACATGTGGCTACTATTCGGGTGAGTTTTTATAACTCGGCTGCTGCCTGGTGATTTGAAACTAATGTTTCCATGTTAGGAAAGAAGCAAATAATCCAACAGTTAATAAATCAGTTCTAAAGACCAAACACATCTAACAGAAAAAGGGCTGAGATCTACAAGAAAAGAAGAAGAAATCATCAGATCTGAGACTTTCTCTCACACACAGTGTGTGTGTGTTCTTGGTGTTCTTCAAATCTGCAAGATTGGCGAATCTAGTTAATATCTGAACGAAATTTCAAAATTCTGAGCGAATCTATGCCGAGCATTTGCTTAAATTCGCTCGTTGTGCTCAGCGAACCTATAGGTTCTACCGTCTACTTATAAGTTCGCCAGAAATCAATTGATCCAAACAAGATCATCAGATCTGACAAAAAAAAAAAACCTCAAAACTCAGATCTATTTTTGTTCCAACAACCTAAACCATACCACATCAATATCTATAACCAAATCAAAACCAAACACAACCATCACCATAACCTCCTTCCACCATACCAAAACAAACCATACCCAACCCCATCTTTGTTCAAGACATTAGAGTAACCAGTTTGCCCATTATAACCACTACACATCCCTTGCTGATCTCCGTCTGGTGCACCACCTGACCCAAACTGCCCACCACCAGCTCCATACCCACCAGCGTTGCTACCGAAACCAAAACCATAACCTAAACCCATACCATCGTTCTTTTTTTTTTAAAACAATCTGTCACAACCCTACATCCACCTTCACGTGTCCTCAGCCTCAACCATCAACCACCGCCACCTCAGATCTATGGTTTAGAAATAGAAACGAGTTGAAAGAGAGTTTCGAACGTGAACAAAAAAAAAGGGGGGGGGGGGGAACAACCGCAGATCTGTTTGTGTTTGTGTTGAAGATCTTGTGAGTTTGAATGTGTGTTGTTGTTGGTTGTGGAGTATACAAGAACAAGAAGAGGCAGCATCAGATTTTTATCACACAGAAAGAGAAGCAACAGCAGCAGACTCGTGTTCATGTGTGTGTTGTTTGAACAGTGTACCGTAGAGAGGGAGAGTTGTTTGTGTGTGTTGTAGAGTAAACAAGAAGAAGAAGCTGCCATAGAAGAAGAAACGAGCAGCAGCAGTTTTTTTTTTTTTTTTTTTTGTGTAAGTTTGTGATGTTGTTTGAAGTCTCTTGTTGAAGCTGTTGTTGTTTGGAACCAGAGAAATCGAGAGAGAGTAGCAGTGTTGCTGTGATTGTTGTTGTAAATTCAAAGAAAAAGAGGGAGAGTTTGTATGTGTGTGTGTTCTAAGAGAGAGATGAAGTGATGATATTAATGGTATGTTGATGCTTTTGATGGGTTTGAAGATAGAATAGAGAGAGAAAAACGTGGAGAGAGAGATGGATGTTGTATTTGTGTTGTGTTGAGTTGTTGATGTTCTGCTGTGTTGTTGTTTGAGTTTGTTGTTGTTATGGAGATTTTGAAATGGAGATAAAGTTGTATGGTGGGTGTGAGTATTAGGATAGAGTTTAGAGAGAGTGACGAGAGAGAGAGAGAGAGAGAGAGAGAGAGAGAGAGAGAGAGAGATGAGAGTGTGTGTTGTTATGATGAGTTGTGTATGGGTTTGAAGATAAGTTAGAGAGAGAGAGTTAAAGAGAAAGTGAAGTGTTGTTGATGAGATGTTGTGTTTGTTGATTGATGTTAAGTTGTTTAAGTGGGTTAGGGTTAGGTTTTAAGTAGTGGGTTTTATTGTAGTGGGTTGGGTTTTAGTTAGTGGGTGGGCCGAAAATTAGGGTTGGGTTTGGTTGTTTTGGCCCGTGTTAGTGTTTGGTTCGTTTTATTAGTCGCCGGGTGTTAAATTTAAAACTTTATGGGCGTTTTCGTTAAAGTCGTCATTAACATTTGAAAAAGTGACGTCTTTGGCCGGGTGTTTATTTTGTCAATCTTTGGGCCAAAGTTTTTCATTTAAGTTGAAAAAGTTTTGTCAGTGGCCGGGACTTTCTAAAAATTATTTTTAGGCCAAATTTTAAACGGGTTATCAATTAAAAAAAATGGCTTTGCAGAACTTTTTAAATCCTTTGAATCTGATGATCTCACAATGGCACAAAGCCGGTTTGATAATTTTGCAGTTTTAAAGAATGAAAGGATGCCCGTGTTTCTCGATCGATTTGTGATGGTGGCAAATAACCTGAAGAAGCATGATCCAGGACTCGGAAATTATGAACAGGTTCAGAGATTGCTTGATTCTCTCCCACCAGAGTGGAGTTCACATGGAAAATCGGTGAGAAGAGAAAGAGGATTTACTGATTACAAACTGGTGGAGGTGATGAACAAACTAAAAGAAATGGAGTTGGATATCAAACGTCGTGAGTACGATGAAGCGATGTCTCTGAATTCAAAGATCACCTCAATCTCCAAAGAGAAACCAGAAGAGATATCAGTTTCTACCTTCAATTTTAAAGGTTTACCGAAACCTAAAATTGAAAAGGTACAATGGGAGATTAAGCAGACATCAGTGGGTAAAGATGGAGCAGAATTAAATGATAAAGCTTGTGATGCTAAGAAGGAGGAGGAACAAAAGACAAATACCAGAGTCTGCAACTGCGAGAAGGCTCTTGCTTCTGAACAAATCATCATGGAGCTTCCATACGAGACAGTTCAGGATATGTGTTCTTCTGATTGCAGAACTCGTTTATTTGGTATTTATGAAGCTAACAAATTGTTAATCGAAAATGAAAAATATTTGACTCAGGTAAATAAAGAACTTAAACTTAACGAGTCAAAATATTTTGTCAAATTAAGAGAAGCTTTGAAAGAAAATGAACATTTGAAAACGAGTCTTTTGAAAAGAAATGTGGAAGTCAATATGCTAACTGAACGTGTCGCCCTGGTTGAGTTTGAAACCAGTAAGTTGCAAACGAAACTCAAAAAATGGACAATTTCGGGGATGAAACTTGAGGATTTAATCAAAAGCCAACGGGGGGCTCGTATTAAGACTGGGTTGGGTCATGAAGATAAGGCTTTTGTATATCCTCCTCCCAGCACTTACTGTTACTCTCCTACACCAACTCCACACCCGACCAATGAGTTAATTCATGAAATAATTAAGAAAGATACTGATAGTTTGTATGCAGGATTGGAGAATGTGAATCTTAAAGAGGTGCGAGATGATTATCCACACCCGATCAAATCTGAGTTTTTCATTGTGTCTTCATCTTGTTCATCAATATTTTATCATTTTGATCCAGATCTTCATTAAATTACATGATTCAATAGTGTTATGGGACCAACATGATTTCTTTATAAATATTATTATTTAACCCGTGTGTAACACACGGGTGTTAAACCTAGTCTATCTAATAAATCAAGGTTTTAGGGGGCAACTTTTGGGGGGATTTTTAATCCATAATAGCAAGTTTGAGAGGGAAAATATTAAGTGTCATGCATAAGTTGGTGGAGCAATATTATTAAATATTTACAAATTACAAATCTTTAAACATAATGATAATGATTTCTTTATAAATATTATTATTTAACCTAGTTTATCAATATAATAGTATCTCGCTAAATTAATAAAATCTTCCAGTCCCAACATTATTAATTTATAGAGGTTCAACTGTATTTTCTTTAGAATGTTAGAACCAAGGCTATGATGCGTGTAATATATATATAAAATAGTTAACTAAAAACACCTAGTTCTAAATTTATAAAACCAAGACAAACTACTAAATCACACACAACCGGCAGTGGACCGGTCGAATGTAATATAGCTAAAGTAAGTCCGGGTGTCGACCCACAGACTCTATATACTACATTTAATTAACTAGACAAGACTAAACTAAACTAAACACGAACTTTAATTAAAAGATTATTTAAGAAGGGGGGGTTTTTGCTAAAAATAGAAACTTACTAAAAATAGAAACTTTCTAAATTAGGAAACTTACTAAAAATGGAAACTGACGATTTAAAGACGGGTTTAAAACAGATGAGAGAAAACAAACCACCTAGGCTAGAATCATCGTTAACTTCAGTTATCGCTCACCGTTTTTTCCTACGGATTCGATTTTTCACGATCTATCCGTTTCTTTATCAACATGGGACCTAAAAACACAAAAACATTAGTTGTGCCAAAAATGATATAAAACGTAACCGAAACGACACAAAATGCAATCAAACACAACTAGGGATTTATGTATAATTTATCCTTTATCAAACATCCCCACACTTAACTTTTTTCGTCCCTGAAAAAGCATGCACATAAAATCACAACTAATTAAGGCTTCAAATTTCATCATAGTTTCTCAAACAAGAACCGAATTTTGATAAACAGTGGTGCGTTTACATAAACACCCTAACACTAGTTAATTAAGTCTCCCCTCGTGTTTAATTTAAATTTAATTAAATCATTTATCTACAAGGTCTCACACATAGGAAAAATAAGTTAGCCCGATTATTGTTGCTTAACGAGGCACAGGATAAACCAAAAAGGTTTTCCCACCAAAGTAACCTAAAGAACTTAACTAAACTAAGAACTAGTGCCATATTAGGGTGGATTTTGATGGATGAATTTTGTGGGTATAGACTGTTATTCTTTTTTTTTTTTCATAAAACAAGGTCACCTCACCCAGGGGTGTCGTATCCAAGTCGCTATCCCGGAGGTAGAGCACATGAGGTCTTGGATCACTTGCCTTATATTTTTCATTTTTTTTTATTTGGCTACTTTGAGCTCTTTTATTTAGCAGCTACTTTGAGCGCTTTTCAGTACTATACCCGGTGGACATTTTATTTACGGATGCGCCACTTCCTTCACAAGAAGTGTGTTATAAATCCTAGAATGGCACTACCCCTTAACCTATTTAAGTTCTAAAGCCTAAAATGGTGCCTAATTTAATTTAGTTAAGGCCTTCCTATTCTTCCTAAGATGAACACCCACGAGATTTACGACAATTAACTTTTCAATTAAAAACACTTAGGGAAACCATCTCAGCTAATTGGGTTACCAAAAGTTTATCCAAACTCATCTTTGTTTTAAAAACCACAACTCATTTGAAAACCAAAATTAGTTCACTATCATTTTCTATTTAAAGTGCACAACTTTAACAAAGACATTTTTCAATTTTTTTCAATTTTTTTGGATTTTTTATGACTCTATAAGACTCAAAACAAACAACTAAAAAAACTAAAAATGACTATTTCCCATCCCCACACTTAAGTTCTACATTGTCCTCAATGTAGAGATAGAAAACATCTAAAAAATAAAAACAAAAATGCAAAAGTTGAAAGATAGAAAGGTGAATTGGAAAAGACTTAGCTGGTTATTTGCAGAACGCGTAAGCTCCAGGTTGGTCGTTCCAATCTTCAGCATCGACCGTATAGCATTTCGGTCGCGATCGAGCTTCACCGACACTCTCGAGCTCCATCTTCGTCTTCACAAATACAAACTCACCCGAATGGAGATTGAGTACGGGTGAGAGTGATTTAAACCTGCAAAGACAAAAACAAGAATACCCGAGCAAAATACTGACTCGACATAAATTAAAATTAAAATAAAAAAAATAAATAAAAAAAATAAAAATTTCGACTCAATATACAAACTCTATAAACCAATGAGAAACCTCCCCACACTTGAACTTAATCAGGAGGTTTCTCTTTGATCTGGACCCTATCTAACCCGTTCAATTCTACTCGGTCCACAAAAACATTTAGAAAGTCAGAAGCAGAATTGAAAATAATTTTGAAAATAAAGTTAAAAGCTTCAAACGGGTCAGACCACCAAAATTTGTACTTACCTGGCATGAACCGAATGCGCTGCATGTATCGTGAAGACTGGTCGTTCTTAACCTTCAAGGGTTTCTCCATCCTTGTAAACCATCTCCCGATTTGCAACAATGTGCGCTCCCTCGGTTCTTTCCTTGCTTTAAACCGAGGTTGTGATGATTCTTCAGTATGTACCTCGTACTCAGGCTCATTCAGCTCTTGACTCATCCCCACACTTGGCGTTTGATTGTATACAAGGTCTTCAAGAATCTTCAAATCGCCAAGTAGGTCAAATTCCACTTCCTCACAAATAGGCAGGTCCATCAGTTCATTAGCAAACTCATCCTCCCAGGATGGGACTGGGTGTCCTTCACAACTCCCTCCTGCTCAAATTTAACTTGTAATTCCTGCACACCATCATTCTCAACAAACAAACAGGAAAAATTAGATGAACCCGATGACTTGAGTTCATCCTCAATTAAGTCAACTGATGCAGGAATATTGAAATCAAAAGACTCAGATTGGAGTTCAGAAAACTTACCTGACTCAGGATCATGATGCATATCTTCACAATTGAATTCCCACTCATCTTCGTCATCACTAGACGAATCATCTTGGACGGAAAAATCATAAATTCCGGCAGGTGGTAAATCCTCATCATCTTTAACCACATATCTCTCCATGATTTCTGGCTGTTTAGGTACCACTGGTTGAACTATCTTGTATTTCAAAATCTCCTCCGTAAGGAATCCATAAAGCTCTAGGAGATTCGATTTATCCTCTGGAGTACACTCATTCCAGCGATTCAAAATCATGTCCTGCACCATCGCAAATTTATCCCTGAGTTTTTCTTCCTCCTTTCTTCTCTTTCGAATCCTCTCTACCTCCTCTGAATACCTTATTTGAGCTATCCTACATGTCATCTTCTCCTCATTAGTCATATCATCCCAACGCGTAGCAAATAACCGATTGATCAGCTCTATATCTCTTGTTAGAGTTTCCTCATAAATTGGTCCCTGCATCACATCCATCTCAAAAGAAAATAAACAAATAAATAAAACTGATAAACTGAAACTTGCACAACACAAATACAAAAAGAAAAAAAAATCTAAACACTAACTAGACTTAAAATCAAATAAAAACAAAAACTAGACCCCTACGTTTCAAACAAAACAAAGTACGGCACGTGTATAGCAAGTAAAATCTCAACAAAGTTAATTAACGCAATTACCAAGAGTCCCCGGCAACGGCGCCAAAAACTTGATGCGTGTAATATATATATAAAATAATTAACTAAAAACACCTAGTTCTAAATTTATAAAACCAAGACAAACTACTAAATCACACACAACCGGCAGTGGACCGGTCAAATGTAATATAGCTAATGTAAGTCCGGGTGTCGACCCACAGACTCTATATACTACATTTAATTAACTAGACAAGACTCAACTAAACTAGACACGAACTTTAATTAAAAGATTATTTAAGAAGGGGGGGGGTTTTGCTAAAAATAGAAACTTACTAAAAATAGAAACTTTCTAAATTAGGAAACTTACTAAAAATGGAAACTGACGATTTAAAGACGGGTTTAAAACAGATGAGAGAAAACAAACCACCTAGGCTAGAATCATCGTTAACTTCAGTTATCGCTCACCGTTTTTTCCTACGGATTCGATTTTTCACGATCTATCCGTTTCTTTATCAACATGGGACCTAAAAAACACAAAAACATTAGTTGTGCCAAAAATGATATAAAACGTAACCGAAACGACACAAAATGCAATCAAACACAACTAGGGATTTATGTATAATTTATCCTTTATCAGGCTACAAATCCACAATGGGGTAACATTTCTCAGTCATAGCATGATTGTGGTAACTCTGATGCACCTACTATTATCAAAGGTATGCATTAACATAAAAATGACACATTGTAATTGAGAAAAGTTTTACACGGATCCTTAAAACACACTTCATATATTATATAATAGTTAGAGATCATTTACTGTATCGGTTATGTAGTAAATATTGCAGAACATTTACTTTCATTGTTTTTCATTAAAACGTGAAAATGAAAATGACATAAAAGCAAGGCTATCGATCCTCACCTGTAAGAAGCCGAAACATATGAAACTCCACAAGTGGCTACTATTCGGGTGAGTTTTTATAACTCGTCTGCTACTTGGTGATTTGAAACTAATGTTTCCATGTTAGGAAAGAAGCAAATAATCCAACAGTTAATAAATCAGTTCTAAAGACCAAACACATCTAACAAAAAAGGGCTCAGATCCGTTCCGCAAATGGCTGCAGATAAGGATGCCAGTGAAGAATCCAACTTGCCCCCATGCCAAAGTGCGAATTTAGGATTTAACTATCACAACCTATTCTACAATCAAAGAATGTATTACCGGTTGTAAGTTGTTCGAAATTTCAGGCTGAGGAAATAGACCGCGTGTTCCAGCCATCATGCGACCAACGCTATTCAACCCTGGTAATGAAGATCGATAAATTAGCAAGTATAAACAGTAACCACTCTCTGAATCTCTAGAAACTAAAGAAATGATACATTTCTCTACGTAAACCAAAACCGTTAAAGCCATTTACATTTGTTTCTTTCTCTGAGATCTTATATTCATGAAGTAGGGTGGTACCCAAAGCAAAAAAAAATGATACATTTCTATGTGTAAACCAAAACCTTTAAAGCTTCTAGTACCTAGAGCTTAAGGAATGATACCATACGCATTGAAGTAGTACTCAAAGCAATAATAATGATACACTACTATTTATTTCAGTGCCCTTTAATAATGTATTAATGTTTATAGTTCGTGATGTTAATATTTTTTCCAATTGCATTTTTTTACTTGTATAATACGATTAAATTATCTTTTACTTTTCTAGTTTTTTAGACACAAAATCTTTAATAAATTATTCATAACTAATTTCTTTAAATTCTTCTTCAATTTCAATTGACAAAGTATAACAACTTATGTCAAACATTAACACATTTAGCTGCTAAATTACTTCTACTACTCAATTTATAACATTAACAAGAAAACTCTATGTACTTTTAAAAAATAAACCAACCATTTCCTATTTTATATTTCTCCGTCAGATAACTTTTGCATATAATGCAAAGGATTAAAGCTTTCTCTTTGAATTCAACTAGTTTTATCGTAAGAGAAGAAAGCAACTTCATCGAAAGGGCATTGTCATTACCACATTTGTATTTTCAAATTGACATCATAATCTACATATGAAAGTTCCTTGTTATTAAAACGTAAAATTAACTTTACAATCACTAATTGATCTAAAATATAAATTTATAACAAAGTAAAACTCCATAAAACTAAACAAATCAAAACTTTCAACCAAAGAAACAACTATACAAGAGGAAACAAATACCAAAATAATAAAAATTAAGCATGTAAAGACATGTGAAAATAGCATAAACAACAAAGAAATATTAGATTGAGAGATTGAAACCTGGTGAAAACCAAATTTGATATCAACTTTGAGACCGGTTTGTGACTATGTTCCACATCTTATTTTAGTTTTGGAACATGTTAAAAATAAAAATTTCTTTTGCGTATGTTCTTGGCTTCGTGCAAGTATGAGATTGTGATTTGTTAGAATTGTTTCAAAAAAATTTGAAAATCAAATAGGTGGGAGGTAGCAAGTGTTGGTTGGTTTTGGGTATTTAAATTCTCGTAACAATGTATCTATGATTTCTGCACGTCCCAAGGAGGTTTTTTAATAAATTAAAAGAGAGTTTTGGGCTTGGTTGGTAGGCTTATTGTTTTTTGAGAGACACTTAATCAAATGGGCTTTATATATATAACACAAACTATAATTTGGGCCCCTTCCAATTAAGCGCCTTAGATAATAGTCTAACTCATTTCCTTAATGGGCCGGCCCTGGTTGGTATGGTGTTCATTATGCGTCGAGAAAGGAAAAAACATATTGACCTGAAACTAAGGTTAGCACAAAATAAGAAAACGGGTCGTTGGTACCACATGCTGAAGAGGGACCCGCATGTTTTCTAGGTTTAACAAAATATGAGATTGACAGCTAAACAAATTCCTACATGGAGTACGCGAAATGTAAATTAATTAGTCATTTATTAAAATATAAGACAAAAACGATTACAATAATAGTATGTACGTACATATAGCACAATTTATTCAATCCACTTCCGTTACAATCAACCCCTAAAACACCAACAAATCATTCTTGATATCATATCCCATCTTCTCTAAATTAGGGTTTATAGCAAACTGAATCATGGGTGGTGGTCCACAAGCCAAAGCTAATGTATATTCATCAGCTTCTGGTACATGTGCCCTCATTATATCCTCATTAACAAACCCTTCACTATATTTCCACCTCTCTCGTATTGATTTGCTCACAACATACCAAACATGCACTCGATCTTCATACTTGTGTGCCCATGCATCAAGTTCATCTCTCAACAATATATCATCTTCCGTACGGTTTGCATATACTAAATACATGTTTGTTTCATCTTCTGGATCCTTTAAAATGGCTTGCATTACTTGATAGATTGGTGTGATCCCTGATCCGCCTGCGAACATGGCTAGTTTCTTGGCGAGTTTCGGTTTACCGTGGATGGAAAATGTGCCTTTACCCGTGTACTCAATGTGGCCTAATGGACCTTTGATGTGAATGGAAGAACCTAGTGGTAATGCCTCAAGGTATTGTGACATGAGCCCGCCGTTTGGGAACTTGGGTTCGACTCCTTTGAAGTAGATCTTGACTAGCAACTCGAAGTATCCGAGTTCGTCGATGGTGCTTGTTGGTGTGTATGCTCTCATGCATAGCTTGTCATCAATGGTTGCACATAAGAAGATGTGTTTACCCACAGGTAAGCCGAGGGTTTGATCCGGTGAGGGGAGGGCGAATCGGAATCGTCTCACGTCGTGTGAGATGGATGTTTTTGAGATGAGTTTACACGGGATTTTTTCACGAGGGATTAAGGTTATGTTTCTTGTTGGTATGGTTTCTTTGATGGTTGTTAAGTGTGTGGTTGACTCATTGGTAGGACCATGGACTGAGTTGTTTGGTGATAATGCAGCTGAGTGGGTGAACTTGTCTAGTTCGCCCACTCGGTATTGTTCTAAAAGCTTCTTTGCTTTGTCGGAATGGATTGCATCGAACTCTTCGGTGCAATCAGTTCCAGCATTGATGAGTATGCTGTCAGTGCCACCGGGGTGGTCTTTTAGGAAGGTGGTGCAGTCGTAGATGTGACCGTGGACCACGATCCAAGCTGACTCTGTCGAGTTATGCTTCTTGACTTCGGACATTGAGAAGGTTGAAGCGCTCGTGTTCATGAAAGGTGATGAAATACTCTTCTTAAGGGTTGGATTTGATGATTCTGATGAAAGCTCGAGGTGCTTCTCACGAGCCATCCATCCCCCAGGTTGGTTTCCTGGTTGAGTCGGGTGTTCAAACGCGACCCCGATCTCACCTTTGTGCGGTTTGCACATGTTTGTTTTCACTCGAAACCAACAGTTGTTCATCATACCCTGTGGACATCACATACGATATAATAAGCATAGAGGTGTAAGTAAATAAAGGGCTAAATTAACTACCCTAGTCAAGTTCAAGTTGAAGTTCAAGTTCACTTAAGCTTGAGCATGTTTATTAAAGTGAGAGCTTGATATCTATTCGTTTCAAGCTATCCTTGCATTTTCAAGCTCGACTCTTGAGTAGTTTCTAGAGTCGAGCTTGATAAGAAGGGTTTGTTACCTTAAGATTCCAAATGAGTTTTTCGGGTTGGGTGTTGTGAGTCTCATCCCAGGCTCGAACCGCAATCTCTTTGGCAGCAAGAAGGTCAAGAACCTCAACCTCCAATGACCAAAAGCACCAACACCAGTATTTTCCATACTTGTTCGGTTTCTCCTTATGGTCCAGGCTACAAACACGCCACGTGTCGCCTTCGTCCAGTGTTACCTCTACACGTGTCACTTTCTTCCCACCCCCTACATCATTGATTTTAATTTAATTAGCATTAAATAAATAAGCTATTTAGTTATTACATCAGTTTGTGTTCAATTTTAGTATTGACCCTCGACCCTTGGAGACAATGAAAGTAGCAGGACAAAGTTAGCTAGATGGGTGGTTAAATAATATATTATTTATCACTTAATTAATCCTTTAAAAGCTATAGATGAACGGTTATTAATAATTAATTCTCTCTAACTATCACTACTAAAGTGCTAGTTAAGACATTAATGGTATACTACTTATGTTTTATATCCTAATTAATAAATTAACCCAAAATGTTCTCTTTAAACATAAAGTATTCTTTTAAACTTTTGAGCTTTGACTGAACACTAATTAAAAGTGATTTTCTCCCTACCTCTAAATAATTAATTTAAAAGTAAACACATAATATTAAGCTATATTGGTTTTAAACGATCCTAACTTTTATCTTTTGATTTTATCGGTTTCAACTATCGAATTGGCTGGTAATTGGCTCCCAACTTTTATCATTTTGATAACCAACATGCTGTCGTTAAAATATTTTTAATGTCATTAAGTTTTTTTTGAATTCAAGACCGATGTTTAGGGCTTTTGATTGAAAGAAGAATACGAGTAGATTGATGTAAAAGTTACATTGTAACGACACTCCGAACGACGAAACAGTGCTTCAATAGGTTGTTTAAACCTAATGTTGCTTCACTGGATGTAAAAATTTCATTAGGCAACTTTTACATCAATCGGCTCGTATTCTCCTTCGGTTAAAACTCCTAAAACATCGGTCTTAAATTTGAAAAAAACATAACGGGGTTAAAAAAATTTTAACGACAGTCTGTTGGTTGCCAAGAGATAAAGTTTGAGACTGTTACCAGCTAATTTGATAGTTGAGACCGATAAAAATCAAAAGATTAAAAATTATGACTGTTTAAAACCGATATACCTAACATTAAAGGCATAAAAAAGGGTAGTGAAGTTGCTAGCAAAATACTTAAGATCGCCTCGTTAAAAGCTGAAACAAGTACGGTTAATTTAAACCTAAATAAGTAAAAGAAAATTACCGGAGTAAGCATAGCCCCTCAATGTGTAAGGCCTTTGAGTGGTCCAAGAATTAATGGGCAAGATCTCCTGGTGGCAAGGTGTTGTAATCACTGAGTTTATGTTCAACTCGTTTATTATGTACCCTTTCTTATACCACCAACCTATACATAATATATCCAATATACAACAAATCAACAATCATTATGTTATCACAAGTTTTTATTTCAGGGGCCGGTGACATAAAAGTGTGAGTGATGTTTTAAAGTTGCACGGACATCATACCTTCGGAGTTGGCTAGCTCTGTGTCCACATGAGACGGAAACACACGGTTGTCTTTATAGTGGTAATAGTTCTCCGACTCCGTAGTAGTTACTATAATACGCTTCAACCACTTCACCATCCTTCCACCAATGAATCCCGGGATTATCATCCTCACGGGAAACCCGTGATCGGGTAACAACTTTTTGCCGTTTTGCATGTACGCCAATATAATATCTCTCGCTGGATCCATCGCCATTTCGATACTTATGCTAGTACCGTATTTCGAACCACCGCCACCGGGGAGATCCTCTGCCCCCTCAAAACACACGTTTAATGCCCCTTTCTTTCGGTTATAAACCCCGCATCTTTTTAAAACTTGGACTAATGGCACCCCTTTCCAAACCGATGTGGATACCCCTCCTGCACCCCAGTTGAAACCTATGGTCGGTTTTGTCAAACTCTGTTCCTTCCGACGGTTCCCCGCACAAACCAATGTTGCTGGGAATTGTCGGCTAGGAAACTCTGTGACAAGCTGTGACATGGTGAAACGAGCTTGTCGTTTCACCAAGCCACATATTTCAATGGTCCAATTGTCCCAACTAGCATTGGGAACTGGACCATGGTTACGAACGTAGTGAAGTGCAGCAGGGGTGATAAACCCATGCTGCATGAGTTTAGTCAAAGGTGGTTCGGAGTTGAACGGGTGCTTTCCCGTGAGCCGAACCAATGACGGGTTGCGTTCGACCCATTGATCGGCTGTGCCCGCATCTCGTGGGTCGAACACAGACCGTTCCAATTCAGAGTTTGATTTTTTGACGAAGTCACTAAAGTCAACCTCGTCTTCATCATCGTCACTCGTACCATCATACACGTCAATCGCAACTGTTTTACGTGTCGTCACATCGCGCCTAGCAGCGGGAAAACTGCAGCCACGGATAGGTGAATCGGAACGATGGTGGCTAGAGCTGTAGGAACTACCAACGATGGTAGCGGATAGACCGGGTTCGTGGAGGAACCGGCGGTTTTCTACTGATGTTGCCATTTTGTTTTGTTAGGAAACCTTTGATTTAGTTTCTCTTGGTTTTGTTTCCGATGTGATGATGAAAATGAGACACAATGCAATTTGGCTTAAACAACACATAGATATTTATATACATAGGATAGTAGAAGATATGGCGATTTGTTTATTAAATAAGAGACAGTGACATTAGAAAGAGCCATTTATTTAGTCATCCATATGTTATTATTAAAAATATAGATGTGTGTAAATAGAGACTAGAGGTGTGATGTTGGGAGTTGAAATAGCTCTTGGGGGAAAAAGGAGGTAAGGGCACAAGTATATGGTTTTTCACTATTCCAACCTTCTCGGATTAAAGTTGTCTTTTATTAGTATTTTTTAACTATAAGTTTCATTAAAAAAATAGACTAATCCGCTAGCAAAGAGCTAGAAGAGAGAAGTTTAGAAGTTGTTTTAATCTTGTTAATTAGATCATTCTAACCTTGTTTTAATTTTGTTCGAACGTATTTTTGACATAACTATTTTATTGTTTTTTTTTCACGTTACATTTCATTTTTTTAAAACATTGATAACTTTTATGTATGATATTATTTTTTGTTTATAAAAATCACACTATAAAAACGAATGTTTTTATATTTAAAACAAGTATGTATATTGTTAGATTAAAAAAGTGCGTTCTCAACCCTATGTGTTTTTCCAAAATGTTAGAATTCTAAAAACACAATGTATACTAACACTGATGTGTACTTATAATATGTAAAAAAAACAAAGATGGAATAGCAAATAATTTATCTAACACATTAAAAATAATGACAAAATAACATAAAAGTTCGTTATTGTGTCTTTCCTATTCGTCATTGTACGTGTTTCTCCGAACACCGTTGTATTTTTTTAAAATATTAGTTATAAAAAACATAATGCTAAAATAACAAGTTCTAAATAATAGTGTTTTGTTCTTCGTATATGTAAAATACAATGATAAAATAATAACTAATTTATCTATTATATTAAAAACAAGGAAGCATGTATAAGAACAAATTTATCATTTACATTAAAAATAGGGTTATTTGATTTAATCACCTCCAACTATTGGTTATTGGTCGCTGTCACCCTCAAGTATCACTTTGACCAATATAACTCTCAGCTAAACACTTTGGTATCCGTATCACCAAAAGTTAACCAAAAATTAACCAAAAGTGATTTGAATTTGTTAAATTTTGGTGATATGGTGTCCGTATCACCAAAAGTTAACAAAAAAATAACCAAAAGTGACTTGAATTGGTTAACTTTTGGTGATACGGACACCAAAGTGTTTAGTTGAGAGTTATATTGGCTAAAGTGATACTTGAGGGTGACAACGGCTAATAACCAATAGTTTGAGGTGATTAAATCCAATAACCCTTAAAAATAAGGACAAAATATCATAAATTTTTATAAAACGTAGAATAAATTTATGATACATATAAGACTAGATGGTTAGCGCCCATTGGGGGCATTTTCACCATGTTGATGATAACTGAGCAATTGACATTATATCAAAAAGTGGTGTAACGATAAATGCCCCTATAATTACCCATAATTATTAATCAATCATTTGGATGACATTGCTTTTATTGGATGACGTTACATTGATTGGATGAGAAATGTTGGTCAAAATTAAACATCGATGTTATAAACAAAACGCCTAGAGTTCTTTTTCAAGCATACCACCCCTGTAGTGGGATATTACGGGAGTGTTATTGAGGTATTTTTTTACCCACATAATATCCATTACACTCAGTCTAACACAAGAAAAAAAAATACTTCAAACAATGAATTCATTTATACAAAGAACCATGACATATTTCTTCTCCAGACTTATTTAACTGCATGTTACCTAATTAAAAAAATACAATTGCAGATTAATCAAATCAAGTATTCAGTGGGGTATTTCCACCTCCAAAAATTCATTAACTTGTAAATTTGTCAATTTTGATTTAATTTATCACATTAAAAATGTTTTATATAATAACTAATAAAAATTAAAGTAAACTACTATTTTTGTCCTTGAGATTTGGTAGAAATCATGGTTTTAGTCTAGTAGTTTATTTTATATTCTTTTAGTTCATTAGTTTCATACAAACTTGCTGTTTTAAGCCACATCACTAACAGTCATTCATTTTTCCAGTTAAGTTTGTGTGAAAAACCATTAATACCATTGGACCAAAGTAGTAATTTTGGCTAAACCACAAGGACCAAATCAATAAGTTACCCTATTATTATTATTATTGCTATTATTACTTTTAATATTATTATTATTATTATTATTACGATTATTGTTATTATTTATTATTTATTATTTATATACCTTCTAGTTTTAAAGGTCAGTGGTCATTATTGACCGTTCACGTGTCACCACTCGACTAACCCATCAATAATTGTTTGACTTAATTATTATTTTAACCTCTAACTTAGATAAATTTATCCAACCTATGAATTTGACCCCCTGACTTTGACTTAATTGTAATTTTTACATGCTATATCATGTTGATCTTTTTTGACATATTCATATTTTTACCCCTCTTTTGATATATATACTTTTAACCACCATCTGTTAATCGTCGTAATGCAATGCGCATATCGAAGTCGAAAACGTTGTTAATACGTGTAACGAAGTAAAAAAACTATGTTGACTCAAATTAATGCAACACATGTGTTGTGTGTTGCGCCGACATAGTGTTTTTCACTTCGTTACACGTATTAATAACGTTTTCGACTTTGACATGTGCGTTGTATTACGACGATTAACAGATGGTGGTTAAAAGTATATATATCAAAAAATGGGGTAAAATATGAATATGTTAAAGAAGATTAACATTTATTTAGCATGTAAAAATTACAATTAAGTTAAAGTCAGGGGGACAAATTTATAGGTTGGATAAATTTATCTAAGTTAGAGGGTAAAATATAATTAAGTCAAACAATTATTGGTGGGTTAATCGAGTGGTGACACGTGACCGGTCAACAGTGACCATCGACCTTTAAAACTAAAAGGTATATAAATATAAAAAAACAATAATAATAATAATAACAATAACAATAACAATAATAATATTAAAAATAACAATAGCAATAATAATAATAAGGGTAACTTCTTATTGTTTTGGTCCTTGCGGTTTGGTCAAAATTACTATTTTAGTCTAAGGGTATTAATGTCTTTTCACACAAACTTAACTGGAAAAATGGATGACCGTTAGTTGTGTGGACTAAAACAGCAAGTTTGTATAAAACTAATGGACTAAAAGAGTAGAAAACAAACTATTAGACTAAAATCATGATTTTTACCAAACCTCAGGGACCAAAAATAATAGTTTACTCTAAAATTTAACTACTTTACATGTCACTTGTTATCCGTTAATAACTTGCCACTTTATTTTAAAAAATTGTTTAATATCTTGAAGTTGATAAAAAAATAAATAAATAACTATTTACCTTTACTTTTAGTAAGACTTAATAATTGCATATGTAGCCATTTAAACTACTTTTATGGTGTGTGTTTTTACTCGATTTCTTGCGTTTTTAAGACATTTTTTTGCGTTTCGATATATATGTAGTTTTTCCATTGTGTTTTGCATTTGTACTAAGATAGACTTTTTTGGCGTTTTTTTCATCTATCACGAACTATTCAAGTAACAACACATATAAAGAATACGAGTGATACTCATTAAAATTAAAACTTTGGTATTTGTGATCTCATTTTAATGATCATCACTCGTAATCTTTATGATTGTTGTTACCTAAAAAACTCTAAAAATACATGAAACAAGTAAAAACATAAAAAAAAAACTAGTTAAAATGTCTAAATATGCAATTATTGAAGTTTTTGTAAAACTAAAAGTAGAATAGTCATTATATAAACTATTTTTAATAAAATAACTCAAAATGGATAGATTTGTAAACGAAGAGAAAGGTTTTTATAGGGGAATATAGAATTGAAATTTTTGGACCGGATAAAATATGCCATTAATAAGGGTTTATAAATGAGAAATATACAAATAAGAAGGGTTTAAAAAGGAAATATATTGATCCTTTACACAATGACCAAAATCCTTTTTTACATTCTTAGATTAAATACGTATGTTAATACCCTTTTACCATAATCAGGGACGGTCCTGAGGATTTGAGTGCCCTGTGCGAGACGAGAAAAAAAAGCCTTCCGTCCCTTCAACCCGAAGCACCAACGCAGTAAATTATATAAACTAAAATTTTAACCAAAAAAACAAACGTTTGATAAATAAACATAAGAAATCAAAGTATTAAAATTAATAAATTACGTTTTTGGCCGCAGTGGGCTTCCAGCCTTCATTAATCCATAATCCATTTGATTGTGTGACTTTTAGATGTTTAGTTAATTAATTGTAGTGGGCTTTAGCCTTTAGGTGTGGGTTTTAATCTTTGCTTATTTGTTACATGACTATTGACTAAATATATGTTTTATAAAAAAAATTATATAATAATTTTTTTTAAAATTTGGTGTCCCTGTCAATCGAATATCATGTGCGATCGCACATGCCACACACCCTTTAAGCCCCCTCTTACCATAACCATACCCTATAGATTATCAAAATACACTGTTTTTTACGATGTTTTCCCTTCTACACATGTTTCTTTCGGTAAAACATATAATTCATTCAAGTCTTGGTTAACAAGTAAAATCGCATTATTTAACTGAAATTGGTCATTAAATTGTTAAGATAAAAACTACTAGCTGACACGATAACTTAACATAATTTGATGACCGGGTTTTAACACGTACAACATAAAATATTGCTTGTGAATGTATACAAAGTTACTTATGATCCAAATAGGACATCATATGTATATATTTGACTGGAACAGTCTTAACATTGTATCAACCGTCGCTCTAAAAAGTATATATACATATTGGGTTATTGCTATTTAATGTAGGCCGGATTTCGAACGTACATAAAAGTAAATACGTTTAGGTCTTAGTGAAAATGAACGTTAAAAAACATATCTAACTTTATAAACAAAAGAAGTACGTTTAAAATATAATATATCAAACGTAAAAAAATAAACACATCAATGATATTTAAGAGTATTATTTAAGAGTATTATTTTATTAAGCTTGCATAAAAAAAAATACAATCTACCTATTCTAATAATTGAATAACACATCCACATGTCATCATTTTAAATACTCCACATAGGATTTTGCTTAGGTGTCATGTTCTAAATTAATTTGATGGAGAATTTTTAGACGGGTCATGGTATCACTACTACAAATCTAAGCTTTTGTCACCGACATTTTCCACCGAAAAAAGTGGTTGCAATTTTTGCAACTACTTTGCGACCGAACCACACTCGACGCAAAATTAACAACCACTTTTAATACGGTTGTAAATACGTTGCAAAGTTTGCAACCGTTTAACTTTCGTGGCAAACCGGTTATAAAGTTTGTAACCATTTAACTTTGGTGACAAACCAATTGCAAATAAAAGAGAAAAAATTGAATTAATAATAACATAATAGAAAAAAAAATTAAAAGTGAAAAAAAAAATCAGTCTAAAAATTCGTATATTAAACAACTTCTGTATATTTCTACATTTCTAGGTCTAGAATGTTCAATAAACCCTAAAATATTTTCTCAAACATCTAAATCCATGGAAGCTCCATAGACAAATTTTCTCTCAAGTATCATCCTTCCTTTGCAACTTCATTGAAGGAACATCGAAATCGCTCTTCATTGATCGAAATGGCTTCATTGATCGAAATTGCATCTCAGTCGGTTTGATACTGAAAGTGAGAAGAAGACTGTGTGTAAGTTTTCAGATCTCGAATCGTTATGCGTGTCTTTTCAGATCTCTTTGTTTATACACATATTCTAGATTCAATTTTCGTAAATGTAAGGCGCGTTAAGATCGATTCAGTTTTCAGATCGATTCAGTTTTCACACATACTCGAGATTCATTTTCCATCGTTCTCAAGCACTACAGACCTACAACTTCAATTCAAATTGTTTATTAGAATGATATATTGTTTGTTCGTAATGTTGATGATGATTTTTTTGTATTTAATTATACTGCTTGTGTAAGTATCTCCATCCAATGATTTGCTTCTATAATCCTTCTAAATCGTAACATTAAGTTATTTAGAATTGAATTGATCTATATGTCTATAGGATGAGTTCTTCTAATATCTTTTGCTCTGCTTCCATTGATTTACTTGTGTAGATTTGGCCTTCTAATATCTCAGTGATTTCAGTTAATTGAATATGTTAATACTTTACTCACTCCACAAAACTCGTAAGCCAATTGCCAGAGTATTAGTAACTAATGGTTTTATGTATGTACATGCATGTATTTGTTTATGATTATGTAACACTTATGTGTTAATGTATATGCATTGATATCTATGTATAAGTCTTTAATTAGCTAACAGTGGCTTTCATTTTTGGAAATGATCTAATTTGTAAGTAACAATTATGTATTGATATGCATGTTTATATATAAAAGTAGCTAATATTGAGTTTGAATTTTAGGATAGACAAAATTCTAAAAGTGGTGGCAGGGGTCAAGGTAGTGCTATAGGTAACAATCAAGGTAAATGCCAATGGTTGTTTATGTCAATAATTTATTTATGGAATCATGTTTCTAAATATTGATTATTTTATTTTTACTATAGATTTCATGACACACCATTCTGCAAGCGCAATGACAGGGGTCGAGGTATTCTTCTCGGTAACAATCAAGGTAAATGCCAATGGTTGTTTATGTAATCATTTTTTCTGAACATTGATAACTATCAAGGTGAATGTCAATGTAGTGTTTATGTTTTTTCTGGACATTGATGATTATGTTTTTATTGCAGATTTCATGACTCAAAGTTCTACAAGCAGTGGCATGGGTCGAGGTCGTGGTCTAGGTAACAATCAAGGTAAATGTCAATGTAGTGTCTATGTATTCACTTTTTAACATTGATGATTCTGTTTTTAATGTTGATTTCATGGCATAAAGTTCTGTAAGTTGTGGTAGGGGTCGAGGTAGTGTTCTATGTAACAATCAAGGTAAATGCATTATTTATGTAATCAATTCAGAACATTGATGATGTTTTTATGGTAGATTTCATGGATCAAGATTCAACAAGTGGTGGTAGGGGTCGAGGTAGTGTTCCGCGTAACTATCAAGGTGAATGTCAACAGCTTAGTAGTCGATGGATTGGGGGAGGGCTTCAGTTCAGAAGAGAATATTCAAGTACATGTGGAGTGGGTTGATGTTAGATCATGTCAAACTCATGTAAGCTCTTTAACTTTCAAAACTGTACGTTTTGCTATTTAAAAGTTATAACTTTAGATTGAAATTCTTGTTTTAGATTCAAATCAAGCATATGTTAAACTACTAAAGAAATATATTATGTGTATTTAAGGAAAAATATGAGGCATATTTCATGGAGAAGTATGAAGAAGGTCTTATAAACCCTCGTTTTGATGAAGGCTTGTGGTCACGAGCATCTGGGGGCAAGAATAAAGGAAAACTATATGGATTTAACAACGTCGATGACCCATCGGCCTTAATCAATGGTATACCTTCCACATCATGTAGCAGTACTTCACACGGAAGTGGGATACAAGACACTGAGGTATGTTTATTATTTATATCAAAATTCAATATAAGATTATATGAAGCACCAAACAATATCATGGTGAACATAGAATTGTAAGTGGAGGTTCTTGTTTAGGTAATTGCAGTTTGACATGTTTTTCTGTGACATTATATAGGTACTGTGACATTATATAGGTATAGTGGAGTATTTGAAATAATAGGAGTTTCAAAATCTAAAGTTAAAAAAAAAGTGGAATCATTCTATTATTATACAGTAATGAAAGATTAAAGGTTTAGATTTTTGAAACCTGTTAACTTGTAGATGTCAACACAGTAAGTGGAACATGTTATCTGCAGTAATTTTTTATGAAGAAGTAAACATACCCTGATTTCATTGTTCATCTGCAGTAATTTTGGAACATGTTTTCTGCAGTTATTTCTGCAACCTGTTTTTCTAGCATTTAAGAGTTGTCTTAGAATTAGGAACTGCCATGTGCTAATTTGCTAAACCTATGATGATCAAGAACTTTTTTATGTGTACTTTAAAAGTAGCCTGCACTATAATGTTTTATTGAGGTACGCTTGTGCTTGTATATCTAGTTGCGTATTGAAGTACCTGTTTATTGATTATAGATACAAAGGTTGAAGGGAATAATTGAGGGTTTAGTGGCCGAAAAAGAAATAGAAAAAGCTGAGAAACAAAGTGAAAAAGCCGAGAAAGAAAGAGAAAAAACCGAGAAAGAGTCTATGCATGAAAGATTGACAACTATTGAAGCAATGTTAAAACTTGTGCTTCAAAATCTTCCTTCATCGAGTTAAAATCGACTTTATTGTGTAATAAATTTTGATACTATGCAAGTGACTTGATTTTGTAATGGCATTGGATATATATCGTGCCACTTGATTTTGTAATAATGAGTTTAGAAGTTTGAATTGCTTTATTAATAACAAAAATTTGTTACCAGGTTGATTTTGTACTAATGAGTTTAGAAATTTTGAATTGCTTTATTAATAACAAAAATTTGTTACCAGGTCTGATAAAAATAATTAGAAGATCTACATAAAAATATAATATAAAGGTAGTGACAAAGTTGTCACAAGCTAGTTGCAAATTTGGCATTTGGCTGTGGCATCTCAGAAGCAACACAGTAGCAAAATATGGTCATAATGTGGTTGCAAAATAAGGGGCTGTTGCAAAATTGAGACAATTGTCCAATTGCTACGGAATCATTTGCGACGGTAGCTTTGGTGAAAAAACGGTGGCAATATTAGCCACTACTAAATCGGTCGCTGAATTCGGTGGCAAATTAAGGGGCGGTCGCATAACCGTGACAATTGCCCAATTGCTTCGGAGGTATTTCCGACGGTGGTTTTGGTGAAAAATCGGTGGCAAATGACCTTTTGTCACCGTTTTGCATCCGTATTTGCTGTGGCAAAAACCCAATTTTGTAGTAGTGTATGCTCATATTCGAAATAACCCGATATGTTTAAATTAAAAATTCACAAATTATCATCAATTATCTCCTAACCCGATATGTTCAAATACAAAATTTACCAATTATCATGATCTATATTTTAACCCGATATGTACCAAGTATCATCAATTATCTCCTAACCTGATATGTTCAAATAAAAAACTTATCAATTATTATGATTTATCCTAACCCGATATGTTCAAATTAAAGTTTTACCAATTATCATTAATTATCTCATAACTCGATATGTTCAAATAAAAAATTAACAATTATCATGAATTATCTCCTAACCCGATATGTTCCAATAAAAATTTACCAGCTATTATAAATCATATCCTTTATTCTAACATATGATTTTTTATATGAATATATTTATAAATATCCAAATCGATTTAATAAGAGATATGTTAAAAATAAATTTGATATGTAAATTGAGTTAAAACCTATAAAACCAAAATCCGTATAGTACACGGGTACTAATCTTGTCTCTAATATAACAAAGAAAACACATTTTGCTTAAGTGACATCGTGTGAGAGAGATGTATTTATCTATCTAATAAATCAAAGTTTTAGGGGACCATTTTTTAGGGAAATTTTTTTTCTATAATAGGAAGCTTTGGAGGGAAAATTAAATGAAATTTTAACCATGCATGAGTTGATGAGCTAACTTAAATATTAATATTAAATCCATAAGCATAATAGTTATAATTTCTTTAAAATATTATAATTAACCCGTGTGTAACACACGGGAATCAGACCTAATGTGTCATTGTTTGAAAGTTTTTCTCACAATATTAAATTTATATTCAATATATAATAACAATACTAATTACATTTTGTTCGCATAATATTTAGTAGAATCTTAAAATATTTTAAAGTTGTTACATTTTCAACTTTCTCTTAATAACAATAGTTACATTTTAATCCCTAATATTTAAGAAAATTTTGAAATATTTAAGAATATTTACATTTTCAATCATCTCTTACTAAGAGTTATAAGGGTGTGCATATGTCGGTTTATATTTGATAAGATATAAAAGTGAAACTTAGGGGATAAAATTAGGAATAACTTACAATTATATAAATACTTTTGCATATTCTAAGCATACATAACTTTTTTATATGACATTATTTTTTTTTAAATTCTACATCATAAAATCAAACATTTAATTATTTTTTATTTGAGTATAATATTGTTATACTAAAAAACAATTTTTAAATAGAACTTGCGTTCCGGTTGTACCATGGTTTTATCTCAAAACTGACTGGAATCGTTCATGTCTCCGTGAATATTCTTAAAATACCACATATGTGCTATGTTCCCGAGCGTAGCGCAGACATTAAACTAGTTCCTTAATATACTAAAACACAAGGACGTGTGGTTTAGTCCTCAAACATTGATACATTACACATTTGACCCTCAAGTTATCATTGAAATTATGACATATTTATGACTTTAACCCCCCGACTTTGACTTATTATACTTTGACATATTATCGTTTCGGCCCTTAAGGACTTAGCCAAGTTACAACTTTGCCCTTTTATTCTACTTTGACATATTTAATGTTTTGACTTAGCCAACATTTTGACAATTAAGTTTGGATTGGTATCTCTCCATCTTTTAATACGTGACACATTACGACTTTACACCGTAACGCGCGAGACATATAATTTTGTTTATAAACGCGTGTAATGAAGTCACACACGCAATACCTGAAAGTCATTCTAGTGAGTTAATGACATGCAGTTGGACTTTTGATGTGCGAAAGTTAAACCCAACATTACATTATATAAGTTTTATATCATGCGACACCTAGGAAAGGTGTTGCGTGAGGTTTAGCGCTAAGGTATCGTGCGACACCTAGCATTTGAAAGAACTAATACGGAAAGAAAAGAACGCATGGAGAGGTGGCTATACGAGTCGATTAATGTAAAAGTTATCTCGAAACCGTGCTCCAAATGACAAAATTTTTACACCCGATTGAAGCATCGTTAGGCTTAAACAACCTTAGGTTTTTGATATTTAACTAGATTTAAGGCCGGTTCACGCAGTCGTGTCTTGCGTATGTGACTTCATCATTCTATGCTTCGGACTAAGGTGAAGGGTTTTTTTGTGGCCAACAATGGCAGTTGGGTCTAGGGATGTCAAATCGATCGTAGCTCGACGCTCGCTCGAAATTTGCTCGAAAAATGTTCGCTCGATTGTAAACGAGCGCTCCGCTCGGTTCGGTTTGTAAACGAGCCATACAACGAGCGAAGGTCCGATCGGTTCGATTCGGATCGAATAATTTTAATTTATTTTAAATATAATTATATATGTACAAGTATATAATATGTTGTTATAATTATGTTTGTTGGGCTAGATAATCGTTAGATTCATGCTATAATGATTTAGATCTGATCACAAACAATCGATACCACTAGATCTAGCAACAATTGATTGTGATTAATGACCAAAACTCAAATAAACCATAATAACCCATTAAGAATAAGTTGATTAAGAAGGTAACTAGATGAAGTAGATTGAAACAGATGCAACAATTATATAATTCAAACAATTCCTTGCAATAAACAATCAGATTCGAACTCAAGATCAATGTGTGAAATGTATTCAATAAAGTTCCAAAGAGTTGTGTACAAAATAGCCCTAAACAACTATTTATACAGCAGCTAGTGTCGCAAATCCGACACTGCCTGCTCGCTAGACTAGGACAAGCTGCATGTGACACTATAGTGTCGCATGTAGTGTCGCATATGCAAGCACAAACAAAACTAATAATAAACTAACTATTATAACGAAACGCAAACACAACTAATCTATTACAAAGTAAACAAAATACAAATAACGACAAGGTGAAGTACCACCCTACATGTGGTCATCAATACTCCCCCTAGGGAGGTACTTCACCTTTCGGGTCTTTTGGTTCAGCTCCTGTCTTGGCCGCTTCTAGCAAGTCTGTCAATTCACGAACGTCTTCTCTAAGATCCACTTGTTTTTGCACGCTCTCTGCGAACTGATTAACCTCCGATCTGATTCCCCGAGCCCTGTTCGCTACCCTTTCAAACAGAGCAGCTTCCTTATTAGTTTCAGCTACGGCTCTGCATCTAATAGGGTTCTCACAAAGTATCTTCAAATCATCATCTGAAAAGCCAAAAACCTCCATCGGATCGAAAAGTCTCCATTCAGTTCCATTCTTAATACGCATAACCGCCTCCCCCGTCTGGTTGTCGTAAAACCATTTCTCGAAGTCCTGTAGTCTGGATGGACTGGGATCTGGAACCCTCAGTCGTTGAACAGTTTTAATTGGCTTCAGCTTCAGCACAATCTTTCCTTTTCCAGTAACCCAATCCAGATCCTTCTTTGACCTCTTTCATTCTAGGTCGTTGTACCCAAAGCTCACAAAACTGTCTTTCAAACCAGCTTGAATCTCCTCCTCTAATAATTTCGCACGATCACTCTGATCTGCGTTAATCAGTGGAAGACTGGAAGTACAGCCAACCGCCTCAAGTCCCATTTCGGGAATGTCTTGAAGTGCTTTCGGTTGCTGACATAGCTAATTCCGCCCCATCGCCTCTTAATCATGAATTTCTTCAATTCCAGGCTAAACTTCCAGCTGGGTATCTTATTGTGGGTATCCTTCACAGTCAGAGCATCCATGTTTTGGAATAAAGGCCTGACGTTCTCAGGTTCTTCCACCTTCCTGAACCAATCGCCTCTTAATTCCGCCCCCTCGCCTCTTAATCATGAATTTCTTCAATTCCAGGCTAAACTTCCAGCTGAGTATCTTATTGTGGGTATCCTTCACAGTCAGAGCATCCATGTTTCGGAATAAAGGCCTGACGTTCTCAGGTTCTTCCACCTTCCTGAACCAATCAGATTTTTCAAGTTCGACAATGTCACCCTCTAAACCACTCCTTTGCGCCACATGTGACACCCCGCCCGGCGGCGGAAACACCGGGCTGTCATTGGAATTGGATATCAATAGTAAACAAAGCGCATGGTATTTAATTATTAAGTTTAATAATGATGTAGTAAGTTTAGTACATGAGTCTTAAATGAATGCGACAAAAGTAATAAAACCGAAACAGTAAATGCAATTGTCTGATTTATTATTCTAGGTCCAAGTCAATCCTATGTCTTGGCAAAAGCAGCAAAATAATCATAAGCATCACCTGAAACATGTGAAAATAAAGTTAGCTATTTAAAGCTAGTGAGTAAGCCACAAATTGATACATAGTAATACAGAAAATCCGAGATCATCATAATATGCTGCGCAAGCTTACATGCATAGCTATTTCATATCATTCTCGACCATGACCCCTTGCACACACATTGTAAACCATAATTGTAACGTAACTTGTAGCCATTTATCATGAGGAACCAACTCATGTATTAATTACTGATAACTTTTGAGCAACCGTCACGTAACCGTCTCGAATTTAAGTTATCATTAATTATTTAGCAACTTAGGGACATGGCATAGTAATAGCAACTTGTATCATCGTATAGCAACTTGTAACATCGAATAGCAACTCGTAACATTGTAATTGTATGGACGGGTTTAAATCACCTATCGTTGTTGTACATGTAGGTGGGTTTGTCAGACCATTAGCGCTAACATTGTACCGCTGGGATTACAAAGTAACAATACTACTTTAAACTACCACATAAGGATTGCATCTTGCTGCAGACAAGACTAACACATTTTATGATCTCTTTTGAAAGCAAAATAGAAAATAGAAAACATTGTATAGAAATTGAACACATTTCAGCCCCAAAAAGTAAAAGTAAAAAGGGGAGTGAATTTACTCACCTTGAACACGGGCACGAAAACAAATAGTAAATAGTTCCGAATTGAAACGAGGATCGTCAAAATATTAGAATCACCTAATTAAATGACAATCCTAACTTAGTAAACATATTGTATAGAAAACTGGAATTGAAACCACATGAGTCTAAGGAAAACGTAATTCTAGGGTTTCGAATTGGGATTTGAGGGTTTTCTCGTTAACCATCTAAAATATATAAACTCGTTTATTCGAAACAACAACAATAGAACTAATAATTATTTTGATAAATAATAGAAACTTCAATTAGATATTTTTTAACAATTTACGTAATGTCAAATATATTATATATTTTAAAAATACTTTTAAAACGTTTATACAATTTTGAAATAGATAAAATTCTATACAAAAAAACCTTATTTGTATAACATTTATAAAATCTAATTTATACAAGATCGTGGTTTTATAAAACTTATAAAATTTGACAAGTTACATTTATATATATGAAAAGGATTAGGAATTTATATTATACAAACTAGTTAAAATGAATAAAATGTGTTATAATAAAAAATACAAGATTTGGGGCGCCTGGGTTCGAACCCGGGTCACCCGGTTAAACAACACAAGCACAAACCAGACATGCTATGTTTCGTTTTGTTTAAAAAATGAATCAAAAATGGTTTTTAACAAATTTTAGATAAAACCCCCTTTTAACACATAAACCCTAGAACACAAATCCTCAAATTGCATCAGATTCACAGAACGAAATTAGAAATTGATAGAGGGGTTTTGATCTACACAAGTTAAGGATCATTTTGGTATATTAAACTTACTGGATTGATGAAGAAAAGAGCCGATGAACGATGATGAACAGGGTCCACGGTTTCGGATCAAACACTGAGATTTAGATGATTTTGTTTGAAATTGGAGTTACCGAGAGTGAAAATGAGTCCAGGGGATTGTTTCTGTCGAACGAATTGGATTTTGGTTTGGTAATAACAGTCGAACGGGTTCGAGTTATGAGACGGGTTAATTGAGATTAATTAGATGTTAATTTGCCAATTAAAATCTGATTAATTGTTGCAGACAGATTCTATACGTTGAGATATACGTTTTGGTTGGGTCTATTTACTGATTTAATGCGTTTTGAGTCAAAAGCAAAATGTGGGTTTTAAACCGAACGGAAATATATGTTTTTTTTGGCTTAAATTGTGTTGTAATATCGAATTAGAAGATGATCATAGCTTCGAAACTTCTCCACAACGTTTTACCAGGCCTAAATTTGTTTTAAAATAGCTAAAAAAACGCGTTTGGGGCTTCGCCGGAATTGCGCCGGTGGCGCCGGGAATTGCTGCCGGAAAATTGACTGGGAGGCGGGCTGGGTTTGGGTTAAATTTAAATTTACAGATCTGGCCCTTCTTCTTTAAATTGTTATTAATTGGATATAGTAACTTATATTTTAAGTTTCAAACTTGACACATTTGGCCCAAAGTTAACTATTTAACTTAACCACGTTAACTCTTATTGTTTATATAGTTGACGTTTTTATATCTTTAGCTTGCTTTTGACGTTGAAGGTTGTTTTGAGACTTAGAAGTAATTAACTTTAATAATATTTATTAAATCTCATTTATAAATTATAATTCATATTTTCATGAGATTTATTTATTATAGATCGTATTTAAGTAGTAACTTAGCTATCAATGCAAATAATTCGATTGGTTTATTAAAAAAAAACAGGAATAATATATGTTCGACATATTTATTTATATGAGTAACGAATGAAACGTTACACCTTTGATAAAGATAATTAAAGATAAATAAATGATAGACAGATTTGGGTTCGAGTCGGACAATCGGGTTCGGGTTCGGGGCAGATGTCACACCACATACACCATCTCTTTTCTTCCGTTTCATAGAACTCCGGCTCGGAATCATAATCGACCAACTGTTCCTCCTCCTCTTCATCTACCAATTTCATCTCAACTCTCTTCTCTTTATCAGCAACTACTTTATCACCCCCAGATCAGTATCTGATGCGGGCCCAAGTGTGGAGGAGCGGGCCCTTTTATTTCTAGAGGCCCATGATCGTGTCTCACAGAAATGGGCATAACTTGAGTTACAGACATCCGTTTCGGACGAGCTACCAGTCAAATCGAAGACCGGAACGAGGGCTACGACTTGGTAAGCGCCGTAGGCGGCTTACCCGACTTTTTTCTCTAAATAAGCCTCCTTAAGGGAGTTATGGACACTTTTATGTTTTGGACATGCTTTTGGGCTTTTTGTTTTGGGCTTTTGTTTTGGCCCGTAGTTGTTTTTGGCCCATTCGGGTTTTGACTCTCTTATTTATGTTGTTCTAATGCAGATGTAATGATCATTGATCATTAGTTTACAAAAACGTTTTACTCTTTTTAGCCTTTTGGGGTGAATTTGGGGTTTGGGATTGGATCATCACGGGTATTCACAGAATCAACGTGATTGAACTTTTCTTCTAATCTTTACGCTACATCAGTATCAATGTCGAAGCAGAAGTTGTTTGTAACTTTTGTTTCCTTGAATGTTCCGCTTCCCCTTGCAGCACTGAAACCACCGAAATTCTCTTCGGCTGGTTCCAGTCTGTACCATCTCCTTCAGTGTCGGATACTTCGATATGCTCACCAACTCATTGATCTCTGCTTCAGTCTCAGTCACTCCTACCTTTAGCTCTTTCTTAACGTCATTCAGCTCAGTCAAAAGTTTCTTGATCAGGCACCCTGATCAAGCACAATCTTTCGCAAATCCTCCATTTCGGTTTCTCTGTCCCTCTATCGCTCCACAACATTCATCAGTTTCGTCTTGACCATAATTAGTTCGTTCGCGAGCGACGTATTCAAACCACGAATAACGTCCTCGTCCATCCTAGCTGCTCCCCTATTTTCTGGTTTCTTTTTGAAAGTCTTGGGCACGATTTCAGATACAGCAGGCTACTTTCCTTTAGCTTTCTTGATTCTGACATCAGTATCAGAATCAGTGTGTGATGGAGATCGATCCACAGCCTTCGGTTTCTTCTTACCCTTTGATTTAAAAATCTCAGCCTCGATTTCATCGATTTCCTCCTCGAACGGGACCGGTTTCTTTCCAACATACTTCTTTCTCTTTCGAATATCATCTTTTATCTTTTCTCTCAACTCCTCAAACCTCTTTTCCTTGCTAACCTTCAGCTTTTCAATATATTATCATCTCTCATCAGTGTACATATTTCGGAAAAGATATGTTATCTTTCCTGAAATGTCATGTCTAGGTGCGGCACAATCTGCAAAGATCCTCACATTCATCGGGGTTAAAACCTGTACATCTCCCAGCTTTTGAAGGTTTGGTTTCAGATGATCGATAAACGTCTGCACGAACCTTGGATATAACAACCATTTATCCTTCCGGGAGGAGGAAATGTTTTCAATCATATAACCGAAAATCATTTGAGGGATATTTGCCTTATCGCCTCGACATAGGTTTAGCATCGCCCTGGCCAATTCAAAATTCAATCCATCAGTCCCACCGTTTCGGTGATCTAAGCATACAATGATAACATGGGCTATAAACCTCCATTCCTTTGACAGAAAGGACTTCTTGATCTCCCGATGCTCCAAGAAGTCAGTCCCTTCATAACCCATCTCCAAGAATCCATTGTGCACGTCGATCGTACTCAGCAAGACAGGGGACCCGACGTCACGTTCTAACTTTAGGATCTTGGCAATCAAGTCAACAGTAAGTACAATATGCTCCCCCATAACAGTAGCCCTGATCTCCCCCGGCTGAGCTTTTAGATTGTACGTGGTAGACTCCCAAAAGTCACGGATATGCTGTTGATCCAACACCAGAGCATTTGTAACAGAATAAAACACAGGCGAACTCTTCAGCCATGAAATTGTGTCTCTAAATCCCACCGACTTCGGGTCCTTATCATTGAGATAAGCGACCACGTTTGACCGCTTGTCAAACTTTAAAGGCGGAGGAGGCTTCCGTTCCATACTAAGATTTGAATATAAATGAGAGTTTATTAGATTTAACGAATTAATAAAGAAGATAAACGAAACGAAAAAGATATTAAAGATGAAACGGTAATAAAAATGAAAGAAAATAAAAGTAAAAGAAATGAAGAAAATAAAATAATAAAAAAATAAATAAAAAAATTGAAATTTAAAAGTTAGTTTTACAAACATGCGACACAGAGTGTCGCATATTCATCGACACTGCTGTTTCGCAACAACACAGCATGTGCATCGACACTACAATGTCGACAAAATAAGGCTTCCGACACTACCAGCTATGCATGGACAACATAACATTGGTAGTGTCGCAAGCTTCATTTGAACTTCCGTTCAGTTTCGCAAGACGAATGCATAGTGTCGCAAAACGTAAAACACCAACAGTCAAAAGGATCAAAAAAGTATCAGATCAACACCAAATTCAAATACAATGAAGAAGAAGGTTCTAATCATAATAAATCACAAAACTTACCGATTGGAATCAAGCAAAAACACCCTAAAATGGCGGATTGAAGTTTAGTGAAACTAGGGTTTAGTGTCGTGTGGGTTGAATAGATTTTGAAGAAAAGAGTTATGACCCAACACGACCCACATTAGATAACATAATGGACATTATAGTTTCGTAAAGATGCGACACTATAGTATCGCAAAAACCCTAGAACTTAAAAATATTATTTTAAGAAATATGAAGTCAAATCATAATTAACTTACAGATATTTTAAAATAGTGTCAACTAATGAGATAGATCTAAAAACCAAGACCCATTTGAACTACGAACTTTTAAAAGAAGGAATCAAGACGGTAAAAACGGAATGAATCACGAGGAGATCAGAAAACGAGTGTCGGGCAATCATCCTGGGAGACAAAGATTTGAAAAAGATTGTCAATATGTTTGTCCATTTAAACCCACGCCTTGTTCCTTTCAACAAACAACCTGTGACGACATTATCATGTTTTGGTTCAATTTGAAGAAACTCTGGCAACTTGGTTTCCACAGACATTCAGCAAAGTAACTTGTTTTGACATCATGGCTTATTGAGTTTAGATGATTCAGCGAGATTTGTAATTTGGTTGTGCATAGACCAAGATCAAATGATGATCAAGGTGAATGTTCTTGGGAGTGAATTAGAGTTGGGTTTAATGTATGAAGCGTCAAACAATGATCTTGATGTAGAAACATTGTGAGCTTAGCTTTACATTTGAGCAGATTTTATGTATGAAGCGTCAAACAATAAACTTGATGTAGAAACATTGTGAGCTTAGCTTTACATGAGGGTTGCAGATGATGAGCGCTCCAGGTCTATACCGACGTATAACAGAGGAGATGATCATCTGAGCGTGTTGATGAGAGCTTCAGGTCTATATTTACATATAACAGAGAAGATCATCACTCCAGGTCAATACTTCCGTATAGCAGATGAGATAAGCACGAAATTAAAATTCTGAAGAGCTAACGAGAAGCGTCATTCAGGGCTACGGCTGATGGGTTTGGATTTGGTAAAAATCAAGCACGAAACAAATACTCTCAGCCCCTTTTTGTCAAAACTTATCACTTTGTGCAGGCCGAATGTCTGTGAAAATGATCCTTATCGTCGGGCTCTTTTTGAATTTAGTTTGATCATAGAGTTGCTGTCTAATTGTATTCAAGCTGAGCCTAATGACACATCAGTATACAAATCTCCTCCCTCCTTCAGACGTTGTCTACCCATATCTGAAACCTGCAAGAAACAAACAGTATTTACATGAGATGATGCACAATCATGAAATTTGTAGTATTACTCCCCCAACACTTTCAGTTTTCAAACTGAAATTTTCCACAAATTTAAGAACTTTTAAGATCATACGCAAGAGGATGGCCGACATTATCAGAAAATATAAGTAAAAAAATAGATTTTCCCTTCACATTTCTCCCTTTTTTTAATTATAAAAGCTAGACTCTTAAATAGAATTTAAAAGGAAATCAACCCAAGCATATTGATTAACTCATAAAAACGTGGTTTATCAAACGTTTTAGTGAACAGATCAGCTTTTTGATTTTTGGTGTCGATTGAAATGATATTGATGAAACCCTTTTCCTGTGCATCCCGAATGTCATGAATTCGGGTTTCAATGTGTTTCGTTCGAGTGTGGTGAACAGGATTCTTTGTAACGCCAATGGCAGCCTCATTATCACAGAAGATCGGAGTGTGAAGAAAATTGATTCCGTAATCGATCATCTGATGTTGAATCCATAGTACTTGACAGGAGCAGCTGGAGGCAGCAGTGTATTCAGCTTCGCCAGTAGATAAAGATACGGTGGTCTGTTTCTTGCTCTGCCACGAAACCAAACACTCCCCCAGGTACTGACACCCACCAGAGACCGATTTCCGATCCAGTTTGCAACCACCATAGTCACTGTCAGAATAAGCATGAAGATCAAAGCACCCCCCCCCTTTTGGATGCCATAAGCCTAGACGCGGAGTTTCCTTAAGGTAACGAAAGATGCGCTTCACGGCCTTTTCATGCGACTCCTTAGGACTTGATTGATACCTTGAACAATAACCAACAGCAAAAGCAATGTCTGGACAACTTGCATTTAAGTACATTAACGATCCGATCATCGATCTGTAACGGTGAACATCAACAGACTTTCAGATTCATCAGGAGTGAGACATGTCTGTGCTATAAATGGAGACAATTCGGAAGAGCAATCGTCCATCTTGTATTTTACCAAAATCTACTGAATATACTTCTCCTGATGAATGATTATGCCATCGGGTTTTTGCACCACCTGCAAATCGAGAAAGAAACACATCTCACCCATCATACTCATTTCGAACCTCTCCTTCATCACCTCCTCAAATTCTCTGCACAAACTTTCATTTGACGAACCAAAGATGATGTCATCTAAATACACTTGAACCAATAGTACGTCATCACCAATTACTTTCTTAAAGAGAGTCATGTCGATGGTTCCTCTTATAAATCCTTTGTTCAATAGATATTGCGTCAACATTTCGTACCAAATTCAAGGGGCTTGATGTAATCCATAAAGTGATTTGTCCAATTTGTAGACTTTATCTGGGAAGTCCGGATCCTCGAAACCTGGTGGCTGACAAACATATATCTCTTCATCGATATCCCCATATAAGAATGCACAATTCACATCCATTTGATAAACTTTAAAGTTCTTGTGTGCAGCATGAGCAAGAAAGATTCGGATGGCTTCAATTCTAGCAACTGGAGTAAAAACATCTGTGTAATCAATGCCTTCCTCTTGTGCGAACCCTTGAACGACCAACCGAGCTTTGTTACGAACAACAACCCCTCTATCATCAGGTTTGTTTTTGTATACCCACTTCGTCCCAATTGGGTATTTGTTTGGTGGAAGATCAATCAATTCCGAAACCTTAAGCTTTCTGAACTGTTGAAGTTCTAATTGCATTGATTCAACCCAGCTCGTATCTTGTAATGCCATGTTATTGTTCTTTGGGACGGTCTGTGACAGAAAACAAGAGAATAAGTAGACGTTGATGAGTTAGGATTGAAGACGTGTACGAACACCGTCAGAGATGGATCCTATGACCAAGTCATGAGGACGATCTTTCAGTTCCTTTTAAAGCGAGTTGGATGTAGAGATATCTGAAACAGGTATTGTAGATGAATCAAGAGGAATGTAAGTAGCAGAAATAACATGAGGAGAAATAACAGGTGATGTAGGATGAGAAGATGATGGTGAAGGATCAGCGGTAATAACAACATCAGGTGTGGATGGCATCGGTTGTGGAATTTCCGGAGAAGGTGAGAAAATAACAGGATCAGGTAGAGCTTCAGAATACACAGGAATAATTTTATCTTCTTTCAGAAACAGGGGTAGATTGAAAGAATTAAACACGTTCGTGGCATCATAGAACCAGGAAGGATCAGATCCAGTATCGCACACATTTGATTCCTACCAATCAACATAGAAAGATTCTTGAACGATTTTGGTACGTCTATTGTAAACCCGATAAGCTTTCTGAGAAGAGGAATAGCCGACAAAGAAACATTCATCAGAAACAACTCCGAATTTTGACGTTTGAGCTTGAGTATTCAACAAAGTGCATGAACAACCAAAAGGTCAAAAGAAGTCAATCAATGGTTTTATTTTGTGGAATAATTCATAATATGTCTTCATTTTGGCTTTCACAATCAACACCCTATTAAGCACATAAGACGCACAATTAACAGCTTCGGCCCAGAAGATGATTGGAAGTTTTGACTCAATTAACATAGTCCGTGCAGCTTCCACTAGAGTTCTGTTTTTGCGTTCCGCCACTCCATTCTGCTGAGGTGTTCTTGCTGCACTGTATTGTCTCAATATCCCTTTTTTGTTCACAAAATGAGTGAAAAATGTGATTTCTGAACTCAGTCCCATTATCGCTCCGAATGGCTTTCACCTTCTTACCGCTAATGGTTTCAATCTTCAGAATAAGACTCTTGAAAGCTCCTGCAGTATCCCCTTTGTTAGCTAGAAAACTTACCCCAATAATATCTTGAAAAATCATCTGTAACAACCAAACAATAAGATTTCTTAGCTTTGTTTTTGACACTGATTGGTCCAAACAAATCTGCATGTAATAATTCAAAGGGACAAGAGATAGAAATTATCGTTTTAGATTTGTGAGACTTTTTATATTGTTTCCCCTTAGCACATGCCATACATTTCTCAACTACAGAAAAAAAAATTTATAGGCAAGCCACGAACTAGATTATGTTTAACAAGTTTATTAATATTATCAAAATTAACATGACCAAGCTTCCTGTGCCATAAAAATGCTTCAGAAGAGGATGCTTTTGATAATAAGCATGTGACAGTAGAGGTTGACTCCTTCGAATTCATGTCAAGAAAATAAGTGTCATTCTTCCTTGGTGCGCGCATTACGATCAAATCTTTAGGAACAGAGAAATTCGGCTTCAGAAATAAGCATTCATCGGATTTAAAGAGAACCGGGATATTCTTATCACAGATTTGAGATACTCTCAACAAATTGAAATGCAGCTCTGGGACGTAGTTCACTTTCTCCAACGTCAACGATCCATTAGATACCTTACCTTGACCGATCATTTTCCCTCCTTTTTTATCTCCGGAAAAAGCCACATACCCACCATTTATTATACGTAAATTAGTAAGCAAATCTTTCAACCCAGTCATATGTCGAGAACATCCACTATCTACATGCCACAGACTATTTGGCTTCCTTGGACGTTCCTGACAAGACAAACAAAAATAAAATTAATTAGAAACAGGAACACATGCCTTAGAAGACTTAGGCTTAAACAACGAAAAGTTAACATAAAAATGATTATTTACAAACCTATTGAATCTATTAGTTAAACTAGAATTATTTACACCCTTTTGAACAAGTTTCGGACAATTTTTAACGATATGAGTGTTCTTACCGCAGTGGAAACAATGTGACTTGAGACATTTCCTTCCGGAATTACCAGTAAATCGAATTAATCACAATTTCTTCATCCATTCAGACATGTTTGTGTCTGAATCACTAAAAGAAACATACATTTCTTTTTTTTACCGTTTGAGGCACCATATCCGTAATCCTCTCGTACCTCCTGACGATTAACTCCTTCTAAACCTGCAAATAAATTGTTGGTGTGTTCTGCAATTAAATCATTAGAGGGATGAGGTTTAGGTGTAGGAGAATAGCAAAAGGTACTAGGTGGAGGATAAACATGAGGTGTCTCATCATATCCTAAACCAGATTTGATTCGAGCTCATCTTTGCCTACAGTTTAATTCCTCTCTTTTCATTCCGGCAATGGTCCATCTATCAAGTTTAGTTTGAAGTTTACTGCTTTCGAATTCAGCAGTTTTAACACGTTCATCACGCAAGTTAACCTCAACATTCTTTTCAAGAAGATTTCTATTTAGGTAATCTATTTCTTGTAAAGCTTCGTTAAGTTTCACATAATAGTTCACCTCATTCTTTTTAAGATCCGAATTAATAGTATTTAGTTCAGCCTGATTTGTTAATAACAACCGATTAGCTTTATATATACTAAAGAGTCGAACCCGAAATGCAGATGAACACATTTCCTGTATTACCTCGTATGGAAGACCCATGATGATCTTCTCGGTTGCAAGAGCCTTCTCACAGTTACATGTTGGTGTATTTTTCTTCCTTTCCTCTTCCTTTTCATCTTCAACCTCCTTGTTTTCTTCCTCAACCTTCACAGTATCTTCCCTTTTGATCTCTTCAGTTGCCTTATTAATAGCTTTCTCAGATTCAATCCTAACATTCAGTATGGTTTCAGCAACAAGAGCATGATTAATTTCTTCTTGAACTTCAGCTATCTCAGCACTCCAATCGAAGTTTGTTAAAAAAGTCGTCTCTCTTGAAACATCAGCATTTCTTGTGTTACTGTTGTTCTCTCTTTCAATAACAGCAGCATTTCTTGTGTTGGGAGATGGTGGTTCAAACACGGTTGGGGATGTACAATCTCTCTTGAAGTGTCCAAGTTGTTTGCAATTGAAGCATCTGAGTTTAGATTTATCAAAACCAACTTTAGCATTCTGATTCCCGAAGCTTCTCTTTCCAGTTCTTTCCATAAAACGTCTGGCCCTAACAGTCAACATTGCCATTTGCCACTGAATATCTGCTTCCTAAAGGTTAACTTGCAACATATCCTCCATAGTAATTCCTTTTCCCTTGATATCTCCGGCAATCAAAGCTTCATAGTTGTTTACAAACATTCTAAACAAGGCCATCATATCAATCGGAACTTGAGGTGCAACTTGATCCTTTCCGACATTCTTTCGTTCAGATGGAACATTTCCTGAAGTATATGCAAAAGCAGAGTTGGTCATGGATGTTTCAGATGTGGATGAGCGCAATGCAGCATTATGAGTTTGTATTGGAGGATACACGGCCTGATTGTACTCTCTCCTTTTGATGTCGAGCTCGAACGATTTCAGCTTGTGGATCACATCCATGAGCTTGTATTCATTAAATCTCTTTTCCTGCTTGAGCATTCGGACCTGCAAACTCCACTCAGGAGGGAGTGGGTCCAGTAATTTTGTCACTTGTTCCATAGTAGTCAACTCATCATCATATTTCTTTAAGTTGCTAGTCACACTCAGGAAACGGTTCGTGAGATCTGAAATTTTCTCATTTCTAAGCCCCATAAATGAATTGAACTCTTTTTGAGCTTGAACCCCCTTATCATTCTTAAGATCAACATTTCCATCGTAAAACTCACATAAAGCATCGTACAAGTCCTTGGCATTTTTTTTTCCCTAAAACGATTATGAATCTCAGAACTCAGACATAGAATTAAGGCACCAAATGCTTTGTTGTCACGATCTATCAGTTTTATTATCTCTTTCATTGTAAGTTTCGGAATTTGTGTTTCTAACAGTCGCATCACCAACAGTTGTGACAGGAAGGTGTGAGCCTTTTTCAATTGACTCCCATTGAGTGTGATCGGTGTATATGTAAAATGCCTTTAACCTTCTTTTCCAGTCCTTAAAGTTATCTCCATTGATCAGTTTAGGTGGTCTATTCGGTGATCCACTCTCCAAGTCAGCAAGGGTAAAAGACATTGACATTTTGTTCAGATTTTAGTGTCGCAAATCCAATAGTGTCGCAGAAAGATTAGTGTCGCAAATTTGCTAATGTCGCAGAGTAGTGTCGCAATCAATTCTGCAGACACTGTCGCAAAAGCAACTTTGAACATGCGTTCAATGGTAATGTCGGATGTAATGTCGAGAAACAGGCAATTAGGTAATGTCGACAATAGTGTCGAGTATAGTTTCGAACATAAATCAACTTTCGTTCAAGCAATGTCGCAGACCAGCCACAAAATTTGATCAACAACAATAATCAGATAGTGTCGCAAACAACACTAGTGTCGCAATATGAACAACAGTGTCACAAGCTGAATCTGAGAAAAACCCCTTCTTCACGAAAAAGCACAAAAATCTCCACAAAAAACACAAATCAGATCCAATTAATGATCTGATGATTCCGATTGATTCACAATGTAAAATAGGTCAATCCCAAGCCAAATTCAATCCATAACAACAACAATTAAGATCCAATTTGATTGAAGATGCTTTTTGTCCAAAACTTATGAAAAATACCCAAAATCACACCTAGATCTCAGATCTATATGATGATGATAGATCTAAAGATTTCGATTGATTCCAAAACTAAAACCACATAATTCTCAATCCAATTCCATACTAATTAGTAATTATCAACAGATTAGATCCAGAATTGAAGAAAAGTGAATATTGTCTAAAAACCCTCAAAAACCATAAATCATGAGCACAATGGCTCTGATACCATATTGTTGGTCTAGATAATCGTTAGATACGTGCTATAATGATTTAGATCTGATCACAAACAATTGATACCACTAGATCTAGCAACAACTGATTGTGATTAATGACCAAAACTCAAATAAACCATAATAACCATGTTGACCACATGTAGGGTGGTACTTCACCTTGTCGTTATTTGTATTTTGTTTACTTTGTAATAGATTAGTCGTATTTGTGTTTCGTTATAATAGTTAGTTTAGTTTATGTTTTGCTATGTTTTGTGCTTTTACATGCGACACTGCAAGCGACACTATAGTGTCGCATGCAGTTTGTCTATGCCTAGCAACCAGGCAGTGTCGCGGTTGCGACACTGCTTGCGACACTAGCTACTGTATAAATAGGTGTTTTGGGCTATTTTGTACACAACTCTTTGGAACTTATTGAATACAATTACACCTTTGATCTAGAGTTTGAATTTGGTTATTATTTGCAAGGAATTGTCTCTGTTATATCATTGTTGCATCTAATTCATTCTACTTCATCTAATTACCTTCTTAATTAATCATTTGTTATTGGGTTATAATGGTTTATTTGAGTTTTGGTCATTAATCACAATCAATTGTTGCTATATCTAGTGGTATCAATTGATTGTGATCAGATCTAAATCATCATAGCACGGATCTACTGATTACCTGGACCAACAAACCCATTAAGAATAAGTTGATTAAGAAGGTAATTAGATGAAGTAGATTGAAATAGATGCAACAATGATATAATCCAAACAATTCCTTGCAATAAACAATCAGATTCGAAGTCAAGATCAATGTGTGAAATGTATCCAATAAAGTTCCAAAGAGTTGTGTACAAAATAGCTCTAAACAACTATTTATACATTAGCTAGTGTCGCAGACAGTGTCGCAAATCCGACACTGCCTGCTCGCTAGACTAGGACAAGCTGCATGCGACACTATAATAAACTCGCATGCAGTGTCGCATATGCAAGCATAAACAAAACTAATAATAAACTAACTAACTATTACAACGAAACGCAAATACGACTAATCTATTACAAAGTAAACAAAATACAAATAACGACAAGGTGAAGTACCACCCTACATGTGGTCATCAATGTTGATACTAATTGTATATTTTTAAAAATTGTTAACTATATTTAACGTATTTGAAAATAATAGTCATATCTCTTTTAAAAAATATCTTTGATAATTTCATACTTTAAATATAATTAATAATTAAAAAATAATTATTTAATAATTTAATATTTCAAATAACAATAAAAACAAATTATATATTTATACATATATAACTATTTTTTAATTATTAATTGTTTTATATACATTTTATCAGCATCAACCTTAAATTCTAAATAAATTACAAGCTACTATTAGTTTTTTAAAGCTAATAATTTATATTTATGTATATTATATTCAACTTTAAACTTGTTTCTAATAAAAAAGTTTAAAGGGAAAAAAAGAAAAAAAAAACAATTCTCATAAATTTGCTCGACGCTCGCTCGAAAAATACTCGGTTTGATTTTGGCTCATTAACGCTCGGTTTGACTTTGGCTCGATTTTATAAATGAGCCGATCGGCTTGGTTCGAATTGTAAACGAGTCAAGCACGAGCAAGCCCTTGTTAGATTCGACTCGGCTCAGCTCATGAACTGGGTCTAACATGTCCAATATAATTGTATGAGGGAACCGTTTGATATAAGATAACCTAGGCTACTAACAATTAATGTAACAAAAATTATCGATATATATTTTTGTGCAGATACAATAAAATATGCTAAATTATGATTTTAATTTTGGATAATAAGTAGATAGTGGGAAATGTTAACAATACTTTATTTATGGATTAAATATAGCAACTAACTATTGAGGTTTCTATCTAATGGCATAGAATTTTTGTTTAAGAGCATTAGTTATGAAGCTTTCACGTTTCCGTTTAAGCGAATGTAAATTATTTGAAATTTAATTTATGAGTATAATAAATTATTGTTAAAATTCTAAGAAACTCTAATTAAACTTGAAAAAGTTGTTAAGATAGTTTGATGAAATAATAATAACTAACTATTCTTTTTAATCTTTTAGTAAATAAACATTTAAATGATGGATGCATGAACCATATACAGTAAAACCTCTATAATTTAATTCTCGATAAATTAATAACCTCGATAAAATTAATAATTTGTCCGGTCCCAACTTGGGACCAGTACAAAATTGGACATCAATCGATAAAATAATAAGATAATAATTTTTTTGAGATCCAAGTGTACATGTACCGGTCCCAACAAAACTATAAATTAATAATTACTTAAAATATTCAATTCTAAGATTGCCTAGTAAAAAACGAATCTATAGTAACTTGTTTTTTGTTGAACTTCAAGTCTATGTTGATTTCATCTTTATGCCGATAATGCATACCCGTAATCAAGTTCTCAAGCTCATGAATGTCATCTCCAAAATTCACATCCTTGGTGATCTCTCTTATACTCGCATAATAATTTTCGTTGTTGATTGGTCATGGTAGATTTTTTAACACCTTTTAGTTGAGGAGCCATTGTTGATGTGATTATAAAATTCTAAATGGACATTTTATAGTGTTAAATTTCTAACTATGTTCAATGTACTTTACATGGAGAAGAGATGTGTCTTGAAACTTGTTTTTGTAATAAATTTTTTTTTGAACCATATACATTGTACTAGGAAATTTAAAGGTCATAGTAAAACTTCTTTAAATTAATAAATTATTAATTTATCGATATAATAATATCTCATTTAATTAATAAATTATCCCGGTCCCAACGTTATTAATTTATAGAGGTTTTACTGTAAGTCCATGTGAAATAATAGGTTGATTTGGGATAGGCGTTATTTGATATGCTTTTAAACATAAATGGATGCACTTTATCGAAGTTTCATGACAATGAGAAACTACCAAGAACGACAAATAAAACTTTATATTTTACCCGGTATTTTAATTTTTATAAATTTTAAGAGTGATTGTTATTTAAAGTTTTAACAAAAATAAAATAGTTATAGTTATCTAATTAACTAGGTCGGGCGATGTGACCGTTAGGTTTTAGTTATCACTTTTTTACTTCGACACATGTCGTGGCTCATGCATTGCGGCGGTAGAGGCGGCGAGTTCTCACGTTTGCAATTTAGCCACACGGTTGATAAATATAATTTTTTTTCTATAGTGCAAACTCCCAAAGTTAGGGATTAATCTTGATAATTGGGTTAAAGTTAGAGGTCAAAGTTATAAACATGTCATGAAGATGAACTAAACTTATGAAAACTTGAAATTACTAAAAGACAAAAGAGGGAGTCACCGAGCCCTATACATATCGTTATTCAAAAATAAAAAAAATGATTTTCAAGGCGTCTACTAAATTGTTTAAGCCAATTTTTTTAACTGTAACTCATACATGCACCAGCGTATAAATTATTCATGAGCCTGACAGTGGTAGGAAACCGATCACCAAGAGCAAAGTCACCAAGCCAATATTATCAAATCTTTATTGATCGAGACAATGTTTTTCCATGTGTCGGTAAGAGTTAAGTTAACGGAAAGGAGATTTGTCTCTCGGATTGAAGTGAACAACAATGATCACCTTGAACCAAAGACAATTGTTCTCAATTTTTGCACGCCACTATCACTTACCAAAAAGAGCCAAATTTATCGATCTTAGGGAACCAACACCCAAATCACCCGGTTGATCCAACCCAAAGAATCTGTTTTAGAATTCGTTCCAGTGAGTTAATGACATGTGGTTGGACTTTTGATGTGCTAAAGTTAAAACCCATCATTACATTATATAAGTTTTATACCATACGACACCTAGGAAAGGTGTTGCGTGAGGTTTCACACTAAGGTATCGTGCGACACCTAACGTTTGAAAGAACTCGTACAGAAAGAGAAGAACTCATGGAGAGGTTGCTATACGAGTCGATTAATGTAAAAACTAGTTATCTTGAAACCGCGCTTCGAGTGACAAAATTTTTTATATACGATTGAAGCACCGTTAGGTTTAAACAACCAATTAAGCGTTATTTTGTCGTTCAGACCGCCTGAGAGAGTTTACAAGTTATGACCTCTAGAGAGAAATTTCTTAACATATCAATAAATATAATAAAATTCAGATTATTAAAATTCAATGCACATTAAGTTTTTGTTATTTAATATGATTTTTGTGAAAAGTCATAGTAAATTTTGTACGCTTTTAAGAAAACAATTTACTCGTTATATGCTCTAAAATAATTTAGTTACTGCTATATTTACATTAAAATTTATTATTATTTCTCTTTCTTACTCAATTAAATAATATTTCTTTTATTTTTATTATTACATTTTTTTCTCCACTCACATTGACTTAAAAAAATACTAAAAAGTTATAGTGGTGAACATTAAGTTTATCAAATATAAAGATGAATATTAAATTTTTTTTTCTCGTTCACTCATAACGGCTCAAAACCACAATTTAAAATACTACCACACTCATAAAATTTGATTTCTCTATCAAGAATTTTTTAAAAAGGTTAAAGAAAATGATTCTTTGTTAACTAAGGGTGGAAATGTGGAGGTTTTACTATCACATACCCTCGCTATCAAATAATGACAATTTGACAATTCATAACTTCCCATAAAGACTACCCTCACAATCCTTAAGTGGCATGGGAGGTGTCGCTTCTTGCGGTTGCAAATATAGACAAAAGTCTGGAGTATCCTTATTTTTTTTGTCATTTATTCATACAATCATGAATTTTTGTGATTGTTTTATTAAAGTTACTTTAACCACGGTTATTAAAGATATTCTAAACACAAAACATTCAAAAATATGAACATTACGCTATATATGAAAAATTAAGCCATAGCCAGGGTACTGCTAGGTCTTACATATATTAGCCATCGCCTGCGTGGCTTCAAGCGAACCGTGGTGGAATCCATCCTACACACAATATTTAGAGGAATGTTTTTTTATTTTTATTTTTAATAGTTAGTTAAAATATTTTGTATACTAACCATTGGATAAAAATATCTAGTATAATAAAGCAAAATAGATTTTACTTGTGTGCTATATTTTAGGAGTTCCTTTTTATATGGCATAATTTAAGAGATTCTTTTATGATAGTAATTTTATATTCAAAATATTTATGTATATATCTAAAAATATAATTTAATAACACTAATTACATTTTGGTCCCCTAATATTTAGTAGATACCTGAAAAAATTAACAAATAATTGCATTTTCAACGCTCTCATACTATGAGTGTGCATGAGTCGGTTTATATTTGATAAGATATAAAAATGAAACTTTGGATAAAGTTGGTAATTGTTTACAATTAAATGCCTCTGTATTTTATAAGTATATATACCGTTTTTATACGAAATTATATTAAAAAATGTTACATTAATAAATCAAGAATTAATTTATCTTTAATTTAAGTATAATATTGCTATACTAAAACAACAATTTTTTACACAAATCATGTGTTTATGTTTTTATCACGGTTTTGTTTCAAAACTAACTAGAACTGCTATCCTTATTAATATCTTTAAAATCACCACTTGAGTGTTGTTTCCCCACCATAAGGCTCATTTCATTAAGACTATAGGACTAATGGACCAAATTCGGGTAAAATACTTCACGCATATATTTCTCTTCATAATTACATTTATCTTCTATGTATCTATCTACTTAGTTTATAACTAATAATATAAGTGTTCAAATTAAAATTTTAAAAATATTTCTTTATCCATATTAACCGGTCGATTACAATGTAATCATAGTCCTAATGGGATTCAAATTTCATATTACATATATATTACATATGTATTTTATATGAAACATAATTTAATTAGGGGCATTTACATATATCCCCTTCATAAGATCATTTATTACGTATTTATCCGCTCCTAAAATTCAATTACATATTTCCCATTCCTAAACCACATATATTACATATTTACCCAATTTCTTTAAAATAGCCTTTTGATTTACTATTTTACCCTTAATGATGTTGATAAATATATTTTTATATTTTTTATGGTTTGTGTAAATGAAATGGTAAATGAGTAATTTAATATGTCAAAGAGGATATGTGTAATTAAACTTTAGGCTTGGATAAAATATGTAATTGATGGGCTTAGGGGGAAATATGTAAATATCTCATTTAATTATTAGTGATTCTTCATGTAATTTCTCGGCTTCACTCCCCCTCATCTCCGAACCTTTGTATGTCGTTTTCTTTTACCTAAGCGTGTGTTACACAGGACACTATATCCTAGTTAGTCGTAAAAAAAGTGCATCTAGGGAAGGTAAGGTTGTTGAGAGCATGTGAAGTTAAAAGAAGAATGGAGACGCGGAAACATGCATATATGCCGGTGGTGGTGACTCCTGGTTCACTAAAAGGCCAACGACACCTTCTGCATGTTATGTTTGTTATGTTACCTCATCTATCTCATATACCTTATAACCCTCATTTCTGTTATAGCCGCCTGCCTTTTTCTTTTTAGCTAATTTAGGTAAACGACAAAGAAACAAAACCAGATGTGAGGAACATAGGGTTGGGTTGGGTTGGATTAGACGACCGTTGGGATCTCCATGCGCCACTTCTCTATCCGACCACTATTTACCCCCATGCCCATGGGTTGTTGAAAACCAATTCAATGCATGTTTATTTTATGTATCAAATCCATTTTATGTAATCATATCATATCTTTCATATTACTATGTATCATCAAACGAAATGTTTGTTTTATATTTTGGGTAGAAGATCCACTATAAGCAAATACTTGTTAGATTTACCTTAATTGATATTCATCGAGTCAAACGAATTCTGATTTAACTTATTTTAGTCGTCTTGAAACCGTGTCGTTGAACTTTACCATATTAGCCTTTAATTAGAATTAGATTTAGGTTTATTTTTTTTGTATTGGGGTGGGGAGTTTTAATTTTATTTTTTGCATGGGGGTGGGGAGTTTTATTTTTTTTTACCTATCTATCATTCCGAGCCATTCAAATAAACCAAAAAGATGTAAGAAATATGGCCTTAATTAATTATAAGAGGATGGTCTTGTGGTAACTCCCATAAATTAGGGAGATTTAGTAAGTCAGCAATGGTGTAATCTTGAAGGTGGGAAACTTGCACCACAAAGAGATGGCACTACAAAGTCAATCCACTAGTTGAAAGTTAAGAAGCAGATGATCCGCATTCTCATCAATATAAAACAAATCAAACAACGAGAATCATCAATGATATTACGCGACATTAGAGCATGTTTGGAAGGAATTCGGTCTAAAGAAGATCTCCAACCAAAAATATTGACTTTAGTGGGGAAGAGTACGACTGTAGGTTTCCAACCTAGCAAGGTGTCGCATGTAGGTTTCGCACCAAGGTGTCATGTGATACCTTGTATGGTGTGACACATACATCGCACACAAATCTCAAACGCTTAAACTAACACAAAACATAATCAAAGTACGACTAATCTATTACAAGTTGTTTTCATAAAAATAATAGTCAACAAACTCCATTTGACATCAGCTAGCTCATCTTCAGTCTTTGGTTATCCTCATATAGTCATATCAGTCTTTCCATTTGTTTCGATCCCGCAAAAATCTTTTTATTGACACAAAGGTGAACAACCCTCTGAAACTTCTTAGCTTCTATACTGCAGTCTTTATGAAACATAATATTCTACACGTACAATATCTATAAATCATTCTCTGACAGTTTTACCAGATTCATCAGATCATACTCTTAAAACTTCCTCGGTTTCCCCTTGCATCATTGCCTCAATGGTCTCTGCATTATAGTATAAGACACTGCCAAGATCGATTCAGTTACTAACAAGTGTGTTCTAATCCATTAGGAGCAGAATCCATAATAGTTTAGTTTGTTTGAGTTTTTGATGAAAAATGAAAATTAAATGCAGAAGGATATAGTTTTCAATCTTTTGTTGTATGTATTCGCCGCTTATGGCACTTTTGTTTGTTTAAGGTTACAAGAATATGAGCACGACCTTTCTTTTTATAGGCCAACTCCTATTCTTACATTTCTGACATAAACTGACTATTATACCCTTACAAGAATATTTTATCCATATATCTATTTACAAAAAAAATTTCCTAAGTATTCCATATATATTAGCCGGTGTCATCGGTTGATGCCTGGGTAGCTCTTAGATGCATAAAACAACGCCATGCATATTTCAAGACTTTTCTCTTTATATTTATGGGCCAATATAATGTTCTTTAGTATCACTTTAGGCAGGGTATTACATTTCAAGATATAACATCAACACCACCGTCATAACATAATAAGGAAACATGTTCTGAAATCCATAACAATAGCGAGGTCCAAGGGACAGAGCCCCTGATTGGGATTGAGATACTTAGTTTGCATATCAACCAAAACAGTTAAGAACTAGAAATATGGGATCTAGAACTCACCCGATTGCTTTAATTAACGCATAATTTGGTCATTTACAACTAATTCTGCTCTTAACTTCGCCCATAATTTCGCTTGGGAGAAATTATAGCTATCCCCAAATTTTCACTGACAATTTACCTATAATTTCGCTTAGGCGAAACTACAGTTTCTTTTTCAACTTCAACGGCATTTTTGCTAGTAATTTCGTTGGTCAGCGTGCCTAGCTTTCATTGAGATTTCCTAGTTTCTTTAAGCACTAGAGACATGTTGGTTTTCACTCCTTATCTAGTTAATTTATCGATCTCGTTGTTCGAAATTGATAGTTTCATTGATGGGAGACGCAATTTCGCTGGTTACATTGTTTAATTTCGCTCTATGGGTTTTCATGACGAATAACTCCGATTTTCACCTAAATATCATCTTTTTACGTCCAATTCTTTAGTTTATCACACAAGATGCTAAATCTATGGTTTATAGTCGATTCCAATCGTAAAAAGATGATCTTTTGATGATTGTTGTCTCCTTTTTAAAAATCCAAAACCCTCGAATTTGATCTAGATCTGAAAGAGGTGCTTGGAGATGTTTCTTACATGGATTTCTTGTTTTTTTCTTGATGTTTTGGTTCCCTAATACACAAATTTCGTATCCTTGCAACAACAAAGATTTAAATCTTCAAAGTTTCTCCACTTTCTGTCACTACACTCTCTCTCTAAGTTTTTTCTTTGATTATGATGGAATGAGGTGAATGGAGGCTGATTAGGATTACTTAGGGTTGGTTATGGCCCCTTAATCCTTCTTAGCTTCGGCCCATGTAATTTCTTTAGTATGTAGTCCATATTTTCTCTTTTTTCTAAAATAACCCACAACTAAAGCCCATTATTATTTTATATGCTTGTTACGACTTTTGGGACGTTACATTTAAGAAGAAAGATTTCTTGTTTCGACAATATATATGAAAACATAACCGAGCAACGACAAAAGATATGGAGTAAAGCGGTATTATGACAATGGATCTGGAAGAATACCGATCCAACTTCGGTATAACATATAGCCATGTTTCGGCATGGAGTTATTTACGTTTAGCTATATCTGTTTTTGGTTTAGTTGTAACTAGCTACATAACTGGGCTGCGCGATATGATAGCTGGGTCTTAGTTGTCACGTTTCGACTTCCACACGTGCGTTGCTACGGCAGAGACGACGAAGTCTCACATTAACGACCTAGCCACACGTGTTGATATAAAAATATTGTCTAACGAATAAACGTCCAAAGTTATGGGACACTCATATCTACATAAATTGTCAATTATGTTTTTTAAAGTTTTTGTAATAAGCAAATACTATGTTATACACTCACTTAATAAACAAAAACAACATTTAATCTCTAAAACTAATTAAGGCAATCTACATGACATATTAAAACTGGTGATCGATACTTTTGATTGATGTTCGAATGTTAAAGAAACAACTGCTAACAAAAAAAAGTTGTCGGATATTCGTTAACACCAGTACTTGCTTAGAAAGTTGATCGACAGATAATTACAGTCAAACCGGCACTATTAAAACATTAGTACGATATGATATTGTATTAGGTTAACACCCATGGGTACCAACTGGTTGAACACAAAAAAAAATTATATAATAAGTATTGAAAAGTTGACAAATATAAAAGATGTAACATATATTTATTTAAAAGTGGTTGTGGTGCTGACAAGTGGGATACCCACGGGGGTTGTAACTTTTACCTCTAATATAGCTGACAACTTAATTGAAATAAAGCTAGATATAATCACGCTAACTTAGCAGGCTTTACAAGTGAACGACTAACTATAGTTTCATCAGTTTCATAAAGTACGTTCATTTTCACTAAACATCAAATGTACACTGCCACTAAACATATGTAATGTTAACCATGCATGACAAACTATGACAAAACTTAAACATGACAAGCCATCAAATAGATATAGGGTCACCCCATTTTACGATTTTATTAATAAATCCTTACATACTTTTCACCACTTATGATCACCAAGTATCTTGACTTGATTTTATTAATAAATCCTTACATAGTTTTCACCACTAAGATCACCAAGTTTCTTGACTTCACTTCTTAAAGAGCATAGAAAACAACATACTGCTACAACCATATGATCTTGACTCTATTTTGTATAATGTGATATGGATCCAAAATTAGCTAACACCTAAAAAGCTTGATAGATAATACTAAGATGAAAATTAGAAATTATACATATGCAAAAATAGAAATTATACATATGAAAAAACAATCATTTAAGTTAAAACTTAACCTTAACCTGAATAGAACGAACCTCAAATTGAATAATGATACTACTTATGGCCAATGCCAAGAAACACCTGACTAATATACGCAGATGGAACGGTAAAAAATATTTATATAATTTTATATTGAAATGCACAAACAAAACTACAAATTTCAAAAAATTTCTTTTATGGCCCTGCATTAGTATTTGACACACATTGTCTTGACATATGTTGTCGAAAGCCTCAACGTATTCTTCTATGCTTGCAGCCTTTAACATCCTCATTGTTTCTTCTGCCATCATACTTACACTCCACTCACCATACTTTACTTATTACTGCACAAGATCAAAACAATACTACTTAATAGCATCAAAATGAAATAATCCTAACAAACTACACCTAAATTTAAAAGTTTATACTACAACATTCAAACATTCATATAAGAAGGAACTTTATCATATGACAAACTAAACTTAAATTTAAGAGTGTTCATATAACAACATTGAAACATTCATATAATAAGGAATATTTTTATCATAAGTCATGACCAGTAAACAGGGTCATCTCAACCATTTTAAGGGCCTCAAGTGAAGTAAAAAATTTAAGGCCTTTTTTAACAATGCATCGATTCAAAATGGGTTAGGTAAAAGGAACCTACATCTTTCAACATAAGGAAGCATTTTCATACACATAATTCACACTTCAAGCATCAATCCCATTAACTATGAGTAAGTATACATACACCATAGATGCTAAAAGTAGTTTGTTTGATTTAAAAAACTTGTACTCGTTAGTTGTTAATCTTGTCTATGTAAATCTGGTGTTTGTTTCGATTATTCCTAATCAGACCCTCATTCATCTTAAAATCACTTAATGTTTCATCGTTTAGAAGTTTAAAAAACTATGCACCAAAACATAATAAAACTATTTGTTTCCACTTGAACTGTTAGAGATAAAACATAAGCCAAAAAACAACATTATTGAAAGTACCTGAGAGGCTGAGACTTTAGAAGCTCCTCAAACTGCTTTATCAAAACCAACTTTATCTTAAAATCCCTTTAATCCATTAATGCCACCTGGTTTCAAATTTACAATAGATTCCAAATTGTCGTCATTAGTATTACTAACAACCTTATTACAACAAAATTGATCAACCAAAGCTAATTGACAACACAAATATTAAGAGCCAGCATAACTCAATGCTTCATTTTCACTCATTTGACCCATTTGATAAAAAAAATTATACATAACTATATTTCGTTATTAATTGATTCCCAATTACATTAGCAAGCAATGTGATCCACCTAAGAATCACTTCGGACACCACAACATACTATATCATGTGTAGTTTTACGGAATTGTTTATTACAACAAAGAATAAGCATAAATGCATAATAACTTTAGTTAAACATAAACATATATTAGCATTATTACGACATTGTCTACTTACAAAATCTAAATCAAACTAAAATTAATAAATGAAAACAAAAATCATATATGCATACCTTCGTTCCACGTTGTGTGTGGCTTCCGTCGTCACTCGAAATCAAGAGGGATTGAAAATATTGAGATTATCAAGTCTCGTTGTAGAAATGGTTTCACACTTTCACTATCATTACAAGGCAATATATTAAGATGAGGCGGTATAGGAGAGTACTTATAATTGTCAGGGTGCATATGCAGCATGCAAAGATTTCAACTTTAAACTAAATAAATATTTCACAATTGCCTGTTTTGGTGTTGACTTACTACATCAACGCTAAGAACATGTTTCTCTTCAATGATTAATCACATATAGATAAGAGATTTAGTTCCATGTCAAATGATATTAACTTACATGTAAAACATTTGAATATCAACTATCAAGAGGACAAAGAGACCACAATGAAATTATTCCACCAACTGTAAGTTCATCATAATATTCTACATTAACAAACTTCAAAAACAATATCAGCTAATTTATAGTTACAAATTTCAAATTAAAAAAAAAACAATATTTAGGTAAAAAAATATAAGAAGTTTTTACCGATTTAGTCTGTCAAGCCCTTAATTCATTACAACTGCCTAAGCAATATACAACACTCTGATATATTTTCTCAGCAAGCACCTTGTATCACACTCCAACAATACATACCACTCCCCAAAAAACATGTTAAAAACCAAAAAAAGACCAAATCACTACATTTCAACTCATTTAATTCTAAAAAACTATTGTTCACACATTGAATGCATCAAATTAACGAATTTAACCTAACAAAACACATAACCGTCATATACACCTATCATGCTATCAATAAAGTTTACAATCACATTCTAGATTATTTAGCATAAAGTTTGAGTATTCACTCTTTACAATACCTACAATTTGAACACATACACAAAACATTTAAAAAACCAGCATACATTAACAAACAAAACAAACAGGTCAGATCAAAAAATAAATGGGTCGTTTTAAAGTAAATGGGTCTATGTTGCCGTATCCATTGTAAACAGGAAAGTAACAAGTAAAATACTTGATAAATATTAATAATCTAAGAACTTAATTTACTAAATTATTATTCAAGATACTACAAGCGATGTTTATTTGCTATAGAGTGTTGCTTTGAGCTCAAGAGCATCTACGAACTATTCGGTGTTTAAATAATTTTCCACAGTCAGCCATCAAAAAACTAAATATGTAATTAGTAATCAAAAAGGTTAACATTCACTATATTAGATATCAACATATGACTTTTCTTGAAACTTTGTGAATATAAACTATGAAGATTGAACATACCTGTTTGGGAAAAATGGGAGACAATCATAGAAAAAAAATCAACCATGTTAAAACCAAATAGTAGCAAAACAGTTACATTCTATTTGGCAAATACACACAATCTCCAAACAATAGCCAACACTACTAAATCATCAAAGCTTTAATATGATATTTTACGTCAGCTTCATTCATTGTTTGACCTGTGAAAATGAGATTACAATTTTAGTGCTACCTTTAATTGGTCTCTATGACAAAAAACCATAAACATCTGCATTTATTGAAATATGGTTGTTTGAAATCAAACAGATTTAAATTTCAAAACAAAAACGAAATTAATAAAATTGTTTGCACAAACAGAAACCTAACATTTCGTTTTGTGTGAGTATGAATCTGAAACATAATTGACTATGAAAGCATCGGCAATAAGAATTGAAATTGAATCGATTCAGGTGTGAAAAAGATCCAAAACGTTTTGTGTGAATCTGAATGTTACAAACCTGAATTAAAAAAAATGCGGTTGTAGATCTGAATCTGGTTATCGACGAAAACGATGAAGAGAGTCAGCCATGAATGAATCTGGTTAACGGCAGGGAACCATGCTGAGATTTTGCTATATTATAGACTTGAATCAAACATATTATAGGCTTAAATCAAACACGATGAAAATTAACATTAACTTACCGGAATAACATGATGAATATCGTTAGAGACTTGAATCAAATAGGATGGTTTCAACTGGAAGATGAAGGCGGATGAAACACATAGAGAGAATTAGGGTTTGTGTCTGTGAGAAGTGAGAAAACACAGTTTCACGAAGTTTATATTGGATCCGAATGAAACAACCAAGACCCGCAAATAAAAACCGGTTTGCTCCAAGATCCGCGACCCAGATGAGATTGAATGTGGTGGTGACAAGTAGCTTATTGTGGGAGGTTGGGTTAGCAATTTATTATAAGAGAGATTCTTCACTTGGGTTAACTTCTTATTTATTCTTTTTGGAAGTGATAGTCATCATGTGTAGGTTGGACTCACCGGCATGTCGGTGTAATATATTTTACATGTATTTTGTTGTTTTTGTAACTAGCGAACCTACGGGCGAATCTATAGATTCGCCCGGGTGTCTAGATTAGGTTGGTCAAAGAGATAAGTTTTGTTGTCGGGCGAACCTTTATGTGCCCGGCGAAGCTATCTGGTTCGCTAGATAGATTCGCTGTCAGCGAATCTATCAGCGAACCTACAGCTGATATATATTCAAACCTTATCTCTTGGCAACTTGACTTTTGGTGGACTATCTTGCAAAATCTTATCCAAAGTCCGTGTGTGTTTGTGTGTTCACCGGAGGTGCTAGGAGCATATGTTATCCATCTTTGTAGCTTATCTACCTCCGGTTTTGTGGTTTTATCTTGTTATTGGGTTTGCTTGGTTCTTATAAACTTTATTGTTCAATTCAAGAGTGTTTGTCTTTAAACAGTCATTATAGCACTGAAATCACGATCCTTATGGACCAACAATATGGTATCAGAGCCTTAGTGCTCTTGATTGTTTGAGTCTAGTGATTTTTTGTGTTAAATTTTGGGGTTTTTGGGTCAAAACACTCTTGGTTGATTTCGGGGTTTTTTGTTGTGTTTTTGAGCTGGAATTTGCTTGGGGTTTGTCGTCTTTGGTTATAGGAAGCTATTGAATCAAACGGATCTTAATTTGGTTGAGTTTTGAAGGTTTTCGAGCTGTTTCCGTACTGTTGCAGGGTGGTTGAGCTACCAGCGAATCTGTCAGTTCAACCAGCGAAACTGTCTGATCATCCAGCGAACCTAATTCAAATTTGTGATTCGGAAATTTCAAACGGCTGTCAGCGAATCTACAAAGATTTTGAACGAAAGTTCAACTGATTGGCTCATTGTGCAAGCGAATCTATTGCTGCCGAGCGAATCTGTTGCTGCTGCTGAGCGAACCTATTGGCGAACTACGGGCGAACCTATAGCTGACCAGCGAATATATGAGCGAACCTATTTGGGCGAACCTAACAAAATGGGCCGGATCTTTATAAGTTTTATTTTTGGGCCAAATTAAAAGATGGAATGTGGAGGCGAGGAGCATACAGAAAATATTCAGGAGGAAACGAATGTTATTGATATGCCTGATACTGATGTCGCCGATGCTGAGTCTAGTCAAGACGAAGAGGCCGGATCTAAAGACGTATCAAATCCTATGGCCAGTATTGAAGATAGGGCAGGAGCGTTATTGAATATCTTTGAAGCCAAAAAAAAGGAGACGGAGCTTAAAAAGAAGACTTCCCCAGGTGAGGTCCAACCTAGGGGGAGTATTGATAGTCACATGTATAGGTTGGACTCACCGGCATGTCGGTGTTATATATTTTGCATGTATTTTGTTGTTTTTGTTCTAGCGAACCTACGGGCGAATCTATAGATTCGCCCGGGTGTCTAGATTAGTCGTTGTCTATAGATCAGTTTTGTCGTCGGGCGAACCTGTTTGTGCCCGGCGAAGCTATAGTTCGCTGATAGATTCGCGGATAAGCCCAGCGAATCTATCAGCGAATCTGTAGCTGATCTATATATAGATTAGTTCGATTAGGGTTTAGTTGGCTTGAAACATAGCCAAGAATTGGGAGGTTACACATGTAAACAAAATCACAGCAATTCTATTGCGTTTGTGTGCCGATTAGAGGTGCTAGGAGCATATATCTTTCATCTATGTAGCATATTTACCTCTATTGGGTTTGTTTGGATATTCTACACTTTGTTCTTCAAGTATTTGACATATTTTGTGTTAAACAAGTCATAATAGCACTGAAATCACGATCGTTATGGACCAACAGGAAGGTTTTGAGCATGTTATGTAGTTAGTTTGCATACTTTTTTCTATTTGCTATGTGGGTGGTTGTCATGCTTACTAATATACATATGCTCGATCGATCACATTTGTTTCTGAAATGACTTATGTTTAATTAGATATTAATAGAATGTTGGTTACACACAACTTAATTGCTTGACTTTTGATATTTGTGGGGAGTTATTTAGACTTATGGTGGTCTTGAAACAATGTGGTGATTTTTTTTGGCTGCAGCCTATTAACCCATATATGCATCACATGTGCTGATTAAACTCCCCTCCTCATTGTATCTGTTGATGTTATCGTTTGGCATAAGGAGATGCGGAGCTTCGTAATTCACAAGAATATGATCTCTTAAATCTATTCAAATTGTTTGATAAATGTTATTATAGTGTTTAGCCATACACTTATAACTATAATTTATTGCACTTACAACTATAATTTATTACATCATTCATTTGGAAAAGGAAAAAAAGGTTGTATACATATATTGATATTATTACAAGTTCGCATCTATGGAAAGCAAGAAATGAAAAAATCTTCAATAACATTCGTTGGAATCTCAATTAGCCTAGTAGAAGAAATAAAGACGTGAAGCTCAGTTTGGATCAACAACAGAAGACGGTGCCAGTGCAGCGACGACATTAGGAGAAGACGGTGCAGCGGCGACAGTAAGAGGATGTTGGATCAAAAATTAAGACTGAAGCTTACCAAATTGAAGATCCAACAGTATTGACTTATCGGTGCTGAACACGATGCAAGACGTTGATAATAATAGACTATGGGGGAGTATTGTTGGACCTGAATTGTAGTCTAATATTATCAACACAGTCAAAGTCAACAAAAGTCAATGTCCGGTCAAAGTCCACGTAAAAAGTCAAATGGCGCGTTAGAGACGAAGAACCGAGTCAAGACATTGAAGTTATTTTATGTCTAGGATCGTTAATGTAATAAATATATTTTGTGTCAACAAAATATATTTAATCTAGCTTTAGACATGTTTTAGCCTTTTAACTTGTTATTTTCTAATTAGTCTAAGTGTAGGGACTATTAGTGTAATTAGCATGTTATGCACTCACTATAAATAGTAAGTGCAAATAGGGTTTTGAGGGGCTTGAATGAGCTAGAGAATTGGGGTTTCCATGTAAACAACATCTTATGCAATTCCATATTGATCAAATCTGACTTTATTGAGTGTTCTTCAAGTGTTTATCCAAGTTCATATATTTTTATGTCATTTGATCCAAATCTACACCAAATTACATGATTCAATAGTGTTTTGGGACCAACAATTGGTATCAGAGCCTAACTGAGATCCATTTTTGAATCATTTGTTGAAGATAGTTGCTGATTTTAAAGAATTGTTTAGAAGTTTTAGAGAGAGAAACCAGATCTGATGGGTTTTTAGAGAGAGAAACCAGATCTGGGTTTAAAATCATCAGATCTTCATCAACAATCATCAGATCTGTTGATTTCAGCAACATATTTCAGATCTAGAAGCTGAGATCTTCAAGAAAATATAAGAAAATTTCAGATCTGAAGTGTTTCTCTCACACACAGTGTGTGTGTGTTCTTGGTGTTCTTCGAATCTTCATATCTGCAAAAACCAGCGAATCTAGTTAAAATCTGAACGAAAGTTCAAAATTTTGAGTGAATCTATACAAAGCATTTGCATAGATTCGCCAGTTGTTCTTAGCGAACCTATAAGTTCGCTCGACACTTTGTAGGCCAGCGAACCTATAGTTTCTTGACACCTTTTCTGCACCAACAATCACACAAACATCAAACCAAGCTAGCGAACCTATAAGTTCGCTCGGAACTTTATAAGCCAGCGAATCTATAAGTTCTTGCACACTACCTTGCTAAACTTTCCTGATCTGAGCGAATCTACCTTTTCTTCACTTATTTCTTACACAAACATTCAAAACCACAAACACTACACAAGATCTACAATTTTTTTAAATCATCAAACACAACCATAACCAAAACCATCAGATCTATACCTAAATCAAAACCCTAACCCGATCCCCCACCCAAATCTCAGATCCATAAACCAAAACCTAAACCCGTACCAGATATAAATATTAAAGAATAAAAAAAAAAAAAAAAAAAACCACACACACACATCACGGATCCAAAACCATAAACAACGTTATCTCCTCCATACCTTTTTACTATCACCAAACACCACCATACCCACCTACCAATCATACCATAACTACACTGCCATCACCAATTTATCTTATATCTGGTAATCTTATTTCGAACTGAACAAGAATCAAGAAGAAACGAGCAGCAGCAATTTTGTTTGTGTGTTTACTCGGTACAAAACGCAGTAGATCGAGATAATTGATGTTTGTGTGTGTTTAAAACTGAGAAAGAGCTGCAGCAGATCTACGTTGTTGTTTGAGCTGCTGCTGTTAGAACGAGAGAGAGAGAAACAGTTCATCTTGTTTGTGTGTCTTCGGTTCTTGAAAGAAAACGAGCAGCTGTTGCCATTGTTAAAACAGAAACAGCAGCAGCAAGACGAAGAGCAGCAGGTTCTTGATTGTTTGTGTGTGTTTGGAGCAATTATGTTTGTGTGCGTGTTGTTTTGAACTTAAAAGAACGTGCAGCTGCAGATCGATTTGTTCACTTGTGTGTGTAAAAAGAAAGTTCATCTTGTTGTTGTGTTCTTGAGTCCGAAGAACAAGAAAGCAGCTGCTGTCGTGATGTTGTTGTTGTGTTGAACCAGAACTAAAATCACGAAGAGCAACAACAGCAGATTTTAAGTGTTTATGTTGATGGTGATTGTGTGTGTTCATGTATGAAGTAGAGAGAGAGAGAGTTCAAAAGTGAGAGAGAATAACAGATCTTGTTGTTTGATGAATTGTTGTTATGTTAATGTGTGTATGTGTTAAGTGTTAAAAAAAAAAACGTGCGGCTGACTTAAGGGGTAGTGGGTTGGATTAGGGTTAGGGTTTGGTTTTAGGTTATGGGCTTTTAATTTCATTGGGCTGAAATTTAGGATTTGGACTGAGTTTTGGTGAGGACCCTTGTCATATTAAGATATTAAACTGGTCGGTCGGGTCTTTTGTTGTCATTATTTTCGCCGGGTTTTTAAAGTTAAAATTTTATGGGCGTTTTCATTAAACTCGTCATTAAATTTTGAAAAAGTGACGTCATTGGCCGGGAGTTCTAGTTTAAAAATTTTTGGGCCGTGCTTTTAATTGGTTCGTCTTTTGGCCGGGTATTTATATTGTTATTCTATGGGCCAAAATTTTGTTAAGTTGAGTTGAAAATATTTTTGGCGTTGGTCGGGTTATTAGTTGTTACTAATCTTTGGGCCAAAAAAAAAAAAAAAAAAAAAAAAAAATTTCATTTAAGTTGAAAAAGTTTTGTCATTGGCCGGGACTTTCTAAAATTCATTTTTAGCCCAAATTTTAAACGGTGTTTCGATTAAAAAAAAATGGCTTATGCAGAACTTTTTAAATCCTTCGAATCTGATGATCTCACAATGGCACAAAGCCGGTTTGATAATTTTGCAGTTTTAAAGAATGAAAGGATGCATGAGTTTCTCGATCGATTTGTGATGGTGGCAAATAACCTGAAGAAGCATGATCCAGAACTCGGAAATCATGAACGGGTTAAGAGATTGCTTGATTCTCTCCCACCAGAGTGGAGTTCACATGGAAAATCGATGAGAAGAGAAAGAGGATTTACTGATTACAAACTGGTGGAGGTGATGAACAAACTAAAAGAAATGGAGTTGGATATCAAACGTTGTGAGTACGATGAAGCGATGTCTCTGAATTCAAAGATCACCTCAATCTCCAAAGAGAAACTAGAAGAGATATCAGTTTCTACCTCCAATTTCAAAGGTTTACCGAAACCTGAAATTGAAAAGGTACAAGGGGAGATTAAGCAGACATCAGTGGGTAAAGATGGAGCAGAATTAAATGATAAAACTTGTGATGCTGAGAAGGAGGAGGAACAAAAGACAAATACCAGAGTCTGCAACTGTGAGAAGGCTCTTGCTTCTGAACAAATCATCATGGAGCTTCCATACGAGACAGTTCAGGATATGTGTTCTTCTGATTGCAGAACTCGTTTATTTGGTATTTATAAAGCTAACAAACTGTTAATCGAAAATGAAAAATATTTGACTCGAGTAAATAAAGAACTTAAACTTAACGAGTCAAAATATTTTGTCAAATTAAGAGAAGCTTTGAAAGAAAATGAACATTTGAAAACGAGTCTTTTGAAAAGAAATGTGGAAGTCAATATGCTAACTGAACGTGTCGCCCTGGCTGAGTTTGAAACCAGTAAGTTGCAAACGAAACTCGAAAAATGGACAATTTCGGGGATGAAACTTGAGGATTTAATCAAAAGCCAACGGGGGGCTCGTATTAAGACTGGTTTGGGTCATGAGGAAAAGGCTTTTGTATATCCTCCTCCCAGCACTTACTGTTACTCTCCTACACCAACTCCACACCCGACCAATGAGTTGATTCATGAAATAATTCAGAAAGATACTGATAGTTTGTATGCAGGATTGGAGAATGTGAATCTTAAAGAGGTGCGAGATGATTATGAGTCCTCGACTGGTATTGGATATAGTAAACCGGATGCTGACAGTCAAGCCAATGATTGTTCAGTTTCCGGTGTTAGTAAATCTGTACAATCTGTTTCTTCTAACTTCTTTGACAAGTTTAAAGCAGGTGAAATTCCTACTTTTGAGCCTGTCCTGATTGCGAAGGAAGAGATAAAGCCGGATTCACGTAATCATCAAGCCATAAATCAAGATCCGTTGGAAGCAGAGGTACTTATTGAAGACTGGACAAGTTCAGATGATGAATCAAAGACAAACGAGTGTCATGGAGATTCAAAGATCAAAATGTCATCTGCAACTGTCAAATCTGAAATGCTTCCAAAACCCAAATCAAGACAAATCCGGATCTCAGTTCCAGCTGCAAAACAAGTCAGTCTTCCATCAAAAGCTCAAAAGAAAAAGCCTTCACCTCCATCCATCATATCTCAAGTTTGTAAAAGACTTGAGAACAAGCAAGTGAAGATCTCATCTCCCATCCGACAAACCACAACTCAACAAAAGAAGCCACAAGTCTTCCAACAAGTTGCATCAAGTTCAAAGAAAGCCCCACCCCCAGCTGCTCCACACGGGCCAATCAAGCATCAAAAGCCATTCAAGGCTTGCTTCAAGTGTGGAAAGGGTGATCATGTGCTCAAGAAATGCCCAAAAGGACATGCTTCGGACGGTAAAGGCAAACAAGTTTGCTTCTCCGGATCAGTGTCTAGAAAGAATCCTCCACGTGGTAAAAGTAAACAGGTTTGTTTAATTGAATTTCAAGTTAATAATCATACATCTTTGAAAGGTCGGATGACGAACATTCCATCCGTACCGTATCATGTGAAGCCGGTTTCACATGATTCAAAGATGAATGTGACAACATCACCAAAACAAAATTCTTTCTCCTCGGGGCTTAAACAGAAAATGATTTCCAAATTTAACTCTTTCAAATCGAAAATGTTTGAACCAAAACAAATTTGGCAAATTAAAAGAAAAGAGGAAATGGGAATAGATACGAGAACAGGTTGTGTGCATAGACAGGTGTCTTACACTGATGAAAACGGAACGCCCAGGACTACGATGGCCTGGGTTCCCCTTTCTAACTAATCTGTTGATGAGTGCAGGAACATTTCAGGAGGACTGTTAGTAATCCGGTTTACTAACAGAGAATGTTCCTTATTTAAATTTGAGGAGGAACAAACAGGTTACGGTTCTGGTATCTTATCCACAGTCTGGATCCTTCTTTGATTTTCACATATCTAATTTCACAGCCACTGCATTTTTCTTGATAACTCATTTATAATCTTTTGATAGAGTAATATGGAAGGCGTTTCTTTCGTAATTTCTATTTTATATATTGTAAATAGTTAAAAAAAAAAAAAAAAAAAAAACTGGGGAGTCTAACATTTTTACTTGTATTTTTTATCTAGTTTTCACATCTCTTTGAGGTCGTTCTTGTGTCTTTTGAAAATTTCAATTTTGTACTGAAATAGAAATTTTGGGGGAGTAAAATCTCAAAGGAAAATGAACTGAATATCTTTTGTCCAAAATTCCTTTCTGTGTAAATATTTTGTGTCTTTTGAAGGTTTCAAGTTTGTGTGGAAAGCACCTAAAGGAGGACGTTGATTTGTGTTATGATGTGTCAATAGGCTCAGCCCGAATACAATTAGACAGCAATTCTGTGATCAAACTAAATTCAAAAAGAGCTCGGTGATGAGGAGTACTTTCACAGACATTTGGCCTGCACAAAGTAATAAGTTTTGTCAAAAATGGGTTGAGAGCGTCAAATCTTTGCCTTGATTTCCCTAAACATCCCAAATCACCCTCGCCCTATCCCCGAATCGAGTTTCTAGTATGCAAAACAAATAAAAAAATAAAAAGCTGCTAGTGATGCTCTTCGGAAAAGCCTCTGAGTGAGTTACTCGTTAACTCCTTAGAACGTTTTGAGTCAAGTGCTTAACTCCTCTGCTATACGAAAATATTGACCTGGAGTTGGTGGATCTTCTCTGCTATACGGAAGTATTGACCTGAAGATTCACCGAGCATGCTCAAATGTTTATCTCCTCTGTTATACGTCGGTATAGACCTGGAGCTCTAAACCATTTGAGTTTCCCAAATAATAAGTCGCAATGTGTTCAAAAGAATCATTGTTGACAAGCTCCACTCCCAAACATGCAAAAATTGCAGAATGTCAAAAGTGGCTCATAAATTGATCAAAATTCAAAATTTGATTCATGAATTTCAAGCAAAGTCAATCATATTGCTCGATAAACCTGATGTTAGAACAAGTTGCTTTGCTGAATGTCTGTGGAAACCAAGTCGCCCGAGTTTCTTCAAATCGAACCAAAACATGATAAGATCGTCACAGGTTGTTTGTTGAAAGGAACAAGGCATGGGTTTAAATGGACAATAATATTGACAATCTCACCGAGTCTATGTTTCTCTGGATGGTTGCTCGAAACGCATTATCTGATATCCTTTAGTGAAGTTTTTATTTTATTTTATTTTAAGTTTGGGTTCTTGAGTCTTGTTGGTCGTGTGTACCTTTATAGGATGTGTTCTCTTTTTCAAAAATATTTGTGATCTTGTCGGACTCGTCCTCTCATTTTCGAATTTTTAATTAAAAAAAAAAATCCAAAAAGATTTTTAATTTCAAATTATTTTCAAGTCTTCCATATTATGATATTAAAATGTTATCATTTTCACATGCATTTCACGGGAAATTGCATACACAAACGGACACAGGTTCATTTGTTTTCCTACACAAATAAACACGGGTTTATTTTGTTTAATGAAATGATCTAATGAGAAATCTCGAGATTTTGTTTGTGACTGCGTTACAGATATTTGCTGCAAGTGATGGCCGATCATCAGTTGAGCAAAGCACCTGACCAGAGAACCTGTTCCTCAAAGTTTGTAGAAGATACCGAGCTAGGAAGCCTCCTCCTACATCTTCTAAAGCACTCAAGAAAAGATAGTTGAAAAGCCGTTCCAGATTTTAAGAAAGGATGCACACAAAATGGGGGAGCATACAATATGGGGGAGCTTGTGAGATTAAAGATCTTCAGCAACATAATTTGGCAAGCATAAGTCTTGGGGGAGTTTTGTTGGATCAAAAATTAAGACTGAAGCTTACCAAATTGAAGATCCAACAGTATTGACTTATCGGTGCTGAACACGATGCAAGACGTTGATAATAATAGACTATGGGGGAGTATTGTTGGACCTGAATTGTAGTCTAATATTATCAACACAGTCAAAGTCAACAAAAGTCAATGTCCGGTCAAAGTCCACGTAAAAAGTCAAATGGCGCGTTAGAGACGAAGAACCGAGTCAAGACATTGAAGTTATTTTATGTCTAGGATCGTTAATGTAATAAATATATTTTGTGTCAACAAAATATATTTAATCTAGCTTTAGACATGTTTTAGCCTTTTAACTTGTTATTTTCTAATTAGTCTAAGTGTAGGGACTATTAGTGTAATTAGCATGTTATGCACTCACTATAAATAGTAAGTGCAAATAGGGTTTTGAGGGGCTTGAATGAGCTAGAGAATTGGGGTTTCCATGTAAACAACATCTTATGCAATTCCATATTGATCAAATCTGACTTTATTGAGTGTTCTTCAAGTGTTTATCCAAGTTCATATATTTTTATGTCATTTGATCCAAATCTACACCAAATTACATGATTCAATAGTGTTTTGGGACCAACAATTGGGGGAGTATTGATAGTCACATGTATAGGTTGGACTCACCGGCTTGTCGGTGTTACTTTTGTATTATTAAATATAGTTTGTTGTTATGTTTTTGTATCTAGCGAACCTACGGGCGAATCTATAGATTCGCCCGGAGGTCTAGATTAGTCGTAGTCTATAGATCAGTTTTGTCGTCGGGCGAACCTGTTTGTGCCCGGCGAAGCTATAGTTCGCTCAATAGATTCGCGGATAAGCCCAGCGAATCTATCAGCGAATCTGTAGCTGATCTATATATAGATTAGTTTGATTAGGGTTGAACTTGCTTGAAACATAGCCTAGAATTGGGAGGTTACACATGTAAACAAAATCACTGCAATTCTATCATGTTTGTATGAGTGTCGGAGGTGCTAGGAGCGTATATCATTCATCTATGTAGCGTGTTTACCTCTTTTGAGTTGTTTTGTTTGTGTCCCCTTTGAATCAAGTGTGTTTTGTTATCTCTTAATCATAATAGCACTGAAATCACGATCCGGATGGACCAACAATATGGTATCAGAGCCTTAGTGCTCTTGATTGTTTCATCCTAGTGATTTTTGTGTTGATTTTGGGGTTTTTAGGTCAAAACACTACTTGGTTCATTTCGGGACTGTTTGTTGTGTTTTTGAGTTGGAATATGCTTGGGGTTTGTCGCTTTTGGTTATAGGAAGCTACTGAAACAAACGGATCTTAATTTGGTTGAGTTTTGAGGCTGTTCTGGTTGATTTTGGACTGAAACAGTTTTGCCAGTACACCAGCGAAACTGCATGTTCATCCAGCGAATCTACTGGATCATCCAGCGAACCTAGACCAAATTGGTGATTCGGAATTTTCAAACAGTTGTCAGCGAATCTACAGAGATTTTGAACGAAAGTTCACCTGATTGGCTCATTGTGCAAGCGAACTTGCTACCAATCTCATTTGGGCACAAGTCTTAGTTCTGCACAAGCAAACCTGTCGGGCGAATCTATTTCTGCGGCCGAGCGAATCTATTGCTGCCGAGCGAATCTGTTGCTGTTGCTGAGCGAACCTATTCGGGCGAACCTAACGAAGGGGCCGGATTTTTATAAGTTTTATTTTTGGGCCAAAATTGAAAAGATGTGAGAGGCGAGGAGCATACTGAAGACATTCAGGAGGAAACGAATGTTATTTATATGCCTGATACTTATGTCGCCGATGCTGAGTCAAGTAAAGACGAAGAGGCCGGATCAGAAGACGTTACAAACCCAATGGCCGGAATTGAAGACAGGGCAGGAGCGTACGTTGAATATCTTTGAAGCCAAGATCAAGACGGAGCTTAATCAGAAGACTTCCCTAGGTGAGGTCCAACCTAGGGGGAGTATTGATAGTCACATGTATAGGTTGGACTCACCGGCTTGTCGGTGTTACTTTTGTATTATTAAATATAGTTTGTTGTTATGTTTTTGTATCTAGCGAACCTACGGGCGAATCTATAGATTCGCCCGGAGGTCTAGATTAGTCGTAGTCTATAGATCAGTTTTGTCGTCGGGCGAACCTGTTTGTGCCCGGCGAAGCTATAGTTCGCTCAATAGATTCGCGGATAAGCCCAGCGAATCTATCAGCGAATCTGTAGCTGATCTATATATAGATTAGTTTGATTAGGGTTGAACTTGCTTGAAACATAGCCTAGAATTGGGAGGTTACACATGTAAACAAAATCACTGCAATTCTATCATGTTTGTATGAGTGTCGGAGGTGCTAGGAGCGTATATCATTCATCTATGTAGCGTGTTTACCTCTTTTGAGTTGTTTTGTTTGTGTCCCCTTTGAATCAAGTGTGTTTTGTTATCTCTTAATCATAATAGCACTGAAATCACGATCCGGATGGACCAACAGAGGAGCCGTTACAATGGCGACAGGAGAAGGAGGAGCTCGTTTAGCATCTGCAATGGCTTTCCTAGCGTGCATCTTCGGCCGTAGGTACCGAGTTAGAGTGTTAGACCATTATCCACATTTTGTGCTAAATTTTGAAATGAGTCGGGTCTTGTTGTACGAACAAAACAAGCCCTCCTTCACGCGCAGAAAAACTAAAAGAAAATCTTATTGTAAGAATTTAATCTAGAATCAGATAACACATATTTGAATTTATGTTAATCTTACATCAAATATGCTATGCTATTACATAAAACACAAAGTCCACAATAGGCCCATATATATAAATTTGTTTGATATAATAAAAGTGTTTTGGATCTTAAATCCAATAGGTGAGATGCTTGTTTACCAAAGATCTTAAATCGAAGCACCAGCAGCCGGTGGAGCTCAGATGCATTCTACTTCTTACTTATTCTTCTTATTTTTATTTTTATTCTTATTCTTTGCGCCTCCACTTGAGCTTGAAGCGCCAACAGTAGCATTAGTAGTAGGAGGTGCTAGTGCAGCGAAGACATTAGGAGGAGCCGGTGCAGCGGCGATAGTAGGATGAGCCGTTACAACGGCGACAAGAGGAGGAGGAGCTCGTTTAGCATCTGCAATGGCTTTTCTAGCGTGCATCTTCGGCCGCAGGTACCGAGTTAGAGTGTTAGACCATTATCCACATTTTGTGCTAAATTTTGAAATGAGTTGGGTCTTGCTGTACGAACGAAACAAGCCCTCCTTCACTCGCAGAAAAACGAAAAGAAAATCTTATTGTAAGAATTTAATCTAGAATCAGATTAAACATCCTTGAATTTATGTTAATCTTACATCAAACATGCTATGCTATTACATAAAACACAAGGGCCACAATAGGCCCCATATATATAAATTTGTTTGATATAATAAAGGTGTTTTGGATCTTTTTATCTGATGTAGTAGGATTCATCTATAACTAAATTATTAGATATAATGCTACTTTGCAATGTCTAATATACACTCTCTTCTGTTTGTAGACCTCTAATATACATGCCCAAAGGGTCTTAGGACGACTATGAGACATACTTTTCTAATTGATAATCATAGCGGATTGCCATTTGCATCTTACAAAAAGGCTGGAACAAATGAAGTCAGTTGTATTACTTCAAGTGATCATATTACAACAAAGATAATGTTTCTATTTATAGAGAGGAAACCCCTAATCTATGGCCCATGGGCCTGAACTAAGATAACCAATACAAATGGGCTAAACTACTTGTATGTACATAACTAACACGCATCCTCAATTTGAAGCATATATGTTTATCGTGCTTCACTTGTTACATATAAAATCTATTTGTGTTTTCCGAAGAAACTTTGTAAAGATGTCTGCAAGTTGAAACTCTGTCTTCACATGAATCGGTTGAATGGATAGAGGATCAACTTGAGTTCCGGTCACACGATCCTTGATAAGATGACAATCAACTTCTATGTGTTTGGTTCGTTCATAGAATACTTGATTTTTGGCTACATATATGGCTGATTGATTATCACAATAAAATCTCATCAAGTCTTCAGAAACAATCCCAAGTTCCTTTAGGAGAGGACGAACCCAAATTATTTCTGAGGTAACATCTGCCGTAGCTCTATATTCTGATTCAGCACTTGATCTAGGTACCATGTGTTGCTTCTTGCTCTTCTAAGATACCAGGTTTCCTCCAACAAAGACGCAATATCCAGTCGTAGATCGTCAAGAAAACGGGCACCCTACCTAATCAAGATCTGAGAATCCTGATATTCTGCCATCACCTTCCTCAATGAATGCACCCACACGAAATGACCCTGATCTGAGTATAAGATCCTTCACCATGGAGCTCTCTTAAGGTACCGTAAAACATGAAGAACCGCATCCCAGTGTCCCGTGTGCGGGTTTGCCATAAATTGACTTAGAACACTAACAAAAAATGAGATATCTGGATGAGTAACTGTCAAATAGTTTGCTTTCCAACTAACCATCTGTATTGTTCAGGATCTTTCATCGGACTTCCATCTTCTGGAAGTAGCCTTCCAGTAGAAAGCATTGCACTATCTACCGGCTTGCAACCCAGTAAACCACACTCCGTCAACATGTCAAGAACATACATGCGTTGATATATAAGTATTCCTTGTGGAGAACGTGATACCTCTATGCCAAGGAGCATCTGAGTCTGCAAGATCTTTAATTTGAAACTGAAACAGAAGGAATTGTTTGAGGTGTGTGATGCCAGATGCATCATCTCCTATAACTATAATATCATCCACATAAACAACTAGTATGATCATCTGCCCCTGATGATGCCTAAAAATACAGAAAGATCATATGCACTTCGAGTCATCCCAAAGTCCCCCGTAACCTTAGAAAATCAACCAAACCATGTTCTAGCAGGAGATTGCTTATGTTTTAAACCCATGACCAACCATGACTGGGCCCATGGCCCGACCCATAACCCGAACCATGATCTAATTTATGACCCCACTCATATATTGACCCATGTACCGAACAATGACCTGACACATGGCCCGACCCATAACCATGAAAATGTATTTTTGTCATTTTTAGTGGATTGCATTTCATTCATACCAAACGAAACAATATAATGGTTCATTTCATTTCCGTAAAGCAGCCAAAAAGGTAATTGAATGGAATAATCCTTTTCATTCCTCAATTTGCCCATTCATTTCATTCATTCATTCCATTCTCTCGTCTATTCAATTATCTCATACCATACAGACCCTAGGTTTATTTTTTTTTGTATGGGGCCATGGGTGTGAGGAAGGAGTTTTTTTTATCAACCTGAAACTTCCAAATAAACCAAAGAGACGTAAAAAAAATATGGCCCTAAATATAAGATGATGGTAATGTGGTAACTACGAGAAATTAGGGAGATTTAGTAAGTCAGCAATAGTGTAACCTTGAAGGTGGGAAGCTTGCACCACAAAGAGACTGCACTCCAAAGTTAATCCGCTAGTTCAAAGTTAAGAAGGAGATGATCCGCATTCTCATCAATATATATACCGAATCAAACAACGAGAATCATCAATGATATTGCGCGACATTAGAGCATGTTTGGAAGGAATTCGGTCTAAAGAAGATCTCCATCCAAAAACATTGACTTTAGTGGGGGTGAGTTTTGATTGTTTGAACGTACGTAGGGGATAGTCGATTTTTCAATATCTTTTTGAGTGGCACATGTCTCTTTTGATGAAGATCGAGCAATGATGCATTTTGCCCATAAACTTTCTTTCTCGTACGTTTTGAACTCTCCTTAATCTGTTTGCATAGCATTGCTCGATTAATAGCCCCAGTATAACCAATAAAACCTAAACCACCACCCTCGTTTTCTTTCGAATTTCGATGCCATCATTTTATTTCAACCAAGCCAACATACCTTTGGCTTTTCACCAGAAACTCGCCAACAAAATGTTCTCATAATCTGTTCCAGTGCATTTATAACATTTAAAGGATCATACACCAGAAAAAATATAAAGCATCATATCAGGAGAAAGTTCATAAATCTATTATTTCGGTTAGCATAAAAACATAACTAAACCAATATAAATGATTATATCTTTTGACCGTTAATAAATATGCACGGCCTGTCAAGGATGTTAGAGATGTAGTTCAGAAAAATACATTTTGAAATCCTGTGTGGTACGTTTACATTGGTAGATAACAAGAAGCAATGTTCGGGAGGCATTTTGATATGGAAGATGAGCCTGTCAGCCATATTTCCAATTGACGTGTTAAAGGCCAATTATCAGGTAACTCAAAAATGTTATCTAGAGCGGGATGGAACAGTGCGAGTTTCGGCTGAACAGCCACATTACAGTGTTTATTCAAACGCTGATTACAAATTACAATAATCCAGAAGCAATGGTTTTTTAAGTTTTATTACTAAATCATACCTAATAAAATCTGAACGTATTAAACTTTAAAAAACTTAGTGGTGAATCTTCTAGTTTCCACTAGCTAAAGATCAAAGTCATCAAACTCTTCAATGCATAAAATCTTCTAAAATTTCATACCTAACATCAGTTGTAACGTTGACGAACTAATTTATTATTAGATTCTTGCATATTCTATCGTGGACTAATGGCATGTTGTATGATTCTATTGAACTTTTTAGCCTCAAGTTAATCATTATATATTGTACAGTACACTTAATTTATAGACAGAGTTATATAATATTTTCTTTTTAGACTCATTGTTTGTTGTTATGTTTTGAGGTTGTGGGTTCTTATTTCCTTCAATACATGTGGTTTGGCTTCGCAAATGGCTGCATACTGCCGTTTCCATGCTATTTTTTAGTAGCTAGCTGTTGTGTGTATTTGACCCTGCACTGTCGGTTTAGGTAATGGATTTAAAGATATTGCATTGTTTGTTTCGATTGTGTTGGGTTGAGATAATTCTGTGGTTTCTAATAAATCCACATATGTGTTTCTACTTCCACATAATTGGAGGTATCAAATGTTGGAGTTCAATTGGTGTGTAGATGCAATTGAGATGTAAGCCATATATATATATGCTGTTATTGTAGTGTTAAATATTCAGATGTAAGCCATAATGCCATATGTTCTTAATTTTTTATATCTCCTAAATCTATTCAAATTGTCGGATAATTGTTATTAATAGTGTTTAGCCATACACTTACAACTATAATTTATTTTATTGCATCATCCATTTCATCCATTTGGAAAAGGAAAAAAAGTTGTATACATGCCAAAGTTCTATTGCTATTTTTAATTTTTTATATTACCTTTCTTTAAATTGGTAAAAAAAAGCCTTTCATAGCGTCATCCGCCACAAGTCTGCAACGCGTGGATATCTAGTTGTACATCCTAGTTAAAACAAAATAATGTTTGATGATTTGTCATTTTTTCTTCCTTAGATTTTACTCGGTGACTTTTGTTCTTGAGACTTTGTTTATGTTTAAAAATTTGTTTTGAACATTGTGTAACTTTTTACTACACATGTACAAAAACATATAAAACTATGGCATATCTAGTTGTACATTCATTTAAAAAAACATAAAAATATGGCATATCTAGTTGTACATTCATTTGCATAATTTATAATACCAAGGTAAATTGAGCAAGAGAAAACAATTAAAGAGAATTAAAAGTAGTTGGATCGATTTACAACATGTAAGGTAAAGGTACTGGTGAGGCTGTTGAGTTCATACTTGCAGAGAAAAACCGGTTTGGGACGTTAGCGATAATAGTGTAAGGGAGTTTCCACAGTTTAGGAGATTTGAGATCGGTTTCCATTTGAATCTGACGTTGTCAATGGGTGGCAATGAATGTGAGTTGGATAAATGAAAAGACAAAGGTTCTTTAAAGGAAGAAGGTGTTGATGTTAGATGCCATGATTATCATATTATGTTTCTTTCAAAATGGCTAAAATATCATCACAACAACATGACAGTTGGTTGGTTCCTTCATACACCAGTTTCATTTTCAAGGTATTTGTGAATTAGTGGCTGAAAGGAAGCACATGACTAGGTTGGCTGCGGGTCAAATGGATGCTAAGCTTCCAGTTCATCCAATCACAAAGTCAACATAAGCAAGAAATATGTGTAGTAGAGTTGACATTTTAAGTGATAATGGTTGGTTTGAGAGCGTTGATTTTATGTGTGAAACCATTCATGGAGTTGCAGGAGCCAGTAAACTAGCGCATGAATCATTGAAATTGGTATATGAAAGGGTATGTAAAGTGGGTTGTATATCTGGTCAGATTGGGTCAACAGGAGTAGCTATTATATGCCGAAGTATTAGCAATGCTACTGATGGGCAGATGCAATCTTTGATTAATGACACCCAGAGGCGTTATCTTGATGCATGGACAAAGACAATAACTGCTTTTGGTTTTTTCATTATCATCCTGTAATTGGAAAGGCTGTTGAAGGACATACCACGTTTTTTCAACAGGCTACATATGTATTTTTACACCATACAAAACTATGACAGGCGTTAATGGGTCATGCCAATGTAGTTCAATTTGATGTTGCTTCGGGGGCTTAATATAATGCCAATGTACTAATCTACAAGACAATACAATCATATTTCTATTCATCTCCTTTACAAAAAGATGCTTTTGGGGCTGCACCATCACAAGGTAACATATCTTTGCTAGTGCTTTTTGTAGTACTAACATTGCAGAACCAACAAATCTTTCATCTCACATGTTAATAGCCCATTGTTGTTTCCTTAATAAATATATTTGTGATCCTATCCTATGGATTTGTAATCCTATATATGGTTTGAAACCGGTTTCAACATGGTCACACTTTAACTGTCGGATTCAATGAAGTCAAACCTAGTCAACCCTCACCCCAAACTGGTTTCTACTTTCTACTCTAGATCTATCTAATTTATTTTTTACTTTTGTTGACCCAATTAAACCGAATCGGTTTAGGGCAAAAACAACTTGTTTCTTTGTAATGCTTGAGTTTTATAAAATTTAAAAAAGTTCGTAACTTAACTTGATGCATACTTGACAACTCTCATATATAATCAAGAAACTTATTATTTCATAGCTTCTCAAGCTAATTGAAGACTAATTTACTAGCAAAACTATTAGATTAGTTGAAACTCCACCATTATGATAAAATGCAATACATGTACGTACAAACTATTATTAATTAACATGCCTGCCCTAGCTAAGTTATTCTCTGTATCTTTGATTTCTCAACTTATCAGCAGGGTCAGTCCTAAGAATTTTGATACCATGTACGGAAAAAAGGCCCCCTTGTACTGTGGATTAAATTATATACAAAGTTTTTAATTAAATTTAGTGCTAGTGACGGATTCTGAAAAAAAAAATTTCAGTGGTGTCACTGTCTTTCAAGATCCAATTTTATAGAACCGTTCATAAAGTTTTTGTGTCGGTTCGATGGTTTCTTGGTTCGGTTCATTGTTCGGGTCGAATAAAGTTTTATAGTAAGTTGACCTGCAGTTTATATGTTGTTTTACACATAAATTTATGTATAAAAAATATAAGTTCAAGTGTACATATGATATTAAGATAAACTAGATAAAGAAACATACTTAGGTAGTGTTTGGTATAAAGGAATGAGAGGTTGAATGGAATGGACCATTACGATGGAATGGAAAAAAACGTGTTTGGTTGCTCAATGGAATGAAATGAACCATTACGAAGGAATGAAAAAACCCTTCTTTTCATTCCATCCATCCCCTTTGTTTTTTTTCATTCCCTTAAGGAATTGAATAATTTTTTAATTCATGACAAGAACCATGACTCGACCCATGACCCAAACCTTGACCCGACACACAAGTACCCATTAACCGACCCATGTCCTAACCCATGGCTTGAACCATGACCCGACCCATGACCCAAACCTTGACCCGACACACAAGCACCCATGAACCGACCCATTTATTATATTAAAATATAACATTTGAAACATATTTGATAGAAATGGCATATAAAACCCACTCTTTTTCTTACACAGAGGCCGTTAAGAACCATCATTGTTCATCTTTTGTTTTATATTTTACATTAAGATATAGTGCCCGCGTGACACACGGGTTTGAGTAAAAAAACTTTAATAAAATATTTTTTTTAAATACACGTAATGTATATGTAATATAGAATTTGAATCTCATGAGGAATATATCTACAAAGTAATCCACCAGTTAATATGGATAAATAAATATTTTAAAAACTTAAATTTGAACATTTATATGATCTACCTATTCTAATAATTAAGTAACACATCCACATGTCACCATTTTAACTACTCCACATAGGATTTTGCTTAGGTGTCATGTTCTAAATTAATTTGATGGAGAATTTTTAGACGGGTCATGATATGCTCCATATTCGAAATAACCCGATATGTTTAAATTAAAAGTTCACAAATTATCATCAATTATCTCGTAACCCGATATGTTCAAATACAAAATTTACCAATTATCATGATCTATATTTTAACACGATATGTACCAAGTATCATGAATTATCTCCTAACTTGATATGTTCAAATAAAAAACTTATCAATTATTATGATTTATCCTAACCCAATATGTTCAAATTAAAGTTTTACCAATTATCATTAATTATCTCATAACTCGATATATTCAAATAAAAAAATTAACAATTATCATGCATTATCTCTTAACCCAACATGTTCCAATAAAAATTTACCAACTATTATAAATCATATCATTTATTGTAACATATGATTTTTTATATGAGTATATTTGTAAATATCCAAATCAATTTAATAAGAGATATGTTAAAAATAAATTTGATATGTAAATTGAGTTAAAACCTATAAAACTAAAATCCATGTAGTACACGGGTACTAATCTAGTTAGTTATAAACTAAGTAGATAAATACAGAAAAAGATAAATTTGAATATATGAAAATATATGTGGATAGTATTTTTGACCCGAATATGGTCCATGACTCTTATAGTCATAATGAAACAAGCACTATGGTTTGGAAAACAAAACCCAAGTGGTGATTATAAGAATATTCATATGGGCATGAATGTTTATAATTAGTTTTGAAACAAAACCGTTGTAAAACCGGAACATAATATTTGTTTAAAAAAATTGTTCGGTTAGTATGTCAATATTATACTTAACTTAAAGAAAAAAATAAATGCTTGATTTTATAAAGTAGTTTTTTTATCAAATATAATTTCGTATAAGAAAGTTATTTATGGTTATAAAATACTGAAGTATTTAATTGTATGCAATTACAAACTTTGTCTCAAAGTTTTATTTTTATACCTTATCAAATATAAACTGACACATTCTTACCCAAATAGAAGAGGGTTGAAAATATAACTACTCTTAAATTTGTTAAAATTATACTAAATACTATATTAGTGACCCGTGGGTACCACTGGTTGAAAACATATATTTTTATATTGAAAACCTGTTATTTAATTGAAGATTCACAATGATTATTTAGTTATGTGAGTACAACGATAGCATTATGTTAGTTTTCATGGAAATTAAAAACGAACTTTGTTCAACTTAACTCAATTAACTTTTAGATTAAATACGTAAATTGACTAAATATTTAACATTTTTTTATGAGCGAATTGAAAAGTTATGCTATTTTTAATAGACTGATATTTAATCCATTGAGAAAATCATGATTATAAATGAAACATAGAACGAACAATGTCGTTATATATAATTTTAACATTTGCAAGAAATATTAAAAAGAAGATTATAATACAACGAAGTTAATTAAAATAGGAGATTGCAATCTACCTATCACTAAAAGTTTGTTGTTTACCTTATGTTATTTAGTTAAGAAAGAAACAACGATGCAAGAATATTAAAACACAATTATAAAACACCAGTTTATCAAGTAAATGATCCGAACATGAAACATAACTTCATGTGAGATCATCATAATTTATATTTAAGTTGCATCAATCAATATTCAAATATAAAGGTGAGAGGAATAACCCAAAATAACTGGTAAAAGCTTTTAGTGGTTTGGGTCAATTCTTACTTCTAATGGGTCAAATGGGTTACAACTGAAATATCATACTAAAATCATATGATTTAAGCGGGACTAATGGAATAATAATGTAAATAATACCTAGGAGGCCTTTGGTTTAGATTGCCACGACTATAGTTGATTTGCCAAATAGTATTGATGCATCACAGTCGACAACCCTGTTTGATGTTCTTGCTTGAGTGCAGGCATAAAATATTCAGATCAGTTATTTTTTTGTGTGTCAGTTACTGCTTCGACATCATCTCCCTGGAAGACATTAGTTTAGGGGTTTAGAATAGAAAACCACACTTCTACTAAAATTCTACGCTTAATTGTAATATAATGAAACAAATTAGGTGATTATATAGAAAATTATCTTGTTAGTTGGAATAAATAATTGGCTACTCATAGAAGAACATTGCTTACCAATACCAATGCATGATCGGGGATCTATCTAATAAATCAAGGTTTTAGGGGGCTAATTTTAGGGGGGAAATATTTTTCTATAATAGGAAGTTTTGGTGGGAAATTGAATGTAAATTTTTACCATGCATGAGTTGATAGAGTCAAAATTTTTAAATATAAAATACTTACAAATGATTAAACATAATGTTTATAATTTCTTTATAAATATTATTATTTAACCCGTGTGTAACACACATGTATTAAACCTAGTATCTAATAAATTAAGGTTTTAGGGGGCAATTATTGGGGTGGGGGGAGGAATATTTGATTTATAATAGGAAGTTTAGGTGGGAAATTGAGTGAAAGTTTTACAATGCATGCATAAGTTGCATGCATAAGTTGATGGACTAAAATTCTTAAGCATTTAATATTTACAAGAACAAATTACATTTTTCATCCTTTAAGTTTACACAATATTTCACCTTTTGTCCTTTTTTACTAAACTTTCCACTAAACGTCCTTTATGTTTAAAAAACATTACATTGTTAGTCCTTTACTCTAACCCCGTTAAAAATTCCCGTTAAAGTGTGTCATGTGCAGATCATGTGAAAGCAAATTTGTCTTTTTCAAACACATTTACAACTTATGTTTTGATTAAAACTCCAACTTATATCAAATACAAGTTGCAAAAGGGTTGAAAAAAGACATGTTTGCCCTCACATGATCTGTACGTGATACAGTTTAACGGGATTTTTTAACAGGGGTTAGAGTAAAGGACTAACATTGTAACATTTTATAAACATAAAGGACGTTTGGTGAAAAATTTAGCAAAAAAGGACCATTGATGAAAAAGCATATAAACATAAAGGATGAAAACTGTAATTTGTTCTATTTACAAATTGTTAAACATAATGATTATAATTTCTTTATACATATTATTATCTAACCCGTGTGTAACACACGGGAATTAAACCTAATATATGAAGAAATGACATTGAATTCTATTTGGAAACATTTATTTGATTTATGGAAATGATTTATGGAGAACAAAGGAATTTCTTGTTTCAAAATTTGAAATGGCTGTGAAACATAATAATATTTAAAAAGTAAATAGTTATGTGTTGAAAGGTTTCCAAATTTAAAGAATTTGACATCTTATGTTGACATACTAAAGAAAATCCGATCTTTTAACAGCTAAGTTATTGAAAACGTTAATTGAATGTTGAGAACTATAAGTTAATATGTAAATCCAATTGAAAGTTGCATATAAGGTTTCTCTTCGTTTTTATGATGATTGCTGTAATTCTATGAATGAGCTGAAAATGAGTAGCTTACGATTTAAGTAAGACAAATATAATGAAAAGTTGTTTGAACTTGAATCAAAACATTGATATGAAATGAAGAACAAAATTAAGAAAACATGCATCAAGTCTAAGAAATAATCACTGTTAACCATACATGGTTTCAACTTAATATTAACACGAAATCAGAAACTTGTTATTCAACTTTTTTGTATCTAAACCAAAATGAAATAAACAGCTATAACATCAAGTAATCATAAGCATAAAACAAAACAAAGCAACTAACACACCATAACAATCAAATCATAACTCACACAACATGAAATTGAACTTAAGTGGTATTAGATGAAGCAGAAAGCATAACTCACCCAACAGGAACTTGAAGTTAGGGAAGTGGTATTAGATTAGGCATAAATCATGAGTATTACATACCGAAACCTACAGAAAAAACAATCAAACACTATTTGAACTGTTCCTCAACAAAACTAAAATCAAAATACCTATTGCAACAAACGCAAGGCAAAGTAAACCTTGATCATCTAATACGCCATCAACACCTGAAAAATGATAACGAATTAGTCTAACAATTCAGTTCAGTCAATCTAAACCCTAAAACTCATAACACCGTAATTGTTTAATCCTTTAACAAACAAAACAATTCAATCAATTTAAATCCCTAAATATTAAAACATCAAATTCACGCGATTGTTTAAAGTTAGAACCACAATCTAAAGTAATTAACTAATCAACAAACCGTAGAAGATATCTAGAGTTTGTCAGCGTTTTTAAACCGAGAGGGTGTAGGATAATTTAGTAAATTGAAACCGGGTATAAAAGTCGGATATGGAACAGTGATTGATGACGGTGACGGTGGCGGAGGATGGATGATTATTGTTGTTGTTGTTGGAATTAGGTTTGCAGAGACTGATTGGAGGAGATTTAGGAGGAAGGATCCATGGAAATGGTGATGGATCTGGTGGGGGTTGAGGGGAGAATTGGATGAATCAAGAGATGCATAGATCATAAAAGCGGCAGAGAAGCAAAGCGATTTAGGATTTGGTGGTAAAAATGTGAAGATTTAGGGTTCGTGTACGATTTAAAGGATCCGACTGGCCTTAACCGGGTCACCCATTAGGGCTCCGCGTGTATTTTGTGAGAGCGAACCTGGTTGTGACACGTGGCAAATGTGATGTGGAGGCAGTGAGAGAGCGACATGTGGCAGTGAGTTAGTCATATATTATTATAGGTAGAAGGTAGATATGTAGATATGTAGATTAGGGGGCCAATATGTAATTAGCGTTATTAAATTATATTATTATAGATATATACATAATTTTTTAAAATATAAAATTATTATTATGAGATAAAGTTTCAAATAATGACACATAAGCAGAGAAGCCCTTAAACAATGCCACCTAAGCAAAATCGATTTTGCTTTATTTTATTAGAGTCTAGTTTGAGTCCCGTGTTTTACACGGGTTGAAGACATGAAAATACCATTGTTGGTCCATCAGATCGAGATTTCAGTGCTATAATGATTAGTAAACAACAAAACCCACTTAGATTCAATGAAAAATAATCCAAATACCCTTAATACACAATAACAAAGATCTAATCAACACAAACAGAGGTAATCAAGCTACAAAGGTGGTAATAATAAGCTCCTAGCACCTCAGCCGTCACACACACACAATTAGGGTTTGATAAACTTGCAAAAACTTTTATTGAAATGAGAAAACATTACAATATATAGTGCAGACATAGGTTCGCTGACAGCGAATCTGTCATGCCAACCTATCAGCTTCGCCGGACACAAAACAGATTCGCCCGCGCGACTGATCTAAACTAATATCTATACTAATCTAGACTTCCGGGCGAATCTATAGATTCGCCCGTAGGTTCGCTAGTACAAAAACAACAAAATACATAACAAAACAAAGTAGCACCGACATGCCGGTGAGTCCAACCTATACATGTACTATCAATACTCCCCCTAGGTTGGACCTCACCTGGGGAAGTCTTCTGTTTAAGCTCCGTCTTTATCGGCTTCAAAGATTCTCAATATATTCTCCAGTCCTCGATTCAATCCCGGCCAATCGATTAGTAACATCTTCAGATCCGGCCTCTTCACTCTCACCCAAATCCACAAACAACTCAACAAACTATGCTTCAGTGACTTCAATATCAGGCAAATCAACAACAGTGGTCTCCCTCTGAATATCAACAATCTATTCCTCACCAAGCACATCCAGTTCAACCTCAGCTGGCTTCTCAAACCTTTTCACAATCGACTGATCTAACTGTTTAGATAGATCATCCATATCCATATTCTGATCATCAGTCCTTCTAAGCCTCTCATTAAATTTCCTCAACTCAGCACGTACCCCTCAGGCTTTATTGGCAACTTTCACGAACAAGTTGGCTTCAGCTCTAGTATCATCTCCTGCCCCGTGTTTGATCTCGTTTTCACATAAAACTTTCAGATCTTCATCACAGAAGGAGAAGATCTCCATTGGGTCAAATAATCGGATTTTTGGATGATCTTCCCCTTTTAGTCTGATAATAGCTTCACCAGTGCTATTATCATAAAACCACTTCAAAAGTTCTTGCAATCTTGGTGGCTGAGTATCTGGAAATTTGACGCGGTTCATTATCTTTGGAGCAGTCAATTTCAGCACTACCTTTCCTTTCCACGACAACCAGTGTCTATCTTTCTTTGACCTCATCCTTTTTGGCTTTTGGTACCCAAACTCTATAAAGTTGTTTTCCGCAGCCCTTCTAATAGCAATCTCAAACGCACTAGCTCTGCCACTTTCCTCTTTACCAAGCAGAGGGAGTTCAGCCAATCTCCTCAGATCCCATCTTGGCAGTGTAGCAAAGTGCTTCCTATTCTTGATATAGCAGATATCTCCCCCTCTCCTCTTTATCATATAAGCATCAATCAGAGTGTTGTATTTCCATGCTATGATCTGTCGGTCTAACTGTGTGGTATTTGGCTCATCCAAATGTTGAAAAATAGGGACTTCAGGAATAATTTTATCACCTTTTTTGAACCATTCAGATTTATCCAGATCAATATGCTCAAACAGATAAGTCACATCTTTTTCTTAAACGTTGTACTGTTCCGGTTCATCCTCTGCATCCTCTTCACTTTCAACATCTACCTCTATACCAACAACAACCTCGGGCCCAGAGAATGCATTCAGATCAATACCCATATCCTCATCAAAAACATCTTCAGCAGTCTTCATTTCAGTTTCAGCTTTAACCCCATAATGCATTAACGGATACTTTGCAGCATTTGTTAAGCTAATTAGTTCTTGCTCAGACATCGCTGGATACTACGCATCCTTTTCCTTCAAACTATTTAACTCCTTGAATACCTGAACCAATAGACATTGCTGGTCCTTTACCATCCTTGCCATACCTTTTATCACATCCCCTTTTTCTTTATCTCTCTTCTCTAAATCAGAATATTTAACCTTTAAACTTTCCAACTCAGCCTTTAACCCAGTAATCGTTTCAGCAGTTGCCACCGGAACTTCATGCTTCTGCTTAGTTCTCCTTTCAGTTTCACCTGAAGCATCAGATTTTCTTTTTGTTGTCCTCTCGCTGCCAGCATCCAATTCAGCTTGCACCTCATCAATTTCTCTATCCAACGGGTATTCCTTATCCTTAGCATATTGTTTCCTCTTCTTCATCTTCTTTTGTACAACCTCAACATTCTCGCCTTCTCTCTTCCTATCGATCTCTTTCAATCTTTGAATATGCACCCATCTGTCAGTCGGATACATATTCTCCCACAGATAAGATATTCGCCCAGCACAGTCGTGTCTAGCTACCTTACAGTCACTAAATATCCTTGAGTGCATTGGCCAGATTTTCAGAGTATCACCCACCACTGGCAGATCAGGCTTGTTGTCGTTTAGTATCATTTGCACAAATCGAGGATACAGTAACCGCTTATCCTTCTTTGCAGCGTGAATGTTCTCTATCATATAGTTGAAGATCAACTTAGCCAGATTTGCCTTCTGCCCTTTACAAAACAGTACCATTGCCCGTGCCCAATCGAGATTCAAACCATCTGTACCCCCTTTTCTGTGATCCAAACACATAATAAATACGTGGGCAATGTATCTCCATTCCTTGATCAGATATGACTTTACGAACTCCATTTTCTTTTCACCAGGCATCGGACCCTCATAACCAGCTGTCCTCAATGCACCATATACCTCCTCAGCAGACATCTTTATTTCATCTCCGACATCTCCTTCAAGTCTCAAAATTCTAGCTAGATCAGTTTCAGTGAAAGCAATGTCATGACCATCAACCTTAGAACATATCCTTGATGGCTGCTCAGAGACATTCAACACTGCGGTCTTCCAAAAATCTCGAATATGCAAATCGTATATTGTCGGTGAGTGAGATATGGCATAATGAATCTGAGACGATATCATCCATCTGACGCAATCCTTGTACTCAGTGGCTTTCTCATGGTTTTCGTCCAATAATGCGCACATGTTATGCTTCATCTCAAAGAATAACGTAGACATGATGCCTGAAACGGAAACTGAAGTTGATTAGAAACATAAGTTTGAAACAGTTGATAGGTTCGCTGAAAGTTTCAGTTTCGCTGAGCAGGCGAACCTATAATTGGACAACAGAACCTATAGATTCGCCGGCATGAAGTCTGACACAAGGTCACGGGCGAATGTATAGGTTCGCTAGAAACAGTCGGGCGAATCTATGCTGATGCACGGGCAGCATGTCGGCATAGATTCGCTTAAAATTTTTGAACTTTCGTTCAGGTTCGCCAGACGAACACTAGGTTCGCCAGACGAACACTAGGTTCGCTGGAACCCTAGAAATTGAAAAACAGGCAGAATCACTAACAGAAACCATTTAGAACATACAATCAAGTCATTAATCATAAGACGAACACAATAATTTTGTCAGGCAATTAAACACAACACAGTTCAATCAATAACGAAGATTCAACGGGTTCGAATGGATATGACGCGATTAAAGCACAGTTAACAAATGAAATATGAATTAAGATGAAAGCGTTTTCATACCCGAATGAATTAAAACGATTTGATTTGAAAAGACGAATGGTAAGCAAGATTCGAACTCAGATCCTTTTTTAAAATGACTTGTAACAGTATCAGCGAACGTGTGAAGAGGTTTCGCAGACATCACATATATATACAGTCACAGGTTCTCTGGAAATGCTACCTGGCGAACTTCAGATTCGCTCGGAGCTTAAGATCAAGAGAAGTCAGGTGACTTAAATAAGTTCCAGGCGAACCTGTAGGTTTGCTATTAGTTTCGCTGGTTTGAAAGTTGAAAATAAAATATTTTTGGTTTTTCTTAAGATTGATTTCCTTTACGAATCCATGAAAACGCCCCACAATTTCAACGCTCTAGAACAAAATTTTAAATGAAAAATATAAGCTAAAAAGAAAAATAATAAAAGGTAAATATAAACTAAAGAAAGGATATATATATTTTCCTTGACGTTTTTTCGAGCAGAATCCGGAGAATCATAGATTGGCGGGATTGTAGATATGTTTGTCCATTTAAACTCATGCCTTATTCCTTTCAACATGAGATCTGCAGCTTCATTTATCATGTTTTGGTTTGATTAAAGAGACTCGGCAACTCGGTCCCCTCAGACATCTTGGTAAAGAAACTTGTCCTATCATCAGAGTTTATTGAACTATATGATTAACTTTGCTTGAATTTCTTAAGGATCAACTCTTGAATATTGATCGATTTATGAAGCACATTTGACTTGCCATTTTGACATTTTGGGAGTAGAGCTTTTCGACAATGATTCTTTGATGTTTTGAACACATTGCGATTTTATTATTAGGGAAACTCAACTGATTAGAGCTCCAGGTCTATACCGACGTATAACAGAGGAGATAATCATTTGAGCATGCTCGGTGAAACTTCAGGTCTATACCGACGTATAAAAGAGAAGATTCACCAACTCCAGGTCATTGTTCACACAAAGCAGAGGAGTTAAGCACTTTGACTCAATACTTTCTGAGGAGCTAACGAGTAACTCACTCAGAGGCTTTTCTGAAGAGCAACTCTAGCAGCCTTTTTATTTTATTTGCTTAACTAGAAACTCGATTCAGGGCTAGGGTGAGGGTGATTTGGGATATTTGGGGAAATCAAGGCAAAGATTAGACGTTCTCAACCCATTTTGACAAGGACTTGTAACTTTGTGCAGGCCAAGCATGACAAGGAGATAATCCTCATTACCGAGTTTTTGAACTTTATATTTGGCTACACAATCACTGTTTACTTCGTTTTCGGGCTGAGCCTATCTAGCATATCCCAAACTCAATACTTCTGACCTCCTTCAACGTCTCTTCAACATCAATTCAAATGGGGATCCTGAAATAGCAAAATTTAAAAAACTATAAGTAGTTAATCTTTAATATCTCCCCTAAAATTTCTATTTGAAAGTTATCTAATAAGAAATTTTTTTATTTTTTTTATTTTCTTAATATATATACATAATAAAAAAAAGAAATGAAATAAAATAAAATGAACGGAATGAAAAGAAGGAGCGAAGAAATATGCGACAACCGGATTCATCAAGGAAAATTAATTAAAAAAAATATTTACATATTTACAAAGCCATTTTTCTAAGACAAAGGTTTTCAAAAAGATATCAAACGCAGCATGGAGATCAGTTCATAAAAAAGTGGTTTGTCAAATGTTTTTGTGAAAAGATTTGCTTTTTGCTTTCTGGTTTCAATAGGAATGATATTAATGAACCCCTTTTCCTGTGCGTCACGTATGGCATGTATTCTTGTTTCAATGTGCTTGGTTCGTGTGTGGTGGATTGGATTCTTGGCAATTCCGACAGCAGCTTCATTGTCATAGAAAAGTGGTGTATGAGGAAGTTGATGCCGTAATCCATCATCTGGTGTTGAATCCACAACACTTGACAACAGCAGCTTGAAGCAGCAATGTATTCAACTTCTCCTGTGGACAAGGAGACTGTTGTTTGCTTTTTGCTTTGCCAGGAAACAAGACATTCACCTAGATATTGACATCCACCAGTTACTGATTTTCTGTTTATCCTGCAACCAACATGATCACTGTCAGAAAAAGCATGTAAATCAAAGTTCCCACCTTTTGGGTACCAAAGTCCCAAACGAGAGGAACCCTTAAGGTAATGAAAAATGCGTTTAACAGCTTTCTCATGCGATTCTTTTGGGTTGGCCTGGAAACGAGCACAGTAGCACACAACAAATGTAATATCTGGTCGGCTTGCAGTCAGATATATGAGAGATCCAATCATCAAGCGGTAACGATCAGCATCCACATGATTCCCATTATCATCAAAAGTAAGACATGTTTGAGCAGTGAAGGGAGTCAGTTCAGGAGAAGAATCGTCCACGCCAAACTTTGTAAGAATTTCATTGATGTACTTTTCTTGGTGGATAAGAATTCCATCAGGCTTCTGTTCCACTTGTAGCCCCAAGAAGAAACACGTCTCACCCATGATAGTCATTTCAAAACGATCCATCATAACTTTCTCAAATTCTTTACACAGCTCCTCATTAGTCGATCCAAAGATTATATCATCCACATACACTTGAACTATCAACATCTCACCATTAACCTCTTTCTTGAACAATGTCATATCTATAGTCCCACGAGAGAAACCTTTGCTGAGCAGATACTGTGTCAGAGTTTCGTACCAGATTCCTGGAGCTTGTGCAACCCATATAGAGACTTATCAAGCTTGTACACCTTTGAAGGAAAATCTGGATCCTCGAAACCCGGTGGTTGACATACGTAGATCTCCTCATCAATATCTCCGTAAATGCACATTTCACATTCATCTGATAGACTTTAAAGTTCTTGTTAGCAGCATGTGCAAGAAAGATTCTAATGGCTTCAAGACGAGCAACAGGAGCAAAAACTTCAGTGTAGTCAATCCCTTCCTCTTGAGCGAATCCCTGAACAACCAATCTAGCCTTGTTTCTAATAACAACACCGCGATCATCTGGCTTGTTCTGAAATACCCACTTAGTACCAACGGGGCACTTATTTGGAGGAAGATCAACAAGTTCCCACACCTTTATCTTCCTAAATTGTTGTAATTCCATTTGCATGGCATCAACCCAACTAGGATCTTCAAGTGCTTGTTTATAATTCTTCGGAACAACTTGTGATAAAAAGGCAGCATAGAGACACTCATTAATCAAACCACTCTGACTCTGAGTTCTCACACCATCAGTGATTGATCCAATGATATAATCATGAGGATGATCTTTTAAGGTTTTGAAGTTTGTGTTAAGAAACATTGGGTTTGATTGTGATGATGATGCATGATTAGATGGTTGAGATGAAATGGTTGAAGTTTGAAGAGGAATGGTATCGGTAGGAGGGTTTGGAATGGAGGATGATGATGATGGAATATCTAATGGAGGAATAGAATCAGTTGGAGGTGGTGGAATATCAAATGTTGTTGAAGGTAATTGGGTAACAGCAGGTTGTGGTTGTGATGGTGGTTGAGGTTGAGGATTGATTATAGTGATAGGAGTATGAGAAATGATGTCATCATCGTCAGAGTTTGGAAGATTAAATGAGTTGAAAACAGCGGTGGAATCGTAAAACCATACGGGTTCACAGCTGATGCTTGTAGAATTTGACTCTTGCCAATCAACATAGTAGGACTCTTGCACAATCCGTGTTCTCTTGTTGTAAACACGATACGCTTTTTGTGTGTCCGAGTATCCCACAAAGAAGCATTCATCTGAAACAGCACCAAACTTCGTTTTTTGATCCTGAGTATTCAAAAGAGTACAAGAGCATCCAAAGGGCCGCAGAAAATCGATCAACGACTTTATTCCACGAAACAGTGATACCGAATCCACGGAATATCCAAATGGCTCAAGAACAACGATTAATCAAAGACCAAAATTGAACCATAGGTTCCAAAAACAATGTCTTATTTTTATTAATCAACTAAAACCTCATGAAAACAAACCTAAAGCCCTAATACTTATAGCAGACTCTAACAACCTAGAGATAAACATGAATAATTCAAATAAATAAAAGATATGATGACTATAAAAAGAAAAGATAATTAAGGAATAAAATATTATTTAAATCTTTAAATATTCTTCAATCTTGGATACATATCCATATCATTCTCCCCTTCTTCGAAAAACTCGTCCTCGAGTTTTAACTGATCAATGCCGCCTGGGTCGAATGGTACATCTAGTCCTCTCTTCCCCACTTTTGTCAAGACCGGCTTAAATTTTATTTGAGCTTCCATTGCTAATTTTGGGCTTAAATTCATAGTAATCTGCAATCGAACTTGTATGCCACTCCCCATGTTAAAGAAATTACGCCCAACATTAATAGTGACCTGTGAGCCAACGTTAATCACCTTTTGAATTAATATATTAATCCCACCATGAATAGTTTGTGGGTCATATTTATCCACCAAGTTGAATAATTCCATTGCTCCTTCTAAACAAAATTGCACCTCAAATTTAGTTGATACCTTTGAGATGTTAAACTTCATGGATTGCATGTAAGGCATACTGTCACCGTAAACTTTATCGTGATTACCATCCCTCTTATCCATATTCACACTTGTATCACCGTTCATGATCTTCTCAAATTTAAGATTCAAACAATTATTATTAATAGTTATCCTCATCCACCTTTTCAAGTGCAAGCTGTTAGATAGTTGCCGAAGTTTCCGATTGATTTCCCATGAAAGTTTGATCGTCATATCCCCGTAGTTCTGGTAGCCAATCCTCATCGCACCATCAATGCATTTTGTGTACCCTGAAGTGATTGTGGCACCGCCCCATAACACCGTTCAACCTTTAAAATTTCAACAAGCATACTAGATGTAATGGAAAAATTAACCGTAATAGATCCACAATCATAGTTCTCTATAACCCCTCCACAAAGTGTTCCACTATGAGGCCACCCTTCTTCCCAGCATGCCTCGCAACTTTCTACTTTTTTTACACCAATTCCTTCCCTAGATAAGAGCAAGCAGTTTGACCAATCCCGAAAATCCATAACCGACTTTTGCCACTTCGATGAAAAGCTAGTGAGCAAACATGGAGCAAAAAGCCACGAACTCGCCATGAACCAACTTCTAATATTAAAAGGAGTGTTGTTTGTTACACTATTAGAAGAAACGCACATCCCCATCAATGGGACCACTTCCAATCCTTTGAATAAAGAAATTGAACCAAACCCAACATCTTTATTCAAATCAATAACCAAAGTCGACCCAGTAATGTTAATTTCACGTTCAAACTCACCTAAGTTTCCAACTTGTGAATTTATAATATCATCATGGTTATGTGCGACGTGACTTTTAAAGAAACCACTAGATATTACTTCCATGGGTGCATAACTAATTTTATGAAATGAATCAAACACACCCGAAAAAACATGTTTTTCAAATCGTTCAACCATACCAACAATAAACCAAGTATACCAGTCTTCATCTTCATATTCATCATACAATGGTGAAGAATCATAAATAACATCGTCATAGGTAGGATGCTCCTCGTCCCCGGTTAACTCGTCCATGACAAGTTGTTCCGGTTCCGGTTCCTCCCCTGTCGACAGTACCATAAGATCTTGGACTCGTTTCTGAAGTCTTTTGATCTTAAGATCCCGGGGGTTGGGATCGACACCATTCCTGCCTCGGGCGGCGACTCTGCAAATAGAAGATCTATCTTTTCCACCGGCATGTGACTCACCAATGTTCTTGTCGATGCCTCATGCGGCGACTCTTCGAACAAGAAAACACTCGTCCTCACATAGAGCCATTTGAAACCAAAGCTCTGATACCAAATGATACCGATTCCACAGAATATCCAAATAGATCAAACGCAATTGATAATCAAAGACCAAAACTGAACCAAAGGTTCCAAGAACAAAGTTCTTTATAATCAATAATCAACATAAACTTACTGAACATAAACCTAGAAAGCTACTATTTATACTCATCCTAACAACCCTAGAGATAAACATAAATGAATCAAATAATTAAAAGATACGATAATTTTAAAAAGATTAGATAATTAAGGAATAAAATATTATTTAATATCTAGATATTCTTCAACCTTTCCGTATCATTCTCCCCGTCTTAAAAAAAACTTGTCCTCGAGTTTTGTCTTTAAATCAAAGCCACCTGGATCAAAAGGAATATCGGACCGTCTCTCTACCGCCGTTTTCATGATCATTACGAACACCTCCGGGCAATGTGTAAAATTAAGTTTAATGCCACTATTTTCTTTACCAACTAGTCCATTAGTTTGTTGATCCTTGAACACCATATGAGCATTAATAATGGGTCTCTTCACACGTGGAACTTGCATGAAGAGTTTGCAAAGTCCATTTTCATCTTTATCCATATCTTGCCTTTGTTTCCAGACTTTAATCCCTTCCATTTTAAAATTCAAGGCATCAAGAGAGATACCATTTTTCATTTGGATTCCCATAATTATCGACCCTAATATTTGATTATCATCTCCATAAGTCTCGCATCCAACACCTACCATTAGACCTGGCAAAACGGGCGGGTTGGGTCGGGTAAATTTCCGGGTCAAAAACGGGTCCGGGTTAGAATGGGTCCGGGTCAGAACGGTCCTTTAAAAAACGGGTCAGAGCGAGTTGGGTTATAACGGATACGGGTCAGAACGGGTTGGGTCAGAACGGGTCGTGTAAACAAATATCAACCAACGCAACGATGGCGATGAAGACATTGGTGCGTCGACAACAACGGATCTGAGTAAGAGGGGAGTGTTTTGTTCGAATCGATCAGATGCCACTTGAAGATGAAGTTACGTTCAAATTGAGAATGCGAACGATGATGGGTTGAAGTTTAGTAAAAACTAGACCAAAACAATGATCTATGATAGTTATGTAAGATTGAATCAATAAGGGAGATTAATCATTGATGATGATTTGAACGGGTTTGGATATTTTGTAGGAAGACAAACGATGTGTAGAAGGGTTTCAACTTTTAAGCAAAACCCAATAACGACCCATCATGACCCGTTGGGGTATGTGGCATTACCCATCTTGACCCCCTTAAGAATACTTACCAACCCATCTTAACCCGTATCTTTTTTAATTAAGGCCCAAATAAACCCAATTGAAGGTAAACGGGTTAGGATTGCCAGGTCTACCTACCATCACACCACCAACCAATAATTCCATGGCCACTTCCAAACAAAATTGCACATTCTCACTGTCAACGATACTTGTCGAACTTGTAGATGACGACTGACATGCTTCAAATTCTTCAACCATATCACCAGTAAACCAAGTGTACCAATCCTCGTCTCGGTATTCATCATACACGGGAAAAGATTCATAAATAAAATTACAAATACCCCAAGGATGCTCCTCTTCTCCAAAGTCTTCGTCCCAAACGTAGCACTTCGGTTCAGTTTCCTTGAGAGAGTGTGCTTCAAGATCTTAGACCCCTTCTCGGAGTCTTTCAATCTTAAGATCCCGGGGGTCAGGATAGACACCATTGCTGCCTCGGGCGGCGACTCTGCAAATAGAATATCTATCTTTTCCACCGGCACGTGAACCACCAATGATCTTGTCGATGCCTCTGGCGGCGACTCTACAAACAAGAAAAAAAGTTACCTTCACGTAGAGCCATTTGAAACCAAAGCTCTGATACCAAATGATACCGAATCCACGGAATATCCAAATGGCTCAAGAACAACGATTAATCAAAGACCAAAATTGAACCATAGGTTCCAAGAAAAATGTCTTATTTTTATTAATCAACTAAAACCTCCTGAAAACAAACCTAAAGCCCTAATACTTATATCAGACTCTAACAACCTAGAGATAAACATGAATAATTCAAATAAATAAAAGATATGATGACTATAAAAAGAAAAGATAATTAAGGAATAAAATATTATTTAAATCTTTAAATATTCTTCAATCTTTGATACATATCCGTATCAAACTGCTGGTACGATGTCTTCATCTTGTCTTTGACAATCAGTACCCGATTCAGGACATTGGCAGCATAGTTGACAGCTTCTGCCCAGAAGATAATAGGAAGCTTTGACTCAATCAGCATAGTTCTAGCGGCTTCCACAAGAGTTCGATTCTTCCTTTCAGCAAGACCATTTTGTTGTGGCGTTCGTGCAACGCTGAACTGTTCGAGAATACCCCTTTGTTCACAGAATGAATTGAAGATATGGTTTCTGAATTCCGTTCCATTGTCACTTCTAATGGCTTGAACCTTTCGCTTTCCAAGAACCTCAATCAAGGGAATCAACTTCATCAACTCTTCAGCAGTCTCGCTCTTATGTGCCAGAAATCTTACCCAATTGTATCTTGAGTAATCATATGTGACAACCAAAAAATACGATTTTTTAGCAATAGATTTGACACTTATTGGACCAAATAAGTCAGTATGTAACAATTCGAGGGGTTGTGAGATAGAATTTTCAATTTTAAGTTTATGTGGCTTTTTGTGCTGCTTTCCTTTAGCACAAGCCATGCATTTCTCTACCACAGAAAAGACTTTAAGTGGTAGACCCCTGACCAAATTGTTCTTAACCAACTTATTTAGTATTTTAAAATTTATGTGCCCTAAACGTCTATGCCATTGGAAAGATTCAAAAGATGAAGCTTTAGATAGAAGACAGGTTCACTGTGGAAGTTGATTCTTTTAATCCCATATTCAGCATATATGTATCATTTCGTCTTGGAGCTCGCATGATCACCAATTCTTCAGGAATAGGAAACTCTGGCTTCAAGAACAGTGGAAGAAACAACACAGGGATATTCTTATCACAGATTTGTGATACACTAAGAAGATTGAATGCCAATTCAGGAACATAGTTAACGTCTTCCAAGGTTAGTGAACCATTCGAGACTTCTCCTTGACCAATCATTTTACCACCCTTCTTGTCTCCCGCAAAAGCAACGTATCCACCATTAATAATCCGATAATTTTTCAGAAGGTCCTTCAACCCAGTCATATGTCTGGAACATCCACTATCAATGTGCCAATGACTCTTTACAACGGCGCTTGAATGTTCCTGACACATATCAAAATGGAATTAGACTTTTAAATTCGGACCCAAGCCTTAGTATACTTAGGTCTCTGAACTGAAGAAGATGTACAGAAAAAATTATTTACAGACGTATTCAGTCCCTTCCCAAAGATCTATGCTTTGAACTATTTGCAACTATCTCTGGACATTGCTTGACAATATGATCATCATTTCCACATTTAAAGCAATGGGATTTCAAACCAACTTTTGAAACTTTAGAAGCAAGAATTCTATCTATTTCAATTTCTTCATCACAATCAGATAATTGAGAATTACAATCACTATAAGAGTCATAAGGCTCTTTTGATTTACCTGCTGTGACTTTTACCTTATCAGATTCTGATTTAAGTTTATTGATATGATTCACGGATGAAAAAGATGATTCCTTGTCTTTAGGTTTAGAAATCCTCACAGGTGTGAAAGATGGAATTTGATGAGAAAAGAACTTTTGAAAACAGTTTGTTTTGGTTTGACTTTCAGAGACATGACCTGAAAGTTCATCTTTGTCATTCACACAAACATTTTCAATCACATCATCATTCAACAGATTAATGTTTGAAGTAGAGCATCCTAAATTACTATTCCAAATAAAATTGTCTGAATGTAACACATGACTAGAAACAAAATCAATTAATCTACTGTTTTCAACAAACTTCTTTGAATCAGAATCAGGACAATTAGTACTGCTAGAACAACCAAGGCCACTACTCCCACCATAAGCATAATCCTCTCGAACCTCTTTAAGATTTACTCCACTTAAACCTGCAATAGAGATGTTAGTATCATTCTATATAATCTCTTGTATCAACTCATTCGAAGGATGTGGAATGGGTGTAGGAGAATAACAGAAGGTACTAGGTGGAGGGTACACTTGTGCATCACTGTTATAACCCAAACCGGTCTTAACTCTAGCCCCCAGTTGTTTCTTGCAGAGATCCTCCCTTTTCATGCTTGAAATTGTCCATTGTTCCAGTTTAATTTTGACTTTTCTTGTCTCAAACTCAGCAAGAGTAACTTGCTCAGTCAAATAGTTTATTTCACAGTTCTTTTCCAAAAGAGATCTTTTCAAATGTTCGTTTTCTTTTAAAGCCTCTCTTAATTTAACAAAAAATTTTGATTCGTTCTCTTTAAGCTCTTTGTTAATTTTCTTCAATTGATTTTCATTTGAGATTAATAATTTATTAGCTTTATATATGTCAATCAAACGAATTTTGCATGCAGATGAACACATATCTTCTACAACTTCATAAGGAAGACCAATTACCAGTTTTCAGCAGCAAGGGCACGATCACACTGGCAATAAGGAGTGCTCCTCTTGTACTCATCCATAGCTTCATGTTTGGCCTGTTCAATCATGGCTTCGATGTCAGCATTGGTACCAACATTTTCTCCCCCGTTATCAACTTTGACTGTGACCTTCTCTTCCTTTTCAGCACCGGCTTCACACACTAATCCAGAATGAACAGCTCCTTCCTGATCCTTTCCCATATCAATTACCATCTCAGCAACCTCCTTAATCAAACTAACCTCAGCAACCTTTCCAATATTCATTTCCTCTTCAACCTCATCAATCATTCTAACATTCTCAACCTCTTCACCATAAAATTCTTTAAAAGGATCAAAACAATCAATGTAATTGTCATTGAGAGCAGATTCTCCAACAATCTCAGCAATCAAAGCATGATTAATTTCTTCCTTTGTTTCTTCAATCTCAGCACTCTAATCAAAGTTGGTGAGCAGTGCAGTTTCTTTTCTTGGTTTAACTTCCTCAGCTCTTTCGTGAATTGGAACAGTTCTAGAATTCCCAGAATTAACAGGTTCAGTGACGATTGGTAAAGGACATTCTCTCTTGAAGTGTCCCAATTGCTTGCAGTTGTAACACCTCAACTTCCCTTTATCATATCCAAGTTTGTTGTTCTGACCCTGGTTTCCAAAATTTCTTCGACCTGTTCTTTCCATAAACCTTCTAGAACGAAGAGTAAGAATGGCCATTTGCTATTGGATATCAGTTTCTTCGAGATCATCAGGATCCACCTGATACATATCCTCAACAGTCACCCCCTTTCCTTTTAATTCTCCAGCAACAAGAGCTTCATAGCTATGAACAAACATCCTGAACAAGGCCATTGTGTCAGACGGAATCTGAGTGGTGAGAGATGTATTTAGGCCGGAACCAGCACTTGTAGATGCACCAACAGATTTAACACACCCAAGACTTGATGATCCTCCAGATACAGCACCATAAATATGTGAGTTTGCAGCGAATGTAATTAGTGCAGCATTCTGAGGAGGTGATATTTGGAACCATCATGGACTGATTGTATTCTCTCCTCTTCACATCAAGATCAAATGACTTTAGCTTGTTTATCACGTCCATCAGTTTAAAGTCATGGAAATTTCGCTCTTGCTTCAACATTTTGATCTGAAGACTCCACTGAGGGGGAAGTGAATCTAAAAGCTTTGTGACTTGCTCATGATTTCCTAGTTTCTCGTCATACTTTTTCAGATTACTTGACACAGATAGAAAATGGTTGGTTATATCAGTCAGACTTTCTTGGTTATACCCCACAAATGAATTAAACTCTTTCTCAGCTTGATCTTTTCTATCCAACTTGAGATCCTCATTACCATCATAGAACTCACACAACGCATCATACAGACTTTTTGCAGTTCTGTGTTCAGCAAACCTATTTGTAAATGTCTTGGTGTAAGAAAAGTATCAAAGCTCCAAGGGGCTTTTTATCATGATCAAGCAACTTGATATCACCTTCAGTGTAGGTACTTGGATCATTGTTCGGTAAAGTAACGGTTCCTTTAACCTTCTTAGGCATGTGGGGCCCATTAACAATCGACTCCCATTGGTTATAATCAGTATAGAAGAAAAACGCCTTCAAACAACGCTTCCAATCCTCGAAATTTTCACCATTCACAAGCCTCAGTGGCCTGTTTGGTTGAACACTCTCCAGATCATTCATGTTTATGATTGGTGTAGTTATAACTTCAAATAGATTCTAGATTCTAGATTCGCCGATGACAGATTCGCCCAACAGATTCGCCAAATAGATTCGCCTGACAGATTCGCTCGGCAATATAACAGATTCGCTCGACAGTGAGCAAAGGTTCGCTGGACAGCTTCGCCCGACAGAACAAACTTTTGTGCTCAAAATTAGATTCGGCGCAACTTCGCTTGCACACAGAATCAAACAACTGAACTTTCGTTCAAGAACTTGACAGATTCGCTAATCAGCAACAGAAATTTCCAAATCACAAATACACTATAGATTCGCTGGATGATCCATAGGTTTGCTGGATGAATGTCTAGATTCGCTGACTTACGGGAAAAACTTTCTCAGTCCAAAATCAACCAAAACAACCTCAAAACACAACCCAAAGCAAATTCCAACCCAAAAACACAACAAACAGTCCCAAAATGAATCAAACAGTGTTTTGACTCAAAAACCCCAAAAACTTCACAAAAATCTTAATGATCAAACAATCAAGAGCACTAAGGCTCTGATACCATATTGTTGGTCCATCAGATCGAGATTTCAGTGCTATAATGATTAGTAAACAACAAAACCCACTTAGATTTAATGAAACAAAGTCCAAATACCCTTAATACACAATAACAAAGATCTAATCAACACAAACAGAGATAATCAAGCTACAAAGATGGTAATAATAAGCTCCTAGCACCTCAGCAGTCACACACACACAAATAGGGTTTGATAAACTTGCAAAAACTTTTATTGAAATGAGAAAACAGTACAATATATAGTGCAGACATAGGTTCGCTGACAGATTCGTTGACAGCGAATCTGTCATGCCAACCTATCAGCTTCACGGGCACAAAACAGATTCGCCCGGCGACTGATCTAAATTAATGTCTATACTAATCTAGACTTCCGGGCGAATCTATAGATTCGCCCGTAGATTCGCTAGTACAAAAACAACAAAATACATAACAAAACAAAGTAACACCGACATGCCGGTGAGTCCAACCTATACATGTACTATCAACCATAATTAGTACATATCACGATGTAAGTCACTTTTCAACACAAAACAACACAATAGACATAAATTTTTTTTTTGTCTATTTTTTATCGATATGATATTTTTCCAAATGATCGAACATTGATTTTATAGACATACCTCAATCTCATGGATGATGTGCATGGTTTGCCAGCGGGAAAACCCATAAACACTTGCAAATAACTACATATAAAAGAATTAAATAAAAAAAAAAGATTAAAACTACTTAATAAAAGCAACGTTAACATGTTTACCATACTTTTATAGTAAACTAAAATGATACCTTAAACAATAAACATATGAAAAGAAATTTGTAATGAAATTCATACATTGTTTAGTTAGAATATAAATATATGTTTCTCTGTTTCTTGTAACATGGTTCACTGAATTAAGTGAACTACAAAATCAATCTATAACATAATGTCATCATAAAGAGAATTTCAAATCAATCTATAGCATAGTTTCATCATACATGAAGTTATAAATGAATCTGCTATACAATTTCATCATACATGAAATTACAAATCAGGGTAAGTTAGGTAACACATAAAACATTGGTCATATGAAACAGTATATGCATATCATATATTTGGACATTGAATTGTTCTGCATCCTATGTTCGTTAAATCATATCCTCAAGTGGATTCTGAAACTTGATAATAAGATCAGCGAGTTAATTACACGGATGGCCCCTGTGGTTTGATCTTATTTCATGTATGGTCCCTAACGTTTGAAAATTACAAGGATGGCCCTTACCTTTTCATGTTTTGTTGCACCGTTGGCCTTTAGAGTGGATGGACGTTAAATTTATCCGTTAAATGGTGTGAAATGACTATTATATCCCTTAGTTTAATTAAACAAAACAATTAATGAAGAAAGAAAAAAAAGGGGCATTTACATATATCCCCTTAATAAGATCATTTATTACGTATTTACCGAGTCCTTAAATTCAATTACATATTTCCCCTTCCTAAACCATATATATTACATATTTACCCAATTTCTTTAAAATAACCTTTTGATTTACTATTTTACCCTTAATGATCTTCATAAATATATTTTTATATTTTCTTATGATTTGTGTAAAAGAAAGGGTAAATGAGTAATTTATTATGTCAAAGGGGATATATGTAATTAAAGTTTAGGCTTGGGTAAATATGTAATTGATGGATTTAAGAAGGTGAAATATGTAAAAAAAACAAAAAAAAAAACATTGACCAGAAACAATTAAGGGTCAATTTTTCAAATCCACACTTGTGTACTCCTTCCATCTTCTTCAATAACTTGACACCACCTCCATCTTCCTGTTCATCCACCACTACCTAAACCTCCTACCATTACAGTAACCATCACCACCCAGGCCCCAGCCCTGCTGCAATAAACCACCATTTCACCACCTCCCCACCATCATCTACATTTATCTTTATCTCCAATTCTCCACCACTTCATCATCTCCAAGACTCACTGTCACTCGCCGTTCCACCTCCACTAACCGCCGCACCAGTTCCACCATCATATCTTCGCCCATGTTCACTCCTAATCATCGTCTCCATCACCACTGTTGACCACCATTGTTGGTTTAATTGTTTGGGGGGGTTTTGTTTGATTAGTTTGGATTGAATGAATTGGTGATCATGGATGTGTTGAATTGTATTGATCAAAATAGTTTTGAGGGGGCAGTAAATGGAAGATAGCGGTAATAGTGATGATGATTATGCGATGGAGTGATGATGGTTTGTTTCGTTTGACGGAGTGATGATGGTATGTTTCGGTTGACGGAGTGAAGGTGGTGGTGGTGGTGGCGGTGGTGGGCTGTTGTTGGCGACAATGGAAACTAGGGTGGTTTATTAAGTTGATGCTTCAGTTTTATATATATATATATATATATATATATATATATATATATATATATATTAAGTTTTAGTATTAATATATATAATAAATTAGTTAAATTAATTATGTTAGAAGTTTATCTCATAAGTTTGTCTTATAGTTAGGGGTATATTGGGTTTTTCACATACACTTAACTGAGAACTTAACGGATGTTAGTGTCAAGGGCCAACAATGCAACAAAATACGAAACACTAAGGGCCATCCTTGTAGTTTCAGAAAGTTAGGGGCCATATGTAAAATAAAGTCAAATCATAAGGCCATCCATGTAATTAACTCTAAGATCAGCATAATTATCTTACAACCCTTAGATGATTATAATCATGATAAAAAAACGCACTATAAAAATTGGGTCATAGTTAGACAACATACAAATTAAATGTTTGAAACAACATATGAAAATGTCAAACAACATCAATAGTCGAACAACATCATGATGCATATAGAAAGTTGAACAAATATTAAAATTCCCTAAATTAGACTGAACAAAATTATCCAAAATCCCTAAAGTGGAGGAGAAACGGGAATCAGAAGAAGACGAGAAGATTACATATTTTTATTTCAGAAGAAAATGAGAAGATTAGTGTGTGACGTCAAGAAGATGAGGAGAATGAGAGGTTTTTTTAGGGTTTGTCTAATAAAAGGGGAAAACCAATTCAATAGAAAGAAAAAAAAAGCTTATATACCATGGGTCAGAATTGTGTGAACGGTAATGGGTCGAGTTATATAACATCCGTGTGAAAATAAAATGGTGTGAAAAATGGCGGGAATTTGATGCTAAGAATGCCTCATTAGACGCAATGTGGCATCTAAAACCCTCTTTTATTAGAAAGTATAGATATAGATATAGATATAGATATAGATTTACAATTCTATTTTTTTATTTAAATAAGTTAATTTTATATTTAAAGTTTCAAGACATGTGTAGCGTGTGAAGTAGATGTTATCATTGAGGTGACCCAACTCTAATATAAAAGGTAGAACATTGCAGTAAATAAATTTAGATTTGAAGTTATATATTTAACCACGGTCATTTTTCATCTTTTATCTTCTTCTTTACACAAAATTACAGTTGTTGCTCCGGTTGTTATTGAGCCGAGCTGAGCTAGCCTGGGTTCGAGCTCCAGCTCGATCTTAAACGAGCCAGCTTGGCTCGACTTGTTTTTCTTATCAAGCTGAAAAGTCACGCTCGAGCTTGACTCGTTAAAAGCTCGAGCCCAATCGAGCTGACTCGTTAATTTTGTTAAAAATTATTAAATTTATAAAAAAATTTAATAATAAAAAACACAAAGAACTAACATACTTATATGCATTATTTATGTTTTTGTTTCATATTGTTATATGTTGTGACTTAATTAAACTAAAAGTTTTAACATTTTAATCACATCCCAACTATATATGTATATATGTATATATATATATATATATATATATATATAGGGGCACCTTCATTTGAGAACTCATTTTTATGAAAGAACTGAGTGAGAACCGATTTAACTGTTATATTTTTTATTATCTAAATTGACAAAAATGCTTGTAAACTTACCAATTATAAGATTTATTTATAAAAAACATGATTTGCACCGTTTTTTGTTGAAATGCATATATGCACCCACATTATATATGCAAATATGCACACATTTTAGTTTCTTAAAAAAACCGAGGAGAGAGGTTATAAAATTAAAGAAATAATGAACAATAGTAATAAAACAATACTTTTTTACTTTACCATTGTTATTGAAGCAATAAGTGCATGTCTAATATGGTTCTCACTAGTTCTTTCCAAATATTTGGTTCTCATTTGAAGGCAACACTATATATATATATATATATATATATATATATATATATATATATATATATATATATATATATATAGTATATTTCGAGATGGCTCGCGAGCTCACGAGCCGAGCTAGGCTTGAACCAATTCGAGTCGAGCTGAGTCGGCTCGTTTACAATCGAGCTTTTTTCGAGCCGAGCTTTTTTTTGAGCCGAGCTTTTCTCGAGTGAGCTTCGAGCAAGCCTCAAGCCGCGAGCTTTTTGAACACCCCTAGTTATTGCCTCCCTCTACCATCATCCGCTCTTTACCACTGTCCTCCGCCTTATGCCGCTAGAAAAACTCCGAACATCAGATCTCCATGAACGAACTTGCAACTCAACTCTTAGTTTTTTTAACTTTTTTTTGCATAGCACCAATGAATGGATTCACCCCCGTCTGGTGCCCCCGTCGAGATGGTGCCCTAGGTGGTCACCCATGTCGCCCCTGCCTAGGGCCGGCCCTGCCTATCAAATTAGTTGATTTCCTCTTGTAATCAATATATACAACCTATGAGATTGTATTCTTAATTGTACATATCATTATTGTTTAGTTGTGAAACACAACAGACAAACTTAACTGTGATTGAAAATTGAAATTAAATGGAGTGTAATTAACATGCATCTTCAAATTCGCAACATTACATTTTATAGAATGATTGACATGCACATATATGTTCAAACACATAAAAGGATGACAACATCAACATGTATTTTATACGTAGTGAGTAACGGTATCTAGATCTAAGTCAACAAACGATTGATTGATCACATCATTTTGTACTTACAGAGTATTAGTATCCAGATCTGCATGTGGATGATTCAACAAACGATCGATCACAAAATTTTATGATGTTTATTTACGGAGTAAACAAGTAATGTAATAGCTAGCTAGGTAGCGTAACAGGTGAGATGCTTGTTTACCAAGATCTGAATCGAAGCACCAACATCTGGTGGAGCTCTGGATGCATTCTCCTTCTTACTTATTTTTATTCTTATTCTTTGCACCTCCACCGGAGCTTGAAGCGACAGCAACGGCGACGGCAGGAGGAGCCGTTGTAGCGACGCAGGAGGAGTCGTTGCAGCAGTGGCAGGAGGAGCTCATTTAGCATCTACAATGGTTTTCCTAGCCTGCATCTTCGACTGAAGGTACCGGGTTAGAATGTTAGACCTTTATCCACATTTTTTGCTAAATTTTGAAATGGGTCAGGTTAGGACGTATGACCGAAATAAGCCCTCCTTCACTCGCAGAAAAATAAAGAGAATCTGATTGTAAGAATTTAATCCAAAATCAGATTAAACACCATCGATGCCTTGAATTTATGTTAATCTTACATCAAACATGCTATGCTATTACATAAAAAACAAAGGCCACACTAGGCCCATATATATCAATTTGTTTGATTTAATAAAAGTGTTTTGGATCTTTTTGTTTGATGTAGTAAGATTCATCTATGATGAAATTATTAGATAAAATGCTAATTTTGCAATGTCTAATATACACTCTCTTCTATTTGTATACCTCTAATATACATGCCCAAAGAGACTTGGATGATTATGAGACATACTTTTCTATAGATATTCATAGCATATTGCTATTTGCATCTTGTAAAAAGGTTGGAACAAATGAAGGAAATTGTATTACTTCAAGTGATCCTATTACAACGAGATAGTATCTCTATTTATAGAGAGAGGAAACCATAATTTGTAGCCCATGGGCCTGAACTAAGATAACTAATACATATGGGTTGAACTAATTATATGTACATAACTAACACTCCTTATCAAGTTGGAGCATTTGTCACACCCTCAATTTTCCACAACCAGGGTATCCGTTAGGCGTGTGACATACCAGGATTTCAAGCCATTAGTTACAGTAACACTAGCTCAAATATTTTTAACAAAAGTTTAACTTAGTCAATTGTCCAAAACTCAGGGTAATAAAATGTAAGTTTTCAGTTTCAGCGGAAGCTTTCAACTTAATCCAAACATCCAAACCACTTGTCCTCAAAAGTCTAGCACAAACAAATAAGAAAAACCTCTGTGCTCAAAAGTCTAGCACGTAACCCAATAGAAGTTTTCAAAGACCAATAATGTAAATAAAAGTTGGTAAAAAAATGTTACAGTGACTCATGCATGAAATGTCCTACGTGCACAGATCCTAGCTACCTAAGAAAACATACAGAAAATGGTCAACACATGGTTGGTGAGTTCAATGAGATTTTATATAAATAAAGGTACCGTTTATAACACAGATAAACAAAAATCTATTTTATTAGATGGTTTGCAAGACCATATGCTTATTGCTTGTCAACACGTCGAGATGAAAGCTAAACGTTACTTTTGCCTTGTCGTCATCTAACCAGGATGAACCATAACTTTTAAGGACAATTTGCACCACATGACGCCCAGTCAAGGGTGGGGTGCCGTCGCAACCCGGCAGTACTACTCAAATTTCCCCGCTATCATATATTAATCAACCTCGAACTTTTATAAGGACTTGAATGTGGTTCCAATTCGTGTGAAGCACTATAAGCCCTAATAAATTACCATTAAAAAATCTTGCCCGTATGCATTTATTCTTTTACCAAAACCTGCCAGTAGGCATTTATACTTTTACCAAAACTTGTCCGTAGGCCAAACCCGAAGGTATAAAATGCAGCCTTAGTTGGCCCCGTCCGAAGGCATAAAGTGTTACCCGAAGGCCCTGCAAATAGGCATAAAAATGCAGCCCGAAAGCCTTTAGAATCTTGCCCGAAGGCACAGTAAAAATGTTTGTATGTTTTCTCTCCGAAAAAGGTTTAAAAGCGAGCCAAGAACTCACATTTGAAGCACACTACAATATATATATATATATATATATATATATATATATATATAGGGGAGGGATTTTCTAAAAATGCAAAAAACTCTAAAAAGTCTAAGAAGTAATATGGGACGTCGGATTATGGTGTTTTACGGCCCAAATGGACGCGGTGGCATTTTTGTAATTATTTTGATGTTTTGGTCACGCGCGAGATGGATTTGAGGGTAGATTTGTCATTCTGCGGATTTAACACCACAATTCAAACGCCATGGTGTTTCTTAGATCCGTGCATTTTTAACACAAAATTCAAACGCCATGGTGTTTCTTAGATCTGTGTATTCTGAATCATGGTGTTTTTTACATAGTTGACGTTTTTGGTGTTTTATTTCTCACACATTCTAACTTTTCCCATGGTGTTTCTTAGATCTGTGTCTTCTGAATCATGGTGTTTTTTATGTTTGAACTGATCACAATAAAAACAATTGACCTTTTTGGTGTTTTATTTCTCACACATTCTAACTTTTCTCATGGTGTTTTATTCGATCACTAAAAACACCATGATTCAGAATGTTAAAAACACAATGATTCAGAAGAACTGAACATTGATCGGACGTTTGTAATTAGTAAACGAAAACGTAAAAAACAAACAAAAACATCATCGCTTTCAGTATTCGTCATAGATGAATGATTATGGATTCAAAATTAAAAACGAAAAACGTCAAAAACACGCCATACCTGAACAGATGTTCGTAATTAATAAACGTCAAAAAAACACCATAACTGAACATCGCGAGTGATACCAGGATTTTTTAGTCAGCATCGCGCGTATAAATGACGAAGATGCCCCTCCGTGTCTTTTTATCTCATGGCCACGTGCTTGTTGTTGATTGCTTCCTACACTTCTTAGAGTTTTGAGCCTTTTTAGAAAATCCCCAATCTATATATATATATATATATATATATATATATATATATATATATATATATGAAACTTGAAACCCTAAGCCATCCTAGCTATGACCTGTTAGGCAACAATTCACCTTATTATTCATACTTACTCTTAAGAAACATTCATGATATCTACGCACACACAAATATATACATATATCTCGTATTATCAACTACATACTTGCCTTATCACACATTAGCAAACTGTTTCGTAATATACATACCATCACATAGTCTACATACAATGATACATGTATACTTACGTACTTAATTCGCTTCTTAATTATATTTATCATGCTTACAATTTATTTGTCATGCTTATATAATGCATACAATTTACATAATGCTTTCATTTACCCGGTGAACATACCATTTCATCAAGTATCCACCTACCCGTTTTGACCCATCCACATATACATTCATGATTCATGAACAAGAACACCCAATATTTGCATACATAGATACTTGATCATACATGCTGCTGCCAAAATCACACATATACATTCATACGTACACATATCGCACATACTATCAAATCATACGTAAAATTCCATGTTGTTGCTGCTTTGCACGTGTACATACAAACACATATTCCTATTTTGTTGGTGTGTTGATCTAAAGACATAACCTACTAATCATTCTTTTGGCGAGCATGCGGTTCATTGCAAGGAGTTGCCCGGGTTCAAATACAGACACGATTTGGTTAGGGACGTTCTATATGACATCCTTAAGCGTGCCGGAATCTCTGCCAAGAAGGAGGCGCCCGTGAACTTTTTGACAGATCCGCTTAAAGGGAGATCTACTTTGCGACCCGCTGATATTCTTGTGTTTGGGTGGGCTGGGGGGAAACATGCGTGTTTGGACCTTACAGGAGTGTCCCCTCTTGTTGGGCTTAGAGAGAATAGTTTTGTTGCGGGTCAAGCAGCGTTGAAAGCGGAATCAGCCAAAGTGGGTAAACACGAGAAAGCCTGCCTAGAGAATCGACACGTGTTTATCCCTTTCGCTTTTGATACTTTTGGTTTTCTAGCCCCGGAGGCCGTGGAATTTCTGAACAGGGTCAAGCGGGTCGTGCAAAGAAATTCCTCGTCGGCTAAGACCCAAAACTTTATTTTTAGTAGGATTGGCTTTGCTATTCAAAAGGGGGTTGCAGCGCAACTTGTTGCCCGTTTACCAGCCATTATATTGTAAATTGTCGTTTCTTCCATTAATTTAGTGTATTTAATCGTAAATAGTTGATTAGAACTAACACATACCACTGTTACTGTTTTCATGATCGTACAAATATCAATACATACACATAGATATCCATCACATATAAATACTAAACCTTAACACACATATATACATTTTTTTTAGAACGGCAAACTATCCTACTCCTAAATTAAACTCCAATATTTACAATTGCTCAGGTTTGAACCTGAGACCTCCCCCAAATGGTGCTCCTAAAGGCAAAGCCTCTCCCACTGGGCCACCAACCCCAATGGTACACACATATATACATACAAACCACACGCACAGTTAACGCACATACATACATGTTGTGTTACATACCGCGCATATATACACATACTTATCATGTTCGATCTACATATATACCCATAACAATACATAATCACACACATATAATTAATACATACTGTTTGAACCGAAAAAAAACGAACCCGAAACAACCGGAAACGAAACTGTACCGGGGTGGATAGCGAAAGTTCAGGTACCGGTTGTCAAGTGGAGTGGGGAACGACTGATATGATGATCAGTTTACCGGAGCTACTAGTGGCGCGTGACAGCGGTGTGCGGCTGCTGCTTTTCTGTTTCTCGGCTCTGGCGAAGAAGGGAGGTGAAAGGGGAGACTGCTGCGTCTGCTCTTCGCGGCGGCTGGAGAGTCGATGATGATGATGGTGTTGATCTTGTGCGACAGATTTAGGGTTTTACAATGTGTGTGTGTGTATGCGCGGCATGTCGAGGACGAAGAAGAAAAAGGGGGGTGACGGATGGGTTGGGATTTTTTCCTCGACAAAGGGGCTTGGGATTTAAATTAGAATTTTCACCATAGGCCCTTAAACATTTGCAAGTTATTTAAATAGGTATTTAAGTTTATAAATTAGTTTTAGTTAATTATCAAACGAACCTTAAACTTAATAAAACTTCACTAATGGAGTGAGCGAGTCATTCATGACGAGAATTAGCAAAATTTAACGAAGGAAGTTAACGGTGTTAACCTGAATTTGCGAGTTGTCACAGCATTGATGTTTATCATGCCCAACTTGTTACATATAAAATCTATTTGTGTTTTCTGAAGAGGCTTTGTAAAGATGTCTACAAGTTAAAACTCTGTCTTCACATGAACCGGTTGAATGGTTGGAGGATCAACTTGAGTGCCCGTCACACGATCCCTGATAAGATGACAGTCAACTTCTATGTGTTTGGTTTGTTCATGAAATACTTGATTTTTGGCTATATGTATGGCTAATTGATTATCGCAATACAATCTCATCAAGTGTTCAGAAACAATCCTAAGTTCCTTTAGGAGATGACAGACCAATATTGTTTATGAGGTGACATCTGCCATAGCTATATATTCTAATTCAACACTTGATCTAGATACTGTGTGTAGCTTCTTGCTCTTCCAAGATACCGGGTTTCCTCCAACAAACATGCAATATCCAGTCTAGATCGTCGAGAAAACGGGCACCCTGCCCAATCAGCATTTGAGAATCCTAATGTAACATCCCAGATCGGTTGGGAAGCAGAATAAAGCATGCCTTATAAGGGGGTGGAAACCTTCCCTACAATGACGCGTTTTAAAAACCGTGACGGGCACTGCCTGAGGGCGTTCCGGCTGCCGTAGCGGACAATATCATGGTGCGGTTACGCCGGGCTGTTACAGATGGTATCAGAGCTAGGGACCGGAGCGATGTGCCAGCGGGGATGCTGGGTTCCTTAAGGGGGGTGGAATGTAACATCCCACACCGGTCGGTGCGGAATAAATGTGCAAAATACGCGATATTAACGTGTCACGCGCCGTTATCGTCATACACGTCATATTTGATGAAATAAATATAACGAGATTATTTATTATATCTATTAGTAATTAACATTGCGATTCGAAATGAGATAAAACGCAATGTCAGTCAGATTTGTACGTGATACGAGCTGGCACGGAACAACATGCTAAAAACTAAACCACTATATAAATGAAACTTTAATTCATTTCACACAAAAAACACACACAAGAGTGTGTTTTAGAGATAGAGAGGTCTAGAGAGGAGAAGAATTCCGGCCACCATCCGGTGGTGGTCGGCGGCGGCCAGTGGCGGTCCACGGTGGTCCTGCCACATCCGGAGATGCCGTTTTCGACGGAACCATTTCTCGACGTCCCGAACGCAAAGGTAAGCTTCTTTTAGCTTGAATCCTTCTCTAAAACCCTCTAATCTTGTGAGAAAGTATATAACAATGGTTGCGTGTTGTGTTTAAAAAAACACAGCTGTGTTCTAGGACAGATTACGAAAGATCCAGCCGTTGGATACATCTCAAATTTGGATGCTTTGTGCTTGACACAGAGAAGTCAACATCTACCGTTCAGTTTTTGAATATCCTTCCTAGAGGTATGATTTTTATGTTGAAAAACGTTACTGTTAGGAATTTCCATCACAAAAAACCCAGGTTCAAAGATCGTTAATTTCCCGGAGATCCGACAGATGGTTATTAACGAAATTTAGACTGTATGTTAACATATCCACTGAAGGAAGTTACGCTCAGATGATCAGAAGTCCGTTTTTTATACTGATCAGCTTGTAACAGTTTCTTGAATGAAATCAAGAAAACTTGTTGGTGTTGCATGGTGGGTGAAACAAGGTTGGATGGACGATACAAGGCCAGAGAAAGGTTCTTAATGGAAAAACGAACACATTGATTTAATTGGGTCTCGTTTCATGTCGGTTTTGAGAAGATTCTTATACGCAAATCTGACACGAAAGGTATAATGTGACACCCGACAAATTCAGGTTAACCTCGTTAGCCAAACTATGTTAATCACGTTAAGACAATTATACTTTTCATTTAATTTGATGAATTAAATGTACAAACTGTTACACATATGTACACCCGAAACGACCACACGAGTAAATACCCGGGCGTTGGTGATCTTAAATGGATACAAATACAATAAATATACATTTTAAGTGATATGTGTGCTTAATTATTGAACTTTCGAATAACCGCGTATTTTACCGGTTTTAACCATTTACGAAATTCGGTAAATTCTATGAAACAAAAATTTACGGTTATAAAGTTTTCCATTGTGTTTGCAAACCGAATAAAAACGGAGCCCGTGGATCATCCATGTGACCCATGGATGGCCCAAGGCCCACCATTTTAATCTAATCTAATTAATTAACAAATTAACTAAACCCTAAACCTAATTTTAATCAAAATTCACGGCCAAACTCTTCTTTTTTCCCCTTATTGCCGTTGCACACTATACACACATACAAGATCAATTTTTTTGCTAGTTTGATTCGATTGTTGGTGTTTTCGGGTGTTAATTGAAGTGATAAACACAATACTAGTAAGTGTTTGTCTTGATTGTTATTATATAATTCGTAAATTACAAGTATTGGAAACCCTAGTTCATCCGAAATGGCCAATTGATGATTGTGTTGTGGAAATGGGAAATTGGTTATGTGTTATTTATTATTTTGATGATTAGGTAAAGAAATGGATCCAAAATTGTATTGTTGAGAAATTAGGCTTTGATAGGAAGTCATTGAAATATGAATTTGCATGCATATTAGGATGAAATGTGATTGAAAATGTGTTTAGATGATGAATTGGATGAAGATTGATCACTTGGTTTTGAAATTGCATGAACGTTCTTGCCATGTTACTAAAAATAGTAACTTTTTCACTAGGATTTATGTGAAACTTCATGTTATGGACATCTAAGGCTTGATATGATGTTACTAGCATGTTTGTATAATGTATTAGATGAATTTTGATTATTTGAACGTGGAAATCTGACTTGATTTGGTATGACTTGCTAAATGCGAAAACTTTTTGTCATGAACATTCACTAGGATGCATGGTTAGTAACTTTGGACTTACAAACATAAATGAATTACATATGAAAGATTATAGGCAACTTTGTGTATGGCAAACTATCTTTTGGACATGAAATGGCATTTGAAAGTGTTAATTGGTTAATAGCCGTTTGCATGTAATTGGTTGTGAAGGAGTATGAAATGTGTGTTTTAGTTAATTAGGATGCCATGATGAAAGTATTGCTATGTTAATTGAAACAAAACATGTGGACAATGTTATGTGTTTTGAAGTGACTTCACGTGCTACTTTGTCTATTATTGGGAACCGTAAGTGTTGGCATGTGCTATTGTGTTGTGTATCATGTTATGGCTTTTGAGTATTAGTTGACACGCATAGGGATGTTTGGAAATCTCTAGGATGTTGAATTGTGCAAACGTGTCCTAAATGTCCTACTTTCCTATAAATGAAACTTTAATGGAAGTAAAAATTTGTTTGTTGAATGCTTGTCGTGTGATGTGATTTGTGAATGTAATATGAACAAGTACATCAAATGTAACATACTTACACTTAATAAATCACCAACGGGTCGTGGGTCAACTCGGGTCAACAAAAGTCAACTTTTGTCAAACTTGGTTAAAAAGTCAAACTTTCCCAATCTCGCACAAACTGTATGACTATTTGGATGCATAGGATTCTAATACCCTACATGAACACACATTAATAGACCTATTATTATTTAGGTTGGTGCATTACATTGTGTACTCTCAAACTGATTTGCTGTGCAACCTAAGGTGAGTTCACTGAACCGTACTTTTTACTATTCTACCCTTTTATCGGCTGGGAACACGAACAATTACTTTTACGGATTTACAAATTTTGTATGTCGCATGCCTGGATTAGAGCAACTTTTATTTTGTTTATGAAAGACCTCATGGATACCTAGTTGACTGTTAGTATTTATGAAATAGCGGGGAAATTTTGAGTATTACTACTGGGTTTGACAAACCCCACCCGTGCTAGTCGCGCTAGCACGACAGAAGGACCTGTCAAACGGGTGATCTTGATGGGATGTACGAACATGCAAAATGCACTTAATGTGGTCCCAAAACAGCTTTGAATCATGTAATTTGGTGAAGTTTGGATCAAACAGACATAAATATGATGAACAAATAAGAACAATGAAGAACACTCAATAAAACCTCCCTTTGATCTCTTTAAATTGCATCAGATATTACAAAAGTGTTAAGACCCCAATTCTAGCTCATATCAGCTTTTTGAAACCCTAATTGCCATTTACTATTTATAGCCTAATGACACTTTGGACTAATGACAATTAGGACCATAAACTTAGACTAAAACATGACAAATAGAAATAATACAAATAAAAGGCTAAAACATGTCTAAAACTAGATTAAATATATTTTGTTGACACAAAATATATTTATTACATTAACGATCCTAGACATAAAACAACTTCAACGTCTTGACTCGGTTCTTCGTCTCTAACTCGCCGTTTTGACTTTTTACGTTGAATTTGACAGGATGTTGACTTTTGTTGACTTTGATTATGTTGATAATATTAGACTAAACTTCAGGTCCAACAATACTCCCCCATAGTTTATTATTATCAATGTCTTGCATCGTGTTCAGCACCGATAAGTCAAATTATGTTGCTGAAAATCCTTTATCTCATAAGCTCCCCCATATTGTATGCTCCCCCATTTTGCGTGCATCATTTCGTAAAATCTGGATCTGTTTTCCAACAATCTTTTCTTGAGTGCTTCAGAAGATGTAGGAGGAGGATTCCTAGCTAGGTGTCTTCTCCAAACTTTGAGGAACAAGTTCTCTGGTAAGATACTTTGCTCAACTGATGATCGGCCATCACTTGCAGCAAATATCTGTAACACAAGCACAAGCAAAATCTCGAGATTTCTCATTAGATCATTTCATCAAACAAAATAAACCCGTGTTTATCTGTGTATGAAAACAAGCGAACCCGTGTCCGTTTGTATGTGCAATTTCCCGTGAAATGCATGTGAAAATGAAAACATTCTAATAGCATAATATGGAAGACTTGAAAATAATTTGAAATGAAAATCCTTTTTTTTTTAATATAAACTATTAAAAATTCGGAAATGAGTGGACGAGTCCGACAAAATCACAAATATTTTAGACAAAGAGAACACATCCCATAAGGTACACATGACCAACAAGACTCAAGAACCCAAACATAAAATAAGGATAATAAACGAAATTTTCATGAAGAATATCAGATAATGCGTTTCGAGCGACCATCCAGAGAAACAAAGACTTGGCTAGATTGTCAATATGTTTGTCCATTTAAACCCATGCCTTGTTCCTTTCAACAAACAACCTGTGACGATCTTATCATGTTTTGGTTCGATTTGAAGAAGCTCGTGCAACTTGGTTTCCACAGACATTCAGCAAAGTAACTTGTTTTGACCTTAGGACATATTAAGTTTAGATGATTCAGCAAGATTTTTGTAATTATAAAGTGTCACAACCCCAACACGGCGGGCGGTCCCAGGTGCCCGGGGGTTTACACGTGTGTGACGGATGGATATCAGGAGCAACGCAGCGGAATCAATAAACATACATACACACAGCTTAAAACATAAAGCTGTTCATACATTAAACTTCAAACTACAATTACATAGTTCTCAAAATGACAAATGATTGTTTGATACAAAACATCAACAACTAAAGCTAGCAACTATTCTAGGTCCAGAGCGTCTATCTTCTAAGCCCGCAAGCCTTCTACCTGCTCTAGCCTCAACAGTGCTTTCCTGCATCACACGACACCTAGGATGTGTGCCAAAAGTTTTAAAAGAAAGGGTCAGCTTACGCTGGTGAGTTCATAATAAAACATTTTATAAAACATTTCAAACATTCAACCAAATACTTGTAAAAAAACCTTGATCAACGAGTTACCAAGCTCCATTGATCAAAGAGTTACCACTAACTCCATCACTTACAAGCATTTCATAAACATACTAGCATCATCAGATAAATATACACAGTCAATACGATAAACCCCTCAACAACTCCGTCAGGCACGTCTGCGCTGGAGCAGAATATATGCATATACCCTTCACTGAGTTTACCGCCCGTCACCCTAAAAACAGAAGTGGTATTGCCCGATATTTACCGTAGAATGCTAGCCAACCGTTCAAAAACAACAGTTTAAGAACACAACCAATCCAAAAGAGTTTATACAAAAACTCACAATCATTTACAACCAAAACAGGTTTAAGCAACACATCCAGTTTTGTAAAACATACAATCATTTCAAAAGAGTTTAAGTGTATGAACTCACCTCAACAAGATCACAACAAGTTCACAACTAGCTTCGTTCCTTGATCTAATCCCGATAATCAATCCAAATGACTATCTCCACAAACAACACAAATAGCTATACTGACAATCAACTTCAATAGCTATAATCCACCTATAACGCGATATCACAACGTTATAAACAACGATTCCTAAGACTATGTAAGTCCTAGGGCTTTAACTAGCAAAGCACACGACTAGATACGAGTCGTTGCCACCTACGCTTACCAAATCCCACACCTCGGGGATCTAAACGAATCCTACAGAGATATGTTACCCGTTCACAACGGATATCATACCCCTAGGGTACGGATATTCTACCTGTACCCTCCCCGGGTAATCTACCCGTTAGTTGCGGGTGTTTAATCCCGCAACTATTTCCCCTAGCACGTCCCTCGTGCTATGCGGGTATCTTCACCCCGCATTCCCATCGGGTTCCCAACCCGATTCCCGTCCTAAACTAATCGAGAATGAAAGACCATTTACCTCGTCGATCACCGATCTTCAATTGCGCCCGAGACTCGAAGGAACGTCACGACGCAGGGTACCGCACTCGAGGCGCGATTCCGCAACAAAACGGACTGGTTTCTCTCTCTAAAAAGTTCTAGAGAGAGAGAGAGGTGTGAGCACAAATGAAGGGGGGTTGCACCCCTTTAAATAGGCTGTCTGGGCTGTTCCAGGCGATACGCGCAGCCCACATGCACCATCTGCGCGTATCGCGTAGATGGTGAGTGGCTGCCAGCTGTTTTCCACCCGACTGACACTAGGCGATACGCGCAGGGCACTACCCCTTGATGCGCGGACCGCGTAACCCACATTTTCAGATTCCTCTCGTCGAAACACGTGGAATTCATTTATTATGGGCTCCGTAACTCTTCTTCTAAGTCAAGATATGCTCGAAACAAGTTTTCGGGCATTCCTCGGGTGTTTTCGCATTTCCCGCTTCATTATAACTCCGATTTGAGTTCCGTTTTCGCCCACGTTCTTCATTTTAAGTCCTCTATCACCCCTAGGGTTTATCTCTATACATTAGGACTTTTTATTCAACGTGCTATTTACATGAACACCCGCCCATTATCGACATATACTTTCTTCTAGATTTAGGGTTTTACATTTCTCCCCTCCTTAAAAGAATTTCGTCCTCGAAATTCGAGTATTACAAAAATAACTGAGGATATTTGGCTTTCATCTCACTAGCCAATTCCCAAGTTTTCTCCGGTCCTCTTTGTCTTTCCCATTGGACCAACACTAACCGGATTCTTTTCTTTCTCAACTTTCTTTCTTGAGTATCAAGAATCTTTACCGGCCTCTCTGTAAAAGATAGCTTCTCGCTTACTTGAACATCCTCGATAGGTACAACTTGATTTGGATCCGCCAAACACTTCCTTAAGTTTGACACATGAAAGGTATCGTGTACACCTTTCAAGGTTTCCGGTAACTCAAGCTTATAAGCAACTTTCCCAACTCTCGCAACAATCTTAAATGGACCAACGTATCTCGGGGCTAACTTTCCACGTTTGGTAAACCTTACCACTCCTTTCCAAGGAGATACTTTCAACATCACATGGTCCCCAACTTTGAATTCTAAGGGCCTTCTACGAACATCAGCATAACTTTTCTGCCTATCCTGGGCAGCTTTCAGCCTTTGCCTAATCAGTTGGATTTTATCAGTTGTTTCTAACATCATCTCTGTACTACACAACTGATCATCCCTAACTTCCGTCCAACAAACGGGAGTTCTGCACTTTCTTCCATAAAGTGCTTCAAATGGTGCCATCCCTATGCTGGTGTGATAACTGTTGTTGTATGAAAACTCAACCAATGGTAAGAATTCATCCCAACTACCACTAAAGTCAATCATACACGCACGCAACATATCCTCAAGGGTTTGGATCGTACGCTCACTCTGCCCATCAGTTTGAGGATGATATGCCGTGCTCAAATTCAATCTAGTTCCTAGATCTTTTTGCAAACTCGACCAAAACCTTGACGTGAATCGACTATCTCTATCAGAGATGATCGAAAGTGGCACGCCATGTCTACTCACAATCTCCTTGATATACAATTTAGCCATCTTCTCTGGTGAGTAGCTCTCGTTATATGGTATGAAATGAGACGACTTGGTCAATCGATCCACAATCACCCATATGGCATTATGCCCTGCACGAGTTCTTGGGAGCTTCGTGACATAATCCATCGTTATTCTTTCCCACTTCCAAACTGGTAATTCTATCTGATGTAACAGACCTGCTGGTTTCTGATGCTCAATCTTAACTTGTAAACAAGTCAAGCACCTTTGCACATACTGTGCAATTGATCTCTTCATATTGGGCCACCAATAATGTTCTTTCAAGCTCTTGAACATCTTATCCGTTCCAGGATGAATGGAGTACTTAGACTTGTGGGTTTCGTCAAGAATCTTATCCTGGATACCTCCAAACTTTGGAACCCAGATTCTTGATCCAAACCTTAGAATCTCATCCTTTCCTTTTGTCAACAAACCTTCCTTTCCCACCATTCGCTCCTTCTTGATGCTTTCTTCCTTCAAGGCATTTGTCTGAGCTTCAACGATCTGATCCTTCCAATCAATCGTTACAATGATCTGTAAAGCCCTTACTCTAATGGGTTTAACCCTTTCCTTTCGACTCAGGGCGTCTGCCACCACATTGGCCTTGCCAGGATGGTATTTAATCTCACAATCATAATCGCTAAGCAATTCCATCCATCTACGTTGCCTCATATTTAGCTCCCTCTGATCAAAAAGGTGTTGGAGGCTTTTGTGATCAGAATATATCACGAATTTAGTACCATAAAGATAGTGTCGCCAAGTCTTCAAGGCAAACACTATGGCACCTAATTCCAAATCATGTGTGGTGTAACGTTTCTCATGAACGCTTAATTGTCGTGATGCATAGGCAATGACCTTCTCTCGTTGCATCAGCACGCAACCAAGACCATTAAGTGAGGCATCACAACATACCACAAAATCCTCATTACCTTCGGGTAATGAAAGGATTGGAGCGCTACAAAGCTTCTTCTTCAAGACACTAAAGGCTTCCTCTTGCTCGGGTCCCCATTTGAACTCAGCCTTCTTCCGCGTTAATGCAGTCATTGGTGTAGCAATCTTGGAGAAGTCTTTGATAAATCTTCGGTAGTACCCAGCTAAGCCTAAGAAGCTTCTAATTTCCGTGTGAGTCTTCGGGACTTCCCATTTCATTATAGCCTCTATCTTAGTTGGATCTACCTGAACACCAGCTTCATTTATCACATGCCCGAGAAATTGAACTTCTCTCTTCCAAAAATCACACTTGGAGAACTTAGCGTACAGCTTCTCCTGCCTGAGAGTTTCCAAAACCTTCTTCAAGTGTTCAGCATGATCATTTTGATCTCTCGAATAGACCAAAATATCATCGATAAAGACAATGACAAATTTGTCTAAGTACGGCTTGCAGACTCTGTTCATGAGATCCATGAATGCTGCAGGGGCATTGGTTAGTCCAAAGGACATAACCAAAAACTCATAGTGCCCATAACGGGTTCTAAAAGCCGTCTTGGGAATATCTTCTTCCCGCACCTTTAGCTGATGGTATCCAGACCTAAGATCGATCTTGGAGAAATAGCTGGCTCCTTGCAGCTGGTCAAACAGATCGTCTATCCTCGGCAAGGGATACTTGTTCTTAATAGTCAGCTTGTTCAGCTCACGGTAGTCGATGCACATTCGCATGGAGCCATCCTTCTTCTTCACAAACAAAACTGGTGCACCCCAAGGGGATGAACTCGGTCTAATGAAGCCTAAGTCGAGCAACTCCTGGACTTGCTTCATCAGCTCTTGCAATTCGGAGGGCGCCAAACGATAAGGAGCCTTCGCAATCGGCCTTGCTTCAGGTATTAAATCGATTCGAAATTCGATTTGTCGGTTGGGAGGGAGTCCAGGTAAGTCGTCAGGAAACACATCAGGGTAATCACACACGACTGGAATATCCGATATCTGTTTTTCAGGCTTAGCATCTAAAGCATAGGCTATAAAAGCCTCACAACCTCTCATCAAACATTTACTAGCCTTAATTGCAGATATCATCCGGATATTACCTCCGATACTATCTCCCTTAACCACTAATGTTTCACCATCTGACTTACATACCCTAACCAACTTTTTCTCACAATCAACTTGGGCTCGATTATAAGTTAACCAGTCCATTCCTATGACTACATCATAACCACACAAGTTCATAGGCATAACATTAACTGGAAACTCGACACCATTTAAATTAAGCAAGCAATCCTTATACACTACTTTTATCATATCACTTCCTCCATTTGCGATTTCTACCTCATAAGCAGAATCTAGCACTACAGGTTCTTTTCCTAGGTATTTACCAAAGGAAACTGACACAAAACTCGTATTTGCACCCGTGTCAAATAAAATCTTAGCATAAACATTATTTACAGGAAACATACCTGCCATAACATCCTCATTTACTTCCTTATCACCATCCTTCTTCGTAACAATCACCTGCCCTTTGGCTGGGTTCTTTCCTCCCTTAATTTTAGGGCAATCACTCTTATAATGCCCTATTTCCTGGCAATTATAACACTTGATCGTCGGACACGATCTTGAGAGATGTCCCGATTGCTGACATCGGTAACACCTCTTCTCTTGAGATTCCTCTCCAGCCTTCCCCTTTTTGAACTTGAATCTACCACCAGAACCACTCTTTTTATCCTCTAACTTCCTCTTCCTTTCTCCTTCATATGATCTCCTCTGCAATGCAGAGTCTATAATCATAGGCAACGTGGCTGCTAGTACTTTGGAGACTTGATTAGCAACCGCCGAAATAAATTGGGTTTCCATCATGATATCTTCCTCCCCGTCATTATCATGATTCCCGATAGTCCCATCGTAATCAGTTTCTTTATTCGTGTTAGTCCTAGTACTTCTTATTGTAGGAAGACGTCTACCACTACCTTTCTTTTTACCGGCCATATCTCTACCTACGAAAGAGAGCAGGGAGTCAGTATTCACATGATGGACCATGATTAAGAACAATATAGTGCTTGTAAACAAATAATGACAGTGGCCAGTTGCAATTATTTATTTACCGCGCTGATCGTGTTCTTAGCCATTCTCCGCCACGTTCATACCAAAACCCATTTCCCTTTCCAAAAAGGCAACTTTTATACACCTATGCGGGCACTTATCCTATCTTATCTCATCTTAGTTTAAGTCTAGATACTAAGCTTGTACCTAGTTCGCTTAAACTACGGCTCTGATACCAAGCCTGTCACAACCCCAACACGGCGGGCGGTCCCAGGTGCCCGGGGGTTTACACGTGTGTGACGGATGGATATCAGGAGCAACGCAGCGGAATCAATAAACATACATACACACAGCTTAAAACAAAAAGCTGTTCATACATTAAACTTCAAACTACAATTACATAGTTCTCAAAATGACAAATGATTGTTTGATACATAACATCAACAACTAAAGCTAGCAACTATTCTAGGTCCAGAGCGTCTATCTTCTAAGCCCGCAAGCCTTCTACCTGCTCTAGCCTCAACAGTGCTTTCCTGCATCACACGACACCTAGGATGTGTGCCAAAAGTTTTAAAAGAAAGGGTCAGCTTACGCTGGTGAGTTCATAATAAAACATTTTACAAAACATTTCAAACATTCAACCAAATACTTGTAAAAAAACCTTGATCAACGAGTTACCAAGCTCCATTGATCAAAGAGTTACCACTAACTCCATCACTTACAAGCATTTCATAAACATACTAGCATCATCAGATAAATATACACAGTCAATACGATAAACCCCTCAACAACTCCGTCAGGCACGTCTGCGCTGGAGCAGAATATATGCATATACCCTTCACTGAGTTTACCGCCCGTCACCCTAAAAACAGAAGTGGTATTGCCCGATATTTACCGTAGAATGCTAGCCAACCGTTCAAAAACAACAGTTTAAGAACACAACCAATCCAAAAGAGTTTATACAAAAACTCACAATCATTTACAACCAAAACATGTTTAAGCAACACATCCAGTTTTGTAAAACATACAATCATTTCAAAAGAGTTTAAGTGTATGAACTCACCTCAACAAGATCACAACAAGTTCACAACTAGCTTCGTTCCTTGATCTAATCCCGATAATCAATCCAAATGACTATCTCCACAAACAACACAAATAGCTATACTGACAATCAACTTCAATAGCTATAATCCACCTATAACGCGATATCACAACGTTATAAACAACGATTCCTAAGACTATGTAAGTCCTAGGGCTTTAACTAGCAAAGCACACGACTAGATACGAGTCGTTGCCACCTACGCTTACCAAATCCCACACCTCGGGGATCTAAACGAATCCTACAGAGATATGTTACCCGTTCACAACGGATATCATACCCCTAGGGTACGGATATTCTACCCGTACCCTCCCCGGGTAATCTACCCGTTAGTTGCGGGTGTTTAATCCCGCAACTATTTCCCCTAGCACGTCCCTCGTGCTATGCGGGTATCTTCACCCCGCATTCCCATCGGGTTCCCAACCCGATTCCCGTCCTAAACTAATCGAGAATGAAAGACCATTTACCTCGTCGATCACCGATCTTCAATTGCGCAACACCTTGATGATCACCGTTCTTCACTCGGACAGAACCTCGACGCACGCCAAGCGATCTACACGCGCCCGAGACTCGAAGGAACGTCACGACGCAGGGTACCGCACTCGAGGCGCGATTCCGCAACAAAACGGACTGGTTTCTCTCTCTAAAAAGTTCTAGAGAGAGAGAGAGGTGTGAGCACAAATGAAGGGGGGTTGCACCCCTTTAAATAGGCTGTCTGGGCTGTTCCAGGCGATACGCGCAGCCCACATGCACCATCTGCGCGTATCGCGTAGATGGTGAGTGGCTGCCAGCTGTTTTCCACCCGACTGACACTAGGCGATACGCGCAGGGCACTACCCCTTGATGCGCGGACCGCGTAACCCACATTTTCAGATTCCTCTCGTCGAAACACATGGAATTCATATATTATGGGCTCCGTAACTCTTCTTCTAAGTCAAGATATGCTCGAAACAAGTTTTCGGGCATTCCTCGGGTGTTTTCGCATTTCCCGCTTCATTATAACTCCGATTTGAGTTCCGTTTTCGCCCACGTTCTTCATTTTAAGTCCTCTATCACCCCTAGGGTTTATCTCTATACATTAGGACTTTTTATTCAACGTGCTATTTACATGAACACCCGCCCATTATCGACATATACTTTCTTCTAGATTTAGGGTTTTACATAAAGGAACATAGACTTAGATCAAGTGATCAAGGTGAATGTATTTCGGAGGTGAAGTGGAGTTTAGGTTTGATAAAAGACACATCAAACAATGAGCATGATGTATAAACATTTTGAGCTTTGCTTTATATGGGTTTTACAGATGATCAGAGCTCCAGGTCTATACTGACGTATAACAGAGGAGATGATTATCTGTACGTGCTGATGAGAGCTTCAGGTCTATATTTACATATAATAGAGAAGATCATCACTCCAGGTCAATGCTTCCGCATAGAAGAGGAGATTAACACGAGAACAAAAAATTCTGAAGAGCTAACGAGAAGCGTCATTCAGGGCTGCGGCTAAGGGTAGTTTGGGAAAAATCAAGCACGAATCAAATACTCTCAGCCTATTTTTGTCAAAACTTATCACTTTGTGCAAGCCGAATTTCTGTGAAAATGATCCTTATCACCGAGCTCTTATTGAAATTTAGTTTGATCACAGATTTGCAGTTTACTTGTATTCCAGCTGAGCCTATTGACATATCATCACACAAATCAATATCCTCCTTCAGAAGCTTTCCATACAAACCTGAAAACTTCAAAAGACACAAAATATTTACATATAACAAAGCAAATTTTGGACTAATGATATTCAGTGCATTTTCATTTGTGATATTACTCCCCCAAAATTTCTATTTCGGCACAAAATTGAAATTTTCAAAAGACTCAAGAGCGACCTCAAAGGGATGTGAAAACTTGATAAAAAATACAAGTAAAAATGTTAGGCTCCTCTAAATTTATTTTTTTATTTTTTTTATTTATTTTATTTATTTATTATCATTATTATTTTTTTAACCTTTTTTTTTCACTATCTACAATATATAAAATAGAAGTTACCAAAGAAACGCCTTCCAGATTACCCTATCAAAAGTTTATAAATGAGTTATCAAGAAAAATACAGTGGTACTGAAAATCGATATGTGAAAATCAAGGAAAGATCCAGAATGTGGATAAGATACCAAAACCATGACCTGTTTGTTCCGCCTCAAAATTTGAATAAGGAACATTTTCTGTCAGTAAACCGGATTACTAACAGTCCTCCTAAAATGTTTCTGCACTCATTAACAGATTAGTTAGAAAGGGGAACCCAGGCCATCGTAGTCCTGGGCGTTCCATTTTCATCAATGTAAGACACCTGTCTATGCACACAACCTGTTCTTGTATCTATTCCCATTTCCTCTATTCTTTTAATTTGCCAAATTTGTTTAGATTCAAACGTTTTCGATTTGAAAGAATTAAATTTGGAAATCATTTTCTGTTGAAGTCCCGAGGAAAAAGATTTTAGTTTTGATTCTTTTGTCACATTCATCTTTGAGTCATGTGAAACCGGCTTCACATGAGAAGGTAGGGATGGAATGTTCGTCATCCGACCACTCAAAGATCTGGAGAAGCAAACCTGTTTAACTTGAAGATCAAAGAAACAAACCTGTTTACCTTTACCATGTGGAGGATTCTTTCTAGACTCTGATCCGGAGAAGCAATTTGTTTTGCCTTTACCGTCCGAAGCATGTCCCTGTGGGCATTTCTTGAGCACATGATCATCCTTTCCACATTTAAAGCAAGCCTTGAATGGTTTTTGATGCTTGACTGGCCCGTGTGGAGTAGCTGGGGGTGGGGCTCTCTTTGAGCTTGATGCAACTTGTTGAGAGACTTGTGGCTTCTTATGTTGAGCAGCGAAAGAGGAACAAACTTGTGGCTTCTTTTGTTGAGTTATGGTTTGTCGGATGGGAGATGAGATCTTCACTTGCTTGTTCTCAAGTCTTTTACAAACTTGAGATAGGATGGACAGAGGTGAAGGCTTCTTCTTTTGAGCTCTGGATGGAAGAATGATGTGTGAAAACGTATATATTATTTTAATTATAAAAATGCTTTTTCACAATTCGGTTTTAAAAATATAATTATCTAACTTTACTTCACACAAACAGCAAGTGTACTGGTCGTGCGTAGTATAGCCAGGTAAATCCGAGTATCGAACCTAAGAACACGTTAGACGGCTCTTGGTAATGAACAGTTGTCGACTTTTAGCCGGTTTTAAAAGATGATTTTTTAAAAAAAGAAAATTAATTATTAATTAATTAACACTAAAAATTAAACTAAATTAATTACGAAAATAGGAAACTAACGGAATGGAAAACTGAACACGAACACGCAAGGGAGACAAGCAACTATCTAGACCTGGAATCTTGTTGGCGATTATGATGCCCTCGGTTATGGAAGACTGACTGGTGCCGGATCTAAAAATAAATCTGACTTAAAAACTCACTAAGCGTTGTTAGATCTCCTCTCGGTCTCACTATCTCAACCTAATGAATTCTAAGGAATATGTAAAGCTCACCGGGCGTGTAGGTTAGATCTCCTCTTGGTCTCACTAACTTAAAAAAAATAATATTCAAGTGTCCAAAGAATTGATTACCTCTCGGTCTCACAATTCACAATACATCCGAGAGTGTAAGGGATGCAAGTGACAACTTATTAATACTAATCTCAACTAAAGTAACAAGAATTATTAGATTACTAGGGTTAATTCACTCTCGTGCAACTAGCTCCCTAAAACCTAATAACCAAGACTACCCTATAACCTATCACCTCTCGGTCTCAAGATTAATTAGATTACCAATTTAGATAGATTAGTTTTACTATTCCTATGATTATCTAGTCTAGATTCAACCACCACCAAATCAAAACACTAAGTAATGACTAACCGCGAAACCCTAATCAAATAGTACACAACGAATTAATCAAAGCACACGTGGAATATATATAACTATAACCAATCATCCAAATCAATAAACAATAATATCAAGATTAAAACTAACAAATCTTTACAAGAATATGAACCAATCAATAATCCAATACCCGAAAAAACCATTAAATCATCCAACAATCATCCTATGGTTTAGATAGTTATTAAAATTTAGCAACTCATAATTATTAAAAACGAACCAAAACCAATAAGAGCAATAGTTTTCATGTTCAACAAGTTTCAAAACCAAATTTAAAACTAATTAAAAACAAGAAATCAAACGATCGCTAACCGGTTTATTGCTCCAACTTCGATTAATTGTCTTCGCTTGCGTCCAGAATATGTCGTACGTCCTCTTTGCCGTCTGGTTCTCTTCTTTTCCTTTTCTGTTGTGCGTAAAACTTATTCTTCCTTTTTGTAATTGTTGCCGTCAAAAGGTGCCCCCTCACAAATGGTGAATTTGATTTATTTATATGCCCTCCAATGATTAGCTAGGTTTACGTGGTAGTTAATATTGAGGCCGTTTATCCAATTGCTCCAAAGTCCACATATATATGCTTGACCATGCATTCAATTCTTTCATTCCATTTAGCCTACAATCCACGTGGAAGACTTAATAACTTGCACATTAAATTCACTTTTATAAACATTATATAATAATTAAACACCAAGACATCTAAAATTGAATTAGTTCATTAGATATACTTTTTTTACTCATCAACTCATACGACTTATAAAATTTAAATATAAACCAATTAGGTGTAATATTCAATAAAAACTAACCACAAAGCTATTTAAAGTATATGAAATATTTATAAGAAATGATGTATAATTTAGACCACATCAAATATCCCCACACTTAAAACCTTTTTCGTCCCTGAAAAAGTATGCATTGGAATCATAATCGAGACAATAGCTTCCAACAAGCATATAAAGATAACACAAGCATTTTTTCAAACAAGCAACAAGTCATGGTAAAATTAGTACAACCCTAACACTAGCCAATAGGTTTTCCTTTAGTGTTTGCTTTAGTTCAAGTGATTTCAATCTATCTACAGGGTCTCACACTTAGGAAGTCACAGTTTAGCCTGATTAATTGGTTACTTGACAAGGCATAGGCTAAATCATATAGATTTTACCTACAAAAATAACCTAAAGAACTTAACTAAATTAAAGGCTAGTGCCATATTAGGGTGAACATTGGATGGATGAAATTTATGGGCGTAGACTATTTATTCTTTTTTTTTCCATAAAACAAGATCACCTCACCCAGGGGTGTCGTATCCAAGTCGCTATCCCGGAGGTAGAGCACATGAGGTCTTGGATCACTTGCCTTATTAACTTTTTTTTCATTTTTCATTTTTTTTATTTGGCTACTTGGAGCTCTTTTATTTAGCAGCTACTTTGAGCGCTTTCAGTCTACACCCTGTGGACATTTGTTTTGCGGATGCGCCACTTCTTTTCACAAGAAGCGTGCTATAAATCCCAAAATGGCACTAATCCTTAACCTATTTAAGTTCTAAAGCCTAAAATGGTGCCTAATTATTATTTAGTTAAGGCCTTTCTGTTTCTCCTAAGATGATAACCCACGAGATATTTTGATTTAATTAGGTTCGATTATTACACTTAAAGAAAACCTAAAAGCAAATTGAGTTACCAATTTATGACCATTTGACTCATTCTTGCTTTTTAAACCAAATTATTTTTTTCATTTGAAAACCAAAGCCCCTATTTTTCTATCATTTTCCATTAAATGCACAACTTTTTCAAGGAGTCAAAAGTTTTCAAATTTTCGGGGATTTTTAACAAACTCAACGGGATTTTTAACAAACTCAGCTTAGCACATGTTTCAGTTTTCTCTAATATAGCAGTTAACCCCCATCCCCACACTTAAACTGAACATTGTCCCTAATGTTCAAAACTAATTAAACAAACAAAAATAAGTAAGAATATCAACATTAAGTGAGAGAATGTGAAAACTGAAACTCCCCTGACTAATATAGCGTGCATTGACCAAGAGTAATCAGCAAATCTACTTCCACCATGCACACCATCCTCGCACTTCAACTGACCACCAACTATAAACAGATAAACTCTCGAGCTCGAAGCAATAACCTGTAAGCGCAGAACAAACAAACATACCCGGCATAAAAAGGAAAAAGAAAGATAAAAATAAATAAATAAATAAAAATAAAAGAAAAACATCATTGGGTTGCCTCCCGAAAGCGCTTGGTTTATTAATGAGTCCTCAGCCAGACTCGACCATCATATCTCACTCATCTGGTGAATCGAGGTAGATAGCCTCGACCTCGCTATCCACCATTGGCCCACTAATGTAATGCTTCAGCCTATGGCCATTCACCTTAAACTTAGTACCATCTGGACCCTCAATCTCTATTGTCCCATAAGGGAACACCTCAGTAACCACAAATGGTCCAGACTACCTACTCCTCAACTTACCAGGAAACAACCTCAACCTAGAATTAAATAGTAACACCCTATCCCCACACTTGAAGGTTTTATTACCTTTCAAGTGTCGATCATGAAGCTCCTTAGTACGCTGCTTATAACCGTATGATTGAGCATATGCATGATCTCTAAGCTCCTCTAACTCGTGCAACTGATGAAATCGGTGATCCCTCGCGCTAGACATGTCTAAGTTCACCGCCTGTAAAGCCCAAGAAACACGATGTTCTAACTCAACCGGTAGATGACAAGCTTTCCCATAAATCATCCGAAACGGTGTGGAACCGGTCGGTGTCTTATAAGTTGTGCGAAAAGCCCATAAAGCATCATCTAACTTATCAAACCAATCCTTGCGATTTGATCCGACCGTCTTCTCTAAAATCCTCTTAATACCTCGGTTACTCACTTCCACTTGCCCGCTCGTTTGCAGGTGGTAAGCCGTTGAAAGCCTATGCGTGACCCCGTAACGCTGCCAGGCTTTCTCCATCTGTGCATTGCAAAAGTGAGTACCCCTATCACTAATCAGTGCCTTAGGAACACCAAACCTGCTAAACAACTTCCTAATGAATCTCACTACAACCCTAGCATCATTAGTTGGCAAAGCTTGAGCCTCGACCCACTTAGAAACATAATCTATCGCAACTAGGATGTACTTGTTCCCACGCGAAGCGGGAAACGGGCCCATGAAATCTATACCCCAAACATCAAAAACCTCTACAACCTGAAGAATACTCTAAGGCATCTCATTGCGGGATGAGATGTTACCTACACGCTGACATGCATCACACGATCTAACAAACTCATATGCATCCTTAAAAATTGAAGGCCAATAAAAACCTGAATCTAAAACCTTCCTTGCAGTGTAGCTAGCCCCATAATGACCACCAGTAGGTCCCTCATGACAATGTCTCAAGATATTCCTACTTTCCTCACCGAACACACATCTCCTAATAACCCGGTCCGCTCCTATCCTAAAAAGATACGGATCCTCCCAAAGGTAGTGCTTGACATCAGCAAAGAATTTCTTCTTTTGCTGATATGTCATACCTTTAACCAAGGATCCATCGACAAGATAATTCGCGTAGTCCGCGAACCAAGGAAAACCGTCATCTTGAGCGCTCACAACCATCAAACTCTCGAAAGGGAACCTATCATCTATTGACACACCTGCCTTATCTACACACTCTGGACCCTCTAGGCGTGAAAAGTGATCAGCCGCTACATTCTCGACTCCTTTCTTATCTCGGATCTCTATATCAAACTCTTGTAGCAAAAGGATCCATCTAATAAGTCGTGGCTTAGCATCCTTTTTGCTAAAGAGATACCTAATCGCAGCATGATCCGTGTAAACTATGGTCTTAGACAGAACAAGATAGGACCTAAACTTATCGAAAGCAAACACTACCGCTAACAACTCCTTCTCCGTAGTAGTATAATGCTCCTGAGCATCATTCATAGTCCTACTAGCATAGTAAATCGGATGGAAGTGTTTATCCTTCCTTTGTCCTAAAACCACCCCCACTGCATAATCACTAGCATCACACATCAACTCAAACGGCAACGTCCAATCTGGGGCAACCATGATCGGGGCATTCACTAACTTCTCTTTCAACACTTTAAACGCCCTCACACAACTATCATCAAACACAAATAGGGCATCCTTCTCTAGAAGTTTCGTCATCGACCTGGCTATCTTAGAAAAGTCCTTAATGAACCTACGATAAAATCCTGCATGACCTAAGAAACTCCTAATGGACTTAACTGAAGTGGGAGGTGGGAGTTTGGAAATGGCGTCAACCTTAGCTCGATCAACCTCAATCCCAGCCTGTGAAATACGATGTCGTAAAACTATCCCCTCACGAACCATAAAATGACACTTCTCCCAATTAAGCACAAGATTCGTCTCCTCACGCCTAGCTGACATACGCTTTAGGTTTCTTAAACAATGATCAAAAGAACTCCCAAAAACAGAAAAGTCATCCATGAAAACCTCCATGGAGTCCTTGATCATATCATGAAATATAGCTACCATGCAACGCTGGAATGTGGCTGGAGCGTTACACAACCCAAAAGGCATGCGTCTGTATGCAAAGGTACCGATGGGGCATGTAAACGTGGTCTTTTCCTGATTCTCTGGTGCGATGGGGATCTGGAAATAACCATAGAAACCATCTAGAAAATAGTAAAACTGCTGTCCAGATAGACGCTCCAACATCTGATCAATGAAGGGTAAAGAAAAGTGATCCTTCCGCGTAGCATCATTTAGTCTGCGATAATCTATACAGACTCTCCAACCTGTAACGGTCCTGGTGGGTATTAACTCATTTCGCTCATTGGTGACCACTGTCATACCACCCTTCTTCGGCACCACCTGAACCGGAATCACCCATGCACTATCAGATATAGGATAGATCAAACCGGCATCGAGCAGCTTGATCACTTCCTTCCCTACTACCTCCTGCATCTTAGGGTTAAGTCTCCTTTGAGGTTGCACTACAGGCTTAAATTCATCCTCCATTAAAATCCTATGCGTACAGAATGAGGGGTTTATACCCTTGATATCTAAGATCTTCCAAGCAATCGCTTGCCTATGTGCCCTAAGAACCTCTAACAACTTATTCTTCTCCTCCTCCGTGAGAGCAGACGCAATGATCACGGGTAAACGCTCGGCCTCGTCCAAAAATGCGTACTCTAGATGAGACGGTAAATCTTTTAACTTTAAGGACGGCGGACTCTCCACACTCGGTCTATCTACTGGATCCTTCCGATCCAGCACTTCTGACACAATGGCGTGCGTGGGAGGCTCGTTAGCCGAACAACTCAAAGAGGAGTCAGCTACGGCAGCTGACTCAACGTCCTGGCTTTCCCTATCCATGTGATCTGAATCAGAAAATGCACCCCCACAAATGGAGCTCAGATAATCCCCTACATGTGACATAATGGTATCAATAAAGTATAAGGAATCATCTTGGCACTTCGGGTGCCTCATAGACTGGTGTATATCAAAAGTGACTGTCTCCTCTCCCACTCTCAAAGATAGCTTACCATCACAAACATCGATCAATGCTCGTGCGGTAGCTAAGAAAGGTCGACCCAAGATGAGGAACAGTCACATCCTCATCCATGTCGAGAATAACAAAGTCCACAGGAAATATGAACTTGTCTACTGATAGGTTCAAATGGATCGATGATATCGCTCAATGATCAGAATGATTCATACACAAACACAGTTCAATCACAAACACAATTCATTACTAAATAATTCTCTTGTATTTGATGATCAAAGCAAATCTGCAGTACAAATGTAGGAGAAAATAAATCACACACACTTAGTTCTCTCTCTAAGGTGAATATGTGAATCAGACTCACTCCTCACACTCTCTCACTACATGCTTTAAGCAACAAAATACATTTTAGGGAAAATAACAAAATAAACCCTAAACTATACATAAATGTATAAAACAAGTACAAAGTAAATCTTAACAAGAAATAGCCCTAACATCTACCTTCACTAGCAAGTTCTCGACAATTCCTCGCGGATACTTAATGGAACGATCTGCGAGTTGGATGCTCATTCGTGTCGGCTTTGGTTCTCCTAGGTCTAGCCTACTAAACACAGCATAAGGCATCAGATTAATACTAGCACCTAGATCAGCAAGGGCGTTGATGACAGATAAACTACCTATAAGACAAGGGATAGTGAAACTCCCAGGATCGGTTTTCTTCTGGGGTAGTTTGCTTTGAAGAACCGCCGAACACTCTTCACTTAGGATAACTGTCGACAACTCCTCAAGTTTCTTTTTGTTGGACAGGAGATCCTTAAGAAACTTGGCATACTTTGGCATCTGGGTGAGAGCCTCAAACAACTGCTTAAACAACTCTAGGAACCTACCATTTTGTTGGTCCACCTTCTCTCTCGCAAGCCTACCTGGGTAGGGGAAGGGAGGCTTATACACCCTCGGCGGTGTATCCGATGCCTTCGGTGCTGGCTCCTCCGGCTGTGCTATACTTGCTGGGCGCAGCCTCTATTGCACCATGTCAGGAGGAGCCTCCATCTCAATCTCCTCATCTACGACCTCATCACCGTATGGAACTACCTTACCTACACCTGAGGTTCTACCACTCCTAGTTGTGACTACCTTAACGTGTGCATTCGGGTTCGTCTCTACAAAACTAGGTAACTCTCCCTGCTTTCTCTCTGATAACTGGCTCGACAACTGCCCTACCGTTCTCTCTAGACTCTGTAAAGCTGCAGACTGTCCCTGAATTAACGTCTCGTGACGCTGCAACGCATTCTGGGACTCCTGATATCTCTTCTCATCACGCACAAGAAGTTGGTTGAGTATCTGATTCTACTTTTCCAACATCTCCTCAACAGTCGACTTCTTCTCCTCCACATGTGCCCCTCCAGTCTGCCGCTGAGACGAACCACTACTCTGTCCATGAAAAGAATTCTGGGGACGTTGCTGAAACCCCGGTGGGTTCCCGCTCTTCCAGCTAAAACCTGGGTGGTTTTTCCAGCTAGGGTTATACGAGTTACCGAAAGCAGTGTTCTGGAACCTGGGCTGTCCACCAGAATAATCTCCTCCCTGGTTCCAGTTGTTCAGGGATTTTCCTCCTGCATAGTCTACATGCTCGGGAAAATCAGTAACTATCTGTGGGCATTCTACGGTGTTGTGTCCTCCTCCACAAACATCACAACACTTCACATTGTTTACATGCAGGCGGTCGATTTTCTTTGTCAAAGCCTCAACCTGGACGGTTAACGCAATAACAGAATCAACCTGGTAAACCCCTGGAGCCTTCTGAGACGAAGATGCCCCCCTCCTATCAGGAGCCTGATAACCACTAGTCGCGAGATCCTCAAACATATCGAAACACTCAGTTGGACTCCACTTAGTTAACAAATTTCCACCCACGGTCGTATCAAGCATTCCCCGTTCCGAATACATCAAACCATAATAGAATATCTCAACCTGTGCCGCCTCTTCCAACCCATGATGCGGACACTTCCTTAACAACTCCTTAAACCTCTCCCACGCATCATAGAACGATTCTCCAGCCTCCTGACGAAACGAATAGATAAGACCACGCAGGCGCGCAGTCTTAGACGGTGGAAAGAATTTGTTGATGAGCTTCTGGGTCAGATCATCCCAGGTGGTGATGGAGCCTGGCGAAAGAGAGTTCAACCAGTGTTGCGCTTTGTTAGTGAGAGAAAATGGAAAGAGGCGCAACTGGATTGCTTCCTCCGTGACGTTGTTGATCCTAAAAGTATCACAGATGCTAACGAATTGGTTGAAGTGAGCAGTGGGGTCCTCATCCGGAAGTCCATGAAATTAGACGGTACTCCTGATCAAAGAGATAATCTGGGGTGGGATTTGCCAATTATTGGCAGCGACAGTAGGTCGAGTGATGGAAGGTCTAGCATTGGCCTGGGGAGGCCGAGAGTAATCAGCGACGACTCGCCTGGCAGGTTGTTCGTCTCCCATCGTGGAAATCGTCGAATCTGTATCGGTCTCCGATGCAAAAAGAAGATTGTCAAAGACGTGGTACTCACCTGTGCGATCTAACAACGGCTCGAACTCCTCCTGACTCTCGTTGGTTGCGTATTGAAGTCGATAAAAAAGTAGTTCAGGATCGTCTAACGGTTCAAACTCTGGTGGGCCGTGAGAGCGCGTATGTCGCATAAACTAGAAATAACAAATAAAATAAAATTACCCTAAATACGAGGAACAAACTTTTCTAGAAAAGTAGCAAATAGCACTCAAAGGCCGACTTAAACTAAAAAACTAAACACTCTAATACTCATTAGAATAAATAAAAAAAATATATGAATAAAGAACTAAAAAGGAAATATTTTTTTTGTGTTTTTTTAAGAACTAAAAAAAATTAAACTAAAAGAAAATTCGAAACAAAAAGTTAAAAGTGGCTAAATCCCCGACTCGGGTCGTTTCCAAAATCGCCTAAAACCGTGTCCCCGGCAACGGCGCCAAAAACTTGATGTGTGAAAACGTATATATTATTTTAATTATAAAAATGCTTTTTCACAATTCGGTTTTAAAAATAGAATTATCTAACTTTACTTCACACAAACAGCAAGTGTACTGGTCGTGCGTAGTATAGCTAGGTAAATCCGAGTATCGAACCTAAGAACACGTTAGACGGCTCTTGGTAATGAACAGTTGTCGACTTTTAGCCGGTTTTAAAAGATGATTTTTTAAAAAAAGAAAATTAATTATTAATTAATTAACACTAAAAATTAAACTAAATTAATTACGAAAATAGGAAACTAACGGAATGGAAAACTGAACACGAACACGCAAGGGAGACAAGCAACTATCTAGACCTAGAATCTTGTTGGCGATTATGATGCCCTCGGTTATGGAAGACTGACTGGTGCCGGATCTAAAAATACATCTGACATAAAAACTCACTAAGCGTTGTTAGATTTCCTCTCGGTCTCACTATCTCAACCTAATGAATTCTAAGGAATATGTAAAGCTCACCGGGCGTATAAGTTAGATCTCCTCTCGGTCTCACTAACCTAAAAAAAATAATATTCAAGTGTCCAAAGAATTGATTACCTCTCGGTCTCACAATTCACAATACATCCGAGAGTGTAAGGGATTGCAAATGACAACTTATTAATACTAATCTCAACTAAAGTAACAAGAATTATTAGATTACTAGGGTTAATTCACTCTCGTGCAACTAGCTCCCTAAAACCTAATAACCAAGACTACCCTATAACCTATCACCTCTCGGTCTCAAGATTAATTAGATTACCAATTTAGATAGATTAGTTTTACTATTCCTATGATGATCTAGTCTAGATTCAACCACCACCAAATCAAAACACTAAGTAATGACTAACCGCGAAACCCTAATCAAATAGTACACAACTAATTAATCAAAGCACACGTGGAATATATATAACTATAACCAATCATCCAAATCAATAAACAATAATATCAAGATTAAAACTAACAAATCTTTACAAGAATATGAACCAATCAATAATCCAATACCCGAAAAAACCATTAAATCATCCAACAATCATCCTATGGTCTAGATAGTTATTAAAATTTAGCTACTCATAATTATTAAAAACGAACCAAAACCAATAAGAGCAATAGTTTTCATGTTCAACAAGTTTCAAAACCAAATTTAAAACTAATTAAAAACAAGAAATCAAACGATCGCTAACCGGTTTATTGCTCCAACTTCGATTAATTGTCTTCGCTTGCGTCCAGAATATGTCGTACGTCCTCTTTGCCGTCTGGTTCTCTTCTTTTCCTTTTCTGTTGTGCGTAAAACTTATTCTTCCTTTTTGTAATTATTGCCATCAAAAGGTGCCCCCTCACAAATGGTGAATATGATTTATTTATATGCCATCCAATGATTAGCTAGGTTTACGTGGTAGTTAATATTGAGGCCGTTTATCCAATTGCTCCAAAGTCCACATATATATGCTTGACCATGCATTCAATTCTTTCATTCCATTTAGCCTACAATCCACGTGGAAGACTTAATAACTTGCACATTAAATTCACTTTTATAAACATTATATAATAATTAAACACCAAGACATCTAAAATTGAATTAGTTCATTATATATACTTTTTTACTCATCAACTCATACGACTTATAAAATTTAAATATAAACCAATTAGGTGTAATATTCAATAAAAACTAACCACAAAGCTATTTAAAGTATAGGAAATATTTATAAGAAATGTTGTATATTTTAGACCACATCAAAGATTGACTTATCCTGTAGCTGGAAATGAGATCCTGATTTGACTTGATTTAGGTTTTGGAAGCATTTTAGATTTGACAGTTGCAGATGACATCTTTATCTTTGAATCTCCGAGACTCTCCTTTGTCTTTGATTCATCATCTGAACTTGTCCAGTCTTCAATAAGTACCTCTGCTTCCAGCGGATCTTGATTGATGGGAATTGAGTGTGTAGATGTAGTTGCAGCTTGATGATTAGTTGATTCCTGAATTAACTCTTCCTTCTCACTCTTGACAGGCTCAAGCGTAGGAATTTCACATGCTTTAAACTTATCAAAGAAATTAGAAGTAACAACCGTTACAGGATTAGAAACAACAGGAACCGAGCAATCATTAGCTTGACTGTCAGTACCCGTTTTACTATATCCCATACCAGTCGAAGAATCATAATCATCTCGCACCTCCTTCAGATTAAATCCCTCTAAACCTGCATGCAAACTGTTAGATTGTTGTTCAAACAAATCATTTTTAGGATGGGGTTTTGTAGTAGGTGAATAACACAAAGTGAATGGAGGCGGAAAAACCGTCTGAGCATCTGTGTCATACCCAACCCCATCTTTTACCCTAGCCCCCCTTTGTTTTGAAGCAAGTTCATTCATTTTCATACTAGCAACAGACCACTTGTCAAGTTTGGTTTGAAGTTTTGTGGATTAAAACTGTGTTAATATGAGTCTTTCACTTAAAAGATTTATTTCGATGTTTCTTTCATAAAGATTTCTTTTCAAAAGATCAATTTCAGCCAAAGCTTCATTGAGTTTTATCGAAAAAGAAACTTCATTCTTTTTAAGTTCTGTATTTATGGTGGTTAATTCAGCTTGATTTGTTAACAAAAGTCTATTAGCTTTATACACACCAAAAAGACGAACTCTGCATGCAGATGAACACATGTCTTGAACTGTTTCATAAGGAAGTCCCATAATGACTTTTTCAACAGCAAGGGCTTTATCGCAGTTGCATACCCTTGTGTTTCTTTTGCGTTCCTCATCCTTTGCCTTCAGCATCTCTTCATTCTCAGCTCTCTTCTTTCCTTCATCATCTTTCAAACTTTCTTCACATTCCTCTTCACATATACTCTTCCCTTTTTGAACATCCACAATCTTTGTCATTAAAGCATAGTTGATTTGACTCTGAACCTCTCCAATCTCAATCTTATCATCATTACACACATTTCTCCCAGTCCTCTCCATAAACCGACGTGCTCTCATAGTTAATGATTTTATTTGCCATTTTAAATCCTCTTCTTCCATATCATCATCATAATTAACTTGCAACTTATTTTCTTTCACAGTCTCCTCGATTTCAGCAGGCGAAACGGAATCGGTTACCATCGATTTCAATTTTTTCATCATCTTAAACGGTTTGTAATCAGATTTGCTAATCATAGATGAAATGAGAGCAACATTCGGTGAAGTTACTATGTTTTTATACTTACTATGTGAACTCACCAACCGTCGTGTTGACACTTGTTAGACTTTCACTTTTACAGGTCACTGAGGTACCACACACTTAGGACATGGCATGGAGTCACGACTTTTCATTTAAACATTTTCTTGCATTACAAACCATGTTTTGAGTTTAATGACTATTTAGACTGTGTATCTCGTATTGGGCGCGTGTACTACGCATTTAGTTTCCATTTAATACTTTGACATTACATTTCGATTACGCTTCCGCAAACTTTTAAACGTTAACTCTGTATTAAATTTTCTCATTTAATGAAACACGTATATTTTAAATTCATAAAGTGTCGTTTGGTGTAACTAGTGTCTGAGATCCTGGTTTGTCACACACTTAACGGTAAAACTCCGTTAGTGGGTTTTGGGGGTGTGACATATAAACCGAGCGTTTAACATCTTTGCATTGTGGTAAACAAGTGGGGATGAGTGCGAATTATAAAATTTTATGATAATATCATTAAACAATTTATAAAAAATAAACCAAATGAGACGAAATATAAATAATTAGTTACATTTAACAAAAACTTGATAAAATTGGTAGTATAACTAATGTTGTATAAATACGAGATATTGAAACTGGATTTGTATAAAGTAAAACCAACACTTGAATTTTATACCAATAAGACTAATGAATAAGATTGTTATTACATAAAAACAATCAAATTGATAAAGTCAAATTTTAAATAAACTCATATATTTATATATATTGGATAACTAGAGATTCATTATTATAATTCAAAATACAACTCTTGTACTTAAAAAATACAAAGTGATGAAACAAAATATTTTCATATATTTTAATGAATTTGACGGACTCTCGAATAAATAAATTTGCGTAAATTTTATATAACTTGGGATGATTTATAAATATATAAAATCTGAAAACTTTATGTTTTGAAAGCTCATGAACTGCATATATGTATAATGGATGTATTTTGGGAAAATATATAACTAAAATATGTATTTTATTATAATTCTCTTTAAAGTATAATTATACAATACTAGAGATATTATGGATATATTTAGTTTTTGGACAAATAAATATATACAAATAATATTTATTATCAAACTTCGATAATTATATATTACCTAAGTTAAAATCGAACGAACTTTATAAGTGTAATATTTGACAATAATCCAAAAAAACGCAGTACACTGATAATAAAACCATGAATCCAATAAAATCGTAACGTGTGAGACGACATTTTAGATGGTCGGTTAAGCCAAATATGATATAGTCTACTTCCATATCCTAATTCAGACACATATATGATTATAGATCAAGACCTTAAGACCGAAGATTCGGAATTATCACAAGATTATATCTGAAAACAAATAGGAAATACTTAAGTGCATGGCTAAGGTGAGTTTTTGAAGTCCTTCCTTTAAATCGTTTTTACATACGTTTTGGGCTGGAATGCATACTCGTAATGAGTTTTGTGTTAAACTGATTATGTGAGTTCTTCGACCCCATTTTATATAAATGTGTTATTTAACTGTTTTGGGGGAAAAGCATGATAGTGATATGATGGGTAATCGGGATCATGTATAGTGTTATGATGGTATAAGTTGGGTTAGCAGTATGTTTATATATTGTTGAGCCCCTAAATCCCCCATAATCATTAGCCTCGGGGAGGCCACAGACTATATTGGTAGATCTATGGGTTAGAAGGGCCCGCTCTCGCAATCAGTCGCTCTGGTCAGGATTTTTACGAGGGAGTTTATATGTTTGGACTGTTGTTAGGCAACGACATGTTTCTTGGTTTGATTATGGACTTATGGCCGAAGTTAATCATATTACCTAACTAGTCTATGATCATTATATCATTATCTCGAGTACATCATATCATATGACATGGTAAAACTAAATTATTACATGTGGCTTAAAATATTAATATAGCATGGTATGCACTAGTGTGTTTGTGCAAGCATGTTTGATAAGCCAATGTTTTATATCTCATGGAGATGATATTATAAAAAGGACTGTTTTTCATAAACGTTTGACTATTTTATTATAAACTCAATAACATGTCCTTTCAAATAGTTTTGCCTTTAGTAATTAAACTTGTAACTCACCAGCGTTAGCTGACTTGTTTTAGTATGCATTTCAGGTAACAAAATAGTTATCTCAAGTAAGCTGTGCAGCGGGTTAAAATGCATTGGCTGGCTATTTGGCAAAGGAATTACATTGGCATTAATAAAACTTAGAGTTAAATGCAAAATGTACCCATATGGTTTACATCAAATAGCACTCAGCAACCCCAATTGAATATTTAGACCTTTTGCAACCTTATGTTTTCTAAAATGAGTCATTTGCATCCCAAATTAATTTGACCGTTAGTTGACCATCCAAAAAATATTTAAGTTACCTAATTACCCCTTTCTTTTCTATTTAAACTTGCTATATATCTAAAAAATGAGTGATGAGTGTGCAATGTATTGTCACTCAATTTTCTGCCACACTGCTTTCTTCGATAGAGATAAATAGATAATAGAATACCAATTCTATAAATAAACAGTTAATTAAAAGAATTGTTTAATTTATGTTTTGACTGTTGTTTCTAGCTTTCATGGATATAATATTGCAGTTACCTTTTTCTTCATGTTCATCTTTTTCTCTCGTATAAAGATCTAAGAATGTGGAGATCATCATCCCAGAAATTAATGAAGAAAACAACCTATGATGGGTCAAGTGGGAAATTCTTTTTTATGTAACTGCTCCACTTGAGATTTGAAGGGTCAATTTCCAAAAACGTTTCTCCATGAGTTACCGTTGTTAAGTCTTACTCCGGCAATCGGAGGGTCACCAAACCCTCCCGTGCTTCCGCTGTGGAAAAGAATTAAAGAAATGAAATTCTTACCTATCTTCTAACCTAGTTTAACTAGAAGACTTTAGACTATTTGTTTTAACCTTTTGATATTCAGAATTTTTCGGCTTAATAGATGATAGTTACAAATTCAAACAAACATAAACACCATCAAATTACTATCACTTATGTTAGCCATTGTTGCTACTCGGACCTCTACTTCTGTAAAATCATCTTTGATGCGACTTGCCAAGTCATACTTGGCAAGTGACTCGTATGTTTCCACTTTTATTTTCGCGTTCGTATATTTGTAATTGTATTCGTGAAAGAAATCATATGTTGTTCTTAGAGCTCAAATATGATTATGGATGCAACAATATGGTTCATGTTCACATAATAATTTAAAACCTAGGGTTGCAAATGGGTGTTTGTTTCTTTTTTTTATGTATATAGTCTATTTTATCCTTATAAATAACGGTCAACTGACGTTCAAACTAACCAAGGGATGCAAATGACTCATAATAAAAAATACTAGGGTTGCAAAAGGTCTAAATATTCAAATGGGGTTGCAGAGTGCCATTATGTGTAAACAACGGGGGTGCATTTTGCACTTAACTCTAAAACTTAGTATGTGGCCGTAAAATACAAATGTAAATGTAAATGAAAATTTGTACCTTAAGACTTCTGTTGTAATATTTAAAACGGCTACGTACTTGTGTAAATCCAATCATCATGACGTGACCTGGAAATCGGGGTGTGACAAGGGTAACATGTATGGTGTCTGGGTTCTTTACGGAAGGGAATTGGAATGTCAAGATATGATGTATCGGGTGGATCATAAGCAGGTGTAGTGGTTGGGAAAGTTGTCACATCAATATTAGGTGGGCATGGAAATGCGAACATAGCAGAATCATGGCCTGGTTGTGAATCAGGAGCCCTAATCGTATCCTACTATCTTATGGCATATGTGAATAATTGGGTTGGAGTCTATGTCTGTTAGACCCATACTATAATTGTTTAAAGATTCATAACTATTATCTTTGTTTTGGTTAGTTCTCGAGAAACTGATTTGTAGTTCTCGAGTACATTAGTTTCCGGTTTGTAATGGACTTGGGCTTAGATGTGTTTCAGCCCTTCTTAGCCTAAGTATATATCCTGTTGGGTTAATGAAATAAATAAGTTTTTGTCACAATTCATAATTCTCAAGTATTAAATAATATTATGTTTGATCTTCAAGTGAAACCAATACCAGAAGAATATTCTGATTCGTGTGTTGCTCAAGTTCTTGAGTCATCATTGGATTCCGCACTTTGATTGTGTTAGATCGGTATTCTTAAGGATCGCACAAGTTTTGGGACTTACAATTGGTATCAGAGCCATTGAAGTCACTCGTAGCTCGATTGATCGATTTTAATGTTTTTTGTCAAGAGAGTTGTAAAGCAGGTTACTACTGTTACTATTGGAGTGAATCATGATCGGTTGAAAATTTTTTAAAGTTTTTCCAAGGATTTTTTTTAATAATTAAAAGATTTTCTCAAATCTTTTAATTTTGGAGATAACCTGCTCGATCTCCTTGTTTTCAAAAAGATAGTTCAAGATTGGGTTCTCGTATTAGGTTCATTCGAAAACCAAGTTCTCGAAGTCAAGGGTTTTCTAAGTTGTCTAGTAGGGTTCTTCGATAACATTGAAAATTCTCGAAAACATTTAGGATTCTTGGAAAGCACTTGTGGTTCTAGAAAATTAAAATTTTACGGAAACCTATTTACTCAATCAAGAAATATCCAAAGGAAAAGTTGGAAAGTGAGAATAATCTAGATGGTCTGGAGAAAATTAATGTTGATGTTTTTAGAGTGATGGATATTGCTTGGAAAGTGACTATGGCGGGGTTCCATGCTAAAAACTTTGCAAAGAAAAGCAGGGAAGTGAAATGAGAAGAATTTTAGAGATCAAGTAAGAAACTTGATCAAATGATTGAAACCTGATGTTGTGAATCCAATAACCATACAATCGGATGAAGTAGGTGGTGCAGAGAAACAAAAGTTTCCCAAATAAGGTACTACTGGAAGCTTATAAATATTACTTGTAAATGGGTAAAAAACACTAGCTGGGGTTCATCCTCAATTTTATACATCAGCAGCCAACCAAACCTAGAACAGTATATCTGGTAATCACCCTTCAGTTCTTGATGTGTTTTTATAAAATACCTTTCACCACTTAGCGGATCTATAAAAGTGATAATGAGCCGATAATTGTCTAACACCATCAACCATGGTGAAACTAACGAGTATATCTACAATCTCCTTAATGTTGTTTTGTTGCTCCATTGAATTAGAGGTGCTGCTAAACGACAATGTTTGCATGTAGCACGAAACCTCATGTATTCGATACCAACACATATCTCCATAATCACTTCCAGAATTTGAATCGGAATATTGAGCATGTGTGACTCACATGTTGTGTTATCATAATCAATGTTATCACCCTTGACTGGTTTTACGACTTCTTGTGAGATTCCCATGATCAAGTTCAAACCTGCACACAAAATTGTGATAACAAGAAAACATTTTCCATCTAATAATAAAATGTACACTAAATAATCACTTGTATGCAATACCTCCATTCAAGCATTGCCCATGTAGACACTTGGCTTTCCAGTATTATGCAAGGCAAAGAAGATATAGACATGGTTCTATCTTTTACAGGGAACAAGTATAATATTTTGCTCGACTCACCAAGAATATGTACATAACCCTCAAGCTCTGAGTCAACTACGGAACTATAGTAGCATGCAGGGTACGCACTAGCTAGCAAGCTGTAGAAAAAATATAGCATTTTTTTGTCCACCATTTTCTCCCACATCATAGTAGTAGTATTTGTTGTCTATTTTAGTGTAAATGGATTAACTTGTTGATCAAGTTCATTATAGTATGAATCGAAATAATCGGGGTGCACGGTGCACAATTATTTCGATCATATTATAACAGGGCTTTGATGCGTGCAATACTATATATAAAATAATAAACACCTAAGCTTTAAATTTGTAAAATTAAGACTCAATTAACTATCCTAAACCCACAACGACAGTGAACCGATCGAGTGTAATATAATGTTTGTAAGTCCGAGTGTCGACCCACATACTCTATATACTACGTTAAATTAACTTACTAAGACTTTACTAGACACGACTATTAAATTGAAAGATTATTTAGAAGGGGGTTTTGTTTTAAAAAGACTAAATTGCATAAAAGTAAACGATAGACGGAGTGAAAGATGGATTGATAACAGATAATTAAAAGTAAACCACCTAGACCTGACTCACTAATGCTCAAGTTATCAGTCTGTTAGAAAATGCTTTGACAATGGACTGAGATCTTAAAATGATTACTTGACTCAAACACCTATAAGACCCTCGACCCTTTACGAGAAGAAATCTATGGGTTTTTATCAAGTTATTAAGCAAACCAGTTTATTAATTAGACTCCCTCACAATCATATATGGATTATGACTTAGTACCTATGTCGATTACCTATCTCACAATATAATAACCAAATGTAATTACTTTGATTCAATTGACATTAGTAGACACCGTAGTTAAACCGAACTTAAACCAACTCTTCACAGAAATTAGCCTAGCAATTCAACCTATTTAGACCTACCAATTAAACTATTACCTCACGGATACTAGTTTAGCTACACATTTTTATCAACCCAATTCAATTCATAGTTCCTTTGGTTTTAGTGCACTTCAACCACAAAGTAGTCATTAACACAAAGTCCATGACCTTACTTAAATCTATTATTTGAAATACATTCAACTAGATTCAAGCGAAACTAACAAACATCATCAAGTCAAACCATAAATGAATCAAAAGTAATTGTTTACTAAATCATAAAAATACCAAAGTCATAACATCAACTAAATAAACATTCAAACAATTGCAATTAGTTCATAAGCTAAGTCAACAACCATATTTATGACAATAAAGACAAATTCAAGCTCAATAAACATGATGGAAAGAAACGAAAACAAAAGAATAAAGAAACCATGAAGATCCAAAGAGTAATCATTGATCCTGTGTGCTTCCGTAGCCTTGATTTCGTGCTTCAAAATCACCTCTTTTTAGCCAATTTTCGTCTCCCATCCGAGATTAGAGACTAGGTTAAAGTGAAGAAGTGTTTAAACAGTGATTTGGGCCAAAAATCATCGAAACTTTCTATTAAAATGTCTTTGTCGCGTCGCGTGACGAGGAATGGGGCTTTGGTCGCGTAGCATCACGAACCCAGCCAACACCAGCCCAAGGAGCATGCCGCGTCATGCGGCTAGGTGCCCATGGCTGGTCGTGTGGCGTGGCTAGCTCCCTTGGCAGCATTTCGTTCTTCAGTTTCATATTTTGGTTCGCTCGTAACTCCGTTTCTTGTCCCGTTTTCTCCTACGACCTTCTTTTGACGCGATCTTTTCACCATTTCTTCCACTTGGGACCTATAATCAATAGTAAATAAAACTTAAAGAAAAACTATATAAAAGACTCAAAAACGTAAACAAACTCTACACGGGAAATACATATAGCTTACATTATATCAGGGTTCCAAGGGGGTCCAGGTGCAACGCCACCTGTAACGGGGTCCAAGGGGCAGAGCCCTTGGTTGGGGTTAATTAATTAAATTTCATATATATATTTTAATGTATAAAGAACTTTTCGGATAATTGCTATCTAACTTCAAAAGTAGTTATGGATGCCAAATATTGATATCATCATTCTTGATCATATTTTCTGTAACTGGTTAAAAAAGCTCTCTTAATATTCATACTTGATTATGTGCTCTAATCTGCGTTTTATCTGATCAAAGCAATTGTGAACCACAAATAATGATCTGAAAGTGTAATATGACTCTCAAATACCCGAAGAGATTACGTTTACAGAAATTCCCCAACGGCATCTAGTTTATACAAATACACATCACCCACCATAGTTTCATCTTTATAACATACATCAATGTAAAACAGATTTGTACAAGATCCTTTCAAAAAAGTGTGCATCATTTGAAAGCTAAGGACAACGATTGTAAGAAGTACTTGGCAATTCTACAAACGGTATCAACCTGTATAACAAAGTGGTAATATTACCCCAAGGTCATGGCATATACCTTACCATTGCAACATGTTGGTCCAGATAATCGTTAATCCGTGCTATAATGATTTAGATCTGATCAAAACCCTTTGTTACCACTAGATCTAGCAACAAAATGATTATTAATTTGATTAAAAAGGTAAATAACCCATTGATGCGTGCAATGTATATATAAATTAATTACCTAAAAACACCTAGTTTTAATATTTATAAAACCAAGACGAACCGACTAAATCACACACAACCGGCAGTGGACCGGTCGAATGTAATGTAGCTAAAGTAAGTCCGGGTGTCGACCCATAGACTCTATATACTACGTTAATTAACTGACTGGGACTCGACTGACTAAACACGACTTAAATAAAAGATTATTTGAAAAAGGGGGATTTTACTACTAAAAATAGTAACCCGCTAAAAATGGAAAGTTACTAAAATTAGAAACTTACTAAATATAGAAACCGACACGAAAGACGAGGAAAATCAGATGCAAAGAGATAAACCACCTAGACCTGACTCCCTAGTTACTCGAATTACTAGTTTGTTGGAAAATGTTTAGACGTTGGACTGGGATCGTAAGATACTCGCTTGACCCAAACACCAATAAGACCCTCGACCCTTTTCGAGAAGAAACCTACGGGTTTTATCAAGTTATTAGCTGAACCAGTTTAATTATCGGACTTCTTCACAGTTACCCGAAATTCTATGACTTAGTACCTATAACGTTTATCTACCTCACAGTACAATAAACTAAGGTAATTTATATGATTTGATTAACACAAGTAAACAATGTAATTAAACTAAACCTAGACCACTATTCACAGATATGAACCTAGTTGATTAATCACATAGACATACTCGTTAAACCCTCACCTCACGGATCCAAATTTAGCTACACGTTCTTATTAGGTTGATCAAATTAATTATTCCTATGGTTTTAGTGCACCTAAACCATAAACTAGTTACTAACACACAGTCCGTAACCTAATTCAATTATATTATATGAAAGACATTCATCAAGAATCAAATGGAACAAGTTAATCAAATCAAACCAAACCAAATATGTAATTAAGCTTCAATCAATCAAACAAAATACTTTACTAAGTCATAAATTGAACCAACGTCAAAACCAATCCAACAAACATGCAAAAACGAATAACTAAGTTATCATTGGCCTAGGTGATTCAACGAGTTTAGCCAACAATCATATTCACTAATAAAAACGCAAGTTTAGAAGTAGCAAACATGGTAGTAATAAAGACAAAAGTGAAGGAACAATGAAACCCGATCAAACCGAGAAGCAATCCACGATCCAATCCGCTTCTAGCACTTCGTTTCCGTCTTGATAAGCTTAAAAACCCTTGAAATCTGCTCAAATTCGTCCCTTGGTCGAGTATGGAGGCTAGGGTTTAGTTGTGGAGAGTTTATATAGCGAACCGGGCCAAGAAAAGCCCAACTTTCTTCGTTTTCGCGTACCGGTTTGCTCATAACTCCGTTTCGCGCATCGTTTTCGCCTACGGATTCGATTTTTAACGATCTTTCCGTTTCTTTATCAACATGGGACCTACAAAACATAAAAACATCAGTTGTGCATAAAACGTTGTAAAAACGACACCGAAATGACTCAAAACGTAACTAAACACAATAAGGGGTTTATGTATAATTTATACTTTATCAAACATCCCCACACTTAACCTTTTTCGTCCCTGAAAAAGCATGCACATAGAATCCTAACTAATTAAGGTTCCAACATTTCGTTACAGTTTTTCAAACAAGAACTAAAATCAGATAAACAACGGTGCGTTTAATTAAACACCCTAACACTAGCCAATTAAGTTTCGCTTTATGTTTAATCTAAATTTAATTAAATCATTTATCTACAAGGTCTCACACAGAGGAAAAACAAGTCAGTCCGATTAAGTGTTGCTTAACGAGGCACCGGATAAACCAAATAGGTTTTCCTACCAAAATAACCTAAAGAACTTAACTAAGCTAAGAACTAGTGCCATATTAGGGTGGATTTTGATGGATGAATTTTGTGGGTATAGACTGTCGTATCCAGGGGTGTCGTATCCAAGGGGTGTCGTATCCAAGTCGCTATCCCGGAGGTAGAGCACATGAGGTCTTGGATCACTTGCCTTATTTTTTTTATTTTTTATTTTTTTTTCATTTGAATTGGCTCTTTGAGCTCTTTTATTTAGCAGCTACTATGAGCGCTTTTCAGTACTATACCCGATGGACATTTTATTTGCGGATGCGCCACTTCTTTCACAAGAAGTGTGTTATAAATCCTAAAATGGCACTACCCCTTAACCTATTTAATTTCTAAAACCTACAATGGTGCCTAATTTAATTTAGTTAAGGCCTTCATATTCCTCATAAGATGACAACCCACGAGATTCACGACAATTAACTTTCTATTAAAAACACTTAGGGAAACTATCTCAGCTAATTGGGTTACCATATGTATATCGAAATTCATCTTTGTTTTAAAAACCACAACTCATTTGAAAGCCAAAATCAGCTTACTATCATTTTCTATATAAAGTGCACAACTTAAACAAAGACATTTTTCAAATTTTTTTATTTTTTTATTTTTTTATTTTTTATTTTTTTATTACTCTATATGACTCGAACAGACAAACAAGACTCAGAAATGACTATTTCCCATCCCCACACTTAAGATCTACATTGTTCCTAATGTAGAAATGGAAAATATCTAAAAATAAAATAAAAGAAAAGAAAAATGCAGAAATAAAAGAAAAAAGGTGAATTGGAAAAGACTTAGCTGATTATGCGAAACGCGTAAACTCCAAGTCTTCGTTCCAACTGCAGCTTCGATCGTATAGCATTTCGGTCGCGATCGAGCTTCCACACCGACACTCTCGAGCTCCTCTTCCGTCTTCACAAATACAAACTCACCCGAATGGAGATTGAGTATTGGTGAGCATGATTTAAACCTGCAAAAACAGACAAAAGAATACCAAAGCATAAACCGACTCGACAAAAATAAAATAAAATAAAATAAAAATAATGAAATGAAATAAAAACTGACTCGATATAAGACACTTATACAAACTCTACAAACCATCTCTCAATCCTATGGCTCAGCCCGTGTTGGTCCATCTAGATCGAGATTTCAGTGCTATAATGATTTGTAACAACAAAACACACTTTGATTAAGTGAAACAAAAGTCCAATATTACTCAACAACCAATAACAAGATCAAATCAACAACAACAGAGGTAAACAAGCTACAATGATAGTGATAATAAGCTCCTAGCACCTCCAGCCGTCACACACACAATTTAGGGTTTGATAGAAATGTGAAAAAGTTCTATTGCAATGAGAAAACATTACAATATATAGTTCAGCTATAGATTCGCTGATAGATTCGTTGGCAGCGAATCTATCAAGCGAACTATAGCTTCGCCGGGCACAATTGGTTCGCCCGGTCGACAAAACTGAACATGTAAACAAACAATACTATGCTACCGGGCGAATCTATAGATTCGCCCGTAGGTTCGCTAGAACATAAAAAACAAAGTATAAAACAAAAACGTATAACACCGACATGCCGGTGAGTCCAACCTATACATGACTATCAATACTCCCCCTAGGTTGGACCTCACCTGGGGAAGTCTTATGTTTAAGCTCCGTCTTTGTCGGCTTCAAAGATGCTCAATGAACGTTCCAGCCCTCGATTCAATACCGGCCAATGGATTTGTAACGTCTTCGGATCCGGCCTCTTCACTCTCACTAAAATCCAAAAAAGTTTCAACAAACTGTGCTTCGGTGACTTCAGTATCAGGCATATTAGTTTCAATAATCTCCTCCTGAATGACAGCAGTCTGTTCCTCACCGATCACATTTAATTTAACTTCAACGGGCTTCTCAAATCTTTTCTCAATTGACAGATCTAATTGTTTAGATAGGTCATCCATTTTCATATTCAAATCATCAGTCCTTCTGAGCCTTTCATTTACCCTTTTTCAATTCTGCACGAACTCCCCAGGCTTTGTTTGCTACTTTCACAAATAAGTTTGCTTCAATCCTCGTATCATCTCCTGCCCCGTGCTTAATTTCATTCTCACATAGCACCATCTTTCCGTCCACGATACTCAGTGCTTATCTTTCTTTGACCTCTTCCTTGTCGGCTTTTGGTATCCAAATTCTGTGAAGTTATCTTCTGCAGCCCTTCTAATCGCAACCTCATGCACTTGCGTTTACATACCTGGAGGAATTAAAACGATTCAATTTGTAATGAATAGCCTTAAGCGAGATTCGAACTTGAATATTTTGAAACAAACCGGTTTCAATGCAAGCGAATGTGTTAAATGGATTCGCAGAAAACATATATATACAACCCTAGGTTCGCAGAAATACAACGGGATGAATCTCAGGTTCGCTCGGAACATTAGGTCAAAAGAAAGTCGAAAAGACTTAAACCAGGTCCAGGCAAACATGTAGATTCACAGCAAGTTCGCTGGATTGAAGAATTTAAAGAAAAATTAAAATATTTTTGGTTTTTGGAATTTTGATTTCCTTTAAGAATCCTTGAAACGCCCTACAGTTTCAACGCTCAAAAAACAAAAACGAAATGAAAAAGATAGACTAAAAAGGAAAAATAAAAATAAAAGGTAAAAAGAACTAGAACTAAAATATAAACAAAAGAAGGATATAAGTATATTTTTCTTGACGTTTTCGAGCAGAATCCGGAGAATCATGGATTGGCGGGATTACAGATATGTTTTTCCGTTTAAACCCATGCCTTAGTCCTTTCAACAAGAGATTGGAGAAGCTCAGTCAACTCGGTCCCCACAGCCATCTAGGTAAAAAGAACAAGTTCTGTCATCAGGGTTTATTTGAGCAATATGATTGACTTTGCTTGAGTTTCTTGGATCAAATCTTGAATATTGATCAATTCATGAGCCACTTTGACATTCAACATTTTGCATTTTTTATTTTTTTTTGGGAGTGGAGCTTGTCAACAATGATTCTTTTGAACACATTGCGACTTATTAGTTGGGAAACTCAACTGATTAGAGTTCCAGGTCTATACCGACGTATAACAGAGGAGATAATCATTTGAGCATGCTCGACGAATCTTCAGGTCAATACTTCCGTATAGTAGAGAAGATCCACCAACTCCAAGTCAATACTTCCGTATAGCAGAGGAGTTAAGCACTTTAACACAAAACATTCTGAGGAGTTGACAAGTAACTCACTCAGAGGTTTTTCTGAAGAGTAACATTAGCAGCTTTTTATTTGTTTTGCTAACTAGAAACTCGATTCAGGGCTAGGGTGAGGGTAATTTGGGATTTTTAGGGAAATCAAAGCAAAGATTTGACGCTCTCAACCCATTTTTGACAGAACCCGTAACTTTGTGCAATCCAATCATGTCAAGGGGATAATCCTAGCTGCCGAGTTCTTGAACGTTATGTTTGGCTGCACAATCACTGTTTACTTTGTTTTCGGGCTGAGCCTATCTAACATATCCCAAACACAATACTTCTGACCTCCTTCAACGTCTCTTCAACATCATTTCAAAAAAATAGGGATCCTGAAATAGCAAAATTTGAAAAACTATAAGTAGTTAATCTTTAATATCTCCCCCAAAATTTCTATATAATAGCTATCTAAAAAGAAATTTTTGTTTTTCGGATTTTTTAATATATATATATATCTACAGAAAAGAAGAGAAAAGAAGTAAAATAAAAATATAAAGGTGAAAGAGCAAAGAAATGTGTGACCCACGGATTCTCAAGGAAGAAAATGAAAATGTTATTTACATATTTACAAAATTAAACTAATTAAACTTTTGAAATCGGGACCCAAGCCTTAGTGTACTTAGGTCTTTGAACTGTAGAAGATTTACTGAAAAAATTATTTACAAAAGTATTCAATCTCTTTCCAAAAGATTTGTGCCTTGAACTATGTGTAACTAATTCAGGACATTGCTTGACAGTATGATCAACATTTCCACATTTAAAGCAATGAGATTTCAAACCAACTTTGGAAGATTTAGAAAGAGAAATTCTATCTATTTCAATCTCTTCATCACAATCAGATAATTGAGAATTGCAATCACTGTAAGAGTCATAAGGCTCTTTTGATTTACCTGCAGTGACTTTTACCTTTTCAGATTCAGACTTAGGTTTATCAATGTGATTCATGGATGAAAAAGATGATTCCTTGTCCTTTGGTTTTGAAATCCTTACGGGTGTAAAAGATGGAATTTGATGAGTAAAGAATTTTTGAAAACAATTTGTTTTGGTTTGACTTTCAGAGACATGACCTGAAAGTTCATCTTTGTCATTCACACAAACATTTTCAATCACATCATCCAATTTACTAGAGTTTGAAGTAGAGCATCCTAAATTACTATTACACATAAAATTGTCTGAATGTAAAACATGACTAGAAACAAAATGAATTAAGCTACTGTCTTCAACAAACTTCTTTGAATCAAAACTGGGGTTGCTAGAACTTCCAAGACCACTACTTCCACCATAAGCATAATCCTCTCGCACCTCTGCAAGATTCACACCACTTAAACCTGCAATAGAGCTGTTAGTATCATTCTGTATAATCTCTTGTATCAACTCATTTGAAGGATGAGGAATGGGTGTAGGAGAATAACAGAAAGTACTAGGTGGAGGGTATACTTGTGCATCATTGTTATAACCCAACCCTGTCTTTATTCTAGCCCCCCTTTGTTTCTTGCACAGTTCCTCCCTTTTCATACCAGAAATCGTCCATTGTTCCAGTTTGTTTTTTATCTTTCTAGTCTCAAACTCAGCAAGAGTGACTTGCTCAGTTAAATAGTTTATTTCACAATTCTTTCCAACAGAGATCTTTTCAAATGTTCGTTCTCTTTCAAAGCCTCTCTTAGTTTAACAAAAAATTTGATTCATTTTCTTTAAGTTCTTTGTTAATTTTCTTCAATTCGTTTTCATTTGTCATTAACAATTTATTTGCCTTATAAATACCGATGAAACGAATTTTGCATGCGGATGAACACATATCCTCAACAACATCATAAGGAAGACCCACTACCAGTTTTTCAGCCGCGAGAGCACGATCACACTGGTAGTAAGGAGTGTTCCTCTTGTATTCATCCACAGCTTCATGCTTGGCCTGTTCAATCATGGCTTCTATGTCAATCTTTGATTCCATAACATTGTCAGCATCGGTACCAGCATTTTCTGCCCCATTACCAACGTTGACTGTGACCTTCTCTTCCTTTTTAGCAACAACTTCACATACAAATCCAGAATGAACAGCTTCTTCCTGATCTTTTCCCATATCAATCACCATCTCAACAACTTTACCAGCATCCTTTCTCTCTTCCGTAAAACCATCCTTAGCAACCTCTTCAATCAAACTAACCTCAGCAACCTTTCCAGTATTCATTTCCTCTTCAACCTTATCAATCACTTTAACATTCTCAACCTTTTCACCATAAAACTCTTTAAAAGGATCAAAACAATCAATGTAATTGTCATTGAGAATAGATTCTTCAACAACCTCAACAATTAAAGCTTCATGATTATGAACAAGCATCCCAGATAAGGTTGTAGTGTCAGATGGAATCTGAGTGGTGACAGATGCATTTGAGCCAGCACCTACATTTGTGGAACCACCACCAGATTTGACAGACCCATAACTTGATGATCCTCCAGAGACTGCACCAGTTGAGTTTGCAGCGGATGTAATCGGTGCAGTGTTTTGAGGAGAGACACTTGAAAGCATCATGGATTGATTATATTCTTTTCTCTTTAAATCCAGATCAATTGACTTCAATTTGTTTATCATATCCATTAGTTTAAAGTCAAAGAAATTTCTTTCTTGTTTCAGCTTTTTGATATGAAGACTCCATTGAGGAGGAAGAGAATCCAAAAGCTTTGTCACTTGCTCATGATTTCCCAATTTTTCATCATATGTTTTGAGATTGCTTGACACGGAAAAAAATGACTCGTTATATCAGTCAGATTTCATGCTTGAATCCAACGAATGAATTGAACTCATTTTCAGCCTGAGCTTTTCTATCCATTTTATTTATTTATTTTTTTTGGAAATTAGGTTATCTCGTAGGTTCTCTGGTAGGTTCGTTGTAGGTTCTCTCGTAGGTTCGCTGGTAGGTTCGCTCGTAGGTTCTCTCGCAGGTTCGCTCGTAGGTTCGCTCGTAGGTTCACTCGTAGGTTCTCTGGCAGATTCTCTAGTAGGTTCTCTCGTAGATTCTCTCGCAGGTTCTCTCGTAGGTTCTCTCGCTCACAGAACCAAAAAGGTAAACTTTCGTTCAAAAATAGTAAGTTCGCTGATCAAAAAATTGATATTTCCAAATCACAAATATACAATAGATTCGCTGGAAGAACAGTAGGTTCGCTGGATGAACGATTAGATTCGCTGACTTACGGGAAAAACCGTTTCAGTCCAAAATCAACCAGAACAGCCTCAAAACACAACCAATTTTCGATACGTTTGTTTCTATAGCTTCGTATTACCAAGTATGACAAACCCCAAGCAGATTTCAACACAGAAACACAATCAACAGCCCAGAATTGAATCAAACAGTGTTTTGACACAAAAAAACCCCAAAAACTTCACAAAAATCTCTAAGATCAAACAATCAAGAGCAGTAAGGCTCTGATACCATATTGTTGGTCCATCTAGATCGAGATTTCAGTGCTATAATGATTTGTAACAACAAAACACACTTTGATTAAGTGAAACAAAAGTCCAATATTACTCAACAACCAATAACAAGATCAAATCAACAACAACAGAGGTAAACAAGCTACAATGATAGTGATAATAAGCTCCTAGCACCTCCAGCCGTCACACACACAATTTAGGGTTTGATAAAATATGCCAAAGTTCTATTGCAATGAGAAAACATTACAATATATAGTTCGGCTATAGATTCGCTGATAGATTCGCTGGCAGCGAATCTATCAAGCGAACTATAGCTTCGCCGGGCACAGTTGGTTCGCCCGGTCGACAAAACTGAACATGTAAACAAACAATACTATGCTACCGGGCGAATCTATAGATTCGCCCGTAGGTTCGCTAGAACATAAACAACAAAGTATAAAACAAAAACGTATAACACCGACATGCCAGTGACTCCAACCTATACATGACTATCAGCCCGCATCATCTAGGGTATCCTCAAACCTGCTAGGATCCCCACACTTAGCTCTAAGCATCCACTTAACACTGGCCCAGTACTCACTAAAAAACTCGCTATCGTCCCCTGCCTTTTCCTACCTATCCTCTCCATTAATTACCTGAACCCTATTATCCCAACGCTTAGTTTCTATCAACAGATCAGGAATTTTGAAAACAGCAGTCTCGTCCCCTACTTGCAGAGTGATCTGACCGTTGAAGACATCGATCAGAGCACGAGCAGTCCGCAAGAAGGGACGACCGAGGATAATGGGGACTTTGGCGTCAGCCTCCATGTCAAGCACAACGAAATCCACGAAGAACACAAACTTATCTACTTTCACTAAAAGATTCTCCACAATTCCTCGTGGATAGATCACAGAACGAGCACTCGCCACTCAATGGGACAGAAGATAGTTCTCCAAGCTTGCATTTGTTCTTAAGGATGTCCTTTAAGAACTTAGCATACTTAGGCATATGCTTGAGAACTTCTATAAATGGCAGATTGATCTTTAGCTGCTTAAACAGATCTAGGAAATGGCTATAATCCCACGTGTACTTCTGCTGCTTCAAACGAGTGAGATATGGCACTCTAGCATGATCAATCACAGGGGAGGGTCTAACATTCACCGGCTCCCTCCCCACACTTAAACCAAAACTAGGGTCACTATTGGGTTTTGGGTTTCTAAACTCCGCTTGATCACTACCCGGACCCTCTAAAACTAATTCCTCATGACCTCCTCATCATCATCGCTAACTACCTTCTCACTCACTAGGGGCTCACTAAACGACACCTTCTTCCTAACAGGCTCTAAGACTCTACCGCTACGGGTTGAGATAACATTCAACTGAGCCGATGGGTTCGTTTGAGGGGATCCAAAGAACTGACCTTATGACCTCTGACTAGGTGACTGCTTAACTAATTCCCCTACAGTCCTTTGGATATCTAAGATGATGGCATGCTGATTCTGTAATTGAAGTTCATGTTTCGCTAGAGTTTCTTGTGTACCCTTATCCTTAGCGACTAACTAAACTAACAGTTGTTCATCCTATGCATGCCCTCACTAGACCCCTGTCCACTAACCTGCTCACTACCACTAGCTTGCCCCACACCCTGGTTTTGATTATTATTATACGTAGAATTATAACCCGGTGGGGCACCTGAGGAATGCCAGTTAGAGTTGCTATTAAAGTTCGAATTTTGGTTCCAATTAGAGTTATTATTATTGCTATTCGGGAACCTATTCAGATTAGCTACGAACTCTACCTGTTCCTCTCTCGACATCAACGGACACTCGGACGTATCATGCCCTCTCCGACACAACTCACACTTATCCACTTTCGACCTAAGTTCCTTCACCTCACGGTTTAGGTTTCCTAACGCTGCAGCCACGCTAATTTCCATGCTAACATGGTGTACACCCCGAGTAGAAGAAGGTGTAATAGCTACAGGACTGGAATTCCTGTTAGTGGACCGCTGCTCATGTTCAGCTTGGGCAAAACTTTCAAAAAGTTCATTACACTGTGTCACATTCATTTTACCCATTAAGTGCCCCCCGCAGACGTGTCGAACCTAGACCTAACTTCATAAGTCAATCCATTATAAAATTTTTCAACTAAAGCCCAAGGTGTGAGCCCATGCTGGGAGCAGCGAGATAACAAGTTTTGGAATCGCTCCCAAGCCATGTAGTAGGGCTCATCATGTTCCATTCGGAACGAGTGGATCTGATCACGAAGGCGAGATGCCTTAGCAGGTGGGAAGTACTTGTTCAGGAAAGCTGAACGAAGTTCTGCCCACGTCGTGAACGTCCCAGCAGCTTGCGAATCGAGCCAAATGAGTGCCCGATCCGCCAAAGAAAAGGGGAACGGATGGAGGTATATCGCATCATCGGACGCACCCTGGAGTTTGAAAGTGCTCACTATTTGCGTGAGGCACGATAAGTGTGCGGGTGCGTCCTCATCATCCCGCCCATGGAACTGACTATTTGTGATGGCGGTCATGATGTAGGATGGGATCTGCCAAGAGTTCGGGTTATCAATCGCAGGCACCGTGATAGATGAATGGTTTCCGATGAAACCATCGACGGCTTGCTCGTGCACAGTGCGATTATCGGCCATTGTGAACCTACGACTACTAGGTGCTGAGCTGTGCGGTGAGTGATGTGGTGACGGGTGTGGTGTAGAATCAAACTCAAGAAAACTTACCTTTACCTCCGCAGACGAGTCAGCAACAGTCTCTAGTTTTGAATCAACGGCCTCAACTGTGTGCTTCAGTGGTCCGTGCGATCTCAAATGTGGCATAAAACTGCATGAACCCAACAAAGTAAATCAAACAGAAATAAAAATAAAGATCAAAATGGAATAAAAGAAACAGACACGAAAGACTAAAAATAACGACGAGAATTTTAGACCCCTACGACTCAAATAAAATAAAACTAAGCACGTGTGTAACGGTTAAGACTCAAAAAGTTAAATAACGCAGTTACCAAGAGTTCCCGGCAACGGCGCCAAAAACTTGATGCGTGCAATGTATATATATATTAATTACCTAAAAATACCTAGTTTTAATATTTATAAAACCAAGACGAACCGACTAAATCACACACAACCGGCAGTGGACCGGTCGAATGTAATGTAGCTAAAGTAAGTCCGGGTGTCGACCCACAGACTCTATATACTACGTTAAATTAACTGACTGGGACTCGACTGACTAAACACGACTTAAATAAATGATTATATGAAAAAAGGGGATTTTACTACCAAAAATAGTAATCTGCTAAAAATGGAAAGTTACTAAAATTGGAAACTTACTAAATATAGAAACCGACACGAAAGACGAGGTAAAATCAGATGCGAAGAGATAAACCACCTAGACCTGACTCCCTAGTTACTCGAATTACTAGTTTGTTAGAAAATGTTTAGACGTTGGACTGGGATCGTAAGATACTCACTTGACCCAAACACCAATAAGACCCTCGACCCTTTTCGAGAAGAAACCTACAGGTTTTATCAAGTTATTAGCTGAACCAGATTAATTATTGGACTTCTTCACAGTTACCCGAAATTCTATGACTTAGTACCTATAACGTTTATCTACCTCACAGTACAATAAACTAAGGTAATTTATATGATTTGATTAACACAAGTAAACAATGTAATTAAACTAAACCTAGACCACTCTTCACAGATATGAACCTAGTTGATTAATCACATAGACATACTCGTTAAACCCTCACCTCACGGATCCAAATTTAGCTACACGTTCTTATTAGTTTGATCAAATTAATTATTCCTATGGTTTTAGTGCACCTAAACCATAAACTAGTTACTAACACACATTCCGTAACCTAATTCAATTCTATTATATGAAAGACATTCACCAAGAATCAAATGGAACAAGTTAATCAAATCAAACCAAACCATATATGTAATTAAGCATCAATCAATCAAACAAAATACTTTACTAAGTCATAAATTGAACCAACGTCAAAACCAATCCAACAAACATGCAAAAACGAATAACTAAGTTATCATTAGCCTAGGTGATTCAACGAGTTTAGCCAACAATCATATTCACTAATAAAAACGCAAGTTTAGAAGTAGCAAACATGGTAGTAATAAAGACAAAAGTGAAGGAACAATGAAACCCGATCAAACCGAGAAGCAATCCACGATCCAATCCGCTTCTAGCACTTCGTTTATGTCTTGCTAAGCTTAAAAACCCTTGAAATCTGCTCAAATTCGTCCCTTGGTCGAGTATGGAGGCTAGGGTTTAGTTGTGGAGAGTTTATATAGCGAACCGGGCCAAGAAAAGCCCAACTTTCTTCGTTTTCGCGTACCGGTTCGCTCGTAACTCCGTTTCGCGCCCCGTTTTCGCCTACGGATTCGATTTTTCACGATCTTTCCGTTTCTTTATCAACATGGGACCTACGAAAGATAAAAACATCAGTTGTGCATAAAACGTTGTAAAAACGACACCGAAATGACTCAAAACGTAATTAAACACAATAAGGGGTTTATGTATAATTTATACTTTATCACCCATAAAACCCATTTAGAATTAGATTAAGAAGATGCAGATTAGATGAAGTAGATTAGATTGAATGCAACAAAGATATAATCAAAACAATTCCTTGCAAATACAGATTAGAATCGAAATCAAGATCAAAGTATAATTGTATTCAATAAGTTTTCAAGAGTTCTGAACAAAATAGCCCTAAACAACTATTTATACAGACGCTAGTATCGCAAGCAGTTTCGCAAATGCGAAACTGCCTGGTCGCTAGGCTATGACAAGCTGCATGCGACACTCAGTGTCGCATGCAGTGTCGCAAAAACTCAAACTACAAAGGCTAAACTAAATGACATAAACTAACTATTACAATCAATTCAAAGTATGTATATTCTATTACACGAAAGCAACAACAATAACAATAAAGGTAACGACATGGTGAAGTACCACCCTACATGTGGTCATCAATAATCCCCCTATGGAGGTACTTTACCTATCGAATCTTCTGGTTCAGCTCCTGCCTTTGCAGCCCCAAACATTTCGATCAGTTCACGAACATCTGCTTGTAGGTCAATCTATTTTTGCACACTCGCTGCGAGCTGCTTGACCTCCGACCGAATCCCTTGAGCCCTGTTAGCTACCCTTTCAAAAAGTGCAGCTTCCTTCTTCGTTTCGGCTCCTGCTCCTGTTTTAATCGGATTCTCACATAGAATCTTCAAATCGTCATCCGAGAAACCGAAAACCTCCATTGGATCAAATAATCTTCATTCAGTTCCGTTCTTGAAATGAACCACGGCCTCTCCCGTTTGATTATCATAAAACCATTTTTCAAACTCATGCAATCTGGATGGACTCGGATCCGGAACCCTCAGTCGTTGAACGGTCTTGATCGGCTTTAGCTTTAATACGATCTTCCCTTTTCCAGTAACCTAATCAAGATCCTTCTTTGATCTTCTTTGCTCCAATTTTTTATATCCAAAAGACACAAAGTTGTCTTTTAATCCCGCCTGGATTTCTTCTTCTAAAAGTTTCACACGATCGCTGAGATCTACATTGATCAATTGTAGTATAACCAACCGCCTCAAGTCCCATTTTGGGAAAGTCTTCAAGTGTTTGCGGTTGCTAATATAATTGATCCCGCCCCCTCTCCTCTTTATCATGAATTTTTTGAGCTCCAAACTGAACTTCCAGCTAAAAATCTTGTTGTTAGATTCTTTAGAGGTCGGGGCATCAATATTTTGCAATAGAGGAATGACGTTTTCTGGTTCTTCAACCTTCCTGAACCAGTCAGATTTATCTAACTCAATCACGTCACTCTCTATCTCACTCCTCTGTGCAACATATATCATCTCCTTCTCTTCCGTTTCATAGAATTCAGGCTCCGAATCGAATCCACTAATTGTTCTTCATCCACCAGCTTTAGTTCATCAGTTTTCGCTTCTTCCACAATCACTTCATCTCCACCCAAATCCATCTCAACATCGAAACAGAAGTCATCAGTAACTTCTGTTTCTTTAGCAATTTTGCTTCCACCAGCCCCACTGAAACCTCCGAAGTCTTTTCTACTTGTTCATGTTTGAGCCATTTTCTTCAGCGTAGGATATTTTGATATGTTCACCATCCCATTGATCTCATCCTCGGCTTCAGTCCTTTTTAACTTCATTTAATTCAGTCAAAAGTTTCTTAATCAAGCAGTGTTGATCAAGAAGAATCTTCCTCAAATCATTCATTTCTTCTTCTCGATGCTTCTCACGTTCCTCCATGTTTATTAGTTTCGTTTTAACCATGCTTAGTTCATTGGCGAGGGACGTATTCAGCCCACGAATCACGTCCTCATCCAATCCAGCAGAACCCTTCTTCTCCGGCTTCCTTTTAATAGTTTCTTGCAAATGTTCAGTAAATACTGGCTGTTTACCTTTCACTTTCTTTCTCCTCAAATCCGTGTCAGACTCGGTGGCAGAGGCCGACCGATCTGCTGCTTTCCTCTTCTTCTTTCTTTTCTCCTTTGTCAATTCAGCTTCGATTTCATCAATCTCTTCCTCAAACGGCACCGGTTTCTTTCCAACATATTTTTTTCCTTTTCTTTATGTCCTCTTTGATCACTTCTCTCAATTCCTCGAATCTGCGTTCTTCACCCGCCTTTAATTTCTCGATGTACACCCATCTCTTGTCAGTATACATGTTTCTGAAAAGATAGGTGATCTTTCCAGAAAAGTCGTAACGTGGTGCAGCACAGTCAGCAAATATTCGGATATTCATTGGGGTCAATACCAGAACGTCCCTGAGTTTTGGAAAATCAGGCTTCAAATCATCAATAATCGTTTGCACAAATCTTGGGTACATTAGCCACTTATCCTTTCTTGATGACTGAATGTTCTCAATCATATAGCCAAAAATCATTTGTGGAATATTGGCCTTGTTGTCACACCCCGCCCGGCAGCGGAAACACCGGGAGCGTCAAGTGGATTGGATATCAATAGTACAAAGCACACGGCACACTAAAAGCATAATAATATCGTGACATAAATGAAGAAGTAAATAGTCTTAAATCAGTAATAAAAGCCAACAATGTAAAGTGTTTAATTCTCATTTATTCTAGGTCCAAAATCAGCCTAAATGTCTTGAAGCATAAACGTCTCAAACACACCTGAAATACGTGTAAAATAAGTTAGCTAATGAATTAGATAGTGAGTAAAACACAGTCAATAGTACGTAATATGAAATCCGAGATCATTTTAATTATGTTTCGCAATCTTATGTGTATAGCAATTGCATTATATATCTCAACCGTGACCATAGAAACACATAGAAACAAGAATCATAGACCCCGCAGGGTAACCTTTAGCAACAAGTCATGAGGAACCACTCATGTTACAAATACTGATAATTATCATTTAACCGTCATTTAACCGTCTCGATATATATAAATTATCAATAAATGTTTAACCATCGAAGGGACATAGCATCGTAGCAACAAGCATTACAAATAGTAACTAGTAACCAACACATAGAATCAACCGTAGAATCGCCGGGTCTAATCACCTATCAGGCCATTAGTGTAGGTGAGCTTGTCAGGCCATTAGCGCTAATATCATACCAGTGGAAATTACAAGATAATATAAATACTATTGTCTAACACATAAGTTCGCATCATGCGGCCAAACAAGATTAACACATCTAATGATCTCATTTAGAAAAATAGAAACAAAAGAAAAGAAACCGTAGTATCATAAGAACACGTATTTCAGCCTAAAAAACGTAAACAGTAAAAACGGGTGTGAGTTTACTCACCTCGAAATGCAATATATATTCGAACTGTTAGAAACTCAGCTATAACGAACCAAGGGTTGCCCAAATATTAGTACCACCTAATTAATTGAGAAAAATCCTAACTTAGAAACGAAACAATAGTAACAAGAATAAAATTCTGATATCTAGGGTTTCGGATTTGAGATTTCGGGTTTTAGATTTTAAATTCGGAATTAGGGTTTTGAATTATAATTTACGAATTAGGGTTTTGAATAATGAATTGTGATTTTGGTACGAGACGTAATTATATTTTCGTAATGTAACTATTTTTATACGAGTCCATTTTCTTGTTTTCTTAAAATAGTAATTGTATATATATATATATATATATATATAGAGGCACACTCAAATGAGAACACTTCTTAACTTGAGTACAAAAAGTACAACTTTAACGAATCATATATGGAGTCAAACTGTTGAATTATTTTTAATATAAATTGACCAAAATGCTTATAATTCAACTAATTTTAACATTTATTTAAAAAAAATATGATTCGTTATGTCGTTTGTTAGAATGCATATATGCACCCACAATATGTGTTTGTGTACAAGTGATTTAGGTGCATATATGCATTTTAACAAACGACTTCACAAATCATATATTTTTTAAATAGATGTTAAAATTAGGTTAATTATAAGCATTTTGATCAATTAATAGTATAATAAATACAACAGTTAAAGCGGTTCCTAAGTTGTTCTCAAGTTAAAAGTGTTCTCATTTGAATGGATCCCTATATATATATATATATATATATATATATATATGTATTTTAAGGTTATAAGTTTCTAAGCTTAAAAATATATTTTACATGTAATATGTTATTTTAGGTTATTAGAAAATTAATGTTTAATGTTTTAAGGTGTAAAACTTAAAAATTAAACAAAAACAAGGCAGGGGGTTTCGAACTCGTGACCTCTGGGTGCAGAACAAACAACCACAACCAGCAGACCTGATTAGTTTTTTGTTTATAAACCTGCTTTTATAGTCTTTTAATCTTTAATAACCATCCAAACCCATTTGAACATTACAAACCCTAGATCAAAGAACCATTAAATTTGTTTGAATCTGTTAATTTCATCCCAATCAAACAGACGGCTTTTGATCCCATTGCATCACGAGTATTTTGATATAAAGAACTTACTTGATGGTGAACATTTGATATGGATTCGATTAGGAACAAAAGTCGACGGTTTTGGATAAAAATCTGAAAATCTGGAATGAAACGAGATATAACTGATGATATAGATAGATGTAGGTGATTAGTAGGAGTAAAACGAATACAATAACTACCTTTATTGATGTCGGGAAGATAGTAAACGACTACGGTCGCCGGAGAGATATTTTGTTGTTCGATTTGGGTAATTGAAGAGAGAGATGAGATGTTTTTGTGATTGTAAAGTGTTAGTCGGCTGATCATGAACGTTGTGGAATAAATTACTCGTCGATTGCGGGTTTATGTAAGGGAATGGGATTTTGAAATAAAATCACGGATTCGAATCGGTTTTATTGGAGTTGTGATTACGCGTATTTTGGTTACAAAATGATCCGAAAATAGCTTAGGAAAGATTTGGAATGATTTGCAGTAATTTTGGAATGGTTAAATGCGTGTATAAATTATATTAACTAACTATCTTAACTAAATAAATTGTAACGTTTATAAATGGTTAAATGCTTGCCGGAGAAATGCATGTGGCCGGAAAAGGGTTGCCAGAGACACTAGCTGGAAACACGGGTAAATGCGTAGGGGGGAATTGGTTTTGAGTTCGATTTAATTAGATGTTACATTTTAGCCCTTTTAGTTTAGTTAATATTTTTGAGGTCAAATTAATTTTAATATAAGTTTGAAAAGTTACACTTTTGGCTCAAAGTTAATTTTATAAATTATATTAACTAACTATCTTAACTAAATAAATTGTAACGTTTATAGAAGTGACTTTTTATAGTTTTAGTTCGTTTAAGTCATTAAGTGACTATTTCGAGATTTAGAGACGTTTTTGTTTAACAAGTTTTATTTAAATCTCTTTTATACACTATAAATATATATATATATTTTGAGATTTATTATATCTTAGTAAGAAATTGGTAAAAGTAGATATTTTTGCAAGGTTAAAACAATCGATTAAATGAGATAAGGATAACGTAAAGTCCGACGTATTTATTATTAATCATAACGAACATTACATTTTTAGATAAAAATAAATACAAGTACATTAAAGCTTGATGACTTCGGGTTCAAATCATGCATTCGGATTCGGGTTTCGGGGCAGATGTCACACTTGTCTCCCCTGTATAAATTCAACATTGCACGTGCCCACTCAAAATTTAACCCATCTGTTCCTCCTTTTTTGTAATCTAAACTTGCAATGATCAAATGGGCGATGAACCTCCATTCTTTTGATAGAAACGACTTCTTGATTTCCCGGCGAGCCAAGAAGTCCGTTCCATCGTATCCCATTTCGATAAACCCGTTGTGCACGTCGGTCGTGTTTAGCAGCATTGATGACCCGACGTCACGTTCCATTCTCAATATCCTAGCAACATCCTCAGCAGTAAAAGCGATGCGCTCCCCCATAATTGTAGCAAAAATCTCTCCTGGTTGTTTGTTCAAATCATATGTGGTCGAGTTCCAGAAATCCCTGATGTGCTACTGATCCATCACCAGGTCATGAGTAATAGCGTAGAATATCAGAGATGCCTTCAGCCACGAAATCGCATCTCGAAAACCAACTGTGACATCTGCCCCGAATCCGAATCCGAACGCCCACTCGAACCCGAGATTATCTACTTTGAAATTATATTCGTATTTATTTCTTTAGAATGTAACGTTCATCATTATTATTATGAATAAATATATCAGAATTTTTACGTTATTCCCGTGCTAATAAGTCAATCGTATTTATATCACAAAATATCTACGTGTATCCAATAAATACTAATCGTAATAATAAATCTCAAAGAAATATAAATACACACATATATACATATATATAGTGTATAAACACACTCACGACGAGATAAGGATAAAGTGTGGTCATACTTAAATTGTTTGACAAAAATGTTTTTGAGTAATATAGCTAGAGTTTTATATATTTGGAAATAAAAATATCATATTTTCATACTACTTTTTACCTTTGGATTTAATTATAAGATTTTTAAAAAGTTGTGGAACAAAAAAATTTCTAAGTCTCGAAGTGGTCTCTTAATGTCACAAACGAGCTAATGATACAAAAACGCCAATCCTTTAAACGCTATAAATTAATTTAGTTAAGTTAGTTAATTAATATAACTTATAATCTAAAATTCGTGCCTAAAGTGAATTAAAACAACCCTAACCTCAGGGGGCTGTTGTGTAACTTTAATATAACCCAAATCCCCCCTGCGAACCCTCGTGTTTCCGGCAGCAGCTCCAACCAGAAAATCGAACTCCGGCGACGCGTGTTTTACCCATTTTTGGTATCCGAAACTTTCCAAAAATCAGGCCATTTTCCCCTTAGCAAGTTTCAAACGTTCCTTTTTGCTCAAGACACGTATTTACAACTTATTGATCCGTTTTGATTTCGTGATTTCAAACCCAAAATCTCATTCCCATAATTAAGTAGGTAATCAACAAATTAACCTTTTCTAAACCTTCTAAATCACCCAAATAACTGTTCCATAACACCAAAACGGTCCAATTTCTCTCTGCACACTCAAAACCGATCGATCTAAACCCATTTCTGGCGACCATATCAATCTTCATCTTCCTGACATCATTCCTGGTAATTATCACATTCATTTTGATCCTATTGATCATCTACAACTTCCTAATCTATCTTTTTTTATCTCATATCGTCTCAGATTAACCAATTTTGACCCAGATCAGTCGACATTCTTGCTAACCGAATCTATATCAAACCTTCAATACCAGGTAAGTTTCTTATATCAAAATGATCACGATACAATGTAGATTAAAAGCCCTTTATTCGATTTGGTGTTGTTTGTCTGTGTGAATCGAATTGAATGGTTCTTTGAAACTAGGGCTTGATATGAAATTGGTGTTCTTGGTAAATAAAGATAAAACAATTAAAAACCAGATTATGTAAACAAAAGTGGAAGTGGTCTGGTGGTTGCGTAGGTTTCAGTTTCAAGCAGAGGTCGTGGGTCCGAAACCGACAACCTGTTTAATTTAATTTTATTACTTTTAAACATTTTAAAACATTTAATTTTATTTCCTAAATAACCTATATAATATAATTAAGTTAAATACATTTTTAGAACATAAAAATTTATAATTTCAAATACATATATATATATATGATGATCATGGTTAGGTATTTATACAAGATACTTTACATAAAACCAAAATAGATTCATATATATATATATATATATATATATATATATATATATATATATATATATATATATATATATATATATATATATATATGTATAGAGGAGAGTTATCCTACATAGTGTTGGAAAACTAAGAAGGCTAAGAAGGATTTATGACCTTTAGATCTCTTTTTTAATGGTTGAGATCAATTTGTAGGAAAAAAAATTGGTGGAAGGGTACATTAGTCATAGCCACTTTTATTGACTTTCTCTCTCCACATGCAATGCACATGCCAATTCCCCCACTTTTTTTAAAACTTTCATAACTTTTGGATACGATATTATTTTTTAAAAAAAATTACACCAAAAAAACAAGCGTTTTGTTATCTTTAAAACGCGTATAATATTGATATATGAAAAATAAAAAAAAATTTCGGCACTTGTCTAGTCCTTATGTAATATCATGTGATTGTGTTTTATTATAACTAGTGAAATATCACTTTTATCGGTTCATTCTTAAGTCATTATATAATATCATCTTATTATAAATATTTGTTGTGTCATATTATGTGTTTAGAAATTATCACCGTGTCACAAATTATTAATATGTGTTTGAGAAATGTTCAAAGACAACGTCATTTTTTGTTACAAAGTGTGAGAATGGCACAATGGTAAACAAAGACACAATGAGACTTTTAAAAAAAATATAACTCACAATATAAATCAAATTTGAAAAAAGTGGTTCGGAGACCTTGTTCCCCATGTGTTTCTCTTTCAGAAAATAAATAAAAGAAAAATTAAAAAAAATTAAAAAAATTACCGTTTTTTTATTTTTTTAAATTAGACACAATGAAAAAAGACACAATGAGAAAATAGTAGTTTTTTTAAGTTTTGTTTATTTATTTTTTAAGGAGGATGATGTGAGAGCAAGATCTTTGAAAATACTTTTTGTGTTATTGTGTAATTATTATTAGATCATTGTGTAATACTTGTCAAATAAGATTACACAATGACCCGATGAATGACACAACAACCTTACGGATGACACAATCACACAATGACCTGACGGAAGACACAATGACCTGACGTTAGACACAATGAGCTGAAAAATTGTGAAAAAAAAGTTCGTTTTTTATATATCAATATTGTACGCGTTTTAAAGAGAAAAAAATTCTCGTTTTTATGGTGTAATTTGTTTAAAAAAATAATGTCGTATGTAAAAGTTATAAACGTTTTAAAAAAGTGGGGGAATTGACATGTGACTTGCATGTGGAGAGAGAATATTTAAAAAAGTGGGCATGACTAAAATACCCCCTCTCCTAATTTTCCTAGATGCCACATGTCAATATTTTATTGCTTCTTAGCCTTCTTAGATTTATAACACTATGTAGGTGAACCTCACTCTATATGTATATGCCAATATATAATGCTACAAAGAAAACTAAAAAACGGATTCGTATAAAATATAATACGAAAACACATTTATGTTTCGTACGAAAATCCCAATTCGTAATTTAAAACCCTAATTCCCAATTGGTAATTTAAAACTCTAATTTCAGATTTATAATCCAAAACCCTAAATCCCAAATCCGAAACCCTAGATCTCAGATTTGTGATTTTTGTTTCTGTTTGTTCGTTTCTAAGTTCGGGTTTTTCCCAACTAATTAGGTGGTACCAATATTTGGGAGACTCTCGGTTCGTTATAGCGACGTTTCTTTTTCGTTTATATTTGCTTTACGAGGTGAGTAAATTCACTCCCCCTTTTTACTGTTTATGTTTTTTGGGCTAAAATATGTGTTCCTATGATACTACTGTTTCTTTTCTTTTGTTTCTATTTTTCAAAAGAGATCATTAGATGTGTTAATCTTGTTTGGCCACATGATGCAAAATTATATGTTAGACAATAGTATTTATATTATCTTGTAATTTCTACCGGTATGATATTAGCGCTAATGGCCTGACAAGCCCACCTACACTAATGGCCTGATAGGTGATTAGACCCAACGATTCTATGTTGATTCTATGTGTTGGTTACTAGTTACTATTTGTGATGCTTGTTGCTACGATGCTATGTCCCCTTGATGCTTAAACATTTATTTATAATTATATATATATATATATATATATATATATATATATATATATATATATATATATATATATATATATATATATATATATATATATATATATATATATATATATATATATATATATATATCGAGACGGTTAAATGACGGTTAACGATAATTATCAGTATTTGTAACATGAGTGGTTTCTCATGACTTGTTGCTAAAGGTTACCTTGCGGGTTCTATGATACTTGTTTCTATGTGTTTCTATGGTCACGGTTGAGATATATAATGCAATTGCTATACACATAAGATTGTGAAACATATTTATAATGATCTCGGATTTCATATTACGTACTATTAACTGTGTTTTACTCACTTATTATACACGTATTTCAGGTGGAGTTTGAGACTTTTAGGCTTCAAGACATTTAGGATGCTTTGGACCTAGAATTAAATAAACTTATTTATTGTCGGCTTTTATTATGATTTTAAGACTATTTATTGCTTCATTTATGTCACGACATTATTACTTTAATGATATTAAAATATGTGTTTAGTGCCATGTGCTTTGTACTATTCATATCCAATTCACTTGACGCGCCCGGTGTTTTCTGCCGTCGGGCGGGGTGTCACACCAACAGTCTTTGGTCCTTATCATTTAAATAAGCGACCACGTTCGATCTACGTTCGAACTTCATCAGCAGAGGTGGCTTTCGTTCCATTTAAACCTGAAACACAAACGGAAGTTGATTAGTTTTAATAAAAAGGAGAATAATAAAAAAATGAAACAAAATAATAATAATAATAATAATAATAATAATAATAATAAAATTCAGAACATAGTTTCCCAAAACTACGATACAAAAGTGTCGTATGCCGTCGACGCTATTGTATCGCAACATAGATGTTTCCGACACTACCAAATGTGCATAAGCAGCATAACAGGATAGTATCGCAGACAACTCATGAACTTTCGTTCAATGTCGCAAAATAGAGGTAGTGTCGCAACACGTAAGAACACAAATAGTCACATAATCAAAAAAAGATCAGATCATCAAAAAGCTTGAATCAAAATAGAACCGAAGGTTCGAAACATGTTCATACACAAATCTTACCGATCAAAAGCAATCAAAAACACTTTAACTTATAAATTGAAGTTTTGAGAAACTAGGGTTTAGGTTCGGTTTTTGAAAAGTGGGTTTGAGAGTGAAATATGAACCAGATCGACCCAAACAGATTGATTTAACAGCGAGCAGTTTCGCAAATGCAAAACTGTAGTATCGCAAAACCCCTAAAAAATATTTTGAAAAGAAATTTGAAGTTAAATCTAATCATTATTACGAATATTTTAAAATAAAGTCAAGCCCATCCATTTGAGATAATCCCATTACCAAGACCCATTTGAAGTACGTGTTTTAAGAGAAATCAAGATGGTAAACCGAATGAATCACGAGGAAATCATATAATGCGTATCGGGCAGTCATCCGGAGAGACATAAGTTTTAAAAAGATTGTCAATATATTTGTCCATTTAAACCCATGCCTTGTTCCGTTCAACAAACAATTTTGTGATGATCTTATTATGTTTTGGTTTGATTTGAAGAGACCCTGGTGACTTGGTTTCCACAGACATTCAGCAAAGTAACTTGTTTTGACATCATGGCTTATTGAGTTTAGATAATTCAGCGAGATTCAGTAATTGGGGTGCGCATAGACAAAGATTATTTAATAATCAAGGTGAATGTATTTGGGGGTGAGGTGGAGTTGGGTTTTATGTATGAAGTGTCAAACTATGATCTTGATGTAGAAACACTGTGAGCTTAGCTTTACATGTGAGCATGTTCTTATGTATGAAGCGTCAAACAACGATCTTGATTGTAGAAATGTTCTGAGCTTAGCTTTACATGTGGGTTGCAGATGATGAGCGCTTCAGGTCTATATTTACATATAATAGAGGAGATGATCATCTGAGCGTGTTGATGAGAGCTTCAGGTCTATATTTACATATAGCAGAGAAGATCATCACTACAGGTCAATGCTTCTGCATAGCAGAGGAGATAAGCACGAAAATAGATTCTGAAGAGCTAACGAGAAGCGTCATTCAGGGCTACGGTTAAGGGGTTTGGATTTGGGTAAAATCAAGCATGAATCAATTACTCTCAGCACATATTTGTCAAAACTTATTACTTTGTGCAGGCCAAATGTCTGTGAAAGTGATCCTCATCACCGATCTCTTATTGAATTTAGTTTGATCACAGAGTTGCAAGAACGTGGTTTGTCAAACGTTTTCGTGAAAAGATTTGCTTTCTGATTCTTGGTATCAATTGAGATGATATTGATAAAACCCTTTTCTTGAGCATCCCTAATGGCATGAATTCGGGTTTCAATATGTTTTGTTCTAGTGTGATGAACGGGGTTCTTTGCAATCCCGATTGCAGCTTCGTAGTCACAGAAAATTGGAGTATGGAGAAAATTGATTCCATAATCGATCATCTGATGTTGAATCCATAGAACTTGACAGCAACAACTGGAGGCAGCAGTGTATTCAGCTTCACCAGTAGATAAAGAGATAGTGCTTTGCTTCTTGCTTTGCCATGAAACTAAACACTCCCCCAGGTATATACACCCTCCGGAAACAGATTTTTGATCAAGTTTGCAGCCACCATAATCGCTGTCAGAATAAGCATGAAGGTCAAAGCTTCCTCCTTTGGGATACCGTAAGCCTAAACGAGGGGTCCCTTTGAGATAGCGGAAAATTCGCTTCACAGCTTTTTCATGAGACTCCTTTGGATTGGCTTGATATCGCGAGCAATAACCAACAGCAAATGCAATGTCAGGACGACTTGCAGTGAGATACATTAAGGACCCAATCATAGACCTGTACCGGTGAGCATCAACAGACTTGCCAGATTCATCAGGAGTGAGACAAGTCTGTGCTGTAAACGGAGACAACTCAGAAGAACAGTCATTCATCTTGTATTTTTCCATAATCTCATGAATATATTTCTCCTGGTGAATAAGAATCCCATTAGGTTTCTGTATCACTTGTAATCCGAGAAAGAAACACATCTCCCCCATCATGCTCATCTCAAACCTTTCCTTCATGACCTCTTCAAAGTCTCTGCACAAATCTTTTGACGATCCAAAGATGATGTCGTCGACATATACTTGAACTAACAGTACATCTTCATTGATCACCTTTTTGAAGAGGGTCATATCAATAGTTCCTCGTGTAAAGCCTTTGCTCAGTAGATATTGTGTCAATGTCTCGTACCAGATGCGAGGAGCTTGATGTAATCCATAAAGTGATTTAGCTAGTTTATAGAATTTATCGGGAAAATCCGGATCCTCGAAACCAGGTGGTTGACATACATATATTTCTTCATCGATATCTCCATATAAAAAGGCACACTTCACATCCATTTGATAGACTTTAAAATTCTTGTGCGCAGCGTGAGCTAAGAATATTTGAATGGCTTCAATTCTAGCAACCGGAGCAAACACATCAGTGTAATCAATGCCTTCCTCTTGTGCAAACCCTTGAACTACCAGACGAGCCTTGTTACGAATCACAACCCCACGATCATCTAGTTTGTTCTTATATACCCACTTGGTACCAATTGGGTATTTATTTGGTGGAAGATCAACCAGTTCCCATACTTTAAGTTTCCTGAATTGTTGAATTTCCAACTGCATTAATTCAACCCAACTAGGATCTTGTAATGCCATGTTAATGTTCTTTGGGACGGTTTGTGACAAGAAGCAAGAGAATAAACAAAAGTTTATGAGACCAGATTGATGTCGTGTACGCACACCGTCAGAGATGGATCCTATGACTAGATCATGAGGATGATTTTTCAGCTCCTTATATTGTGAATTTGATGTTGAGACATCCGACAGTGGAATTGTAGATGAATCGAGAGAGATGTCAGCAGCAGAAGAATCTTGAAGAGGATTAATTGGTGATGCAGAATAAGACGGTGATGATGGAGGATCAGGTGTAATAACAATGTCAGGAGTGGATGACACAGATTGTGGATCAGATAGAGCTTCGGAATACACAGGGATAATTTCATCTTCTTCTAGAAACAATGGTAAGTTGAATAAGTTGAACACAGTTGTGGCGTCATAGAACCAGGCCGGATCAGATCCTGTATCGCACACATTTGATTCTTGCCAGTCGACATAGAAAGATTCTTGAACAATTTTGGTCCGTTTGTTGTAAACTCGATAAGCTTTCTGAGATGATGAGTATCCAACAAAGAAGCATTCGTCAGAAACAGCTCCGAATTTTGACGTTTGAACTTGAGTGTTCAACAAGGTGCAAGAACAACCAAAAGGTCGAAAGAAGTCGATTAGTGGTTTTCTTTTATGGAATAGCTCATATGGTGTCTTCATCTTGTCCTTTACAATTAACACCCTATTAAGCACATATGACGCACAGTTAACCGCTTCGGCCCAAAAGATGATTGGAAGTTTCGATTCGATTAACATGGTTCTTGCCGCTTCCACTAATGTTCGGTTCTTGCGTTCTGCTACGCCATTCTGCTATGGAGTTCTAGCTGCACTGAATTGTCTTAATATTCCTTTTTCTTCACAAAATGAGTAAAAAATGTGATTTCTGAACTCTGTTCCATTATCGCTTCGAATAGCCTTGACCTTCTTGCCACAGATTGTTTCAATCTTCAGTATAAGACCTTTGAAAGCAGCAGCAGTTTCTCCTTTGTGCGCCAGGAAGCTTACCCATGAATATCTTGAACAGTCATCTGTAACAACGAGACAATAAGATTTCTTAGCTATGCTTTTCACACTAATTGGTCCAAATAAATCTGCATGTAATAATTCAAGGGGACAAGAGATTGAATTTATCAGTTTGAGCTTATGAGATTTTTTATGTTGTTTCCCCTTTCCACAAGCCATGCATTTCTCTACAACGGTAAAATCTTTAAGAGGTAATCCACGAACAAGGTTACGTTTAACAAGTTTATTTATATTATCAAAATTAACATGACCGAGTTTCTTGTGCCATAAAAAGGATTCAGAGGTGGATGCTTTGGATAGAAGGCATGTAACCGTAGATGTTGACTCCTTGGAATTCATGTCAAGCAGATAGTTGTCATTCTTCCTTGGTGCACGCATCACAATTAAATCTTCGGGTACTGAAAAATCTGGTTTCAGAAACAGACACTCGTCCGATTTGAAGAGAACAGGAATATTCTTATCACAGATTTGTGATCCACTCAAGAGATTGAAATGCAGCTCTAGAACATAGTTAACCTTCTCCAAAGTCAATGATCCATTAGAAACTTCGCCTTGTCCGATCATTTTCCCTCCTTTCTTATCTCCAGCGAAAGCTACATACCCACCATTGATTATTCTGAAATCTGTAAGAAGATTCTTTAATCCTGTCATATGTCTTGAACATCCGTTATCTACATGCCACTGACTATTTGGCTTCTTCGGACGTTCCTGACAAAACAAAAAGAAAAATTAATTAGAAACGGGAACCCATGTCTTAGTAGACTTGGGTTTAAACAAAGAAAACTTAACATGAAAATGATTATTTACAAACATATTGAATCTGTTGGTTAAACTAGAATTATTTACAGACTTTCGAACAAGTTCCGGGCAATTTTTAACAACATGGGTGTCCTTACCTGTTAGGGTTATTTCCATGTTAAGATTTACTTTGTATTTTGTTTATTGTTTATATGTTTGTAAATAGTTTAGGGTCTATTTTGTTATATTCCTTAAACTTGTAATTGGTTGATATAGGCATGTAGTGTGTGTGTGTGAGGAGCGAGGCTAGATCACTTTTACACTGTTAGAGAGAGAATTAACTGTGTGTGATTTTGTTTCTCCTGCACCTTGTACTGCGAATTGCTTTGATCATCAATATACAGAGAATTATTAGTATGGATTGTGTTTGTGATTGAATCGTTTGTTTTGTACTTGTCTTTCTGATCATTGTGAGCGATTGAACGATCCAATTGAACCTATCAATTGGTATCAGAGCTTTCGGTATTGTGTTCTTCGCTGTTCTTAAGCAAAACACATCAAAATTGCTCGAAAAAACAATGATCTGAAGGATTTGATCGTGTTTTTAGTTGTGATTTATCATCGTAATCACTCCTATACACATCGATTGTGCAGATTCTATCAGATCATCATCAGATCTGAAGAATTAAGAAGAATAGAAAAAGTTACTGTTCGATCAAATTTTTGCTCAATTTCATCAGATTTGATCATGTTTTGGATTGATTGATAAAAGGGATTGTTAATCGGACTATTTCACAGCTTGTGTGTGAATTTTGGACAATTTGGACAAGTTTTAGACAAAACCCAGAAAATTCGTTTGACGAAAATGATGAACATTAAGAACTTGGTTGAAGATTAACTTGCCGGGTGAATATTTTGACTTAGACAATTTCCTTGGACTTAGATTTGTGGAAATTAGGTCCTGTGCAGCCGTGTAAGGGAATTTGTTCTAGACGGGTGAAGAATTTGACTTGAAAAAGTGCTACTGTTCAGTCGGGTGATACACTGTTGTGCCGGGTAAAACACTGTTACGCTGGGTGAAGAAGAAAAAGTCAGCCGGGTAATACACTGTGTAGCCGGGTGATTAACAATTGCCGTGTGATCATATACTGTTCAGCCGGACAAAGCTCTTTGTTGTGTCAAGTTTCTGCCGGGTCAAGACTATTGCCGTGTCAAGTTTAATTCTTGTTGCCGGGTAACTGTTCATCCGGGTGAAGAACAAAAGTATTTTTCAACTGTTGAGCCGTCTAACTGTTGAGCCGTGTAAAGACTTTTTCCTGCCGGGTGAAGAACAAAGACACTGTTTAGCCGGGTGAAGAAGGATTTTCACTGTTTTGCCGTGTGACTCATATTAGTTGTTTTTAATACTTGTTTCTTATCTTGTCTTTAATTACTTGTCTTTATTTTAGTATTTTAATCATTTCTTTTCAAAAATTAACAAAAACCAAAAATATTTTCTTTAAAAAATTTTTGTTAAAAAAAAATGGCTCCTAATGATGATTCTGATAACCGTGTTCCTAGACTTTTGAATCGTGCAGATTTCAAGAACTGGACCATCAGGTTGAGACATCACTTGTGTTCAATTGACAACGACTTATGGAAATCCATTGAGAAGGGTCCTCATATTCCAACTCAGACTGCTCCAGACAGTGCTAGTACCTACACAAAAGACTCTACTGAACCTTATCCAGAAGATAATTTATCAGCAGAAGATCTGAGGAAAGTAAAGAATGATAGCAAGGCTTATTCTTTAATGTGCAAGGGACTGCCACTTCAAGTTTTGTCTAGATTGGATGCATATCAGACTGGCTATACATGTTTCAAAGCATTGAAGTCTATATGTGAAGGAGGAGAACAATTGAGAAGCTTGAAGAAGTCGAAATTAAAGAGACAATTGGAACTTTTTGAACATGTTAATGGAGAGACAGTACACCAGATGATGAACAGGTTTGTTCATTTAACTACTGAGATGACAAATCTCGGGGTGAAGACTGAACTTCAAGACTTGAATGATCGATTGTTGAGTGCCTTACCATCATCATGGAAACAAACTGTTACCTTGTTGAAACATACTGAGAAATTTCCAATGGAACTTGATTTGCTTATTGGAAAAATTGAAGAAGTTGAGATTGATGAAGGATCAAGAAATACCGATAGATCAAGCTCACAAACTCAGTATAAGTATGTGGTAAATCCTGCCAATACTGTGGATAACGCTTTTCTTGCACAAGATGTAACAAAGTTTGAAGATGAGGGTGACTTATTTGTTGGTGCAAGTTTCTTTACTGATTCAGCATATTTTCCAAATTCACCAACTTATTCTCAACCTCAATCTCCACCAAGAGCGCAAGTTCAAAGTCAATCAGAAAATCAGAGTTCAACTGTTCAAGCCAAGGTGAAAGATGTAATGAATATTCTGCTTCAAGATGACAAAACTAAAACTGCCTTTACTGCTTTTATGGCAAGTTTTCAAGCGTATCAAGGAAGTCATTTAAGTCAAATGGACGTGGTCCTTCAAGACTTATTTGAAATGGATCCAGTTGATGTTGAAGAAATGGATCTTAACTGGCAAATGGTTATGGTTGCGTATAGAACTCAAAAGCATGCATACGTTAATCGAAGTTATAAACCTCATGCTAACAAGACAGTTGGATTTGACAAATCTAAGGCCAGGTGCTTTAATTGTAATCAGTATGGTCATTTCTCAAGAGAATGCAAAGCTCCAAAGAATTTCAATGATCAAGCTAGTTCAAGCAATCAAGGTCAAGGTCAAAGTTCTCAACAGTCTACGAGTTATCAAGGCAGAAATCAGCGTTTCTTTCAGAAACCGTATCAAAGTCTTCCTATGCCTGAATTGAAGGAAAATGAAAAGAAGCCAGAAGACCAGACTAAAGCATTGGTTGTAAGTGTACAAGACGGATACGACTGGAGTGCATATGCAGAACAGTTTACATCCGATCTTACCTCAAATCTGGCACTGGTTTGTGAAGTAGAAGAAGACTGGTCGGAAGAAGGGGATGGAAAAATGGTTGATGATAGTGAAGATTCTGAAGAGTATGACTGGAGCGCAAAAGCAGATCCTACTGAAGAGACTGAAACCGAAGTTGCGTTAATGGCTACATCTAATGAGTCTTCATCTTCCACTGAGCAACCAAAGGTTAATCCTGAACTCCCTCCTAACTATGTTCCATTACCAGCTGATGTGAAAGAAAGGTTGTGTTCTGAACAGTGCATTCAACAAGTGGAACATTATCGAACTCATTCATTTAAAATAGGTGACAAATTAAGTAAACATGAAAAGATTCATGAACAACTTAAAATTGATCACAAAATTTCTGATGAGAAGATTTTGTCACTAACTGAATCATGGAACAAAACTTTGAAAGAATTGGAACTTGTTACCAAACAACTTGAAGAAATGACAAAGAACTTTGAAGCTTTTTAAAGTTAAACATCAAAACGATGAAATATCTGTTTAAAAGTGATTAAACGTCTTAAAACTGAATCAAAACATGTTGAACTTTCTCATCATAAATTTGTCAAAATTTTACCTAAGTGATTAACTGTTAAAAGTTAAACATGAAGTATAATCTTTAAAATTCAATGTTGTTTGATTAAAATGATGAAAATCAGGTTATTAAAACAATTTAGGATTTAAACTGATTATGTTAATGTTTTACTTTTTAACTTGTAATTAAAACACTCATTAAAATTTTTGATAAGTTTAATGAAGAATCTAATACATTTGCCTTGTTTTGTGTTTATTTGTGTTTTAAACAGATGGATAATCTCAAGTTTGAACCTAAACATAATCTAGTGGCATGTTTAGATGAATCACTTCCTGAGACAGAGGGTTATAGGGATATGATTAAGTTCATCAAGAGGACTAAGTATGTATATGCTATATGTGCCAAACCGGTCATATATGCTAGGCTGATCAAGAGCTTCTGGAAGACAGCAGAGGTTGTGAGAAATGAGAATGGTGTTGCTATGGTGAGAGGGCATATTACTAGAGATTGGGTACTGGATGTTACTGAAGAAACTATTAGACAAGCCCTGAGGATAGATGAGGATGAGATTGGTATGATGGATGAACTGACCATGGAGGAATGTAAAACTTGTTTTGTGAACATGGGACATCCACCTGTGTTTCCAAAGTCACAGTTTTACAGAGCTAAGTTGGGAAGGAAGTATAAATTGCTGTGTTACGTTGTACAGCAATGCATGTCCAGGAGGAGTGCAGGTTTTGATAACTTTCCTTCAGACATTGCTTCACCAATTGTGGCCATAGCAGAGAACAAGCCATTCAACATGTCAAGGTGGATTATGAATGGTTTTGTATTCAACTTGGTGAAAGGCAAAAGGTTTAAGTTCCTCATGTACCCGAGGTTCTTACAACTGATGATCAATATTGCTTATCCTGTGATCAGAAGTGAAGGTTATGCTGGAGGCATTTTATATACTGAGGACATGAACGATCTCTCTTACCGAAAGATGAGTATCGGGAATGTGCCTGACATTGAATTGTTTGACTATATGAGAGATATAGTCAACCATGAAGAAGATGTAGAAGGAATATATTATCACATATCTCATGGAGAGATTGTTGATCCATTGGACCTTGTGGATGAGGTGCCAGATAATTTGTTGGATGATGACGAGTACTTTGTTCGTCATCCAGAAGATGAAGAAGATGATGGTAATGAAGATGGTGATAATAATGAGGATGATAGTGATAATAGTGATGGAAATGATGGTGGTGATGATTTTGAATCTGAATCTAATTCAGAGGAGGTTGAACCAATGGAGACTGAGACAGAAAATATAGAGAATGTTGAGGTAAGTGAGCCTGTTATGATAGAAGAACCTGCTGAGGTTGCTTCTGTGATTGAAGAAGTTGTTACTGAAGCTCCAAGAGATGTTTCTGTTAAGTATGTACGAAGAAAGAGATCGAAACCATTGATTGTTGAGCCTGAAGAGATTAATGTGATAGAGATTGCTCAGACAGTAATGGCCGAAGCTGAATCTATTGCACAGATAGATGAAGTGGATGCTGGCATTACTGATCCTATTTTTGCTGATATTCCCACCACATCACCACAAGTTGCTGAAAACATTGAGCAGGGTTTGGAGTCTTCACCAAACGTTGTGTCAAAGACTGATGATGAGAAAGAAAAACGTATTGCTGAGTTAGAGGATATGGTGGCTAAACTGATAGAAGCCAATGAATTGTTGAAGGCATCAAATGAGAGGAAAAAGAAAAGGTTTGATGAGTATTGGGACATTCATAATCAGAATATGAAAATTTTCAAGAAGTTGGATGAAGATCATGTGAAGCTTGTTGATGAACATGTGAAGCTGAAGGATGATTATGATGCACTCAAAGAGGAGTATGAGAACCTAAAGTATGACTATACTGATTTGAAAGCCGAATGTAATACTTTAGATGCCGAGAAAGAAATGTTGGAAAAGGAGTTGGATGAATTGAAACCAAAAGAGGCTGGCCCATCTTCTGACAAAGACTTTTCTGATGGAATAGTTGAAGTGACTGAATCAAATGTGCCAAAGGTTTATCTGACTAGAGCTAGAGGTACTTCAAATGCTGGTATTTTGGTTGAATCACCAATTATCATTCCCGATGAAGCTGCTGCTGAAACAGTCAATCTGGACAAAGCTGAGGGAAAGAGGAAGATAGATGCTGTTCCTGAAATTTTTGGTGATGAAGGAAGTTCAAAAAGGGCGAAGATTGATGAACCAGTGCAGATTGAGCCGATTCAATCTGTAGCTGTGATTGAAACTGAAAAAATGGTTGGAGCTGAGATTGCTAAATCAGGTCAGATTGAGCCGATTCAATCTGATTCTGTAACTAAGACTGAAGAGTTTGTTGCCACTGAGAGTGAAAAAGAAGCTGGCTCTGAAGAAACAGTTCAGGTTGAGCCGATTCAACCTGAAGCTGGTGAAGTTGAAAGTGTGCCTGAAACAGAAGCTGAAGTTGCAAGTCAGTTTGAGCCGGTTCAAGCTGATGATGCACCTATGATAGAGGCGTTGGATGATTTAGATGATATAGATTGGACTGAGTCTGAAAATGAAGCGGAGCCAGAACCAGTACAGAATACTGTTGAAGAACTACCAGATGATTTGGATCAGAGGTTTGCGTATCTTGAGAGAATGAAGTACAACTCTGTGTTTTTAAATGGATTGACGGTGACTCAGATTAATGAAGAATACGAGAAATGCATGATTCATCAAGACAAAGCTGAAGCAGATAAGAAGGAGTTTGTTACTGAGATGGGCGAATGGACTCCAATGCAGGAAAGTTTAAACATAGAAGATCTGCCACCAACTGAGCTGTATCATCCAAATCCGGAAGAAATGAATAGCAGAGAGATGCGAGATTGGTTAAGTTCGAGAAACTATCCGTACAAGACTTTGCAGAGGTTGAAGTCTGAGTCTTTGAGAAAGATTGTAGTCAGCTTTATGAAAACGGAGAAAATGTACAACCGGATGTTTTATTTGGACTATAACAATCCGCAATACTTTGAGCTGACGAAGAAATTCAAAATTCTTGGTCCAAGAGAAATACCAGTGATGGCGCTTCCTGAAGATGCTCACAAGAAAAGACACGAACTGATGGATATGTTTCCGAGCGAGGTTAAATCGTACAACATACCGATGGAAGTGCGTGAAACTTGGCATAAGGCAGCAACACCAGGTGATGTGGTGAGGTCGCTGATGAGCAAAGGACAATCAATTGCTGAGTTACTAGATTCTATGATTGTGCCTGAGAAGAACAAGAAAGTAAAAATCATAGCATGGAAATACGACGAAGTATTTGATGCGTTTATGATTAAGAGAGTGAATGGTCTTTGTGACGTGTATCATTACTATTCGAGCATCTTTAAGTTGGAAGTTCAAGACTTGAAAGAATTACACAAACTGAGGTTGATAAATCACTCACGTGCTGAGCGTGGTGATAAGTGTGTAATATTACTTGATGCCGGGATTGGTAGATCACCAAAGTTTTTGGATTTCCGAGGCCAACAAGAAGATACTGCATATGTGCAAGCTAAGAAACAAAAGAAGAAAAAGAAATTGGTTGTGACTGAGGATATGTACCTTGAGGAATTTTCAGACGAATATTTTGACAAGGTGACAGATCCTGGATTGAAAGTGATCGATGGAACTCAAATGACAAAGCCAATACTCAGAGTGTTTTATAATCAAGAGACGTTTGAACTGAAGCTTGTTAGGAATTTGGAGAATTGGGACAAAGATATGATCACAATCTTCAGTACTTTTGAGTTGAAGCTATTGCATCCTTCATATATCGAGTTTTTGAGAAGTTATAGAATGGAGAAATGTAAGGATAAACTAGCTGAAGCAGACAGGAAGTTATTTGTGGTTATGATTGAAGTAATAGCAGCTGCAACTGAGAAGATACGTGTGAGAAAGGCGTTGCTGAACTCTAATCTTGTGAGGGTGGATCTACCAGAGATAGAGTATATGAGGATATCCAGAAAAGGAACCTTGGAAGTGAAAGTCAAAGGCCAGGAGATGCCGTTTGAGTTTTATGCTAATATCGATTTTGCAGGTTTAAATCTGGACTCGCTCAGACGTATGAATGCCTTACCAATTCTGACGAATGAATCCAAGCCTCGACAAACTAAGATTGCTGAAAAGTTCAAATCCTGTATTGAAGAAGCGTTGAAGGAACAAGAAGAATATAAAGGACGAGAGTTGCTGAAAGTAAAAGATGAACCAGAAGATTGGTAGAAAAAGATTGAAGATTGATGCTGATAAAAGAAGAAAAAGATTGAAGTTTTTGAAGATCCAAAGATAAATCTTAGGGGGAGTACTGTTAGGGTTATTTCCATGTTAAGATTTACTTTGTATTTTGTTTATTGTTTATATGTTTGTAAATAGTTTAGGGTCTATTTTGTTATATTCCTTAAACTTGTAATTGGTTGATATAGGCATGTAGTGTGTGTGTGTGAGGAGCGAGGCTAGATCACTTTTACACTGTTAGAGAGAGAATTAACTGTGTGTGATTTTGTTTCTCCTGCACCTTGTACTGCGAATTGCTTTGATCATCAATATACAGAGAATTATTAGTATGGATTGTGTTTGTGATTGAATCGTTTGTTTTGTACTTGTCTTTCTGATCATTGTGAGCGATTGAACGATCCAATTGAACCTATCATTACCACACCGAAAACAATGTGACTTGTAACATTTCCTTTTAGAACTTATTTTAGGAATGGGATCGATCACAATTTCTTCATCACAATCTGATATGTTAGTATCAGAATCACTAAAAGAAACATACATTTCTTTTGATTTACCTTTTGACGTGTTGGCTTTATTATCTGTATCCTGAACATGATTTATCTTTGAACAGTTTGTCTCAACGGGTTTGGTGATACGAATTGGGACAAAAGTGGGAATGGGAGTTGAGACAAACTTTTCAAAACAATTCTTACTAGGTAACACATCATTAGATTCAACAAAAGACACATGATCATCATGAACATCATTCAAAACACACACATCATAGTCACTGTTTAATACAGACGGATTAATGTTTGAACTACTTGAATTACTTAACAAATCATCTGAAATACTATTAATGTCTAAAGTATACTTCTTTGAATTTAAGCTAAAACTTGACACAGAGCATCCTAGTCCGGTAGAAGCACCATATCTGTAATCCTCACGCACCTCCTGATGATTAATTCCTTCTAAACCTACAAACAAATTATTAGTGTGTTCTGCAATTAAATCATTAGTGGGATGAGGCTTAGGTGTAGGAGAGTAATAAAAAGTACTGGGTGGAGGATAAACATGAGGCATCTCATCATAGCCAAGTCCAGATTTGATTCTGGATCCTCTTTGTCTACAGTTTAATTCCTCTCTTTTCATTCCAGAAATGGTCCATCTATCTAATTTAGATTGAAGTTTACTACTCTCGAATTCAGCAAGTTTTACACGTTCCTCCATCATATTTACCTCAACGTTCTTTTCGAGAAGTTTTCTATTTAGGTGATCTATTTCTTGGAAAGATTCATTAAGTTTTACGTAATAGTTAACTTCATTTTTTTTAAGATCAGAATTGATAGTAGTTAGTTCAGCCTGATTTGTTAATAATAACCGATTAGCTTTATATACACCAAATAAACGGACTGTGCAAGCGGAAGAGCACATATCCTGTATTACCTCATATGGAATACCCATTATGATCTTCTCGGTTGCCAGATCCTTTTCACAGTATCATGCGGGTGTGTTTCTCTTCCTTTCTTCCTCCTTATCATCTTCAGCTTCAGTTTCCAGTGTATCAGACACAATCTTCTTAACTTTCACAGCTTCTTTCCTTTTGATGACTTCTGTTGGTTTTGGCTCAGGCATCTGTTCCTTGATGTCATTCTTAGATTCACTCTCATCATTCTTTATCGTCTCAACAACAAATGCATGATTAATTTCTTCTTGAACCTCGGCAATCTCTGCACTCCAATCAAAATTTGTCAACAAAGCAGTTTCTTTTATGTTGCTATTTTCTCCTCTTTCCATTACAACTGCATTTCTTGTATTTAGGGATGGTGGTTCAAACACAGTTGGAGAAGGGCATTCTCTTTTGAAGTGTCCCAGCTGTTTGCAATTGAAACATCTGAGCTTAGACTTATCAAAACCAACCTTGGCATTTTGGTTTTCAAAACTCCTCTTTCCAGTCCTTTCCATAAATCTTCTTGCCCTTACTGTAAGAATTGCCATTTGCCACTGGATATCAGCTTCTTCAAGATCATCAGGATCCACTTGTAGCATGTCCTCCATAGTAATCCTCTTTCCTTTGATATCCCCAGCAACTAAAGCTTCGTAACTATTCACAAACATACCAAAAAAAGCCATCATGTCGGATGGAACCTGTGACGTGCTCTGATCCTTAACTACATTCTTTCCTTCAGACGATGCGTTTCCAGAGACATATGAAAAGCCAGAATTGTTTGTTGATCCCATGGATGTTGATGAGAGCAGCGTAGCATTCTAAGACTGAATCGGAGGTTGAACAGCTTGGTTATACTCCCTTCTTTTAATGTCCAATTCGAATGACTTCAGTTTATTGATCACATCCATAAGCTTGTATTCCGAAAACTTCCTTTCCTGTTTTAACATTCTCACTTGTAGGCTCCACTCAGGTGGAAGTGAATCCAGTAATTTTGTAATTTGTTCAACAGTAGTTAAGTCTTCATCATACTTTTTGAGGTTACTTGTAACAGTCAAAAATCGATGGCTAAGATCTGTTATTTTTGTGACACCCGACAAATTCAGGTTAACTTCGTTAGTTAAACTCTGTTAGTCTCGTTAACGCAATTATACTTTTCATTTAATTTGATGAATTAAATGTGCAAACCGTTATATAAATATTCACACGAAACGACCACACGAGTTAATACCCGGGCGTTGGTGATCTTAAATGAATACGAATACAATAATAATACATTTTAACTGTTATGTGTGTTTAATTGTTGAAATTTCGTGGAACCGCGTATTTTACCGGTTTTAACTGTTTGCGGATTCGGTAACCCTTATTAAACAAAAATGAATATTTGAGAAAGATTTTCAGTGTGTTTGCAAAACCGAAACAAAACGGGGCCCATGGATCATCCATGTCACCCATGGGTGGCCCAAGGCCCAACCCAACTCAACAATTAACAAATTAATCAAGAATTAACTAACCTAAACCTAAATATTTTTAACAAAAAACGGCACAAAGCCTTTTTCTTTTGATCTTGAAGCCGTCACCCTTTCCGGCCAGATTCCGGCCAGCTCCGACGTCTTCACGGGGCCTTTTTTATATCAAAATCTTCGTCTCGACGAGACGGTTCCAATGATAGTAAGTACGTCTTCTAACTCATAGCGATTAAAAAGTTATCGCCATTTGAAGATTCGGCTGCTTGGTTTGTCCATTGATGATGTTCGGTTGTGTTGGGTCTTAGGTGGTGTTTTTGGTTGTTGATTGAAGTTACAAACACATAAAAAGTAAGTTTCATTCTTAACATTATATATATGTTACGAAAATTATAGGAATGAAAGCCTAGTTCATCCAAAATGGCCAATTGATGATTGTGTTGTGGAATTGGGATATTAGTTATGTGTTATTGGTTATTTGGATAGCTAGATGATGAAATTGGTGCAAAAAGTGTGTTTATGGAGTTAGGGTTTGATATGGAATCATTGAAACTTGATGTTGCATGATCGATATTGTGAAAATAGGATTGAATATGTATTTAGATGATGAATGGGATGAAGATTGGCTACTTGTTTGTGAAATTCATGATTGTTATGATAGATTACTAAAAATAGTAACTTTTGTGTTAGAGATCGTGTGAAATCGCATGTTATGGACATATAATGATCATTGTGGACTTGCTAGCATGTTTGTAAGATATGTTAGACGAATTTTGGTTATTTGAACATACAAATTCGACTTGGTTTGGAATACTTGCTAAATGTAGAAACTTTTTGACATGAAAATCGACTAGGATGCATGTGTTATGATTTTGGACGCACAAACGTGATTTGGGGTTACATGTGAGTGATTGTAGACATGTGATGATTGGTAAACGTGCTTTGATCATGCGTTGACATTTATAGGTACAAGTTGAATTGAAAGTGAGTACTTGAAATTGGTTAATTGAAGTCTAGGTTGTATATGCAAGATTAACTAGAATGTATGATGAAAGGGTTATTATGCTAGTTGTACAAAACATGTGAACATTATGTATTGCTTAGAAATGACCACACATGCTAGTATGCTTCATGTAGGAATCGCAAAGTGTTAGTATGTGTTGTTGACTTGTGTAGTGTGCTATGGTATTTGTGTAATAGTTGACATGCTTAGTATGTTGGAATATGCAAGTATACTTTACAAATCCGACCTTCCTATAAAGGAAACTTTTGTGGAATTTGAAATCCAATTTGTTGGTTGTGTGGCGTGTAGTGTGGTATGCGAATGTAATATAGTTAAATACATCATTTGTAGCGTGTTTACACTTAATAAATCACCAACGGGTCGTGGATCAACTCGGGTCAACTAAAAGTCAACTAAAAGTCAAACTTGGACCAAAAGTCAACTAAATGTCAAACTTGGACAAAAAGTCAAACTTGGTCAAACTTGGACAAAAAGTCAAACGTGGTCAAAAAGTCAAACTATTCCAAACTCGCACAATCTGTATGACCATTTGGATGCATAGGGTACTATGACCCTACATGAACACACATTAATAGACCTACTGTTATTTAGGTTGATGTATTACTGTGTGCTTTTAGAAACTGAATTGCTGCGCGACCTAAGGTGAGTTCACTAAACCGCACTTTTACTATTCTACCCTTTTATGGGCTGAACACGGACGATTACTTTTACGGATTTACAAATTTTGTATGTCGCATGTCTGGATAGAGCAACTTTTATTTTGTTCATGAAAGACCTCATGGATACCTAGTTGACCGTTAGTATTTGTGAAATAGCGGGGAAAGTTTGAGTAGTACTACTGGGTTTGACAAACCCCACCCGGGCTAGTCGCGCTAGCACGACAGAAGGACCTGTCAAACGGGTGTTGAATGACCTAACATACTTACAGTGCATCCTGCTGGGATGTACGAACGGGCAAAATGCACTTAATGTGTACATACGCCAGCTTCGGTCAGATACATACGCCTCTAGGACATGTGATGTAGACTAGCTACCTAAAATGACATACTTAATTTATATTTCTGCTTGCAACTAAACTTACTGGATTCTATACTTACTATGTGAACTCACCAACCGTCGTGTTGACACTTGTTAGCCTTTCACTTTTACAGGTCATTGGGGTACCACGCACCTAGGACATGGCATGGAGTCACGGCTTTTCATTTAAACACTTTCTTGCATTAAAAATCATGTTTTGAGTTTAGTGACTATTTAGACTGTGTATCTCGTGTTGGGCGCGTGTTCTGCGCATTTAGTTTACATTTAATATTTTGACATTACATTTCGATTACGCTTCTGCAAACTTTTAAACGTTAACTCTGTATTAAAATTTTCTCATTTAATGAGACACGTATGTTTTAAATTCATATAGTGTCGTTTGGTGTAACTAATGACTGAGATCCTGGTTTGTCACACACTTAACGGTAAAACTCCGTTAGTGGATTTTGGGGGTGTGACAGATTGGTATCAGAGCCATTGGTTATAGCGAACTAGGTTTGCATTGCATTGCATTCTAGACTATAACTGTACACTACATTAGTTGCACCGAGTGAATTATTTATGAACTTAGTATTGGTTAGTGACTTGTACACGCGTGATTTCAGAAATGACATTAGTTGGACTTGTGAAAATTTATTTATGACCCACATACATGTGATATACACATACACACGCCTACACTAGCATTACATGAAGTGATTAGTTTGTATTATGTAACACTTTAGAGCAAAAGTTTTTTTTTAGTGACTTACTCTGCTAGTGAAGCTTAAACTAGGTATGTATCTGCTAGTTTTGAATTGTTCACTGAAGTCTGCATGAGAAATATTTGACAATGACCTTGTTCAAAAGTATCCAGCTTTTTAGGCCAAAATTTTTTTTAGGGGCCTTAGTTGAGAAACGATTACATTTCATTATAACTTGAAACTTACATGACTATGGCAACAAACTGGTTTCGTATGAAGCCTAGACAATTCAGTTTTGAATTACCTACCTCATTATGGCAACCAACCGGCAGAGACCGATGCCTAAGGTATAGAGGTACATGAACAACAGTAATGGATATCTGTCCAGAAACTCATTCCTAGTGAGGTCATGACTTATTACTTATGTGACCTCCTACGTGCTATTACAAATTACTTATTATACGACACGTTCGTGTGCTACAACATGTTACTTAATATGAGACATTATTAGTTGTAACATGTCACTTACTGTGTGATCCACTACATGTTATTCACTTGATTTGATATTACTACTGCTTATACACATCGTACACCCAGATTGTGCCTAGACTAGTAGTCTTACACTTAGTATGAACTTACACCATACCTGATACATGCGACCCATTGATACAGCACACTGATAGTCTGTTGGTGTCCTATACAACTAGTGTAGTTATCTCCTACTTATAGGTTTATCATACACTTATACCGCTCAATACTTGTTATGGAATAGCAATGCCACACGGATGAATGTAAATCCAAGAACATAACTAAACGTAAGATTAATGTACCCGGTGGGAGACGAACTTGGGTGATTGTGTAAGGTAAATTGACGATTACGGGTGCGCAACGTAAAGGTGAATTTACAGGTACACGATGATCCTGGCAAAGTCTGCCATGTCGGTAGTACCCAAGAAGACACACAACGGTAATGAACCAATCAGTACAAATTCATCTGAAACAAACATCCATCTCTAAATAACGCACTGATACCAAGTTTATGCTTGACTGAACCCATAAAACCCACCTATGGATAGTAGACAGTTACAATACAACCTGTGATTGCATATCACCAGTTTATCTTAAAACTACCTACACATTACAATTATGCAACTAAATCACAGATAATTAAATTCTTGCCTTGATAACACACAAATAAGAACAAAGAGCTATACTGATAAACCTCACAATGTTTAATTACTACTATATTTGACCCCTAATGATGATGACTCCTCCTTCATACAAACAATCTCAATCCTCCAATTAAAACATTTGTCTTACTTAATTCCCAAAATTTCAAATTCCAGTCTACGGACTATAACCTTTTAGCACACCAGTAATATCTTAACAACATTGTATCTGCAAGTGATTGTTAAACAAACACTATAATTGTTAAGACTTCATGGAGGAGCCTTATAAAGCCAACAACTTATTTAAAAATAACCTCTTGTTGATATGGCGAACCAACTGCGTAATATTTCTCATTCAAAATCACTTCTTGTGAGGTAAATCTGTATCACATAAACCTTCATGTGAATACCTCGGAACATACCAGGCTCGCTCTAGAAGTATCTCACCTAATCGTACCCTATTCTCAATTCTACAAGTTAAACAGAAGTTAAAGTTATTTCTGATAATAAGTTACCTAGAAATAATTCCGGCTCATGATGTTCCAATTGTTAACGATGCACTGGCAAACCACACATGTGGTATGTATATGGTTCAATCTAGTTGGATGACTTGTCACGATTCAGGACTCTTGTAAACGTTAACTAATAGACCCAATCCACATCTCTATTATTGTAAAACACGTATTGGATTTAATTTATTTTATTATTATTATTATTTTCCTCTTTAAAGAACCTATATTTAATTCAAAACATTATCTACATTCTGTACATCGTAATATATATTCAAACCTCTTTACCTGCTTGGTAAAGCAGAATTCAAGTTAAGCTGTCTTAAAATCGCAAGTTTGTGATTATTCACATTTGAACCACATAAAATTCTAATACATAACTGAAATTTCCATATATATTATAACGTTTCCAGTTCACTTAAAATATATTCCCTTCCTTTGAATGACTTAGTAAAGTAGGCAAGAATGTTATTAGGTGACAGGTACGCCTTCAAAGTGCTGATGGTGTGGTGGGTTAGCTGCGGTACACCCTATATATAAACACTAACGGTACGTGGGATGTGGACCTGAAACCAAGCCGATAATTAATCCGGGAAACTCTAATATAAAAAAAATTAATAAAATTAAAAAAAAACACGAAATTTCTTATAAAGCTGTTTGATCTATCACTTATAGGGTAACCTATTATGTACTCAGATAAATTATAACTTTCATATATCCTTTATTCACAATAACAACAAAAACCAAACATTTCATAACTGACACATGCATATAAATTCTGATCTGGAATACATTTCACGACTCTAAGAATTCTGTTGATGATTACCACCATCAACAATAAACCAACACTACCAGTTGATGTTCTGAGGGAGATTCACTCATTACGGTCCAGGGTAACCGCTTTCTAATTTTTTTTCCATTCCCGGTACACCTTTGTAATTGCCAAGAAACATAATATTGATACTCTGATTATCCTTTGGCACTTTGGACGCCTGACGTCCCTTCATAGAAGCTCTATTATCCAGCAATTTCCATATTAAACTTAATTAGCTTCCTTAATAAAAAGTGTTTAGCCGCCATGTAAGAAACTTTAACCTAGCTATTTTAACGTGTGAAGGTCCTAGCAGAGGAAACCATATAAGATATGATGATACTGAAGCCACCCGACACATGTAATGATATAACATGAGATCCTTTCTATTGCGTTAATGAACTTGGAACCCTAGACTTTAAATCGGACTGTTATACCTCATCGTCTTCTATATCCTCAAATGGTGAACCTAAACACTACCGTACGATGAATCCCGTTATAAAAACCACAGCTAGAATATTACTATTTAATACTGGAACGCTCACCTAGTAGGTTAGGGAGCTATAATCACAAATAATGAACTGGACTAAAACGATCTCTCCATAAAGAATAACCGAATCAAATCCCCACCTAATGTCGGCTTACAAATCTAATGGAACCTGCCTCTATGAGAAAATGGTTTGTTTATCGTATACTCCCTCACACCCTTGTAAACATTACCCTGGACTAATATGTGCCCATAAGAACACCTGTTTTCGGCTAATATTGTAGGAATTAAAATCTAAAGATACAACGGAAATCACGTAACAACAAGAGCTTGATAATACAGTAACGCAGCCATAAAACTACCTAGGTTGAAACACTAAACAACAAATTAGGAACTTAGTAATGAGATGACCAGCATGAAACGGTGATCATACGCTGGAAGTGGAACGAAATATTGAGGTATTGTAATTGTAACAACTATGGAAACAAATGTATGGCGAAGTCTAAGATAACATTCTTGAAAACCTTCTCAGTGAGAAAATGCTTAGCGTATAATATGCCCCCCGGGCACACTTCTAACCGTAACCCTCAGATTCCATCAAAGAAAATCGATTGTAGTCCAAAGGATTAGGAACACCTCATGCAACGTAGACACTTTCATTTTAATACTACTTTAGTAAGCAAACATTAATAACACTTAACCCTACGTCATCCAACCACTTTTTCTATCAACCACAACGAAACATGAATACTTATTAAGTTCCTTGATCATTCTTGCTTAATTCACGTACGTTCGGACATATAGATAGTATCAAAACTCATTTCTCATCTGTTTTTAGAAGGTCCATGACATCCTTTAGATCGTGTTTTGGCAACGTTCCTTTAATGAAGTCAAGTACCTACACATGGTGTAACTTGTACACAAGTGTCCTAGTCTAATAATCTATACCAATAAATGAACCCTTCTGTTAGTACTCGGTCCTCGGGTAGCTAATAACAACATGGAACGCATTAACCTAAATCCCCGAAATATACAGTATAGAAATCGCAATTTGTAAATCTCATTAAAAAAAAAACAAAAAAAAAATTCTGGAATTCCATCAAAATCATAATACACATTAGACCATTTCAAACCCTAGGGTATTGGCCTTCTAGACCATTGACTGGATCAGCGTTAAAAGATAAACATGGTACACAACGTTTCTGATGTCTGCAACCTAATCAAGCTCTTACGTAATGGAACACTTGTCGTCCCAATCGATGAACAACAACGTTTCACGGAAAATCAGTTGAAATAAGAGGCAAAGAATTCAAAATACTCAAACACTGTAAGATCATTATAGCCGAAGTGGCTAGAACTTGGAAGCATAGCCCAGAGTTACGTAGTAGTGTGAAAAATCAAATAATGTACAAGTATCGGTAATTATTTCAAATGACAACATCAAATACTAATACTATTGGTTAAATTTTCGGGACGAAAATTCTTTCAACAAGGGGATGATGTAACACCTGAGAATTTCAGATTAACCCCGTTAACAAAATCTCGTTACTTCAATTAATGAAATTATACTCCACCTTTAATTAGTTGAGTTAAACGTGCTCATATTACACAAACAGTTACATGTAACGACAATCCAAGGAATTACCAAATCACGTGAGTTAATACACGGATGTTGGCGAGTTAATAAAATAATAATTCCGAACAACTAAATAAATATAAATTTAGTGAACTTATATGTTATGTGACCGAAAGGTTTTTGGGAACATTGTGTGACAACTCGAAACCTATTTTAATGTCTGTATCCAATTTTCGGGACGAAAATTCCTTCAACAAGGGGATGATGTGACACCCGACAAATTCAGGTTAACTTCGTTAGTTAAACTATGTTAGTCTCGTTAACGCAATTATACTTTTCATTTAATTTGATGAATTAAATGTGCAAACCGTTATATAAATATTCACACGAAACGACCACACGAGTTAATACCCGGGCGTTGGTGATCTTAAATGAATACGGATACAATAATAATACATTTTAACTGTTATGTGTGTTTAATTGTTGAAATTTCGTGTAACCGCGTATTTTACCGGTTTTAACTGTTTGCGGATTCGGTAACCCTTACGAAACAAAAATGAATATTTGAGAAAGATTTCCAGTGTGTTTGCAAAACCGAAACAAAACGGGGCCCATGGATCATCCATGTCACCCATGGGTGGCCCAAGGCCCAACCCAACTCAACAATTAACAAATTAATCAAGAATTAACTAACCTAAACCTAAATATTTTTAACAAAAAACGGCACAAAGCCTTTTCCTTTTGATCCTGAAGCCGTCACCCTTTCCGGCCAGATTCCGGCCAGCTCCGATGTCTTCACGGGGCCTATTTTATATCACAATCTTCGTCTCGACGAGACGGTTCCAATGATAGTAAGTACGTCTTCTAACTCATAGCGATTAAAAAGTTATGGCCATTTGAAGATTCGGCTGCTTGGTTTGTCCATTGATGATGTTCGGTTGTGTTGGGTCTTAGGTGGTGTTTTTGGTTGTTGATTGAAGTTACAAACACATAACAAGTAAGTTTCATTCTTAACATTATATATATGTTACGAAAATTATAGGAATGAAACCCTAGTTCATCCAAAATGGCCAATTGATATTGTGTTGTGGAATTGGGATATTAGTTACTAGATTAGCGTCCCGTGTAATACACGAGTGTAGGTAAAAAAAATATGATATTAAATTATATTTCTTATAAAAAAAACACGTGTAATGTAAATGTAATATAAAATTTGAATCCCAAAATGATTATAATTACTATCTAATCCACCGGTTAATATGGATAATAGAATATTTTAAAATTTAAACTATGTACATAGATATATAAAAAAAGATAATTTAATTATTTTAAAAACGGTGTGCGGGTAGTAATTGACCCGAATAAGATCCATATGCTAAATTAAATGAGAATTTGCCACATAGGATTTTTCCTACGTGGCATATCTAAGATCATGACAAGTGGACGAGTTACTCTATTATTAGAATAGGTAGATGTGTTATTGGTTATTTGGATAGCTAGATGATGAAATTGGTGCAAAAAGTGTGTTTATGGAATTAGGGTTTGATATGGAATCATTGAAACTTGATGTTGCATGATCGATATTGTGAAAATAGGATTGAATATGTATTTAGATGATGAATGGGATGAAGATTGGCTACTTGTTTGTGAAATTCATGATTGTTATGATAGATTACTAAAAATAGTAACTTTTGTGTTAGAGATCGTGTGAAATCGCTTGTTATGGACATATAATGATCATTGTGGACTTGCTAGCATGTTTGTAAGATATGTTAGACGAATTTTGGTTATTTGAACATACAAATTCGACTTGGTTTGGAATACTTGCTAAATGTAGAAACTTTTTGACATGAAAATCGACTAGGATGCATGTGTTATGATTTTGGACGCACAAACGTGATTTGGGGTTGCATGTGAGTGATTGTAGACATGTGATGATTGGTAAACGTGCTTTGATCATGCGTTGACATTTATAGGTACAAGTTGAATTGAAAGTGAGTACTTGAAATTGGTTAATTGAAGTCTAGGTTGTATATGCAAGATTAACTAGAATGTATGATGAAAGGGTTATTATGCTAGTTGTACAAAACATGTGAACATTATGTATTGCGTAGAAATGACCACACATGCTAGTATGCTTCATGTAGGAACCGCAAAGTGTTAGTATGTGTTGTTGACTTGTGTAGTGTGCTATGGTATTTGTGTAATAGTTGACATGCTTAGTATGTTGGAATATGCAAGTATACTTTACAAATCCGACCTTCCTATAAAGGAAACTTTTGTGGAATTTGAAATCCAATTTGTTGGTTGTGTGGCGTGTAGTGTGGTATGCGAATGTAATATAGTTAAATACATCATTTGTAGCGTGTTTACACTTAATAAATCACCAACGGGTCGTGGATCAACTCGGGTCAACTAAAAGTCAACTAAAAGTCAAACTTGGACCAAAAGTCAACTAAATGTCAAACTTGAACAAAAAGTCAAACTTGGTCAAACTTGGACAAAAAGTCAAACGTGGTCAAAAAGTCAAACTATTCCAAACTCGCACAATCTGTATGACCATTTGGATGCATAGGGTACTATGACCCTACATGAACACACATTAATAGACCTACTGTTATTTAGGTTGTTGTATTATTGTGTGCTTTTAGAAACTGAATTGCTGCGCGACCTAAGGTGAGTTCACTAAACCGCATTTTACTATTCTACCCTTTTATGGGCTGAACACGGACGATTACTTTTACGGATTTACAAATTTTGTATGTCGCATGTCTGGATAGAGCAACTTTTATTTTGTTCATGAAAGACCTCATGGATACCTAGTTAACCGTTAGTATTTGTGAAATAGCGGGGAAATTTTGAGTAGTACTACTGGGTTTGACAAACCCCACCCGGGCTAGTCGCGCTAGCACGACAGAAGGACCTGTCGAACGGGTGTTGAATGACCTAACATACTTACAGTGCATCCTGCTGGGATGTACGAACGGGCAAAATGCACTTAATGTGTACATACGTCAGCTTCGGTCAGATACATACGCCTCTAGGACATGTGCTGTAGACTAGCTACCTACAATGACATACTTAATTTATATTTCTGCTTGCAACTGAACTTACTGGATTCTATACTTACTATGTGAACTCACCAACCGTCGTGTTGACACTTGTTAGCCTTTCACTTTTATAGGTCATTGGGGTACCACGGCTTTTCATTTAAACACTTTCTTGCATTAAAAATCATGTTTTGAGTTTAATGACTATTTAGACTGTGTATCTCGTGTTGGGCGCGTGTTCTGCGCATTTAGTTTACATTTAATATTTTGACATTACATTTCGATTACGCTTCCGCAAACTTTTAAACGTTAACTCTGTATTAAAATTTTCTCATTTAATGAGACACGTATGTTTTAAATTCATATAGTGTCGTTTGGTGTAACTAATGACTGAGATCCTGGTTTGTCACACACTTAACGGTAAAACTCCGTTAGTGGATTTTGGGGGTGTGACAATTTTCTTGTTTCTATGTCCCATGAAAGAATTGAACTCTTTTTCAGCTTGAACACCTTTATCTTTTTGAAGATCGACATTTCCATCTTAGAATTCACATAACGCTTCATACAGGTTCTTAGCATTCTTATGTTCCCCGAATCTGTTGTGAATTTAAGAACTCAAGCATAAAATTAAAGCACCAAAAGCCTTGTTGTCTCTATCAATCAGTTTTCTGTCTCTTTCTTTAAACAATTCTGGATTAGTGTTTTGAAATGTGGCCTCTCCAACAGTAGTTACGGGAATATGTGGTCCTTTTTCAATTGAGTCCCATTGAGTGTGGTCCATATACAGATAAAAGGATTTTAGTCTCCGTTTCCAGTCTTCAAAATTGTCTCCGTTAATCAACTTTCGTGGTCTATTAGGTGACCCACTCTCAAGATCAGCAAGTGTAAATGACATAGAAATTTTATAAGATTTTAGTGTCGCAAAAGGTTCTTAGTTTCGCAAACAATCCTTAGTGTCGCAAAGTAGTGTCGCAAGCTTGTTCGCAAACACTATCGCACGATGCTAGGCTAGATAGCTTCCCAAGATCAGTTGAACTTTCGTTCAGGGTAGAATCGCAAGTCACTTGAGAATTCAGAACCAAATGTGCGGTACTATCGCAAGCACAGCACAACAATGAACTTCCGTTCAAACAGAATCGCAAATCAGAATCGCAAAACCCACCAACCAACAGATAATCACCGTAGTTTCGCAAGATGAACAGATAGTGTCGCAAGATGAACACTAGTTTCGCAAAACGGATCTGATAAACCCCCATTTTCACCAAAAGCACACCAAAAATCCAACAGCAGCTACAAAACCAATCCAATTGATGAACAGATGATTTTTATAGCTTCAACAGTAGAAATGGAACAATCCTCAAACAAAATTCAGGTGAAACAACAGCAATTTAGATCCAATTTTGATTGAAGAAGCTTTTTACCAAAACTTAAGATAAAACCACAAAATCAATCCTAGATCTCAGATCTATATGGTGATGATGGATCTGAAGATTTTGATCGATTCCAATACCAAAAACACCAATTCCTCAATCCATTTCCATACCAATTCTCAACAGATCAGATCCGAAATGATTGAAATGAAACTTTTATCAAAAACCTCCAAAAACCTCAAAATCAAGAGCACAATGGCTCTGATACCATATTGTTGGTCCAGATAATCGTTAATCCGTGCTATAATGATTTAGATCTGATCAAAACCCTTTGTTACCACTAGATCTAGCAACAAAATGATTATGAATTTGATCAAAAACGTAAATAACCCATAAAACCCATTTAGAAGTAGATTAAGAAGATGAAGATTAGTTGAAGTAGATTAGATTGAATGCAACAAAGATATAATCAAAACAGTTCCTTGCAAATACAGATCAGAATCGAACTCAAGATCAAAGTATAATTGTATTCAATAAGTTTTCAATAGTTCTGAACAAAATATCCCTAAACAACTATTATACAGACGCTAGTATCGCAAGTAGTTTCGCTGCGAAACTGCCTGGTCGCTAGTGTCGTAAAAACTCAAACTATAAAGGCTAAACTAAACGACATAAACTAACTATTACAATTAAATCAAAGTACGTCTATTCTATTACACGGAAGCAAAAACAATAACAATAAAGGTAACGACATGGTGAAGTAACACCCTACATGTGGTCATCACAACAAGTTGGAGATTTTAAGAAACAATCGTCTACACCACTTATGCTCCGAAGTTGTTTAGTGACATTTTAATCCATCTTAGTCTCTTTCTTTTGCAGTCTAGCCGACAGAAAACAAGGGTAGGAAGTTTGGTTGTTGTTAAAATCAAAACGAAAACTTGAACATCAGGAGGAGATTACAAACAACATTCTTAGGAATGATTAATCAAAGGTGGTAGGCGAATGAAGTTAGAGGTGAGCAGGTTCCAAATAGACCACAAGACACTGTCCGGATGGTTAGAGAGTACCACCCAACCATGAATTCGAAAGGTTGTTGAAGGATATACCAAGTTTTTTCAACAGGCAACATATGTATTTTTACACCATACAAATGCTAGTTTTATGGCAGATTTAGTAAATGAATTAGCAGCAAGGATGAGTGGGAATTTAAAAGGGGAAAATTCCCATTTTGTCCCCTCTGACCTTTGACTTCCCATTTTGTCCCCTTTGACTTCCTGTGTCATAGGCGCCTCGACTATAGGCATTTCAGAAAACGACTATCGATTTTAACAAATTACAGCATTCCACGTGTCTCACATAGTCGGCGCCTATGAGAGCATAACCGACAACTCCCATCCCTCGAGTGGGCGTCCCTTCTGACATGTATATCGTAGGCGTTGTCGACTGTTGTTTTTTTTATTTTATTTCATGAGCGTTACGACTATGGTCGTCGGCTCCCACACTTAACAGGCGTCCGACTATATATAAGAACTTAATTTAATGCCCATCATTAATCTCCTTTAATTATAGTCGTCCGACTATACCTTATGCTAATCGACTATAGTCGTTCGACTATAGGTAAGCCAACTATGCATCGGTATCATTGTTTTGAATGATATACCTTCATGCAATTTTCGACTATAGTCGTTCGACTATAGGTAAGCCAACCTTCACCCCTATAAATGCAAGCATTTAATTTTGTTTTCCCAAAACCGCCATCATTGTTTTGAATGCAAGTTTTTTTTAAAATGTCATTATTTTATAAAGTGTTAAACATCATTGTTTTCAAAAATGTTTTTAGGCGATCTCTATCAGATTTACTAAGTTTTATTTGAAAAGAAATTCACACTCACACTTGTAATACCCTATTTTCAACGACATATTTTTTTTTATATATAGGTCACCAAGTAATGTCTATTATAAGAAACCGTATCATTTCTACTCAATAAACATTTGTTGAAATCATGTTTATCGAGTACTACTTAATACAGTTTCCTATAACAGCCATACGGGTTTCTTTTCATATGTGAGAAAAAGATATGTCTTTGATTGGTTTTACGCTTTTACTAATGTTTAGCCATAAGTAATTGTGTTAACCAACTAATTTATTCTATATTGTCTCCGTATGCACTCAAAGAGACAATATTTAATATTGAACGTTTGTATTATTCAGTTGTTATGGAAAGGTAGATAGCTATATTGGCAATTTTTTTCATTTTTATTATAAATTTCGTTGATGTATTTAATAAATTTCGTTATGGAAAGGTAGATAGCTATATTGGATTGTAAGAATATTATGTTGTAATTTTGTTATTAATGATGTTGTTATTATTAATTAATCAGTGGGCGGTGTTGTACTCTTCTCTTGAATTGATATTGATATTCAATATGTTTATTAATATTTTATTAATATGTGGGTGGTGTTGAATTGATATTTCCTTAAGTGCTAAAGTTCAAATTATGGATCCTGTCTTGGATTTAATAAAATTTTACTGCCAAACTTGAATATTAATGATGAAAATCAAGAATATTTAATTTCTAACAAAATTCTTTCATTCCTGACAGTTCTAATTATAAACATTATCAAACCCCGAGTTTCAACACATTTAAAAAAAAGAACATGTACCGACCATGTTCGTCCGCTCCCACACTTAGACTACCCACTATGGTGACATTTGGGTTGGGTTGGATTATTATAACTTATTAAAAAAGAAAAAATGCTATAAACCCCACAACACGGTTGATTTGGAGAATGAGTTCACAAGCCAACATATGTGGCGGTTTAAAACATGTCAAATAACCATTTGTTGAATTTTAATTTTATTTATTTATACTCTACTATATTAGAATATTTAACTTTATAAATAAAAACTGAGTTGTTTCGAATAAAAATGTTTTAATACAATATTTAGAAAAAAAAAGATATTTAATTATCTTATTAGCTAGGTGTTGTTATATTATTGTTGCGGTAGATTTTTTTAAGAAAACTAATCATTAATGTCCATCATTAATATAATACTCATCATTAATGTTCTTTATTTAACATGGTACGAGGATTAAACGTTATAGTCGTCCGACTATATCTTTAAGCTACTCGACTATAGTCGTCCGATTATACCTTTAAGCTACTCGACTATAGTCGTTCGACCATGGTTATAGCCATCCGACTATAGTCGTTTGACTATAACAATAAGTCACTTCTCATCACATCGGTATAGTCATTCGACTATTCCATCGGTATAGTCGTTCGAACATGGTTTAGTATATATATATTTGGCTGTTTATTTCATTTAGGATGCATTTATTTCTCTAAACTCATGTTGATTTTCGTTCAAGTGTGAGCGTGGATTTCTTTATAATATTTTTTTATGTTAATAAAAATTTATAAGAAATTCACATCATACTTGGATGGAAAAAAAATATGAATATGATTGGCAGTGAAATCCACATAACTGATTAAGATAGAAGATACAATATTTAAATCTCAAAAATTTTTATTTTTCTTAATTGCGCTTTTACTTCCAGTGATAATCATCATTGGACCAACTTGAATCTTCCTCATCTGAATATGGGTTATGATATTCTTGCTCTTCGTTTGGGCTATCTTGATCTTCATAAATCCAAGCTTTTTTAGTACCTCCGGATCATTCTCCAACTCTGGGTTCTCGTCCAAGTATTTTGCTTCCTTCTCAAAGTCTTCATGATCAATATCATCTTCTGGATTATTAAAAGGTTGATACTCCACAACACCTACGTCTTCAGCAACAACTGTAATGTCTTTATTTTCAACGTGAATGTCTTTATTTACAACAACTTCAACAAGAGAGTGTTTTTCGTTGTAAGCCATAAGTTTTTACAAAATGACATTGATTGTAATACATTAGCCCTATATATAGATAAAAATATTAAATATTTTACACAATAATTTTAATTTTTAAATACCAATACCCTATCATGTGGCTTACCTTATAAGTACCACTTACTTTAGCTTGGAAACATACAACAATAATGGGAACTTTTTACAAAGTTGTTACTCAGAAGAATCAACGAATGTTGAAGACCCATGTCTCATTACCGAGCAAAACGTGAATTACCAACTAGCATTTGGTGAGGATGAACATGATCCCTCAATTGGTTTGGATGAACATGACGAACCAACCATGGGGGACGATTCGTCGGATTTTGATGAAGATTACCTACTAAATTCACGCAGTCCTGATCCCTCAAGTGACGACACAACTGATATGGACGCACGCTTGAGTTTCTAAATGTAATCTATATTATTTTTGTATCATTTTCTCTATTTTGAGATATTGTGTATTTACGAAAATTGCATCATTAAGCATGGTCATAATATTAAACTACTATTCATTAAAAGAAACCATTTTACATAAACACATCCCATGCAAATTAAACACGAATTTCAATTCTTCTATCAAATCTGTGTGATCCTTGATATGATTCCAAAATGCTAGCAAGTCAAAGGGACGAGACATAATAAATGCATATAGATTCAATGCATCCTCCGTTAGTTGTTGCTCGGTTGCATTATTGGGGCTGTTTCCAGCGACATGAAGGTAGCATCGGTAAAATCGTCGAGTACGTTCTCTCACCGACTTCCATTTTTCCAAGATTTCATCAATGTGCATGTTTGGATGGCTAAAAACACGATCAGCCGCATGGTTGCTGAATTCAACCAAAAACTCACAAGTGGTGAGGAAATTGCTTGTTCGGGCAAGTATCCACGACAGTCCAAGTTGCAAATCATCGTTGATGGTCCACGGATTGTTAGCCATGTAGATTATTGGTAAACGTATGTTAGGTTAAAATTTGAGGTGGCTATGTTAGATTATTGGCTATGTTCTATTTATAGGTGGTAAAAATTTAAAATTACTATTCATAATTAAATATTATTAACTCATAAATAGAATAAACTTAAATTTCAATAATAAGAAATAAAAGATAATAAAACAACCCCATCATAAAAGAAACAAATTTTAAATTACAAATTTTTATTTAAATAGGCCTAGGTAAACAACACTAAAAATAAAACTAATCAGCCATGAAACGCATATATGTCATACATGCTTGGTTAAAATTTTCACGAGTATTTAATTCTTTACCTGTAACTAAATGCTCCATTAACATACAAACGTAGATCCCTTCATTTCCCATCAACTGATGATAAGGTTGAACATACGCGCATCATTGACTTCATAGGATAGAACCGACTCATTTTTACCAGTGGTTTTCCAGTATTGAATATTCACCAACAAATATGTAAAATATACATTGATCTTTTTAAACTTTGGATGAACTACTCCTCTATATTTATCAGAACTGATATCATGTGAGTAGAATAGCATCAACCCCATCGTCCTCAGATCCACCCGGATTAGTGCCCAATCTTGAACTTCAATACAAAACGGAAAATAAACATAATCAACATCTATAAAAGACGGATATGGGTTCAATTTCCCATTTGCATAGCTAACAGATGTCTTGTTACATGAGTCTAGTAAACATTCGTAAAAGTTTGGTGGTAGTATCGTCCAACGCATTTCTTTTCTAGTAGATTTTTCGACTTCTCTCTGTCTCCAATACATCATTCGTCCAACCCAACCTTGTATATGCTGGAAAAAAAGGTTAATTAACAGTATAAAATAAATATATTAAATTAATAAATTAGGTCAGGAAGAATAATACAATTGACTCAATGTATCCACCCTTCAAAAGTATAGCCCAGAAACGCCTTTCAAGTTTTACATAAGGAAAAATTACAACTGAGTAACAAAATGAACTATCTCCGTTGTTATAAAATTCAATAACATCTTTTGACCAATCTGTAGACACGTCGCCAGGGAATGCCCATTTGCGGTTGCTAACTAATTGTTGTTGGTTTAACATGTTTGGCGACGATGACTGAGTATGTTTTGTTGATTTTATCCATTTCTGAAAAATCTGAGCAGACAATCTCTCAACTGGTTGAGAACTATACTGACCTAAAGTATCTCTAGCTGATCTGTCAGCCATGATAAATTGATTCAAAATACTTTTTAAGTTTTGTTTCATTATATGTATAGTTTGTAAACTTTCTTTTTCCTCCTAAGGTTTGATTAAAACTACCTTCTGCTACCTTCCTTTATAATATGTTTCAGTTTCACTCGAACCAACTAACTCCGTTAGTGTTTTTATTTGTCTAACATTTAAACATTAATTATTATTATTTTTATTTATGTTATATATACATTTATGTTTAAAAAATTAAAATTAAAGAACTTATTGGTTTTAGTAAGTGTTATTTTTAAAAATTTTAAAAAGTAAAAGTAGAATACTAAAAATGATAAAAGATTTGTGCAGTTAGTGTTATTTTTAACAAACCTTAGGGAGGATAATGGTAATTTTGAAATAGATTTGTAGTATACTTTTGACCCGAATCGCCTCGTTTGTAGTGTCATAGTCGGGCGCCCGTTGAATATAGTCGAGCGCCTACAAAGCATTAAATGTCTATAGTCGTTCGCCCTCGGTCTATAGTCGCCTCGATTCCATCAACCATAGTCGTGCGCCTACAAAGCATTAAATATCTATAGTCGTGCGCCTAGGAAGCATAAAATGTCTATAGTCGTGCCCCTACGAAGCATTAAATGTCTATAGTCGTTCGCCTCCGAAGCATCAAAACAAAATTTAACTTTTTTTTCTTCTTTATTCGGGCTTATTCAATTGGTTTCGTTTACTTTAAAGTCTTTTGTCGGAAGCACGTGTGGAGAACGACCTTCGTCAACGCCTTTGGGGACCACGAATTCACTTCTGGTGATTGTTTCACAACGCCTTTTTGGACCACGTGATTGTTTTAAATCGTTTTTTGTGTGAAACACGTAATCGTTTCACAACGCCTTTGGAGACCACGACAGTCGTCAACGACATTGGGGACCACTGTTAGATTTGACCATGTCGAATATCTTGAATGGTTTGGTTCAGGTTTGTTTGTTTTCAATATTATTTTCGTTTATTTGGGATCAATCGTCGTCAACGACTTTGGGGAACACTTGGTTAATTTGTTTCCCTCAAAATATTTTTTGCAGGGTAACTGTAAACAAAGGAAGTCTTCCAGGAATATTAAGCTTGTAAAAAAAGTTATCAATTCTAATAAAAACTTACGAAAAATTTGGGATCAACAATGCTTTAGTAAGTGGTTGGACCTAAAGTCATATGAGTTTGATGGAGATCTTGTTCATGCAATTTTCCAAATGCAGGAGCCTAAGCCTCTTGACCCAGAGTATTTTGGGTTGACTTACAAGTTTCCTGATGGTAGTCAATTTTATTTTGGTCCTCATGAGTATTGTTTACTTACTGGTTTTAGTTTTGGTAATAACGAAAGTATTCTTGAAGAGTTATGGAAAAATACGGATTGTGTAAAGTTTAAGGAGTCAGTCATTGATACGTACATTAATAGTGAACCGACTGTAACGGAACTATATGATTTTATTAATAGCAATTCTCAAATGTTACAAGATGATGAAAAATTGGTTAAACTATGTGTGTTATTGTATTTATATTCTTTTTTAATGGGTGTTGAAAATACAAAAAAATAGAGCCGTTGCATATGTTTTTGGTCAACGATTTTGATGACTGGAATAGATTCAATTGGGGACTTTTGGTCCCGGACAGTGAAATCGTTAACTGATCCGGTGTTTAAGAGGGCAGCCAAACCACCAAAAGAGTGGATGTATTCGCTTACAGGATTTTTTTTGGCCATTTAAGGTATTTGTTTCTCATCTAATTAACTGTCTGGTTTAAGGTAATTGTTATATAATTAACAAGTTATTAACAATATTTTTATTCTATTATTTCTAGCTTTGGGTGTATGAGATACTTCCGTATTTTGCCACACTTACCAAGAGAGAAGTAGCCATTCCTAGAGCATTAGGCTGGAGTGAGAATAATATATTGTCATGGCCTTCGATTTTGAAAATTCTATTCTAGTCATATAAGGTTTGTTTTAATTTTTTTTTTTGTACTTCGTAATTTTTTATCTAAATTATCAAACAATCAAGCAAAATTTGTGATCATCAGCCGGGCTCTGCTTTCTCTCCAAGAAGATTATTGCCTACGGATGATGAGAAGAACGAAGTCTGGTGGATTGACTCATGTGCTTATATACAAGAAATGTATGATCTGAAAGTTAAAAGCACGGGCCAAAATGTAGGGGGTTCTAAAGATGATGATTCACCTCAAAAAAATTTTGAGTTCGACAAGGTTTCAAGTTTAGATGATAATAAATTCGTTGAAGACGAAAACTTCGATATGTACAACTTAAACTTTGAGCAACAAGGTTTTTTAAAAGCCTCCTTAACAAAGAAAACATCAATGCTGACGCTAATCCAAATCCTAACCAAATTTACAATGCCACTACCATCTCTAATGATCATTTTCAAGAGCTCCCGAATAGTGTCCAACGGATTTTACAGAATCAGAATATACAGGATACTTTTTATAAGGTTAATAAGTTTATTTGGACTAAATACTTTATAACTATATCACATTTGTTTCATATAAGATATTATGTATTCAGGGATATTTGGATCGGGAAGCCAAAAGTTTCATGAAAACCTCATTACAGAGGCAAGATGAAATATACCAAACGTTATTGGACATCTCTTCAAATTCGAAGCTAGAGGTAATTTTAAAATAAATTTATTATTAAATAATCAAATTGGTAGGTTGTTATTTATATGTACAGATATTATAAAAGCTAATGTGGATATTTCTATATATAAATAACAATAGCCTGAAACGGAAATTGAAGATGTCCAAGGTGATCTTGGCAAAGATGTACCAAACATGTCTGCAGATGATATGAGAACACCTGCCATGCAATCAATCTAATCAATTCAATCGGTAAGTAAAAGACAAAACTGAAATATTTTTTAACACACTTATATTTAATAGTTGTTTTTAACAAAGTAAATGTTATTTCAGGAACCAAGGAGGCGGAAAAGTAAACGACAACGTTTTCCGTCCATATATTATGTAACGCCTTTTCGTCCTCTAGAGAACACACCACGTATAGAGAAACAAAAGAATAAAAACTCTATCGTGGATTCTGAGCTCGAGGAATTATGTGGAAGAAGTTACTATTGGATTTGGTCGACCTTACTTCCGCATTATGCGATCGATAGTGAGTTTTGGAGAGTGCTCCTAGGTAAACAAGTTGGTGGGTGAATAGAAGATGAGGTAGATTTCCCATTTAAATTACATTTTTCTGATAACAAATATTTAATTACCAATAATATGCGTATAACCACTATTTGTTTTACCAGCATATCAGCTGCTGGATTCATTACTTACTATTGAATAGACCTGAGGACGCCACATGGACTATAATGCCTAGCCAGTTCCTACTAAATACAAATATAGGTAACTGGCAAATGGATTATGGCTCCGGGTCATATGCTCCGCTTCCATCAATTGAATATATTACCACTGTAAGTATATTAACACTGAATATATTAATGTTGATTATAATCCCATTCAATCAGGTCACTAATAATTTTTTTTTTCTTATAGTTTTATATCCCAGTGAATGTAGCATTTCGACACTGGATTCTAGTGGAAATAAATTTAGAAAATTGGACCCTAACAACATATGATAGGTATGTGATTATCTTTTAATATAAAATGTTAAACAAGATCATTAACATAATCAATTTTTTCGTTTGACAGTTTCAAATTTTATTTATCGGCCGAAACAGAAGCCACGGTTGCACAGCTTGATTTATATTTTCCACAGTGGCTGCTTGCAAATGGCAGCGAGGCATACAACTCATACCGTCAACCTCCATTCGTTCGTGTTGTTCCAACATTTGTCCCTCAACAGTCCGGATTATTAGGAGATTGCGGTGTTTGGGTATGTATATTCTTGGATCGTAGGATAGAAGGAGAACCATTTTTTCAAGAACAAGAAGATACTGCAATATCTGCTATGAATTTTCGTCTACAATTGGAAAGGCTGATCCTGGAAACAAAGTTTAAAGAGGAAGAAAAAAGAAACAACGATCGAGGAGATTGAATTTTTTATTATTCAAATTAGTATTAAATGTAGTAAAATATATATAAATGTTTTAAAATTTTTGGGTTATCTTATTGTCGTACAACTATATATTAAGCATTGAAAAAGTAAAGAGAATTGTTATAAATAGTCGTACACCTATACATACATAGTCGTTATATACCTTAATAAATGTAAACACAGTCGTGCGACTATACCTTGTTCAATATACATAGTCGTACACCTCTACATAGTCGTACACCTATACATAGTCGTTTTATACATTGATAAATGTAAACAAAGTCGTGCGACTATACCTTTTCGAATATACATAGTCGTGCACCTATACATTATCATTAGAATATACCTTGAAAAAAGTAACCATAGTCGTGCGACTATACATTTTCGAGTATACATAGTCGTGCACCTATACATTATCGTTAGAATATACCTTGAAAAAAGTAACCATAGTCGTGCGACTATACCTTTTGGAATAAACATAGTCGTGCACCTATACATTATCGTTAGAATATACCTTGAAAAAAGTAACCATATTCGTGCGACTATACCTGATCGACTGTATCGAATCTACATAGTCGTACACATATACCTGAAAAAAGTAACCATAGTCGTTCGACTATACCTGGTCGAACTGGTCGACTATACCTTGAAAAACGTAAAAATATACATATAACATCATTTTATTGTTGTAAATTAAAATTAAAAATCTTTTAAATTGTATTCAAACTTTTGGGATTTTTGAGTAGTAGACATTGTATTTTCAATAATGTACTGACGAAAGTTTTTCGAGTTAACGAAGTTGGTTTGCTTTATGCTTCTCGAACTAGAACCGACTTGTGAAGAGAGTGGCGTTCGACATCGATCACGGGTGTGGCCTATTGCATGACATCTAGAACATTCTCTCGGCCGAGAATCCTCACCTTTTGAGGGAATACGTTTATTTTCAGGGGGACGTCCCGCTTGTCTTTTATTCATATGAGGTGTAGCAATTTTACTAAAGTCTTCTGGAATTTCCCAACTGAGTGGATCAGGAATAGGATACACAGACTCCGCATAAGTTGCACGATGAACTTCGCTTCGAAACCAATGTACAACCCATTGACTACAATCACTTTCCTTTAAAAATGTTGAAGCTGATATTGCATGACAACATGGTAAACCCGACAATTGCCATATGCGACATTCACAACTGCGGTTTTGCATATCTACTACACATCGACGTTTACCGTCGTCAACGTTAAATGCAGACCCATTTATCCCGGCAACTGTCCAAGATCTACATTTTCTTATCCTTCTAAATATCTTACTTTCAGCCCATGGAGTAAGGAAATTTTTATTTTTTCTGGTAAAAAAATAATTAATATTAATAAACCACACATCATAGGCAAAAACAAAAAACATGTTTATTACTTTAAAAATTACCGGCGGCTTGACGACGTTCAAAATACCACCTTTGTGTCACGTCTGTGAAAAAATCTAAAACTTTAGTGATCGGCAACTTTCTGGCTTGTACGAAGAGAGCATTTACAGACTCCGCACTGTTTGAGGTCATATAATTATAACGGTTGCATTGGGCGAATGCTCTTGTCCATTTTTCAGGAGGAATATGATTCAAAGTTTGTAACACATCTGGACGATGTTTAACAAGTATGTTTAAATGATGTTTAAAATCATTGACTGTGTAAGCTTTACATGTGGCCCACCACATGTCATTTTGAGCTTTACCATTCAAACCTAAAGACATTAGCAAGTGACGACAACAAACACAATGATAGGCCAAGGGAAAAACCGTTCTTATTGCCAAATCAATTGATGCTGCTCGGTCAGATATAATCAATAGGCTTGGATTTTCTCCAATACACTCTTTAAGTTTGGACATAAACCATATCCATTCTTGCCCACTTTCTGTTTTGCCAATTCCATATGCAATTGGTAAAATCTGATTATTAGCATCCATACCAACTGCCAAAAACATTGTTCCTTTGAAAGTACCCTTCAAATGTGCTCCGTCAATAATTATTATTGGTCGCATATGCTGAACAAAGCTTCTAACCTGAAAAGTGTGGAATTATTTCTGCTTGCAAAAAATAAAATTAAGTATTTTAAAGAATATGATTACCACAACACCAATAGCAATGAAGCACTTTTTAAAACGGGCCAATTCATCCGTTTCAATATGAGTCACCGTTCCAGGATTTGCTTTTTGAAGATTGTAGCAATATAAAGGTAGGGTTTCAAACGACCCCTCAGGCGAACCGTTAAGAAGAGCATCCGCATAACATCTACCCGCCCAGGCTTGTTTGTACGATATGTTAGCTTTAAAACGCTGATTGATATCTCGAACAATTTCTTTACCTCGATAAACACGACCTTGCCCGACGTCTTTAAATTGCTCTTTAATAATATGACCCAAAACTTTTTTATTTGCGTTACGCGTAGTAGGATACGTTTGTGTCTTAGAACAAGTATGAACATTATTGAAATATGTGACATGAAAGGCATTTATCTTACTAATGTTACATGCTCTCAATAGCCACTCGCAACCATCAGAAATACATCGGGCCACATATCTTTCTTTGGAAGATTTAAGAATTTTAAACTCAAAACCATCAACCAAAGCCAATAAACCTAGTTCTAATTTTAGCTCCTCATTGTCTTTAAAGATCCTACCATTAAATGGATGAGATGTAGAACCTTCTTTGTTCTTTTTTTTGGAAAATGTGTTGAAAATCGGGGTTTGAAATTTTTTATAATTTGAACTTTCAGGACTGAAAGAATAATTGTTAGAAAATAAATCTTCTTCATTTTCAACATTAATATTCAAGTCTGGAAGTTAAGGTTTTTTTAAATCCCAGACAGGATCCATAATTTCTTTAGATAAACCAACATTATAACCTCCGATATTACCAGATTCAACTGTATACAAATAAAAAATTAAATTCTCATTTTTTTTGCGCGTTTTAAAAAAACATTGATATCATGATCATCAAGTATGTCAACGGGATACGTGTCCGTTGACGGTTTATAAGATAACTTAGAGACATTATTTAAAATTAAAATTAGTTAATAATATATAAGTTAGCAATTGCGAATAACTAAAACTGGTGTCTAAACACACACCACGTCTAGTACAATCATATGGAACATAATCAAAATTACCGTTAATTTGTTCCCACTGCCCACCACAGCAAACCACAATGTTTGTAAGCTCCATCTAGATAGACTTTCTTAAATTAATGTGTGAGATTCAAATGACACATACATTATCTATTTATAGCACTTAAGAGTGCAACACCACCCACATATTAATAAAATATTAATAAACATATTCAATATCCATATCAATTCAACAGAAGAGTACAACACCGCCCACTCATTCATTAATAATAACATCATCATTAATAACAAAATTACAACATAATATTCTTATAATCCAATAAATACATCAACGAAATTTACAATAAAAATGATAAAATTAGCCAATATAGCTATCTACCTTTCCATAACAACTGAAATAATTCAAATGTTCAACATTCAATATTGTCCCTTTTACTGCATACGGAGACAATATAAAATAAATTAATTATCTAACTTTTCATCTATCTAGATCCTTTTCCAAACAACTGAAATAATACAAAATTTCAATATTAAATATTGTCTCTTTTACTGCATACAGAGACAATATAAAATAAATTAGTTATCTAGCTTTCCAGCTATCTAACTTTCCATAATAACTGAAATAATCCAAAATTTCAATATTCAATATTGTCTCTTTGACTGCATACGGAGACAATATAGAATAAATTAGTTGGTTAACACAATTACTTATGGCTGTACATTAGTAAATGCGTAAAACCAATCAAAGACATATCTTTTTCTCACATATGAAAAGAAACCCGTATGGCTGTTATAGGAAACTGTATTGAGTAGTACTCGATAAACATGATTTCAACTAATGTTTCTTATAATAGACATTACTTGGTGACGTATATATATAAAAAAAAAGATATGTCATTGAAATTAGAATATTACAAGTGTGAGTGTGAATTTCTTTTCAAATAAAACTTAGTAAATCTGATAGAGATCGCCTAAAAACATTTTTTAAAAAAATGATGTTTAACACTTTATAAAATAATGACATTTTCAAAAAACTTGCATTCAAAACAATGATGGCGGTTTTGAGAAAACAAAATTAAATGCTTGCATTTATAGGGGTGAAGGTTGGCTTACCTATAGTCGAACGACTATAGTTGGCTTACCTATAGTCGAACGACTATAGTCGAAAATTGCATGAAGGTATATCATTCAAAACAATGATACCGATGCATAGTTGGCTTACCTATAGTCGAACGACTATAGTCGATTAACATAAGGTATAGTCTGACGACTATAATTAAAGGAGAATAATGATGGGCATTAAATTAAGTTCTTATATATAGTCGGACGCCTGTTAAGTGTGGGAACCGACGACCATAGTCGTAACGCCCATGAAATAAAATAAAAAAAACAACAGTCGACAACGCCTACGACATACATGTCAGAAGGGCGTCGACGCCCACTCGAGGGATGGGCATTGTCGGTTATGCTCTCATAGGCGCTGACTATGTGAGACACGTGGAATGTTGTAATTTGTTAAAATCGATAGTCGTTTTCAGAAAACGCCTATAGTCGAGGCGCCTATGACAGAGGAAGTCAAAGGGGACAAAATGGGAAGTCAAAGGTCAAAGGGGACAAAATGGGAATTTTCCCAATTTAAAAGTGGTGTATTTTCTTAATTCTGGAATAGTAGCAAGGTGTCACGACCCGCCTAAACACAAAACATTTTTCTCGGAATCCGGAAGGTTCCGGACACATCTAGAGGCATCAAAGGCTGCCCGGGGGACTCCGGATCAGCCTACAACTTTCAGGACGGACCCAACACATTTAAGAGGTCTTAAATCAGCCACTAGAAGCCATGGAAGCTGCCGGAAAGGGCTGGAAAACGCTACACCAATGTGGACATCAAGTGCAGCCCCGGAACGTTCTAGAATGCTCAAGAATAAGGCTGCAACGTGGCTGGAAATTAGGCCCTTCAAGGACCTACGAAAATCACACAAAGAACTCTCTATATCAGCCCTAGAATGATCTTGAAGTGCCCATGATGGCTGGATAATTTGAAGGAATGATCTAGATATAAGATCTAGATATTTCACCTAGAAATATCTAGATACTAGTATGTATAGAATATGTCTAGAGTAGTCTAGATGGAGAACCATCTAGACCATCACCATGTAGTATAAATAGGTGTAGTTAGGCACATTTGTAGATCATCAACACTTGCACACATTTCCAACACCAAGCACATACTTACACAAGTCTTGTAGCACTTGTACATTGCACTTGTAATATTCTCTTGTGGCAATACAATATATATTTGGTTTACTTGCAACTTCCACTCGTGTTGTCAAGAATCATTACTATTGTCGGGTCAAAGGCTGAACTTAGAAGGATTCTAAGTGCCGCACGTGAGTCAGAAAGATAACTCCGTGACAAAGGGAACAAGTAATGTTTGCGGTGGTGATTTCGGAATGACAACCTTAAGAAATGCAGTGATGCCAACATTATACATTAAATTGACAGAAAACTAAAAGACATCCGTTATAGATGGATGTTACCATATTGCAATCCGTTAGAATGGGTCGGGTGTATCTTAATACTAATCTTGCTACTGGGGTGCTTAAGTTCCAAATAGGAGGCAACCTTCTTTGTTGGAAAAGAGGAGCACGTAATAATCTCCTTTCATGGCAACAGTTGCTAAAGACTCCATGCAAGAAGCAAATCTCTTACAGGTGCTAACGGATAATGCCAATGGAGTTTAATTTGATGTTTCTTCGGGGGCTTAGTATAATGAAAATGTGCTAACCTGCAAGACCATACAATCATATTTCTGTTCATCTCCTTTATGAAATTAAAGATGCCTTTGTGGTTGCACCATCACAAGGTAGCATGCCTGTTGCTAGTGCTTTTTGTAGTGCTAACATTGCAGAACCAACAAATCTTTCATCTCACATGTTAATAGCCCATTGTTGTTTCCTTAAATAGATCTATTTGTTATCCCATCCTATGGATTTGCGGCAGCAGGAGGAGGAGCCGGTGCGCGCAGTGGGGGCGATGCAGCTTTCGAAAAATTGGAAGCTACGGGGAGCCTGCATTTGATTTTGCTCCTTAAAGTCATTGTTGTTGTTCGTACGAATTGGAAAATGTGATTGATTGAGAAGAAATAAGAAGAAGCTAGCTACTTATTTATAGAGATGGAGATCGAGGGAGGGCGGGAGAATATTGACGTGACGTTATTTCGGATCCATTTTTAATATCTTTCATTTACTTGCTTTTTTTTATTAAATAAATAAATAATGAAAACCCTTATCCTCCTGTTCTCGCACCAAATCGATTAATTGGTAAACACATTCACCCACTCAAAGTCAAATTTAACCTAAAATTCATTGTTGGTTTCACTCTTGATGTTGATTTCAAATACTTTCAGTGTGATTGTTGCAGGAATGGTACAAAGCCCATATATTTGATTGTATGCATTTTGTGCCAATTAGAAAATCTGATTGTATGCATTTTAATCTAGGCCCATATATTTGTTTGATTTAATAGATGGTGCAGACCAATTGTTTGTTACAAATTTATTAGTTATGGTCAATCTTTGTTGTAGTTTAATTTGTTTTGGATCTTTTTGTCTTATGTAGTAGACAATGTTATTAGATGATTAAAAGATTTTGTGTAATTCATTGTTTTTTTAGACAATAACAAATATCATTTAAACAATCCATTGAAATTTACGATAAGGTGACAAGTAAACAAGCAATAAGTTGCGTCGTGACCCTCTTATTTCTGTTTGTAGACCTCTAATGACCATTCATTGCTTTAGTCATTTAATTTACTTGTAGACCTCTTAAGTATATATGTATTAGGCAATCGTTAACTCCCTTTTTGTCAAACGATATGTTGTTTAGAGACACGTATATAAGGCAAGTCTTTCTTCAAGGCTAATGAGATGCGCAACAAAGAGACAATAATGAAGGTGAAAATGATTATCTTTGATTTAGATTCAAGAGATAAACAAATGCAAAATTTATATAACTTATCGATATCCTCCTTCTTGATTAATTGGTAGAAAGAAATGGAAAGGCCCCGAGAATATATCAGTTCTCATGGGGATTGTAAGCCCAAAGCACATCCTTGAATCTTTTATTGATAAGTATTTTTGTTAGAGATACTAGTTAAAAATATAACATAACTCCTGTCAAGGATGTTAGTCAGGTAGTTCAGTTGTGTTGCCGGACGGTCGAGCTTCTGGCTTGCGCCTCTTTTTGAAATTAACCGTTAAAAAAAACATCTTGTGTGGTTTACATTGGCAGATAACAAGAAGCAATGCTTATTGGAGCTAATTCACATAATACTAAGTTTGGGTTAAGTTTTACGTATGCACGTTTTTGTTATTGTGATCTCATGCATCACACCATATGAATAATGAACTAGCTTGTTTTCGGGTGAACAATCGGGGCTTAGAAGACAATGGTTGAACAACTTACACTCGGACTCGAACCGAGATGCTCTAGCATTGCTTCCTAAGAGCAGTGTGTCTACCAATTTCACCATAGCGGCTTGCTCCCACCGTTCACGACATCCCTTGCTTCTCGCTGCGAACGACTCCTCGGTGGAAGAGTAGAAGCACTGGTCCCCTTCGGTCAAGTTGCTTGTACCTGATGTTACCTATCGTAGTGAAGTTCAGGTAGATTATCTTTCTTTCTCACATCCTTTTTAGTGACTTTTAATCAAAACTAGTATTATCCGTCGGCTCACGCGTTGCGTGAGCCTATTTTTTTCTCTTTTTGTTTGGTTTTTATGTTTGTCCTGTTAATTAAAGTTTTATCATCTCATATTACAAAGCCAAATCATATTGTTTAGCACACTGAATGTATAATTGTGGTAACCTATATCAAGTAATTACTTGTTTTTATATTAGAACTAACAATTAAACAGTTGCAGTTGCAGAACATTAAACAACTAATAAAGCACTTGAAGACCTGCACATCCTTCACTTGCAAGTTTTTGATGTACCTGTTTCCTTATCACTTGCCAACACTGCTTGAATACCTGTTCATCAAGCAAATTCCATATTATAAGTTGGTTTGTAAGTGTAAGCCATGTTAACATGCTAAGGTCCACTTAAAAATCCTAATAACTTCCTCACCGGACATGTTGTGTTCAGCATTCAAGATTTACTCACAAATTTTTATTCCAGCTCGCACATTGGGCGAGGGACCAGGTCTGAAACAGTGGAACAACAATGGATTTATAATATGCATTCTAATTAGTGTAGTGTTGTATAAGTCTTGGTTTTAAATTATAAAAGGACCGGTTAGACAAAAATGGGCTAATTGATATTCTTAAGGTATTGATCTTGTTTTGATACTCCCTAAGAAATGTCTTGAAAATTTTGTATTGCCCCTAATTTCAATGTATGGCTTTCTTTGATTCCACTAAAACCAAATAAAGAAACTCCTTGTGAAAGAATAAGTGACTCAATTCTGAGTTAAAATTATTCACAAATTTTTGTTTTGATATGCTGTAAATATAAATGACATATCATTATAGGCATAAATCAAGTAGTTCTCATACCTTCTGGTTGGGGGGATGGTCGTTTGGTTGATCAAGTGACCAAGAGTTGAGACGTTGTTATAGCTGTGACTGCGGAGTGTTTGATGTTTTTGTGGTTTTGGGTATCATGTTTGTTTCTTTCTCTGTATTATTGACGATCACTCTGCTATCCAGTCCATTATCTTCACTGCTTCAGCATCTTCTCACATTAGAAATTGACAGTTTAGCAAATTAACTCGTTCGAACTTAAGAGCATTGCTAAACTTCAACTTTATTAACTTTGTAATATTTTTATTCTAAAGTGATTCTAATTTATATATAACCATTTCTACATTCTTACTTTGCATAAACATTAACTCTGTCGTTTAATTAGTATGTGTGCACCTGACCAACCTTTCTTTATCATAATCATTTCAAAATATCACATTCATTCACATCAGAACTATAATCTTACAAACCCAAATTTAATGACATTTTTTACCAATTCATATTCCTATCAAATCCATTAGCAACAGTATTCATTATCTAATAAATCAAAGCCACTAAACTTCAATAATTATACTCTAAAGAAATTTCATGGATTCTATGTACATCCCCGATCATAGCAACATACTGATTCAAGAAAAGGTAACCTTAAAACATGGGCAAAGCACAGAATCTGGAAAGCCGGAGTAACAAAGTGCAAGCACGAATCGTATGAAACAGTGGAAATCATAACAAAGCCAAACAAAGGAAAACATAGAATTAATAGAGTTTGGAAACTACCGATGAATCAGGAATCAAGAGGTCGGATACTCTTAAAGATGGACGACAGTCAATTGATTGAGTGGTGTACTCATACTTAAGACATTGGCCTTCCTCCTCTCCACAACTCACTCTTGCATCTGCGACTGAGCTATAGACAAAAGACATTGTTAACACTGAAATATCAAAGGTTTTGAAAAAAAAAACGAATACCAAAACAACATCAGGCTCAGGGGGTGTCAAACAACATCATCATGGCTGCAATATATGCCATGCCATGGAGACATTGGCACAACATAATCATCATCGCCTTTTTCAACGAAAACCCACCACTAAAACATACCCATCACCACCTAATCATAACGGCAACGTCGTATGCATCTCAGATGAGGAATCATCATCATCGTTGACATGCACTTCGAAAACCCTAAAAGGTTTCATACAGATCCTGATGAAGATCTACAACCATCATCACAAATATACAACCATCATAATAGTATAATCAGTGGTCAAACAACTAATCCACAACCATCTAATGTTCAAAACCTTTGAGGTTTCAACATAAAGCATAACAACGACTTTTCACCAAACAATCAGTGGCCAAAGAACATGTAACAATAATCGGAACACATGGCCATAAAACACCGATGGATCTGAGATCCACCACCAAAACCCTAAACAACATGCACCAACAATCGAAACACATGGCCGCCTAAGTGGCTACCAAAGCGGCCACAAACAACCGTCGGATCTCAGATCCACCTCCCAACCACCATTTCGAAGAGGACAAACATCGGTCAGCCGAAATTCAGAGAGAGAGAGAAAAAAAAACATGGAACAGAGAGAGTTCATGGTGACAAAACAGAGAGAGAAAGAGCTGTGTGAGAGAGAAAGCCGGCTTATAAAGCAATCAAACACATATGAGGCTAGCACGTGGCTCTACGTGTGAAATACCGGTTTTACCCCGATTTTACTGTTTAAAACATTCATCCTTCAATAAAAAGGAGAATTATTTGGTTTTTTGGAGCCTACATTCCAAAAAACCCTAAAAAATGCACGGGGACGCTTCAATAGGTGTCGTTCCCGTACCGGGGACGTTTCGGGGACGGAAACTCTTAGGAAACGCCTAGGGGACGTTTCCCAAACGTTTCCAAATATCGGGGACGTTTCCCAAACGTTTCAAAAATGTTTCCTATTATTTTTAGGGTTTTAAAGCCCATTTAATAAAAATAAAGAAAATTATAACGGCTTCAATGTTCTTCGATATTCTATACATATACAACGTACAGTTCTAAGTTTCTATCAATCTAACATACAACGTATTCCATGGAAGATGTAAGGTTTTTGGAGGTTGTCGATCTCACACTAGATGAACCGGACTTTGAAAATGATTTTATTGTTGATTTACTTTTTGAAGATTTAGTACTTTTGGGAGTTTAAGTTTTACATCAATATATCTATTTTGGAATTTATTTAATATATATATTTTTATACTAGATTAATACCCGTGTACTACACAGATTTTAGTTTTATAGGTTTTAACTCAATTTACATATCAAATTTATTTTTAACATATCTCTTATTAAATCGATTTGGATATTTACAAATATATTCATATAAAAAATCATATGTTACAATAAAGGATATGATTTATAATAGTTGGCAAATTTTTATTGGAACATATCGGGTTAGGAGATAATTCATGATAATTTTTAATTTTTTTATTTGAACATATCGAGTTATGAGATAATTAATGATAATTGGTAAAACTTTAATTTGAACATATCGGGTTAGGATAAATCATAATAATTGATAAGTTTTTTATTTGAACATATTAGGTTAGGAGATAATTCATGATACTTGGTACATATCGTGTTAAGATATAGATCATGATAATTGGTAAATTTTGTATTTGAACATATCGGGTTAGGAGATAATTGATGATAATTTGTGAATTTTTAATTTAAACATATCGGGTTATTTCGAATATGGAGCATACCATGACCCGTCTAAAAATTCTCCATTAAATTAATTTAGAACATGACACCTAAGCAAAATCCTATGTGGAGTAGTTAAAATGGTGACATGTGGATGTGTTACTCAATTATTAGAATAGGTAGATTTTTTTATCGCCGTACCTTTGCCGTACCCGTATCTAGTATTTTTGAGTTTTGCCGTTTCCCGTCCCCGTATTGTCCCCGTACCCCGGTCCCGTACTCGTCCCAGTGCTACTTAACAGGTAATGGGAATATCCTTTCTCTTTTAAGTGTGTTATTTTAATATTTTTGTTGACTTTAACATTCTTGTACAGTATCTTAAGCATGTGGTAGGGCCTGACGATGATGTGGAAGTGATTAAAGAATCGGTGATGCCGAATGCAACGAGGGAGATTGATAAAGGTGGTGAAGGGTTAATGTTCAAGCTTCTACACTTGAGATCATTGGACGTGTGACTGTCGTTTCAAAGTGACCCATGAAGCCCGGGAGCTTGCAGATGACCTTGGTGTCAAGATTTTCATATCTGACAGAATTGATAAATTGTTTTCTCAATTCAAGGCCTATATCGATAATCTTAAAGAAGTAAAGAAGACCCATTATTGATAGATCGAATGGAAAACCGATTAATTAAGTGGAAAGCATAATCTCTTTCGATGGGCAGAAGGTTAACCTTAATCAAAGCCAGGTCATAGTCTTAGTGTTTCTTAGCAGCCTTCTGGCAATGAACATTTTACTTGTACTAAAATGGCTCTGGTGATTCATACATGAAGATAATTCACTATTGGCCCAAGTAGTTCTCGGCATTCATGATCTGGAACAACTTTTTCCAGGTTCCCAATCAGGTCAATGTGCGAATAATATCGTCCGTCTTGGCGAGTTGTGAAAATCGCTCAGTCTCAATCTAAACTCCATACATGTGAAGTAGGGAATGGGAATTTGGCAAGTTGTTAAATATGCACGGCATGTCATGTATGTTGGACAGGTAGTTCAGAAAAATACATTTTGAAATCCTGCTTGGTTTACATTGGTAGATAACAAGAAGCAATGTTCGGGAGGCATTTTGATATGGAAGATGATGCTGTCAGCCATATTTCCAATTAACGTGTTAAAGGCCAATTATCAGGTTACCCAAAAATTGTTATGTAGAGCTGGATGGAACAGTGGAGTTTCAGGCTGAACAGCCACATTAAATCGTTTATTCAAACGCTGATTACAACAATCCAGAAGCAATGTTTTTTTTAGTTTTATGACTAATTCATATCTAATAAAATCTGAAAGTATTAAACTTTGAAAAACTTAGTGGTGAATCTTCTAGTACCACTAATTGACATTCATGTTGCTGAAAACAAAGTCTGCCAGATTGATATTCATAGTAGATTGTCATTTGCATCTATTAACTTAAAATAGTGCAATTGTCAAGCAATATATATTTAGTTATTAAACATCTATTTCACAACCAAACAACAATATCTAAACCTATTCTAACCATATTTCAGTGATTTGGTAAATATACTAAACAATATATATAGTTAGAAACGAGATCAAATAATAAGCAGCGTAAATTACTTATATTTTTAACATAAAAAAGTTGCAGAAGCAAAATAAAAAAAAACTTAATAAACTGCACTGAAACTTACAACCAGCTTGGTTCAATCCATGTATGAGGGTGAGAATGATGTTTAGTTGTCAATAAATCTGCACTGAAACTTTCTTGGATACTTTTGTCATCGAATGTGTGGTATCTATTTGTTTCGAGAGAATAAAACACTATCTTTGTGTCATCGTTATGCAATAACCTTGGAAAGTAGATATTGTTTCCCATTTCTGGTGATTTGGCTTCAAGGCAGATACAAGTTGTGTTAGAAATATAAATCATGTGTTTTCCCAATCCATCTATTTTCTCCCATTCTTTGGTAGACTCGTTTAGTTTGAACACCTCAACTGATTCTCCAAACTTACCTACAATTATTTGTAAAAGATGTTGATCACAACTTGATAGAAAGTATTGTGCCGGAGATTTGAAACCACTTATTGGGGCTTTGTCTACAACGGTCTCCCAAGAGAAATCAGCATCAGTAACGTCTCTAAAAGCGTCAACTCCTTCATTGTTACACAAGGCATAAACACCTCGGCCATTGAATGTTGGAAAGTGATAAGAAAACGGATCATCAATACCAAAATTTAAACTAAATGAATGCCATCTTGATTCCCCGGATACAATGTGGATGTATACATGCCATTGCCCGGATGTTGTGAAACCAACAACCATACAATCGGATGAAGTAGGTGGTGCTGAGAAACAAAAGTTTTCCAAATAAGGTACCGCTGGAAGCTTACGAATATTACTTGTAAATGGGTTAAAAAACACTAGCTGGGGTTCATGCTCAATCTTATACATCAGCAGCCAACCAAACCTAGAACAGTATATCTGGTAATCACCCTTCAGTTCTTGAGGTGTTTTTATAAAATACCTTTCACCACTTAGCGGATCTATAAAAGTGATAATGCCTCGATAATTGTCTAACACCATCAACCATGGTGAAACTAACGAGTACATCTGCAATCTCCTTAATGTTGTTTTGTTGCTCCATTGAATTGGAGGTGCTGCCAAACGACAATGCTTACATGTAGCACGAAACCTCATGTATTCGATACCAACACAATGCTTCATAATCACTTCCAGAATATGAATCGGAATACTGAGTATGTATGACTCACCTATCGTGTTGTCATAATCAATGTTATCACCCTTGACTGGTTTTACGACTATCTGAGTAGCATCTTCTTCTTGCTGAGATTCGCCAAGATCAAGTTCAAACCTGCACACAAAATTGTGATAATAAGAAAACATTTTCAATCTTAAGATAAAATGTACACTGAATAATCACTTGTATGCAATACCTCCATTCAAGCATTGCCCATGCAGACACTTGGCTTTCTGGTATTATACAAGGCATAGAAGATATAGATATGGTTCTATCTTTGACATCGAATGAGTATAATATTTTGCCCGACTCACCAAGAATATGTACATAACCTTCTTGCTCTGAGTCAACTGTAGAACTATAGTAGCATGTTGGGTGATCACTAGCAATTTGCAGAAAAAATATAGCATTTTTGAGCTCAACCATTTCCTCCCACATCATACTAGTAGCATCTAGTTTATACAAATGCACATCACCAACCACCGTTTCATCTTTATAACATACATCAATGTAAAATAGATCTGTACAGGATCCTTTCAAAAAACCTTGCATCATTTGAAAGCTATTAAATGAAGGACAACGATTGTAAGAAGTACTGGACAATTCTACAAACGGTATCAAACTTATGACAACTTGTCTACCTTTAACCACAATATCAACCTGTATAACAAAGTTGTAATATGCCCCCAAGGTCATAGCATATACCTTACCATTGCAACAAGTTGGAGATTGTAAGAAACAATCGTCTACACCACTTATGCTCCCAAGTTGTTTAGCATATGACATTTCAATCCATCTTAGTCTCTTTCTTTTACGGTCTAGCCGACAGAAAACAATGGTAGGAAGTTTGGTTGTTGTTAAAAGCAAAACGGAACCTTGAACATCAGGAGGAGATGACAAACAACATTCGTAGGAATGATTAATCAAAGGCGGGAGGCGAATGAAGTTAGAGGTGAGCGGGTTCCAAATAGACCACAAGACGCTGTCCGGATGGTTGGAGAGTACCACCCAACCATGAAAGCACCCTCGAACTCGTCGTCCATGCAACTCTTTAACTTGACATTGATAATGATACTGATACTGCTTGTTGTGTATGGTGTAAAAATATTGGGTATGAGATACCAGATTTTGAGCAATAAACCACTGGTGGTGTTGGGAAGGTAACTTGTGATCATAAAAAATCTCCATCTATCATAATGATAATAATTCAAATTTCATTAAACCAACACTAACTAACTATGAGTACAATGCAATAATAATAATAACTGAAATCAACAGTACCCATATGCTCACTACTAAAAAGAAGAATAAATAAAAATCCTCTTTTTGAATAAACAAAAGTCGGATGATAGTGAAACAGTACCTTGGATCTTGGATAATGTGTACAAGACAAAATTCGAACGGCAGAAGCAAATCGAAAGGTCTAGCGGCTGTCGACGTCGTTGGTGGCTGGATAATAGCACAGCAGCGACGTGCAGTGTAAAGCAGGTTCACGGCGGCAGAATAGAGCACTTTGCCGGCAGTAGCGATCCTTAAATAACGAAAGCAGCCGCACCCTTTTTTTAATCTTCCAGCCAAAATTTATATATTTTGGATGCGGTTATTTGAGGCCCCTACGGAATGGACAATTAATTTTTTATTAAATGTATCACCAAATGTTTTAGAACATCTCAACTCAAATCATAAGAAGTGTTTTGACTCTCAACTTAAGATATTACAAAAACATTAAGTGGTCTTGCGTTAGAGAGAAGGGGCCCAACAGTCTTTTCTTGCGGGTTTGGGAGAGCAATTTTGAGTAGGGGTGTGTGCGGTGCGGTTAGGTTCGATTTTTACCCTTAACTGCAACTACAACCGCAATATGCGGTTAGTGGTTTTCATAAACCGTTCGGTGATCGGTTTTTTCGGTTTGTGGGTTTCGGTTTATTCGCGGTTTCGGTGTGGTTACGGTGCGGTGCGGTTATTTATTTTGTTTTAGTAACCGAAGTTTGAAAGAGTAAACAATAAGTATATTGATAGATACGACATAAATTCATTAGTGGGATAAAATGCATTACATCAATAGTAAACCACGATGTGTTACGTTCATAAAGAAACAAAGTTCATTAAAGTAAAAAAAAAGACAATCAATAAAGTTCAAAAGATTGTTTTGTAATCTTCATCAGAAAGATCCACTGCACTTTTGCCTGTAAATATAAACAAAACCACACCACTTTAGTTCAATAAATAAGATCCACAATCTACATGCCATATTTATACTTATATTAAAACGAAGTTCGGTGCGGTTCGGTTATTTCGGTGGTTAGAAAAAGGAATAACCAAACCGCAACCGCAAATGTCGGTTTCGGTTAATTTCGGTTCGGTTAATTGCGGTTACCTTTTCAGTTTGGTTATTTCGGTTCGGTTTAATCGGTTAGTTCGGTTTTGATTCGGTTAGTTCGGTTTTGATTCGGTTAATTCGGTTTTTTTGCACACCCCTAATTTTGAGACTTCAGACAAACGTACTCAATACTTAGAAGTCGATTGTTTCATTTTTTAATGGTTTAATTTAGTGTTTAATTATTAGTATTCAGCATTTAGAACGTTTGTTTCATGAAAAAAAGAGTCTCTGAATGGTTCAGTTAAGTGCTGAATGGTTAAGAGACAGAGAGATGCTTAATGAAACTGAATGAAGCATATACCAAATTTACTCTCATCTGAAGTTGTAACCCAACATCCCTCGTATTGATATAGCATGTTAATGGTTCAGACCTCTTAACCATTCAACACTTAATGATTCAAATTTTACCAAGCAGCCCCTTAACATTGTCATCCCTTAACCTTCATCCTCGTCATTTTGGTTCTTTGATCGGCACTACAAAGCACCACCGTGAAATTCGAAAATTACGACGAATTTCTCACCCACCAACAATCATCGGAACTGACTTTCGAGCTTAGTTTCCCATTTGACGGAACTAATGTTTTTTAAGGGGCTGTTTGCCAAAATCTAAATCATCAAGTGTTAAATCGTTAAGAGGTCTGAACCATTAAGATGTTATATCAATAGGAGTGATGTTAGGGTAGAACTTCAGATGAGGGTAAAGTTGGTATATGATTCATTCAGTTTCATTTAGCATTTCTCTGTCTCTTAACTATTCATCACTTAACTGAACCATTCAGATGCTCTTTTATATAAAACAAATGCTCTGAATGTTGAATGCTAAATAATTAAACACTGAACTGAACAATTAAAAGTCGAAACAAACAGTCCATAAATAGTATTTGATTAATGTAAGAGGCAACCCGGTCTCGATTTCGGTAACTCAAAGTCAGATGGTAGACTTGCTCTACATATATTTTTTTGTTGAAATAAATAATTTTTTATACAAACTAGTAATTTGTGGCCGGATCAAAACATAAACTAACTTGTATTTATATTCTTGAATGAAAATGTAATGTTTGCAGATTTCATAACCAACATCAAAAAAGTTCACAAACTCGGTTACTCAGGCGAAATCGACGTGCTTATAAAAAAATTGTCATAAAACATGGATTTGAGTTCTTTTGGAAGGGTGTGTCTATACACACCCCCTTCATACTTGTTACATCCCATCCCTTAAAGAATTTTTAAAACTTGTCAAAATACGTCCCAAACTTTTAATGTCCTTGTTCCTTAAAAAATTGTGTTCCTAAATGAAATTAATAATATGAGTATATAAAAAATGTTTGATGTTGGTATTTAACGGTTCGGTTAACTTTTGTCCGGTCCGGTTTATTCGGCTATCAAATCTTTTTATTCGGTCGTAAAATCATTTTTTTGCCTAGCCTAACCGAATTAAACCGCTTTAGTGGTTTATTTGGTTATGGAGTTTTTTTTTGGCCTAACTGCACCGAATTCATCCACTTTAGTTGGATTTTTCGGTCCGGTTATTCGATGAAACATATATTATACAGTTTATTGAGATAACTGAACCGAATTAATCATGTTTTTTGTTACCGAAAACCAAATTCACAATTTGGATACTGTTAGTAACCGAACCGAAAACCAAATTTGTAATTCGGTTTGTTTTTTCGGTTACGAGTACGATTTATTCCGAGTCTTTTCGGTTTCGGTTAGTTTGGACGCCCATATTCGATACTCACCAACTAAATGCAATAGCTTAATACAACATTATAAGAAATGAAATCTTAATTTAAGTGAAAAATATAATTTTGTAAAAAAAAGTTAAAAGTGTATTTTTTTAAAACCTTAAGGAGGGGGTGTAACAAGTAAAAAAACCTAGAAAGAGGTTATATAGCAACACCCTTTTACAAATGCATAGTGAAGAAATTGTAAAATAAAATTATGGGCAATTGCATATATCTCCTTTTAAACTTATAATTTACATATATACCCAATCTAATATTTTCATGAGTAAACTACAAATAACGTCCTTTATGTTTATAGTAACCTGCAAGTTGCGTCCTTTAGCAAAAGTATCTACAAATAACGTCCTTATTTTTGCACTTTTATACCATTCTGGTCCTTTAAACTAACTTTTGTTAGAAAAGTCTGTTAAATTCAATCACATGCCTCTCACATGAGGACAATAATGTCATTTTACTTCTCTATTTAATAATAATATTATTATTATTACACACACACATATATATATATATATATATATATATATCTTCATCCAATCCACCAAACAACACATGAATCTTCTGCAAAACACGTTTCTTAATCCGCTGTTGGTTTTCATCTTCCAATCGGAGATTCAAAACCCGAGCAATTTCAATTTCTTCACCCTGAAACATAATGGTCATTTCCTACACTTAACAACAAGAACAACAACAAACAAACAAAAATAAGATGAAGATGAGAGGATGAAGATGACAGAGATGCCATTGTCGTGAAGTACCTGGAAAAAACTTAAATCCTCTGGAACCACCAGTCAATTTCGCTTCACCTGTTCACCTCATCTCCGGCAACTACTCCGATCTCATCCAGCAGCGGAGACGGCGAAGATGAAACAAACAAGTCCTTCAACTTCCGACGCCGTTCACCGCCATCCTTCTCATCTTCCATTCTGACGCCGTTACGAACAAGTGTTGTCTTCTTTCTGTTTTCTGTTTCAGCAACCTCTTCGAATATTAGAAACACTCAAGACAACCGTAAATCTGTCATAAACCGGCCAACATCATCTCCTCTCTCATCTCTTTCTTTTGTTTAATCCTACAACAAAAACACAACCACGAAAGTTCGTGTTTAGGTATGGCTAGGGGTTATGGCTGGTAATGGCAGCGTGCAGGGTGAATATATGGTGGCGATTTTGGCAAGTGGGTTGTTGTTTTGGTTTGATTTAATTTTTTTAAACAAATATGTGGTTGTGATATAAAGAAGATGCAGCCATAACCAAAGATAAGGCAAAATAAATTATAAAAATAATCATTTGTATTTAAAAAGACTATTTTACCCCTGATTGACAGACTTTTCTAACGAAAGTTAGTTTAAAGGACCAGAATGGTATAAAAGTGCAAAAATAAGGACGTTATTTGTAGATACTTTTGCTAAAGGACGCAACTTGCAGGTACCTATAAACATAAAGGACGTAATTTGTAGTTTTCTCTATTTTCATTGCATATTTCCCCTCTTTGTTGAATAATATTGCAAATTTACCATTTTAATTTGTTCTATTAAGAAATATTAAGAAATATTGAATTTTAATAATCTCAAATATTGTCTATTTATCGATAATAATCTCTTTTTTTTTCTACAATAATCCCATCTTTTTTAGTATTAGATTATAATAAACTTTCGCTAAAATATCGTAACTTAATTTAAACTTTGATGATTGGAATCATACGTGACGTGTAATGTGCGTGGCATGTTTTAACCATTTACAAACCTCCCATTTTTATTTGTTCTATTAAGAAATATTAGATTTTAGTAATCTCAAATATTGTCTATTTATCGATAATAATCTCACTTTTTTCCTCTATAATAATCCCATCTTTTTTAATATTAAATTATAATAAACTTTTGCTAAAATATCGTAACTTAATTTAAACTTTGATGATTGGAATCATACGTGACGTGTAATGTGTGTGTGGCATGTTTTAACCATTTACAAACCTCCACATATAATGGCGAGTCATATAAAACTAATTTAAGTTAGTTTTTTTTAATAAAAAATTGTTATAAACCAATAGTACTCAAATAGTTGGTATTATTGTACGGAAAAAACAAATGTGAGATTATTATCGGCCATTAGGTAATAATTAACCATCACAAGATGGCCTAGTAGTAAAAGAAGTTGATGTAAGAGCTTAGTTTCAAAAATGACCCAAGTTTTAGTCTAACTAGAGACATTAAGGGGAAAAACTAGGTTATCTTATGGTGGCCAGTCACTAGCAGTCTAGCAATGAATGTTGAGACCATACCAGGGTTTGAGTGTTATGCGAACGACAGATTAATTCTTGCTCCCTTAGTTGTGGGTGACCTATGAGCTGATTGCTTCCCGTGTCTTGCTCTTGTGACGTGGGTGTCACAGATAGGTTAGCGAGTCTGGTATACTTGTTTTTTTATTAGGTAATAATTGAGATGATTAAAAACTAATTTTCTTTTTATTAAACATAAATTAAAGATCGACTATTTTAACCTTATTTAACGCTTCCAAAATTTAAACCATATCCTCACACTTTTCAAACATCACATGATGTTCGTTTTCTGGTTTTTAATTTAGGAATTTATAGACGTTTTAAACCACAACAGTGATAAAATTAAAAGGAATTAGAGGAGTCATTTCTCTAAGAAAATGTGGAGATAATGGTAAAAACTGTTTTATTTGATGTGTTTGGTATTTATATAAAGGGTTATTGGATTTAATCACCTTCAACTATTGGTTATTGGCCGCTGTCACCCTCAAGTATCACTTTGGCCAATATAACTCCCAACTAAACACTTTGGTGTCTGTATCACCAAAATTTAACAAAAAATTAACCAAAAATTAACCAAAAGTGACTTGAATTGGTTAAGTTTTGGTGATACGGTGTCCGTAACACCAAAAGCTAACCAAAAAATAATCAAAACTTAACCAAAAATGACTTGAATTGGTTGACTTTTGGTGATACGGACACCAAAGTGTTTAGTTGGGAGTTATATTGGCCAAAGTGATACTTGAGGGTGACAACGGCCAATAACCAATAGTTGGAGGTGATTAAATCCAATAACCCTTATATAAAATGAGATAAAAAGGGGGTTTTAAATGGTTTAAAGAGGGGTAAGATAGTATTTTAACCATTATTTGGATTGTAAACTAACGGTCAAAGTTAAGGAGCGGTGCAAATGATATGCTTTAACAATCATAGGGTTGCAAACTGTCTATTATTTCATACGAAGATGTAAAATGACTTTAAGTATAAACTACATGGGTGCAAATTGCGCTTAACTCTATCCTAAATAATAAAACTTCTGACATGTATCTTTGAGACAATTTAAAAAAAAGTTAAATGCCATTTTAGTCCCTAAGTTTTTCATGTTTTTGCTATTTTTATCCATTTAAGAAAATATTGCCTACACTACTCTATTGTTTTTAATTTTATGTCATTTTCATCCATTTTCTTAACTTTGTTAGTGTAAACGTTAACTAAGCTCATGTTCATATTTTTAAAGGGTGTTAGTTGGTTTTTTTAAGATTTAAATCCCTTCAAAACATATTTTAAATTAAGGTAAATTACTATTTTGGTCCCCGATGTTTGATTAAAATCATGGATTTTGTCTAATAGTTTGTTTTCTACTATTTTAATTCACTGTTTCACACAAACTTGATGTTTCAGTCCACACCACTAATGGTCATCCATATTTCTAGGTAAATTTATGTGAAAAGACAGTAGTACCCCTGGACCAAAATAGTTATTTTGACCAAACCCCAAACGTATGGTGCTGCTACAGTTGGTGGCGAACTCGCTTTGGGGAAAAACGTATTAGTAGCTTATATGCCATGGGAAGGTTACAATTTTGAAGATGCAGTACTCATTAGCGAGCGCTTAGTATATGAAGATATTTATACTTCTTTTAACATACGTAAATATGAAATTCAGATTAACCAAGGCTCCGAAAGGGTCACTAATGAAATACCGCATTTAGAAGTCCATTTACTCCGAAATTTAGACAAAAATGGAATTGTAATGCTGGGATCTTGGGTGGAAACAAGTGATATTTTAGTAGGTAAATTAACGCGTTGTTGTTGTTTTTGTTGTTGTTAATATTGATATTATCGTTATCGTTATCGTTATTCGTTATCATAAATCATTATCGTAATCGATATTATTATTATTCTAATCATTGTTACCATTGGCCACTGATGACCACTCGCTGCCGGGCATGTGTCACCACTCGACTTGCCCACCAACAATTCTTTTTTACTTTACCATTAACTTTGACTTAGTTATTATTTTAACCTCTAAGAAGTATGGTGGAAAAGAATTAGAATATGAATATATATAGCGGTTTGTGTTGTGCGTAGTAATAGTAATAATAATGCTAATGCTGATGACGACGACGACGACGACGATGATGATGATAAGTTATATTAGTATAAGTATGTGGATGAAGAGAACAAAAATGGGTGAGTTAGAATTTTATAGTTCGATATTAAAATATGTTTTGAAGGGATTTAAAATAAAAAAAACAACTTACCCCCTTTAAAAATATAAACATGAGCTTGGTTAACGGTATAGGCTAACGGAGTTAACCAATTGGATGAAAATGGCAAAAAATAAAAAACAATAGAGTAGTGTAGGCAAAAAAAATTAAAATGGATGAAAATGACAATAACAAAAAAACGTCAGGCATTAAAATAGCAGTTAACTCTTAAAAAAAATTCTTTATAACTATTGAAAGTCAGAATTTTAAAAAAAATTCACTTGACTTGCATGCCTCGAAATTGTTTCGTCTGTATGTTTCAAAACTAAAGTAAGTTTAAAATCTCAAATAACGAAAATCTCATGTTGACTATTTCTCTTGTATGTTTCGAAATTATCACTTGTATTATTGAGACAACTAGGTGAATGGTTTTTCGCGCTTTGCGCGAGTTGTTAAGGTAATAGTTGTGTATGGTTCAGGGGAGGACCTAGCATAGAGGCAGGGGTACGCTCGCTATCCGGCCCTCAACTTGTACCTTGTAGTATAAAAATTTAAAGTTTTTAGACATAACGCTACACCGTAGTGGATTTTTTTTAGTGTCACCCTAAAGATTTGCCCACATCCGTCACTTGACCATAGTTAATGCTAGCATGGAAACTTTCATAATTGACCATAGTTAATGCTAGCATGGAAACTTTCATAAACGTGTGTATACACATAATACACATATTGCTTGTTCTAATTGTCGCTTGGAAGACTTATATTTATGCATATTCCTGTTTCAATGGAGTGCATATTAAGGTAGGTGTATTAGGTACAAAATAGCTAGTACGGCATGCCATCTAAATTTTATTTTATTTTTTTACAAATGTTGGTTTATGCATGCTGCTGTTAGGCTCGAGGTTTGGGGAGAATCAAACCGTCTTGGCTGCAACATATGCCACGTCAATGTTTAATCCTTGATCATCGTGTGATCGGTCTATTTGCTCATCACTATCTCATGTTTAAGAAACAATCAAATTTGCTACCTTAATCAATTAGTCTATAATGTACTCTGTGACACCCGACAAAATTCTGGTTAACTTCATTAGTTAAACTCTGTTAGACATGTTAACGCAATTACACCTTTCATTTAATTTGATGAATTAAATGTGCAAACTGTTATATAAATATTCACACGAAACGACCACATGAGTTAATACCCGAGCGTTGGTGATCTTAAATGAATACAAATAATAATACATTTTAATTGATATGTGTGCTTGATTGTTGAATTTTCGTGTAACCGCGTATTTTATCGGTTTTAACCAATTACGAGTTTCGGTAAAGTTTTACGAAACAAAAAATTTAAGTTTGGTAAAGTTGTCACTATGAATACAAACCGAAGCAAAAAAAAAAACGAAGCCCGTGGATCATCCATGAGACCCATGAATGGCCCAAGGCCCAACCCAACTCAACATCTAACACTAATTAACAAAATTTAACAAAACCCTAAACCTAATTATAGATTAAAAAACGTTTTTTGGCTGGTTCCTGCCCCTTAGCTGCTGCCGCAACTCACAAACATATACAAAATCGATTTTTGTTGCTTATTGATTCAATATTTGGTGATTTCGGGTGTTGATTGAAGTAGTAAACGCTATACAAGTAAGTTTTGATCTTAAAACTATCATATATGTTACAAAAATTTCATCTTTCAAAACCCTAGTTCATCCAAGTTCTTCAATTGATAATCTATATGTGAAATTGGGTATTGATTATAGGTTATTTGATGTTTTGATAAATTGGTAATCAATAGAATCTATGGTTGTGTTTTTGTGAAACTAGGGTGATTATGAAGGCATGAGAACATGGAACTTTATACATAATCATGATTAAATATAGTTAGATATGAACTTGTATGATGATTAGAATGAAATTTGGATACTAATCATATTGCTTTAATCATGTTTTTGACAAAACCGGTAATGATAGATGTTGGACAGATTCGTAACCTGAGCTTACATGGACTATAACTTGTTGAAAACCGAACCAAAAAGGGGTCATTCTTGAGCCTAGATTGTAGTTTAAAGAGTCTAGTTTCCAGAAAACTAAACCAATTAATTTTTAGAGAAGATTAAGTCAGTCTTTTTGATTTTACAAAAACAGATGTCAAATCTGAAAATCTGGACAGAAAATGAGTCAACTTCAAAAGGTCATAACCTTATAATCAAAACGTATTCTTGGATGATTCTTACACCAAATTAAAGCTTATTGTCTTAGCTTTCTATATTGGTAAAATTTGTATTTTTATTCCCCTGTATGGTCGTTCAAATTCTATAAAACTTTATAGTGTGCAATCAGGTGTCTTTTCTGACCTTGATGTAAAGAGGTATTTTTAATAAATAGTTGATTTAGGTTTTAAGTAAAGTATATAAAATAAGAAATGAACTTAAGACAATATTTAATCTATAGTTAAAATTTGGGACTTGTACATGTTAGTTTATGTTGGTTACAGTACAAAATAAAAAGGGTCAACAAAGCTGAAAAATCTGAATAATGAACTTGCAATGTGTTTCACTTGTGTTTTGTGTGTAACTTGTCAATTAGACATGTGATGACTTGGTGATGATGCTTTCATGCTATTAGGTTCATAAGTAAGTAATATGAATGTTTCAAATATGCATAGTCATAGGTGGATAACTTGATATTTTGAATGTGATCAGTTAATCTTGTTAAAGTTAGTAGCATTATTGAAACGAGTGTTGAGAACTTTCATAAGGAGCATGATAGACACTATATGTGAGTTATGTGATGTTTATATGGTTACCTATAGTAGAGTTGGATTCGCTTAAAATGTAGTCTCGGATGTGACTTCCTAGAAATAGTAACTTTACTAAAAACAAAGTTTGATTCTTTAACATATGTACTATGTGCTAGAATTCGATTGCTCTCATTGTCTAAATGAACATAAACAAACATGAATACAATTAAAAACTCACCCACGGGTTGTTGGGTCAACAAAAGTCAACTTTGGTCAAAGTTGGTCAAAAGTCAAACTTTTCAAATCGCAAGTAAACAATTGAACTGTTTGGATGCATAGGGTTTTACATACCTGCACAAACACACACTTATGGACTTATCATGTAGTAGGAATGCTGTGTTTGCTTTTACCTTGCTGATGCGTGTAGCTGTGCACCCGAAGGTAAGTTCACTGAACTGTACTTTTACTATTCTACCCTTTTGTGGGCTGAACACGGACGGTTACTTTTACGGATTTACAAATTTTGTATGTCGCATGTCTGGATTAGAGCAACTTTTATTTTGTTCATGAAAGACCCCATGGATACCTAGTTGACCGTTAGTATTTGTGAAATAGCGGGAAAATTTTGAGTAGTACTACTGGGTTTGACAAACCCCACCCGGGCTAGTCGCGCTAGCACGACAGAAGGACCTGTCGAACGGGTGTTGAATGACCTAACATACTTACAGTGCATCCTGCTAGGATGTGCGAACGGGCAAAATGCACTTAATGTGTACATACGTCAGCTTCGGTCAGATACATTACGCCTCTAAGGACATGTGCTGTAGACTAGCTACCTACAATGACATACTTAATTTATATTTCTGCTTGCAACTGAACTTACTTGATTTTATACTTACTATGTGAACTCACCAACCGTCGTGTTGACACTTGTTAGACTTTCACTTTTACAGGTCACTGAGGTACCACGCACTTAGGACATGGCATGCAGTCACGGCTTTTCATTTAAACATCTTCATGCATTACAAACCATGTTTTGAGTTTAATGTCTACTTAAACTTTGTATCTTGTATTGGACGCGTGTACTACGCATTTAGTTTCCATTTAATATTGTGGCATTACATTTCGTTTACGCTTCCGCAAACTTTTAAATGTTAACTCTGTAATAAATTTTCTCATTTAATGAGACACGTATGTTTTAAATTCATATAGTGTCGTTTGGTGTAACTAATGACTGAGATCCTGGTTTGTCACACACTTAACGGTAAAACTCCGTTAGTGGATTTTTAGGGTGTGACAGATTGGTATCAGAGCCATTGGTTATAGCGAACTAGGTTTGCATTGCATTGCATTCTAGACTATAACTGTACACTGCATTAGTTGCACTTGTGTGAGTATATTTGTGACGCACATACATGTGATTTACACATACACACGCCTAAACTAGCATTGCATGAAGTGACCAACCTGTATTATGTGACATATTGGGGGATTTTTTTTTTTTTTTGGACTTTAGTTGGGATAAGTTTCCCTTTCATTATAATGCGAAACTTACAACATCATGGGCAACAAACTGGTTTCGTATGAAGCCTAAACTATTCAGTTTTGAATTTTATCTACCTCATTATGACAACCAACCGGCAGTGACCGATGCTTGAGGTACAGAGGTACATGAACAACAGTAATGGATTCTTATCCAGAAACACATTCATACAGAGGTCGTGACTTGTTAGTTATGCGACCTACTATGTGCTAATACACGTCATATATTATACGATGCATTCGTATGCTATAACATGTCCCTTAATACGAGACATACTGTTAGTTGAAACATGTCACTTATTGTGTGATCCACAACGTGCTATCTACTTGATTTGACATTACCACTACTTATGCACATTGTACACTCAGATTGTGTTTAGACTAGTAGTCTTACACTTAGTATGAACTTACACCAAACCTGATACATGTGACCCATTGATACAATATACTGATAGTCTGTTAGTGTCCTATACATCTAGTATAGTTGTCTCTTTATTATAAGTTTATCATGCACTTATAAACATTCAACACTTTACATGGGATAGCAATACCACGCGGACGAATGTAAATCAAAGAACATAACTAAACGTAAGATTAATCTGCCCGGTGGGCGACAAACTGGGGTGATTGTGTAAGGTAAATTGACGATTACGGGTGCGCAACGTAATGGTGAATTTACAGGTACATGATGATCCTGGCAAAATCTTTCATATGGGTGATACCCAAAAAGAAACACAAAGGTGATGAACCAATCAATACAAATTCATCTGAAACAAACATCCATCTCTAAATAACGCACCGATATCAAGACTATGCTTGACTGAACCCATAAAATCAATATACGGATGGTATACAACTACAATACAACCTTTGATGGCTTATGATAAGTTTATCTTTAAACTACATACATTTTACCTTATATACTTAAATTAAAGATAATTGAAATCTTTCCTTGGTGACAGACAAGTAAGAACAAAGATCTCTGCTGAAAACCTGATAATGTTTGGCTACTACTATATTTGTCCCCTAATGATACGACTCATTCCACATATAAGCAATCTGAATCCACCTGTTGAAACATTTATCCTACGGAAGTCACAACCTTGTGATACATAATGAGATGCTTTAATTTATGGTCGACGTACTATGACCTCTTGCCAACAAATCGGTAACATCTTAACATCATTGGTTCTGCAAATGAATGTTAAACAAACCCTATAATTTTTAGGGCTCCATGGAGGAGTTTAATAAAGCTAAAAACTTATAAAATATATATATATATATATATATAATATATATAATAGCGAAACTCTTGTTGATACGATAAACCAACCGTGTAATATTGCACATTCAAAATCACTCTTGTGAATAAGTCTATATCGCTTAAACATCCATGTAAATACCTCGTATCATACCGGACTCATCCTAGAAGTACCTCACCTAATCGTACCCTATTCTCAATTCTACAAGTTAAACAGAAGTTAAAGTTATTCCTGATAATAAGTTACCTAGAAATAATTCCGGCTCGGGATGATCCAATTGTTAACGATGCACTGGCGAACCACACATGTGGTATGTATATGGTTCGATCTAGTTGGATGATTTGTCTCCATCCAGGACTCTTGTAAACGTTGACTAATACACCCAATCTACATATCCATTGTCGTAAAACACGTATTAGATTTAATTTATTTCATTATTATCATTATTATTATTGTTATCATTAATATTATTATTATTATTTTCATCTTTAAAGAACCTATATTTAATTCGAAAACCTTATCTACATTCTGTACATCTTGATATATTTTCAAACTCCGTTATCTATTTGGTAGAGCAGAATCCAAGTTAAGCATTCGTAAAGTCTAAAGTTTGTGATTATTCACATTTGAACCACATAAAATTCTAATACATAACCGATGTTAGAGCATATATTAAAATGTTACTTTTTCATTTAACATAGGTTCCTTCACCTCAACTCTTTGAATGACTTAGTAAAGAAGACATGAATGTTAGTGGGTGACAAGTACGCCTTCAAGGTGCTGGTGGTGTGGTGGGTTAGCTGCGGTACACCCTATATATAAACACTAACGGTACGTTGGATGTGGACCTGAAACCAAGCCGATAATTAACCTGGGGAACTTTCATAGATAAACACGAAATTTCTTATAAAGTTGTTTGATCTATCACTTATAGGGTAACCTGCTATGTACTCGGATAAATTATAACTTTCATATACCCTTTATTCACAACAACAACAAAAACCAAACATTTCATAACTGACATACGCATATAGATTCTGATTTGGAATACATTTCACGACTCTAAGAATTCTGGTGATGATTACCACCATCAACAATAAACCAACACTATCAGTTGATGTTCTGGGGGAGATTTACTCATTACGGTCCAGGGTAATCACTTTCTATTTTGTTTCATTCCCGGTACACCTTTGTAATTGTCAAGAAACATAATATTGATACGCTGATTATCCGTTGGCACTTTGGACGCCTGACGTCCCTTCGTAGAAGCTCTATTATCCAGCAATTTCCGTATTAAACTTAATTAGCTTTCTTAATAAAAAGTGTTTAGCCGCCATGTAAGAAACCTTAACCTAGCTATTCTAACATGCGAAGGTCCTAGTAGAGGAAACCATTTAAGCTATGATGATACTGAAGCCACCCGACACATGTAATGAAATAACATGAGATCCTTTCTAATCCGTTAATGAACTTGGAACCCTAGACTTTAAATCGGACTGTTATACCTCATCGTCTTCTATATCCTCAAATGGTGGATCTAAACACTACCGTACGATGAATCCCGTTATAGAAATCACAGCTAGAATATTACTATTTGATACTTGAATCCCCACCTAGTATGTTAGGGAGCTAAAACCACAAATAATGAACTGGACTAAAACTATATCTCCATAAAGAATAACCAAATCAAATCCCCATCTAGTGTCGGCTTACGAATCTCATGGAACCTGCCTCTAGGAGAAAAGGGTTTGTTTATCGTATACTCCCTCACACCCTCGTAAATAATACCCTGGAGTTCAATTAAAACATGTGGCCTTTAGAACACTTGTTCTCGACTAGTGTTGTAGGAATAAATCTAAAGATACAACGGAAATCACGTAACAACAAGAGCTTGATAATACATTAACACAACCATAAAACTATCTAGATTGAAACACTAAACAACAAATTAAGAACTTGGTAATGAGATGACCAACATGAAACTATGATCATACGCAGGAAGTGGAACGAAATATTGAGGTGTTGTAATGGTAACAACTATGGAAACAAATGTATGGCGAAGTCTAAGATAATACTCTTGAAAACCTTCTCAGTGAGAAAATACTTGGCGTATCATATGCCCCTGGGCACATTTCTAACCGTAACACTCAGATTCCATCAAAGAGAAAATCAATTGTAGTCCAAGGGATTAGGAACACCTCATGTAACATAGACACTTTCATTTTTATACTACTTCGGTGAGCAAACATTAATAACATTCTACCCTACATCATCATCCAACCACTTTTCTATCGACTACAACGAATTATGAATACTTATTAAGTTCCTTGATCATTCTTGCTTAATTCACCTGCGTCCGAACATATAGATAGTATCAAAATTCATTCCTCATCTAATTTTGGGAGGTCCATGACATCCTTGAGACCGCGTTTTGAAAACGCTTCTTTAGTGAATGCAAGTACCTACACACGGTGTAACTTGTGTACAAGTTATTTGAGTCTAACAATCTATACCAATAAATGAACTTTTCAGTCAATACTTCGTCCTCGGGTAGCTAATAACAACGTGGAACTCATTAACCTAAATCCCCGAAATATACAGTGTAGAAATCGCTATTTGTAAATCCCATCTAAAAACTCTGGAATTCCATCAAAACCATGATACATTAGACCATTTGAAACCCTAGGATATTGGTCTTCTAGATCATTGACTGAATTAGTTTTAAAAGATAAACATGGTACACAACGTTTCTGAAGTCTTCAATTTATACGTTATTTGAATGGAACACTCGTCGTCACAATCGATGAACAACAACGTTTCACGGAGAATCAGTTGAAATAATAGGCAAAGAATCCAGAATACTCAAACATTATAAGAGCACTATTGTCGAAGTGGCTGGAACTTAGAAGCATGGACCAGAGTTACGTAGTAGTGTGAAAAATCAAATAATGCACAAACATCTGTAATTATTTCAAGTGACAACATCAAATACTAATACTATTGGTTAAATTTTCGGGACGAAAATTCTTTCAACAAGGGGATGATGTAACACCCGAGAATTTCATATTAACCCCGTTAACAAAATCTCGTTACTTCTATTAATGAAATTATACTCCACATTTAATTGGTTGAGTTAAACGTGCTACATATTGTACATATTACACAAACAGTTACATGTAACGACAACCTAAGGAATTACCAGATCACATGAGTTAATACACGGATGTTGGCGGGTTACTAAAATAATAATTCCGAACAACTAAATAAATATAAATTTAGTGAACTTATATGTTATGTGACTAAAAGGTTTTTGGGAACATTGGGTGACAACTCGAAACCTATTTTAACGACCGTATCCATATTTCGGGACGAAAATTCCTTCAACAAGGGGATGATGTGACACCCGACAAAATTCTGGTTAACTTCATTAGTTAAACTCTGTTAGACATGTTAACGCAATTACACCTTTCATTTAATTTGATGAATTAAATGTGCAAACTGTTATATAAATATTCACACGAAACGACCACATGAGTTAATACCCGAGCGTTGGTGATCTTAAATGAATACAAATAATAATACATTTTAATTGATATGTGTGCTTGATTGTTGAATTTTCGTGTAACCGCGTATTTTATCGGTTTTAACCAATTACGAGTTTCGGTAAAGTTTTACGAAACAAAAAATTTAAGTTTGGTAAAGTTGTCACTATGATTACAAACCGAAGCAAAAAAAAAAACGAAGCCCGTGGATCATCCATGAGACCCATGAATGGCCCAAGGCCCAACCCAACTCAACATCTAACACTAATTAACAAAATTTAACAAAACCCTAAACCTAATTATAGATTAAAAATCGTTTTTTGGCTGGTTCCTGCCCCTTAGCTGCTGCCGCAACTCACAAACATATACAAAATCGATTTTTGTTGCTTATTGATTCAATATTTGGTGATTTCGGGTGTTGATTGAAGTAGTAAACGCTATACAAGTAAGTTTTGATCTTAAAACTATCATATATGTTACAAAAATTTCATCTTTCAAAACTCTAGTTCATCCAAGTTCTTCAATTGATAATCTATATGTGAAATTGGGTATTGATTATAGGTTATTTGATGTTTTGATAAATTGGTAATCAATAGAATCTATGGTTGTGTTTTTGTGAAACTAGGGTGATTATGAAGGCATGAGAACATGGAACTTTATACATAATCATGATTAAATATAGTTAGATATGAACTTGTATGATGATTAGAATGAAATTTGGATACTAATCATATTGCTTTAATCATGTTTTTGACAAAACCGGTAATGATAGATGTTGGACAGATTCGTAACCTGAGCTTACATGGAATATAACTTGTTGAAAACCGAACCAAAAGGGGTCATTCTTGAGCCTAGATTGTAGTTTAAAGAGTCTAGTTTCCAGAAAACTAAACCAATTAATTTTTAGAGAAGATTAAGTCAGTCTTTTTGATTTTACAAAAACAGATGTCAAATCTGAAAATCTGGACAGAAAATGAGTCAACTTCAAAAGGTCATAACTTTATAATCAAAACGTATTCTTGGATGATTCTTACACCAAATTAAAGCTTATTGTCTTAGCTTTCTATATTGGTAAAATTTGTATTTTTATTCCCCTGTATGGTCGTTCAAATTCTATAAAACTTTATAGTGTGCAATCAGGTGTCTTTTCTGACCTTGATGTAAAGAGGTATTTTTAATAAATAGTTGATTTAGGTTTTAAGTAAAGTATATAAAATAAGAAATGAACTTAAGACAATATTTAATCTATAGTTAAAATTTGGGACTTGTACATGTTAGTTTATGTTGGTTTCTGTACAAAATAAAAAGGGTCAACAAAGCTGAAAAATCTGAATAATGAACTTGCAATGTGTTTCACTTGTGTTTTGTGTGTAACTTGTCAATTAGACATGTGATGACTTGGTGATGATGCTTTCATGCTATTAGGTTCATAAGTAAGTAATATGAATGTTTCAAATATGCATAGTCATAGGTGGATAACTTGATATTTTGAATGTGATCAGTTAATCTTGTTAAAGTTAGTAGCATTATTGAAACGAGTGTTGAGAACTTTCATAAGGAGCATGATAGACACTATATGTGAGTTATGTGATGTTTATATGGTTACCTATAGTAGAGTTGGATTCGCTTAAAATGTAGTCTCGGATGTGACTTCCTAGAAATAGTAACTTTACTAAAAACAAAGTTTGATTCTTTAACATATGTACTATGTGCTAGAATTCGATTGCTCTCATTGTCTAAATGAACATAAACAAACATGAATACAATTAAAAACTCACCCACGGGTTGTTGGGTCAACAAAAGTCAACTTTGGTCAAAGTTGGTCAAAAGTCAAACTTTTCAAATCGCAAGTAAACAATTGAACTGTTTGGATGCATAGGGTTTTACATACCTGCACAAACACACACTTATGGACTTATCATGTAGTAGGAATGCTGTGTTTGCTTTTACCTTGCTGATGCGTGTAGCTGTGCACCCGAAGGTAAGTTCACTGAACTGTACTTTTACTATTCTACCCTTTTGTGGGCTGAACACGGACGATTACTTTTACGGATTTACAAATTTTGTATGTCGCATGTCTGGATTAGAGCAACTTTTATTTTGTTCATGAAAGACCCCATGGATACCTAGTTGACCGTTAGTATTTGTGAAATAGCGGGAAAATTTTGAGTAGTACTACTGGGTTTGACAAACCCCACCCGGGCTAGTCGCGCTAGCACGACAGAAGGACCTGTCGAACGGGTGTTGAATGACCTAACATACTTACAGTGCATCCTGCTAGGATGTGCGAACGGGCAAAATGCACTTAATGTGTACATACGTCAGCTTCGGTCAGATACATTACGCCTCTAAGGACATGTGTTGTAGACTAGCTACCTACAATGACATACTTAATTTATATTTCTGCTTGCAACTGAACTTACTTGATTTTATACTTACTATGTGAACTCACCAACCGTCGTGTTGACACTTGTTAGACTTTCACTTTTACAGGTCACTGAGGTACCACGCACTTAGGACATGGCATGCAGTCACGGCTTTTCATTTAAACATCTTCATGCATTACAAACCATGTTTTGAGTTTAATGTCTACTTAAACTTTGTATCTTGTATTGGACGCGTGTACTACGCATTTAGTTTCCATTTAATATTGTGGCATTACATTTCGTTTACGCTTCCGCAAACTTTTAAATGTTAACTCTGTAATAAATTTTCTCATTTAATGAGACACGTATGTTTTAAATTCATATAGTGTCGTTTGGTGTAACTAATGACTGAGATCCTGGTTTGTCACACACTTAACGGTAAAACTCCGTTAGTGGATTTTGAGGGTGTGACATACTCCGTACCAGTTCGATCCAACACGCCAATATCAAATTTGTCACCTTAGGAACAATATCATAAGACATTTTAGCAAACCAATAAGAGTACATTCTAACGTAAAAAAACAAAATGCTAACATAAAAAAAATCCAAATTTTGCAAAGAAAAACTGAAGTGTGAATTCAAATTCCATTAAGTTGTATGCACAACACACATGAAAGCAAAACAAAAAAATATAGCAAGATAAAACAAAAGGCACCAACAGCCTATATTACACATAAAAATACATTAATAAACCGATGAAAATTATTTTGCAGTTGAGCGAAATCTGGTGTAATCTTGCCAGGCCAAGGCTCTAAGGAGTGTTTCCATAACGACACCACCATGGCTCCAAGGAGTGTGTAGGTATACACCGGCTACCTAGCTCCAATCTTGCCAGGCCAAGGTGTGACTTTACCATCCCAATTCTCATGACAGCCTTAATCGATATTTTTTTCATTAACATAATTAAGCTCAACAACAACAACAGACCATAAACTAACAACATAATCTAAATAAGAATCCCTAAAACCAAACCAGAGTTTACAGAGATCCGAAACAAATCAACATTCAAGAATTTGCTCAAAAAGAAAAACAAAATTGAAAAACCATCACAATAACACGTGACTGTACATGCAGTTTGCAAATTGACATTTCAAAATGACTAAAAGCCATAGCGAAAACTCTAAGGGGTTTAAAGACATTGCGAAAAGAAAGAGAAGCACTCACACGGTCAACCATCATCGTCATATCTAATAAACGAAACCGGAAACCAACATTATGGCCACCGATGGCGGGGGATAACCGCTACGAAAACAAAGGTAAACGCCATCAGAAATGACTGGCACCGGCGACGTAGTAACCATGAGCAGCCGGCAACGGCCTCGGCGATGGTCGAAGTGCGTATGTATGTATATCTCTCTATCTAGGATGCAACGGGAGTGAAAGTGTAAATCTGAATGGGTATTTGTATCACACCTAGCAAAATACTCATATGTGTAGGCAACATACGTGGCAAATGTTTAGAAAGGAAACAAAGTTATGGCAGAAATAAAAACTTTCTAAATTCACTATTTCTTTTCAGTTAGTTACTGTTCATAGACCATGAATCTTTATATAATATAGCAAAACCATAAAAGCTTATGTGGCACAATTTTAAAGCTTCTGGCTTATGTGGCATTATTTGAGAGTTTATCTCATAATAATGATTTTTTTATTTAAAATATGTATATAAAATATATTATAATAAAACTAATTACATTTTTGGTCCCCTAATATTTTGGAGAATTCTGAAAAATTTAAAAGTATTTATACTTTTAACCCTCTACTACAAGGGGTGTACATGAGTCGGTTTATATTTGATAGGGTGTGAAAATGAAACTTATGGATAAAATTAATAATAATATATAATTAAAGACCTTAGTGTTTTATAAATATACATAACTTTTTTATATGGATTTAAAAAAAAATAAACTACACCATAGAATTGAGCATTTTATTCTCTTTAATTTGAGTATAATATTGCTATACTAAAAATTTAATTTTTAAAATATATTTTGTGTTTCGGTTTACCACGGTTTTGTTTCAAAACGTATTGGAACGTTCATGAATATCCTTAAAAGCATCACTTGAATGTTGTGTTCCCGAGCGTAGCGCGGGCACTAAACTAGTTTTAAATATATGTATAATTAAAGCCACCTGCTTGAGATTATTAAACTCGGTAACTTACAATTCAAACAACATGTTTGAGAAAATAAATCTATCTAATAAATCAAACTTTTAGGAGACAATTTTTGGAGGGATTTTTTTTTTCTATAATAGGAAGTTTGGGAGGTAAAATTTAGCTAAATTTTTCACCATGCAAGTTGATGGAGCCAACTCCTTAAATGTTATATATTTACAAATTGTTAAATATAATGGTTATAATTTCTTTATAAATATTACTATTTAACCCGTGTGTAACACACGGGTATTAAACCTAGTAAATAAATAAAATCAACAATAATTATACGTTTTTTAAAATGCACAAAAAAATGCCAATGGAAGTCACAATCTTCAAACTAAAGACAGCTTATTTGGCTATTTAAAACCCAATTTAAATCTTGTTACACTGGTTATTTAAAAGGGTATATTAGTTATTATGTTAAAACCCGTGTGTCATAATGGTAAAAATATATAACAGTTAATGTAATATAATTGTAACAACTTCTAAAAAGAAATGACACATTTGTACAATTTACAAATTTTATTAATTCCTTCTCGAGTGTGATCGTGATCTGACAAAAAAAACATTTTCATATTAGAAAACTACATAATGGCACAACATTTGAAGATAGTTCGTATTTAATCAATTAATGGAATTAGGCATGAGGGTAAACAACACGTCTTTGCTTACATATTATTGTGATTAGTTTAGTGTCCGCATTATGTTTGGAAATACAACATACAAATAGTGATTTTAAGGATATTCATTGGAACAAGACTGTTTCAATCAGTTTTGAGACAAAACCGTGATAAAACCAAAACACAATTATTTACAAAAAAAATGTTTTTTTAGTATAACAATATTATACTCAAACTAAAGAGAATTAAACGCTCGGTTTTATGGTTTAAGTATTTTTTTAAAAAATTATTTCTTATAAAAAAGTTATTTATGCTTGAAAAATACATAAGTCTTTAATTTTATGTTATTACCAACTTTATCTTAAGTTTAATTTTTATACCCTATTAAATATAAACCGACTCACGTACACCTTAATTAGTATGATAGGGTTGAAAATGTTACTACTCTTAAAATTTTAAAATTTTTCTAAATATTTGGGAACCAATATGTAATTAGTGTTATTATAAATATATTTTATATTCATATCTTAAAATAAAAAATAATTATTATGAGAGAAGTTCTCAACAAATGGCACATAAGCAAATTTGCTCTCAATGAATGTCAAATAAACAAATTTCGTTTTCTTTTATTATATTTTATTATATTAGAGATATGTAAAATAATGTAAATAGAAAAATTACAACATTTTACAAATATCATTACCTAAAAAAAGTCATGCATGCCACAACTAGAAAAATATAAATGTGTATATACATACGTGTTACGTGTGTTACTGTGTTGTAAAGAAGTCTAAGCAATGTCATTTCCAGTGCTTGAACCATGATCTCTAGCTTGTAGCATTTGCCTCGAATCAAACCCAATTCAATTTCGAATCCGACCCATTTTATTATCTTCATTGTTTGTAGTTATTTAAATCAAACATTAATTAACATTTTTAACTCATATTTATTCATAAGATATTAAATTTATAAAAGTTTACTAACTTTATATAATTATTTTGATTTCCTTTATAAACTCACCTCTTTTAAATAAAAACATTTATAATTTATAAGTTAAAACTATTAATTAATGTTTAAGGGTTTGATGTGTAAATAATGAAACACAATCTAAACTTTTAATCTAAACCATACACTAACTCAAACTATAGGGGTTAAAGTGTAACATTCTTTTAAACTAACCCCCACCCCGTTTTTCTGGCCAGCAACTTCGGCAAGTTCGGCGAAGCTCCGGAAACGACCCAAATCACCAAATTCGCCTCATTTGAACCCGATTAAACCATCCTTATCATCTATCTACAAGTTTCGAACCTTGTATTGATCTATAACGACGCTATACATGTTCTTATCACAATCCAAATCAAAACCCATTATCATCGGCAACCGGAAATTTTAAAATCAATGAAAATCCTTATAAAACTCGAATAAGTCTGATCCAAAACAAACCTACAATCAGTTGCAGCATGTTAAACGAAATCTAATTGATAAAGTTCTTATAAAATCAGTTCAAATTTGTTCATCCAGATCCGAAACCCACTCGACCTCGTTCATATCGTTTGACCTTCATTCATGACGCGTGTTTATATAAAATAAATGACTAAAAACACCTAGTTTTAAATTTATAAAAACCTAGACAAACCTACTAAATCACATACAACCGGCAGTGGACTGATTGAATGTAATATAGTGAAATGTAAGTCCGGGTGTCGACTCACAGATTCTACATACTACGTTAATTAAACTAAATTAAGAATAGACTAACAAGATACAAACTTTTAATGAAAATATATTTGACGGAGGGTTTTTGCTAAAAATAGTGAATTGCAGAAAATGTAAATGACATGAAAGACGAGATACGAAAACAAACGAATCAAAGCAAATCACCTAGGCTAGAATCCACGTTAACCTCGGACTTTACTCACGTTTGTTTTAATTTTTATGGAACTTGAATCTTAAATTATTCACTCAAAGACACCGCTAAATAGGACCCTTGACCCTTTTTAAGAAGACACCTACGGGTTTCTATTGAGTTATTATGGGTACCAGTTGTAACATTAGGTTTCCTCACAGTTACCTAATTGAAGTGTCCTTAAGTGACCCTAATAGAAAACCTACCTCATAATATGGCTCTCAAAATCATTTTAATCCAATCATACAATTCAACAAGCAAATCCGCTAATTAACCCTAAAACCGACTTCTCACGAAGAACTAGACTTAGCACATTAAACAGATATGACTCGTTAATAACTTATCACCTCACGGTTATCTAAGTTAGCTACACATTTTCATCACTTTAACTAATAGAATTATTCCTATGGTTTTACTGCAGTTTAACCATAAACATTCATAACACACAATTAATGAAATCAAACTAAATCCTATTCTATGACATAGACAATCATCAAGGAAATAGTGAAACAACACATTAGTCAAACCAAATCCAATACATAACATGCATAATATGATAAAAAGATCAAAACTTTACTTAAACAAACAATCCATAATAAAAAACGACCAAACATGAGTTTTAAACATCAGTCAACATTTCATCCTATTGCCTAGATGGTTCAAAGGTATTTAGCCAACAATATTCATGAAAATAAACACAAGTTTCAATTCAATAAACATGATAGAATAAACCAAAAACAAAGGAACAAAGAAACCCAGAATTGTTAGATGATGATCCTTGATCCCGTACGCTTCCTTGACTTCGTTTGATGATCTTCAACCTCCAAAATACTTCAATTCAGCTGTTTCTCGACGTCTACTCGTCCCCAAAATTTTCTAGGAGGCTAGGGTTTCATGTGAGATGAATACATAGTGCATAGGGAGAAAAAAAGTCGAAACTTTCTACCGAAAATGCGTCGCAGCGTCGCGTGGCGACAAAATGGAAGTGTGGCTACGTGCCTATGTCACCATGCCCCCATCTGACCCAGCTACAACCCGCGTCAAGCAGCCAGGGCACCCCCTGTTACCTGCGTCGCTTCGATTTTTTCATTTTCGCGTTCCGATTCGCTCGTAACTTTGTTTCGCGTCCCATTTTCGCCTACGGTCTCCGTTTTTCGCAAGCTTTTCATTTCTTTATCAACATGGGACCTACGAAACATATATGGATCAATAGTAAACAAAACTCAATAAAAACTACGTAAAACGACTCAAAACGTAAACAAACTCAACTGAAACCCTCCTATGACTTCACTTCAACTTCCTGCGACTTCAATTTCACATTCAATACACACACAGACAAATTAATCTTTTTTCTTCGTCTTCACTGTTGCATAATCGATCAATACATTTGGGCTATTATAATCTGTAATTAACTTGGGGTTTTTGTTCATCTATCACCAAAGATTGTTTCTGCACCACCAATTAGATCACATCGCCTCTTCTGGATCATCTTTGATATCTCTCCCAGTCGAGTTTTCTTCTCTTGTTATCTTTATCAAGTCGTCATCAAATCAGGTAATTAAACACATCTCTAAACTCGTATTGATGTGTAGATCATGAATCCTCTGTTAAATTTCACTAGCGGGATTGACTTTGTGCTAAATTATGGTGATTAGATTCTAGGGTTCATATTAGGATTAGGGGTTCATGAGAATAACAGATCTTAATAATTTTGTTTCTGCTATTTAAACAAAATCACACCTTGGTCTGTTGGTTTGGTCATGTTCATGGTCAATAGTGGTCACGGGTTCAAACCCGTGAACCCTATTATTTTTTTTGTTGTTTGCTTTGTACACATATTAATTATTATCTTGAATTATTGCTAAGGTATATATTGGGATTCACTTAAATGAGTATTGAATCTCTTAAACGATAAATTTTATATAAAAATATGAAGCAAATGAAATTAAGACTTTGGAAAAAAAATATTAATTAAAATTTTTACAATAAAAGGTTACAAACATTATTTTATGTTTATTAGATATTATTTTTAAATCTTATAAAAGTAGTAAAAGTGTAGTAACTAAACTTTATATTTTAAAACTCTTTGAAATTCATGAGTTTATATGTTAGTTATCTACAACAATGATAGTAAGTATCATTAGAATAGTTATTTTTTTTTAAAGTTAATTATCTTAAATAATCGATTAGTTTATCATCATTTAAGTCATGAGTTAACCTTTTATCCTAAAGTAACTATATAAAGATTTATTTTTTATATATTACTTAATCATTATTGTACTCTATTATCGTTGGATTATTATCTATTATTATTATTTAAATCAAATATTGTTCACTTAAAACCTCAAGTTTCATTTAGAACCCTAGATCCCCGAATCATCTTTAGTTATTATTCTAACATAAGACATCATTCCTTAGGTGATTCTTAAGGAGTTTCCCGGTGTCTTGTTAAGTCTTCAGTTTTAGTTCATTTCGTCGATCGGTTATCATGTGAATATTCATAGCCCCTTTTTCTATTGTATGCTTTGGGGTGAAATCATGTGACCTATTAAATCACTTTATCATTTTTCTTAATTTTATCATTATTATTCATTTTATTCATCTGATTCATTATATTCAATTCAATTATATATGTGTTATTACTTGCAATTATGTGTTTCATAGGTTGATAAAAATTTATTTTCGCACAATCATTAATTTATTCAAACCAACGATTACAATAATATATCTATTTGGCCTGGCAAGCCCACCCCATATGGCTTTCGAGTGGTGATTGTAACCGACATATGCTTTTGCTCATTACGATTTAATCTGTGTGATTAAGCGGATGCAGCCAATTAGGTTTGATTGTGCACTCGCTTTATCTAATGTGATACACTTTTGCATGATAGGCTGAAACATGACATGGAATTGAATCATTTCAATCCCTTAATCATTATATATTTATATGTATGCAAACTTGTGTTTACTCACCAGCTAATTCGTTAGCTGAACAAATACTATTTTCATATGTTTTCAGGAATTGCAGCTTAGTTGTATTTAAAGATGCGCCACATCTAGGATATGCTTGGACCTAGTTTAAAAATAAACTATTTATCATTGGTGTATTGTCTTATTTGAATCATTGTACTTTGTATGTAATTAATGAAATTTGGATCTTTAATATTATTTTAATCATTTAGTATCATGAGCTACGAGCAATCTATTCACTATCGTTCGCCTCGATGATTTCGCCGTCGGTCGGGGTGTGATATAGCTTGCGTTAATCCAGTCTTTAAGATTAATATAGCCGGTAAACAAGTGATAAAGTTTTTCGTCTTGAAAATCACAATTTTTTTTTATCATAGTTAGTAAAAGTAAATGGGTCAATTTCAACATATCTACTTATACACAAGTCAATTTAGGTTACAGTTTATCTATAAGGGTTCAAATGGGTAAAAACAAAACAAGATAACTCATGTACATGCTAAAATGTGCAAGGGTTAGACAAACTAACTTATAATTGAGTTCCATCTATATGTTCTTACTGAACCACAATTGTTCAAAAATCCCACAAATTACAAAACATTAAAGAGTTATTTGGCAATGTTAAATGGTTAAGTACTAAATGGTTAAAATGTCTGAATGGTTAAGTATTGAATGATTAAGAGGTTCTGTTTTGTTGGACATCTGAATGATATTTTTAAAAAAATTGTTTCATTTACTTTGTCCCACATTGGAGTGAAAACAAAAACATTGTTAGCTTATATATGCAAACATTCATGGCATATTAAGTTTTTTTGTCATGTTTTCTTTAGCACCTACGTACCCATGCGCAGGGGTGCAATTTGGTTCGAATTCCTTCTGAAAATGCGACGCTCATGCGAGGAGGAGGTTTATTTACTAGTTTTTTTAAGCAGCAGCTCTTTTTTGTCATGTTTTGGTTCAGACCACATTCAGACGTTTTTCAAGTCTGATTCACTCAGACGTTCTTTGTTCAAATGCGGCGGCCAAAGAGTCTTGTGTACTTCAAACCAACAGATCATATAATCGTACTTTATTATATTTAATTTCCCATTTATAAATTCATAAAATCAAAATGCATGTTTATGTTTAAAAGGTCATGCCCATTTTGCCAAAAGAGACATGCAACCTAAGCCTAAAAGAATGGAGATAAATGCTATCGTTTGAAGCCTAGAGCTTTTTTGAACATTTGCTTTCATGAAATCCATAGCAAGGAGGTCCACTAGTGCCATATAAATAAGTATCCCCGCAGAAGCCGCGTTGAGTATCCCTTGCACAATAAGAGCCGTATGGCTATTCTCATCGTACGCCTTAGCAATCCATATCCCGATTGCAATCCCTATCGGTGTTGTAAGAGAAAAGAATATCAGCATTGTTGTCACAGTCGCAACTTTGAACTCTGCCTGCAAATTACCACCTTAGATTTTTAATATTTGCAAGAAAAATCATATCAATGTTTCGACCCCTAAGAACAAAATTTTATTTTCAGTAGTCTAGGTTTCGCTATTCAAAATAGGATTGCAACGCAACTTGTTATCGCTTTACCTGTCACCTTATTGTAAATTCTTTGGTTCATTTGTTCGAAGATCATATTGGAAAATTGAGGACAAATAGAATACATATATAAGAAAGAGTTAAAAGTAGGTACCTCAATTATACAACTTCCAAGTCCCATGCCTTCAAACATTTGGTGAAAACTCAATGCAACGATAAGAGGTTTTATTGTTTTGGGATGAGTAGACACACCCAATGATATTCCTATTATTACCGAGTGTATTATAATCCCAATTTCCAAAACCTGCATTAAGAGTTTAAGTGTTAAATCTTTAAATACACGTATTTGATTTACATCCATACACTCTGCAATTTGTTTGAGTATTTAAACCTTTTACAACCTTATGTTTTTTAAATATACATATATGATTCACGAACAACGCATGTGCTTCAAATCGTGTATCCCATTTAGGACAACAATGAAATCATACTCTAACCATGTTTTTAATAATAGAAAATTTATATATTTCATAATGTAACTTACTACAAACAAAAAAAAAAAGAATGGCGATGATTATATATTTGATGTTTATATTATTCGTAACACATACAAATATATACATATATTTTGGATTTGCGGATGTAGTATATAAAAAGATTCACACATTCAATGATTAACAGTTACCTGGGGTTGCAGAGTGGTTTTAAATGTAAGACTGTATGTAATAGTTAATGCATTTGGTGGATATTTTTCGCCATGTAGACGGTGACTAGGCAATGGGCATTATACTAAAAAGTGGCGTAGTGGGATAATGCCCCTCAATTATGACTAAGAGAGAGAAATGGGAGAGAGTGTGTGAGAGAAATGGGGAGGAGAGAGAGGGGCGCAAATGTTTTAATAAACTCACCCATAATGCCCTCATAACGCCCCCGCGTAGTGGTGTGCGGGACGTTATGGGGCGTTATCTATGGGGCATAACGCCCACTACGTGTAGTCTAAATAACAATTGTGCATTTTACACAGTGGCAGAACCAGAACCAAATATCAGGGGTATCATATGAAAAAATTTTCGCTCAAAAGTATATCATAATTTTTTTTTCAGAGGTATCCCGATACTTAAAATTGTAACATAAAATTATATCCTAATACTTAATCCTATAAAATTTGTACTTCATAATTAATGAAGCACCTTAGATTTTACACTTACCTCTTTATAATAAGTCATTGTTGTCAAGAGATAATTTAACTTAAAAGCTTATTCATAAATGTGTATGATATTTGATAATATTTGGCGTTGACCGAAACTTATACTTGTTAAACTAGAAAGATTTGTTCCAATTATTTTATTATTATTTTTATAAATGTATTTCCATAAGTCAAACACTAAGATTTTAACAAAATACAAATAAAAAGTAAAATATTTATTGGGAGGTTGAATTAAATTAAGTCAATATTTCAAGAATCAAATTTGTACCTGAGAAACAATCTGATTTCGTAGAAGAATTTGTGACGAGCCATGTGCATGACCATTCGACGTATGTGTAAGAACATTCATTTGACCCTCGTGGTTCTCTTCGTCGCCAACACATTGAACCGCCTTATTCTCACGTTTTAATCTATGAAACAAACTTGTAACCACTGTTTCCACAATCATGACCGCCACTGTTGCCAACATAGCAACAAAATTCGCCATAGGAAAATCACCCCAAGGCTTGTCACCAAGACAAATGTTTTCCAAACTCTCATTAGCATCAGGAAACACATGCACAAAACCCGTGGCTAAAATGACACCAGCCGCAAAGAACTTAACCACCAACAACATGTTGCTATTGGGGCTAAGTGACTCAAACATCTTACCAAACTGAGGTATGCAAATGCCGAGGGCTCCAGCGACAAGAATTGAAGCGATTGCAATGAGTTTGAATTTGAGAGCTTGGTTCTTGTTGTTGTCGTCCGTGTTGCCGGATTGTTCGCATGTACATTGTGCAGAAATGTAGATTGGAAAAAGGAAAAGAAGCAACAAGTTATAATTCATGGTTTTGGTTGAAGAGATGAATATGTGTAGGGATTGTTGAAGAGGGAGAAATATATGGAGGGATTGTTGATCATATATGTCGACATTATGAGTTCCAAAATTGTAGTTAATGAATTTGAGTCTGCAAAATTTATTACTTCTGTTTACTACTGTCTTATGAATTAAATATTAAATGAAGTTTTGTTTTTTTTATTTTTTTATTTTTTTATTTAATTTTTTTTTAAGAGCGGATGATAACTTTTAACAAATTTGTTACCTCCTTTTTATTTTGATTATTCAAATTGAAAATATTAAGAGTGAGACGGGTATCCATTCCATCCCCTACATCCCTAACAACATATTAATTAGAAATTGACATATATCACTCTCTTTATCAATCATTTCATCCCTAAAAATACAATCATTGATGACGGCATAATCATTTCAACCCCTAACTCATTCAAATTTTAATTAAAAAAGTTTAAAAAACACATTTTATTAAATATATTAAAATAAAACTGCAATTCATTGAACAATAAAAATAAAATACACAAAAGTATAAAAATTAAATTTTATATTTTGTGTGTAAAATAGGGTATTTTGTACTTTTGAAAACAAAAATAAAATGCACAAAAATATATTAAAAAAGCAAATTTTATATTTTGTGTGTAAAATAGAGTATTTTATTGGTAAATATTATATAAAAATGTTTTGTTTTGATGTCATTATGACTTGTGAGGAAGGAATGAGAGAATAAATTTTTTGGTTAAAGAGTAGAGAAATTGAGAAAAGTATGATTATTTTATGTACGTGTAAAATATGGTATTTTATATGTAAATTTAATATAATTTTTTTTAAATATTTATACCCAACCATTTATACACAACCAAAAAAGTCAAGCATAAAGTACAAAAAGTGGTTAACACTCCACAATTTCTCCATCACCGTTAAGTGTGTGACAAACCAGGATCTCAGTCATTATTTACACCAAATGACACTATATGAATTTAAAACATACGTGTCTCATTAAATGAGAAAATTTCATATAGAGTTAACGTTTAAAAGTTTGCCGAAGCGTAATCGAAATGTAATGTCAAAATATTAAATGGAAACTAAATGCGCAAAACACGCGCCCAACACGAGATACACAGTCTAAACAGCCATTAAACTCAAAACATGGTTTTTAATGCAAGAAAATGTTTAAATGAAAAGTCGTGACTCCGTGTCATGTCCTAAGTGCGTGGTACCTCAATGACCTGTAAAAGTGAAAAGCTAACAAGTGTCAACACGACGGTTGGTGAGTTCACATAGTAAGTATGAAATCAAGTAAGTTCATTTGCAAGCAGATATATAAATTAAGTATGTCAGTGTAGGTAGCTAGTCTACAGTACATGTCTTTAGAGTCGTATGTATCTGACCGAAGCTGACGTATGTACACATTAAGTGCATTTTGCCTGTTCGTACATCCCATTAGGATGTACATGTATGTATGTTAGGTCATTCAACACCCGTTCGACAGGTCCTTCTGTCGTGCTAGCGCGACTAGCCTGGGTGGGGTTTGTCAAACCCAGTAGTACTACTCAAAATTTCCCCGCTATTTCACAAATACTAACGGTCAACTAGGTATCCATGAGGTCTTTTATTAACAAAATAAAATTTGCTCTAATCCAAACATGCGACATAAAAAATTTGTAAATCCGTAAAAGTAATCGTCCGTGTTCAGCCCATAAAATGGTAGAATAGTAAAAGTGCGGTTTAGTGAACTCACCTTAGGTTGCACAGCAAATCAGTTTTATAGCACATAATGTAATACAACAACCTAAATAATAGTAGGTCTATTAATGTGTGTTCATGTAAGGTCATAGAACCCTATGCATCCAATTAGTCAAAACGTTTGTGCGAGATTTCGAAAGTTTGACTCGTTGACCAAGTTTGACCAAAGTTGACTTTTGTTGACTTTCATTGACCCGAGTTAACCCACGACCCGTTGGTGATTTATTAAGTGTAATTTCGTTACATTTGATGTATTTGTTAACATTGCATTCACAAATCACATCACACGACAAGTATTCAACTAGTTAAATTTCTATTTCCATAAAAGTTTCCTTTATAGGAAAGTCGGACTTTTAGAACACATTTGCACAATTCAACATCCTAGAAATTCCCAAATATTCCTATGCATGTCAACTATTACACGATAACCATAGCATGCCACACAAGACAATAACACATACTATCACTATACGGTTTCCAATATAAAACATAGTAGCATGCGTAGTATTTCCAAAGTTCATATCATTGTCCACATTCTTTGTTTCAAATAATATAACAACACTTTCATCATGGCATCCTAGTTAACTAGAACACACAATCACTACACCTTCCCCACCAATTCCTTGCAACCGGATTATTAACTAACTAGCACTTTCCAATGTCATTTCATGATCAAAAGCTAGTTTACCATACACAAAGTTGCCTACAATCTTTCATATGCAACTCAAGTTACTAAACATGCACACTAGTGAACTTCAATGACAAAAAGTTTCCCCATTTAGCAAGTCATACCCAATCAAGTCGGATTTCCACGTTCAATTAATCAAAGTTCGTCTAATACATTATACCAACATGCTAGTTGTAACACCCCGATTTTTATAGTAGAACATTTCTACATGCTTATGCTTATATGGATGTGCATTTAAGTGATTATGATTAAAATGATGTATGACGCTTATGATATATGCTATGTTTATGATAAATGTGATGATTATAAATGTACGAGAATGTAAAATGTAATGACTAATTACTTGGTAATTAGAAAATGGAAGGTTTAAGGAAGAGGTTATGATGTAATTATGGGCCATTAAGGGTAAAAGAATGAATTAGGCCCAAAATGGTAAGTGGATTAGTTAAAAGACTTTCCTAAGATAGCCTAATTGCCTAATTAAGGCCTAAAGCCCACCTAAAACCCTACCCAATATGGAAATCCTCCCTATTTAAACAACATTTCCAGCCACCATCCACACTTCACCTTCTTCACAACACACACTTCAACCCGAATCTCCATTTTTGAAGAAAACTAAGGCTAGAAGGAAGAAAAACCAAGATTTTTGTAAATCCAAGTGTTAATCTGAAGTAAAAGGTGTTAAACAACAGCTAATCAAGGTAAAATCATTCCACAAAACATGTTTTCATAACACAAAACGAATCTGGTCATTAATGGAGTTTTTAAGGTTTTCAAAGGTTTCAAAAAAAAATAATAAAGGTTGCATTTTTATGTTTAAAATCATTGAAAAAGCTTAGATTTGGTCATATAAATGATAAAACAAGGTTTTGGACGTAAAAAGGTTGGATTTTGGGCGAAAATGAAGATTTTGGGCAAAAACCGAGCTGAAACCCCGTTTTGCGAAACTGCTGTTCATCTTGCGACACTATAGTGTCACCTATGCGACACTGTAGTGTCACCTATGCGACACTGTAGTGTCTCATGTGTCTGAAATCTGAAGTTTGTGTCTGCGTGTGCATAAGTCCCAACGAAAGTTGGGCATAAGCCATGCGAAACTGCATGAGACACTATCTGTGACACTAGCTATGACACTAGAGAAAAATAACTATTTTCCATAATAAATTAAATGCAGATCGTGCACCAATACCACTACCTTAACCTTGACCGAACAAGCAAGATCACCTAAGAACCAGGTGAGTTCTAGACCTTACTTCCGTTTTAAACACAATTTTGAGGCTAACATGCATACCGAGATGTTTTCCTAGACTGTTGGACTTTTTATGTGAAGTATGATGATGATGTAAGAACGAGTAACTGGATACTTGTATATATATATATATATATATATATATATATATATATGAACGAATGTATGCCTTAACAGAAGACAAGAATCCTACTAGGGATCTTATAAAACCAAACAAGAATCCTACTGGGGATCTCATAAAACCAGCTAAGAATCCTACTGGGGATCTCATAAAACCAGCTAAGAATCCTACTGGGGATCTCATAAAACCAGTTAAGAACCACAGAATGGGTCTCTTATGACCAAAGAGGACATGATGATGACTTAACTAAAAAACAAAGATATTATGCTACGTATTATACGAATGTGACGTCCAATATGATGATGCTATTTACGTGTATTACATGAATGATATGGAAAGTTTCTAAAGATGTTTTAAAACTAGAACTCACTCAGCATAGCTGAATTTTGTATGCATGTTAGATTGATGTGCAAGTTAGGAGGTTTAGGGAGCTGCTTGGCGAGGGCTAGAGACTTGTTGAAGACTGGCATTGAAGAAAAATACTTTTGGAAAGTTGATTTATATGTTTGTAATGCTTTAAGTAGTTTCTAAGACAAATTTAAGGGTAGTGTAATGATGTTTGAACAATTATTCCGCTGCTTTTGAAATTTTATTTAATATATGGTTGTTTTTATGCTTATGAATGCCAACTGTGGTGCTTGTCGAAAGACGGGCGTTACAAGTTGGTATCAAAGCCAAAGTTTAAGAGAAAATGGGTAAAATGTTTTCAAAGAAAAACCTAATACTTAAACTG